>CM075650.1:148421205-149767455 GCA_037953625.1 Crotalaria pallida
TTGCTGACGAAAATATATATATTAAACTTAAGACAAACATTACGTTTCCTAGAAAACGAAGAATAAGGGCTAACAATTATTATAAAACCCCATTCATAATGCAAAGATGCATGGCTACGGCTAACAAGTAGATATCACCAAATATACTAACTATATATATATATATATATATATATATATATATATATCACATGTGGAAGATGTATTTGTTGATTTAGTTTCAAAGGGTATCGTACTATCGTTACAGTGCTGTTACAAAGTTGAAGCACCAAAATATGTGCTTGTACCATTACAACATATATAAGTAACATCTTCCATTATTATATGTTACCATTCCAGTATCATCTTCTATGTAGTTCACTAACTTCTACATACATGATCAGTTGTGAACTATTACCTAGAAGAATAATTCCAAATATTCTTGCAATGAACAAAATTCTGAACATGATAATGGTAATAACATGGATGGACTAATCAGTTTTAAATTCAATGAACTTTAAGTCACTCACCATTTTTCCGGCACGCTCATCAGCATCTAGGGACAATCCATTATGCACATTAATTCCTTCTTCAGCTTGTCTATTGAGTTTGTTTTTTGCAGACTTATCCATCCAATCTTCAGCTTTCCATTTAACACGCATTTCCTTTAAAACACCATCCTTATCAATTTGAAGAGAGAGAGAGAGAGAGCAGTGAATATAATCGGAGCTGTAGCCTTGGATTTGGATTCCCTGTAGTCTTAACCATTGGAGCTGTCAACGTTATCATCGCTGTCGTGTCGTCCCTGCCGTCTTCTCGAGACTCATCTCACTACAGAATAACTTAGCATCAACAAATCAGAGAAATGGAGAAATAAAGCAATGTGATCAAGATTCAGAAACGAAAAAGCAAAAAAATATCATACCTCTTCACGGAGGTGAGAAACGAAGAAGTGAGAGAGAAAAATGAGAAACGAAGAAGTGATAAGGGGGGAAAGGGTAAAGTGAGAGTGCCATAAGTCAATACCTCGAGCGCTATATTTTCAATGAAAGGACAAGGTTTTTGTATTTTTTTTCAGTTTAAAACGAAAAATGTTGTAATGGAGGTTTTGATTTTTTTTAATTTTAAAAAAGTGTTTATTTAGTGACGGATATTTTTGTCTCTAAGCTTTTTTGATTTTTGTGTGAAGTACCAACTTCGTCCCTAATGTTTTTTCGATATACCAATTTGGTCTCTGAAAATGTGTAAATACCAACTCAGTCCCTCAAAATTTTCGGATGTACCAATTTGATCCTTCAAGATTATCAAAAGTACTAATGTGATCCTTAAAATATGAAAATCTTCAGGAACCAAGTTGGTATGTTAAAAAAAATTAGGAACCAAGTTGGTACGTCTGAAAATTTTGAGGGACCAAGTTGGTATTTACACATTTTCAGAAACTAAGTTGATACACTGAAAAAATATCAGGGATGAAGTCGGTACTTCATTCATGATTTTTTTTAATTAAAAAAAATTTGATTATATGGCAGAAAAAATTAGTGTCTAAACTTTTTGATTTAAGTAAAATATGAAAATTGAGAGATGGGATTATCCTTCTCTAACCACAATCTAGAAATTTTGTGACGGCTACGTTCCATCTCTAAATCAGTCTTAGATTTTGTAATAGAGACGGTTTTAGAGGCCGAAAGCTTAGAGACAAATTTATTCGTCTCTAATATCAACCTGAACCTTCTCTACCAATTGCAATCCTTTCATTTAGAAATTTTGGACACATTTTGTCTCTGTTTTCATAATTCCATCTCTAAATCAGAATTTTCTAGTAATGAAAATTACTAGGTTGATTATCATGGGGGACAAATATATCATTTCTGAATAGCCAATAAATAAATAAAAGACTTCAATACATTTTTGGTTTGATTATATCTTAAAAATATTCAATTTGATCCTTTATTTTTTGGATTTATTTTAATTCTTTATCTTTTCAAAAATATTTAATTTGGCCTTTCATCACCACACCATTAGTTTAGATGAAATATTCTGAAATATTATTCTTCCTTCCTCATTCATTCTTCAGATCCGTCATTATTGTAATCTGAGGAGCTTTTCGAGTGCGAAAACCCAAGCAACACTAAAAACCATCAATTCCGTTTTTCTTTTCTCCAATCCGCACCACTTCTCAAAACCCAAAATTCAAACATTTCCTTATTAATTTATTCATCTACATCCTTTCTTTTTTACTTTTGCTCTACTCCAAGCTTATTCAACGGCATCACGATCCAAATTCACCTTTCACTGTCAAAAACTCATTGATTTTCATAGCTTGAAAAGCTTCGCAGGTTGTAATAGTAAAGAATCTAAAGAATGAAGGAAGAAGAAGAAATAATATTCCTGAATTTTTCATCTAAACTAATTTTTCATATAATGGTATATATGATAATATAATAATCAAATTGAATATTTTTTAAAAGATAAAGAACAAAAATAAATCTTTAAAAAGATAAAGGACTAAATTAAATATTTGTAAATAAATAAAAGACAAAAAATATATTTAAGCCTAAATAAAAAGAAATACTCCCTCCATCATTAAAAAAAAATAATCAATTTTTGAACTTATATGTTTGTATCACTAAAAAAAGAATTTACTTGCACCAAAAAATCCAGACGCAAAGTCCTCTTTTTGCAATTGCAAAAGTTTGCCACCGAATCTACAATCAAAAGATGGAGAAATTATTAGTTGGTCCAAAACCACCATATCATCCATGATCCATATCAATATTAATAAGATACGTTGCAAAAATAATTACTTATTAACTTCATTTATTTTATTTTTTAATTTTATTTTAATATTTGACAAATTGTGATTAACTTAGACCATAAAAAACATGATAGTACATGACCAACTAATAATTACTGAAGGTTGTAAATACTGGTCGAAAAGACTTTTTGAGCCCGAAAAATTGAACTTGTCATTTCTCGTAATCCACATACTCAAAAGAAGGATTTTCTCGGGGTACTTTCTTAAAAAAAAAAGATTATTGTATTTTTTATGTGGTCTAATAAAATAGTATCACATGTTTTTTTTTTATGCCATATCAGTTAAGTAAAAATATATTTTATAAATTTTGTAATCAAATCCTTTAATTATTTACATAAAAATAATATTTTTATCCCTGATATAATTTACCCAAAATATCTCCCCCATAAATTTCTGTTTTTTATTACTCCCTCTCTCGGGTCCATGGGGCCCATGTCTTCCCCTGGAAGCTAAGGTTTATATGAAATTAACATTTAATTAGATTCTTTGAAGATATTAAAATAAATCATTCTTTCAGCTTCAAGTAGTTACTATCTCTGCTTTGCTATGAAAGAAAATAGTAACAAATTAAAGTTAACCAATTGGCTTTTTCACATGTTAAGTAACTAAAGCAAGAACTAGAAATTGTTTAAGTAGCAGGAATAGAGAAAGAAGCCAAAAAAACTAGAGTTTTTCTTTTTGGACCCCACTATTTACTCACCGGTGTTAGATCCAGTGAGAATGTTTTGATAATAACAAAGGTTTTGAACAAACTACAAATGTTTGTGATCAAGCTCAAGTATGAAGAAGTTCATCAATCAACAACAAACAACAAATGATGAAGAGAGAGCAAGCTCATGAAGATTCAATTTGTGTTTAATTGTAATATCTTTAGTTTGAGTCTTTTATTTTAATGAGTTTGGGTAGAGTCTTTAGAGGGTAGTGAATCTCTATCAAGGTCATGATAATATCATATTTTGAGTATTCACTTAACCTAAAAACAATAGGAGGCTTAAAGGTTTGAAAGAAAAGGTTTAGTTTTGAGAAAACAAGTTTTTAATTGACTTTAGCAGTGGTTAATCGATTAAGAGGAGTGGTTAATCGATTAACATGTTTTTTAACGGTGTTTAATCGATTAACAAGATGAGTTAATCGACTAACACATGCAGTATTGGTTTTTAAAATACGTTTTTCACTTCTCAAAATCAGTTTTTAATGTTACTAACTTTTGGGTATTCTATATAAATCTTTTCCTAACCTTTGTGAATTATTAGAACACATTAGAACAACTTTCATATCAATTTTACAAAGATCAAAGCCATACTATTCTCTCTCACTTTCATAGATCAAAGCTTTTAACTTTTACATTCTTTGATCAAGAATCTTTGAATCTCTTATGTTGATATTTTCATAGTTCTTGAAAGAGATTCTTAGGATTGTTATTGTGTTTTCATTGAGTTGTAATCATTGCAAAGGAGGCAAACATTCTACAACACAAGGAAGCCTTGGTGGTTGTTCATCAAGCAAAGTTATCTTGGAAGTCTTGTTGTGTTAACAAGCAATTGGAAGTCTTGGTGTGAGGCATCATCAAGCAAGTGGAAGTCTTTGAAGCATCTCAAAGCAATTGGAAGACTTGTTGCAGGGATATCGGCAAGCAAGGGAAGAGGTTAGATTAGATTCAATAGGGTTGCAAGACAAGAGTGTGGTATCTCTTGGAGGCTATCAAGAAGTGAGTCTTGAGAGGCATTTGCTTGTAATTTGAGAACTCTAATTCCTCATAGTGAAGAATCTCTCTTGGTTGAAGAGGGGACTGGATGTAGCTTTCAAGTGGATGAAAGTGAACCAGGATAAATCTCTATGTCGTATCTTTATTCCTTAACTCTTTACATTCAAGTCATTTCATATGTTCTTGATTGAAAACCTAGAAAAGATTGATTTTCATAATTGATTGAATTGAATCTTAATTGTGCAAATTGATTTGGGGAAAATCATTTTCATAATCTAGGTAATCAATAAGAATATTGGTGTTAATCAATTCCGCTTTATCTCTGATCATATGTGTTAATTGATTGATTTTCGTATTCAATTGAAAAGTGATTTTTCAGTTTTAACAGTGATTAATCGATTAACTAAAAGTGTTAATCGATTAACCAAAATCAAGCTTTCGTAAATAATCGATTAACCTGTTTGATTAATCGATTAACTAAGTTTTTTTTAAAGGGTTAATCGATTAATAAGATTTGTTAATCGATTAAATGCTGAGGTTTTTGTAAAAATCATTTGTTTTAATCGTTTTGATTCGTTTCTTTCGAAAATCTTTCAAGGTTTCTATAACACCTATTCAACCCCCCCTTCTAGGTGTTCTCCTAGTGTCTCCTAGTTATTTCACCCACCGATTGTAGTTCTTACAATTGGTATCAGAGCTCGGTCGAAAGACACGAGCATAGAGCTTTTTCGTTAAGATCCTTGAGGAAACTACAATGGGTTCTACGAATCCCTTTGGTGGTGAAGGTGCTTCAATTAGCCGCCCTCCTATGTTTGGTGGAGAGGGTTATGCTTATTGGAAAGTTAGAATGAGAATTTTTATAGAAGTCATAGACATGAACATTTGGGAAGCCATTGAGAATGGTCCTCATATTCCCTCAAAAGAAGTAGAAGGTGTATCTCATCTTACCCCCAAAGATAAGTGGACCGATGATGATAAAAAGAAAATTCAATATGATTTAAAAGCAAAGAATATCATCACCTTCGCTCTATCTTATGATGAGTTCTTTAGAGTCTCCCAATGTCATAATGCCAAACAAATGTGGGACACCTTGCAAGTCACACATGAAGGCACTAGTGAAGTTAGGCATGCTAGATTAAATTCTTTGATGCATGAATATGAATTGTTTCGTATGTTGCCTAATGAATCTATATGTATTATGCAAAAACGTTTTACTCATATTATTAATCATCTCATTGCTCTTGGAAAAACTTTCATGAATTGTGAACTTGTTAACAAAGTTTTAAGATGTCTAAGTAGGGAATGGCAACCTAAGGTTACCGCAATTGTTGAATCAAAGGACTTGGACACCATGGACTTAGCTACACTTTTCGGAAAGCTTCAAGAACATGAAATGGAGCTTGGACGTTTGCATATGCATGAAGAATCGGATAAGTACAAGGAAAGAAAAGGAATTGCTCTCAAAGCCAAAAGTTCATATAAAAAGGAAGAAAGTTCTGATAGTAATGATAATGAAGATTCCGATTCGGACATTGATGAAGAAGAGATGAAACTTTTACTAAGAAATTTTAGCAATCTTCTAAGGAGAAAAGGAAGGTTGAACAAAGACAAAAGTAAAGAGAAGAATTCCCCACTCTACAAGACCAAGACAACAAAAGAAGGAGTAGTTTGCCATGAATGTGGAAAATCCGGTCATCTCAAGTACTCATGCTCTAAGTATCTCAAGAAGAAGGAGAAAGAGAAGAAAAATGCAAAACACAAAAGGGCATACATAGTTTGGAATAGTGATGATGAAGTAGACAAGAAAAGCACATCAAATAGTTCTTCGGATGATGAAGAAGCCACTTGTCTCAACTTGATAGCTCTAGTAGATGAAGAGGAAAGTTCAAATGATGAATCAAGTGAACAAAGCGAGGATAGTGATGTAAGTGAAACTAAATCCGAAATTTCTTCCAAATATGAAATTTTATATAATGCTTATGAAGAAATGCATGAACATCTTAAGAAACTAGCTTTGAAAAACATTGAAAGGAAGAAGCTCATTTTGAAACATCAACAAGAGATTTTAGATCTTCAAAAACAAGTTGATGAGCTTAATCTTCAAAATGAAACTCTTGATCTTATATATGCTAGTTCTTCTTGTGATTGTGCTAGTAGATTGAATATTGTGATTGATTGTGAGAATTGCAAGTTGCTTAAAGATGAAAATGCTATTTTGAAAAATAAGCTTGCAAGTTTCACAAGTGGTGATATTAAATTGCGCACATTGTTAAATTTTCAAAGAGAAAATTCAAACAAGTTTGGTTTGGGTTATACTAATGCTAAGAGTAAGTCTCATGGAAATGTTGTTGATTTTTCTAAAGTTGATTTTTCAAATGCACCAACATGTTTCTATTGTGGCACTCATGGACATATTTCAAATGTGTGTTATATTAAAGTGCATGGTATACCTAAAGGAAATTTTGTTTGGGTTAAGAAGGGTGAGAGTCCCTTAACTAACAAAAATGGATCCAAGACTATTTAGATACCAAAAGGCAAAGCATGATTGTTTTGTAGGTGTGATTGAAGAGCAAAAGGCTTACAAGTGTTATTCATTATTTGCTTCTTCAAATCTCAACTGAAACTCCTACATTTTGGTACAATTGATATTGTTGGATATTCACAATTGGTATCAAGTGAATTTCTTACAAGAGATAGCAAGCATTCACAATTGGACTTACATTTGGTATATTCTAATCTTGCTATTAGTCTTTGACAATTGATATTACTTCTAAAAAATTCTTAATTGTATCATTGTGTGATTATTAGATGTTTATCATGCTATTGTGATTATTGTGATATTTCTTTACAATTGATATCTTACTTTGTTAAGTGATATTATAACTCTTTAGTTACAATTGGTATTATATTTCATTGTCATATTTCTTGCCAATTGGTATCACATTTCAAAGTATGTTTCATTAGTTTTACATTTGGTATCATTGATTAGTTGGTATCAATGTTGTGAAGAAATGAATGTTATAATTTCTCTATTTTGGCTTAGCATTTTATATTTCAATTGGTATATATTACTTTTTGATAATTCCAAAAGGGGGAGAAAGGGTTGTTTTGTTGTTTTTATATAGGTTGAGCAAAGTTGTTGAAGATAGGGGGAGAATCAAGCTTATCTCAATTGGATTTCAAATGTAAAAAGCATTTATTGAGGGGGATCAAGAGTCTCACCAAGTATCAAATGGTTCAAGCATCAACAACTTCAAACAAATTCAAAACGTGTTTGTCATTTTCAAAAAGGGGGAGATTGTTAGATCCAGTGAGAATGTTTTGATAATGACAAAGGTTTTGAACAAGCTACAAATGTTTGTGATCAAGCTCAAGTATGAAGAAGTTCATCAATCAACAACAAACAACAAATGATGAAGAGAGAGCAAGCTCATGAAGATTCAATTTGTGTTTAATTGTAATATCTTTAGTTTGAGTCTTTTATTTTAATGAGTTTGGGTAGAGTCTTTAGAGGGTAGTGAATCTCTATCAAGGTCATGATAATATCATATTTTGAGTATTCACTTAACCTAAAAACAATAGGTGGCTTAAAGGTTTGAAAGAAAAGGTTTAGTTTTGAGAAAACAAGTTTTTAATTGACTTTAGCAGTGGTTAATCGATTAAGAGGAGTGGTTAATCGATTAACATGTTTTTTAACAGTGTTTAATCGATTAACAAGATGAGTTAATCGACTAACACATGCAGTACTGGTTTTTAAAATATGTTTTTCACTTCTCAAAATCAGTTTTTAATGTTACTAACTTTTGGGTATTCTATATAAATCTTTTCCTAACCTTTGTGAATTATTAGAACACATTAGAACAACTTTCATATCAATTTTACAAAGATCAAAGCCATACTATTCTCTCTCACTTTCATAGATCAAAGCTTTTAACTTTTACATTCTTTGATCAAGAATCTTTGAATCTCTTATGTTGATATTTTCATAGTTCTTGAAAGAGATTCTTAGGATTGTTATTGTGTTTTCATTGAGTTGTAATCATTGCAAAGGAGGCAAACATTCTACAACACAAGGAAGCCTTGGTGGTTGTTCATCAAGCAAAGTTATCTTGGAAGTCTTGTTGTGTTAACAAGCAATTGGAAGTCTTGGTGTGAGGCATCATCAAGCAAGTGGAAGTCTTTGAAGCATCTCAAAGCAATTGGAAGACTTGTTGCAGGGATATCGGCAAGCAAGGGAAGAGGTTAGATTAGATTCAATGGGGTTGCAAGACAAGAGTGTGGTATCTCTTGGAGGCTATCAAGAAGTGAGTCTTGAGAGGCATTTGCTTGTAATTTGAGAACTCTAATTCCTCATAGTGAAAAATCTCTCTTGGTTGAAAAGGAGACTGGATGTAGCTTTCAAGTGGATGAAAGTGAACCAGGATAAATCTCTGTGTCGTATCTCTATTCCTTAACTCTTTACATTCAAGTCATTTCATATGTTCTTGATTGAAAACCTAGAAAAGATTGATTTTCATAATTGATTGAATTGAATCTTAATTGTGAAAATTGATTTGGGGAAAATCATTTTCATAATCTAGGTAATCAATAAGAATATTGGTGTTAATCAATTCCGCTTTATCTCTGATCATATGTGTTAATTGATTGATTTTCGTATTCAATTGAAAAGTGATTTTTCAGTTTTAACAGTGATTAATCGATTAACTAAAAGTGTTAATCGATTAACCAAAATCAAGCTTTCGTAAATAATCGATTAACCTGTTTGATTAATCGATTAACTAAGTTTTTTTTAAAGGGTTAATCGATTAATAAGATTTGTTAATCGATTAAATGCTGAGGTTTTTGTAAAAATCATTTGTTTTAATCGTTTTGATTCGTTTCTTTCGAAAATCTTTCAAGGTTTCTCTAACACCTATTCAACCACCCCTTTCTAGGTGTTCTCCTAGTGTCTCGTAGTTATTTCACCCACCGATTGTAGTTCTTACAACCGGCCCCCATTTTCTTCCGCCTTATACAAGGCGGTAGTGTAAAATTATCATATTTTTCCGCCTTATACAAGGTGGAAGTGCAAAATTACCATTTTTCCGCCTAAAAAGAGGCAGAAAAAACTGATAATTTACACTACCGCCTTGTATAAGGCGAAAAAATGCTCTACCGCCTTGTGTAAGGCGGAAAAAATGGGGGCTGGTGAGTAATCAATGGGGTTCAAAAAGAAAAACTCAAAAACTAAACTCACGGGTTTCAGTGGGCACTATTAGAGAGTTTGTTTTAACTCTCATCATTGTCAGCTGTCTTTCACTTACAAGTATTTATCGTAATAGATTATCATTGGTACTTAATCGGTTACAACGTGACTTGTTGCTCAAGTTATTATATAGGCAGTTTAGTTAGTTATGACAGCTGACTTAGAGTTAGTTAGATTCCCTTTTGGCTTTCTTCTAGTAAGATCTAGTATTTAAAGCTCCATACTAGTGTAATAACAAACTTGATTCTCATTTTTCTCTGTACAATAAAATCTAATAAGCTTTTCTTTACTTTCCTTTCACTTTCTCAAGATGCTATCGGAGCTCATTGAATTCTGGTTCTTTTTCCACCATTTTTCCTTGTTCAACAAGCTTCTCTTCTCAGTAAGAAGGAATCACGATTGCATTCCTCTTCTCACTTCTTCTAGTTTCTGGAATTACGATTGTGATTTCACATTCTATCTTGTTTTTCCTCTTTGGAATCACGATTGCGATCTTATTCTATTGATTCTTCGCACTAGTGATTGCTTCAAGTTCTTCAAGCTATGGCGAACCAGAGCTATCTGGATTTCAACACGAATCCCTTAAATCATTGTTTTATGCATTCCAATGAGAATCAAGCTTTGATTTTAGTTACATCTCTTCTCAATTGCAAAAATTATCCTTTGTGGGGCCGTACTGTGAAATTAGCCTTGCAATCGAAGAATAAGATTAGGTTTGTTGATGGCACACTGCCACAACCAACTATTGAAGATTTTCTTCATGATGTGTGGCTTAGGTGTAACACAATGAATCTGCCATGGATTCATCATTCTGTTGAAGAATCCATTTGTGAAATCAATATCGTGGATTGATCAAGCGAGTGTGGTTTGGAGAGATATTCTCACAAGGTGATGTTTTCATAATTCTTGAGTTGCAAGAAGATTTTTACAAATTGCAGCAGGGTAATCTAACTGTCGCTGAATTTTTTACTCAATTGAAAACAATTTGGGAAGAAATAGAAAATTTCAGACCAATTAGACACTGTAGGTGTGCAATTCGGTGTAGATGCGGAGTTGTTAAGGAATTTAGAACTTATAAAGAGCAAGATAATGTAATTAGGTTCCTCAAAGGCCTAAATGATTAATATGCTCACGTTAGATCTCAGATTATGTTGATAGATCCTTTGCCTGGCATAAGTAGTATTTTTTATGCTTGTTCAACAAGAGAGACAACTGAATTTTGATTTTGAATAGAATACTGAAGTAAGGGCTTTGGCAGTGAACTCTAGATTTATTAATAACACCAATTATGGTTTCAATAACCAAAACAGTAGATCCACTGGTGATTCTCAAAGAAGAGGAGGAAATTCCAGTAGAGGAAGAGGCAGAAATTTTGGCTATAATAATTCAGGAAGAGGTCAGAACTCAAATAGATTTTGCACTTATTGTGAAAGAACTAATCAAACTGTTGAGACATGCTTCCTCAAACATGGTTTTCCTCTGGGTTACCAAACTAGTTATTATCAAAACAAAGGTGCTAAAGCAAATAATGCTACTGCTGAAGAATCTTAGGAAGATAATTATGAAGAGATCCCCAAAGATTCTCAAATTTCTCCACAACAAACCTTAAGTTTTACTCCAGAGCAAGTTTAGGGTTTATTAGCCTTCTTGTTGCAGAAGTCAAAGGGAGATAATAATCATGCTGTCAATTTAGCTATCATTCAACATGCAGCTGGAGGTGCAAATGAGGAAATCGCAATTGGTGGTTGGAGAGACTTAGGAACCCTAGGAATACACCTAGAAGGGGGGGTTGAATAGGTGTTGAAGCTACCTTGAAAGATTTTCTAACGAAACAAATCTAAACAATTGATTTTTACAAATTCTACAGTACTTAATCGATTAAGCAAGTCGTGTACTCGAGTAGTACTCGATTAAGCTTGAACTTAATCGATTAAATATGACAGAAAACAGAAAAATCAATTTTCATTCGAATACGAAAATCAATCAATTCACATGCAAGATCAGAGATTCAGCGGAAATGATTAACACCTATATTCTTATTGATTAACCTAGTTATGAAAATGATTTTCCCTTTATCAATTTGAACAATCAAAGATTCAATTCAATCAATTATGAAAATCAATCTTTCTAGGTTTTCAATCAAGAACGCAATCAAATGACTTGAATATAAAGAGTAAGAGTTTAGAGATACGACACAGTGATTTATCCTGGTTCACTTTCATCCACTTGAAAGCTACATCCAGTCCCCTCTTCAACCAAGAGAGATTCTTCACTATGAGGAATTAGAGTTCTCAAATTACAAGTGATTGCCTCACAAGACTCCCTTCTTGCTAGCTTACAAGAGATAACCGACACCCTTGCCTTGTAATCCTATTGATATTCTCTCTAATCTAACCTCTACCCCTTGTTGATAATCGACACAACAAGTCTTCAATTGCTTGATGATAATCCACACACCAAGGATTCACTTGCTTGATTCACAACCAAGACTTCTTCTTCTTCTTCAATAAGAATGCACTTGCTTGATGATAAAATCGACACACCAAGACTTCTTGTTTGTTGTAGTGGCTTGCCTTCTTGCAAAGATTACAACACAATAGAATACACAAAACAATCCTATGAATCTCAATCAAGAGTTATGACAATTCACCATAAGAGATTCAAAGGTTCTTGATCAAAGAATATGAAAGTAGAAAAGCTTTGATCTTTAGAAAATGAGAGAGAATAGAGTGGCTTGATTCTTTGTAAAACTTGTATGAAAATGATTCTTACTAATCACAAATAATAGGAAAAGGTTTATAAAGAATACCCAAAAGTTGTAGCACATAAAAACTAATTTTGAGAAGTGAAAAACGTATTTTAAAAAATCAGTTCAGCAGTACTTAATCGATTAAGCAAGTCGTGTACTCGAGTAGTACTCGATTAAGTTATCACTTAATCGATTAAGTTGGTACTGTACATGTTCAAAACTTGTTTTCTCAAAATCCAACCTTTCCTTTAAAACCTTTAAGCCACCTATTGATTCTAGGTTAAGTGAAAACTCAAATTATGATTTAATCATGACTTATGAATGAGATTCACTACCCTCTATAATAATCTACCCAAATAAAAAACCTATGAAGCTTGAGAGGCAAAAGATAAAAGAAATACAAATACACTCAAACTTAGGTCTTCATGAGCTTGCTTTCTCTCTTCTTCATTTGATGTTTGTTGTTGCTTGTTGAGCTTGAAACTTGATCAACACTTGTAGCTTGTTCAAAAAACACTTTGTCATTATCAAAACATTCATCATGTTCATCATGGAACTAACAATCTCCCCCTTTTTGAAAATGACAATCCATGTTTTGAAATCATTTGAAGTTGTTGATGCTTGAAAAATTTGATCACTTGAGAAGACTCTTTCTCCCTCTCAATCAATGCTATAACACTTGAATCCAATTGAGATAGAAGCTTGATTCTCCCCCTATCTTAAACAACTTAGCTCAACCTACATAAAAACAACAAAACAACCTTTCTCCAAATATAATATCATATTTCTCCCATTTTTTAAAAACATACCATTTCTCCCTCTTTGAGAAACATTCCATTCAATTCAAAACATAATATTTCTCCCCCTTTGGCATTATCAAAAAGTAATATATACCAATTGAAATATAACATTTAAGCCAAGGTAAGAAATCAATGATCATTTCTTCACAACGTTGATACCAATTGAACAAATACAATAGAGCTTTACTTTGAAATGTGATATCAATTGGTAAGAGAATATAACAATGAAATATAATACCAATTGAGAACTAAAAAAATCATAATATCACTTAACAAAGAAGATATCAATTGTAAAGAAGAATCAATAATCACAAAAACATGATAATCAACTAATAATCTCTCAATGATACAAATTGAATTAACTAAACATTTAGAAAAGTAATATCAATTGAGAAGATACCAATTAAGATAATATATCAATATCAAATATTACCACTTTGTAGGACATTCACTTAAGATGCAAGTGTGATACCAATTGAAGATGTGAATATAGACATTCATAGTTGAGACCAATTGAGAACATGTGTCATTCATTTGCATCTTCAATCAAACCTACAAAACAATCATGCTTTGCTTTTTGGTATCCAAATGGTTTTGGATCCATTTTTGTTAGTGTAGGGACTTTCACCCTTTTTCATCCAAACAAAATTTCCTTTAGGTATACCATGCACTTTAACATAACACACATTTGAAGTATGTCCATGAGTACCACAATAGAAACATGTTGGAGGATTTGAAAAATCAACTTTAGAAAAATCAACAACATTTCTATGAGATTTACTCTTAGCATTAGTATAACCCAAACCAAACTTGTTTGAATTTTCTCTTTGAAAATTTAACAATGTGCGCAATAAAATATCACAAATGGTGAAACTTGCAAGCTTATTTTTCAAAATAGCATTTTCATCCTTGAGCAACTTGCAACTCTCACAATCAATCACAATATTCAATCTACTAGCACAATCACAAGAAGAACTAGCATAGATAAGATCAAGAGTTTCATTTTCAAGATTAAGCTCATCAACTTGTTTTTGAAGATCTAAAATCTCTTTTTGATGTTTCAAAATGAGCTTCTTTCTTTCAATGTTTTTCAAAGCTAGTTTTTCAAGTTGTTCATACATTTCTTCATAAGCATTATGTAACAATTCATATTTAGAAGAAATTTCGGATTTAGATTCACTTACATTGCTATCCTCGCTTTGATAACTTGATTCATCATTTGAACTTTGTTCTTCATCATCTACTAGAGTTATCAAGTTGAGACAAGCGGCTTCTTCATCATCCGATGAACTACTCGATGTGCTTTTCTTGTTATCTTCATCACTATCCCAAACTATGTATGCTCTTTTAGATTTAGAATTTTTCTTGTCTTTCTCCTTCTTCTTGAGATACTTAGAGCATGAGTACTTGAGATGACCGGGTTTTCCACATTCATGGCAAACTACACCTTCTTTTGATGTCTTGGTCTTGTAGTGTGGGGAATCCTTCTCTTTACTTTTGTCCTTGTTCAACCTTCCTTTTCTCCTTAGAAACTTGTCAAACTCTTTTAACAAAAGTTTCATGTCTTTTTCATCAACATCGGAATCGGAATCTTCACTATCATCATCATCGGAACTATCTTTCTTTTTATATGATCTATTGACTTTAAGAGCAAGTCCTTTTCTTTCTTTGTTTTTATCCGACTCTTCATTGATACTTAATCGTCCAAGCTCCATTTCATGTTCTTGAAGCTTTCCGAAAAGTGTTGCTAGATCCATAGCATCCAAATTCTTAGATTCAACAATAGCCGTTACTTTTGGTTGCCAATTCCTGTCTAAACATCTCAACACTTTGTTAGAAAGTTCATCTTGAAGAAAAGTTTTACCAAGAGCAAGTAAATGATTTATAATATGAGTAAAACGCTTTTGCATATCATTTATAGATTCATTTGGAAGCATATGAAACAATTCATAATCACGCATTAAAGCATTCAATCTAGCTCTCCTAACCTCACTAGTTCCTTCATGAGTCACTTGTAAAGTGTCCCACATTTCCTTAGCACTAGAACATTGAGAAACTCTAAAGAACTCGTCATAGGATAAAGCGGATGTAATGATATTCTTTGCTTTATAATCATATTGTACTTTCTTTCTATCATCATCCTTCCACTTATCCTCGGGGATCAATTGTTCTACACCTTCAACTAAACTAGAGGGGATATGAGGACCTTTTTCAACTACTTTCCAAATTTCACTATCTATGGCTTGGATAAAGATTTTCATTCTAACTTTCCAATATGCATAGCCTTCTCCGGCAAACAATGGAGGACGACTTATTGAAGCACCTTCACCACCAAAGGGATTCGTAGAACCCATTGCAATTTTCTTAAAGGATCTTTACGAAAAAGCTCTTATGCTCGTGTCTTTCGACCGAGCTCTGATACCAATTGAGGAAATCGCAATTGGTGGTTGGAGAGACTTAGGAACCCTAGGAATACACCTAGAAGGGGGGGTTGAATAGGTGTTGAAGCTACCTTGAAAGATTTTCTAACGAAACAAATCTAAACAATCAAAACAAATGATTTTTACAAATTCTACAGTCCTTAATCGATTAAGCAAGTCGTGTACTCGAGTAGTACTCGATTAAGCTTGAACTTAATCGATTAAATATGACAGAAAACAGAAAAATCAATTTTCATTCGAATACGAAAATCAATCAATTCACATGCAAGATCAGAGATTCAGCGGAAATGATTAACACCTATATTCTTATTGATTAACCTAGTTATGAAAATGATTTTCCCTTTATCAATTTGAACAATCAAAGATTCAATTCAATCAATTATGAAAATCAATCTTTCTAGGTTTTCAATCAAGAACGCAATCAAATGACTTGAATATAAAGAGTAAGAGTTTAGAGATACGACACAGTGATTTATCCTGGTTCACTTTCATCCACTTGAAAGCTACATCCAGTCCCCTCTTCAACCAAGAGAGATTCTTCACTATGAGGAATTAGAGTTCTCAAATTACAAGTGATTGCCTCACAAGACTCCCTTCTTGCTAGCTTACAAGAGATAACCGACACCCTTGCCTTGTAATCCTATTGATCTTCTCTCTAATCTAACCTCTACCCCTTGTTGATAATCGACACAACAAGTCTTCAATTGCTTGATGATAATCCACACACCAAGGATTCACTTGCTTGATTCACAACCAAGACTTCTTCTTCTTCTTCAATAAGAATGCACTTGCTTGATGATAAAATCGACACACCAAGACTTCTTGTTTGTTGTAGTGGCTTGCCTTCTTGCAAAGATTACAACACAATAGAATACACAAAAAAATCCTATGAATCTCAATCAAGAGTTATGACAATTCACCATAAGAGATTCAAAGGTTCTTGATCAAAGAATATGAAAGTAGAAAAGCTTTGATCTTTAGAAAATGAGAGAGAATAGAGTGGCTTGATTCTTTGTAAAACTTGTATGAAAATGATTCTTACTAATCACAAATAATAGGAAAAGGTTTATAAAGAATACCCAAAAGTTGTAGCACATAAAAACTAATTTTGAGAAGTGAAAAACGTATTTTAAAAAATCAGTTCAGCAGTACTTAATCGATTAAGCAAGTCGTGTACTCGAGTAGTACTCGATTAAGTTATCACTTAATCGATTAAGTTGGTACTGTACATGTTCAAAACTTGTTTTCTCAAAATCCAACCTTTCCTTTAAAACCTTTAAGCCACCTATTGATTCTAGGTTAAGTGAAAACTCAAATTATGATTTAATCATGACTTATGAATGAGATTCACTACCCTCTATAATAATCTACCCAAATAAAAAACCTATGAAGCTTGAGAAGCAAAAGATAAAAGAAATACAAATACACTCAAACTTAGGTCTTCATGAGCTTGCTTTCTCTCTTCTTCATTTGATGTTTGTTGTTGCTTGTTGAGCTTGAAACTTGATCAACACTTGTAGCTTGTTCAAAAAACACTTTGTCATTATCAAAACATTCATCATGTTCATCATGGAACTAACAGCAAATGCTTTCAACAATAAAGGGAATTCAGGTATCTTCAGTTGTCAATGGCTCATTGACGTTGGAGCTACAAATCATATTACTTATGATTTTTCTCTCATGACTAATAATAAAACAATTCCTAAAATGACTATTTCCCTGACCAATGGTGACAAAGTTTCCACTACTGTTTCCAGAACAATTTTCTTATCCAAAACCCTAATCTGCACATGTACAATGTTTTGTTTGTTCCACAATTCCATGTCAATTTGGTGTCAGTAAATAAGTTGATAGAAACCACGAATTGTGATCTAATTTTTTTCTCAAACCTATTGTATAAGTTGCATCATGGATTGTATGTGGTAGATTCAGTACAGGATTCTCAAGCTGCAAATCAGATTACTGCTACCATTTCTAACAATAACACTCTTTGGCACTTAAGATTAGGCCATGTCTCTCCGTCTGTACTCAGATTTTTGTCTATTCAATTTCCATTTATTTCTCCTTGTACAAATTTCAGTAGTCCTTGTGACATTTGTCATTTCTCTAGGCAAAGAAAACTTCCCTTTTGTACAATGAAACAACTTCTAATAAAATGTTTGATATCTTACATGCTGATATTTGGGTCCTTATTCTATACCCTTAGTTTTTGGCCATAAATACATCTTAACATTAGTAGATGATGTATCAAGGTTTACTTGGATTGTGCTTATGACACTCAAATCTAAAACTAGACAGTATATTATGCATTTTGTTTCTCTCATAGAAAACCAGTTTGAAACAAAACTTAAGAGTCTGAGGAGTGATAATGGATTTGAGTTCCTTATGAATGACTTTTATTCTTCAAAAGGCATCATTCGTAAAAATTCTTGTGTTGAAACACCTTAGCAAAATGGAGTAGTTGAGAGAAAACATCAACATATTCTTAATGTTGCTAGAGAACTTTTCTTTTAGGCCAATCTTTCAACCAAATTCTGGATTTTTCTGTGTTGCGTGATGTCCGTATCATTAATAGACTCCCTACTCCATTGCTCCACAATAAATTAAATCACCTTTTGAAGTTTTACATGGAAAACCACCAATTAGGATACAGGATTGGCATCAAGGATTATCTTATGTACATTGTTCATTCTCATGAATTTCTGTCTCTAGAAATGTTATATTCTATGAGACAACTTTCCCTTTACATTCTTCCCTCTCTATTAAACCTATTCCTTCTTCTGATGTGGTCCTGCCAGCATCTTCCTTTCATTTAGATGACCCTAATCCTGTTTCTCCACATACATGATCCACAACCTCCCCTATCACAACATCCTCTTCGTTCCCCACCACTCTCTCCATCTCCTTGCCCACCTCCACCTCCACCCCTTCCTGTTCCTGCTCCAATCAGCTTTTCTATGAGGCCCAAGAGAGTTCCTACTAATTTGGAAGATTATCGATATAGATGCAATCTTGTTTCCAATGATGCTACTTCTGATCATTCTTCTATTGGTAACACACTTTATCCCATTTCTTCTGTTCTAGACTATTCTCATTGCAATTTATCCTATAGAAGTTTTTGTTTAGCTGCTAGTGCTATCACTAAACCTTGTTCATATCATTTTGTAAGTTGTAATGTTGGAAAGATGCTATGACTGCTTAATTAAATGCCTTAGAATAGAATCACACTTGGTCTCTTGTTGATCTACCCAAAAACAAAACTCCTATTGGCTACAAATGGGTTAACAAAGTGAAATACTTGGTTGATGGTTCTTTGGAAAGATACAAGGCTAGATTGGTTGCCAAGGGTTATATTCAATTTAAAGGTGTTGATTATTTTGACACATTCTCTCTAGTGCTCAAAATCACAACTATTAGAGTTATTTTGGCAATTTCAACTTCCTTTAATTGGTTCTTGGAGTAGTTGGATGTCAATAATGCCTTTCTTCATGGCGATCTTCATGAAGAAGTCTATACGCTTCCTCCTCCAGGATTGTTCCTGCTCATTCTTCAAAGTTTGCAGATTGCAAAAATATGGTCTCAAACAAGCCAGCAAAGAATGGCATACTACATTGTCCAATGCACTGATTTTCATTGGTTATTCACATTCCAGTGCAGATCAGGCATCGTTTCTTAAGCCTACATGCTCTTCTTTAATTCACAACCTTATTGGTCTATGTTGATGATATAGTCCTCACATGCAATGACTTGGATGAGATCAATAAAGTGAAACTCTTTTTGGATAAGGAATTCAAAATCAAGGACCTAGGCACCTTGAGGTTTTTTCTAGGCTTGGAAATTGCAAGATCAAAGGCAGGCATTCATCATAACCAGAGGAAGTATGCACTTGAACTTCTAGAGGATAGTGAGAATCTTGCTTCCAAGCTTGAAAACCCCCTTTTGATCCTTTAGTGAAGCTGTAGAGTGATTAGGGTAATCATATTGCTGACATTTCTTGCTACATAAGACTTGTTGGCAAACTTCTATATCTAACCATTTCTAGGCCTGTTATCTCTTTTTTAGTGCAACAATTAAGTCTATATATGAATAAACCTTTAGATACTCACTTTGAAAGCTGCAACTAGAGTGCTTCAATATTTGAAGGCATCTCCTTCTCATGGTTTATTTTTTGCTTCTTCTTCCAATCTCAAGGTCTCAAGCTTTGCTGATTTTGATTGGGCTTGTTGTCTTGAGGCTAGGAAATCTATCACAGGTTATTGTGTTTTCCTTGGATCGTCACTGGTTTCATTGGAAGACAAAAAAGCAACATTCAGTCTCCAGATGATCCTCAGATAAATACTTGTAAACAATAACCGATAATCGTTGGTACTTAACCGGTTACAGCGTGACTTGTTGCTCAACTTATTGTGTAGGCAATTTAATTAGTTATGACAGTTGGCTTAGAGTGAGTTAGTTTCCCTTTTGGCTTTCTTCTAGTAAGAACTAGTATATAGAGCTCCATACTAGTGTAATAACTAACTTGATTCACATTTTTCTCTATGCAATAAAATCTAATAAGCTTTTCTTTACTTTCCTTTCACTTTCTCAAGAGGCACTCTCTGCGATCAATCAAGCTAAGCCATTCAGGACCAGCACCCCATCAAGCAATTGTCTGAATTTTTCTGAAGAGGCACTTTTCTGAATTTTTGCGCATGATCAACTACTTCATTCAGGAACAGCACCCCATCATGCAGTTGTCTTCTCGAAATAAAGACACATTGATTCTTAGAAATAAGAGAAGGCATAATCATTTTCATGCGAGTAGTCAACAATTTAGCAATTATTTTATACATACAACCAAGTAAAGAAATAGGAGGATACTCACTCAACTACTGTGGGAAAGCAACTTTTGGGATGAAAGCCACGAAGAAAGAGGAGAAAGCCTTAGGAAACATAGCTGAGTTATGGAACCCGTTAACCATACCCCCAAACTATCAGGATCAGGGCTTTTCTTCCCATCGCAGCTTGCCACAATATCATCCAAGTCATCCATAGAAAACTGCTCTGTCCATAAGAATTATCATCAGCAGAAATAGAAGGGAAAGCAAGCCCATAAAGCTTCGGTCAAAGAAGGAAAGGTTCATCAAAGTGATCTTTGAAGAAAGCCAAAACTGAAGCCTTAATATTGATAGATTATTAAAATGAGTTTTTTTCTTTTTTAGAACAAACCGTTTTTAAAATATTTTTGATAATATCACCAACAGAAATCATTCGTCAACGATTGAATAATACATTGCTAAAATTACAGACATGTCTATCTCTTTTAATCCAACAATTTTTTTAATAATTTATTTATAAGCTTTTAGTCCAACTATTATTTCTCTGCCATGTCTCTTATCTAGGGATGACAATGGGGCGGAGAACGCTCGGGGAGGTCTTTCTCATTTCCCATCATTGGGTATCATTTGCCCCCATCCCCATCCGCGTTCCTCATGTCGAGATTAGATTAGCCCCCATCCCCATTCCCCACCACCCCACGGGTCCCTATAGGGGAACTTAACTTCAATTTGACCTGTTATAAAATTCACAACGTCGAATAGCATTTTTAAACTTGTACACTACAAAAAAAATAATCGTTAAAATTCAAGAGATTCAATCCAAAAAAATCGTTAAAATAATAGTTAAAATAATAATTATATATGTGAAGTTACTAAAAAACCTATTTTTTAACTATATAAATCCTAAATATTTAAGGGCATATAAGTAAAATTTTCGGGGTCGGGGAACTCGCAGGGACGGGGGAACCAATCCTATTCCCCGCCCCGAAATCTGTTCAGGGGAAAAATCCCCCCCATCCCCACCCCCGATGGGGAAAAATCCCCGAACTCGGGTACCCAAACGGGGCGTTCCCTGCGGGGATCCCCATCTGCAGTCTCCCATTGCCATCCCTACTCTTATCCGTAATTAAGATATACTATAGCATAAAGGGAAATTAAAAGCAAGCAAGCAGAGCTCATCCTATCCAGAAAAGGCTGTTGTCTCCCGTCCCGAATGTTCATTAATAAATAATTAAGTTGCATTTTAACTAGATTTTATCCTCCTCTTAGTTTTTAAACTAAAAAAAGAAATGATTACTTGTAAAATTCTTTTGATGCATGATTTAATATTAGATTCTAATAAAAGCTTTATGAGCTTAAAACATATTACCCATAGAACTGACTGGCAATAATGCTCCATTAATTATACAAAAGCTAAGCTTACTTATAAAAAAAAATAGACAAGTGCTTGTCTTAAAATTCACGGATTAATTGCAATAATGATAGTATTTCTCAACACCGTTGAGGGCTGTGCTGCTACAATCTGATTCCTGTTTCTCTGACGATGGAGTTGTTAGGTGTAGAAAAAATTCAAGACCTCCGTCGGCACTAACACCGTCACGGTCACCTCCACCCCCATCGAAGACCTCCACCTCCGTCGGCATCGGCATCGGCACTGACACCGTCACCATCACCGTCATCTCCACCCCCATCGAAGACCTCCACCTCCGCCGGCACCGGCATCTCCACCCCCATCCAGGACCTCCACCTTCACGGCCCAATCACTGTCGTTCATTCAATCCTTCAACATTCTCAGTGCCCTGACAACATCTTCTTCCATTTCCTTCTCACTCAGACGAATCTCGAATCCCTCGTTCGTTCCACATTCCCGGAGCTCAACCTCCGAGATTGTCAAGAATTTGATCTGAACCTCCGTCAAGCAAGCGCAGGAGCAACCGTTGAACTATGCGAGGAACTACTTGCCGAATCTTCTAGACGGTTGTGTGAGCGTGCAGAGTGATTTACTTGGATTCTGATCTGGTGGTTGTGGATGATATCGACAAGTTATGGACTACGAGTTTGGGAGGTTCGATGATCGGAGCACCAGAGTACTGCCACGCAAATTTCTGTAAATATTTCACCGCGGCGTTTTGGTCGGATCGGAGATTCTTGGTGGCGTTTGCAGGACGGAGGCCGGTTACTTCAACACGGGAGTGATGGTGATAGATCTGGTGAAGTGGAGGAGAGTGGGGTACATGCGCAGGATAGAGAGGTGGATAGAGATCCAGAAGAGTCACCAGATTTACGAGCTTGGTTCCTTGCCACCGTTTCTGCTGGTTTTCGCGAGACACGTGGCGCCCATTGAGCACAGGTGGAACCAGCATGGTTTGGGAGGGGATAACGTTAGGGGGAGCTGCCGGGACCTCCATGCCGGTCCGGTGAGTCTTTTGCATTGGTCCGGCATAGGAAAGCCGTGGCTCCGGTTGGATTCTAAGAGACAGAGGGACCATCCTACAAGTTTTAATGACATTTTTGCAAAATCTTTAATAAATTCCTTGTCTCAATCCACACCGTTCATTACACATAGGATAGGATCTAAGGATATAAGCATCACTTGCACTGATGCATGCTATGTATTTTTATGCATTGCAGACTGCACCGTTTGTTTGTTTAGGGGTGGTGGTGTGTTTCTACTTTATAATTTTTCTATTTCCTTTCGTCTTTGTGTGGCGAACTTAGTTATGGTTTTTTTTAAGGGTACACCTTGTACCTTCGGGCTTCTATTTGTTTGGCTTGAAATTTATTTTTTTTAATAAAAAAAATTAAGGTGAAGTATCAATTTACTCAATGATTTTTTTTTCATTATACCAACTAGTTCTTGAAAATTTATAAATACACATTTATATATAGTCTTTCAAGATTTTGAGACATGTCAATTTAATCCCCAAGATTTTCTTATATACCAATTTGGTTCCTTATGTATGTTTTAAGGATCAAATTAATACATTCAAAAAGCTTGAGAGACCAAATTGGTACATTCGAAAGTTTTGAGAAACTAAATATGTATTTATAAATTTTCAGGATTTAAGTTGATATAATAAAAAAGCATCAGGACTAAATTGATACTTCACTATAAAAAATTAAACAAACCGATTTATATCTTTTTTTTTTGCTGTGCACCAAGGGTATCCTCCAGCCGATAGGCGAAGACTAATCCCATCCGAGGCGTAGAGATCACCGAAGTGGGTTTTGCCTCTACCAACAAAGCCTTTTCCATACCCACGGCAGTGATCGAACCCCTGACATCATGGTTAAGAAACTTAACTATCTACCAACTGTACTTGGCCTTGTTGGTAAACCGATTTATATATTTTATTGAACAAAACCTAGCTATGTAACACAATACTGAAGTTAGAAAAGTTATATGTGTAAGTCAAATTTGTGAAACTCGGGATCTTAGGTAAGATAGGAAGGAGAGAATAATACATAAAATGTGTGATTGTAATACATACCTATTATAAAATCATATCACAACAAACATTAAAAAAATATTTAAATAATAATTATATACATTTAAAAAAATTAAACCTATCTCATGCATATATACTTCCTAACACTATTTTATGAGTGATATTACATGTATATTCAAAATTGACATCCAGATATACATATGTGTTTGTGTTATAATAATGTTAAGTAAACATCTAAATTCAACATCAACATCAAACATCAACATCTATCATCTTTTAAAATAAAGGAAAGTCATCCCAAATCCTCGTACATTTAAAAAATAGGTGTTAAATGTTGACATTGATTTTAGATATTCATATACATTATTGGTTTTGTGTTATATGTAACATTATTGCTATTTCGGAACCCATACCAAGCACAAGAAGAGAAGACAATTCGTGATTGCATCCATGGCTGCCTCGCTGTATCATATTTGGATGGAACGAAATCGCAAAACCTTTGTTGACAAATCCAGGAGGCCGTTCCATGTTTTCAAGCTTGTGAAGAGAGATTTATCTGTTAGATTTAGTGTTTATTTTCCTAATTTTATTAATTGCTGCAACAATGTAATAGCTACTAGAATTTTAGCTAAACTTTAATTTTGGGCGTTGGTTTTGGTGCAACCCTACATAGTAGGTGGGTAACTAAAATCAATGGCTCTTGGTAGGTTTTGATGTATAATTTTGTTTCGGTTTGGTTTATGAATTTTCGTTTACCAAAAAAAACGCATACCAACAAATCACAATAAACAATTAAACACAATTTCAACCGAAAAACAACGAAATGTGTGTTGTGTATTCATTGTGTTGCTGAATAGAGGTTGAAGAAAACATAGCATAGGGACATTGAAGAAACAATGAACATGAGGGACAACTCACCAGTCATAACGCGCAGCTCCACGAGTTCACCATGCACATTGGTAGGGTTCTGTTCGAAGGTCGTAGGTCGCACAAGGTCTCAAGCTTTTCTTTGGCCTTCAACATTGTTGTACAAATGAAGTAAGGGGATGAAACATGACTTATGGAAGGAGGATTTTAGATTTTCGAGTTTATTTAACCTCAAACAAATCCAGTTAATCAGGTCAAAAAAAATCCAACCCCAAAAATGCAAAACCAGATTTGCTTCCTGGGTTTGCAAAAAATGCAACGATCTTGTTATCCTACGATTTCCCCGTCCTTTCCACCGCGTGACAGCAGATTCACTTCCCTGCTATGGAATCATACGATTCCACGAAATTCCTGCCAATCTTGCTAGCTAACCTTGTGTGTAACTCCCCTTTCAATGGGAGTATCTGAATTATTTAAGTAAATATTGAGATCCATGTTGCACTAAAAAAGTAGTGTAATTCTATTGTTAATCGAACAAAACCAGTCAAATTATATGTTAAATTCACCCTTTGCCAAATGATTCTGTGAGATCAAACATGCAATGACATTGTTATCATCATTCCAATTCCTCAGATGTAGAAATCGTGAATAGCAAAGTTACCAATCTACCAAACTAACATAAAATATAAGCTTTTGCCAAACTAGTATAGGCATATACAATAAGTGATACCCTTGGCAAGTGAGATGCTAAAAAATCATCATAAACAGTCCAACACACACTGATATCATCATTTTATAAGCCCATCAGCACAATTCATGAAATAGAAAAGCGAACAATAGTCTTGCAATACCAACATAAAATATAAAGACAACACCATTATCCTATAATGTAATAACGATGCAGATAGCATCGAATATCACAGAACCACAACAATAACAACTACGACACCAACTAACGCAGAAATAAAATAAAAGAAAAAAAACATGGCGCAACATTATTGAAGGGACGACATCATTCATAAGCTCAAATCACTCGGAGATATCAGTTGCAGTAGTATCACTTCCATCCGTATCATCAACATCATGCGCCGAAACAGTTTCATCGCTGTCGGATATTACAATCACGGCGACATCATCAGTTACAGTGGTTACGTCGCTCCCTTCTTCCTCCCCTACCTCTATTACTTCTACTTCTTCTTCTTCATCTTCATCTTCAGTTTCCTCTCCCTCTCCTTCTTCTTCTTCTTGGATCGGTTCCATGTTCATAGGAGGATCTGCAGCACCAGCAGCGGGATCAACAGCTTCCACATCAGCAACTTCAATAGCAGCAGCTGGATCAACTTCCATATCAGCAACTTCAGCTGGATCAACAGCTTCCACGTCAGCAGCAGCAACAGGAACATTTTCTTCTCTTTGTGCTTCTTCCTCAACAGACACCACCATAGTTGTTTCAAGCTGAGTGGTGATGTCCATGACAGAGGTGACCCCAACAGAGGTAAAGGCACCAGCAGCCCCACCACCAGCAGCAGAGGTGGAGGCGGTAGAAGGAGGGCAAATCTGAACCCTAGTAGGACGAGCCTGCTTCCTAGGACGTCTCGTCCCAATGACCTGGTTTTCTCCGTCCCTCCGGGGACGGGGAAGTTGGACATCATCATTCCTGATGGACTGGATGAAAGTCTCCAGGTCGGGTGTGTCTCCGGTCGGAATACCTCTTTTCGACCGGAGACGATCCAACCAGTTTTCCGGCACCTTCACAGTTTTCTTCTTGCTTTCTAGGTCACGGGCTAATTCATCGAGGATTCGGATTCCACGAGGCATGGTCGTGGTGGAAGGGCGAAAGGGAAAAGAAGGTTCTAGAAGAGGAAGAAAGAAATTGAGGGTTTTTTTTGCAATTGTATGTAACTGATGAAGCTGAGTGTGAGTGTTTGTGTGAAAAATTAAAGCCTTTAAATAGAACAGTGGCAAGGGTTTTGCGTATCGTTGTGACTGCTCAATAACTGCCACGTGGCAGTAATATATTCAGACAGCCTGAGGCTGTGTGGTTTTCATGTAGCCGCAATCCATTGTTGCACACAGAATCCTAGTTCTTCCTTTCTCAAACATTTTTCTGAAGATACACCATTAAATTTGTTAAAAGTTTTGGATTCTTTGTTTTAGAAAAAGGTTTGCGTTAAATTCATATTTTACTTTTAAATACTACCTCCATTCTAAATTTTTTATACTTCCAATTTTGGGTGCCCAAATTTAAAAGTACTCCCTCCAACTTGAATTATAAGCAACAAAAAACATACTTTTTTTGTTTAAAATACAGTATAAATAAAATTAACTAACTTTATTAAATTTTGTTTCATTCTCAATATCACTTCCCTAAAACATCTCTAGAAAATTGTAATCTCATTTAATTTTTTTTTCATTTCCAATACTACTTTCCTAAAATACCTCTACTTTTTATAAATTTGATAAGATTAAATACAATCAACTAACCTCATTAATAAGCGTAAAAATGGTTAGACTTTCTTATAATTCGAACCGGAGAGAGTATTTATTATTGTAACTTTTATATATATTGTGTTTAAAGTACCCTTATTTAATTTTTATTTAAAATTATAATGGTATTTAATTTTTATTAGAAAATGCGTATCTCATCATCAATTAATGAATACTTTAAGTATGAGAGAGATCAGAAGATAAAACTAAAATTAATGAGTTTAAAAAAAAATATTTGAACGAAGGGTTAAAACCGAAAAAAAAATATAATTATGCATTGAAATTGTGAAAAGACAAAATTGATGAAATAAAAAAAAATTGGCTTATTTAAGTTTTTAGTCCCTAAACTTAGATATTCTTTTGGAATTGATACTTGAACTTTGCTAAATATTTGAAAATGGTCATTTCGTCACTTAAGTGATAATATGGTCAACGACATGTCACGTCACTTTCGCAACATTGACAATTGACGTGTTATATATTATCATGTGATATCACATGATTTTTATTATTAAAAAATCAATTCTTTTAACAATTATTAAAAAAATCGATTTTCTTTTAAGAAAATACGATTTTAAATTATTTTTATTAAATTTGAATTTTTTAATTTAAAAATTCACGTGATATCATGTGTCACGTTACTTATCGACGTGGTAAAGGTAACGTGGCATGTTATTGACCATATAATCACTTAAGTGACGAGATGACCATTTCAAAAAATTTGAACGAAATTCAGGGACTCAAAACATCGAGAAAAAGCTTAAGGATCAATTTCAAAAGAACATCTATGAAATGGAGAAAGTATTTAGATAAGGTAGACACCGCTTCGCATCTTAGGGTGTGTTAGACAAAATTAGTTTATAGCATGTAGCTAGTAGCTGTGAAGTTAGTTAAGAGCCGTGAGCTGTGAGTTTATAGCTGTGAGCTTATAGCTAGTTGTTTGGTTAGCTGATTAAAATAATGTTGTTTGACAAAACTAACTTTTGAAAAAACTAAAAGTTATTAAATGGCTGAAAATGACACGCAACATTATATTATTTATATTTTAGTATTTTAACTTATTCATTTTATTCTTTATTTATTAAATAAATAGTTCATTAATTAGTTAATTAATTATTAAATTATGATTAATTAAATTCATTTTTTTGCTTTATTTATTAATTACTTTTTTCAATAATTAATTACAATAAAATTATTAATTTATAATTAATAATTAATTAAATACACAATTAATTAAAAATTATATTGTCACTATCATAAGTAAATAATTTGAAAACTTTTTGAGGGAATAAATGACATATGAATTATTGAAAGTTAGTTTCGTCTCTTGAAAGCTACTTGAAGCAAAACTAGGTTTCAAAAGTTACAAAGCTTCTTTTTTAAAAGTTGTAAGCTCTATCTAATAATTTATGTTCACTGAATAGGACTAGTAATATATTGACTGAATCTAGAAACTCTTTGTTATCTAAAATACTCCTAACTGGACATGTCGAACATTATTACGTTATTTTTGTCGATAATAATCATAGTTTTATTAGAATGTAACTTCTTGCTAAATAAAAAATTTAAAATTTGAACGCCTTGTTCTAAATGAAGGGAGTTTAAATAAAGGGCATTGCTAACCAATATCCTTATGATTTTGTTTAAAAAATATATTAAGAGAGAATTTATATTGAAAATTTAAGGTTATCAGTTTTCAATGTTTTAAATTCAAACATTATTCAAGATAAAACTACTTTTTTTCTTAATCAATATCCTGAAGACACTTTTTGACATTTCTTTTAAATAAATTTATAAATTTAAATGAGATATGAAAGATATGAGTTTGAAACATGGATTCAAATGTAAGTATTATTCTAAGAGAAAATATGTAATACATCGAAAGTGTAAAGTTTTTTACACTATCAGTGTATCATATTGACCATTTATCTGTTTATAATCATTTACTTTTAGATTAAAGTGATACAAATAAATGATAGATGATAGACTGATGGTGTAAAAAACTTTACATCATCAATACATATCCATTAATCTCATTCTAAAAGTTTTCAATTAGGTGTCTGATTATATTAAAGGAGATTGGTCACATTCATCATGCATCTAATGAATGTAAATTTTTAAAATTGCAAAATTCTTGCAAATTGACTATATATTTACTAAATTAATTTTTTACCTGCTAATGAAAACTAGGCATGGAAAAATATATATTTAACTAATAAAAAAATTAATGTAAAGATTTTTTCACCATTTAACCAATTATATATATATATATATATATATATATATTTCCCTAATAGGTAGAGAATTAATTTAATGCCCAATTTATAGCATAAAATATGTATCATTTATATTAAAATATAGAAAATAATTTGATGGCATAACATTATATGGTAATAAAAAAAAATCTTTATATATATATATCAATATTAATAAAAATATATCACTACTTTTTTGGTTTTAAAAAAATATATGTTAATAATATATGCAACTAATAAGATATAAAAACTTTACAATATAGTATTTTAATAAAGACGGAAAAAAGGATACAAATATAGTATTTTAATAAGTACCAATTAAATAATGAATACTAATATATAAAAAATAACAATTATTTGTAATAAATAATAAATTAATACTTACCAATTAATGAATTATAGGTATTAAAAAGTAATATATATTTAACTTAATTGATGTTTTAATATATATTATTTTATAAAATAAATTTAATATATTTTAACTAATAAATTTAATAATATATATTATTTTAATAAATACTCCCTTCGTCCCTATATATAACGCTCTCTTGGTAAATTTCACGTTCATTAAGAATATACTTCCTCAAGGTCCTATTTATAAGATCCTTTTTGAGTTTTTATTTTCGTCCATATCTCAATTTTCAATAGCATTTAATTGCTTCTTTCCACAAACACTCATATTAAAGCTCTGTTCTGCAGCACGAGCTAGGAGCTTTTTAACTAGCTAGGAGCTTTTAGATTTAGTTTAGGAGCTTTTTAACTAGCTATGAGCTTTTAGATTTAGTCAATAAGCTACTAACCTCGTTCAGTGAACACAAATTAGAAGGAGCTTATAACTTTTAAAAAATGAGCTTGTAGCTTTTGAAAGCTAGCTTTTAGAAAGCTACTTAAAGTAACTTTCTAGAAACTAAACTAGCTTTCAATAATTCATATATCAATTATATTCTCAAACAAAATTTAAAATTACTTTCTACCCTTTAATTAATTATTAATTATAATTTAATATTTTTTTATAATTAATTAATTAACTACATATATAATTAATAAATTAATAAAAAAATGAATTTAATTAATTATAATTTAATAATTTTATATTTTATTTATTAATTAATTAGTTAACTATCTATTTAATAAATAAAGAAAAAAATTTGAAAAATTTGAAATAATAATTGTTCCATGTCCTTTTTTGTCATTTAATAACTTTTAACTACTTCAAAAGCTAGTTTTGCCGAACAACACTATTTTAAATAGTCAGCTAAACAATTATAATCTCCCAACTACAAGTTCACAGCTCATAGCTACAAGTTACAAACTCGCAGCTATAAGCTAGTTTTACCAAACAGACACTAAGTCAACAATTTTTAGATTTCCAATAATAATTATAAGGTTAATTTTGAAAAAATATATCAAATTTTCACATTTCCAATGACACTAACAAATTTAATCATTTTCCTTGATGGGAATGAAAAACTCCAAAATGGTCTTATAAATAGGACAAGGGGAGTAACAATTTACTAAAATATGAATATTTGATATGAATTTTCAAAATTACCCCTATTAATAGTATTGAGAATTTAAAAAGCTTGTTAAGCAAATAGGGGTGTTTGTGAAAATAAGTAATTAATTATCATTGAAAATTAGTATACGATCTTATAAATAGAGACAAAATAAAAGTTCAAAAAAATCATATATATAATACTCCCTCCGTCCCTAATTATAAGGCCCTCTTAACACTTTTATTTTGTCCCTATTTATAAGGCCCATTACCAATTTTCAATGAGCATTAATTATTTTTTTCCACAAACACCCCTATTTATTTAACACTTTTTAGATTCCCAATAATATTAATAGGGGTAATTTTGAAAATACATATCAAAAGTTCACATTTCCAATACAATTAACTAAATTATTCCACTTTCTTAATGGACGTGAAATCTTCCAAGAGAGCCTTATAATTAGGGACGGAGGTAGTAAGGACTAAGGTACTATATAAGTATTCAATTAATACTTACCGATAATATATATATATATATATATATATATATATATATATAGCAAAAAAGTGTATTTTCAATTGATAGTTGAAAATTAATTTCCTCCAAAATCATAAAAAATTACCACAATAAATTAATCATTTACTTCAAATTTTAATGACATTTTTGCAAAATCTTTAATAAATTCCTTGTCTCAATCCACACCGTTCATTACACATAGGATAGGATCTAAGGATATAAGCATCACTTGCACTTATGCATGCTATGTATTTTTATGCATTGCAGACTGCATCATTTGTTTGTTTAAGGGTGGTGGTGTGTTTCTACTTTGTAATTTTTCTATTTCCTTTCATCTTTGTGTGGCGAACTTAGTTATGGTTTTTTTTAAGGGTACACCTTGTACCTTCGGGCTTCTATTTGTTTGGCTTGAATTTATTTTTTAATAAAAAAAATTAGGGTGAAGTATCAATTTACTCAATGATTTTTTTTCATTATATCAACTAGTTCTTGAAAATTTATAAATACACATATAGTCTCTCAAGATTTTGACTCATGTCAATTTAATCCCCAAGATTTTCTTATATACCAATTTGGTTCCTTATGTTTTAAGGATCAAATTAATACATTCAAAAAGCTTGAGAGACCAAATTGGTACATTCGAAAGTTTTGAGAAACTAAATATGTATTTATAAATTTTCAGGATTTAAGTTGATATAATAAAAAAGTATCAGGACTAAATTGATACTTCACTAAAAAAAATTAAACAAACCGATTTATATCTTTTTTTTTTGCTGTGCACCAAGGGTATCCTCCAGCCGATAGGCGAAGACTAATCTCATCCGAGGCGTAGAGATCACCGAAGTGGGTTTTGCCTCTACCAACAAAGCCTTTTCCATACCCACGGCAGGGATCGAACCCCTGACATCATGGTTAAGGAACCTAACTATCTACCAACTGTACTGGGCCTTGTTGGTAAACCGATTTATATATTTTATTGAACAAAACCTAGCTATGTAAGACAATACTGAAGTTAGAAAAGTTATATGCGTAAGTCAAATTTGTGAAACTCGGGATCTTAGGTAAGATAGGGAGGAGAGAATAATACATAAAATGTGTGATTGTAATACATACCTATTATAAAATCATATCACAACAAACATAAAAAAAATTTTAAATAATAATTATATACATTTAAAAAATTAAACCTATCTCATGCATATATACTTCCCAACACTATTTTATGAGTGATATTACATGTATATTCAAAATTGACATCCGGATATACATATGTGTTTGTGTTATAATAATGTTAAGTAAACATCTAAATTCAACATCAACATCCAACATCAACATCTATCATCTTTTAAAATAAAGGAAAGTCATCCTAAATCCCCGTACATTTTGTCTCTCCTTAATTTACTAAAAAAAATAGATGTTAAATGTTGACGTTGATTTTAGATATTCATAAACATTATTGGTTTTGTGTTATATGTAACATTATTGTTATTTTGGAACCCATACCAAGCACAAGAAGAGAAGACAATTCGTGATTGCATCCATGGCTGCCTCGCTGTATCATATTTGGATGGAACAAAATCGCAGGACCTTTGTTGACAAAGCCAGGACGTCGTTCCATGTTTTCAAGCTTGTGAAGAGAGATTTATCTGTTAGATTTAGTGTTTATTTTCCTAATTTTATTAATTGCTGCAACAATGTAATAGCTACTAGAATTTTAGCTAAACTTTAATTTTGGGCGATGGTTTTGGTGCAACCCTACATAGTAGGTGGGTAACTAAAATCAATGGCTCTTGGTAGGTTTTGATGTATAATTTTGTTTCGGTTTGGTTAATGAATTTTCGTTTACCAAAAAAAACCCATACCAACAAATCACAATAAATAATTAAACACAATTTCAGCCGATAAACAACGAAATGTGTGTTGTTTGTTGTGTATTCATTGTGTTGCTGAATAGAGGTTGAAGAAAACATAGCAGAGGGACATTGAAGAAACAATGAACATGAGGGACAACTCACCAGTCATAACGCGCAGCTCCACGAGTCCACCATGCACATTGGTAGGGTTCTGTTCAAAGGTCGTAGGTCACACAAGGTCTCAAGCTTTTCTTTGGCCTTCAACATTGTTGTACAAATGAAGTAAGGGGATGAAACATGACTTTTGGAAGGAAGATTTTAGATTTTCGAGTTTATTTAACCTCAAACAAATCCAGTTAATCAGGTCAAAAAAATCCAACCCCAAAAATGCAAAACCAGATTTGCTTCCTGGGTTTGCAAAAAATGCAACGATCTTGTTATCCTACGATTTCCCCGTCCTTTCCACCGCGTGACAGCAGATTCACTTTCCTGCTATGGAATCATACGATTCCAGGAAATTCTTGCCGACCTTGCTAGCTAACCTTGCGTGTAACTCCCCTTTCAAGGGGAGTATCTGAATTATATAAGTAAATATTGAGATCCATGTTGCACTAAAAAAGTAGTGTAATTCTATTGTTAATCGAACAAAACCAGTCAAATTATATGTTAAATTCACCCTTTGCCAAATGATTATGTGAGATCAAACATGCAATGGCATTGTTATCATCATTCCAATTCCTCAGATGTAGAAATCGTGAATAGCAAAGTTACCAATCTACCAAACTAACATAAAATATAAGCTTTTGCCAAACTAGTATAGGCATATACAATAAGTGATACCCTTGGCAAGTGAGATGCTAAAAAATCATCATAAACAGTCCAACACACACTGATATCATCATTTTATAAGCCCATCAGCACAATTCATGAAATAGAAAAGCGAACAATAGTCTTGCAATACCAACATAAAATATAAAGACAACACCATGATCCTATAATGTAATAACGATGCAGATAGCATCGAATATCACAGAACCACAACAACAACAACTACGACACCAACTAACGCAGAAATAAAATAAAAGAAAAAAAACATGGCGCAACATTATTGAAGGGACGACATCATTCATAAGCTCAAATCACTCGGAGATATCAGTTGCAGTAGTATCACTTCCATCAGTATCATCAACATCATGCGCCGAAACAGTTTCATCGCTGTCGGATATTACAATCACGGCGACATCATCAGTTACAGTGGTTACGTCGCTCCCTTCTTCCTCCCCTACCTCTATTACTTCTAATTCTTCTTCTTCATCTTCATCTTCAGTTTCCTCTCCCTCTCCTTCTTCTTCTTCTTGGATCGGTTCCATGTTCATAGGAGGATCTGCAGCACCAGCAGCGGGATCAACAGCTTCCACATCAGCAACTTCAATAGCAGCAGCTGGATCAACTTCCATATCAGCAACTTCAGCTGGATCAACAGCTTCCACGTCAGCAGCAGCAACAGGAACATTTTCTTCTCTTTGTGCTTCTTCCTCAACAGACACCACCATAGTTGTTTCAAGCTGAGTGGTGATGTCCATGACAGAGGTGACCCCAGTAGAGGTAGAGGCACCAGCAGCAGCAGAGGTGGAGGCGGTAGAAGGAGGGCAAACCTGAACCCTAGTAGGACGAGCCTGCTTCCTAGGACGTCTCGTCCCAATGACCTGGTTTTCTCCGTCCCTCCGGGGACGGGGAAGTTGGACATCATCATTCCTGATGGACTGGATGAAAGTCTCCAGGTCGGGTGTGTCTCCGGTCGGAATACCTCTTTTCGACCGGAGACGATCCAACCAGTTTTCCGGCACCTTCACAGTTTTCTTCTTGCTTTCTAGGTCACGGGCTAATTCATCGAGGATTCGGATTCCACGAGGCATGGTCGTGGTGGAAGGGCGAAAGGGAAAAGAAGGTTCTAGAAGAGCAAGAAAGAAATTGAGGGTTTTTTTTTGCAATTGTATGTAACTGATGAAGTTGTGAGTGTGAGTGTTTGTGTGAAAAATGAAAGCGTTTAAATAGAACGGCAAGGGTTTTGCGTATCGTTGTGACTGCTCAATAACTGCCACGTGGCAGTAATATATTCGGACAGCCTGACGCTGCATGGTTTTCATGTAGCCGCAATCCATTGTTGCACATAGAATCCTATTTCTTTCTTTCTCAAACATTTTTCTGAAGATACACCATTAAATTTGTTAAAAGTTGTGGATTCTGTTTTAGAAAAAGGTTTGCGTTAAATTCATATTTTACTTTTAAATACTACCTCCATTCTAAATTTTTTATACTTCCAATTTTGGGTGCCCAAATTTAAAAGTACTCCCTCCAACTTGAATTATAAGTAACAAAAAAACATACTTTTTTTTGTTTAAAATACAATATAAGTAAAATTAACTAACTTTATTAAATTTTATTTCATTCTCAATATCACTTTCCTAAAACATCTCTAGAAAATTGTAATCTTATTTAAGGTTATCAGTTTTCAATTTTTAAATTCAACATTATTCAAGATAAAATTACTTTTTTTCTTAATCAATATCCTAAAGACACTTTTTGACATTTCTCTTAAATAAATTTAAAATTTTAAATGAGATATGAAAGATATGAGTTCGAAACATGGATTCAAATGTAAGTATTATTCTAAGAGAAAATATGTAATATATCGACAGTGTAAAGTTTTTTACACTATCAGTGTATCATATTGACCATTTATCCGTTTATGATCATTGACTTTTAGATTACAGTGATACAAATAAATGATAGATGATAGACTGATGGTGTAAAAAATTTTACATCATCAATACATATCCATTAATCTGTTATTCTAAAAGTTTTCAATTAGGTGTCTGATTATATTAAAGGAGATTGGTCACATTAATTCATCATGCATCTAATGAATGTAAATTATTAAAATTGCAAAATTCTTGCAAATTGACTATTTACTAAATTAATTTTTTACCTGCTAATGAAAACTATGCATGGAAAAAAAATATATAACTAATAAAAAAATTAATGTAAAGATTTTTTTCACCATTAACCAATCATATATATATATATATATATATATATATTTCCCTAATAGGTAGATAATTAATTTAATACCCAATTTATAGCATAAAATATGTATCATTTATATTAAAATATAGAAAATAATTTGATGGCATAACATTATATGGTAATAAAAAAAATCTTTATATATATCAATATTAATAAAAATATATCACTACTTTTTTGGTTTAAAAAAAATATATGTTAATAATATATGCAACTAATAAGATATAAAAACTTTACAATATAGTATTTTAATAAAGTTGGAAAAAAGGATACAAATATAGTATATTAATAAGTACCAATTAAATATTGAATATTAATATATAAAAAATAACAATTATTTGGAATAAATAATAAATTAATACTTACCAATTAATGAATAATAGGTATTAAAAAGTAATATATATTTAACTTAATTGATGTTTTAATATATATTATTTTATAAAATAAATTTAATATATTTTAACTAATAAATTTAATAATATATATTATTTTAATAAATACTCCCTTTGTCCCTATATATAACACTCTCTTGGTAAATTTCACGTCCATTAAGAATATACTTCCTCAAGGTCTTATTTATAAGATCATTTTGGAGTTTTTATTTTCGTCCTATTTATAAGACCATATCTCAATTTTCAATAGTATTTAATTGTTTCTTTCCACAAACACTCATATTAAGGCTCTGTTCTGCAGCACGAGCTAGGAGCTTTTTAACTAGCTAGGAGCTTTTAGATTCAATCAATAAGCTACTAGCCTCGTTCGGTGAATACAAATTAGAAGGAGCTTATAACTTTTAAAAAAGGAGCTTGTAGCTTTTGAAAGCTAGCTTTTAGAAAGCTACTTCGCTTTCTAGAAACTAAACTAGCTTTCAATAATTCATATACTACTTATATCCTCAAACAAAATTCAAAATTATTTTACTACCCTTTAATTAATTATTAATTATAATTTAATAATTTTTTATAATTAATTAATTAACTACATATATAATTAATAAATTAAGAAAAAAATGAATTTCATTAATTATAATTTAATAATTTTATATTTTATTTATTAATTAATTAATTAACTATCTATTTAATAAATAAAGAAAAAAATTTGAAAAATTTGAAATAATAAATGTTCCATGTTCGTTTTGGTCATTTAGTAAATTTTAGCTACTTCAAAAGCTAGTTTTGCTAAACAACACTATTTCAAATAGTCAGCTAAACAATTATAAGCTCCCAACTACAAGTTCACAGCTCACAGCTACAAGTTACAAACTCACAGCTATAAGCTAGTTTTGCCGAACAGACCCTAAGTCAACAATTTTTAGATTTCCAATAATAATTATAAGGTTAATTTTGAAAAAATATATCAAATTTTCACATTTCCAATGAAACTAACAAATTTAATCATTTTCCTTGATGGGAATGAAAAACTCCAAAATGGTCTTATAAATAGTACAGGGGGATTAACAATTTACCTAGTAAATTGTATTGAAAATATGAATATTTGATAAGAATTTTCAAAATTATCCCTATTAATAGTATTGAGAATTTAAAAAGTGTTAAGCAAATAGGGGTGTTTGTGAAAATAAATAATTAATTATCATTGAAAATTAGTATACGATCTTATAAATAGAGACAAAATAAAAGTTCAAAAAATCTTATATATAATAAGGACTAAGGTACTATATAAGTATTCAATTAATACTTACCGATAATATATATATATATATAGCAAAAAAGAGTATTTTCAATTGTTAGTTGAAAATTAATTTCCTCGAAAAACATAAAAAATTACCACAATAAATTAATCATTTACGAACAAAACTTTTTTTTTTTCACACACATAACATGGATGAAATTCTTAACATTATATTCAAGATACATAATTGTATACCAGCTGAACGAGACTTTATTGATTGCAAGAGTATCTTATTAATAAATAACTAGTAATTTTATCCGTGCATCGCACGGGTTTAATTTTTTTTTTTATTTTAAATTTGATTATAGATTTTGGAAATATGTCTTTTTAAATAATAAGTTAATATGAACTTTTTATAAAAATGATTTACATGTATTTAAAAATGAATAGTCATAAACATTAACCTTTGAATCTAGTTTCAGCTTCAAACTTTTTCATTAATAAAAATTAACTAATAATGTATCAACTATGCGATTCCTAATTTTAATTAACAACATAATTTCTTATATTAAAAAAAATCCAATTCATTTTGATTTTTGTTTTATTTAATCCATCATTCCAAATGCATTTTGTTAGTAATTCGTTTTGCAAGTCCAAATGCAGCTATTTTTTTTATCATATATATCATCATCATCATCATCATCATCATCATTATTATTATTACATCTGTCCCAAAATATAAGGTCTGTTTTCACACTTTTAATTAATTTGTGTTTATAAGATTCGAACTTTCAAATTACTTGCTTGTATTAGAACTTCATAATTGTAAATTAAATAAGTATATTGTCTAAAGTATAAAATAACGCATCATTATTTTTCACAATTTAAATTGCAACATATTGTATAAATTTTTGGATTTTTTTAAATTTGAATACATGACTGAGTAAATATTTGATTGTATTAAGCTAAATAAATCATCATACCAAATTATAGCTCATCTTTAATACTTATATATCCGTTTTTTCCGTTGTACCCAAAATTTATTATTCATAATGATGCTCTATTTAAATGTTTAATACCAATTTGCCTATATTATGACTTGTTTGTATTAGAATTTCTAAAATTACAACATTATATTCGTTTTTTTTTTCTGGTTAATTATCATGTGACGGGTCGTTTAGACATTATATATTTTTTATGTCAATATTTGATTCAAATTATTTCCTTTTGAAAAGATCATTAATAATCCGTGCAAATTTAATAATATCGAAATGCAAAATTGTATGTTTGCGGACAATTTTTATGTTTATGTGTAATCCAAATTGTACTAATAAAAATTTACTAAAAATAACTTAAGATAAATGTTTATTCCCGTGCGATGCACGAACAAACAAATTTGGAGGAAAAAGCAAGGATGAAGGAGGGAAAATGAAAATGACAAAAATGCCCTCAACTTCTCCTATTTTATAATATGTTGATAATAGATAAATATTCATATCTCAATAAAAGTTATTTGAGCTGATCTATACATATTCACAAAATATGATTCCAATAAAATTTAGGCTAAAATATAGTTTTGCCTCTTAAATTTTTTAAATGTGCTATTTTGGTCTCTCAATAATTTTTTTTAGCAGATTTAGTTCCCAAATTTTATTGTTGTTTGCATTTGGTCTTTCTGTTACACGATCATCATGTTACCAATAACATAGTATACTTTTTTTTTTTATGAACCAGGGTATCTACCAGCGCAACTGGGTAACTAATCCCTCGCACCACGGTCGGGTCCTTTCGAAGGCGATGCTTCCAGTAAGGCTTGCTCCATTCACATGCGCCTTGGGTACGACTCGAACCCGCGACCACATGCTTAAAGGACACAAGCTCCTTCCACTTGTGCCAGCCTCCACTGGTAATAACGTAATATACTTAGTCAACCATAAAAAGTCACATGAGTCATGACAACTTACTTAGCAAATATTTTTTTGAAAAAAAAAATATGTAAAAATATTGAGGGCTTAAAATGGTACAATTAAAAAAAATTTAAGAGACCAAAATTGCATATTTGAAAAAAATTAAGGAATCCAAATGCATTTATCCCATAATTTTTTTCTTTTCAAACAGAACAAAAATATTTTAAAAAAAATAAAAATTACTTAAATGTTTAAAAAAAAGCAATTATAAACTACATGTTTCTAAAAATAGAAGAAGACATTGTTCTTTCATTTTAAGGGGTTAACATTGTTTTTACAATAAAAAAGCCTTGGCGTATCAATTCATGTGCTTGAGGAATGAAGACGCAGCCGCTAATATTAACATTTTTTGTTATGAATTTGGCAAAAATTGAGAAGAAAATGGAAAAAAACCTTAGAATCCTAAATCCTAACCAGTATTGGCAATTAGGGCCAATGGGCGGGCATGGGCCGGGTCATTGCGGGCTTTGCATTTTTGCGGGCGGGCATGGGCGGCCCTAATTGAGTTTAGGGCGAAAAATCCAGGCCCTGCCCGCCCATGCTTTTTGCGGGCGGGCATGCGGGCCGCCCAATTTTTTTTTCCTTTTTTTCAAAAAAAAAAACCGCTGTAGAAAGATTGGCTGAGAAATGTGAAGTCGAGGACGGTACCTTTAAGAAAATTTTGTACTTCAGATCCAACATTAACATCACTAGTTCGTTACTTAATTCATAATTCTTCTGAATAAGTGTCTAGCAACAATTTTATTGTTGATTCTGGTACTACCTTACCTGGAGTACCTATTTATTCCTCTCTGAGTATAACATTGTATACATTGTGGACTGACCATAATTGAGATTGTAATAATGATTTTGGCCATGGAAATGTATTTTTGGTTTGGAGAGAATGTATTTTTGGTTTGGAGGGAATGTATTTTTGGCTTTTGGGTCACTTGGTCCAATTTCCTTTTTTTTTTATATAACAATGCCCGTGGGCGGCCCTAAAATGCCCGCAAATTTTGCGGGCGGCCCTGCCCAGCCCTAAAAATTTTATGGGCGAAAAAATCAAGCCCTGCCCTCAAATTTTGCGGGCGGGCTGGGCGGGTCCGTGGGCGACGGCCCTAATTGCCAATACTAATCCTAACCTTAGCTTTGAAAACGAAGATAAAGAACAATGATTTATTTTAGAGTTAATAGTCACATAAGTCCTCGAAAAATATTCGTGGAATCAGTTAGGTCTTTAAAAAATTTATGAAATATCTTAAACCCCAAATACCAATTTGGCATCACGTTAGTCCCCTATGAAAATCTTGACAGAATCCTACGTGGCACGTTAATTAAATGCTTTGTTGGCCCAAGCGTGACACCTTCATAACATTCCAACATGGCATTGTGGCCAACAAAGCATTTAAGATGCCGCATAGGATTCTATCTAGTCCCTCATGACGAAATTGGATGGGGGACTAAATTGACATCAAAATGATTTTTGGGGTTTAAAAGATTTCACAAATCTTTCATGGACCTAACTAAATCCACGGTCATCTATCAGAGACCTATGTGGCTATTAACTCTGTTATATTATAATTATAATTTTTTATTATTTTTTTAATGTGTAGTTTTTTATTATTTTTTAGGATTCTAATAGCTTTTCATTTTTTTAAAATATGACTGAAATGCACTTTTGGTCTAAATAATAACGTTTAATTTGGTTTTTTAAAAAACTTTTATTTATTTTGGTCATTTATATTTTCAAAAATATTGAATTTGGTCATATCGTCATCACATCATTATATTAGATAGAATATTCTAAAAACAATTTTTTCTCCTTCCTTCTTCATATTTACCATTGTTGCAATTATGGAGCTTTTCGAGTGACGAAAAATCAAGCAACAGTAAAAACTATCAAATTCATTTTTCATTTCAAAGGCAAATTCACCATTCATGACTAGAAACTCATCGATTTTCGCCACTAGAAAAACTTTGCATGTTGCAATAATGGTGGATCAGAAGGATGAATGAAAAAGAAAGAAGAATATTCTATCTAAACTAATTATATGATAAATTGAAAAGATATAGAGGATATAAATTAAAAAACGATAAAGAACCGTGCATGTTGAATATCCGTATATAGATAAAGGACAAAAAATGTATTTAAGTTTTAAATACTTTTGTTCTCTCTCTATATATGGCTTAAAAGCACATTTGGTTCCTTAAATTTTTCAATTGTGAGAAAATTTTTTTGACATATGGCTTCCATTGTTTTAGTAAGCACTACAAGAAATATTGGTATTATTAATTGTAGTTCAAAATTTGTCAGTGATGACCAAAATCAGTAGGAAATATCACTTTTTCAATGGATTTTCCGATGAATGAACACCATCGGTAAAAATGGCGTTGGAAACTTATTGCGATGGATTTATATATCTGTCAAAAGTCATAAACAATATTATTTCAATAGAATATCCGTCATAAATGCCCGAAAAGTCGCGAAAATTTTTCAACAAATTTCACACATTTTCCAACGGAATTTTCAGTCGGAAACCTTTTTTTTTTTAAAAAGTATATTAAATTATTTGAACAAAAACTAGATATTAATCTAGTGATACAGAAAAAAAATACCTCTTCAATATATGCAAAAAATTGTCCAAGTATAATTTACGAAGGTTTAATTTATTTATGTCTTTAGTCCCTGAAAGTTGGGAGTGTTTTGATTTTGGTCCTGGAAGTTTTTTTGACCTTGACTTATCCTTAATTGTTTTGAAAATTTGGTTTTAATCCTTGCCATTAGAAAAAATTCGTTAACTGCTGACGTGACTAATGAAACGCCACATTGATATACACGTGTGCAAGTATCTCGTGCCACTAGTAGGATAACTTGGATGATCCGGGGCTTTAGGAGCAAAAGGGTCAAAACCCAACCCAATTGTGTTTGTGAATTGGGCCTTGACCCTTTTGCTCCTGCGGGTCCATATCATCCACATCATCATACCGATAGTATGCAATACTTGCACACGTGTATGTTGATGTGACATTTGTTAACCACATCAGCAGTTAATGGATTTTTCATAACAGCGTGGACTAAAACCAAATTTTTAAAATAATTAAAGATCAGTCAAGGTCAAAAAAAAACTTAGAGGGACTAAATTCAAAATACCTTCAACTTTCATGAATTAAAGACATAAATAAGTCATTTACAAATATACATGACTTTAAAGGCTAACTATGCTGGAGCTTCGTTTTCATACACCGACTGGATTTCATCCTTAGTCTTCCGTCACCATAGTACACACTCAAGTATAAGCAAAATAATAAGTACAGAATATGAGGTAAGGCTGATTTGTATTATTGATAGTAGTTAAATGGCTAAAATTAGTACACCAAGTTATGAGAAAGATAGTACAGAAATGAGAGAGATGAGAGAAGAATATTCAGAAGAGAAAGATGAGAAAATGATACAAGGTGTACATAATTCACTGCCTTCATTCTCTGATTGTGACAGCCTTTAACAACCTCATTTCTTTCCTTGCACGAATTCCTTGAGGAGAATATTCTCCTTCCTTTCTCTGCCAGACCTGCGGGGGTGAGTGATCCAAGGATGATCCTCCATGTGGCTGCTTTGCTTAACCGAATTTGTCCTATTCGGTTGGTCCTTTTCAGTGTTGGTTTTCTCCATTTTGCCCTCACCAATTATAATGACTCTGGTCTTTTGAGCCTCTGCTGAGCAGTGTGGGGTTTGGTTTGTTACATTACCTCCCCCTTTAAAAACAACCTTGTCCTCAAGGTTGAAGAGAGGATAATGTGCTGTGATGGCAGCCACATCTTCCCAAGAGGCCTCGGCTGATGATTGACCTTCCCACTGAATCAGAACTTGAGGAATGTGTTGTCCCTTTTTAAGTAGAGTCCTAGTGTCCAGGACTGATTGAGGCTGCAAAGACAGTCCTTGCTCATCCAGTAACAGAGGAGTTGGTATTTGACTACTGACTTCATCACATTTGAATTCCTTGAGTTGTGACACATGGAATACAGGGTGAATTTTAGCATTGTCAGGAAGTAGTAAATTATAGGCCACGGTACCAATCTTTTTGACAATGACAAAGGGACCAAAGTACTTCATGCCCAACTTTTGATGCTTCCTCAAGGCAACAGAATGTTGCCTGTAGGGTTGAAGCTTAACCCAAACTCGATCCCCTTCCTTAAATTGTACCTCAGATCTATGCTTGTCTGCTTGAAACTTCATGTGTTGTTGAGCTTTGGTCAGATTGACCTTTAACTTAGCCAATAAGTCCTCTCTGGATCTGAGGAGTTGCTGGACTTCTGGATTATCAATAGGAGAGGAATGATACTTGAGAAGAGTAGGAGGTTGTCTGCCATAAACTGCTTCAAAAGGTGTCATTCCCAAACTGTTATGCCAAGAGGTGTTGTACCAATATTCTGCCCATGGTAGCATATGAACCCAATCCTTAGGAGACTGACTGGTAAAACACCTTAAGTACATTTCCAGACATTTGTTAAGAGATTCAGATTGTCCATCAGATTGTGGATGATAAGCACTACTCATATCCAAAGTGGTACCTTGTAATTTAAATAATTGCTGCCAGAACTTGCTCATAAAAATCTTGTCTCTGTCAGAAACTATAGATTTTGGAATGCCATGTAATTTAACCACAGTATTAATGAAAACGTCAGCCACCTGAACACTGTTGAAATCAGTCTTTAGAGGATGAAAATGGCCATATTTAGAAAGTCTGTCAACCACCACTAGGATCACAGTGAACCCTTTGGACATAGGCAAACCAGTAATGAAGTCCATGGCTACATCTTCCCAAACTTGACAAGGAATGGGCAATGGTTGTAATAGACCTGCTGGAGAGGAATTCAGATGCTTAGCTTGCTGGCAAATGGAACACTGTTGAGTGTAGGTGAGAATGTCTTTCTTCATATTAGGCCAATAGAATTCATGTTTGATTCTGGCTAATGTTCTGGCGAATCCAGAATGTCCACCCACAGATGAGCTATGGTATTCCTCTAGAATTTGATTAATTAAAGAGGAACCCTTAGGAATCACCAGTCTGCCCTTCCAAAATAATAACTGATCCCTGCAACTAATGTGAGGATTTTGTTGTCGATTAGTTGCACACTTCTGTAATTCAGTGTTCCAATAATTATCAGCAGTTAGAGCAGTCCTTAATTGAGTTATGAAAGTAGAGGCTGGTTCTTCCCAAGCCATATAGAAGGACCTAGAGAGTGCATCTGCAGGGATATTTTCAGCTCCTGGCTTATATTCAATCTTGAAGTCAAAGGCCAAAAATTTATGCAGCCAATTTTGTTGCTCAGGTGTTTGGATTGTCTGGTCAGTCAAGTGCCTTAAGCTCTTTTGGTCTGTCTTTATTGTAAACTGATGACCAAGGAGGTAATGTCTGAACTTGGCCAAAGCTTCAGTTATAGCAAACAATTCCCTAGAGTAAGCAGACTGTTTCTGCATCCTGGCTGATAGCTTTTTGGAGTAATAGGCAATAAGATGTTTACCCTGACTGAGGACAGCTCCAATACCCAGACCATATGCATCAGTTTCCAAGGTAAAGGGTTGGGCAAAATTGGGAAGAGCCAAAACTGGAGCTGAAGTGACTGCATTATTTAATAAACTGAATGCTGTAGAGGCTTTTTCTGGCCAGATAAAAGCATCCTTCTTGAGCAAGTCTGTGAGTGGATCAGCAATCTGAGCATAGTGTCTAATAAATCTTCTATAATAGTTTGTTAAGCCTAAGAATCCTCTGAGCTGTTTAATAGTTTGAGTTGTAGGCCAGGCCAAAATTGCTTCAATTTTTACTTTGTCCATTTCCACACCTTGATGAGTGACAGTGTGACCCAAGTACTCAACCTGTTGAGTTCCAAAGACAAATTTGGACAATTTGGCATATAGGGAGTGATGCTGTAGAGTCTTGAGAACCTTTTCCAAATCAGCAAGGTGGGTGGACCAATTAGGGCTGTAGACAAGTATATCATCAAAAAAGACTAAGACACATTTTCTCAGCAGATTCTGAAAAATGCTATTCATGAGTTGTTGAAATGATGCAGGAGCATTGGTAAGGCCAAATGGCATGACCAACCATTCATAGTGACCTTGATGTGTCCTGAATGCAGTCTTATGCCTATCTTCAGGTTTCACTAGGATTTGATTATAGCCAGACCTTAAATCCAGCTTTGAAAAGAATTGAGCACCATGTAGTTCATCAAGCAATTCATCTACTGTAGGAATAGGAAAGCTGTCTTTGATAGTAATTGCATTAAGTGCTCTATAATCTGTACAAAACCTCCAAGATCCATCCTTTTTCTTGACCAATAAAATAGGAGAATAGAAAGGACTTGTGCTAGGCTGGATAATCCCTTCTTGCAGCATATCCTGCACCATCTGTTCTATGAAAGATTTTTGGCTGTCTGCATACCTATAAGGCCTGACCTTCACAGGATTGGAGCCTTCAATCAGAGGAATGCCATGGTCCTGTGCTCGTTGAGGTGGCAAACCAGATGGCTTTTGGAAGACCTTTTTGTAAGTATGCAACAACAATACCAATTCAGGTTCCAGATTCTGAGGCAAATCTAAAACAGTCTCCTGCTCCTCATCAGGTGTGTGTAACTGAATTGTGAATAATTCAGCAATTGAGGTAGTGTGCTGGAACCTTTTAATGTGATGAAACTGTGCCTACTGGAGAAGAACTGGTTTATCACCATATAAAGTGATATATTGGCCATTTGATAAGAATTTGAATTGCAAGGCACTATAGTCTGCAATGTGTGGCCCAAGAGTTGCTAACCAAATAGCTCCTAATATCAGATCAGCCCCTGCCACTGGTAATAAATACACAGGAAGTGTTATTTGATATCCTTGCACTGTTACTGACAAATTAGGAATCCAACCTTCTGTAGTCATTAAATTGCCATTGCCAACCATGACTTGGAACTGTGATGCAGGTTGGGTTGGTAAGTGCAGAAACTGAGCAATCCTAGGTTGAAGGAAATTATCTGAGCTTCCACTGTCCAGTAATATCTTAACTAGAAACCCTTTAATACTGCCTTGGAATCTGATAGTGCCTAACCCACTGCTTCCTTTCAAGGCATTGAAAGATAGGTGGTGGTCAAGCTCAACAACTGGTTCTATGGTTTGTTCCAATTCTGCATTATTAGTGTCTGGCATATCTATGATTTCCTCTTCAATTTGCAGAATCATGTAGTGCCTATTAGGACACTTGTGCTGAGGGGTAAACTTTTCATCACATGTATAGCATAACCCTTTCTCTCTGCGCAATTGCATTTCTGTTTGGGTCATTTTTCTGATAGGATTAGTAGGAGTGGTTGTAGTGGTCTGTTTAGAATAAGGGAGTGGTAATAATGGGGGTTGGCTATTGTGTAATTTAGGGTATGTGTTTGGTTGAGTGTTTGAGACTAAGGGGGTTGGGTTAGTGTTTGTGGTTCTATAAGTTTGTTTGGGTTTGTATGAGTATTTTTCTTCATATAATTTGGCAAGGGATACTACTTTGAGAAGGGATAAAGGGTTCTGGGCAATAACCTCACGTTTAATATCTACCTTAAGACCACTAATGAAGCAATCTAATAAGGCATCAGAACTTATACCACAGACACGGTTAGCTAGAGACATGAATTCAGCATAGTATTCAGAAACAGAAGCAGATTGGCTTAATTTAAATAAGGTAGAACGAGGGCAGTCAAAAGGTGAAGGGCCATACTCAAGTTCCAAGGCTTTGGTGAAATGCTTCCATGACTGAAAAGGCTGCAAGCGTGAGATCATCTGAAACCATGGTACCACCTCCTTGTCCAAGTGAATAGCTGCAATGGTGATTCTCTGATCATCAGGGGTCTCATAAAAATCAAAGAACTGTTCTGCCTTGAAGAGCCAAGAGAGAACGTTAGTGCCATCAAAGCGAGGAAAATCAACTTTCACGTTCCTTACTTGAAATGGTTGCTTGGTTCTATGAGGGGGGGTCATGTTGTAGTAATGGAGGACCTGTAGACATGGTTTTCAGCATTTCTTTGAGCTCATCTAAAGAGGAATTTGTCTGCTGTGTCTGTAACGACAAGGATGCATCCCGTTGCTTCAAGTACTCAACTGCTTCTTTCAGCTCTATGATATCATTTGCCATGTCCTTCATCCGTGTGTTTTCTGCCATTGTTGCAGGGGATAAAAGCACCAAATAGTACACATTCAAGTATAAGCAAAATAATAAGTACAGAATATAAGGTAAGGCTGATTTGTATTATTTATAGTAGTTAAATGGCTAAAATTAGTACAACAAGTTATGAGAAAGATAGTACAGAAATGAGAGAGATGATAGAAGAATATTCAGAAGAGAAAGATGAGAAAATGATACAAGGTGTACATAATTCACTGCCTTCATTCTCTGATTGTAACAGCCTTTAACAACCTCATTTCTTTCCTTGCACGAATTCCTTGAGGAGAATATTCTCCTTCCTTTCTCTGCCGGACCTGCGGGGGTGAGTGATCCAAGGATGATCCTCCACGTGGCTGCTTTGCTTAACCGAATTTGTCCTATTCGGTTGGTCCTTTTCAGTGTTGGTTTTCTCCATTTTGCCCTCACCAATTGTAATGACTCTGGTCTTTTGAGCCTCTGCTGAGCAGTGTGGGGTTTGGTTTGTTACACACCACCATTGGCCAATTTATTCCTCTGCACTTTAGACAGTACATAATAATGATTCAAGTTTGTATATCCAGCTACATGCATCAAGTTATAAGATTGATCTTTGAAAATGTCAGGGCATATGATTTCATCAAATCAAGAATTCTACAACTCCTTACGGGAAAATGGAAATCTAAGTGCATGAATGCTTGGAGATCATGAACCCTGCAACTCTTCAAAGATGTAAGAACATTTGTTATCAAATTGAGCTTCAGAGCTTAAACTATATAAATGCACCCAAAATCAAATTCAAAATTTAACATATGACAAACCTGAACTTCCATAATATCATAAATTGCTTTTTCCAAATCTGACTCTTCCTTCTCAAGCTGTGTACATTTGCATGCAACCAAATTTTTGAAGTGCATCTGAAGTACTACTGCCGTTAGATGCAATGCCAGCATCTAAGTAAAAATAAAACCACCATTTTACTATGAAAATGGAGGTGAAAAATAAAATTGTTCACCTTCTATTAATGGAATCACATAAAACAGAATAGTAACAAAAAGGAAAAGGCAACTGCATAGCATATGATATTCCATACTATTATCTGTTAGTGTATTTGCCCATTCATAGTTATTCCAAAAATCGGCCACTGGAAAAAAGAAACAACAAAATTTGGAGCACCATGTAGCGGTTTGCATAAAAATCAGTGGCAAAACGCCGTTTTAAAAATTAGACAAAGTTGCATAATGTACTCCTTGGAAGTGACCGGCGATTATTCGAGTTGCTTTGTAAACGTCAGACAAAGTTGCCACTGCAGCTTGAGCAGCAGCTTGTGAAGCCCCTAGTCCTGCCAAAACTGACAGGAAAGCAGCCTGCAAGAATTTGAAGAATAAATGTTACAAGGTTTATTTAAAAGACATCGCAAGGATTTTAAAGTTATTCTTTCACTAAGCAAATTCGAAATTCAGTATTTTAGAGCCCAACACTAATCCTCTCTATAGTATACAACTTCCATGGACTAGTAACTCTACAGCAAGTAGAATAAATGATCGGTCACTTCCAACATGAAAATGCACAAAAGACTCGAACCCAAACCACAAATGAACCCTGTTGGGAACCAATTTATTTGGGCCGAAAGAATAAAAGAGAGTAGTCCGGTGGAAGGAAGCAAAATCCCAGTAAGAAGAAAGAAAGGATGAAGCGGCCCAATACGTGGGCAGAAAGTAAAGGATCTTTGGGGATCCGCCCCTCATAGCTGTGCACAAAGGGCAAAGTGGCCAGCTGGGCGGACAACCCCTGGGAGCTTCTGAGGGCTGTGGCTGGAAGGCTCTGAGCGAGCTTTGCCCAAAGAGTGATAAAAGACTCATGTGGACTTGCACAATGGTCGGAGAACTAAACTCTATGCAACAATAGGGAAATGGAGGGAAACTAGGAGAAATAGGGTCTTAGGAAGTTAATCACTAAAAAAGGACCTTTTGTTCTGCCTTAGGAAGATAAGCTTAATTTGACTAACTAAAATGGTGTAAGGTGTAAGAGGGAGCAGAGAGAAAAGAACGGTGCTTAATGGCTAAGCAAGGGGGTTTTACGAGGATGACATTGACTAGTGAGGGAGTAAGAAAGCTTAAGAAGAGGGAGCGGGTAGAGGGAGGCATCATCATCAAAAAAAATACACAGAGAGGGGAGGAAAGGAAGCAGGAGGGAGAAACACTAAAAAACATTAGAACCAGAGAGGGAGAAGGCGGGAGAGAAGTGTGTTGCTAGAGGGACGTTTGCTGCCCTTCCCACGAAGATCATTGTGCAAGACTCGCTTACTCTCCTCCACCACGGGATCTTAGAGGCTCTAAACTTTCATCATTGCTTAATCTCTCAAGTTTACAAACCCAAAATCTCATTATTCTATCTTCCCATTTTTGACCCTCAACAAACCCAAAACAATATAAATAAATAACACATCTTAGCTATCAGAAAGAAAAAAATGGAACAAGAATTAAACAATGATCCGGAAAAAATAAAAGAGGATTGTTTACTTTAAAGCCAAGGAGGTACCTGAGCCATAATAGGATTGCTTGCATTGGAAAGAGGTGTTAAAGACATCCTCTTACTAGGTTCTGAGGAGCAATTATAAGTTGTAGTTTTAATTTATTCGTTACAACTACAACAATAGGGATCTTGAAATTACATTACTTTCACATGTTATAGAGATAATAAAGAATATAATTACTAACCTCTATCCATTGTTATACTTGAAATCTTACATGTTAATTAACTACCATTATCCTCAGTCATAGCAGGGTCTTGAGATTGTAAGAATTGATCCCCAAAAGGAAGCTTCAGAAAATGAGAGACACAATCCTTCTCAGTCCTACCACCAACATGCTGAGCAACACTCCTCCAATCATCACCATAATGGGTAATAGCTTCCAGAAGACACAAACTTTCCTTCTCAGACCACTCTGTCTTTGTCTCCTCACTTATCTCTACACTCCTAAAATCTGAAGATTAATCTTTTGAGTACTGTTTATGTAAGTTTTAAAATGACTTTTTTTTTTTTAAAATGTAAAGCTAAGCCCCAAAATGTTTTTACATACAAGGCAAGGGATCAAATTGAGCTATCTTCTGCTCATCAATTGAACCGGTCCATCTGCACTTTGAATTCATTGTCATACAGCATTGAAATGTATACATATAAACCAATAGTCCCCAGCACCATGTTATTTATGTGTGAGTCCGAAAGCATCTTGTTATTTTCATATGTATGACATATTGCCTTCAAGTGGTCTTTAACTTTGTACTTGCGTACATAATTTAACGGAAAATGGTAAACCAATATGCCTCACATCAAGTAGTATCATGAATATATCAGAGAGAAAATTGGAAAATCAGATATAAGTAAGTGGCACCAGTTTTTTATTCATGCATAACTTACTTAGTACTCTATCAAGGATGAGCAAATACATATGTTGAGGACCTATTTTTATTAAGTCCAACAAATTAAAATGGGCTTGTTTAACAAAGGCCCAGAAAATGGAAATGGAAGCAATCATTAAAATTGGGTCGTAAGATCCAACAACAAGCAGGAAGGGAAGCGTACAGGAAAGCATTTTTGGGACTCCACCCAAGAGGCTGATCATTAGAGGATGATGTGGTCAGCAGGGCGGAGACCTCTGGGAGCACTGGACGGACTGTGGTTTGGCAGGCTTTGAGCGAACTTCGCCTTAGAGAGACAAATTGGTCTCAAAGAGGACTTGTACAGTAATTGGAGAGCGAGCCTTAGGCAGAAAAGGGAAAGAGGGGTAGCAGCGTAAGTGGGCCATGGATCAGAGAATCATAGAAAAGGGTCATTTTGTCCCTGGCTCAAGGATGAAAGGCCTCTGAGAGTTAGCCAAAAGGGGGCATCCTTGGATGGAGAGATTGAGAGAGAAAAGTGACTTAGGGGCTAAAATAACGAGAGTTACGAGGGAGATGGTGACAAGAGAGAGGGGTAAGAGCTTAAGAAGGGAGGGAGGTAACAGGAGGAGAACAGGACAACAAACAAAAAAATAGAGAGAAACAACGAAAAATATAGAAAGAAGAAAAGGAGAGAAAAGAACAGAGAGAAAAAGAAACAGAGGGAGAAAAAGAGAGGAAACACAGAGAGAAAGGGAAGGTGAGAACTTTGTTTGAGGCAGCTCATCATCCTCCCCCACTAGAAATTACTGTACAAGGCTCGCTCACTCTCACCACCATCAGACCACCAAAAGCTCCATTATTGTATCATTGTTGCTTAATCTCTAAAGCTTACGAACTCAAAATCTCATTTTTATTGTTAAACCTCTTTTTCCAAAAAATGGTCCTAAACAACATACTATCAATTTTTAATCACCTTTCTCTCCAAATAAATGTTAGTTCAAGAGAGTTCAAATATGGCTCCTAGTGTTATGCTTCAGATATGAACAATCATGTTTTAGAAAATAAGGAAAAGCAACTCATGCTTAGAGATCGTGAAAATTGCGATGAAGATCTTTGCTCAACTTATGATAAATGTATATACCAGTATACCACACAGATGCACATTTATATGAATCTTCTTATCATATATATATATATATCATATATATATATGAATCTACGGTGATGCTATATGGTGCTCCGGCTTTCAATACACCGGGAACTTTTTTTTTTTAAATCTATTATATTAAAAAATATATTTTGAATTTTCTGTGTTTTTTTCATGTGCATGTTTTTGTTATTTAGATTTGAATTTTTTTTATTATATGTTTTCTGACACAAGTAAAAAAAAATTATATTGAGTAAATGTGTATTACAAATTAACATATTTTAATAAATCTGCATTAAAAATCTGTATTAAAAATATTCTGAGTAACTCTACATTAAAAATAATTAAAAAAAATTACAAAATTAAAAAATAAATGCCCAGTGCATGATAACAGCCTTGAGCATCCTAGAATTTTCCATGAATCTATTGTAGATGATAATTACAAGAACACAACATGCGCAATACTAAATCACAAATACACATTTCTCAAACAGTTTAGAGGCACATAAAAACAACATTAACTTAATCCTAATCCGCCTATCTTCACATAAAAAAATTGATGAGATTGACGCCAAAACACAGCAAACTCAGTGATCCAAGATTTATGTCAGTATTGAAGTAATAAGGACGAAGATGCAATACACATGCAAACTCAGCAATTAAATAGAGGCATTAAAAATTGAAGAAAAACATTTGAGTCGTGAGGTGTACCTCAGTACTGGACAAAAATACTAAAATTGCAGTAGCTCATTACCGGAAACGAGCATGTGACCGAAATATTTTGTATGTCAATCGACGCGTTGGCTCTTACAAAAGCTATGCACCATTTAGTCCAACAATAATCAATCAACAAAGCAATACTCTCTCAATTCCACTCCACTGTCTTGGTTAAAAAATGCAACAAATTTTATTTCAAGCAAAAATAATAAATGATAAATCTTAAAGATTATATATTATATTTATGATTGACTAAATAACGAAATACACATTTAATTACAAATAAAAAAGATATAATGATACATAAATTTTTAATGTCTTATTGTTACTTTCGATTTTCCAAATGTGTACAGAATATTAGTGCAACATGTATTACCTAACTGCAGTTATATGAAAATTTGTGTAATATAAACTTTGTAATTGATGAATGAATCATGCATTATATTAAACAAATAATTTCTTATTTTCATTGACTTGTTTGACTTTTATTAGGACGGATCGAGTAATATCAATGGAAACGAGCTCTAATAAACAATTCAGGTGATCAGATTATCTTAAGAGTACATGATGCAGACACAAACATGCTAGGAAGAGCTGCACAAGCACGTTGAATGCCTCCAAGCAAACCTTTTGATACAGAAGGCTTCAATTCCCAATTCGAGCATAGGGTGCTAACATACCCACCAAAGCAATGTCAACAACAATTCCAGCTAGAAGATCAAAAGCATGCAACTCAAACTCAGCCCAGAATTCCTTGCCTCTTTTCTGGGCCTCCGCGAAAGCTGCACAACAAGAGTCTAACAATCTGCACATGCCATATCAAGCAAGGGAATTAGTCCCAAACACCCAAATTATCCCCCAAACCCCATTTTAATTGGGAAATGTCCATTACACCCTTCTTCAATAAAAAAAAAAAAAAAACCCCAAATCCCAAACCCCAGCCACCTTTTCACATTCTTCTAACCCAAGTAAAACCCCATACCCCATGCAAACCCCTCCATATCCCAACCTTTTACAAACTCCATTCTCTCTTCTTCTAACCTTTATCTCTTCCCTTTCAAAAACCTTCCTCACTCTACCTATAAACCACTTCATTTGGTTTTATATTCGTAAAGAAAGCTCGAGCGGGTACTATATTCGTCTTGTTGAAGGTAAAATCCTCTCTCCTACTGTTTTTTTTCGTTACTGTGTGAATTCCGAAACAAAAAATTCCGACACGGGCATATCGAAATTTATTAAGACACAAATTGCAAAGTTATTTCTGATAGGATTATGTCGGAAATTTTATGAAAATGCTTGCTTCAGAATCTTTAGTATTAATAATGTTAATTTATTAATGTTAGTATTCCATTTCAGAATTTTTTTAATTATTAATGTTAATTTAGCCAACATAAATGCATATCTGAAAATGCTCTCATTAGTTCACAATGATTTAATGTAGTTCTCATTATTTAAACAATGGCTGAAGAAGACATATTCGGTAATCTTCAAATAGAAGTTGTTGGCTTTCCCGACTATGGACATGCATTTTACCATGATCAACCTTTTGTGTCGCGTGAGGAGTTGGTGAAATATATTAAGATGGTTGGAAAGGAACAAGGATTTGTTTTGAAAATTTCAAGGTCCGATTCGGGAAAAAGAGAGAGGGTTATTTTGACTTGTGAAAGGGCCGGTGTATTTGTGCCGGATAAGAGATCTAAAGGGAAGAACATAACCGGATCGAAGAAATCCAATTGTCCCTTTAGCATTTATGCTAAGCCGACTGTAAAAGGGGGACCATGGGAGCTACAGGTAAAATGTGGAAAACACAATCATCTTCCATTTGATTCACTTTTAGGACATGGGAATGCCGGTTCTCTTAAACCTGAAGAAAAAGATTTTGTTCAAGAACTAACAAAAGATTTATGGAAAATTTTTATTTATTGTCGGTAAAGTTAAATTTACATGATTACGAAATGTCTAATTGTATACCATAAATTCAGAATTTAATTAAATTCCGAAATACTTCATTCAAAAAATAGTTGAAATCTGAAAGACATGTCTCGGAATTTCACAATTTAATAAATTTCCGATATAAATGTTTCAGAAATATGTTGAATTCCGATATAGATGTGTCAGAAAAATATTGAAATCCGAAAGATTCATTTCGGAATTTTAACTTAGATTGTTGGAAAAATCCATTAGAAAACGTATCTCACTGTGTGATTTTTCTGACATACTAAATTCAGAATTTAATTAAATTTCGATATAGATGTGTCAGAAAAATATTGAAATCCGAAAGATTCATTTCGGAATTTTAACTTAGATTGTTGGAAAAATCCATTAGAAAACGTATCTCACTGTGTGATTTTTCCGACATACTAAATTCAGAATTTAATTAAATTCCGATATAGATGTATCAGAAAAATATTGAAATCCGAAAGATTCATTTCGGAATTTCAACTTAGATTGTTGGAAAAATCCATTAGAAAACGTATCTCACTGTGTGATTTTTCCGACATACTAAATTCAGAATTTAATTAAATTCTGATATAAATGTTTCAGAAAAATATTGAATTCCGAAAGATTTGTTTCGGAATTTTAACTTAGATTGTTGGAAAAATCCAGTTGAAAACGTATCTCACTGTGTGATTTTTCCGACATACTAAATTCAGAATTTAATTAAATTCCGATATACATGTTTCAGAAAAGTCTTGAATTCCGAAATAAATATTTCGGAATTTTAACTTAGATTGTTGGAAAAATCCATATGAAAACGTATCTGACTGTGTAACTTTTCCGACATACTAAATTCAGAATTTAATTAATTTCCGATATACATGTTTCAGAAAAGTCTTGAATTCCGAAAGATTTGTTTCGGAATTTTAACTTAGATTGTTGGAAAAATCCATATGAAAACGTATCTGACTGTGTAACTTTTCCGACATACTAAATTCAGAATTTAATTAATTTCCGATATACATGTTTCAGAAAAGTCTTGAATTCCGAAAGATTTGTTTCGGAGTATATTGGAACTCAATAATTAAAGCGTTTTCCGATATACTTATTTCGGAATTTACTTAGATTCTGAATTATATATCTCGGAAAAGCCTTTAAATCTGACATATATTTGTTGAGACATGTATTTGCAGTATTTGCAATACATGTATTTTCAGAAACATGTATTGGCAGTATTTGTTGAGAAGTTCAATCAACAATTTAATTGCAACAAAGATAATAATTAATAGCTAAACAAGATTGAAAACTTAATTCATTACTACATTACAAAATGCTGCCAGTTCAATAATAGCTACATCTAAGTTCAGAAAGCAACCTACTAATAAGTTCAGAACCTACTAAGAAGTTCAAAAAGCAACCAACATTGATCCTATACTAATAAGTTTAGAATCTACTACAAATGCTATTACAAATCCCAAACTTTAAGGTCAATTTCTTCTTCCATGAACACGCCTCCCTTGTCTTCCTCTAGCTTGAATACGAGGTACATCTTCATTAATCGATCTGCTGCATAATGCAATGACCTCCTCGTACACATTATCCGGTAATGAGGACCTATGTGGTTGGATCAATTCTTCAATTCGCACCAATCTATCTTGATATCGAACCTGTACAAAAAATTATAACTTAGTATCCCATATTGCTAAGTATTATATTTAAACTAATGTACTCTCAACTTACATTTTGAAGTTCGTGGTTCTGGACCCTCACAGATGATCGCAAAAGATAAGGGTGACAATATCGATGTAACCAATCAAAATATCGACTCTCCACCTCGCCAGGGAACCTCACAACAACACCTCTGTCTTATTCTTGAATGATGTGCTCTTCCCAATTAAGAAATTCTTCAGAAATGATATCGAGTGAAGGGCTCGAAGACGGTGGTGCACGAGGTATACCTTGCACGTATCCAAATTGTCGAAGGACACGCTCAGGTAGATATGCGACCTTATCTTTGCCACATCTGAGCCAACCAGAATAAAAGCTAATTTCTTCAAATGGTCGGAACGGGCGGTGTTCTGGGTCGTATGGCTGCCATTTGACTTGCTCAATTCGCAGGATCTCAAGATGTTGCCGGTAGTTGCCCTCCAAACTTCCAGCACCTACGCTCTGGTCCCACTTCCACACCCTTGGCCTACCCTCTGAATAAGAATCCCTTGGAATCGAGCATCCAATCTCAGGGAAGTGCTCCTTGATCCACGCCTATTTTCAAACATAACAAAAAAGCAATGTCATTATCATGAAGCACATATATAATTTACATGACATTAATACTAAAACTATTTAAAACAATACCTGAAGCAAAGTCATGTACCCTCCTAACTGCTTCGTTTTTTTCTTGCTAATATTTCCAAGCTCGCCATACAAATGTGCAAGTGCACTTGCTCCCCAAGCCCATTCGTGGACAGTGTTCAGATCCTGTAATGCGAGGACGTACTGCATTCCAACATACGTCATGCTCTTGTCAATGAACAATGTTGAGCCGACCAATGTAAGCAAGTAACAACGAGCAGCTAGGTCAATTCTCCCATTAGCAAGGTGGGTCTGGAACCAATCTTCGAGAATGCTGAATCGAATGGCTCCTCCCCTATTTTTTCTCGTCTCAGCAACAGCAGTAGCGGCGTCAATGCCTAGATGCTCAGTCATAAGCAAAGCACCATCACTTGCATTCGGCTTCTTCCATGGGAGTAGTCGACCGGTAACAGGAATGTGAAGAATTGCTGACACGTCGTCTAGCGTGACTGTCATCTCACCAACAGGAAGGTGAAATGTGTTGGTGTCTGGGTACCAACGCTCAGCAAAGGCAGACAACAATTTATTGTCAATCTGCTCATATGAAGCATTAACGAGACGTCTAAGCCCCGATGCTCTAATTATAACACGAAGCGCCTCTGGCAACTCAGACACGAGTGGCAAACCCCACTTTCTGTTGGTACATCTGCCAAGAACACCACATTCCTGAAAAAAATTGTAAAACACATATTAACTATTGTATTATTACTCAATGAAATTCATAGCATTTCCATATATGAAATGTATATACTTACAATGCCTTGTCATATATCATGTGCCACGTGGTTTGCATATGATCGGATCAAAGTCATGGATTGTGGATCAGGAATCTCCTCTTGCACCTCTTCCTCCTCTTGCACCTCTTGCTCGTCTTGCTCGTCTTGCTCCTCTTGCTCGTCTTGGTCTTGGGAGCTGGGATCCTCGTCTTCACCATTTCCTTCTTCACCACTTCCTTGGCCATCTTCATCACCTCCTTGCCCTTCTTCACCACTTCCATTATCATCACCATCATCTTCACCTTCTTGACTGGACCTTGACTCAGCATGTGATGCATTCGGGTTTGAAGAAGTAGTTGTGGCTTGAATGGGTGATGGTGGTGGATGTGATTGATGTGATGCGGGCGGTGATGTATGTGATGCCTCCATATCAGTGGGTGCCTGGGGTTGCAATTCCAGTGCTTGCGGTTCAGGTTCCGGTTCCAGTGCTAGCGGTTCAGGTGCTTGCGGTTCCGGTGCTTGCGGTTCCCCTTCCATATCAGTATGTTGAGGTTGCGGATCAGTTGCCGCTTGTGATGATGAACCAATTTTACTTTCAGCATTCTTTTCCCTCCTGTACGATGCAGTCGGTGGTTGTCTCCCGTGCCGCAATTGTTCCCCTGATGATTTAGATTGTTCTTCTTCTTCTTCTTCTGCTGCTGCTCTACGTTGTTGTTGTTCTTCTTCTGCACGAACTGTTTCAGTCGTACGTTTCGTTCTAGTCATATATGAAATTTCATCAAAATTAACAAAGGTGTAAGTTACATTTTGAAGCTATATATTCAATCATTGATAGAGTACTATCTAAAACAAAAATTTCTAAAACAATCCATGTTAGGTAAAATTTCTAAAACACCCAAAAAATAACAAACTATTTCTAAAACAACCCATGTTAATTTTCTGATAAGCTTCATTCGGAATTTTACTATTTTCCGACACGGGTGTGTCGTAAAATTGCAGAAAAACACGACCTTCAGTACGTTAATGGCGTAAAGTAAGAAAAAAAAAGAACAAAACCCTAAACCCATGAAATCTAAACCAAACCAAAACAAAACCAAAATCACAGAAGAAAACCTAAATGAAAACAAAATGAAACAGAAATGAAACAGAGAAGAAAACCTACATGAAACAGAGAAGAAGAAGATGAAGAACATTACCTGCGAGCGGCGGTGGGATGATGGCGGCGGCGGCAGCAAAGATGAAGACCGGTAAAGGAGGAACTTGCAGGAACTTGGAAGTTGAAGGAGGAAGTTGAACAATTTGAAGATTCTGAAGGAGGAAGTTGAAGAAACTTGGAAGAAAAAGTAGGAAGTTGAACGTGTGTGGGGTTTGGGGAAATTAGGAGGGAGTAAGTGGGGAAGGGTAGTTTAGGTATATTTTAAAAAAATGGGGTTTGGGGGATAATTTGGGTGTTTGGAGACTAATTCCCATCAAGCAACATTCAGTTAGCTCCTCCAATGCAACATGAAAAATTCAAGTTCAGAGCATCGTGATGATTAATCATAACCATAAAGATAATCTTAGGAACAAGTGATTTTTTGAGAAGCATTCAGATATAACTTCTCAAAAAAGCTGAATTTTTGGCCAGCTTCTAATTTTTTTTGTCTGAAGGTCCAACAAAGAAAAATCCAACCAACAGAAGTAGCGATTTTTCGATAGATTGACATAAGTAGCTTTGGCGCTGGTACTGCTACTGTAATTTCTTGTACAAGTAAGGCATATCTCATGAGGCGAACTTTTTCTCAGGTTGTGAGGTATTTGTTACGACCTTGCCATGACATTAAAATAATATATATGGGGATTGTTAACATCCTCCAACCCTAATTTTAGTTGAAGGATTTTAGCAATGTCCACCCAAAATACTTGGACAAAATTACCCTTCATCTCTTAACTTAAATAGCTTACCTTTTAGGGGTATTTGTATAATTTGATTATTATTAATAAAATTAAAAAAAATAAAAAAATTAACCCCCCACCCCCCAAAAGGATCGATCAAATCCATTTCCGCATTCCCACTCTCTCTCTTCTCACCTCTCCTCTCTATTCTCATCTCCCTCCTCTTTTCTATTTATCGCCGCCAACAGTCACCACGCCGCCACTGTCGCGCCACCCGCCGTCGCGTCCCTGCCTTGCGTCCCTGCCTCTCTCCTCTCTTCTCCCTCCTCCCTCCTCTGTCGCCGCCGCCAACCGTCGTCATCGCCGTCGCGCCTCGGGTCACCGCCGTCACGTCCCCTCTTCTCTTCCCTCCTCTCTCCTCTCTCCTCCCTTCTCTGCCACCATCAACCTCGCCGCCGTCATCAACCCTCCTCCCTCCTCTGCCGTCCTCGCCGCCGTCATCAACCCTCCTCCCTCCTCTGCCGTCCTCCGCCACCGTCAACCCTCGCCGCCGTCGTCAACCCTCCTCCCTCCTCTGCCGTCCTCGCCACCGTCAACCCTCCTCCCTCCTCTGTCACTCGTAAGTCGTTCTTTCTTTTTTTTTCTAAACTCACCACTGCATAGTCGTTTTAATATATTTTTTTTGCTGTTTTTCTTTTTTTTGGTCTATGTCTTTTTTTTTCTAAACTGAATATTGTCAATTTGATGTTCTTTGTTTGTGTTGCCTATGTAGTGTTTGATAGAATGCTTTGTTTGTCTATCTCAGTGAGAAGTAGATTTGGATTACCAAAGGGGTTTAACAACAAAATTGTAGTGGATAGCGAACAATAATTGGTTTTAGTGATCATAATGCAGTGACTTCACCTTTGTGTCTGCATCTTCAATTGCTTTGTTTGTCTATCTCAATTTGTGTTAATTTTACAAGAGAAACCCAAAGATAAGAGCATAATAACTCTACTTGATGAACAAAGTAAGAGTTATGAGCAAGTTGGGCTTCTTACTGCAGAAAAGTGTGGCAAAGAATGCTGTAAAAATGATTCTCATCATGGAGCAACTACAAATGCAAGTAAACATGAAGCTCTTGATCTTTGGCTCCAATGATTTCACAAATAGTCGGGTTTTTCATGCATTGTGATTGTAAAAACTTTGCTTTACTTTTGCAATTTTAATATTTTTTTATTTTGTTGTTGCAGGTAATCTTTTGTGTTCAAGCAATGTTAAAGAGCACCAATCCATGGCAAGAATGTGCTGGAATAATTTTGAAGGCTAAGATGTGTTAAACCTTAAAAATTAAGATTGTTAAGGATTATACATGGCAAAATAGAGATTAGAAAAAAAATTAGAATGTACTTGGTGAATTCTATCCAAGTTTATGTTGGATTAGAAAAACTTTCTGTAATATTTGTAATAAAAAAGTTGTACCAAAAAGGCTGTAAACATAAAAATATTGTTTGTAATTATTGACTTATTATTATTAATAAAAGTCATTATTATTACTCTCTAAATATAAATGTTTATAATGTGAGAATGTGTATCACCTTGTATTGGGTGAGAATGTGTTGTTATATGATAAACATATTCCTTAGAACCTTGAACATAAATAACTATAAGTTGAGATCGTATACACTTCAACCATCAAAATATATCCAAAAAAATTCAAAGCTTGAATCAAACTTAAACAAAAAATACAACCAAAAGTTAACAATTATAAATGGAATGTCTTCTTTCCTTTAGCTCCATCTTTGACCAATTTGAATTTCCTAAGGTTGCTTTTTCAAACCCCTTGTCTTCCTGTTAAATCACAAAAATTCTCGTTTAATGATAATTGGTACTCAAGATATACATACATCAAAACGTTCAAAAATTAATTAATGATTTAAACTTACTTATTAGGAGATTGAGAAAGCAATACTTGAGCTTTTTTCTTTTTGTTTGGACAATTCCTTGAATCATGATTAGTTCCACCACAATTTGGAAAATGACAACGATGTTGTTTCTTTGCAACTTCAACTCCCCCTTTGGCCTGGATCCTTTTGGTCGACCTTTTGTTTTAGAAACGATGGGATTTTCAACTGCGTCACATTCATCATTTGGAACATCAATATCCAAATCAATTGAGTGCACTTCAATTTCAGGCATGCCTTTTACCAACTCAATGGCTCTTTCTAATTTTTTAGTAGCAACTTCAACTCGATCTTTTGTCTTTAAAGATTCAACTTCTACACTTTGTACAAGAGACCGAAACTCAATAGAGTAGTTATCATTGGAATTGACTATGTGACTAAATTTTGGGATCAATGAACTTTCTCGTCTCCATCGAAGAGGAAAATATTTTAACGGGATGTGAAAGCAATCATTCTTCAATAGCACTCGAATAGCATGTCTACACAATATTCCAGAAAATTCCTATTCTTTACAAGAACAATGGATTGAATTTTGTTGTTCTATCCAAGTTACCGAACGACGACCCTCAGTTTTGGTATAATGTCGCACTACGTAAGTGTCATCACTAATTTTAGTTGCTGAATACTTTGTAGATAGCTCGATCTCAAGTTGGAGCAACTCGAAGGCGTAAGGTGTGAGTATAGATGCATCATGCTCCTCAACAAGAAAACTTGTTTTAAGTGGAGTATCGTGGTATTTTTGACGCATTCTTGCCTCTTCTCCTACTTGGTTTCTAATGTTGACAACAACTCCAACCTACAAAAAATGTATCAACTATGACAAACTTATATAATAATTCATTCTAGGGATAATACATTTACAACAAAGAACCAAAGTAAGTTCACACCTGATTTACAAAATCCACCAAACTTGTTTTCACATCTAAGAACCTTTTGATATATGAATTTATAGATTCTGAACGTCCAGTTGTTGTCATTCCAGCAAAGAAATAGTCTTTCAAATAAGCTAAAGCCCAAAAATGACGATGAGAATGCAATACATCAATATGCTTATCATTTCTTAGACCAAAACGCTCAACCATTAATTTCCATTGTTGTTCAAAATCATTTGCACATTCTAAATTGTACAACCTATGAAACTCATATTTGAATTCATCATATCTTGAACCCAAAGGAAAAGAAAACCAGGTTGGTAATTTTGCCACTATATGTCATATGCCATATGCAAAATGCATGTTTTGTGTTTGGCAATTTCGTTGAAATAGCTTCTGTAAGTGCAAGATCTTGATCGGTAAGAATTGTTCGTGGACACTTTCCTTTGACAAAATCCATAAAACTCTGAAAAAATAAAAACAAAATGGCAAATAATTATACAATGCTCTAAATTAGTATTTGAGTAATGAGGAACAACTTCAAATAATAGCTATTTACCTTTAAAGCCCATCTGAAAGAAGGAATCTTCGCTATTTACCTTTAAAGCCCATCTGAAAGAAGGAATCTTCTCATCTCGCAGCAGAACACAACCAAAGAATATTGAATTTCCATGATTATCAACCCCAACCCATAGTCCAAGAGGCATATCATAATGATTAATTCGGTATGTGGTATCAAAGACAACCACATCTCCAAAAGATTCATATGCTCGAATTGAATCACCAAAACTCCAAATAATATGCTCCAATTTGTTACTTTCATCTAATGTAAAATAATATTGGAAATCATCATCTTTATCTTTCAATTTTTTGCATAATTTGAGAACCTCTGAAGCATCGTTCTCTTTGTCGTTGAGACACTGAGATTGAATAAAATTCATAATATCTTTATCCAAAAATGGTAGATGACCAGCATCTATTCCTTTCTCTAATTCAAGAACTCTCATTATGAGACTTACATTACAACCTGCTTTTGATAACAATAATATACGACTTTGATCACCAACAGGGATGTCACGATAAGCAGGAAGAAACTTAACTTCTCTATCATCCAATAATTCATGGTTATGTGAATTACAAAAACATGTTACTATCTATTGTTCTACAAAACAAATTTCTCTTTTAGCAATCAACATCCTTGCACCACAATTGCATCTTGAACTTTTTCGTTTCCTCTGCCTTTCCATCTCAACAACTTTGCATTGTTTAGCAGTACCAGCACGATGACAAACAAATTCCCTCTTATATACAGCCCCGCCTTGTTTCTTACTGCTTTTATAAGTGTGTTCACGTCTAATTGAAAACCCACTTTTTTTTTTGCAAATAAAAAATAAGCAGCATAAGCGTCTTCATCACTCTTGAATACTTGCCCTTCGTATGGAACCACATCACCAATATTCTCGGCTTGAGGCAAAGCATTTGTTTGTGACTCTTGAAAGTATTCATCATCCGTAGAAGCATCATCTCTAAGAAGCTCTTTGGGCCATTCGAGAATATCATTTCTTTCTTCGGATGTCATATTGTTCATTCCTATTTAAACAAAACACATGTTAATCTATTAGCATTCATGTTAATTAGGCATAATTTTACGTTATTATGTGTTTGTAGGATTGAAAAAAAAAAACTCAAATAATTAATAACAAAACTACATAGTTACTCATGTAGTTTTGAAAAATTAAGATACCAACTACATAGTTACTTTATTATGTCTACTGTAAACTCATTTCTCTTCTTTGAAAAATTAAGATACCAACTACTCATGTCTAGTTACTACAAGGGAGCCTCAATTACAGCAAGAATAAACAAGTCTTTGATCAAGTTTTTTTTTTTTTTAAATTGGTTTCAATCATACTAAAGCAATATAAACAAGTAAGCATTTTATCAAACACTATATAGGCAACACTAACAAGACAAGGTAAAGAAGTATCATTATTCCTATGAAGTACTGTAATAGCATTCCTTGACCATAATAGAAAACGTGTCCAAGCCAGCGCAAACATCACTATATTTGAACAACCAGCTTAACTAAGCATAGTCACCACTGTGCCAATAGCTATACACGAGAAAAACAAAAACAATTATGTTGAAAAACCCACAAATAAAGACAGGTGACATGTCACGATCACCACAATGCATTTTCTAAGCCATTCCAACCTTTTTCCACTAAAAAACTGGAGCACAAAACACAAAAGGGGAAAAGAAAAGCCAATCAATTAAAATAAGCATATCCAAGCTTGGTCAGCAGTGTTAACAACAGGGGAAAGTTAGCTTGGTTGGGGAATTAAAAAGAGTAAATTTATATATGACACTATTGTATATTTGTATTTAATAAATTAACAAATAATGGACTCACTTTTCGAGCCATAAAGAGCAATCTTAGCTAGTTCCTTAACAATAATATCAAAGAGCACACACGGTTCATAGAAAAAACATATATTTATCAAACAAAAAACACAACTCTCAATTCAATTATTCAAACATAATAAAAAAAAAGAAGAAGAAGAAAACGACTTACCAGTGGTAGGGACACCGGCGGGTGGCGGTGACGGTGGTGAAGAGGACGATGGTGGCGATGAGGACGCCGGCAGCGACAGAGGAGGGAGGAGGGAGGACAGAGGCACGAACGCGAGGCAGGGACGAGACGGCGGGTGGCGCGACGGTGGCGGTGTGGTGACTGTTGGCGGCGGTAAATAGAAAAGAGGAGAGAGATGAGAAGAGAGAGGAGGGGTGAGAAGAGAGAGAGTGAGAATGCATAAATGGATCTGATCGATCCTTTTGGGGGGTAGGGGGTTGATTTTTTTATTTTTTTTAATTTTATTAATAATAATCAAATTATACAAATACCCCTAAAAGGTAAGCTATTTAAGTTAAGAGATGAAGGGTAATTTTGTCCAAGTATTTTGGGTGGACATTGCTAAAATCCTTCAACTAAAATTAGGGTTGGAGGATGTTAGCAATCCCATATATATATATATATATATATATATATATATATATATATATATATATATAAAGATTGTTGTGGCCAATAGCAAGTTATTCATTAGTTTAGATTACTCGAAAATTGTTAGCCCATTATTCGTCAATCATTTTCAGAATGGTCTAAGTTCTGTTGTCTAACTCAATTCTTTGCTGGTTGTGAGCACAATATGTTATTCTATTGAACCAATTTAAAAAATTACTTCAAAACATTGGTAAATGAATGATGAAAGTAATAAATAAAATAGGCCATTACCCTTTTCATGTCTACTCATTACCTTTTTTTTTAAATAAAATAGGAAATATCTAAAAAAATTAAAACATAAAGTAGTAGGAATATAATAACTTTGACGAAAACATTCGACGTTACTTTTTTTTTCACTTTTTTTATTCTCTTTTATGCACTAACATGATAGTGCAAACTTATGCAAAACATTGATCACTCATTTACGGAGGGGAAACTTGAACTATACTTGGGTTGTTCGAGCCTGTATCCTAGGGCTTCTCTAACAAGATTGGGTTTGCCCTCATTTTGGAACCCTTTCTTGGATTGGAGAAGGTCCACTCAATCAATGGAAACTATCTTCGTTGCCCACTTGTTCTATAGTTTCAGGAATGGTATCAAGCATAGTTATGATGTCAGAGCCGGTCTCGGCAGAGGCAACAACAGTTGTGGCATTAAAGGTAGAGGTAGAGAACTAGAGACAAAAGGAGGGAAAACTTGAACCTTGGTGGGGTGGGTTTGCTTCCTAGGGCGTCTCCTATGAGGTTGTGCTTGGCTGGTCTAAGATGAAAGTGGAATTGTAACATTGTTGTTTTGAATGGACAAAAGGAAAGTTTCAAGATCAGGTTTGTCCCCGGTTGGAATGCCATTTTTTAATCGTAGGCGATCCAACCAGTTTTCTGGTACATTCACGGTTGCCTGCTTACATTTCAACTCATGGGATAGCTCATCAAGGATTCGGATGCCAGACATGGTGGAAGGTAAAAATGAGAGAAAAAGAAGGTTGTGTAGTATGTAACTGATGGGTTGTAATGGTGACTGAAAATCTGAGTGTTTGCGTGAAAGTGAAAGCATTAAATAGGGAGTGGCAAGTGCAAAGGTGAGAGTAATGCATATCGACGTGACCGGTCGTTGAAAAGGTGTATCTTCAATGCAGTGGTTCACAAAAAAAAAAAAATCTTTATTATTTCCATCTTAAAATCTTTGTTTTTCAAATTTGTTCTTTAATTTTATTAAATGATTTGGTTTTTTCATAAAAACAATGGTTAAATTTATCTTTTAATTTTAAAAGTTTAGATGAAGTATTATTTTTTGGGAGTTACAAGTCTGCAATTCAAAATTGGATTGTTGCTATGCAAAACCTTCACTTAAACCAATAAGAAATTGTCACTTAATTCACTTTTGCAATGCCATAATTTAAAGTAGTCAAATTTAATTTTTTGCAATTTGGTCCAACTTAAAAAATAAATTAAAATTAAGATCTTCACTAAAGAGGGATCAAAGGCAGTAAATTGGAGTCTTGTTGTTGGAAATGCACCAGCTCTCTCCTGGTTCAAGGTAGTGATTAATAATGCTTTGAGAAGTAGTAGTATCATCACAGTATGAAGATAAGATTGAAAGCAACAAAGTGTTGCAAACTCTAATTTATTCATTATGATTGATCTTATTATTTATTATGTACAGACAAGATTTACCACCCCAGAGGGAAGGGATCCTGTTGCCATAAGGATGGATGGTATGAGTAAGGGAATTATTTGGGTGAATGGTAAAAGCATCGATCGCCACCGGAACAGTTTCCTCTCCCCAATTGGAAAGCCTACTCAATCAGAGTACCACATCCCAAGATCATTCCTGAACCCAAAAGATAACTTGCTAGTTGTGTTGGAGGAGGAGAGTGCAAATCCAGGAAAGATTGAGATTCAAACTGTTGACAGAGATGTTATCTGCAGCTTCATCACAGAGAACCATCCACCCAATGTCTATTCATTTGCATCCAAGGACATGAGATTCCACTCTGCCGTGGAGACTCCCAAACCGTCAGCAAATCTCAAGTGTCCCAACTTCAAAAAAAAAAATAATTTTTGAACAGCAAACAAAACAATACATTAAATAAAAACAAGGAGCACAAGGGGTACTTCCATCTTCCATCAGATTACAAATGCTTCAAACATTCTAAAGAATTTAAAAGCCAATTTCCATATGAAAACACCAAATCCTTATTATGTGCTTTGAAAAGTGACCAATATTGAACATTTATTTGCTTCCAGACATCTTGAACTCCATCCTCTTTGTCTTCAAATACTAATTTGTTTCTTGATCTCCAAATGTAACACAGAATAACAAACCATAAATTGTTCCACCAAATCTTAGCCTTTTTATGAAAAAGAAATGAACCTGCATGTTTGTGCGTAATTTATTTTCCCATCCTTATGTATAGGCAAGTTGAGATTAAATTGCTTATAACAGCGTTGCCAAATTTCATACACCTTTGGACATGTAAAAAGCATATGTTCAGTGTCTTCTTCAAAGAGTCCGCATCTTGGGCAAATACAATCTTGAATGATTTTTCTTTTCTTCAGATTAGATCTTGATGCAATGCCGTCCTCCAATGCTCTCCAAGCAAAACACGATAAAGTTGACGGTGCAGAGTTCTTCCAAAAATCTCTATAGAAGTTTCCATCAATATCAGTACTTTCTTCTTCCTGCAGTAGTTCATAAGCACTTTTGACAGTATAATGACTTTGCTCATCATGTTTCCATCTCCATTCATCTTTGAAATTTTGTTTTGGTTTCTTTGTTTCCAATAACCGGCAAAGATCTTCACATTCCTGTGTTTCCCAAGAAAACAAGTTTCTTCGCCAATTCAGTTTCCAAACCCATTCCCCCTCGTTCCATTCCCCATATCTGATATTATCTCATTCTTTTGCACAGACAGCTGAAACATCCTAGGGAACATTATTTTAAGTTTCTCCTCCCCTAACCAAACATCCTCCCAGAACTTAATATTATTTCCTTCCCCTAACTCCAATTTTAACCCCTTAGAAAACCATTTCCCTATATCGTTCCCTGACTCCACTTTTCCTATCTCTCTCCACCACCCTGACCCCTTTGAGAAAATAGATAAATCACCCTCTATACATCCTCTATGAATTTTCTCCCCATATTTAGATTCTAACACCCGCACCCAAAGGGATTCTTTTTCTTTAATTAGTCTCCATTTCCATTTTCCAACTAAAGCTATATTAAACAATTCCATATTTCTTATTCCTAACCCACCCTGTGTTTTTGATTTACACACTGTACTCCATCTAATCCAGCACACCTTTTTTCTCTCACCCTCGCCACCCCACAGAAAACGCCTTTGTAGTTTTTTTATATCTGCAACAATGCATTTAGGGGAAAAAAACATAGAAAAATAATATAAGGTAAGAGAGGTTAATACCGATTTGAGAAGGGTAACACGACTGCCAAAAGAGAGCTGCTTTCGCTTTCAGGATGAAAGTTTAAGACGCAAGGATTCAATAATTGGTCTCCAAGAGGATGCTTTAAAAGGACTCAAGCCCAAAGGCAATCCCAAATATTTGATAGGAAAATTGCCTTTTCTGCAATTCAAGAATGCTACCAACATTTCCACTTCTTCACTGTCAGCATTTATACCCAACAAGCTGCTCTTATGATAATTCACCTTCAACCCCGACGCCATTTCAAAGCATATCAGAATACTCTTCGGTGTTATAATGTTTTCCATGGAAAAATGGCCTATTAATAATGTATCATCTGCATACTGTAAATGGGAAATCAGCACCTCCTTACTCCCCACCTTAAATCCTTCAAAAAGTCTTTTTTCAACGGCACTTCTCATAAGTCCTCTTAGCCCTTCAGCTACAACCAGGAACAGAAAAGGAGCCAAAGGATCTCCTTGCCTAATCCCTCTCTTCATATAAAACTCATTGGACGGACTTCCATTTATCAAGACTAACACCGCCGCTGTTTTAAAACAACAATATATCCAGTCCCTCCACTTCTTGCAGAAACCCAATCTATCCATCATATATTTCAAAAAATTCCAATTCACAGAATCATATGCTTTCTCAAAATCTACTTTGAGAATTTGACATGCCTTCCTTTTTCTTCTCGCCTCCTCTATGATTTCTAAAGCAATCACCACACTATCCAGGATAGATCTTCCACCAACAAAAGCGTACTGCTCTTCAGATATCACTGATGCAATTACCTTTTTTAGCCTCCTAGCCAGTAATTTTGCAATTATTTTATATATACACCCCACCAATGAGATAGGTCTATATCCATTCAATCCGGAGGGCGAATCAGATTTTGGAATCAACACCATGAAGGAGGCATTGGTACCTTTAGGCAACGAAGCATTTAAGTGGAATTCCTGTACCAATCTAATAATATCAACCTTCATCACATCCCAACTTCTCTTTATAAAATTAAAATTAAACCCGTCTGGTCCAGGACTTCTGTCACCACTGCAATCCCAAACTACTTCTCTTATTTCCTCTTCGTCAAATATCTTTGTAAGCAAACAATTGTCCTCTTCAGATATTCTTTTAAAATTAACACCATCAAGGACTGGTATTCTCCATGCCTCCTCTTCAAATCTGCATTTAAAAAACTCCTTTATGTACTCCTTCATCTATTCTGGATCCTCCACCCATTGATTATTTATATACAGTCCCGGAATCTCGATTCTTTTTCTGTTTTTGTTTATCGTTGCATGAAAAAATTTGGAATTGCAATCTCCTTCCTTTAACCATCGAACTCTTGATTGTTGGTGAAGAGAACTATCCTTCATTTTTGCTAATCTCCACATTTCTGCGGTTGCTATCCTTCTTTGTTCCACCTCCCTTTCTGACAAAACACGTACATCTTCAACAGCGTCAAATGCATTAATTTCATCAACCTGTTCGGCTATTTTCTTCTCTAAATCACCATATTCATTTTTATTCCAATATCTGAGGAACATCTTCAACGCCTTGAGTTTTTCTTTAAACACGTAAGCTCCCCATCCTTGAATTTGAGTCTTCTCCCATTCTTCTTTGACTAATTTATCAAAACCGGGAACCAAAAACCAATAATTGTTTCATCTAAATGGTTTAGGTCCCCAGTCCTTTATTTGACTCTTCAACAGGATTGGGCAATGATCAGAGTACTCCCTTTTAAGTGCCAATTGAGCAGTATCCTTCCACTGTGTTAACCAATCCACACTAACCAAGAACCTATCCAATCTACTTGCTGCTTTGCCATTTGGCTTATACCATGTAAATTTCCTTCCTGCCATTGGTAAATCAACCAGCTGCAATTCTTCAATAAAATTTTCAAAATCCGCCCATTCCTTCTTCTCCTGTAGCAACACCTTTCCCCTTCTCTCTTGTTGGTTTTTTACACAATTAAAATCTCCTCCCACACACCAAAAGCCAGGACTCTGGTTATTCTTTAATCTAATGATATCCTCCCAAAGCTTGCGTTTTGCAGATAATTCACAAGGACTGTACACATTTAAGGCTGTTGAGTTTTTAGTAAATTTAGTTTAATTTACTTTTTAAGTTGGACCAAATTGCAAAGTATTAAATTTGACTACTTCAAATGATGACATGGCACATGTAAATTAAATGGCAACTTTTATTGGTTTAAGATAAAGTTACATGGCAATACTCCAATTTTGGATTGCATATTAGAAATCTCCTTATTTTTTTACCCTTATATTATTTCTCTTGATGACTATCATAGTCTTATTCAATTTGTATTGCATCTTTCTAGAGTAATTGTGTTTAGTGATACAAACATGAGTTACAACTTTTGAACCCTAGATTCGAGTGTATGTCAAAAACTAGTTGGAGATGTTTAATTGGGCATATGACTGTATCGCAATGTATTAGTCCATCTTCTCTTGTTGGAGATGATTATACAAACCAAAAACTAAACTTGAAATTTTTTTTAACTTGATTTTTGAAAGAACAAAAAACTAGTGAAGATAAAAAGAAGTGAGAAAAATAATTTTTTTTTTAAAAAAGGGAAAGGAGTGACGTAGTTTTATGTTAATTTCTCAAACAAAGTAGTGGAGGAATATAAGTAAATAAATTTAAGTTACAGCGATCACCGCGACTTGAACCGAAGAGCTCATATTTAAAGTCTTAGTGCTTTATCAATTAAGAGCCTTTTATTGAAATTGACAATTATTTAATTAATTTATTAAAAATTAGTAAAAATTTTTTTTTCATAATCGGAGTGTCCACCGCTGATCGCAGTGACTGGCCCCGAGATTTAACACTGATACATGCACAAGGCAGGATTTGAGCACATGACGTTGCTTAAGCGTGCATTAATCCCTATCACTAAATCACACGCTCAATGTTGTAAGAAAATATATTTAACAATATACATTTACCCAATAAAATTTTTAGGCCAGTGATTTTATTTGGCAAAATAAATTTTTTTTATATACATCATTTATTTATTCTCCCTCCATTCTCCCATCCCATAAGTTATGTTCATATAAGTTTTTCATTTTGTCTCATAAGTTATGTTCTTTTAGAAACACAATACTCATTTATACTTCTTTTTCCAAGCATACCCCTATTTATTATATCATCTTTTTCACCACTCATCTTTTTATATCTCTTCAATATAATCTTCATACATTTATTATTACTCTATCTCCTATTATTAAATGGGGGTATTTTAGTCTAAACATATCATATTCTTACATCATTTACTCATTTCTTAATCTACGTGAAAATCCTAAAAAAAATTTAACTTATGGAACAGAGGAAGTAGGTTGATGAAAAATAATGTATTACCCAATTTATTGCACAAATTATAATATGTTTCCATAATCAATAAACTGGTCTAAAACATTACTCCCTTCGATCCTTACTTTAGAGCATACTTAATAGAATTACACATGACAAGAAAAGTAATTAGTTTTATGAAATCTATGAAAATATATTGTAATATTACAATTTTACCCTCTATCTCAACTTTTCTTAGAAAATTCACACTTATTAATGAAAAAAAACATAGATAGTCAAAGCATTTAATATGGGCAAAAAAGAGAAGAAACAATAAATGATGCATAGGAATATAAAGTGACTTATAATTAGAACCAAAAAGTCTTTTAGAATGTGACCTATAATCAATCAGCATGATAACATTGTTGAGAACTACTCCCTCCGTCCCTAATTATAAGATCATTTTGACATTTTTATTTTGTCCCTATTTATAAGATCTCATACCAATTTTTTTCAATGATCATTGATTACTTTTTTACACAAATAATCCTATTTATTTAACACTTTTTAGATTCCCAATAATATTAATAGGTAATTTTGAAAATATATATCAAAAGTTCACATTTTCAATACAATTAACTAAATTAATAACTTTTTTAATGAACATGAAATCTCCCAAAAAAATCTTATGATTAGGGAGAGTACAAAACAAGTGAGAAAAGAGGATAATAGGATAATACCATTCGATTGGTTGGACCTTCAATTCTCTGGTCTTACACAGGGTTTCCAATTAGGGACAAGGCCAACTCTGCAAGAGATGCTCTACGAAACTAGCTCATGTGGGAAAACAAGTGGGTAGTATTATTTCCTAGAGGGGGGTTGAATAGGCGAAGAATACTAACTTCATCAATTAGAAAATTTAGCCAAAATTACATACTTAATATGGTCTTGTTTCGGTTTATCAGAGTTAAAAATAATTTTTGCTTATGCGTAAATATAACAAAAATTAAATGCGGAAATATAAAGAGTAATGAAAGAATAGCCAACACAGGATTTTATCCTGGTTCACATTAGTGTGTTAACGAACACTAATGCTACATCCAGTCCTCCCTCTCTGAATTGGGAGAATTGCTTCACTATGAACAAGAATATGTTAGTACAAGTTTAAATGTTTAAGAGAAAACATTTCCCTTAGACTTCACAACCAAAGAACCTCTTTGGCACACTTGCAATTCCCTAACCAAATTCTTCACAATCACAGCGAAGCCCTTGAGTCCAAAGGAACCTCCTTCAGTAACTTGAAACCTTCCAGACTTGGATGAAAACCTTTCACCAAACTTGCGGAAATGTGAACGTTTGTTGTTGTAGTCACTTGCACCCTTGTGTGCGATTAACAACCCAAATATGTACAATGTCTATGAACACTAATTCAGTAATCTAAAGTGAAGAGAATGAATGATAAGTGTTTATCAAAGTGGGCTTATGAAAGTGAAAAGAGCAAACACTTGAATGTTCTTCGTTTATATGTTAAAAGTAGAAGAAATCATGAAGAACTTGTGAAATCTCAATGGCTTATGTTTTTCCAGAAAGTACAGAGAGTGTTCAGAGTTGTAAGAACGTGATCTAATGTTTTGAAATCGTTTGGAACATATATATATCAGTTAGGACAGCAAACGGCTATGTTTATGACAGTTTTAACTGTTTGTATCCGGATACTTTTGAAAGTATTCGGATACATCGTGTTTGATTTCAAAAATTTGACTCTTGTTTTAACGAAGTATCCGGATACTTTTGGATGTATCCGGATACATTTGATCAGATACACTTTTTTTTTAATTTATTTTTTTAATTTAAAAAATACTTTCTTGACTTCAAAAACCTTTTTTTAAAAAAATATATTTTCTTAATAATTTTTATTTTTATTTTTTTTTAAAATCACTTTCTTTTAATTTTGAAAAAACACTTTCTTTTCATTTTCATTTAAAAAAAACACTTTCTTTTATTTTTTGAAAATCACCCACTTTTGATTTAACTTAGCATGCATACTATTTTTCTTTAGATTATGATTTAGTTTCATTCTAACTTAGACTTAACCATTAAGCACCTAAGGAACTCTAAGAAAAGTAAATTTTTAACATTACAAGTTTATAAGAATCCCTTTTTGACTAACTTGAGTCTAAGCTTCAATGTTGTGGACTTTGTTTTCTGGAATCATCAAAATCTCTTGGGCATTTGCTTCACATGCTTCACAATCTCCCCCTTTTTGATGATGACAAACTTTGTTGATTTATGTGCTCCCCTTTAGTATGGGCATTAAATTTTATGAAGTGGAAAATCAACCTACAAAAGTCAACAACATACCTTCTCCCCCTTTTGGCATTATCAAAATAATAGATAACAATAAAATTAAGCCAAAAAGAAGAATAGAAAATAAACTCCACCTGAATATAATCACAGATCACAGAACATAACCAGTACATAACCAGAAGATAGTCATTGCAGAACATGATCAGAATCAAACATAGCTAAGAAATGAATTCAGAACAAGGTTTACAAAACATGCTAAAACCAAATTAACAAAACATGCTAAAACGACTAAGTCTAAACGCAATTAAAGATCTCCTAATCATCAGATGATAGAGGCGGCGGAGGCAAATCACCCATGGTACGAATCAGAAAATCAAGGCGATCGAAGTTGGCGGTCATGCGATTGTCTAAAGCAGTGAATTGATCGGTGACATATGTCCGCAATCGGATTGTCTAACCAGTACTTGGCGGTCATGCGATTGTCTAAAGCAGTGAAGAGAGAGAGAGAACTTGTGGGAAGAAAAACGAGTTTTTAGAGAGAAAGAACAAGATTTTTGAGAAGAGGAGTGTTGGAAATAAGTGAAATCATCAAGAAATTGAGTTAATTTGAGAGAAAAATGATGGATTTTGAAGATTGAAAGTCTAGGTTTAGAAAGGGGGAAGAACGGCGCAAGGAAGAAGATGAAGTGTATGTGGATACTTTTTGATGTATCCTCCTTTCTTATCAGTCTGCTGAACACGGGGTATCCGGATACTTTTATGTATCTGTATAGGTTTGCCCAGCTTAACATGCGGTATCCGGATACTTTTAAATGTATCCGGATATTTTTCTCAGTTTGGACCAAAAAGACAAAAAAAACTTAAATCAAACAATTTTAACACAAATAAGCAATCATCCTAACATCATTTGAACATGAAATATGAAATTTAACACATGAATATACTTGGCACACTCAAATAAGGCATAAATTTTAACAAAAAATAGGAGATTTCTAGTACTAAAATCCAACGAAAACAATTAATTAATACTTGTTTCATCAAGAATGCCCAATTCTCTTCTAATAAAATAAAAAGAATCTCTTGGCAAAGGTTTCGTAAAAATGTCAGCCAATTGTTTTGTTGTTTCTACAAACTCCATAACACAATCTCCTCTTAAAACATGATCTCTTAAGAAATGATGTCTTATTTCTATGTGCTTTGTACGGGAATGCATAATTGGATTCTTAGAGAGATTAATGGCACTTGTGTTGTCACAACGAATAGGGATGTGATCTAATATAAACCCATAATCAACTAATTGTTGTTTTAGCCATAAAATCTGGGCACAACAGCTACCAGCCGCAATGTATTCAGCTTCAGCTGTTGACAATGCAACACAAGCTTGTTTGTTGGAGGCCCAAGCAACAAGTGAACTACCTAGGAAGTGACATGTTCCACTAGTGCTTTTCCTATCTAATTTACAGCCAGCAAAATCAGAGTCGGAATAACCAATTAAGTTTAGATTTGCACCCCTTGGATAAAATAAACCCAAATTCATGGTTCCTTTCAGATATTTCATTATTCTTTTAACACTAGTTAGATGTGATTCTTTAGGATTTGATTGATATCTAGCACATACACATACACTATACATTATGTCAGGCCTAGATGCAGTCAAATATAGAAAACTACCAATCATTCCTCTAAAACGAGTTACCTCAACCGATGGTCCTTTTTCATCCTTGTCTAGATAGCACGTGGTTGACATTGGAGTTGAACTCGGTTTGCAATTGTCCATTCCAAATTTTTTGAGAAGCTCCTCGCAGTACTTGCTTTGATGAATGAAGATGCCATCGTCAACTTGTTTGATTTGTAATCCAAGGAAGAATGTTAGTTCTCCCATCATTGACATCTCAAATTCACTCTGCATCAAGTCAGAAAAATTCTTGCAAAGATTCTCGTTAGTAGCACCAAAAATTATATCATCAACGTAAATTTGGACTAAAAGAATGTCATTACCACTTTGTTCAATAAAGAGTGTTGTGTCTACATTTCCTCTTTTAAAACCCTTTTCTAATAGAAAATTACTCAATCGATCATACCAAGCTCTAGGAGCTTGCTTAAGACCATAAAGAGCTTTATTTAATTTAAAAACGTAGTTCGGATATTCGAAATCTTCAAATTATGGAGGTTGAGACACATACACTTCTTCTTGAATAAAGCCATTTAAGAATGCACTCTTTACGTCCATTTGGTACAACTTAAATCCAACTATTGATGCAAAAGCAAGTAGTAATCTAATGGCCTCAAGTCTAGCAACAGGAGCATAGGTCTCATCATAATCGATGCCCTCTTTCTGATTGTAGCCTTGGGCTACCAATCTAGCTTTGTTTCTAGTTATTATACCTGATTCATCCAATTTGTTCCTATAAACCCATTTAGTACCTATTATTGAATGATCATCTGGCTTTGGCACACGTGTCCAAACATTATTTCTTTTAAATTGATTTAATTCCTCTTGCATAGCCATTATCCAATGTTCATCCAACATAGCATCATTAATGGTTTTAGGTTCTAATTGTGAAACAAATGCAATAAAATGACAATAATTACGCAAGGAACCTCGGGTTACCACTCCCTTGGTTATCTCACCCAACACATTTTCTAGAGGATGATCCTTCTTGATTTTCCACGCTAAAGGTAAGTCAGTGATAACATCTTCAGACTGAATTAGTTCTTTCTCTTTTTCTTGTTTCTCCTCAATTGTTTGTTTGTCCTTATTGTCTTCTTTTGATGTACTTTGTGTCTTGTCTTCACCATACTTGTCATATAGGTGTTCGAACGAACCTGTACTATCATTAATAGAAAAATTCTCTCCTTTCGGAGACTCGTCAAATATAACATGTATAGATTCTTCCATAGTCATAGTTCGTCTATTGTAAACACGATAAGCCTTGCTATGTAAAGAATATCCCAAAAATATACCTTCATCAGATTTCGGATCAAATTTTCCCAAATATTGTTTTCCATTATTCAAAATAAAGCATTTGCATCCGAAGACACCAAAGTGTGATATATTTGGTTTTCGGCCTTTTAGAAGTTCATAAGGAGTTTTCAAAAGTATAGGCCTAATTAAAACTCTATTAATTACATAGCATGCAGTATTAACAGCATCAGCCCAAAAATAATGTGGTACTTGACTTTCATTCAGCATTGTTCTAGCTAACTCCTCAAGTACTCTATTTTTCCGTTCTACAACTCCATTTTGTTCAGGAATTCTAGGTGTAGAAAATTGATGTTCAATTCCATTCTTGTTACAAAATCTATCAAATTTGTCGTTTTCAAATTCACCACCATGATCGCTACGAATAATAACAATCTTATTATTTAATTGATTTTGAATTTGTTTGGCAAACCTTTTAAAAGATTTATAAGTATCACTTTTTCTTGGAAGAAACAAAGTCCATGTAAATCGATAAAAATCATCTACAATCACTAAAGCATAGTAATTTCCTCCGAAACTCATAACTTGTGAGGGTCCGAATAGATCCATATGGAGTAACTCCAATGGTCTAGTTGCAGACACCACTTTCTTTGATTGAAAATTTGATTTTGTTTGTTTGCATTTCTTACAAGGAATACAAACTCCTTCAATAGAAAAGTTGAGATTTGGTAGGCCAATTACTAACCTTTTTGATTGTATCTTTTTCAATTGATTTACATTGACGTGTGCAATCTTCCTATGCCATAGCCAAACTTCATCCTCTTTACTAATAAAACATTTTGAAACTAAAGAGGTGATGTCATTCAAATCAACTAAATAGGTGTTATGCATTCGATTACCGACAAATTTAATAGATTCGTCTACGTCACTTTTTATGATACAATGAGTTGAAGTAAAAATAACATGATTACCCTTATCGCATAATTGACTAATACTCAAGAGGTTGTGCTCTAGGCCTTGAATCAGAAGAACATTGTCAATAATTACGTTAGAGGCATTACCTATTTTACCTTCACCCATTATTTTACCTCGATTGTTATCACCATATGTGACATAGCCTTTTTCTGATGCAGTTAAGCTCAAGAACTTCCTCCTATCTCCTGTCATGTGTCTCGAACATCCACTGTCCAAATACCAACGATCTTCCATTGTTCTAAGACACACCTACAAGATAAAGAGATTACTTGCATTTTTTAGGTACCCAAGTAGTCTTGGGTCCTAACTGGTTAGCATTTAGATCAAATCCTTTCTTAATCCATACAAATGAACCATTTGGAATACCTTTTAGTTTAATATTACACGTATTTGGAGTATGCCCAAAAATTTCGCAATAATGACAAGTTGGCTTTTTAGAGTAATTAACATTTGAAAACGATACCAACTTTCTATATTTGCAGTTTTTGGGTTTTTGATATCCCAAACCAGTTTTATTTGTATTTTCTCTTTGATTAGCAATTAAGTTGTTTAGTTGCATATTACCTTTAGTGAAGCTTGCAAGCTTAGTTTTCAAATTTTGCGCTTCTTTTTCAAAATGCTTGCAACTTTCACATTCGGCAATGGAATTTGCTTTTTGTTCACAATCATAGGAAGCATTAGAATAAATGAGATCCAGAGTTTCATTTTGGAGTTGAAGTTCATCAATAAATTTTTGCATTTCTAAAATTTTAGCTTCATGCTCCATAATGATTCTCTTTCTTTCAATATTGATTTTAGCTAGCTTTTTAAGCTCCTTATGCATTTCAACATAAGCTTCATAAAGTGAATTATAAGAGGTGTCTTCAGATTCAGAATCAGAATTAGAATATGTTACCAATTTAGAGTTCATTGGCTCAGATGATTCTCCACTTGATGAAGCTTCTTCATCAAATTTTCCCATTAAGCACAGGTTAGCCAATTCTTCCTCATCTGAAGAGCTAGCATTCTGCTTCTCTGAGTCTTCAGGCAAATCCCATACAACATAAGCCCTCTTGGATTTGAATCCTTTGCTATCCTTTTTGTCATTTTCCTTTTTCTTGAGATATTGAGCCTATTCAATCCTTATATGACCCGTGTTACCACACTCATGACATTTTATCTTTTCCTTTGGAGTCTTTCGAGAAGATGCTTCATTTTGATTTCTTTGTTGTCTATTGAATGTATTTCTTCTCTTCAGGAAATTGCTGAACTTTTTTACCAAAAGCCCCATGGTCTCATCATCAATGTCTGAATCTGAATTTTCATCTTGGGGCAACTCTTCAAGACTTTTTAGCATCTTTGTTGTAGTAGTCTTTAGAGATATCCCCTTTTTGCGCTTGTCTGACTCTTCATGCATGTTTAGTCTTCCCAATTCCATTTCGTGCTCTTGTAGTTTTCCAAAGAGAGTAGCAAGATCCATATCACTTAGGTCCTTTGACTCCATAATTGCAGTCACCTTTGGATGCCACTGTCTGTCTAAACATCTTAAGACTTTGTTAGTAAGTTCACCATCAAGAAAAGTCTTTCCAAGAGCTAGTAAATGATTTATTATGTGTGTAAAACGCTTTTGCATATTTGAGATGGATTCATCGGAAAGCATTCTAAATAGTTCATACTCATGCATGAGGGCGTTTAGTCTAGCCCTTTTGACTTCACTAGTTCCTTCATGGGTCACTTGTAAAGTATCCCACATCTGTTTGGCACTAGTACATTGAGAGGCCCTAAAGAATTCGTCATATGAGAGAGCGGATGTAATGATATTTTTTCCTTTTAAATCATAACTTACTTTTTTCTTATCATCATCATTCCAACTCCCCTTGGGCTTATCAAGAACAGAATCATTAACTTTATGTTTTGGTACAAAAGGGCCATTTTCTATAGCATTCCAAATTTCTACATCTATTGCTTCAATGAAGATTTTCATCCTAACCTTCCAGACTTGGATGAAAACCTTTCACCAAACTTGCGGAAATGTGAACGTTTGTTATTGTAGTCACTTTCACCCTTGTGTGCGATTAACAACCCAAATATGTACAATGTCTATGAACACTAATTCAGTAATCTAAAGTGAAGAGAATGAATGATAAGTGTTTATCAAAGTGGGCTTATGAAAGTGAAAAGAGCAAACATTTGAATATTCTTCGTTTATATGTTAAAAGTAGAAGAAATCATGAAGAACTTGTGAAATCTCAATGGCTTATGTTTTTCCAGAAAGTACAGAGAGTGTTCAGAGTTGTAAGAACGTGATCTAATGTTTTGAAATCGTTTGGAACATATATATATATATATATATATATCAGTTAGGACAGCAAACAGCTATGTTTATGACAGTTTTAACTGTTTGTATCCGGATACTTTTGAAAGTATTCGGATACATCGTGTTTGATTTCAAAAATTTGACTGTTGTTTTAACGAAGTATCCGAATACTTTTGGATGTATCCGGATACTTTTGGATGTATCCGGATACATTTGATCAGATACACTTTTTTTTAATTTATTTTTTAAATTTAAAAAATACTTTCTTGACTTCAAAAACCTCTTTAAAAAATATATTTTCTTAATATTTTTTTTTTTAAAATAACTTTCTTTTAATTTTGAAAAAACACTTTCTTTTCATTTTCATTTTAAAAAAAACACTTTCTTTTATTTTTTGAAAATCACCCACTTTTGATTTAACTTAGCATGCATACTATTTTTCTTTAGATTATGATTTAGTTTCATTCTAACTTAGACTTAACCATTAAGCACCTAAGGAACTCTAAGAAATGTAAATTTAACATTACAAGTTTATACGAATCCCTTTTTGACTAACTTGAGTCTAAGCTTCAATGTTGTGGACTTTGTTTTTTGGAATCATCAAAATCTTTTGGGCATTTGCTTCACATGCTTCACAGCTCAGCCCACCAGATTTCAAGTTTTTCCTCCTTAAATGAGTGATTTATGTTGTGCGTAAGTTTTTACTTAGATGTTAGTGAGCAAAACAGAAAAAAAATTATTCCCATTATTCCCTCTTGTTCATATTATAAGTCCATTTGACTAATTTTTATGTTGTTTAAGAAAATTAGTTAATATTATCAACGGTATTGAAAATGTAAATATTTGGTATACTTTTTCAAAAGTACCCCTATTATGGACCAGACTCTTGCACCCCCCATATACCGGCAATTCGGCCAAGAGGACCCATAGAGACTCAGTCAGGTGTAAACCGGTATATCGGCAATTCGGCCACAAGGTCCCAAGAGGCTCAATCTGGTGGAAACCGGTATACCGGCAATTCGGCAAAGAGGCCTTAGCGGCCCAATCGTGCTGTTACCGGCATACCGGCAAGAGGACTTAGTGGCCCAATCGTGCTGATACCAGCATACCGGCAAGAGGACTTAGTGGCCCAATCGTGCCGATACCGGCATACTGGTAAGAGGCCTTATTAGCCCAATCCCTTCATACCGGCATACCAGCGAATCAATACACCAGCATACTAGCATACATGTATCCCTCTCCAACGATCTAATTCCCACCATATACCATTATACATGTCAGACATCAACAACACGTGTGAATGAATCCGAGGCAATCCGTTATACCCTTTGCGCATTGGATCTTGCACGTTATGATACCCGCCATAATATCCTACCGTTTACAGGAATTACACCTGCTTCATAATGATGGCAATCAACACCCATAAAGTGGGTAAGCCTATATATGCCTGGTAAGGCAAGCAGGTATGCATCTATCTAAGCTCACACATACACACACCACACCACAGGAGAACGACCAGAGTGTGGGAATCTTGGTATTCAAGGTGTCCACTTCAAGTCTGATATCAACAGGTAGAGTTGCTGGATACTTGGCCGGATAGTCCAAATCCAATAATTCTACGACAGAACATTTGCGACCACAGTGGGAGCGAGAAATCTATTCCCACCACCTTCTGAAAAAGATCATGACAAACCAGTCACAAAAAGAACGCGCGAAACCCAGTCACCATAGCGTGATGGAACTGAGAAACCATATAGGTGGAGGACAAACATCTTCACGTCAGAAGGACTTGAAGGAACGATTGAGTGAAGGAAGAAGGCAGACTGAAGCTGAGCGTTCGAGACAAGAGGGACCCTCTCTTCATGAACGAGAGAAATCGCGACAGAGGCCCCCCACTAGAGGAGGAAGCTCTTCGCATTCTCGACATGAGAGTAAGGGATCATCTAGCGGATGTTCGCAGAAGAAAGCAAGTCTTGAGGCAGAATTGGCCCTCTTGCGTAGACGATTGGATGCACAAGATAAGCTGACGAGAGAACTGAGAAGAGGAATACCACAGTCTGACACAGGTAAAGGGAATGAGGTCAAGTTAGCTGAAGAACCTGAAGAAAAAGACCACCCGTTTTCAGAAAGCATAATGGCCTTCCCCATGCCTAAAAATCTCAAAGCTCCAGCCAATGTAGATCCGTATTTTGGGAATTCAGACCCACAGGAACATATAGATAGATTTTTGGTCGCAATGTCATGTCAAGGGGCTAAGGATGCGTATAAATGTCGTACCTTCCCCTTGACTCTGAAAAAAGCAGCTTTACGTTGGTATTCAAATTTGGAGCCTGACTCAATCACAGGATGGAAGGAATTGGCAGCCAAGTTCTTAGGGCATTTCACGACAAGCAAAGCACAGCCAAAATTCGAGCATCACTTGTCCCAAATTAAACAGATAAGGGGAGAGCCATTGAGAGACTTCCTCACTCGCTTTAATACAGAGTATTTGTCTATTAGTAACATAGAGGCTTCGGTGGCCCTTCATCTCTTGATGCGCGCTCTAAGACCAGGAAATTTTACAGACTATTTGGTGATGCACAAGGTCAAAACTATGGACGAGGTGATGGAAAGGGCTGAAAAATACATCAATTTAGAGGAGTACCAGAAAGCTCAGGATAGTTTTGCCAAGAAGGTCTTATAGACCATTGTCGTATTTTTAGTTTGCTTCTGTTTTGAAAGAAGGTCATGTGGACCATTGTCTTGTCCAAGTTATGGTAGTTATACACTACTTCAAACTTGTGTTTCCATTTTATTAATAAGAATCGTGAGAATTCCATGAGTTGCAGGGTTAATAGAAAAGCCGAATTAAGTGTTATACCCCCATGAGCTGGTCATTTCAAACCGGTTTCCTTCAATCAAAGACCCCATGAGTGAGTCTAATATTTTTCAAAGTCAAAGAGTGCCTCATATCTACATCAGGAATTCGGCACCTCGGTTTAAAACATGAGTTGTTAATACCATGAATCCGGCAAGACGGTCAAAAAATCCAAGTTCGAATATAAGAATTTAGTATCCAAAGCTAAATACACCACTTATTTGACTAGCCATCAGATAAGGAGATAAATGGGTAGAAGATGTTCTTGTATAAAAATGAACACCACCCATGTATCTAGTATGGTCCCTGTTAGTCTTGAATGTAAAAGGCTAATAAGTTAAATGGAAAACCATTCGCTGGCTAGAATAGGATTTCCATGGATCAGCAATTGTATGGATACATAAAGACAAAAGAAGCCGAGTTTTTGCTCGGATCAATGTACCTTGAAACCATGACACCGGTATAACCAATGCACCTTGAAAAAAGAAGCTCTGGATAGGAATGGGAGAATGGAAGGCTTAATGAAGACACTTAGAATTCATGGCTCACATTCATGAACCGTGACTTGGGGGGCTACTGTTATGGACCAGACTCTTACACCCCTCATATACCAGCAATTCGGCCAAGAGGACCCATAGAGACTCAGTTAGGTGTAAACCGGTATACCGGCAATTCGGCCACAAGGTCCCAAGAGGCTCAATCTGGTGGAAATCGGTATACCAGAAATTCGGCAAAGAGGCCTTAGCGGCCCAATCGTGCTGATACCGGCATACCGGCAAGAGGACTTAGTGGCCCAATCGTGCTAATACCGGCATACCGATAAGAGGCCCTATTGACCCAATCCCTTCATACCGGCATACCAGCGAATCAATACACCAGCATACTAGCATACATGTATCCCTCTCCAACGATCTGATTCCCACCATATACCATTATACATGTCAGACATCGCCTACACGTATGAAGGAATCCGAGGCAATCCGTTATCCCCTTTGCGCATTGGATCCTGCACGTTATGATATCTGCCATAATATCCTACCGTTTACAGGAATTACAACTGCTTCATGATGATGACAATCAACACCCGTAAAGTGGGTAAGTCTATATAAGCCCGGTAAGGCAAGCAGGTATGCATCTATCTAAGCTCACACATACACACACCAAACCAAAGGAGAACGACCAGAGTGTGGGTATCTTGGTATTCAAGGTGCCCACTTCAAGTCTGACATCAACAGGTAGAGTTGCTGGATACTTGGCCGGATAGTCCAAGTCCAATAATTCTACGACGAAACAACCCCCATAATTATTATTGGGAATCTAAAAAGTGTTGAATAAATAGGGGTGTTTGTGGAAAGAAAGTAATTAATACCATTGAAAATTGAGCTTGTATTAAGGACAAAAAAAAGTCTTCAAATGAGACTTATATATAGGCACGAGCAAGGGAGTACAATGTTGAATGTTTTCGTCAAAGTTATTGTATCAGTTACTTCTTTTCTTTTTAGGGAAATTCTAAGATGATTCGGGCAAATAACACACCGGATATATTTTATCTTTTATTTTTTAATTAATTTTTTAATGTAGATTTACTCATAATATTTTTTAATACATATTTCTAATGCAGATTTATTAAAATAGGTCAATTTGTAATACAGATTTACTCAATATAATTTTTTTTACCAGTGTCAGAAAGCATAGGATAAAAAAATTCATATTCAAATAACAAAAACATGCACATAAAAAAACACATAAAACCCAAAACATATATTTTTAAGGCTTATTTATGTTTTTGGTCTCTAAAAGTTCAGCGTTTTTTGGTTTTGGTACCTATAAGTTATTTTGACTGGGACTGGTCCTTAATCTTTCAAACATTTTCGTTTTGATCCACTCCATTATAAAAAAAAAGTGTTATTTGCTGATGTGGCTAGCGGAACACCATATCAGCAGTCACGTAGTATGAAGAGACGCCACATAAGTGATATGTGATATAGATCCATGAGCACAAAATGATCTCATACGCAGAATTTTGTGTTTATGGACCTGAATCATCCATGTCACAATACTTATTTAGCGCTATCTCACACCACGTAGCTGTTGGTGTAGGTTTTCGTTAACCACGTCAACAAATAATTGATTTTTTCTAATGGATGAGACCAAAATCAACATGTTTGAAAAATTAAGGACCAGTCATAGTCAAAATAACTTTTAGAGACTAAAAACAAAACATGTCAAACTTTTAGGGACTAAAAACATAAATAAACCTTTTTTTTATTAGATTTTTTTTAAAAAAAAAAACCAGTGCACAAATACCGATGCATACAAGCATCACTCTTCTTTTTAACGTACCTACTTCATTTTTTTTCATTAAAAAAAAGTTGCCTATGTTATCTATATATTCTTAAAATGAGGATTATGCTCAGCATTGTACTGTAGCTATTGAAATTTGCAAAGCAGCACAGTAACTCAATTGAAATCGAAACAGTGTTTTTGTGAGTTGGGGCACTGTGCGCGGAACAGTAATATGTGTCTATGAGATTACTGTTCATGTACAGTGCATTTGCGGGACACTGTAGCGAAGGTTTTAAGTTATTCAAGTGTGTGTCACGTGCTATTTGTGTGTAAGAGAATTTGGGGGTAGCTTCTCTTGGAAGCTCATTTCCAACCATATCTTTTTTCAATTGCACTCTGCTATCAACAGTGTTCTATGGTACTGTTTTGACAAAAAAGTCAAAAACTGTAAAGTGAGTCACGTGACTCTGCAATGAGGGAAAAGAAAAGCTTCTATGTGGCTACATGTGCTGAAGTACTGAAACAAAATAAATTCAAAATTCAAAATTTCAATTTTTGTTTCCCTCTCTCTAAACTAAAACAAATCCACTTTTGCATCCTCCTTCCTCTCATAATCTTTCTTCCTCTTCCAAAAGTGAAATTTCAACAAGCTTTCTTCCTCTCACAATCTTTCTTCCTCTGCCTCTCACAATCTTTCTTCCTCATTGAAATTTCAACAAGCTTGATTGTCTGATTGTTTCCGATGATATGAACAAGTTGAAGCCTCTCCCACTGCCTCCATGCCTTCTAAATCTACAACAAACCAATAATTAGTGTTTCTACAAGAACAATAACAGGTATGGTTCCTAAGTTATGGTATTTTACATCTAGCTTCCATTTTTTAGAGCATTTTCATTAATAAATAAAATATAACATCATTATCTCTTGCTTTCAAGAATTGCTTATTGACTTGAAAGAATAGAAAATAATTGAGTATCAGCAGAAAGTTGCACTGGAACTTTTGTCATTTATGAGGTACATGATTTTTATTTGGCCATGTGAACATATAATCAAACATATATTTTCAGAATTGTGGAACGGATGATGGAGTGAAAAACAGGTGTAGCAGAAGACAAAGAATCAAAGGAAGTAGTTCATGTTAGACTCAGAAGAGTCCAAGCTACTGATAACCACAATTTAGCAAAAAGGGTATAGTTCCTAAATCCACTTCTTCATAGGTCAAACCAATAAATCAATTTTCAATATATTCTTTTAGTCAAGATAAATTTGAACAAAAAATGAGCAACCATAACTTTCAATTCTGACCATCTTTTATATGCTATTTGTTTATACTAACAAACATGTATTTTTATTTAAGAATCATCAATCCAGTAAACCAAAGAAAAATTGCAACAATTTGAAACCCATGGCATACCTATTTCCTTAACTTCATCAATAGCAATCTCTAATTGCACACGTGCACATACCTTTTCACTTTTCTGAGTAGCATATGCATTCAGAAAAAACTATCAATCGGTTCCTTACTGTACAACTTTTATATAGGTTTTGTAGTAATTTTTGATGAGTTATATAGATTGATCTTTATCTATAATATGTGTGCCACTCGGGAAAAAAAATGAGCAGTAATTACTAACATAGATTAGGTAAGGCTGAAATAATAGGTTTGTACATGTTTTGAAGTACTATGACTGTTTTTTATATACTATTAGTTATGACTTATACTAACAAACATGGGGTATGACTGTATGGGAAGGGGAAACATGGGGTATGACTGTATGGGAAAGGGAACACATATTTCTTACCTTGTGCTGACTGTACTTCAACAGGTAAATTCAAATCTTCAAGTCTTGAATGTCTAAAGCCACGAAGATGCTCAACACTTACATATTTGCCACACATTTGCACTGCTACACAAATGAGGTATGAGAATGAAGTAAGCAAAATGATTATAATGGATAAGGAAATGTCAAATATTACTGATTATACTACAACACAAATGAAGTATGAGAATGTGTGTGTAATTGTATAGAGGGGGAAAACATATTACTGTAAGATATAAAAACTAGGATTAATATACTTTTTTAATGCATCAAATAACTCATCACAAAAAAGAGCGTAAAAGTAACTTGCAATACTGCTCATATGTTGATTTCCGGAGTAATTTATTTCTTTTATATAAGCATTTCATTAATAATTTCTAAAAGAGCAACCATGACTTATTATTATTTTTATCTATATTGCATAATCAACAACATGAGTAATGACTGTAATCAACAATTATAATGTCATAGTGTTATAAAGTTATGCATAGAAATAATGTCAAAGCATGTGTAATGACTATAATCAAGTCATTAGGATTATTTTAGTAGTGCTAGCATCCTATTATGCATGGATAGTATAATTGTTATAACTCATACAGTATCACCTCAAGTTATAGTTGAATATGAGAGAGAACAATTACATTGATACCAGCAAGGTCAATGGAAAAGAGAAGATACAAGCATTATTGAAGTTGTTGTGGCTTAAGTTCCTGCACATAAATAGTTACAAAAATGCATAAAGAACCGATTAATTAATGCAAAAGCAATTGAACAAGAGTTTTGGAAGCAATGCAATATTTTTAAGTTGATCATCTCTGACCTGGAAGGAATTGGTCCATTGAGTTTACTTGAGGAAAAATACCTGAAAAAAGGGAACAATGTACTTGATAACGAACTCCTTATGAGAAGGTGAGAGAAAAGATAAATAAGCCCAAAAAATTAGAGTTGATTTATCTAAAAAAGTAAGACTTTGAAAATTTCTTCCATCTAAAAATTTCAAAGCAAAAATGAGAAAGCTTATGTTTAACTTTGTTAATGAACCATTTAAATTGAAGTGCATTAAAGGATGGGAATAAATCATATTCTGATTAGGTTACAGAATGGGAATAAAAATTGGATTTAATCCCCTAATCAAGTTTACTCTGCTATTTATTTGATTGTTTGTCTTGCTTTCGTGATGTGGTTTCAGATAAAAGTGGTAAGCACCTACAGGAACCTTCGTTATCAGCAAATAGACACATGTACAAAGGCAAGCATTCAAATAAAGGTAGGCATCTACTCATTTGATTTTTTTGACTCTTGGCTAAGCATTCAAGCATTTTTCTTATTCAACTATTAATTTTTAGATTCTTAACACAGGAAGAACAAATTTAAATGCCATTTCACCTTTTCTAAACGAATATTCACTAACCTGCAAAGATGATAAGCCACCCCAAGCCCTTAAGAAGTCACCCTCGTCATGAAGCTTGAGTTATTACTCTGTTGGTGAATGATCGGTACTTAATAAGTCAATGTGTCCCTCCTAAAAAGTAGACTAACACAAGTTAACACTAATGAGATCATAGATAATTAAAGTAGGACTAATCCTTTATATTGTTTAGCGTGAGCATACCAATATAGCCTCCCACAATTTTTCTCTGTCGAATGCATCATGAATTGGTGGCGAACACTTAAAATGAGTATCTCCATTTGGTATCTCTTCAAATGAGAAAGTCAAGCAACGGGGACAAGTCTCTACATTTATGTTGTCACCATGACTTTTTGCTTCCTGCAGAATATAATGTATAGTTAGCCTTTTATTAAAAGAGAAATAAACAACATTTACTACTTAGCTTTACATAAATGTATATTACATGGTTCACGATATATGAACTTGAAGTTTATGAAGACAAACTAAGGCGATAAGACATTCCCATAAAAAATGAGTCAAGTAGATATCAATGCACAAGAATGAAGGTGCAAAACAGGACAATTGCATAGATGAGAGAAGAAACCAAAACAAAGCATCTACCAAAGCATTAATCACTAGGATCCCCAATATAGGTAGCATATTAAAACATATCAAGTTATTATTAAATTTTTTTGTTTCAATAGGTAGTTGTCTAACTTATTATTATTATCATTATTATTATGATCCAATTTTCTCATAGCAACTTCACCAAATTTGAATCGGTGAGAGGTAATTCAATAACATGGCAGAAAAAGCAACAACCACAAAGCCTTTTACTACACTATTGGAAGTCATGTGGAATCTACAAAGAAGAAGAACAAGACAAATACTCAAAATTGCACTGAAATTCTGCCAAGTAACAAGAGCTGGTGGGTCAAGGCCTTTTATGTCCTCAAACTTTTCACTAAGTTTCATTTCTCGGAAGAATTAACTCCTTATTTTTATTTTTAATCTGTCTGCAATTAAGATGATCTAACAAGTAGTACCCTATTAAATCTAAGTGACTCGGTCTCAATCCCTAATAACTCTACTTGCAACCATTTTAATACCTCTAATAACATAATAGCTCTACTAGAGAGGTGTTTCATTGCAAAACACTTGATGAATTTATGTCGAAATTATATTGAAGCGATCCTTTTAAGATAATATATATCGCTTTATCAATACTTGGGTTCTGACTTCTTGTACAGTTTTATAAATGTTTTTTCTTAACATGATCTTATATTTTAAAATAATATTGCAAAGTGGATTTTTACTTTAGCAATGAATTATAAATTAAAAATTTATCAAAAATGATTTGTTATTTGAAAATACAGTAAGCAACCCACAAATAAAAAAACACAAATAAAAGGGCAGTAAATACTAACAACAATATGGAAGGAACTGAGGAAAAAAATAATAAATATATAAATAACCGGGAAATAGAGAGAATGCAGAGATTAAATAACCGGAAAATAATAAATAAAAATACATGCAAAATCACATAATCAACAATCACATTCCAGATTTTTAATAAAAAAATATAAAATAGAAAATTAAAATGAGAAGGATGAACGGGGAAATTAAAAACCCTAATCCCAAATCTTTATGCCAATACAAAATTGATGCTTGTGGATTGAAATCCAGCCACATGCAGAGCCTTTTGAGTCTCCCTTTGATGTTTTTCTTGAGCAAAATCGCGGATTGGAGTCTCCCTTTATCTTAAAAAAAAATACAGAATAAAGAAATAACGGATCGAAGGCAGTGGGGTCATAGACATCGAAGGTAGAATGTGGAAGGTGGCTGAGAGCTTTGAATGAAGAGAGCTATTATAAAAAGGAAGAGCTTTGAATGATTGAAGGGAGAGCTTTGAATGTAAGAGAGGGAGATGAAGGAAGAGAGAGTGAGAAGTCAGGAAGAAGTTTCTGGAGCAGTGTAGTGTATGAGTGGTAGAGACTTTGCTGAGTCTGTGTGTATACGTGTGTGAGAGTGAAACCAAATCTCTTCCTTTTTCAATTGCCAAGAAGAAGCCCATTTCTAAGTAGTTGATAAAATTATTCATCAAATAATTAGAATATCAAAACTAATTAGTTGATAAAGGTAAGCATTTTCTAATCCACACATTATGCTACGAGTAATTAGGCAATCAAAACTATCTTATTATATAATTATAATATATTTTCATAATTAATCAATAATTAGGCAATCAAAACTAATTAGATAACTAAATAATCGATAAAGATAAATATTTGCTAATCCAAATCTTGCACTACGAGTAATTAGGCAATCAAAACTATTTTATTATATAGCTATGGTATATTTTCATAACTAATCAATAATTGACACGTGCAATATGATTAATTAGTTATCTAATTTTTCTCTTCCCAATTGATTAACGATTTTTTTTGGATTTACCCATGCATCGCAACTCTCTTATTTTGAAATTATACGTTATGATCCAAAAGCTTAAGTATCTTTTCAATTATACGTTTTTGATGGCAGTCCCGAAATAAACACAATGGTCAAAAACAAATTCAAGCTTTCCAAAATAATTTGCACCAAGAATTTTTGGAGTTTTAATCATTACTCCTTCTTGTGATTTCATTGCTAATTCGTTCTTACAAGACACAAACAAATTACAAGAATCCATAAAGAATTAAGGACAAGAGTATTGGAAACATACATCCAATTCCTAGGGTGTATCAGTTTTTCTTCCATTTTTTATGACAAATACAATTTGACAAGTTGTATATATTTTATGAATTTGTTTACAAATAAAATATTAACAAAAGGATTCGTATTAACTAATAATACATTTTGTAAGTCGTTCTCAATATCTATTTGTGACTATTTTATTTTTCAACATTAATTTCTTCATAAGATGGTTTTTCAACATGACTTCTTCATTGGATAGTTCTTCTTATTCATTCATTTCATGGTTTCATAAATTTTATATTATATTAAAATTTATGTGAAAGTGTAAGTCAACAAGTTTTTAATAAATATGAGCTAAATCTAGAAAGCTATATGAATATTTAAAGATAAGAAGAAAAAAATCGGTTTGATAATACATTTATACGGTTATATTATGTTATGATAATTACTAACTAATAATTATAATACAACAAGTTTATGGATTAATACTGTATGTACTTAAAATTATTGTTGATAATTAATTATCCCCGTGCATCGCACGGGTACATATACTAGTTACTTTCAAAAGTTTTGAAGTAATTTTTAAAATTGGGCCTATGGGATAGCATATCGTATGTGAGTGTGCTCTTAAGCCCTAAAGAATTCATTTGGACTTGTAGCAATTTAATAGATCCATTAAAAAAAAAGTTCATAGATAATGTATTGTACAAAATAATATCTTGCATAAATTTATAAGCCAGAAACATGATATTCTATTAAAATAATAAATCTTTAAAAAAAAAAAGCATCCCTACAGTACTTTTTGTCGTTCAGCAATTGGATCTCATAGGCAACAACCACAAAAAAAATTTCGACATGTAAAAATAATTGAAGTAGCATAGATCAAGTCACAAACATCATGTTTAAAACACTCAATCATTTATCAGTATCTTGGTCCAATTAAAAGAAAGTTGGGTCATTCAAGCATACATGATGTTTCTGGTTCGGTCCATTAATTATTAAATGTCTTACTGTATCTCGAGAGATGATTAGGAGAAAGCATACCCAAAAAATCCAACAAAATATTTGATCATCTATCAACTAATTTCGGTCGTGTTTGTTTAATTTACTATAGGTATATAATTAAAGTAAAACCTCTATACAGTAATATCATCGGAATCAGAGAAAAATACTCCTATTATATTACTATAGGGAAGTTTTTTTTTTTTTTTGGTAAACAAAGAGGGATAAGGAGGTTATTTTTAAACATAGGTTTACTTATAAAATTTATAATTTAAAAAAATAACTTATTCATTATATAACACTTGGAAATGTATCCCTAATTCATATTTTAAAAACATGAATTTGAAAGAAATATAAGATTCATGAATTTAAAAAAATGCATTTAAGATTCATGAATTTCAACGAGAAGGTGAATGTGTTAGATTCAACAAGAAGGTGATTCATGGTTGTATTGACGAGTTATTTCAAACGCGCAAGTTAAAGGATGTGATATATTTTTAAAAAAAAATTAAGTCATTGTTAGAATTGTTATAAACAATTCATATCTATCTAATTAGTGAATGACTATATATTGAATTGTGTTTATATTTAGTTGATACCACTCCATATTAGGGTTTCCTATCTCCCTATAAATAGGACTCAACTACGATGTAAAAAGATACACTGAATATATCAAAATATATTGTTTCCTCTCTTCTTCCTTATTTTTATACGTTTTACGAAGGCTCTAGTTCATCAAAAGGTGTTGAACCTAGATAAGGTAAAACTTCAATATTGTTAACATTTAATTATTATCATTATTATTGTTGTTGTTGTTGTTATTATTGTTTTGCGATCTCTTATATATATATATATATATATATATATATATATATATATATATGATGTAATGATCTTGAAGTATCATCATCATTATATGAACACGAAATTTTATTTTTATTTGACTAGTTCTTGAAGAACTAGACCATTGTATCTTGTTCATTAATAAGAATAGTTCCTGAAGAACTGTCAATAATAATAACGAGGGTTCCTGAAGAACTGTCAATAATAATATCGAGGATTCCTGAAGAACTATAATGAGAGTTCCTGAAGAACTGTCAATAATAATAATAATATGGGTTCCTGAAGAACTTGATTTTTATGTGTTTATTTTATTTTTACCGTCGATATATTATCTTATACGATGTACATTACGTTATATATGGTATAATGTTTAAATGAAAGTGTGACATTATTATGATAGATGTATAGTATCAATTATAGTAATATAATTTTTTTTGATGCATCATCAATAAATATCGTACAATTATGGTAATATATTATTTGTGCATCATTGTTCTAAACAATAATCCTATATCATGTCCAATAATAAAATAATTCTAGAAGAATTGTCAATAATAATTATAAATGAAAGTTCCCAAGAACTTGATTTTTTTTTATATTCATATTTAATTTTAGTAATATTGTGATATTACTCTCTCAGTTATTATTTCTTTATTATTTATCATTGTGATACTAAGCTCTTAGTATTATTATTTAATATTGTGAGTTCATTTATATTATCATTTAACTTTATTACTAGTATGATTATAACATTACTACAGATTAGCCATTTCAGACCGGTTCCGCACCCCATTTCAGACCGGTTATTAACCAGTCTCAAAAAAGGCGGTCTTATTGCTATGCCTTTAAATGAGACTGGTTCCGAACCGGTCTGGTTACCAACTAAACAGACTGGTTTTCAACCGGTCTGAAATTTTAACAATAACCAGTCTGATTGATATTTTGAACCGGTCTGAAAATTTAAAAATAACCAGTCTGATTGAGATTTTGAACCGGTCTGAAAATTTAAAAATAACCAGTCTGATTGAGCATTTCGAACCTGTCTGAAATTTTAAAAATAACCAGTCTGATTGAGCATTTCGATCCGGTCTGAAAATTTAAAAATAACCAGTCTGATTGAGATTTTGACCGGTCTGAAAATTTTAAAAATAACCAGTCTGATTGAGATTTTGAACCGGTCTCAATTAAATTTTTAACCAGTCTGATTAAGTGTTTTGAACCAATCTCATTTGAATTTTGAACCGGTCTCATTTAGTGTTTTTAACTTGTCTCAATTAAAAAAACACACATATATAATATATAATAAAAACTAATAAATAATAACTAAATGCTAAAATTATATTATAAACCACGTAATATATATGTATGTATTTGTACTACAGTTTTGATCAACGCCAAGTACATTCCTATGACATAACACTAGGAAACTAACGTAAGCTACGCAAAACGAAAAAGCCGGCCTCTAACACATTTCTATGCTCAGTGAAACTAATATAAACTACACAAAATGAGAAAGCCAGCCTGTAACTGAAGAATATTAATTCTTGCAAAATTCCAAAATTCAAGAAGCTTCACTGTCCAGCCACCTTCCTGCAACATTTTTAAGAAAATTAACACACAAATATAAAAGGATCCTAGCAAACTACTTATGATCAAAAATTACTTCCTCTGTTTGACCCTCGACCTACAAGCATTTTTTCACACAATAAATGTTTTAGCGAGAGAATTTAATACTACCACACAACAACTATTCAAAATACTGGATGCCATTTCCTCAAGTATTTGAAACAACAAAATCCCAGACACCCCCACTAGCACAAATTAGGACAAGTTTCAGCAATAAATACACAATGAGATTAAAAATCACTCCATTTCAAATACCCAACATCAAATTGGATGCTTTTTTTTTCAATTCTCTCGCAGAAAATTAATACAACCTTCACATGAAAACACAAAATGGGAAAAATGTAATCACTCCAATTCAAATTGGATGCAATTAAATTCCCCGAGTGTGTATTTAAATTATAGCTTATTTCAGGTTCCAAATAGCTTATAATCAAAATCTTACCTTTTATTCTAAATGAAAAAAGAAAAAAAATGATATGTCTTCCTAGATATTAATCAAATCCAAACACCCAATGAACCATTTTGCACAAAATTAACAACTTTGAAATAAAAAACAAACAAAAAAAAAAAACACAACAGTCATAACAAAACAAATCATAAATATAAAAGGGCTCTCTCATCCCCTTGCTCTGAATTCTCTCCTCATCCCTTCTCATTGTATTACCCTTCTTAGTATTTTCCTTGTATGCACATCAGCACAGTACCGTTCCATTGTACTAGTGCCTTACTTAGTAAATCAAGTGCCAATTTCAGCTTCTTATTATCTCAGTTCATTATTTCCATAGCTCAATTCTGTATTTGTTTTTAAAAGTAACTATATTACCTTCATCCTTTCTATGTTGTGGTACCAAGATTGATCATTCCTAAATCTTTTCCAATCCTAATCTCCCCCTTACTTTATTCTCCTCCATTACCTTCTTGTGCCTTACAGTTAATCAAGTTCCCTAACCACAAGACTTATATCAATCATAGCAAACATTTCAAAGAATCAAATCCATATTTTTTTTCTAATCAAAGCTATAGTAAATATTATATATTTGATTATAAAAGGAACCTATCCAACAACCTACTAAATAACATAGTTAGTCAGGAAACACATCTTAATGTTGGACAGCAACATAACCAAAACAACGAAAAACAACGAACACAACCAGAAACATAAATAATGGACTTGAATAGCGAAGAGAAGTAGGGAATATACCTAGCTAGTGCAAGATGACCACGATTCAAGTAAATATGCTGCAATTTCTTCTTTAAGATTTTCAAGTTGTTTGTGGCTATATTCTTTATTGGAGCTGCAATCATCAAAGTACTGTAATAACCAAGAAATAACATAATCAATTCCAATGATAATATAACCAATATAATTTAATGATAATAATATAATAAATTGAATTACAAACCATTTGAGGGATTTTATCAGCCTCATGATGTTGCACAATCTCCTTCATAAATTTCATCACATAATATCCACAATCGACCCCATTTGGTTGCTTAGGAACCTATAAAACACAATTAAAACACAAATCACAACTATTCTCCTAGCATCATACAGTCCAAGGAACAAATGACATGGAACCAACTTAGAATTTGAAATAACATAAAAGAAGAAGTTATTTTGTATATACCTGAATGTTTACCCATTGAAATGGTTTTTGTAACTCTCTTTGGCTATATATATCCCCATTTGTTCCAAGATATGCTATGATAGCTCTATCAAAATAAATTACTCAATATTTATGTTGATAATAATAATCACATACACATGCACTACTTTCTTTGCACAAACAATTATGTTTAGTAAAAAAAGAACATGTACTTACGAATTAAATAGCTTCATCATATCCTTATGTGATTCAGCTCTCGACCTGGGCAAAGAATCCAGGTAGTAAATTGTCTTCCCACTGATGTCGATCACAAGCAAGATCCAATGGAAACTAATTTAATGAAAAATTGAGCAACGTGAAATTATAAAGATATTTTTTTTGTTTGATATATTATATATTAGGTGTTTTACTGTTCTTCCTGGTCATATTGCAGATTTGCAGTAAAAATGTAAAATTAGCCAAGTCTCATACTTGAAAAAAAATCAATTGTAGGATCCAAAATTATGAAAAAATATACATTAAATTAAAGAGGCCAACCATAAAAAGGAAGACAAGTCTAGACAGATGTGTACAGCCACACGCAGAAAGGGTAAAAAGGATAGCAAGAGCTTCATGCGACAACCAGTTTAAAACCATATATATCGGAGAAGAACAAGTATAACAGATTTTCAATTACAAAAGTCTATCAGCTTCCGATTTTCAGAAAAATGAACAGCTATATCAATATATTTAACAAAAGAACCTAATTGTATGAATTAGAAATTTGGGAAACATTAATGATACTATATCTATTAACGTTAACTATTAACCATTACTTTGAGAGGAAAATAGCTTTGAACTACAATTAATGACACTATATTATTAAATATTAACTATAAAATTTAAGTTTATTACATACGTAAAATGCATACAATTCTTTATAAGCGTACATTGGATTTAGTTAAAATCATCAATGTTTCAACATATTAATCTTGAAATTCAATGTTTCTTGAAATCATCAATGCATACAATTCTTTATAAGCGTACACTTGGCTGGCTGAGAGAAAGTTTGGAGGCTTGATTTTCAAGAACTCAGTTCTTTGGAATCAAGCTGCAATTGGTAAACAGCTTTGGCATGTTGCAAAAAAATCTGATACTCTTTGGGTTAAGTGGATTAATGCAATCTACTTAAAGGACACAAGCATCTGGTCTTTACAGATCACTCAAGACATGGGCTGGCATTTCAAACAGGTTATAAAAGTGAGGAACTTATTGCAGACAGGTTTCACAAATGACTGGTGGCTGCATAGTCCAGATGGAATTTATAGCATTAAATCTGGATACAGATTCTTGCAAGGTAGTATGGATAAGTTTACTCTGCACAAGCAGGTGTGGAACAATGCTTTTGTGCCTAAGCATTGCTTTATTCTATGGCTGACTGTTTATGACAGATTAAAGACTAAAGAAAGGCTGAGTAGATTCATGGACATAGATTCAATTCTATGCCCTTTGTGTAATGCTCAACCTGAAACAAGAAACCACCTTTTCTTGAGGCTTTGGTTTTCTTAGAACCCTTCCTAGAAGGTGGCTAAGGGACTAAGGTGCTCTTTCTTTGTATGAGTTTGCTTTTGTGTTTGTCTTGGTAATAATATTTTTGTGTTTCTCAATATTAGCGAAGAGGAGAAATAAAGATCAATTAAAAATGAGAAAGAAAAAAAAACATGATTAGAATATTGGCAATGATGACAAGATCACATTTCATGTAGCTGAATCTATGCTCCTTTATACAAGTCTACACCGACCACATACCAAATAAAATACTATATCAAAAACAACACTCAAATCAACACTCGATCAAAGTAGAGCGAGGCATTAAGGAAACTGACATCAACTTGCTTACAACATAAGCACCTAGAAACTAGGAAAATTGCATATATCATTAATTGGATTTTCCCTTACACCGAGGAGGCAAAGATCACATAGAAAATGACACGGGAAGATGAAAAAACACACAGCTAGCTAAAAAATTGAACTATAACTGAAATTAAAAGTCTTCGCTTCAAAGCAAACTCCATGAAAAATAAACAAAACTAAAAGGAATACAAGTAACTTTCACAGAAAATAATACTGGTAAGTAACATATTATCTATGCCGTTTCATTCAGAATTTCAGATCTAACCCTCTCTTCTCCGTAAGTTCTTTCTAGTCATTCAAACAAAAGTGCAGTTTCATTTCATCCAAAAAAATACCACTCTATCAAAAAAATTTATAAAAAAAATAATAATAAAAAAATCATTGACTGTCTTAAAGCAAAATATTGAAATTTTTCCACTGTTTTCCTCAGAGCCGGATCTTCCCCTCAATCGTTGTTCAAGACTCAGCAAAAAAAAAAACACTTAAAGCAGACTGAGAAAGCAAATAGCAAAGTCCAAGTAGCAGAACAAGGTCAGAAATTTAAAGGGCAAGCATAAAAAATTTAAAAAAAAAACAAAAAGCAAAGAACTTTGAAGATCAAACATGACATACCAATAAATTAAAGCAACTGAAGTAGTAGAAGTTCACCTCCTCATATGAAAAAGGATCCTGAGGAATCAAGGGTTTTTTATTTAGAAATTGAACAGAAAAAAACAAAAAAGGAAAAACGCAGAGCAAAGCAAAGTGCATGTTTTTATTTAGAAATTCAACTTGAACTTGACTAGAAACACCTCACCCAGTTAGCAAGCACGTTTTCTCTATATGTCATCCCTTTGCAGTAGTAATAGTTATTATATTATCTCATTTCTTTCATTAACAATTAACATGTGTAACAACTAATAGGGTACAGAGTTGGCAAAAGAAATACAGAACATGTGTAACAAATCCATAGAAATGCCAAAATAACTGAACAATACTGTCAGGGGGTATCTAAGCAATAACTGAACAATATAAAAACGAATAAAATTAAAGATATAAAAAAAACAGAGCCAATATAGTACCTGGGATGAAGTGATAGTCTGTGCTAGGGTTGAAAGAAGAGGGGAGAAGAAACCCTAAGTTGCATGCAAAGAAAATCAAAGCAATCTAAACCAAAATAAAGCAAAACAGGAATGAAATTAGTGACACATTAATGAAAAATCATATATAAAAAAAATAAAAGATAAAAAATAAAAAATAAAAAATAACAACCTAAATGAGCAAATCAGAGCAGAGGGTTGAGGATGATGTCGGTTCTGTGACGGCGAAGATGGGAAAGGTTGGCGATGATGGTGGTGAATCACGGTGAAGGTGCGAAGAAGAAGAAGAATTGAAGAAGAGTGAATGAGTGTTCCGGTGTGAGTGCGTGTGCTCGATCGAGTGAGGGAGGGAGGGTGAGTGGCAAGGTGGAAGAAGAAGAGGGCAGCTGCGTGCGTGAGGGAGAGGCTGTGGCGGCGGAGGGCAGCTGCGTGTTTTCTGGTGAAGAAGAAGAGGCACGGCGGTGTTGTGGGGTGTGCGTGAGGGAGATGAGTGACTAGGGAATTTGGAGGGTAACTGGTGAGTGGAGGGTTTTTTTTATTTTACGCAGTTTTTTTTTGGGTTTTTTAGACTGGTTGTCTAACTGAACCAGTCTGGTTCGAACTAATGCAAATTTCAGACTGGTTCAACAACGAACCACTCTGATTTTGGACTGCTGTAAACCAATTCCAGACCGGTTCAGCACGGAACCGGTCTGATTATGTTATAGTCTATGAGACTGGTTCAACACGGAACCAGTCTGATTTGAACAAAATACCAAAAACGAGACTGGTTCCGTGTGGAACCAGTCTTATTTAATATATTTACAGACTGGTTATACAAAATAACCAGTCTAGTTTTAACAAATGTCCATTAAGAGACTGGTTCAACACGGAACCGGCCTGAATTAACTGGTCTAAAATGTGTTTTTTGTAGTAGTGTAAAATTTTGTTCCCTATTTGTATTAATACTGTGATATTATGATATTATGTTCTTATCAATTATTTAACACTATTGCCTAAGGGATTGTTTACATGATTGAAATTTGAGAGATCCCCTTTAGCAGTCATGGAGATCAATAATTAAACTAATTTTTTGTAATGGCAAACAATGAGCAATTATTCCATCCTCCTGAAGATGTATGATTATACAACAAATTAGCATTGGTCATTAATGCTAAATAAATTTATTACTCTACTTTTATGCAAATAATGTGATCCTACAACAACAATATCATGAAAAGTGATTTAAGAAATATTTTGAGTTAATTTCTCATCTTCTTGTTGCTGAACAAAATAATAAACTCTTTATGAGAAACCATGAGATTTATCGGACTGACACAATTCCATTCCCAGAAGTGAATGTGGCAAGACATAATTACTATACTCATGAATCCTATTCCCAGAAGTGAATATGGAAGACTACCATACTCATGGAAATAATTGCGGTCATCTCCTTGGTATTCGTAGACATTAATACGACAGATATTATTATGGTGGAAATCCCAAGAATACTCATTTCCACCTGAAGTGGAAAAATGACCTGGAAAAAAAAATGTTACACATCTTGATGTTCTATCATCAATTTGATACCCCCGCATGGGTCACAAAATTATGGTGAAAAATCTTTTATATGATGAATTATATAGTTGAATTTTATGTTTAAAGATTTATTTCCTTTTCTATAAGAAAATAAAGTTATTAACTTAAATGTGTTTCCTTTCTGATAAAGTTGTTATCAATATGTTTTTTGATAATGAAATAAATGTATTATTATTGGATATCATTATACATATATCACTTCCTTATTTTTTCGTAATACCATTTACTCGTATTAACTACTTGATTTTATTTTTCAATGAATAATGTGTAATTTCTTGGTTGACACCAACATCAACGATTAAAGGCTCCGGAAGAGTCATTAAATTGCTCCCTAAAGGGACAAAGTTTATAGTGGATAATATTTTGTATGTCTACTAAAACAAAGAGAAATCTATTAAGTTTTAAAGATATACGTAACAATGGATTCGATATTGAGACAATAAGACAATATTGAGGATCTTTATATCAATAATGGATTCGATATTGAGACAATAAGACAATATTGAGGATCTTTATATCACATCCACTATCTCTAGAGAAAAACAAGATTTAAAATTGTCTACTTTGTCCTCCAGATTATACTATACACGTATCAGTACAATTGAAGTATATGATGAACCAGAAGTTCAGTACTATATACGTGTCAGTACAATGAAAGTATATGTCATAATGAACCAGAAGTTCACTAATCAAAAGGGAAGCTTTATAATTTGGCATGACGAGTTCAATAATGATAAGAAGAATTATAAAGAACTCAAATGGTCATACTCTGAAGAACTAGAAGATTCTTCTATCAAATGAGTTCTCATGTGTTGCATGCTCTAAAGGAAAATTAATTATTAGACCATCGCCAACAAAGGTTGAGCATGAATCTCCTATTTTTCTTGAATGTATTCAAGGAAATGTATGTGGGCCAATTATTTCATCATGTGGACCATTTAGATATACCATGGTATTAATAGATGCATCTGCTAAATGGTCTCATATATGCTTATTATCCTCTCGAAATATGGCATTTGTGTGATTGCTTGCTCAAATAATTTAAACTACGAGCACAATTTCAAAATTATATGATAATTCATCTTGACAATGCTGGAGAGTTTACATCCCAAGTAATTAATGATTATTACATGTCAATTGGGATTAAAATTGAAGTGACATACACACACACACAAAATGGTCTAACTGAATCAAGCGATTACAATTAATCGCTAGACGCCTACTTATAAATTTCAAATTATCATCTTCCGAGTGGGGTCATACAATATTGCATGCTGCAGGTCTTAATAAATTAAGACCAACTGCTTATAATAAATACTCCCCTTTACAAATTGTAACTAGCTAGAAGCCAGATATAGCCCATCTAAGAATATTTGGTTGTGCGGTATATGTCTCTATAGCTCCACCAAAAGGCTCCACCAAAACGCACAAAGATGGGTACCCAAATGAGGTTGGGAATTTATGTTGATTTTGAGTCTCATTCAATTATTAAATATCTCGAACCATTAACTAGAGACTTGTTCACAGCAAGATTTGCGGATTGCCAATATTCCCAACATCAGGGGGAGAAGAACAAAATCTGGAAAATATAGATAACAAGGGTTACACCAGCAGTGTCCCATATTGATCCTCGTACACGACAATGTGAATTTGAAGTTCAGAAAATTATTCATTTACAATAAATTACAAATCAATTACATGATGCATTTGTAGATGCAAAGAAGGTTATAAAATCTTATTTTCTAGCAACAGATGCTCCTGTTAGAATTAAAATTCCCTTGGATGAATTAAAACCTTATTTACGCCTGAGCGTGATCGACCACTCGGTTCCAAAGATAAATATCCAAGGAAGAAAAAGGAGCTTAATAAGAAAATTGGCATAAATAATGTTTTGAATTCTCCAGAAGAGAAAATGGAAGATGATCAAGTAGAAGACATAAATGAGAAAATAACCCCAGAAGAGGTTCAAGTACCTGAAAAGATTGAAAATGATGAGATCTCTATAAATCATGTCTTTACTAGAAAATAATGGAATCGAGATTAAATTATTGTTAATGAATTCTATGCATATGCAATATCAATTGATATTATAAATAAAGAAGAGGATCAAGAACCAAATTCATTTGAACAATGTTTGACAAATAAATGATTGGCCAAGAAGAATTGCATTCTCTTAAGAAACATCATGTTTTTGGACCTGTAGTCCAAAAGACGCATAGCCAATAAGCTATGAATGGGTATTTGTAAGAAAACATAATAAGTTAAAAATTAAAATTGTAAAGCTAGACTTGGAGCACAAGGCTACTCTAAATCTGTAATTGAATGAGACATATTCTTTTTGGTGGATACAATTACATATAGATTTTTTTTAATTAGATTGTTAGTCCCTGAAGTACTTAAAATGCATCTTATAGATGTAGTCATAGCTTATTCATATGGATCACTTAATTTAATAGGGATGTGTGCATGAAAGTCCCCGAAGAACTAAAATGAATGAAGCATATAACATGAAACGTAAAGGGATATATTCCTTAAAAGTTGAAAAGGTCTTTGTAAGACCTAAAGCATTCCGGTAGAATGTGGCATAACCGTCCTAAGGAGTATCTCCTAAATGAATGATATCAAAATGATCTCATCAGTCCATGTGTATTTATCAAGAGATCTAAATCTGGATTTGCTATAGTTGCTGTTTATATGGATGATATGAATATTGTTGGGACTCCTGAAGAGCTTGATATACGACATGAATATCATTGATATATTTCATCAGTCTAAATATACAAAAAGGGTCCTAAAGGATTTTATATAGACAAATCTCATTTATTGAACTCGCCAATGGTTGTTCAATCTCTTGACATAAAGAAGTATTGTTTTTCATCCTAAAGAAGATAATGAAAATTTATGGGTCCTGAAGTACCATATTTAAAGTACAATTGGTGTGTTGATAACACATGAGGCAAGTCGATAGTGTGTTTGGTTGAGATCTGTAATTCAACACATACAACAAAATTGTGGTATATAATCCGAAAAAATGAATCCAACAATTTTATATGAAGATAATGTTGCATGTATTGCTCAGTTGAAAGAAGGATATATTAAAGGAGATAGAACAAAACATATTTCTCCAAAAAAAAAAAATTTATGCTCATGACCTACAGAAGAATGGTGACATAAGTGTTCAACAAGTTCGTTCAAGCGAGAATTTAGCAGATCTTTTTACAAAGTCTTTACCAACTACAACATTCCAGCAAATAATACAGAAGATTGGTCTTCATCGTTTCAAAGATATTTGTTCACATGTGGGGGAGCAATAAATACGCACTGCACTTTTTTTTCCTTAGCCACGGTTTTATCCCATTGGGTTTTCCTGGTGAGGTTTTTAATGAGGCAGTATTCATTTGCGTATCAAAATTATGTATTTTTTAGTAAAGTTTTTAATGAGACATATTTTTGTAATAGTCATCCAAGGGAAGTATTATAAACAATTCATATCTATCTAATTAGTGGATGACTATCTATTGGATTGTGTTTATATTTAGTTGATATCACTCCATATTAGGGTTTCCTATCTCTCTATAAATAAGACTCAACTATGATGTAAAAAGATACACTGAATATATCAAAATATATTATTTCCTCTCTTCCTCTCTTGTTCCTTATTTTTATACGTTTTATAACAAGAGTCAATTTTAGATAAGTATTTGATATCATCTTATTAAGTTAAATAATGTAACATAGTTACATAATTCTAGATATTATATAAATTTGTATAGTAAATTTATTTGAAATTTAATATCATTTTATTACTATATATATATATAATTTTTTTAAGAATGATCCTTAAGAATAATATGAAATGTTACACTGTAGAATTTATTCTTATTTATAATTAGTTTTGAGTTGGGATCATAACGTTTTATTATTATAAAGAAGATTATTCTTATATAGTGATTTTAATTTATCGTAGTAACACATAAAATTTGTCTCTTAATTATTTGAATAAAGAGATTGAAAAGGCTCCAAATGTAAGTAATTAAATAATAAATGTGAAAAATTTAAAACATGTAGACTAAATAAATATTACAATTCTAATGAGAATTCAAGATAGTTGTTCATAATTTATTCCTTTGTGTGTGTGTCTATCTATATATATATATATATATATATATATATATATATATATATATATATATATATATAGAGGAATATATATATTAGTGCCATCAAATTGTAAACTTTTGCCTGCCATATTTTTTTACTGTGAAGAATAATAGAAGATAGAATGGAGTGATAAAAAAAATTAAACTATTTCCTTTTGCCCAGAAAGTGAAGGAATAAGTAAATAAATATAAAATATATAAAAATATCAAAATTGTTGTAGCCATTGCAAGTTTTTCATTAATTTAGATTACACAAAAATTGCTATACCATCATTCGTCAATAAATATCAAGAATAATGGTCTGAGTTCTATTAGTTTAGCTTCGAAATAATTTGCAAGTCTAACTCAATTCTTTGCGGGTTGTGAGCACAATAGGTTATCCCAGTGCACCAATTTAAAAAAATATTTCAAAACATTGATAAATAAAAGTAATAAAATAGGCAAAATCTGAAGAATTAAAACAGGAAGTAGGAGCAGATACAATAACTTTGACGAAAACATTAGACGTTACTTTTTTTCTCTTTACTCATTAACATGAGAGTACAAACTTATGAAAAACATAAATCACTAATATAAGTAGGGCAAAATTGAACTCTTCTTGGGGTAAACCTGTTTCCTAGGGCTTCTCTACATGATTGGATTCGTCCTCGGCTAGAACGAATCCAATCAATGGATACTATCTTTGTTGCCCACTTGTTTTGTAGTTTCAGGAATCGTATCAAGCATAGTGTTGTTGATGGTAGGGATGGTGGCGGCAACAGTGGCAACATTAGAGGTAGAGGTGGAGATAGAATGATGGCAAACTTGAACCTTAATGGGGTGGGCTTGCTTCCTTGGGCGTCTCCTAGAGGCAACAGAGACAGCATCAGTGGTAGCATTAGAGGCAGAGGTGGAGATAGAAGGATGGCAAACATGAACCTTAGTGAAGTGGGCTTGCTTCCTTGGGCGTCTCCTATGGGATTGTACTTGGTTGGTCTGAGACGAACGTGGAATTTTAATATTATTGTTTTGAATGGATAGAAGGAAAGTTTCAAGGTCGGGTTTGTCACCGGTGGGAAAGCCTTTTTTCAATCGGAGACGGTCCAACCAATTTTTTGGTACATTCACGGTTGCTTGCTTGCTTTTCAACTCACGGGATAGTTCATCAAGGATTCGGATGCCAAACATGGTGGAAGGTACAAATGAAAGGAAAAGAAAGCTGTGAAATATGTAATTGAAGGTTCGTATTGGTGACTGAATCTAAGTGTTACGTTGGTGTGAAAGTGAGAGCATTAAATAGGGAATGGCAAGTGCAAGGGGGACCTCCATCATGTAGTCAATCATCCAAGGGTTAAAGATAAATACATCATTTTTTCTTTAAAATTTAATTGTAAAAGAAATTATTTTTAAAGGTTAGGATTTCATGCAATCATACTTGAAGGAAAATGCGTATCGACGCGACCGCTCGTTGAAAAGGTGTATATTCAATGCACTGTTTCACGACAAAATCTTAATTATTTCCATCTCAACTTTCTTTTTCCAAATTTGTTCTTTAATTTTATTAAATGATTTGGTCTTTTTTTTTAATAAAAACAATGGTTTTGAACCCTTATATTATTTCTCTCACTGACTACCGTAGTGTAATTCAGTTTGTATCATGTTCCTAAAAGAAATGGGTTTAGATAATACAAAAAGAGAAAATAGATGGTGCACCTGATAGTGTAAAGGTTTTTTACACCGTTGGTACATCATTCATCATTCATGTGTCCCCTGGGCTTGGCCCAACTGGCAAAGGGAGAGCACGCTAAGGCTGGGTTTACCTAGTGGCTACGTGTTCGAATCCTGGCCAGGACGGACATGCCTAAGATTTATGAGGGAGGCGCTCCAGGGACGGAGTAGATATCTCCCCCCAGTTTGGCTAGCCCTCCCAGGTCCAAGGGTCGACGTGGTTGGGTCCAGGCTCTGGGTTATCAAAAAAAAAATTCATCATTCATGTGTTTATGGTTATTGACTTTCTGATAAAAGTAATACAAATGAATAGTGGATGATGGACTGATGATATAAAAAACATTACACCGTCAGTGCAAACTCATTAATCTCATAAAAAATGAGTTACTAGTTTTGAACCCTGAATTCAAGTGCATGTCAAAAATGAATTAGAGAGGTTTAATTGGAGATGACCATAAGATACCAAAAACTAAACTAGAAATTTTTGTATTTTAATTTTTGAAATTAAAAAAAAAAAGGAACTGGTGGCAAAGATAAAAAGAAGGGAGCAAATAAATTTTTTTTAAAGGAAAGGAGTGAGATAATTTTAAGTTATTTTCTCAAACAAAATAGTGCAAGTATATGAGCAAATAAATGTAAGTTATAACGATCATTGAGATTTGAACCTAAGAACTCATATTTAAAGTCTTACTGCTTTGCCAACTCAGAGCCTCTCTTTTTTTTTTTTTTGAAGAAAAAGCTATGAACGAGAAAATTGAACGTGTGCGGGAAGAATCTTCTACGCAAGAAGATGATCTCAAAGCAAGAAGCATAAAGAAAGTCAAAACATCTGGCTCGGACGATGTTGAGGAAAACGTAATAGTTGATCACATGATGGGAAGCGAGGAAGCTAAGGCCAATTCGTACAAGGATACTTTGCTGAACCAACTTGATGACCACGTGCATCCCTTCTATGATGTGGACGATGCGGATTTACCTGAGAACAAATGGTATAAGATTGATGATGACCATCGAGAGGATGCTAATTTTGACCCATGCCCCGAGATCCCTGTCTCCATGGAGGAATTTAATGAATGGTGCAAACCTTGGAAGGGATCTCTCATGGTTAATGTGTTTGGGAAAAGAGTTAGTCCACACATTGTTGAGCGCAAAATTAACCGGGATTGGGTTCGCAAAGGTACAGTCAAGATCATTGAGATGCCAAATGATTATCTGCTAGTGTCCTTTTCGGTTGAAGAAGACTATATGCATGCTCTTTACGAAGGACCTTGGAAAGTGGCGGATCATTACTTGATTGTGCAGCGGTGGAGACCTTTCTTTCTGGAAAGGGAGAGTTCAGTCAAGAAAATAGCGGTGTGGGTGAGAATCCCTAACCTCTCTATTGAGCTATATAATCCTACCTTCCTTGGTCGGGTGGGAAAAAAATTGGGCACTATGCTTAAGATAGATCATCTGACTTCTATTCACTCCAAGGGAAAGTTTGCACGTATCTGTGTTGAAATATATCTTATGAAAAAGCTTGTGCCCATGGTGAATGTGCTTGGCATGAAAGTGAATTTGGAGTATGAGGGATTACATTTAATCTGTTTTAAATGTGGTATGTATGGTCATCGAGCAGAGGTGTGTCAAGATGGTGGTAATACCAGCGGGGACGTGAAGAAGAAACCAGTAGAGACGGCCGAGGAAGACGCCGCCAAGGATCCCGACGTGGTTACGGTCAATAACGGTAACGCTGAGGTTAATAAGGAAAGCGAAATCATCTCGCCGGGAGATAAAAAGTTTCCAGAGTCAAAGTGTTTATGGGGAGAAGGATAAAATCTTGGAAAATCCTTTTGGGCCTTGGATGCTAGTTAAAAGATTCCCTAGAAATAAAGACCGGGGAGGTCAAAAAGGCAACGATACTAGAGTGGAGGTCGGGAATAGAAATGGGCAAGTCATATCTGTGGATACTCCCAAGTCTTCGGGATCGAGATTTAATGCGTTGATTGAAGAGGAGGAGGGTAATTTGGTTGAGGAAGTACTTCCTGAAGGTACATGCACGTTGCATGATGAGAATGCAAAGGAAAACATGTGTGTTATTGATGTGGGGCCAGCTGGTTCCAAAAAAGATGTCTACAAAGAAGTCAGAATAAGAAATAATACAGGTGGAAAAAAACCCCAGAACCATGGAACCAGGTCTGCTTTGGGTCCAGCTAAAACAAAAAACCGTGGAGGGCCTTCCAACACAGTGAATACGGCCCAGGTTCTAGATGTTCCTAAGTCTAATGTTTCGTCCCCTATTGTTGAACCAACCAGTAATAATAAAAGTGATATTGGGCTTGAAAAAGATATCATGGCCCGTATGAGAACTCTGCAGAGAACTGGAGGGGATTTTCTTTCAAGGTTTGCAACATTAGTTCATCTACCCAGTAAAGAAGAGCTTGCCATAGTTCATTCCCACAACCGTTCCAACCGAAAAGAAGTTCCACCAGATAGAAAGTCTAGCGATGGCCAAATTTCGCTCATGGAGGAAGACTCTTATCCTATGGATGTTGGCTGCGGTGAAAACCACCATATGGATGGTGGCTGCGGCGAGAAAGAGATTGTTATCTCTGAGGGTTCTGGGTCTAAGAACCAATCCCTTGAACTGACCCAATGAATATGATCAGTTGGAATTGCAGGGGTACGGGTGGCAGAGGATTTGTCAATATGATAAAGGATCTTCGTCAGGTATATAATGTTAATTTTATGTGCCTTTATGAGACTCATTCTGGTGGTGACAGGGCTAGAAGGATTATCAACAGAATTGGGTTTAGAAGTTTCCATGTGGAGGATTCTCATGGTCAATCGGGTGGTATTTGGTGCCTGTGGGATGATAACTACTGGAAAGTGGATGTTTTGTGGTCAAAGTTCCAATTTGTTCATCTCTGAATTCAATTCCAAAACAGTGATCCTTGGCTTCTCACGGCGGTCTACGGCAGTCCCCATAGACAGAACCGAAGAGAGCTTTGGGAAAATATAAGGCAGATTGCTTTGGAGGTAAATGGTCCTTGGTGTCTAATGGGGGATTTTAATTCAACCCTTCATGATTATGAACTGGTAGGGGGTTCAAACTCCTTGTTGTCTGATACTGATGCCTTCAAGACCACTGTGAGGGATTGCAACCTGGTTGATGGTGGCTTTGTTGGGTCTCCATTTACATGGGTGCTCATGAATTTGGACTGGAGAATTACCTATCAAGATATGTCTGTGTACCATCTAGCTCCTTTAAAGTCTGATCACAACCCGCTTTTGCTGGATTTTGCTTCAAGCATAGATACTAACCGTGGAAGACGCCCTTTCCGTTTTATAGCCTCTTGGCTAAACCATAAGGACTTGGCTAGAGCGGTTGGGTCTTTATGGAATGGCAATGAGCAATGGAATGATAAGGTGAAGTCTACTATGGAAGGCCTGAAGGTTTGGAATCGCGAGGTGTATGGCAATATTTTTAAGAGGAAAAAGAAGCTTTTAAATCGTATGAATGAGATTACTCGTGTTCTGACGGCTGGGCATAATGGCTACCTAGAAAATTTGCAACAGGATCTGTGGAAAGAATATGAGGAAATTTGTATGGAAGAGGAAGTCCTTTGGTTCCAGAAATCTAGATGTAAATGGATTGCCTTTGGAGACCGTAATACCAAGTACTTCCATGGAACAACCTTGGTGCGGAGGAAGAAAAACAAGATTATCAGTTTGCAGGATGACTCTGGAGCTTGGGTGACTGACAGGAATCAGCTTGAGCAGATGGCAAGAGGTTATTTCCAGTTGCTATATGCTTCCAATGACTCCTATATTGAGTTCTGTTTGCATGGTTCCTTCCCCCCTCTTCTCCAAGAACAGGTAACGTCTCTATCCATAGATATATCTGATGAGGATATTAAAAAAGCTATATTCACCATGGGTGGTTTGAAAGCCCCGGGTAAAGATGGGTTCCAAGCAATTTTTTCCAAGCTCATTGGGATATAGTGGGCCCAGCTTTATGCAATTTGGTGAAGGATATTTTCTTAAATCCTCAAAAGGTTAGGGATATCAATGATACTCTTATTACTTTAATTCCTAAAATTGACTTGCCTGTTTCTATTAAGCAGTTCCTCCCTATAAGCTTATGTAATGTTTCGTACAAGGTTATTACTAAAATTATTGCTTCTAGACTTAGAAATATTATGGATCATGTGGTTAGTCCTGCGCAATGTAGTTTTGTTCCTGGCCGAAATGCGAGCAATAATGTTATTATTGATCAGGAAGTCATTCATAGTATGAGGGCTAAGAAAGGTAAAAAAGGATTTATGGCCATTAAAATTGACCTGGAAAAAGCTTATGATAGGTTGAATTGGAATTTTGTGATTGATACCTTAAAGGACGCGGGAATTCCTGATATGCTCATTAATGTTATCTATCACTGCATATCCTTTGCGTCTATGAATATCCTTTGGAATGGTGAGGTCCTTGATCCTATTGTTCCAAAGAATGGTATTAGACAAGGAGATCCGATTTCCCCTTACCTTTTTGGGTTATGTATGGAAAGACTGTCTCATTTGATAAAAGTGGCTATTAATCATAAATTTTGGAAACCCATTAAGCTCTCTAGAGATGGGCCTTTGATTTCTCATCTTGCCTTTGCTGATGACCTTTTCCTCTTCGCTGAGGTAAGCATGGATCAAATTGATTGTATTACTACTTGTCTTGATTTATTTTGTGAAAGTTCTGGCAGTAAAGTTAGCAGGGAAAAAACCAGGATTTTCTTCTCTAAGAATGTCAATGGGAATGTTAGACAGCAGATTTGTGATGCTTGTGGATACCAAAGAACTGATGACCTTGGTAAGTATCTGGGTGTCCCTCTCCTCCACAAACGTGTAACTCGGAATACGTTCAGGTATGTTATAGATAGATTTAATAACCGTCTTAATGCTTGGAAAGCGAGAACATTGTCTATTGCAGGTAGGCTAACTCTAAGCCAATCAGTGCTAAGTGCTTTACCTTCATACATTATGCAAACCAATCTTATTCCTAAGAAGACGTGTGAAGATCTTGATAAAATCACTAGATCCTTCCTTTGGGGTGATAATGCTCAAAATCGTAAAATCCATCTTGTTAATTGGAATGATGTGTGCTGTCCTAAATTACTAGGTGGTTTGGGTCTCCGCCACATGAGTACCATGAATAAGGCATATATGATGAAGTTAGGATGGGGCTTGATTGCTGACAAGGATTCGTTATGGGCTCATGTTGTTAGAAGCAAATATAAATGTGGCAATGATATTATGCCTATTGTAAAGAAAAGGAGCTGTGAATCTAATGTCTGGAAAGGAATTAAAGCTGGCTGGGATCTGCTGCAAAACAATATTATTTGGCGTCCCGGTAATGGTAGAACTGTCAGGTTCTGGAATGATAATTGGCTTCCTGGATGTGGGGCTCTGAAAGATTTAGCTATTTCAGACATAAGTGATGAGGAGGCTAATCTATCTCTTGACAAGTTTATTGACGGTGATGGAGCTTGGGATTTTAACAGGATAAACTCTTATCTCCCTACGAATATTATTAATAGAATCTCTGGTTTTTTTCCTCCTACTGAAGATGGCCCTGAAGATTCAATTGCCTGAAAGCTGACGCAAGATGGTTGGTTTTCTGTTCGGACGGCTTATGAATGTGCCTCAAATCTCTGTCCGAATAATAACCAGAGGCTGTACAAGTGTATTTGGTCTTGGCAGGGTCCTCAAAGGATCAGATGTTTGATGTGGAAAATTGCTACAAATGCTATTATGTGTAATGTTGAGAGGCGACGAAGGCACCTGAGTGTGGACGACTTTTGCACTATCTGTGTCAATAATTCTGAATCTGTTTTACATGTTTTTAGAGATTGTAATCAAGCCAGGATTGTTTGGAATAATTGGATTCCTGCATCAAAAGCTGTTGCGTTTTATGATGCTAATACAATTCATGACTGGCTCCTGCTTAATTTAAATAATAATGATTGGTTTCCGTTTGACTCTTGGCAGGTTCTTTTTGGTGTCATTGTTGATGAGCTCTGGACTAGGCGCAACAAATTAATTTTTGAAGGAAAACAGATATCCTGGGCGGAGAGCATTGGCAAGGTTCATGCGGTCAGGGAGCAAATACGACAAGCTTTCAAAGGATATCATAATGTGAAGGACCTCCACTGTAATAGAGGAAATTTGCATATCAAATGGAGCTGCCCACCTCTTAATTGGATAAAAATCAACTCGGATGGTTCGATGATTCAACATTCTCAAGAGGCGGCCTATGGAGGTGTCGTGAGAGACCATGATGGCAGATTTTTATTTGCTTTCGCGGGTAGCCTTGGGCATTGTTCGATTACATTTGCGGAGTTATGGGCGGTTGGCATGGAGTCGAACTCGCATTGAGCAAAGGACATATAAATGCTATTATTGAATATGATTCCCAAACTGTAATTCGGTTCTTGGACTTTGGAGTAAGGAGGACCCATCCGGCGTACTCTCTGGTGCGGTCCATCAAGTCTCTTATGGCCAGAGGGAATTTTATCTGCCTACATACTTATAGAGAGGCTAATTTTGCTGCGGATGTATGCTCCAAGCATGGCCATTCTGTTGGCTCACAAAGAATTGTTTATGAGGAGATTCCTAGTTTCTTGAGTTTAGCCCTTTAGGCTGACAGGATTGGTACCCCTATGATAAGGGGGCTTTAGCTGTTTTCTTTCGTATCCCTGTATCCACCAAAAAAAACTCAGAGCCTTTTAGGGAAATCGGCAATTATTTAATTAATTTTTTTAAAATTGAGAAATAAAGGAATTGAAAAATATACATTTACCCATTACAATTTTTAGGCTTGTAATTTTGTTTAGCAAAATAAAAATCTTATATATATATATGGGGTATATATATATCATTAAAAGGGAGAAAAATAATGGTTTAATCGCAGTTTTGGTTCCCCAATTTTAATAATTTGACGAATATAATTCCCCTTTTTATAAGTTGGTAAATTTAGTCTATAATTTTTCAATTCGTGATCAATTTCGTCATTTTGTTAAAATTCAAAGTAACAATGCCAACATGGCTAACTCCAGAATACGTGTCAGCACCTAGTTATCTTACATGAAATTTATTTTAAATAAAAAAAATTAAAATTGAACAAAAAATAAAACTTAATTGCACTTTTGGTATCCCAATTTAATCAATTTAGAGAATTTAATCCCTTTAGTCTATTTAGTCCCCCAATTTTTAATTCATGACCAATTTTGTTTCCCAGTTTAGATATAGATGTAATGTCAAATTCAATCATATGATTCTCAATTTGCCCGTAGAAGAAGATTTTGATAACATGCATTATAGCAATCGGGAAGAAAATGATTTGGATAACACCCACTGCCCTGATTAGACATTTTTTAATTTGGACAAGGTTTTGACAAATAGCTAGGAATTTTCAAACACTCAAAAATTATCACTTAACCATTCTAACAATCTCATTTTCAAGAATTATTTGAGTGTTATCAGATAAAATTGGTGTGTTTCATTCCTAAAAAACTCTATTTATAATAGATTTGTGACTGTTGTTTTGATGCACTTCTTTAAATATTACTCCCTCCGTTTCTATTTATCTGTCATATTTCAAACAAAACACGTTCATTAAGAAATCCAATCATTACTCAAATTTCCAATGTATTAATTATGTTTTTTCCTACTATACCCTTTCTCTCTCTATAATCATTAATTTTTCTCCACTACTTACATAAACCAAGACATATTAAATAGGGGCACCCTTTCTCTCTCTATAATCATTAATTTTTCTCCACTACTTACATAAACCAAGACATATTAAATAGGGGCAAACATGGAAAATAGCATTTATTACACTCTTGAAATCCTCAATACGACAGATAAAAAGAAACAAAAAAGAAACAAAAAATCTCTTCAAAAAACGACAGATAAAAAGGAACGGAGGGAGTATTATTTTATGCTTCCTTCATTTTTTTTTTACATGGGAGGTGTGGGACTAGAACCCATGACTTGGGGGAGGGGGAAATCTTAAGTGTCCCTGCAGCCACCAACTGGGCTGTCTTACGCGGACGCTCCCTTCATTTGATACTATTGATTTATTAATTAAAATTTTTGATTGATGATTAAGATTAAAGTATAATAGTAAGTACAATGACAATTTTAACCTTGTTGCTTGTCATAATACCTCAAACCATTTCCACATCTCCAGCAACCTCCCTTCATCACTCGTGATTCAGTGTTCGCTTGCATTTTAGTGTCATAAACCCAATTTCAAAATAGCTTTGTGCATATTCAGATTTGCATCTGCAACACTAATGATAGCAAAACTAAGTGATCGCTATCACAACTTGAGGGTAGAGCTTGCATAGGTTTCAATTTTGACTTGGATGGCAGAGGTGGCAGAGTGAAAAGGAGGTTGACGCGATGTTGTGACTGAAATGGAGTGTAGGTTGATGAAAGTTAATGTAGAAGATCTATGCAAAAAAAAGTTTTCTAATATTAAGGTTATATTAGTTTGGTAAGATAAATTTATAGTTTATTTGATAGTTTTTAATTTATTGTCAATTTATTGACTCGGTCAATAAGCTATTAGTTTTGTCAAACATCTTTACTTCAATAAGTTAATTATACAACTATAAGTTTTCAATTACAAACTCACAGTTATCAGTTCTAAGCTCACTGCTATAAACTAATTGTAGGGTCTGCCGACCATATACGAACTCAAGTCTTACCAAAGGGATTCTCTAAGGGCACTTTCCTCGGTTTACTTAGCATGAAACTCCTTTGCTCGGATTCATGGGCTCCGAGCATACTAAAGGGCCAGGTTCTGACTTGATGGGGTCGAGCCTTACAATCGGTCCTCAACCCATCAGGCTCGGAACTCTAGGACCGATATATATACCGTCGGCTCACGGATAAGCTCAGGCTCACCGAGGCTTCTTATCCCTTCCGCAAATCTCTCCTAGATTCTCGCAACAGCCTAGACATGAGATCTTCAGTTGATCCTAACCAGATTCTAAGAGCATAATTATCCGACATTATCTCACAGAGTCCTGGTTCAGCACAACTCTGATACAGGGCCCAAACGGCCCATATCAGCCTCCTCCAAACCCTATAAATAGCTCATCACAGCTAGGGTTTCAGGTAAGTATTCTCATCCCTAAGTTGACACTCTGCACACATGTAACACCCCAAAAATTAATCCCCGATTAGAAATTATAATTATATGTAATTACGTTAATTATTATAAAAAATTATAATGTGATTATAATATAATTATGATGATTAGAATATAATTATGTTTTAAAAATAAATTAAGGAATAAATAAAGGAAATTATTGTATTAAGGTAAATATTTCTTTTTGTGGAAATAAAAGAAGTATTTAATAAGTATTTGATAAGAGAAAAGAAAATAGAATAAAATATAATATTTTGTGATTTTTGTGTCTCACTAACCGGTTAGTGAGATGAGTAACCGGTTAGTGCTCTCAGCAGAACCAGAGTAAGTCGGTTTGGAACTCGAATTGGGAAGAGGAACACGTCTCTGGTCCCAAAATCAGCCACCTTGGCCTGAGACACGTCCAATCTCTGATCATAAGGAGTGGTGGTGAGTGTGGGTGACTCAAACCACTTCTAAACCACTCAATTTCACTCTCAACATTTCATATATCCAATATCTGAACTCTCCACTTGTGTTGATTCGTTCTTGCTCTCTGAAGCATCAACACAGACAAACCTTATATCAAAACAAAGCTCTCTGAACCTTCTTGAATTAGAAACAAACCCCATTTGATTTGATAAACCGTAGAGAAAGTTATAAGCTCTGCAATTTGACTCTGTGTTGCTGGAAAAACAGAGCACGAATCTGTTCTTGGAGCTCTCTTTCTTGATTTCGTTTGGTAAACTCCAGTTACCTTTGAGTCTCGAATTTGTTTCAATCTCAAGTTCATGTATCCTAGTTTGAATTCCAATCCTTATTCACGAATTTATTTAGCTTTTTCTTGTTGAAAAACTCTGATGAACAGACCCTGTTGAAACTGAAAAATAGGGTGTTGCAGCTGAACCAAGTTTGCACCAAAACGTGTCAATCCTTTTTCTTTGCTTCCAATTCGGTTCCTACAGCTACAATAGGTAAGGGAGAAGATATTCATTTGCTAGAATGATTATTAAATGGCTTGGAATGTAAAGGAGCTTTACAAGCTCAAGGGCCATAGGTTTTGAATTGAGACTTTGGCTTGGAGGCCAAAATAGGACATAAAACTCATTCAAGCATGTCATATTAACTGAATACGAGCTAAAGGAACTATAAATTTGACTTGAGAAGCTCTGAAATTGATTTTGACATATTAAGTGCTAAATATGTGGTTTTATGCATACTTGAGGAATTATATATGAATCTCATGAAATTGATGTGTATAATTGATTTGAACATGTTTAAATATGTCCATATATGTTCTGTGAATGATTGATAAGGATTGAAAATGAAAGGTTTCTGAATTGGTGTTAAAAAGTGACATTTCTGCAGTGATGTTGCAGTGACTAACCGGTTACTGAAACTACTAACCGGTTAGTTACTGTAAAAATTGGAAAAGAGGGAAATTTGAATGTGAATAACCGGTTACACGACTTCCTAACCGGTTAGACACTGTTCAGAACCTGAAAAATGTATTTTTTATTTAATCCAATATTTCCCTAATATTTTTAATTAATTCTTTTAAAATAAAAACTATTTTTTTTATTATTTAAAAGAATGTTTGGATGTCAATTCCTTTTTAACATCAATTCAATGCCAATTAAATAATTTGAATTCAATCCTAATAACTTGGTTGTGATTGAAATCATGCATGGTGTTATGGAGCTAAGATAAGATAATAGGAAAAGACACATTCGATTTAATTAAATCGGTATGAGAATACGCGGAGATTAGGTTTATGACGGTGATACGTCAAATAACCGTGGGAATTAATTATAGGTAAAATAGTCCTATGATGAGTGGGTTCTGCAGACTCGACTCGGGATAATTTTACAATGACTATAATTTTATTCTATCGATCTCTCGGAGTATTTCGTGATTGCGGAGGACGGTCTTTAGTATAATTTACACATGGGTTGTAATTGTACACTTGGTGGAAAGACGTTTACTCCCAATTGCTTTTCCTATTTAGTGTGAATCGTTGGTACGTTGTCGTCAAACGTACGTGGAGCGTTTGAACGTTTTCGTTAAAACGTAATTTGGATCGTTTGAACGTTTTCGATAAAACGTAAAGTGAATCGTTGAGGACGTTATCGATAAACGTGAATTTCCAAGTGCATGATATTCGTAGAATATCACAGAGGAGATTGCATTGAACATTGCATCGCATTGCATTGCACATGCATTAGAAACATACATTATTGCTTGATATTTATTATTTATTAATTGTCGATGGATTATTTGAGTTTGCTTACTTGCTTACGTGACTTTAATTGCTACTTGACTAATTGTGTTTGTTTATTCCTAGTTCATTTAATTATTCATTTGTACGTGAATGACACTGTCTTACTCCCTTTGCCCTAATTGTTTGTAGGTCATGGCTCAGAACCCCATATGCATCGAGATGAGGTTTCTCCCTGAGGGAGATTGGCATCGGAGGGGACATAGTGTAGTCCTTAAAAGAGTGGTGGAAGTTACTATCCGCCGTCTCAATCCTCTCCCGCATATGCGTCCCCTCAGGACCAGAATTCGTGTGATCTTTATCATTCATCTTTTCCCTGATTAAGATGAATGTTATGCGACTTCCTATCATATTATAGAGTTTTGTGGACTGCTCTGGGTTACACCTTATCATATATATGCATATGTGCACTGACTGAGCTTAGTAACTCAGAGTTATGATGCTATATCTTTTGACTAAAACAATGTGACATGATGTAAATTAAATCAAACTTTTTATGTGAAATATAATGACGCAGTTTCATGAAAGTATTTGATTTAAATTATTTACTATTTTTATGTACCATCATAAGAACATTAATATCATTTCTTTAAAATACATTAATAATATGCATTTAGCATAACATAATTCCCGTGACGACTCCGGTCGTTACAACACACGTTGACTAGGGAGACCCTGCTTTTCCCAACTGGAACTGCAGAAATACCACAAGTCATACATTAACACTTGATCCTCTCTTGGGCTCCTGGTTACCATAATCTTGAGCACTTTGAGGGTTAAGGACATCTAGTGTTCAAGGACACTACATTGGCGCCGTCTGTGGGAAACGAATAACTAGTATCCTCACGTTCACTGTTCTCATGGCAAACGACAACGGTAATGAGGGAGATCTCCGCCGTCGCCTCCGGGGGAGGCCACCTAAGAGCGGAAGGAATGTGAGGGACAGAATCGCTCCGGGAGGACCCACGGCAGGCAATCAGGCTGATGCTACTCCAATCCCTACAGTTCAGGCACAAGCCATTGTCTCTCCCCGTATTGAAGGCGGCGGAGGGCGGTCTAACCCTCGGACTGTTCATGATGGTCACTTTGGAACGCTCCAAGGTGGACATTTTGGAACGCTCCAAGGTGGACAACGTTATGAAACAGGGGGTAGATCTTACATGACTACCTCTTCGGCCTGAAGGAGAGAAGAGTCAATCATGGAAATTTTGAGAACCCAGACGTCCTTGATTGAGAAGCAGAATCAGGCTATTACTGCTCTTCAGCAGCAGAGCATGGCAAGAGCAGCCGAGCAAGGCCCTCACGTGGCTCTCGGCAACCCGAGCAATCTTCCTCCACCCCCACCCCTCAACCCGAACATGGTTCCTGAGTGTGTTACTGGGGAACCTCATCCTGGACATCCTTTCACAGTTGAAATTATGGCATTCCAAACCCCGCAGACTTATGTGGGCCATCAAAATATCCCTCGGTACACTGGGACAACTGATCCGATGGACCACATTGCGGCTTGCGAGTCTTCCATGATGTTTTATGGAGGAGGGGATTTCATGAAGTGCCGCGCTTTCTCAATGACCCTGGGCTCGACACCTTTGAGATGGTTCAATTCCCTGCCTGCTAATTCAATTCACTCTTGGGCCGAGCTTAGAAGAGCATTCCTAGATAGATACACAGCCAGTATGTCACAGCCGAAATCAGATCATTCACTAGCTGGAGTCGCCCAGAGACCTGACGAGTCTCTACGCGACTACCTAGCTCGGTACCAACAAGAGGCTAGTGGCATATCAGGTCTGCAGTCTGGAGTATCTGTTCTCTTGCTCACTCACGGGTTGCGAGATGGAGATTTCAAGGATTGTTTGATTGGAGAACCACCAAAGGATATGGCCGAGCTTAGGGAAAGGTCCAGGAAGTTTGTTAATCTGGAAGAATTTCACAGAATTAGTACTGCGGCACGAGGTAAAGAAGAACGTCAAGAGCAACGCCCTCGTCAAAACGATCCTCGTCAAAGCGATCGTTTTCGAGAATGAAAAGTGCCTTTAGTAACTGCCACGTCTTCTTCCTTAGCATGGTCTTCTTCCTTGAAACTTTTTATTTGAAAGATTCAAATAACCCTCAACCCTCAAAAACCTTTCAGTTTCCCTCCACGACGCACGTGTGGGCCGAAAGCCCATTAACCCACTCAACCACTCGCAGGGTGAGACGTGGCAGTTACTAAAGGCACTTTTTCAAATTTCAAAAATTATAATGATTTGGCACAACTTACAAGGATACACGCCGTACCTAGAGAACCCAAAACGTCACCTCGAACAGGCTACATGGTTACAGTTGTCAAACAGTCCCGAACTAAGACATCCGAAAAGGTCAACCCTAGACACTTGCTACCTCGTCACAGACTTCCCAAAGTCTTACGAGCTGGGGGGCTTGTAGGGTCTGCCGACCATATACGAACCCAAGTCTTACCAAAGGGATTCTCTAAGGGCACTTTCCTCGGTTTACTTAGCATGAAACTCCTTTGCTCGGATTCATGGGCTCCGAGCATACTAAAGGGCCAGGTTCGGACTTGATGGGGCCGAGCCTTACAATCGGTCCTCAACCCATCAGGCTCGGAACTCTAGGACCGAGATATACCGTCGGCTCACGGATAAGCTCAGGCTCGCCGAGGCTTCTTATCCCTTCCGCAAATCTCTCCTACATTCTCGCAATAGCCTAGACATGAGATCTTCAGTTGATCCTAACCAGATTCTAAGAGCATAATTATCCGACATTATCTCACAGAGTCCTGGTTCAACACAACTCTGATACAGGGCCCAAACGGCCCACATCAGCCTCCTCCAAACCCTATAAATAGCTCATCACAGCTAGGGTTTCAGGTAAGTACTCTCATCCCTAAGTTGACACTCTGCACACACGTTGACTAGGAAGACCCTGCTTTTCCCAACTGGAACTGCAGAAATACCACAAGTCATACATTAACACTTGATCCTCTCTTGGGCTCCTGGTTACCATAATCTTGAGCACTTTGAGGGTTAAGGACATCTAGTGTTCAAGGACACTACACTAATTTTGTCAAACAAACCCTAAAGAGAACATTATTTTCATTTAAAAAATGGAGTATTAAAATTTTTTCAAGATTCATATATCATTATGTGTTTATTTCCATGAATAAAGAAACACATTAGTTCATTATTAAAAAAAAAAGCATGTATATTCTTACATAAATATCACTATTCATTGGGTTTTTTTTTTAATAATCAACGGGGCTAAACAACCTAAACTATTCACTGGTTATTAGATGTATGTGTATGTCCGATGCAAATATGATCTACTCAATAATTATATATAAAGTCTTAATAATCATCTTTCGTCTTATGCTTAGCTTTTGGATTGAGCGGCTTAAGCATTTATAACCATGGGTTAGACTCTATTCGCATTCAATGTAGGATTTACTTTAACACATTCTCTCATGCTCAAGATTGATAAATATATAAAGAATGTTTTTTTGGATCGTTGTAAAAGTGTGAGTTTCAGTACTGTAAAATGATCGGCCAATAAAAAATTGTCACCACACATTAGTAATCATGTCATCATTTTTGTTGTTGAGGAATCTTATTTTAACTTATTGCATTTTGGTGCTAATATTTTAAGTAACTTTAAACTATTTTAATCAAATAAAATATTACCTTTTTAATTTAAAAAATTAAAATTAAAAAAAAATATGATTTCTTCCTTTATTCCCTCATCATCGTTCCCCCCTTTCTCTTCTCACCAAAATCTCTATATCCAAAACCTTCATAATCACCATTCTCTACCCCCTTCCTCAACCCTTCCACAGTGGTTGAAGTACTATAAGCTCATTCTTTATTATATGTCATTACCTTGAACAGTTAATTAACCTTCATGCTCGTGGATGGAGAATGGTGATTATGAAGATTTTGGATATGAAAATTTGGGTGAGAAGAGAAATGAAAGAACCATGATGATGATGATAGGGAATAAATGAAGAAATCCTATTTTTTTTATTTTAATTAAAAAAATAATATTTTATTTAATTTAAATTGATTAAAGTTATTTAAAATATTGACAACCAAAATGCAATAAATTAAGATAGTATTCCTCAACAAAATTAATATGGGATGACACAATTGTATTCGTTGATCATTCTACGCTACCAATACTCATACTTTTGCAACAATATCAAAGAAACCCTCATATATAAAATGTGAAGTTTGTAGGCCTGAACATATGCATTGTTAAAATATTATTATTAATTGGTTGTACGTTTTGCATCCGTTAGTTTTAAGTTTACCGGGTCTTTAGCACTATTAATATAATGTTACAATTTGGAGAAAATGCAAAGTATTGTGTTGCCTAATGCCTATATAATAGGCTTGCTATCTAATATAATAATTGAACAGACTTTCCTCTAAAAGTGTTTTTCTTGTTTTGTTTTTTCTTTTACGCTAACATGGTATCAAGAGCCTCGTTTCACAAAAAGCCGTAGCTTTAATTTATTTTATTTCACCACCTCAATGGCTTCTAACAATTTTGTTCAGCCTGCAATTCCCCGCTTTGATGGTCACTATGATCATTGGAGCATGCTAATGGAGAATTTTCTAAGGTATAAGGAGTTTTGGCATGTTGTTTCAGCAGGAATAACAACACCGACATCTGGCACAGCAGTGACCTATGCACAAAGGACGGAATTGGAGGTAATAAAATTGAAGGACCTGAAAGCTAAGAATTATTTGTTTCAAGCCATTGACCGAACTATCTTGGAAACCATCTTGAACAAAGAAACTTCCAAGGATATTTGGGACTCAATGAAAAAAAAGTATCAGGGGTCTGCAAGAGCAAAGAGGCAGCAACTTCAAGCTCTACGTGCGGAGTTTGAAACAACCCGAATGAAGTCGGGAGAATCATAATCAGATTACTTCTCTCGCGTGATGGCAATTGTCAATCAGATGCTCATACATGGAGACAAAATCGAAGAAATCATGGTCATTGAAAAAATACTTCGATCTTTGTCCCCAAAATTTAATTATGTTGTATGTGCCATAGAGGAGTCTAAAGATATTGATGAGCTTTCCCTTGATGAATTGCAAAGTTCATTGGTGGTGCATCAACAGAAGTTATCAAACAACCAGATGCTGAGGAACAAGCATTGAAGGCTTCTACCAATACTCATTCCAACGGCTTTAGAGGAAGCGGTAGAGGTAGAGGCAGAGGACGAGGAGGTCGTGGAAATAGAGATTCTAGCAGGAATTACAGAGGCAATAATGATCAATTTCAAGGAAAAGGCAAAGGAAGAGAGCTTGACAAGTCTAAAGTAGAATGTTTTAGATGTCATAACTTTGGCCATTATGCTTCTGAATGCTATACCAGGTTGCCTCATAACAAGGAAAAAGGGGAAAGTTCAAATCTTGCTGAGATAAAGGAAGAGGAGACCTTGTTGATGGCTGTTCTAGAAGCAAAGAATGTTGAGCCAGATATTTGGTATGTGGATACAGGCTGCAGTAACAACATGACTGGTAACAAGTCTTCCTTTTCATATTTAAATAAAAATTTTCACTCTAGTGTGAGCTTTGGTGATTGCTCTAGTGTGCAAGTGATGGGAAAAGGTGATATTAATATAAGAACAAAAAATGGTTTTGTTGAGAAAATCTCTAATGTATTGTTAGGGTCGGTCCTGACATTTTCAGGGCCCTAGGCGAAATAAAAATAAAAGGCCCCTTTTTATAAAAAAATTTGAATTTCAAGTAAATTTTCTATAGTATGAAATATTATCGATATTCACAAGTCTATGTCATTAAATATAATCAACAAAATTACGTAAGCTACAAATATAATACCTTAATAGCATGATATTATAAAAAAAAATAAATAAACAAAATAACAAAATAGGTACATAGAAGTAGACTATCCTTTATGATTTGCCCAAATCCTAATGCTGAAGTAAATAAGAAAAAACGTTAGTTACCATGTAGTGAGCAATCCTAATGTGATTTTACAAGTTTGTCTGCTAGTTTTCTTTTTTCCTTCTTTCACATCCAGACAAATATTTTCTAGGCACTATCTTAGAAAACAGAATAACAAAACTAGAAAGTGATTAATAACACCTAATACTTGAGCATCAATTACAAATGGCATAATTCAAAGCAAAAGGAACTTGTCAAAAGCAAACAAAGGAGATAAGCAACCGCACAATCACAAAAAAAAAATTATTTAAAATACAATACTACAATTGAAAAATTAATGTATACTAATTTCTAATTTAATTTAAAATATTTCTATTTTTTTATATATATGTATAGGTATTAAAAAAATTTGGGGCCCCTAAGTCTCTGGGCCCTGGGCCTAGGCCCCACTTGCCCCCTATAGGGTCGACCCTGTGTATTGTATGTTCCTAATTTGAAAAGTAATTTGCTAAGTGTTGGGCAATTACAAGAAAAGGGCTATGTTATCACCATTAGCAAAGGTGCTTGTGAAATTTATGATCCTATTAGAGGTGCTATTGTTGTTGTACAAATGAGTTCAAACAGGTTATTTTTACTCAAGATTGAAAGCATTCAATCCAGCTTGATGGCCACAGTAAATGATCATTCTTGGTTATGGCATTACCGTTATGGTCACTTGAACTTTGGTGGATTGAAGACCCTCCAACTAAGAAACATGGTGACAGGCCTTCCACAAATTATTGCTCCTTCTCAAGTTTGTGAAGAATGTGTTGTTAGCAAACAACATCGTTCTCCATTTCCTAGTGGCAAATCATGGAGAGCAAAGTCTGTTTTGGAGCTAGTACATTCAGATTTATGTGGTCAGATAAAACCTAAATCCAATGGAGGTAAAAGATATATAATTACTTTCACTGATGATTTTTCTAGAAAAATTTGGGTCTATTTTTTACAAGAAAAATCAAAAGCTTTTTCTACATTTAAAAGCTTCAAGGCTCGAGTGGAAAATGAATCAGGAAAATTTATTAAGACCCTTCGCACAGACCGTGGAGGAGAATATTGCTCTAATGAGTTTGCAGCATTTTGTGAAGAGCATGGATTTCGAACGGAGTTGACAGCAGCATACACACCACAGCAGAATGGTGTATCAGAGAGGAAAAACAGAACCATTCTCAACATGGTGAGGAGTATGTTGAAAATGAGCAGCATCTCTAAAAGTTTTTGGCCCGAAGCAGTCAATTGGAGTACTCATGTTCTGAATAGGAGTCCAACATTTGCAATGAAGAATAAGACACCAGAAGAAGCATGGAGTAGAAGGAGACCAGATGTTAGTCACTTCAAAATTTTTGGTTGCATTGCATATGCTCACATTCCAGATCAGCAGAGGAGCAAGTTGGATGATAAAGGAGACAAGTGTATTTTTCTTGGTGTTAGTGATATTTCTAAAGCTTATAAATTGTATAATCCTAACATTAAGAAAATTGTTATAAGTCGAGATGTTGTCTTTGATGAAGAGAATTTCTGGAATTTTAATGAATATACAGGCAAACAATTTATTTTTCCAGATTTTAATGAGAAAGATGAAGCAGAACAGTAGCCACCAACTATTACTCAAGATGAGCATGTTGCAGCTCAAGACTTAGACGTTCCTGATAGAGTGTTGAGATCACCAGGAAGTAGAAAGAGACCTGCCTGGATGGATGATTATCATGTTCCAGGGATTAATCAAAATGAGGAACAAATAGTGCATTATGCTCTTTTTGCAGATTTGTGATCCTGTGTTTTTCGAGGATGTTGTTCAAGATTCAAAATGGAGAGAAGCTATGGATGTAGAAATTACAGCAATTGAAAGGAACAATACTTGGGAGCTTGCTGATCTTCCAAAAGGACATAAGACAATTGGTGTCAAATGGGTATATAAGACCAAGTTAAATGCAAATGGAGAGATTGACAAATACAAAGCACGCCTGGTTGCTAAGGTTATAACAAGAATTTGGCGTGGACTACAAAGAAGTCTTTGCTCCTGTTGCACGGCATGACACAATAAGGATGTTGACTGCATTAGCAGCTCAAAACTCATGGCCTATCTTTCAACTTGATGTAAAATCTGCTTTCTTGCATGGTGACTTGCAAGAGCAGGTATTTATTGATCAACCTCCTGGTTTATGTGAAACAAGGAAATGAGCATAAGGTGTATAAATTAAAAAAGGCACTATATGGACTAAAACAAGCACCTCGAGCTTGGTATAGTCGTATAGATGCATATTTTTTAAAGGAAGGTTTTAAGAAATGTCCATATGAGCATACTTTATTTGTTAAAATTGGTGATGATGGAAAAATGCTCATTGTATGTTTATATGTGGAGATCTTATTTTCAGTGGAAATGATAGCACCATGTTTGAAAAATTTAAGAAATCTATGATGAAAGAATTTGATATGTCTGATCTTGGTAAGTTGCATTATTTTCTTGGCCTAGAAATAGTGCAATCAACTAATGGAATTTTTGTTTCACAAAAGAAGTATGTGCGAGAAATTCTAGAAAGGTTTCATATGAAGGATTGCAATCCTGTTAGCACTCCCATTGAGATTGGCGTAAAACTTAATAAAGATCATGAAGGGAAGCAGGTGGATAGCACATTCTTCAAGAAAATTGTGGGCAGTTTGATGTATCTAACGCTACAAGACCGGACATAATGTATTATGTGAGTCTCATCATAAGAGATGCATTTGTTAGCTGCCAAGAGAATTCTTCGTTACTTGCAAGGAACAAAGGATTTTGGATTGTTCTATGAGTATGGGACAAGGATGGACTTGTTGGGATTTAGCGATAGTGACTATGCAGGAGACCCAGATGACAAGAAAAACACTTCCGGTTATGTTTTTATGATGGGTCAGCAGCTATCTCTTGGTCATCACGGAAGCAGCCTATTGTCACTTTGTCCACAACAGAAGCAGAGTTTGTAGCAGCTTTAGCATGTGCTTGCCAAACAATTTGGTTAAGGAATATTCTTGAAGAAGTTCATTTCAAACAACAAGGTCCTACTCTCATTTATTGTGATAATAGCTCTACTATAAAGCTGTCAAAGAATCCTGTTATGCATGGAAGAAGCAAGCATATAGATGTGAGGTTTCATTTTCTAAGGGACTTATCAAATGAAGGAGTTATTGATCTTGTCTATTGCAAAAGTGAAGAGCAGATCGTTGACATCATGACCAAACCATTGAAGTTGTCTGCATTTTTTAAGCTAAGAAATTTACTTGGAGTATGCATACATGATGAATCTCATTAAACTGTTAGTTTGCAAACTTTCAGTTTAAGGGAGGGTGTTAAAATATTATTATTAATTGGCTGTACATTTTGCATGTGTTAGTTTTAAGTTTACCGGGTCTTTAGCACTATTAATATAATGTTACTATTTGGATAAAATGCAATGTATTGTGTTGCCTAATGCCTATATAATAGGCTTGCTATCTAATATAATAATTGTACATACTTTCCTCTAAAAGTGTTTTTCTTGTTTTGTTTTTTCTTTTACGCTAACATGCATATGATACTATCAGTAACATCAGATTCCCATGATGTTCGTGTAAGCAAATTAAGGATCTTGAATTCATAATTCTCACACTGTTTGTTTGCTATAATTGAAGATTACAAGGAATGGAAACTTACCCATATCCATGCTTGAAGTTTCTCTTGAATTCCTTGAGTGTTTGTTCTCTCCTCTGAATCTAGTAAATGCCTTTTCTCTTCTCTGTTCCTTTCTTATGTTATGTATTCTCTTGATGATTGGAGAATCCTTTTTGGTAAGTTATATATCAGCATAACCACCTTTCTAAACTGAATATATATCAGAGGAGAGGGACTTTTAAATTATAAAAGACCCAATTGATTCTAAATGACTTTAATAAGGTTAATCCTCATCACATTGAACTCTCTTTAATAAGAATCAATCCTTTAAATTACATGAGCCACTATAGATTATTAAAATAATCTAACAATCTCCCACTTGGCTCATGTGATAACTTGAATGTTCAACTAACTATAATTGTACACTATACGTTGAAACTATTAAGCCATCATCTTTAATTGAATTAAGATGATCGGATCATGGCGGTCACAAGTCAAGTAAAACGACATGATTCCTTCCATGTATCACATAACCAACTCAACCCAAATAACTTTTATCCTTGATGTCTTTCATAGACACAATTCATTATCACACTAAACAATACATATATATAACATAATGTGGATAACAAATAATTAAAACAACGGAAACATAACTTTAATTGAATTCAAAAGTGTTACAATACAAGCAATATAACTATACATATATGTACATATCTTGCTTTTATTCTAACAAGGTCTTATCTATGATGCCCATCTCTTTAACATGGCCAATGAATGTTTTGGCGGTAATCCTTTGGTTAGCGGATCCGCTATCATCATATCAGTACCAATATGCTTAATTAACACTCTTTGTTTCCGAACTTCTTCCTTGACACTCAGGTACTTCAAATCCATGTGTTTCGCACCTTTAGAGTACCTATCATTCTTAGAGAAGAAGACAGCTGCAGAAATATCACAATACATTCTCAGCGGCCTAGCTATACTGTCGACAATGCCGAGCCCTGCGACAAAGTTCCGCAACCACAATGAATGAACAGTGGCCTCAAAGCACGCCACAAATTCAGCCTTCATAGTGGAAGTAGCTATCACAGATTCTTTTCCGATCCTCCATGAAATTGCCCCTCCAGCTAATAGGAAAACATAACCAAATGTGGATTTCTTAGAGTCCACACATCCTACATAGTCTGAATCTGAGTATCCAATTACCTCCAGGTGATCTGACTTTCTGTACGTGAGCATGTAATCTTTGGTGCCTTGTAAATACCTAAGAACTTTCTTTGCAGCTTTCCAATGATCCATTCCGGGATTACTTTGATACCGGCCTAACACTCCAACAGCAAAACTGATATCTGGCCGTGTGCAAGTTTGAGCGTACATCGAACTCCCAACAACTGATGCATAGGGTATAGACTCCATTTCCTTTCGTTCCAAGTCATTCTTGGGACACTGCATTTCACTAAATTTATCCCCTTTTTGAATTGGAACTATTCCAGGAGAACATTTTTCCATTCTGAATCTCTCTAGAACTTTATTGATATAGCCTTTTTGAAGACAATCCCAATAGTCCTTGTGATCTATCACGGAATATTTCAATTCCTATCACATAGGATGCCTCTCCCATATCTTTCATTTCAAAGTTCATAGAGAGATACTTCTTTACATCATGTAACAATCCAGTGTCATTAGCAGCAAGTAGGATATCATCAGCATATAGAACTAATATAATGAACTTACTCCCACTGACCTTCATGTAGATACACTTGTCAAAAGCATTTTCTACAAAACCATATGACGTTATGGTATCATTGAACTTAAGATACCATTCTCGAGAAGCTTGTTTCAATCCATATATTGACTCCTTTAACTTACACACTAACTTTTCTTTTCCTATGATCACAAACCCTTCTGGTTGGTCCATATAAACTTCTTCTTCTAAGTCACCATTAAGAAAGGCAATCTTTACATCCATTTGGTGAAGCTCTAAATCATAATGAACCACCAACGCCATGACAATCCTTAGGGAGTCCTTCTTTGAAACCGGAGAGAAGGTCTCTTTATAATCAATGTCATCCTTTTGAGTGTAACCTTTGGCAACAAGCCTAGCCTTGAACCTTTCAATGTTGCCTTTCGAGTCTCGTTTGGTCTTACACACCCATTTACAACCGACCCGCTTTGAATTTTCAGGCAACTCGACTAGTTCCCAAACATTGTTGTAATCCATTGATTTCATCTCTTCTTTCATAGCATTGAACCATTTTTTAGAATTGCTACATTCCATGGCTTGTTTAAATGAGACTGGATCCTCATCAATGCTTAAGTCACATCCATACTCAATAGAGTAAACCACATAGTCGTTCGGAATAGCAAATCTTCTATGCCTTTCAGACCTTCTTAATGCTACTTCTTGTGGTTCATCTATTGCTTGTTCATTTTCAACTTGCACATCATTAGCTGGTTCATTACCTATATATTCATCTTGTGGGTTTGGAATATTAAGTTGTTGTCTTGCCGTGTTGTGTGACTGTCATACAACAAGAGGGATAACAACTTGAGGAGGAACACTAGTGTAAGAGGTTCTATACGAATCTCTCTAATATCCACACTTTGTGGTTCTCCACTCCCAGTGAACTGACTATTCTCAATGAACCGAGCATTTCCAGACTCAACTATTCTCGTACTATGGTTAGGACAGTAAAATCTATACCCCTTTGATTTTTCTGGATACCCAATGAAGTAACCACTAATGGTTCTTGCATCAAGCTTCTTTTCATGTGGATTATATACCCTTACTTCTGCCGGGAAATCCCAAATGTGAAGATGCCTCAAACTAGGTTTCCTTCCTGTCCACAGTTCATAAGTGGTCTTAGGAACTGCTTTACTGGGAACCCCGTTTAACAAATATGTAGCAGTCTTTAATGCATGCATCCACAACGATATAGGTACAACATTGTTACTATTACTTAACATACTCCTAACCATATCCATAAGAGTACGATTCCGCCTTTCAGCTACACCATCCTGTTCAGGTGTACCGGGCATTGTATATTGTGCACATATGCCCCGACATTCAAGAAATTTTGCAAACGAACCTGGACATTGTCCACTTTCATGGAATTTACCATAAAACTCACCACCTCTATCAGACCTCATTACTTTCACTTTTCTATCTAATTGTCTTTCAACTTCATCAATGAACACCTTTAGGAAGTCCACTGATTGAGACTTTTCATGCAAAAGATACAAATAACAATATCTAGAGTAGACATCAATAAAGGTAATGAAATACTTTTCACCGCCCCATGACGGAACATCAAATGGACCACAGATATCAGTGTGTATTAACTCAAGTAATTGACTACTTCTTGTGGCAAGATTCTTTGATCTATTTTTCATTAGTTTGCCTTTGATGCAATCTACACATATTCCCTAGTCATCAAAATCCAATTGAGGTAAAATTTCATTTCTCATTAACCTTAGTATCCTTTCTCTGGATATGTGACCTAACCTTTGATGCCACAAGAAAGCAGAATTTTCATTATGTGCACTACGTTTAATACCAATATTATGTGCAACATGAAACAGGGATTCAATAAAATTAACATCAAGATTAAAACGATATAAACCATTAATTAATGTACCAGAACCATAATAGTACTTATCTTTATATAATGAGAATACACCATGTCCAATCTTAAAGTTAAAACCTATATTATCCAACATTGGAACAGAGACTAAATTTCTAGCACAACCAGGAACATAAAGACACTCTTCAAGATCCAAATGACAGCCAGTGTCCAAGACCAATCTATACGTCCCAATTCCTTCTATTCGTGCCTTCATTCTGTTCCCCATATACAAGAACTTTTCATTTCCTTTTATGGTTTGGATAGAAAGAAATCCCTGTGTAACATGAGAAACATGAGTAGTAGCACCAAAATCTAACCACGAGGTACTATTAGGTCTTCAATAAGATTTGATTCAAAATTTACCGAAACATAGTAAATACCTTTCTTTTCGAACCAAGCCTTCCTTTTAGGGCAATCTTTCTTGAAGTGACCTCCCTTCTTGCAGAAATGGCATCTCTGCTCCTTCTGGATTCTGCCTTCATTGACTTTCATTGAGGCTTTCTCCTTCTTTTTACCCTTCGAACCAGGCTTTCCCTTGCTGCTGCTAGCACCATCATACCCCACGAGATGGACGAATTGATCCTTCAGTTTCTTTAATCTTCCTATGAACTAACATTGCCTTAAGTTCCTGGAAGCTCCACTTTTCCTTGATAGTGTTGTAGTTCACTTGGAATTGTCCAAATTCTGGAGGAAGTGAGTTCATAATAAACTGAACCAGAAATGTCTCATTCACCTCCATACACATGGTCTTTAATTTTGCTGATAGGTTTGCCATACTAGTTACATGATCATGAATGGACTGAGACCATTCAAACTTCTTCGTTGTTAATTCACTCATTAGGCTCCCAACAATGGACTTGTCAGTAATATCCGATTGAGAGTACTCCTTAACCCTTGTCATAAATTCCCTAGCATCATCGGTTTTGGGCATTGACGGCTTTACATTTTCTGTCATCGTCATTCTCATTAAATTCAAGCTCAACCTGTTAGACCGCTCCCAAGCCTCATAAAGAGATTTGTCAGCCTCTGTACTAGTCTCAGTAATGGCTGCGGGCTTCTCATCCATAATCAGTGCAAGGTCCAATTCCATCACACCAAGTTGAAACTTGATTTGCTCAGACCAGTCAGCATAATTCAGCCCGTTGAATTTAATGACTCCATTGCCCATATCATATAAATTAGCGAAAACTGCAACATTTCACATGCTCATACCATTAATGCTTTGAGTAAGCATAATAGATTCAAACATATACTAACTTTGACGATGTATTTAAGTTCACCTTTGGGTTACACCTAAATCCATAATTTCTAACAATAATAATGCTAACACCAACATACTTAAATAGACAATTAGTAACGCTTAAATGAACATGCAAGTTATCTTTGGATATACAAACATATTCTCCAAGTATGTCAAATAATTCTTTAATATTATTAAGAGTAATATGTTAGATTAGTCCTTGACTTTGTAAGCGTAGGTCAAGTTAGTCCCTGACTTTATCGAAATAGCAATTTAGTCCCTGAGATAGGAGAACGTCGATCAAGTTAGTCTCTGCCGTCACTATCGCAGGGATGTATTTGCTTTAAAATGGGATAAAGATAGGGACGTATGTGAATTAAAATGAAATCTCAGGGACTAAATTGCTATTTCGATAAAATCAGGGACTAACTTGACCGATGCTTACAAAGTCAGGGACTAATCTGACATATTACTCATATTATTAATTATAAGCAATGGTATACCTTTGGGTAACACATGGAGACCTTATAATAATAAATTTAATTTAATCCATAAATTTACTTTTATATAACATCAAATTTATGGGTAATTGGAACAACCGTACAATTTTGGAATTAACATTTTAAGACTCGACCACTTTGGTGATTTTCAAATCTAACCCATAATGTAATTCCAAAATAAAATTCATAAGTTGTATATATAATATACACAAGCATTCGTATGATCTATAATAATTTCATACAATGACAATATATAATTCTTTCAGCCTACACAATTTAGTAGGAAATCCAAAGAACTTATATACATATCCATATATATACATAACCATATATGCAGAACTTTCGTTAATACCCATTAAAATAACAAAAACCTTATATACATACACGGTACAGTGAGGGTGGCATACTCATGAATATGTGTTTCACATACCAAGTTATAGATATATAACACATTAAGCCCTAGGATTAAGTAGCAGACAAGAATCGCATAAAGGAAAAAGGAAGAAATAAATAAATAAAATATGCATATTAGAGTCTAGAGACAAATTACATGATTTGAACACTGTGCAAGATGACTATTATGTACTTTCATGAAGCATTCATGCAGCGGAAAATTACAATGACCGAAAGGGAATAATCATTTATTTAGTCGCAAGTCTATAAAGCGATAAATCTGAGAACAAACAGTAATTATAATACTTCATATATTATCGATTCGGTGCAACGGAAATCATTATAATGATGCACCAAAATTACTATGATGTGCAACGGAAATCAATATACTTTTAGTGGAGAACTAGTAAACAACCCCGTGCCACGCACGGGGCCATTACACTAAGCCAATAATTCATACATGATATAATTATGGATTTCATAATATGTTGAAATGTACATTAATCACGACACTTTTGTTTGGGTATATTTTTAGTCATAATCTCAACCATGGCATATAAGAAAAGTTTCTCACAAAAAATGCACACATTGAATTAAAATTAGGCACACATAAAATTAGGCACACATTGAATAACATCCATCACAAATTAGGCACACACTGAATTTGATTGCAACTACATCATATGCTTCTGCTGCTTCCTCTTGAGTGGCTAAATTTAGTTTAAGGACCATAAGAACAACATTAATTTCTTTTATCACAGTAAGAAAGGTGTTTAGAAAATATCTATTCTTCTTCATTTGTCCTGCAAATTTGGGTACTGATATTGTTACAGATGGAAACCATATCACTCAATGTGATGTCTATTATGTTCCTATCAAACGCCAACCAAAACCAAATGCAAAACTTCAGAACTTGTCTTCACAAAGCCAAGTACAATGATTCTTAATTTTATGATTCCTATTTTATATTAATTTTACCTGCTAACTAAATAAAATAAAAATGATGCCCTTTTTGGAGCTCTGAAGCCTCAATTTCCATTAGACATCTCATACGTGCCTAGTTGCATTAAATGTAACACCCTATACTTAATTACCCTTAATTCCCTTTATATTAAAAATACGGACTTAAAAATTCATTTTTAATTTATGGAAATCAATCGTCAAACGGACGGAGTTTCGTTTGTTTTTAGGACTTTTCTAAATTTTCAACCTGATAAACACAATTATATAAAATCAACAGTAGCCAGCAGGGCTCAAATATAAATATATATGCATCACATAGTTGCCCCATGGGCTCAAGAGTAAAACATCAGTGTCAGTTTGTCAGAGTGCCAGCATAAGCTAAGTATGTAAATCGAGAGACCATAACAACAACTATGCCCAAAATAAATCACATATTGTGCCCAAAAGAAACTATCCTAAGTCTCACTCAAAAAGCATAAACAACACATAAACATCAAAATAATACGGAGGCTTAGGTCCCAATATATGTATCTAAAACCCATAACCCTACTCTCCCTGTGAGGGAGAGTAATCCTGCTCGGCCAGTCCTGGTGTATACTCCGATTCAGTACCTGAAAAATGGTAAGGAGGTGAGTATTACACAATAAAATAGGGAAGCAGTTTCTATTATGCTATACTGAGCCACCAGGCCAAACACAAATAATCATATATTGCATATAAACCAGTGCATCATTCCCAAACATTTCAATTAATTCAATTCCCATAATAAATTTAATTCATCATAGCTTTAGATTCCATACTTAATATTTTACCACTTTATTCCAAAATTCAATACTATTTATACTCTTGCATCGGATCACCTTTCACTTTTCATCACATAAACTTTATGTATTCGTAAAGACTTTTAGAAATTATTACGTGGATTTCCATCATTGCGTACAGTCTCCTTCGGACAACGTCTTACAGCAGCGCATCAAGTGCGTCTTACGCGGTCTATGCGTACAGTCTCCTACGGACAACGTCTTACAAGACCTGGATTCCACAATCGGAAGGTGCATCCATCATTGCGTACAGTCTCCTTCGGACAACGTCTTACAGCAGCGCATCAAGTGCGTCTTACGCGATCTATGCGTACAGTCTCCTACGGACAACGTCTTACAAGATCTGGAGAGGCACAATCCAATTTTTACCATTAATTAATATATGGTGTGTGTGTCCATAATTGCGTACAGTCTCCTTCGGACAACGTCTTACAGCAGCACATCAAGTGCGTCTTACGCGATCTAGGCGTACAGTCTCCTACGGACAACGTCTTACAAGATCTGGATTCACACACTCTTTGTTCTTTAAGTCTTTGAATTACATTTTCATTTGTTTCATTTGTTGTCAATCTCATGAGTTTCATCAATTTAATCATTCCATTATATTTTCACTATCCACAGAGTCATAACTATCTATTCCAATCAACATATTCATGATCATTCATAAGCTTCAGTTCAACATAATTTAGAACAATAATCACCATTAATTCAAATATCATATTCTCATTTAAGTCCAACATAATATACCACTACACATTTATGCATAATCACAAATTAATATATTAATAACTATCCTAGGGTTTCTCATCAAAATTAACAAACACCTCCTAGCAATCCAATATACACATAATACAACCTACCCCCTAGAATAAGGTAACACAAACCTCCTTACCTCAATTGCTTAGAGATAGGGAGATTTTAACTTGCCCTAAGCTTGAGCCTTTCCCACAAAGAGATACCAAACCAAAGGATAAGGATGGAACCTAATATAGAGTTATAAAAGAGAGGAAATCATCATTTATGTCATGAATCAAATCAAGAACCAAAGAAAAATGGTGCCTCCAAAGCCTAGCATTGAAAAACCACCATTAATGGTAGAGAGAGAGAAAAAAAAACGAATTTGAAAGGGAAAGAGGGGAACCCACACTCAAACACTTACTTGGAGATGATAATAACAATCCTTGATGATGGAATGAGTGCTACCCACTTGATTCTTGATCAATTTGAAGTGAGAAAAGCTTGAGCCCTAGAGGAGAGAGAGAGGTTCGAATTTTGGAGAGAGAAAGGAGGATGGTGATTTGTGTGGGTGACTTGCTCTTTTTTTTTAATGTTTCCTGGCCACCAAAGGCACCAATCGGGTGGCTGGGGTGCCAAATCTTGGCCCCCAAGGTCTGATCGTGCGGCTGGAGACGCACCAGCTGGTGCACGCGCGCCTGGGCGCGGTCGAGGTGCGCCTGAGCGCGGGAGAGGCACCAGCTCCCATTCTGGTGCATGGTGCTGCGCCTGGTGCGGGACTGGTGGGACAAATGGCGCGCCAGACTGATGAGGACGTGTGACTGGTGCGCACAGGGCGCGCCTGGGCGCATGGAGGGCGTGCCTGGGCGGTTTTTCTACTGGTCTGGTGCATGATTTGCACCCTGGTGCGCCTGGGCGTGCACCAGAAATTCCAAACTTCGATTCGCCGTAACGTTTTCGTTAACCGTCGGATCGGACCCAAATTTTTAGACAAGCTTCTTAATCCCCTAAACTTCACATCCAACGGTAGAATTTAATTTCTTAGCATCCTATAATAAATTCCTAATTTTCTCTTTTTGGCTGATTTCTAACATTTAAAACGCCGACTTAACCCCCGATTCCGCTTAGATAATTTTGCCCATTGCTACAAATGTCTCCTATACAACCCCTAGTACTTATAAATACTACTCTCTAATCACCCAAAATTCTTTAAGCAATTTATTCAGTTATTTCTTGGGTATTAAACAATAATTTCATTTAAAATAAAACTTAGGATGTTACATTAAACATGTTCTCATTCTCATTTCTTCTCTGCAAATATCTGCTCTTCTTCCATGCAACGTGAACAAAAAGAAAACTCTGTCAAAACAAAACCAAACTATCACATGTGAGAGAAAGAAACTAAAAGATAAATCAAGGCTTCATCTTAACACAAACTTTACTCAACTCAGTCCTACACCATGTTATAAAAGTAGTAAATTACAAAGAAGGCTATGAGGAGAGTGTGAGGAATCTGGTTGTCTAAATAGCAGTACTCAAAAAGTATCATCCACTCATGAAGCCTGTGAAAACTTTTAATTGTTTCCTAATAACCTACAAAATAGTTAAAATTTGCAGGCACATAAAGAATGGCATTGTAGGATATAGCATAACTTATCTCCACTAAATAAAACCTTGACTATTAAAAAAGAAAAAAGAAGCGAACATAAGAGTGGTTGCCTACTATCAACATGTGTCAAGGCTTATAATGATTTTGAATATAAATAAGCTATGTTTCTATAAACCTTAAGTTGATACCTCAATATTTGGTAGCCCAAATTACGAGGCCCAAATCATGTAAGGGCCCAGAAGTTGTCAAACAAAAATAAAGTAATAAAGATACTGAGGAAAGCGCGCCAACTCCGGGAATCGTCCAAGGCGACACACACTCACGGCGACGGCTACCAAGGCGGCACTTCCCGATAAGGTGCCCAGAAGAAAGAGTAAAGCGCACTAGTGGCGGTAAACGCCATGTGTCATCCCAAAGTGTCTCAGATGCCACAGAAACCCGAGGAGAACATCGGGATAAACGAAGGCGAGTCGGAGGCAGAAGCTCACAGAAGGCGCACACGTGACCAGCCAAGGGCGACATAGCCATCCGAGGCTGCGACGGTTTGCAAAGTAAGCCAGAAAGGAATATTTTATTCACCCAAGGCAAAGCTGAGGGGAGTAAGACTTGGAGTCCTCTCCTTCTCCGTAATAATCAAATGCCAAAGCCAAGAATGGTAAAGAAGACAAAGACACTGAAAAGGTGCTCTGAATACATAATGCAAGGAGTCATTAACCAACAGACAAAGAAGAGCGAGCAAGGACCACTGGTCCAAAGCACCAATATAAATAAGAGGAAGAAAAGAGAATCAGGGAGAGGAGGGCAGAGCCCCGGAAGGCCACCCCCCCCCAAAAGGTCGAGAGATGCCGGAAGGCAAGAGGAACAATACCCCAAAGCGACAATAGCTGCAATACGATACACACAATATACACCAAAAGGTACAAAAGCTCCTCCCTCTGAAAAGCGGAGAGAAAGCATGAGAAGTAAGAGAGAAGCTCGAAGGGAAAAAACTGCCCAGCAAACACAAGAGACATCACTCCTCCCCCGGAAGCACCCTCTGCAAAGGGGTGTCATGGAGAAGTAAGAGACGAAATAAGCAACGAAGGAGAAACAGAAAAGGAGGAAAAGCCAGAAAGCGTGCACCTCCAGCAACCATCGTAAAAGCCAAGACGAGGGGGTCAGAATACCCAGAAGGCGCAGTAACCAACAATGGTTACAACACGGAAGGCGTACAGCGAAAAGGAAAGGAAGCTCCCCTTCTGAAACCCAAGATTTAGCAATGCAAAAGGGGTGTAAATCCAAAGCGCACACCCCTCCCTTTGTAAAATACCACGAACGTGGGAGCCATTTCCTTGTATCGACCCCTCTGTATCTCGTCTCAGTATAATAAAAGCCTAAAGCTTCATCAAGTTTACGAACCCATTATCTCTTTTAATTAAACAATCATTATCGCACAAAGCGGTCCGAAACAATTGGCGACTCCGCTGGGGAAGCTACGGCTTCCAGCCTTGAAGAAAAGGCTCCTAGAGGCACTACTCAGGAGGCAGCTCCCGAGAGCATTCGGCCTCCAATCGAAGAAGCGCTGCAGAGACGAAGTGCTCTTTCAGGCCAGAGGCGATCTCTTCAGAAGGCGGCCCGTCACTGGAAGGCGAGCCCTCCGAAAGACACGCCTCAGAGAAGCAATCTCCCTAAAGGGGAGTAATCACGAAAGATGACCGGTTTCGCCCTAATGCAAGCTTTCTAGAAGGCGGTGAGACTCGTCCAAAGGTGGCATAGATCCTTGCGAGCCCGACTGCTCAGGAAGGCGACGCCTCGGAGGGCGGTGACTTTCGCTCTGTTTAAGAGCGGTCGCGCGACTGAAAGGGGTGGAGATGCGTCCTTGCTAACGAAGGCGCCACACGAAGTACGCCCTCGCTGACGAGGGCGCCGGGTCGCAGAAAGTAGAAGCTCAGGAGCGGAGGCGCAATCAACCAATCCACGTGGAAGACGCCTCATATCATCTGCACTATCAGCTAAGTATACGCAAACCCTGACTCGGTCTAATTTATCGTTTTTATTCTGATAAGTCCATGAATTTGGTAGATGTGAATCATGACAAAATAAAAGATATATTGTACTTACTTGCATATAAGTCGTTGTATGTAGCTACAACATGCTTGCTTTGTGCATCTATGTCTTGATATGCTTTCGGTAGTGACGCTTTCGCATGATATCATGTTCTACGCCGTTAGCCTTATGTTCACTTTGACTAGAATGACATTATTGCAATATAGTCCAAATCTGAGTATGTCACGACTGAAAATGACATGTGCATGATAACAATCATGAATGTCGTCGCTCTGATATGTATCGAATGTTTGATTAGAGAAAACAATGACTAGACGAATCTATGCATTTGAATGTTTGCTTTAAGAACTGAAATTAGTATATCATACCAGTTATTCTTGTCAACTTTTCCCTGGCTCAACCGTGGCGTGATGAAAGGAAACTGTTTCCATAAAAAAAACATCTAAAAGTTATAAGTTATATGATTGGAATGTTGAAAAGGCATGCTCTAGGAAAGCGTTGCATAAAAGCATGACCTGGATAGTGTTACATAGTGATGCATGATTGATTGTATACATGGTTTACTGGATGCAACTAATAAGACGGACATATATAGCATGAAAACATCCGGAAAATGAAAGTTGTTTATGTAGGAATAAGAATGAATCACTCCTTAAAGTCTGAGAAGTCTTTTGATGCTCTTCCAAAAAAAACTCCGCATCTTGCCCAATGAAAGCAAGGCGGTTAAAAGTGAAGAAGCAAACGGTGAAACGAAAGCAAAAGCGCCGAAAAAGAGACGCAATGCACAAGTAGAAAAGAGCAGTGAAAAATCAAACAATGAAAAAAAGGAGAGCTCACCAGAAGTGGGCGAACCCTGAGCAAAATGGTGGGATGGACGAAATCCAGAATCAGAAGGCGAACACGAGGCCATCGTGGCAAGACGCATGTAAGCATGTGTTCGGTACAAACTAACTGACGAGGAAAGGCGAGAAAAGCAAGGGTGAATCATGAAGCCTCATGAGGAGCTGCAAAGATGAAACCCAAGGCACGCCAAGGGAAAATAAACAGTACCGAAGCTAGAAATCCTGAAGTAAACCAAGAGCAGAACATTGCTAGTGCCAACCCAAAAAAAAAAAGCTGACAAATGAATTCAAACCTGAAAGACGAAAGTGACTCCAAAACAAAAGTGTGCAAGAGAAGTAATTAAAAAGCAAGAGCAGACGCATATGCAAAAGTTGACACAACTAAACCAGGGGACATCTCTCAAGCAAAACTAAAAGTCAAAGTGAGCCCCGAAGGGGCTGACAAAGAATTCGAATCAGAAAGACCAAGGCAGCTTCAAAGCGAAAGCGTGCAAAAGATCACAAGCCAGAAAGTTAAAAGAAAATCAATGCAGATATCTGAGCGCAACAGCAAGACAAGATGAAAAGTAAAAAGGACATAACAAAACTCAAAAGGCGTACAATTGCAAAGACGTACACCTTCAAGGCGTACAACCGTAAGGCGTACATGAAAAGGCGCGCATGCAACATGAAGACGAATGCAAGCTCCGTAATGGCCAATGCGAGTACAAGATCCTGAAAAGTATGCTACTCAAAGGCGTACTTAAACACTGAAGCACTGAATCAGATGCAAGGACAAGGTGCAGGATAAAATCAAGACAGCGTACAAACGATTGACCCAAAATGGCCTCAAACACAACATAACCAAGCCAAGGCATCCCAAAACAAATAAAACGAAGAAGTCTGTAGCAAGCCCCTGAAGCAAGGCATATGAACCTATACATACGTCAAAGCAGATCATGCGAAAGCAAGCATAAGCACAAGGTCAATCAGAAAACCCAAGCATTTGCACGCCGATAATCGCAAGAAGAACTAAAAAGTAACGCCCATGACAAAAGGTGTTACGAAGCACAAGCAATCAGAATCAAGCAATCGATCAGAGGCAGGGAAGTGCCTGTGACAAGAGGCACCAATGCTAAAGCTCGAAGCGACACTGATGACATGAGGTGTTCCCAGAAAGAGCTCGAAAGATACTGACGACATGAGGTATCACTGTAGAAAAACACCCTCAAACAGGGTCAATAATGCCAGAACGCGAGGTTCAACACTTCAAAAAAAAAGAAGAAAAAGGAAGAGAAGAAGAAAAAGAAAAGAAAAAGAATAGTGTTGAACCGTACCGCGGGCACAAGCGCCTTATCGCGGTACCCGGATAGACCTCCTGAAAAATTTCCGGGACAGACGCGGGCGAAGTACGCCATATCGCGAGACTAGAAAAGGTCCCGGGAAACAAGGGCGCTAGTCTTAAACGCGGGCGGAAAAAATCTGTAAAAGAGGTTGGCTAACGCAAGATCTAAAGCGATCCGTTAGTTTACAAAGCCCCAACGTGGAAACTGAAAAAAAAAAAAGCCCCAAAGCGGCAAAGCCCCAACGTGGCAACTGAAAAAAAAAAGCCCCAAAGCGGCAAAGCCCCAACGTGGCAACTAAAAAAAAAAGCCCCAAAGCGGCAAAGCCCCAACGTGGCAACTGAAAAAAAAAAAGGCCCCAAAGCAGCAAAGCCCCAACGTGGCAACTGAAAAAAAAAAGCCCCAAAGCGGCAAAGCCCCAACGTGGCAATTGAAAAAAAAAAGAGAGCCCCAAAGCGGCAAAGCCCCAACGTGGCAACTCAAAAATAAAAGGAGAAAGAAAGCCCAAAAGCGGCAATTGAAAAGCCCAAGGCGGCAAGCAGAAAATCCAAAGCAACAAACAAAAGAAAGGGTCCAAAGTGATAACATCTGTGAAGCGTGCCCAACGAGCACCTCAACAACAATCTTGGCACCAATGACATGAGGGGTCATTGAAATCTGCAAGCAAGTTTGAAGCGCCCGGAGCGCGCTCCAAAAAAAAAAGTGGAGAGGGGAGGAAGGAAACCTTCCTTGGGGCACCAATGATATAAAGGCCCCTATAAAAACGAATAATATAAAAAAAAAGGAAGAAAAAGAAAAGAAGAGTTCTGCTCTATCAGAACACTTGAAGAAAAGGCACCAAAACTGAGAAGTGCAAAAAATGCAAGAGCAGTAGCAAGCGATTACAAAGCTACGAAGTTCAAGCCACAACTGCTAAAGCGGCGAAGCCAACGAAAGCGCACAAGAACAAAGGCGTAAAATTCAAATGCAAGTCTCAAGCGCAAGGCAAACAACAACAACAACAAGATGATGAAAAGACAAAGACAAGATATGCATAACAGCATTGTCAACATAGCAGCAAGCGTACAAAGTAGAATCCAAACTTGAGGAGCACATACAAAAGGCATCATGGACACCAAGATGCAAGTTCAAAAGCAATAAAACAACAGAAGTCAAGTTCTAACAAAGTCATACAAATCATGGAGCCAAAGAGAAGGTCATAACCGAAACCATAATTCGAAAGGAGAAACGTCAAAGCAATGGCATAAAGTGGCGAAACAGTGCCTACATAAAAAAGAGGGAATTCAAAGAAGTGACCCTGCAGACTTCCTCATAAGAATACTTTGTGTTGGCCAAATCCCTAATCTCCTGATCAAGAGCCTCTAATTCAGTGGTTGCTTGATCAAGCTGAGAAGAAAGCTCCTTGATATGAGACACCAAAGGAGCACGGCGCTCCTGCAGAGCACGCTCAGCGTCGGCCAACTCAGCGTCGTCAAATGGAGGGCGCAAACTTTCAAAACCAGCAATGGCACTTTCAAGCCAGGGACCAGAATAATGTTGAAATTGAAGCGTGTACAAGCAATCCAAGATCTTAGCCTTCTCCTCCCATGGCGAGTCATCTACGTCAACTGAGCGGACCAAATGCAACATCCGCAACAAAGTTTGAGAACCGGAATCCTGGAAAAGGCGAGGAAGCGAAGCTGAAGGAGGAATCAAGAAAGCATGGGCACGCAAGAACGAATCAATCAAAGCTTGATCATCCGCAGAAAATGGAGCTGCAAAAGCATATGCGGAAATGATGAGACCAAAACACAAGAGAAGAGATAAGTCCAACTTAGGCCAAGTGAAGAAAATACTTACAAACCAAATAAGATCCTGGAGAAGCGGAGGCGTGACTTGCCCTCACGGCAGGAGCCTTACCCTTATCGGCTAAAGAAACAAGATTTGCAGCAGCTTGACTCTCTGGAGGGGCAGGGGCGTCAACTTCAGCACCTACCCCACCAAACATGTTTTCAGATCTTGGAACATCAGAAACAAGTTCATAAATAATGTCAGCAGCAGCAATATCTGAAGGGGCCTTCGAAGGCGCACCCTTGGGAGAAACAGGGACACTCCTTGGAGTGCCAGCAGGAGGCATCAAAGAAGTGAAGCCATCACTGGCAGCAGAATCAGAAGGGGCAACACCCCCACCAGCTGAAGGTTGGCAAAAGAGGTTCATAAAATCTTCATGATCGGAAGCAAGTGAAACAGCAGGAGCGTTCTCAGGAAACTGAGATGAAAGCGACGTCGATGAATGACCATCAGCACCACCTGCGCTCAAAAAGGAAAAAGAAAAGAGAGTCAGTGACGTTATGAAAACTGTCCAAGCAAAACAAACTGAAAAGACTAGAAGAAAATAAAAGAGCAAGAAATGGAACCTGAAAAGCGACCCCCAGCGCCACCGCTTTCAGCAGAAACATCACAAGACAAGAAAGAATCACCAGAATTAGTTTCAGCAATGTCATCTTGAACCAAGTCCACATGGACTGGGGAAGAAGGAGCAATACGGATGTCGGAAGTGCGAAGGCGGCTAGACCGACGAGTAGGAACGGCTGCAGCTGCCTTCCTCCTTTTGCTGGAATTGGCGGCGCTACTACTACCACCCCGAACAGAAGATCTGGAAACAGAAGGAGTTTTCCTTTTGCTTCGCCTGGGGACAACAGAAGGAGACGCAACAACTCTGCGGCTAGGCGAAACCCCCTCAGCTGAAAACAAAACCAAACAAAGTTAAGTGCAAAGCAAGAAAAAGAAAGCAACAAAAAACGAAAAATGGTCAAGATATTTACCATTGGTTTTTTTCATGGAAGTGCAAAAATAAGGGTCGTTGTACACTATGGGCAGCAAGGAAGGAATGGGATGCGAGGAAGAAGCATCGAAGTCCCGGAGATGTTTCAGGATGTCTTCATGAGAAGTAAGCCAAGAACTCAAAACACCCCCAACGCGAGAAGAAGAAACTTAAACAGGAGCAAAATCAGAAGTCCCGGGAGCTGCATCAAAAAGAAGCGCCTTGACCAAATCTTCCACCGGAGCCTGCTCGATGTTAAGAACACAAGGAGCTTGATCGCGCCCAAACTGTCTAGCCACCCGATCAGGGCGGTACACACAAGGCCAAAGAGCTCCACCGTGAGCACTCCTACTGTCCAAGGGGACAAAACCAGTCAAGCAGCAAATGGAGAGAATCAATGACCATAAATCATAAATTCCCTCAAAGGGGATGGCAGCGTCGTTCCTTGAAGTAAAGGCCCATTCATCATAAAAAGGATGCGGGAGGTCCGAATAGGGGCGGAACAAGAACTTGTCTTCTGAATCAATGAGAGAAATTAGAGGTTCTCTTGGAGATCCTCTCGTCCAACACCAGGAACGAGGGTCTGAACCAGCAACACCAGTAGAAAGAGGAAGCTTGACAGGGCCATAATCAGGAAAGCGTTCGAACAAAAAGTATTGAAGAAAAGTCAAGTCTACATAAGAGTTGATTGGAAAGCGCCCATGAGAAATGCGCATCTGCACTGATACTTGGTCTAGGCGGGCGTACAAACCGCCCAGGAAAAATGAAGCAAGAGGAAGGCGTGTACCTTCCGCCAAGAGACAAGCAAAGAGAAAGAAAGACACATGGGCTTACAGACTCCCATGGAGGTCCAGGAAACACGTACCTACTAAGCCAGAAAGCAACAAAGGCGGCGTGGCAGAGGCGTGAATCTGTGACAGGCCCGGATTGGAATTTACCATCATGAAAATCGCCAAAGAAATAGCGAATCCAGCAAGCAAAGGTGTACTTAACAGAAGAGCGTTGACATGCCCTTCGACTCCTAGGAACCAAGTTCCCAGTACCCCTCACCCGTTGAGAAGAAGAGCCCTTAGCGTACGAGGCACGCCTTCGCTTGAAAAGGTCCCGGGAGTACTTGGCGCTCAGAGCCGAAGCGGCTTTCAGCTGCATTGACAACTCGGAAAAACGCTCATCAACATTCTCCACGTCAAGGTCTGCATCTCCGAAAGCAGGAAGTCCGAGAAGCACAATCACATCTTCAAGCGTTGGGGTAAACTCCCCCCATGATGTCAGAAAGGTGTGGGTGGAGGAACACCAGCGTTGCACCAACATCAGCAAATCACTGGGCTTGCGGTTGGCACCAAGTCGAGGTGACGCCTTGACGGCGGCAGCAATCCCTACTTTTTCCAGAATAGCCACGAAAGCGGCGTCAGTAGCAAAAACGTGATCGACCCACTCTTGCCATCCAGCAGTGCCTCCCACGCGAACATTGAAGTTCACATCTCCCAGGGGAACTCCGAACGGCGGAGGCAGGAGAGGAGCAATGAAGAGCCCAGGGTGCAGTGATCTTTATCATAAGAAGGAGAAGAGATGAGTTCGGCGTCCTCCTCGGAAACCACCATGGCCTTGGAAGACGAGCCAACAATGAAATCGCCCGAGTTGGGACCAGAGGGCGAGTCCGCCTTCACCTCCGTGGCCCGGCGGCGGTATCCCGGTTCAACAGGGTAAAAGCGGGGGCAGGGAAGCTCTTGCATGAAGCAATAAGAGATGGGGCCTGGGAGTTGAATCTCCTCCTCGGAGCTTGAGGAAGCGCTTTCAACCGCGGAAGGAGTAATGGCCTTTGATTTTGACATGATAACAGCAAATACAAGAGAAGGGCAAACAGGAGAGAACAAGAAAGCAGAAAACAAAGGAGTAATGGGGAGTTCCTTTCTGGAAGAAAGAAGTTTCGGAAACGAAAAAGAAAGAGAACGAAGTGGAAGTGAAAAGAAAACTGAAAGGTTTGAGGGAGTTTTGAAAATATGGGAACGTGGGGAAACGTGTAAGTATCAAAGCTGAAGGATATTTGCCTCCTCCCCCTAACGACACGTGGAACGCAGCAGAAGAATGAAGGGAAGAAAACCAAAAGACTCACCAGTGAGGGCCCGTTGACAAGACCCCACTGGGTGTCGAAATTCAAAGCAAAAGCTGTCAAGCAATCAGTAAGCCAGGAGAAATGCAAAGGGCGCCCGTAAAAGCGGAGGTGTCCCTTTCTGTACGCCTTCCCCAGAAATCGAAGGCGACGCCGAAAGAAATAACAAGAAGGCGAAGGACAAAGAATGGGAAATCAAGAAAAGAAGAAACAAGCAAGAAAAACACAAATATAGGATTTGCACTGAGAAGGAAGTTCTTCCCCCCTCACTGCAAAGGGGACAATTGTTGATACCTCAATATTTGGTAGCCCAAATTACGAGGCCCAAATCATGTAAGGGCCCAGAAGTTGTCAAACAAAAATAAAGTAATAAAGATACTGAGGAAAGCGCGCTAACTCCGGGAATCGTCCAAGGCGACACACACTCACGGCGACGGCTACCAAGGCGGCACTTCCCGATAAGGTGCCCAGAAGAAAGAGTAAAGCGCACTAGTGGCGGTAAACGCCATGTGTCATCCCAAAGTGTCTCAGATGCCACAGAAACCCGAGGAGAACATCGAGATAAACGAAGGCGAGTCGGAGGCAGAAGCTCACAGAAGGCGCACACGTGACCAGCCAAGGGCGACATAGCCATCCGAGGCTGCGACGGTTTGCAAAGTAAGCCAGAAAGGAATCTTTTATTCACCCAAGGCAAAGCCGAGGGGAGTAAGACTTGGAGTCCTCTCCTTCTCCGTAATCATCAAATGCCAAAGCCAAGAATGGTAAAGAAGACAAAGCCACTGAAAAGGTGCTCTGAATACATAATGCAAGGAGTCATTAACCAACAGACAAAGAAGAGCGAGCAAGGACCACTGGTCCAAAGCACCAGTATAAATAAGAGGAAGAAAAGAGAATCAGGGAGAGGAGGGCAGAGCCCCGGAAGGCCACCCCCCCCCCCAAAAGGTCGAGAGATGCCGGAAGGCAAGAGGAACAATACCCCAAAGTGACAATAGCTGCAATACGATACACACAATATACACCAAAAGGTACAAAAGCTCCTCACTCTGAAAAGCGGAGAGAAAGCATGAGAAGTAAGAGAGAAACTCGAAGGGGAAAAACTGCCCAGCAAACACAAGAGACATCACTCCTCCCCCGGAAGCACCCTCTGCAAAGGGGTGCATGGAGAAGTAAGAGACGGAATAAGCAACGAAGGAGAAACAGAAAAGGAGGAAAAGCCAGAAAGCGTGCACCTCCAGCAACCATCGTAAAAGCCAAGACGAGGGGGTCAGAATACCCAGAAGGCGCAATAACCAACAACGGTTACAACACGGAAGGCGTACAGCGAAAAGGAAAGGAAGCTCCCCTTCTGAAACCCAAGATTTAGCAATGCAAAAGGGGTGTAAAGCCAAAGCGCACACCCCTCCCTTTGTAAAATACCACGAACGTGGGAGCCATTTCCTTGTATCGACCCCTCTGTATCTCGTCTCAGTATAATAAAAGCCTAAAGCTTCATCAAGTTTACGAACCCATTATCTCTTTTAATTAAACAATCATTATCGCACAAAGCGGTCTGAAACACCTTCCAAACGTAAAAACACTGACAGAGGAAACTGTCATTCAAAAATGAGAACTTAATCATTTCATATATAGATTTCCAAACATAAAAAGCTTATGTCATTTTGCTAACTTAAAAACTAAATGGTCACTCCCATGGATGGAATAATATTCAGATAGGATGGTCAAATTAAAATCAGTATATAAGGTTTGAAATGCGGATTGGGCGATATTTAGAAACTTTCTCGATGAAGTACCCACCTTCCCTTGCTTAGTGGAATCACCAACACTTATTTTTCTTTTCTTCTATGGGTCCTGCACATGAACTCCAAACATATAAGAGTAAATATTAATTAAAAAGAGAGAAAATAAAGAAAAGAGCAGAGGAAGAACAACTATTGCAAATAGATGGCTATTTATTATTTAACTTGAATGATAGCAAGGTAAGATGCATACCTCATATATGGCTAATTCTTGTCCTTTGCTTTTCCTGGCCTTCTTAAACTTTTTAAAAAAAATAGCTACAAATATCAAGAGAAAAAATCATTCAACAACATGCTTCTTTAGCTTTTCCATAACCAAATTATTCTAATATGTAGTTTCTCACCTAATTGTGAAGGAGGAAAGCTTATCATTGCCAATTAAGCTAAGAATACCAAAACACATGAGTAGTGATGGTTACTTGCAACTTATATATGAAAATCAAAAGGTTGGAACTTTTATCAAACATGTGTTGTGCAATATTTAGTGTGTCTAATAAGATAAGAAAGTTATGGCAGATAATAAAAGACATTGGAATTTTATCTAATATAATTAGCAGAAAGTATAATAAGGTTCATTTTTAAAACATCTTATCATTTTTTTCTTCAGAATAAATATCTCACAATATGGTTTAAAAGAAAAGGCCATTAATTTGCTATCGAAAGGATAAGAAATTAAATTGAAAATATATTTAATTGGTTAGGCCTCAATTTTACCGGAGTTGAAAAATGTATGAGTACATGGCACTTAGATTTATCACGAGTGCAATGTTTCAATTTAATCAACATGCTCAAAGAAAATTGAAAAGTACAGAGAATAGGAAGATGCAAGACATAGAAAGAGATAACTTACATACAAATGACCAAAGATCCTATCTTTGTTCAACAGATGCAAAGATAAACCACATAATTATCAAATCCATGCCTTCAGACTGAGAGTGAAAATTACCATCAACACAATATCTGTCAATAATGGAGGATGAACATATTTAGATTTTAGAATATTGCCAATCTAGGGGGATTCCTATAGCATAGTTGATATCAAGTGCTCAAATCTACATATCATCATCAAATACTCCATTGCCTTGCCAAAATATGTAATAATTTGTTTGCTGAAATTAAACAGTTAAACATCAATAATTGGTGAAAACAACACATGACCAAAACAAAACTCAATAGAAACAAACTCTTAAAAAAAACCAATCTATCTTAAAGGTTGGTCAATGACTTGGGAATCATTCACCATAACAGTTATAAAAACTATATATATTAAGTGTCCCTTTTACAACATCAAAGCCAACACAATCATTCACCATAACAGTTATAAAAACTCTATATATTACGTGTCTCTTTTACAACATCAAAGCCAACACAACAACTAATTAAGGTAAAAGTGTTAGTTTTTTTCTGATTTCATTTTTTTTACTCACATATACTAACTAATACTTAATGTAAAATACTAAAGTGCAATAAACATCATCACTACCCTGCAAACCTTGATTCCTCCTCCAAAGATGATTCTTGAGGAATATCATGGCCAGATTCTAAAATAAAATGGAACCTTTTTAGATTAGGTTTGTGTAAATAAAAAAATAGATTCTTTAAGCATGCATTTCTTTCTATTTGGTACAAATAAAAACTTTATACCTTGGATTTCAACCCCAACGCGATGAAATAGGTGAGGCTGAGCGAGTGGTGGTGGTGGCCGGTGATGCGATTCACGGTGGAGGCAGAAACAGAGGAAGCCGTCATGGTGGTGGCGGTGTGATTTGCGATTGATGAGAGTAAGAGAAGAAAGAAAATGTTGTTTTATGATAAGAGGTTGAGTGATGGAGTTGAGAGAGTGTGGGTGAAGATAAGGAAGAAGGAAACGATTCAGATGGCCTCCCACAACACAACGCGTTCTTTGTTTCTCAGGTTTGCTTCTCAAAAAAGCTTGTTTAGTGAAAAGTCAATTTTACCCTTTTTAATTTGGGCTGGAAATGGTTTTGGCTGAAATGGGGTGACCATCACTCTTTAATTTGAATTGTAGAATAGTACTACTACTTGTTGGGTCCATTATTACATATCATGCAGAAATTGCTCCTCTTTCTCATAAACTTGCCTTTTTTATATAGTATAGAGTATAGATAACAAAAACATATAAATAAAAAGAATAAAGAAAACTCAAAAGATATTTTTTGGTGATATATTAGATTTATAAAAAAAATATATATAATAAAAAAAGAGTCGAAACACCAAAAACCAGTGCATGATAGAAACATTATTGTTTAATATTTTATTTCTTTGAACCATTACTTGTGTTCGGAAGCATATAATAAAAAAATTCAAATCCAAATAACAAAAACATGTAAATAAAAAAATCACAGAAAACCCCAAAGCATATTTTTTTTTGCGGCAATATTTAAACCCCATAATATTTAAACCCATATTTACAAATCCCTCTCAAACTCCAATTCACCAAAAAGTCCCGCTAATTTTCAGTTGAGTACTTGTGAGTTGTGAGTACTCACTTATCTACTCGTGGGGTCCACAGTTGCTATATCAATGTATGTTTCTCGCTTGAGTGACCCTCCTGTGCTTCTATATCATACACAGAAACACAATGCATATTTTTTTAATATATTATATTTATTAAAAAAAAGAGTTGGAGCATGAAAAAATTGGTGTATGGTAGAAGCAACTTTGTTTTATATTTTACTTATTTGGACCATTACCTATGTCAGGAAATATATAATAAAAAAATTTCAAATCCAAATAACAAAAACATGTACACAAAAAGAAAACAGAAAACTCAAAACATTTTTTTAATATATTATATTTATTAAAAAAATAAAATAAAAAAAAGAGTCGGAGCACCAAAACCGTTGCATGGTAGAAGCACATTTGTTTTATATTTTACTTGTTTGGACCATTACCTGTGTGACGCATATAATAAAAAAATTTCAAATCCAAATAACAAAAAGATGTAGAAAAAAAAACACAGACAACCCAAAACATATTCCATGGAAAAAAAATTGTCAAAGTAAGAAAAATCAGTGCATGGTAAAAGCACCCTTGTTTGATATTTTACTTGTTTGGACCATTAATTTTTTAATATATTAAAAAAAACAGAAAAGAACACAAAAATTGTCAAATAACAAAAACATGTACACAAAAAGAACACAAAAACTCAAAACATTTTTTTAATATATTATATTTATTAAAAAAAAAGAGTCGGAGCGCCAAAAACCGTTGCATGGTAGAAGCACCTTTGTTTTATATTTTACTTGTTTGGACCATTACCTGTGTGACGCATATAATAAAAAAATTTCAAATCCAAATAACAAAAAGATGTAGAAAAAAGAACACAGAAAATCCAAAACATATTGCATGGAAAAAAATTGTCAAAGTAAGAAAAATCAATGCATGGTAGAAGCACCCTTGTTTGATATTTTAGTTGTTTGGACCATTACTTTTGTGAGGAAGTATATAATAAAAAATTTCAAATCCAAATAAAAAACATGTACATAAAAAGAACATAGAAAACTCAAAGCATATTTTTTTATTATATTAGATTTATTAAAATAAAAAAAATTGTCAAAGCAAGAAAAACCGGTGCATGGTAGAAGCACCTTTGTTTTATATTTTACTTATTTGGACCATTACCTATGTCAGGAAGCATATAATAAAAAAATTTCAAATCCAAATAACAATAACATGTAACAAAAAGAACACAGAAAACTGAAAACATTTTTTTTAATATATTATATTTATTAAAAAAATAAAATAAAAAAAAGAGTCGGAGCACCAAAAACCGTTGCATGGTAGAAACACCTTTGTTTTATAATTTACTTGTTTGGATCATTACCTTGTCAGAAATCATTTAATAAAAAAAATTCAAATCCAAATAACAAAAGCATGTACATAAAAAAAACACAAAAAACCTAAAGTATATTTTTTTAATACTACGTATATTACATTTATTAAAATAATAAAATAAAAAAAAGGAGTTGGAGCATCAAAAACCGGTGCATGGTAGAAGCACCTTTGTTTTATATTTTACTTGTTTAGACCATTACCTATGTCAGGAAGCATATAATAAAAAAATTTCAATCCAAATAACAAAAACATGTACACAAAAAGAACACAGAAAACTCAAAACATTTTTTTAATATATTATAATATTTTTAATATATTATATTTATTAAAAAATAAAAAAAAGTGCTGGCGTGGGTCCCGCGGTGGGTTTCCCACCTGTGGGATACCCACGCTGCTGCCTAGGGGTGAGCATGACCCAGCCCAACCCGGCGGGTTCGGGTCGGGTCAAACTCGTCTTCAATCATTCAAAGGGACAAACCCGAGTGAGAAAAGGACAGACCCGGTCCTGCTAAGGACGGGTTCGGGTTCATGCCCGGGTCACCCGGACCCGGCCCAGACTTATAATTAATTAATTAAATATATATATATATATATATTAATTATAATTATTATTCTTATTTCTAAAAACTAGCTAAAACATGAATAAAAATATAAAACACTAAAACTAAAAGTATACTATGGTGTGTGTGAGATATAGACATACTGTATGAACTTGCCAAGTTGTCAGGAGGTTCCATTTGTTATGCAGGAGTTCCTTATACTTATTGGAAAAGGATGGGCGTAATATGCATGGTGCAGGATCAACAAAGGCGAATTCTTCTCTTTCGTGAGTAACGAATTATAGAATTATACTTTGTTGTTGTTGAAGGAATTATATTAGTATTTGTATACTTCATGTGGTTAGTTATAGAATTCTAGAAAGATTATGCAAATTTCAAAATTTGAATGGTTTGAAATTTTTTTAATGTTATTCATCTGTGTCCCTGGTGAACCCGGATCCGTCCCTATGAGGATTCGTCCTATTTTGGACCCGTCCTTACCTTGTCCCTCTTTAATTAGGGACGGGTTCGGGTTGAAAAATTGACCCGTACAACATTTCGAGACGGGTAAGGGTCAAGCCCAACCCGTCTCAACCCGTCCCATGTTCAACCCTACTGCTGCAAAAACATGTACACAAAAAGAACACAGAAAACTCAAAACATTTTTTTAAATATATTATAATATTTTTAATATATTATATTTATTAAAAAAATAAAAAAAAAAGTGCTGGCGTGGGTCCCACGGTGGGTTTCCCACCTGTGGGATACCCACGCTGCTGCAATGCTGCCTACTATAGTAGTATGACTAAACTGTCTCTTTAGTCCTTCACTTTGTAAGGAGCTTTCATTTTAGTCTCTGACTTTTCAATAATTCCTTTTTAGTCCCTCACTTTGAAAAAAGTTACTCACGTTAGTCCCTGGCAACGTTTTCCGTTTATGGTCGTTAACGTCGCCGTTAACTTACAATATCGTATTTCATTTTAGTCCCTAACTTAAAATTTTTAATTCACTTTAGTCCCTCATTATATCATGTTTCATTTTAGTCCCTAACTTAAAAATTTTAATTCACTTTAGTTCCTCACTATAATAACAATGATGTTTCTTTCTCTTTTCTCTTGTAGTGTGACTACCTTAAAAATATTGACTGTTCTTCTTGTTATTTTGTAAACTAACTTTATAGTTTATATAAGCGCTGACTCCAAACTTTGCACCTGAAGGCATCAATAGGAAAGTTTCTTTCGGATGAACACTTCAAAGTACATTATTTCATTATCCATATAACTAGTATGTTTTTACTCTAAACTCTTTAATGTTCTAGTTTTTTTTATAAGTTCTTTAGTGTTTTAGTTATCTATCCATGTGTGAACTAACCGGAATCCTACGGACAACAAGTTAAGATATATGAAGGGTCTTCCATAATACAAAGCAGCGCCTTTGTTTGATAGGCTTGTGTTTAACAATGTATTCCATATTCACTTTACACTTATGAAATTTGCACATAGTTTGATTTCAAAACTAAATCATTGTTGTAACAAAAATAAAACTAAAACATTGTTTGTATTGATAGACAAAACAAGCTCTAGGTGAACGAGTTCGTATCTTGCTATCAAGAGCTGCTCCTTTGCCTAGGCATGTGGAGGAATTTTTTAGGTATGACGTTTGAATATCAAGCTAAACAAATTGGGGAAGTTTACAACATTTTGGTAATGACTCTTAAACACAGAACTCAATAGAATATTTTTGAATAAAAACTATTGATACCTTCAAATGCAAAACTTGGAGTCAATGCTTATATAAACTATAAAGTTAGTTTATAGAATAGCAAGAAGAACATACAGTCAATACTTTTATGGTAGTCACACTACAAGAGAAAAGCGAAAGAAACATCATTGTTATTATAGTGAGGGACTAAAGTGAATTAAAATTTTTAAGTTAGGGACTAAAATGAAACATGATATAATGAGGGACTAAAGTGAATTAAAAATTTTAAGTTAGGGACTAAAATGAAATACGATATTGTAAGTTAACGTCCATAAACGGAAAACGTTGTCAGGGACTAACGTGAGTAACTTTTTTCAAAGTGAGGGACTAAAAAGGAATTATTGAAAAGTCAATGACTAAAATGAAAGCTCCTTACAAAGTGAGGGACTAAAGTGACAGTTTAGTCATAGTAGTATTTAAAAAAAAAGGAAGTACTCATACTCGGGTGGGGCCCACGGCGGATGTTTCCCGCCTGTGGTGACTCTCCTCCTTTTATATAGTATAGATCATAAAATCCAGAAACCTGCTCTGATACCAATTGTAAGCAAATTAAGGATCTTGAATTCATAATTCTCACACTGTTTGTTTGCTATAATTGAATATTACAAGGAATGGAAACTTACCCGAATCCATGCTTGAAGTTTCTCTTGAATTCCTTGAGTGTTTGTTCTCTCCTCTGAATCTAGTAAATGTCTTTTCTCTTCTTTGTTCCTTTCCTCTGTTATGTATTCTCTTATTGGAAAATTCTTTTTGGTAAGTTATATATCAGTATAACCACCTTTCTAAACTGAATATATATTAGTACTGAATATATATCAGTAATTAAATATATATTAGTACTGAATATATATCAGTAATTTTGAACGGTTGTACCCTTTCGCCTAACGGTCATGTGATTTGATAATTACTTCTCTTTTTAAAGGTAGAGGAGAGGAACTTTTAAATTATAAAAGACCCAATTGATTTCAAATGACTTTAATAAAGTTAATCATCATCACATTGAACTTTCTTTAATAAGAATCAATCTTTTGAATTACATGAGCCACCGTAGATTATTATTATCTAACCGTTCGTCTCCGATCCAACTATAAAGCGGAAGCAGTGTCTGTTGCAGAATATTCTCCATCCAACTATACTGCTTTGCAGTGTCAGCTATCACATACGCTGCTGCAGAAAATGCGGCATGCATTTATGCCCACTTAATCGATCATTGATGATGATAACCGATAATGTGGAACATGGTAGGTGTGGACTGTGGATAATAATTTTCGCTACTCTCATTATGTAACTCTAGTCTTTAGTGTCCTAGCTACTTTTGGTCTTAGGTCTTATATACGTGTCTCCTTTGACGAGAGATAAACACTTTTTGCTTTTTTGCTTTTTTTTTTTTTAAATTTATTTGCGCAGTAAGATATAAAGAGTGTTTCAAAACCGTGTTTGATGACTTCTTCACTCGCTAAGCCAAACTATGCCCAATTTATTATTGTATATTAAAGCACAAGTTACACATTTAAACGTTAACATATTCAAATCCCATGTTTGAAATGTCAACCTTTCACTTTGGTCTCTTCAAACATTTAACTTAAATGAAATTAAAAGATTATAATTAGTTAGTAATTAGTAGTATATGAGATGCCTCCTATTTAGAAAACAAATTTTAGACTTGACCCTACCTCCAATTTAGAAAACAGAATTTACAATATGTTACATGGACGGATGGACCAAGTGAGAATTGTTTACCGCAAGGCTATCCCCTTCATTTCGCATTGTAGCCGATATCTATTATTGACTGGGCAATTAAATATTACTCCCTCCGGCTCGAGTTATAAGAAACAAAAAACATACTACTCTTGGTTTAAAATATAAGCAAAATTAACTAACTTTTTTAAATTTTGTTTCATTCTCATTACCACTTTCCTAAAACATCTCTAGAAAATTGTAATCTTAATTAATTTTTGTTTCATTCCCAATACTACTTTCCAAAAATATCTCTATTTTTTAAAATTTGAGAAAATTAAATACAATCAACTAACATCCTTAATAAGCGTAAAAGTGGTTAGAATTGCTTATAATTCGAGCGGGAGGGAGTAGTAATTAACATCACGTAGTAACGATGCATAGTACAGTGTTTGATTTTACTAATACTTAGTGTTTGATTTCCTTTTCAACTTTTTTTTTCATACAATTTTTTTTTTTTATAAACCATCCAATTCCCACTCATTAGTTGGATGTGATAGGTGTGATCGAGCTTTATGCATGTGATATATAAGTGAGCATTATTTATACATAATAAAGTGTTAGTAGTTAGAACGAACTTGGAGCTTGGGGTACCTCAAGCACATGAAGTCACTTGATTTTTTTATTTTATTTATTTATGAATAAGATTACTCGATTGTTAATTATCATCCTTCATCAAAAATAAAACTTGTTCATAAGTTCATAACTACTGGAATATATTTGGGCACAAAAAAATGATTCTTTTGTCATAATTAGCAAATAATTTCTACATTAAAATGTACTTTAAATCATTAGAAGATTAAATGAATTTGGCAGTTGGATAATTACGAGATATGAGGCAAAGTATGCTAGCTAGTAACATTTCTAATGGCTTTAATTTGTCCTAATTCATAAGTGAAGACTTTTAGATAAGGAAACGTGAAAAAGATAACTGAGCGCATAGATCAGCAATCATGGAATTATTTTAGTTTAATAAAAAAGTTAAGATCGAATAATATGTGTTGAACACCTAATGATTTACACCAAACACGAAAACGAGAAAAAAGTCTATTGGTTGAAGATCGTGTTGCATGACTTTCTAATTAATATTCTTTTGGCTACAATTATCTTAGATATCTCAACATATGGATTTGGATTTTACAAAGAGGTGTAGTAAAATTAAGAACACAACATCCTCTGAACCATAACCTTTACCTAAAATTATGTCAAGGTTTTTTAAAGATTTTTTTTTTAAACTCTACCCAAATATAAGAAACTCAAAATAAATGAACATTTAAAAAAAAAACTAAAGATATAAACTTTTGATTTTTTTAATGTATCAACTGTAAAAAAAATAAATAAATTATCCACTTTATTAGGAGTTGGGGATTTTTTTTATGAACAAAGAATTTATTTAAGGAATATCAAAAGTATTCAAGCTATCAAAGATACAAAGAGTTTGAAAAACCCCTCAAGACATTTTAAAGGGTTCATACACCAATTAACAAAGCAAAATTTGCTATTAAATTATCGCAAGTAGACAATTTATCAAGGAACAATTGCCAATTGAAAGAAATAATGTTATGAAGCGCCTTAGGTTTCCAAAAGTAAGTAAAAAAAATTTAATTAGACAATTATAATTGGTGAGAAGAAGAGAAGGTTGAGATTAGAAAAATTTAATATTTCTTTTGTTTCATATGTATTTTTTTTGAGTTTTCTTTCTTTTGTTTTGTATGTGTTATTCTTTTATAAATTCAGTGCATAATTAATATTTGCTTTTCTCGATTGTAAATTTTTTTTTATCACAATCTATTTTCATCTTTAATGAACCTTTCTTTTTTTTTCAATAATAATTATAGTCAAAATACTCCAAATTCTTACCTTATTAACTACTAGTATTTCTTAATTTTTATACATAACTTTAACATGCAATAAATATGAAAAATGAGAGAATAGTACATAGAACATGCAAGTTCAATATCTAAAAGTTGAATCCATGAGAATTAATTTTAGGTCGGAGCGAGCTTATATTAGAATAGTTATAGATCTTGAACACTTCTAATAATCCTCAAACAATACTTTTCGAAACCGAGAATTGTAGTCAATGTACCTCTCGTTTAATCAATTCATTAAAGTGGGTTACATTTTGTTTTTTCTTCACGCATGCTCATGGAAAAGGTTGCTCCAAATTTTCACTTGCTAAGTCAGTCATACAGTAGCATGCCAAACTGGGCCGGTGCCGCAACGGAAACAGTTGTGTTGGAAATTTTGGTAGGGTGTTACAAAGAGAGGTAAGCCTGGACAGAAGTGTGTGGTGTATAAGGGACCACATATTTGATATGTGGCAATAAGTGGCATACATACATACATACATACATACATACATATATATATATATATATATATATATATATATATATATATATATATATATACTCTTCCATCTAAACCTTTGTCCTAATGAAAAAGGGAGCTGTTACTTATTTAAAGAAATTTTTTAATGATATTAAGTCTTCGCTAACAATTGACTTTATAATAAATGTATTTTGCACCAAATACTTCATATTCAATTATTCCACCTCGGAGTATAATCAAACATAGAGAAATTTTGTCAAACAAAATTATTGAAAAGATTCACGCCACCTAAACCTCAAAAAAATTACTATTTATAAATATTTGACAACTAGTTACTATTATTATTAAGAGTATATATGTTCGGTTCTACTAATTTATTAGTGAGTGAAGTAACTTACTGAATAAAAAATAGGCTACATTACGTATTTGGTGAATATTATTTTTCAATTTCAAATTAGTCCCTTACTTTTTTTTATTTTATTGGACTCTAAATAATGTTTTTTTTTGTTATTAAATTGGTTCCTAAATCATTGTTCATCTTTAATATCAACATTATATATTGGTCCACATTTGCAATGTTGGAAAGAGAAATGACACGTGTTTGGTCCACATAGCATGAATAGTGATTCAGGGACCAAATTGATAGTGAAAAGAAACGTAAATGACCAATATGATACTGAAAAACGTAAGGAGTCAATTTGAAAATGAAAAATAAGATAAGGGACCAAATATGTAGTTTAGCCTAAAAAATAAGCTCGTTTGGCAAACAAATTTATTTATAAGTTATTATGAGCTTATAATATTGAAACTGCTAAATTGTTTGAACTAGTTATAAGCTTATAAGTTAGGTGCTTATATCATATTATTCTAATCTATTAGTTTATTGCAGTGTTCCAATTTAGTTGAGGATTAAGGATCAAGTGGAATCTAGAAATCGAGTAATTAGGTTATTGGTATTTTAATCTAAGATATGAAATATCCAATAGGAATAATATTCAAGTTTTCTCTAATCAATAGCGTGTGTGCTCAAATGTCAATTTAGGATTATTTAGAGAACATATCTTAGCCTTTTATCATAGGGCGGGAAAGCTGGAATTCTAGTTGCTAGGCTTGAAGCCTGGGGTTGAGTTGATGTGCCGGCAACATCACGGAGGGAATAAAGGGGAATATTTTGTTCTCCTCTATTAATGCAAGGTCTGTTGTTAAAGTGATTGTGAAGTTGCATATGATAAGAGGGAGATTGGTGACGATAGTCACGATTCGCTACATAATTATGGGGAATCAGCAAAATATTTTTTTGAGAACTGTTCCAGTAAATCGAAATTAAAGCTAAACTAAATGACAAATACATTAGGTTGGTTCGTCAACAATCGAGTTGGAGTAATACTTAGATGATGTTTGGTAGGGGTGTAAGTGATCCGGTCCGAGACCGCGAGACCGCTTGGACCGAATTGGACCGGACCGAAAAACGCAGTCTGGTCCGATCTCACAGTCCGGCCCGGTCCCAAAAAGTTCAACCATACTTGAAAGGTCTGGTCCACAATCCCTAATATTCTTAAATCGCTGGGACCGGACCGGATCGATAGAGTTAATAAAATTTTTTTTAAAAAAAAAAACTATAGACACAACATACAAACCATTCACCTTCTACACACAACACACTCTCTTCTCCTTCCTTCCTCATAGAACTCCCTCATTTCACAACAAACTCCTTCTCCCACCTTCTCCTTCGTCCCTTCTCTCCTTCTCTCCTTCTCCTTCTCTCATCCTCCGTCCCTTCCTCCCTCCCTCTCGTCCTCCATCCTTCCTTCCTCCCTCTCGACCTCCATAGTTCTTCCGCGGGTCGCCTCCTCCCACCCCCTTCGCTGATCGCCTCCTTCCACTGCCTCGATCGATCGCCGCCGCTGCCACATCTTCAATCAATCGATCGATCTTCAACAACCAGCCTTGATCTTTCCACCGCCGCAACCACCTTCGATCCACACCCATGGACATGCATGCATTACAAATCAAATGGAGATCAAGGCACAAGTCTTTTTTTTCACATTTTTTTCTTTATTTCTGTTCCTGTTATGATTTCATTGCTATTTATTTTTATTTTTTTGTTCCTGATCTGTTTATTTTTTTGTTTATCTTGAATCTTTTTATTGTTTTCCTTTTTTTTTCCTGATATGTTTATTTTTTCAGTTTATCTTGGATCTGAGATGATGTTGTTGCTATTGTATTTTTTTTCATATTTTTGCTTGATTTTAAAAGAAAAAAAAGGAAAATAGACCGGATCGAACCATTCATGAACGGTCGGTCTGATCCGGTCTTTAAGGATAAATGATGTTGGGATTGGACTATACTAAATTGAGCGGTCCGGTCCGTAATATGACTCACAGACCTGACCATACCAAACTATTACACCCCTAATGTTTGAGACTTGTTTGATTTTCAAATTGGGCACTGTCTAGTCGTCTTACTTAGGCTAGCTTCATATGCTCGGTTCCCGTCGGTGTATTCTTTAGGGTGTCTTGGTAAACTCTTTATCATGTCCATTACACTTATCAACTAGTTTTACCAAATCATTTCCTATTCAATTTGCTAGCTTATTTCCCCTTCCTATAGTAAAAATGATAAATTTTTGAAAAGTTTAAGAGAACATTTATTTTATGTTTTTTTAATCAATCAATTATCACTGATATTTTAATATATATTTTTTGATCAATCAATCACAAATTATAATATACAATTTTCAAACATTGTTATTACTTTCCCATCTTAAATATAAGACTCTGATGGATAAATTTATATTTTCAAGAAAGTGAGTTAATTTTGTTAATGACATGTATTTTTTTTAAAAATTATTTCTATAATTATTATTAAAATTCTAATGAGTATTCACTTATTAAATATTTTTGAAAAGAAATAATTAAATCTTATTAAAAAATAAATGAAATTTTATAAATAAATAAAAAAAATTCCTAAAAAATCCTACATTCAACTGTTCAAGATTGTTGGGTGTAAATGTGTAATTATCATAAGTTAGTACTGTAGATTTTTGATAAAAATTTCCAATCTTCGTGTAAGCGAGGGAGTATTTTTCAGTCGGGGGTCTTGCTAATGGTTTCTAGTATTGGAAAAACAATCATAAGAGCATATTTTTTCATGTTTCTAAAATACAAAAAATCACATTTTTTCATAGATTTAGCTTCTTAACAAGTGTACTAAGGACACTCGTTAGCATTTGCCTTTTCGGTTTTCATTCCCAAAAGAGATAGGAGTGTGAGATTTATATATATATATATATATATATATATATATATATATATATAAAGTATGAGATTTATATTTTACGAAGAAACAATGAATGAATACTTCATATCCCATATAAGAAAAAATAATTAAAATTATATTTATTAAAGAGAGTAATCAATTGTATTTAATTTTATTAAATTTATTTAAAAATAGAGATATTTGAGAAAAGTAGCATTAAGAATAAAACAAAAATCAAATAAAATAATTAGTATTTTTTAAAATATTTTTTAAAAAAATAACTATGAGAATAAAATAAAATTTTAGAAAAATAAGTATAGTAATTTTTATATTTTAAATTAAAAAAATAATTTTATTTTCTTTTTCTTATATTTTTTTTTTACATCAAGGTATCCTCAAGCCGATAGTTGAAAACTAATTCTCTCTAAGACATGATCTTCAAAATTGGTTTTGTCTCTATCAACAAAGTCTTTTTCATATTTATAGTAAGAATCAAACCACTGACATCATACTTAGGAAATTCAATCGTTTATTAATTGCGTTAGACCTTGTTGCATATATAAATGATGGTCGTGGTAAGAGACCAAGAGCATGTTTGCTTACACTTTTGAAAATCAATTATGACCCCAAAATTATGTTAGAGCATATGTCACTGTTAGTAACGTTGACATTTCAAAATTAATTACTCCCTCCGGCTCGAATTATAAGCAAATCCAACCACTTTTACGCTTATTAAGGAGGTTAGTTGATTGTATTTAATTTTCTTAAATTTATAAAAAATAGAGGTATTTTAGGAAAGTAGTATTGGGAATGAAACAAAAAATAATTAAGATTACAATTTTCTAGAGATGTTTTAGGAAAGTGACATTGGAAATGAAACAAAATTTAATAAAGTTAGTTAATTTTGCTTATATTTTAAACCAAGAGAAGTATATTTTTTGTTGTTTATAATTCGAGTCGGAGGGAGGGTTAACTCACCGCAAAACTAATTTGCACTTAACAATAGTGGAGTAGTATAATAGAATTTTTTACACATAATAAATGCAAGAAAAACGAGGGCTCACAACGTGAAAAACAAGGCCTAGGAAATAGCTCACTTAGTCATATCGTAAACCGAAGAACTCTACTCTCTCCCTTTGAAGAATTAAGTCCATTATTATTCACTCTCTAATTTTTCCCATTTCCATTTCCTAAAACCAACCAACAAACACCGTCAATAGCCCCCACACACTCACACGTTAGACTTTGTTTTTTTTTTTTTTTTTTTTTTTTTTGCCAAGCTCCAAACTCTCCTGCTTTCAACATCACTTCTATACAATTCACACGCTTCTCTCATTTCCGACCACTCTTTTTCAATTTTAGCCCCCCTCTCATATATATTCCCCTTCAACCCCATTGGCTCCTCAAACACACACTTATCCTTTTCAATTACACCAACCAATACCACAACACCTAACTTCACCACCGTCTTTGTTTTCAATTGGCCACGATTTCTCACCACCCCTCGGCGTCGCTATTGTAGAAATAAACCGTGGCCAAACCCAAACCCCAAGCTCCTCTATTTATTTCTTTCCCTTCGTGTCTTTTTCTGTTAATCTAATCACCCCTTATCCTTTTTGTCTTAATATCCTCTTATTTTTCGCCGAAGTTTTCTCCTTTTTTTGTTTTCTCTCCCTTGATTTTTTTTTTCTTTTTTTTTTTTCATCTAGAAATCTTCACCAGCTCAAACCCCTTTATCCTTTTCTGCTCAATTTGAACAAAAGGGTACTCTACCAAGAAATAAAAAAGGAATTTTTTTTTTTTTACTATTTTATGTTTAAACACCCTTTTGAATTTTGATTCTCGTTCTTGAGATTTGGAACTTTTTTTTTTTATTGTTGTAATGGCTTTGCCAAACCCATTTCATGATATGTTGGAGAACCCAACAATCTTGGGTGTGATTTCAGGGATGGTTATGTTTCTGGGTCCAATTTGGTTATCATTTTTCATTGGTCTTTTTGTTGGATGGTTATGGAAACCAAAATGGGCGAGTGTGGGGAAAGAAAAATTGACTAATTCTCTTGCAAAGTCATTGGATTTTTGTTCACCCTCTTCTTTTTCGCCTTCGAAAGCCGCGTTTTCGCCTATGAAGAAGGGTTATGCTTCGTCTCCGTGCCTTAATTCTATCAAAATGCAGACTCCAAATCCTGAAACTTTGGTCTTGAAGAAAGGGGTGGATATGAAGGCTTCATCTTCTTCGACACCTGTGAAATGTGATGCTTCCAGCAGGTATTGGAATTTATCAACTATGATGTTATTAGGGTGAATTTGAAGTTATACTTTGTAATCATTTATCTTATTAGTTGGTAAGAGTTATTAGTTGGTAAGAGATAGGTAGATTGTTCTTATCCTTGTTGAATTATGATCTTGAACAATATTTAATTTATGAAATCAAAATTGAATACATCAATAAATTAGCATAGGATTGTGTATTCTTAGGGGAATTTTTGCTTGCGCTACCTATGAAAGTGGAAGATGAAGATATAAAAATTAACATTTTGCCATTCAATTTGTGATTTTTTATTGTGTCCTGCATTTAAGTTATATGTTTTGACAACTTTAAGTTGGAGAATTTGAGTTGAATAAATGAATTGTGCACTGTCATGGTTTGAAATCTTGTTTAAGTGCCAATTACTACAAGTATAAGTGAATTCTGTTATTGTTTATTTTGTTGTCATATAGTTTTGTGATGTTTATGGGTGTTGTTTGTTAAAGGAGTGAGTTGAGGACATATATCTTACTTGGTTGTATTGTGCAGTACATTAAATTCCAATGAAGACATATCTAATGCTTGTACAATGGAGGATTTACATCATCTTTGCCAACTTGTGGAGGAGAAAGATGGAGGTCTCCCTTGGATTCAGATGATGGATCGCTCTACCCCAACCATGAGCTACCAAGCATGGCGCAGAGAACCAAAGGTATGATTTTTCTTAGGCCATGTTTGGATATCTAATGATAAATGGAGTGGAATGGGATGAGGTGGAGTGGAGTGGAGTAGGATGGATTGGAATAAAATTACCATTCCATTGTTTGGGTATTTTATGATGGAATGGAAAAAAATTGTATTCCATTGGATACACCCCAATTTGGGGGGACAAAAATGAGGGGTTTTGGATGGAATGGAATGGATCTCATTCCATCATTTACCATTCCACTCCATCACCCTTGGTAAAATCCAAATAATGAAATCTGATTAAATTTTATCCCACTCCATTCCATTTCATCCAATATCACCAATCCAAACAAAGCCTTAGTGATTTTGCAAATATGAAGAATGTTATTCTTCTAAATAGTTTCAAATGTTTACTTGAAAGATGATTGATGTCACTATTATCTGTAAAGTCTTGTGGCTTTATGCAAATGACCTTTTTGATTTATTGGTTTTTGTCTTGCTGTCTTTTCAGGATGGTCCTCCACAATATCGAAGTAGTACTATCTTTGAGGATGCCACTCCTGAGATAGTGAGAGACTTGTTTTGGGATGATGAATTCCGACCTAGATGGGATGACATGCTTGCAAGCTCAACAACCTTAGAAGAGTGTCCCACCACTGGAAACATGAAAGTACAATGGATACGAAAGGTGCAAAACATTCCTAACTTGATTTTTTGAGTGAAGTGTGACTAGTTGTTGTCATAGTTCTGTGTGCTCATGTTTGATAATTCTTTGTTGTGCAGTTCCCCTTTTTCTGCAAAGACAGAGAATACATAATTGGTCGACGCATTTGGGAATCAGGACGATCATACTATTGTGTGACTAAGGTATGGAAAGAAAGTTTCACTTTATTAATTGCAATATTTTTATAGATTTTGATGTATAATGGTTATATTTCACTTGTAGATTCATAATTTTGTTCTTACCCTTATTAATTTTTTGTCTGCCATGTTGGTTAATTTTTCGTATTTAGGGAGTAGATTGTCCTTCTATTCCTAGACAAGACAAACCAAGACGTGTTGACGTCTACTACTCAAGTTGGTGCATTCGAGCAGGTATACTTTATTTTGATATCCCATTTTGTTGAATTGCTTTAATTAAATGTTTTTAATTACAACTCCAGTTACACATGTTACTTAAGCGTTGCATCAACTGCAGGGTGTTGTTTAACCGACTTTTAATTTAGTTGTTCCTTCACGAATTGACTTTTTTGGAACTAATTTGTGTTTTTTTTTTCCTGCCAGTGGAATCGAAGAGAAACAAGGGCCAGCTGACTGCTTGTGAAGTTTTACTCTTCCATCATGAAGAAATGGGCATTCCATGGGAAATTGCGAAACTTGGTGTGAGAAAAGGAATGTGGGGTACTGTCCAGAAGATTGAGCCTGGTTTAAGAGCATACCAAGAAGCTAGAGCTTCTGGAGCTCCACTTTCTCGGCCGGCTTTTATGGCTCAGGTCAACACAAAGATAAACCCCGAATACTTGCAATCCTTAGGAACGGCTGAAAACTCATCAGAAACCGAAAGTGCGATCACTGCCGAGAAACCGCAGGGTGTGAATGTGCCGAAGATGCTAGTAATTGGTGGTGCTATTGCTCTTGCATGTAGTCTTGATAGGGGACTGGTAACCAAGTATGTTATCTTTGGTGTTGCTAGAAGATTTGCAAATATTGGTAAAAGATAGCTAGATAAGACTTAAGAGGTAGAAGAGGCAATCTCTAGAAAGCTATGGTTACTTTTTAGAATTTGTTTTGGGCGAAATCATGTAATGAAAAGAGAGTCAGGGGAAATAATTAAGGTCCTGTCTTGGTGGTAAGGGGTAGTTATTGAAGTTTATTTTAAACTTTTTTGTTTGGACAAGAAATAATTGCTGGTCCAGGCTGCAGAATCTGAATGCTGCAATGGCTTTGTATAAACTCAGTAGCATAAATAAATTTTCATTTTACTCGGCATTTGTTTGTCAACTCTTTATTTTATTTAATATTGGTCCAATATGTATGCTTCTAGTGGCAAAATATCAATCCATTTTTTATTAGTTTAAGATTTTGTTATACTCCACATGACCAAGTTGGGATAAGTCATAACAACTACAGAAAGCTGAAGCTGGTTTAGGTGTATGAACAAGATATGTAACAGTCCCATTGAAGAGAGTGGATCAGATAAGGGTAGTCTAATTGCCAAAGGTCGGAGGAGACTTAAAAACAACCATAAAATAATTAAGAATTGTTTATATTTTTTTTATAGGCAATTAAGAATTATTTATAAGTTAATGGATTGTCTATTGACTTGATTTATGATATAATATTATAACAGCATTTATTTGATTCCTATAGCTGATATCTTCCACTCCCTCCGTTCATATTTAACGGTCCGTTTTTGGATAAGTTTTTTGTTTCTTTTTATTTGTCTTTTTGATTATCTTAAGGTATAATAAATGCTACTTTCCATGTCTATCTCTATTTAATTGGGTATTGGCTTTTGCAAGTAGTGAAAGATAAGTAATGATTATAGAAAGAGAAAGAATATAGTGGGAAAAAACATAATTAATGTATTAGAAATCTAAGTAATGATTATAATTGTTTTGTTTTGTTTGAAATAGGACAGATAAATAGAAATGGAGGGAGCAGTTGAAAAAGGTTTGGTTGTTGTTTCTTGCAAATGAGCATCGTATTGGAGAGGTAGATAAAATCATTTTATCACGTTAAGAACTCATCACGAGTGGTGGTTACAGAACCCAACTGATTATACTTTCAAGAAATCGTGTTTCTCTTCAACCCAATTTAACTAGGTATTGTAACATCAAGAGGTAAGCATGGTCAAATCAAATACCAAATGGAGCTTTTCGTTAACGTGTAGAGATAAGCTTATTATTTTATTTTTTTTTTTGCCATTCATTTTTACCATGTATCTCTACGTGTTTATAGGAGATTAATTTTTAAATTCAAACGGAAATAAGCTTTCATATTATGCAGAGGTTGAGAGGTGGAAAAAGGTCCACTTAAAGTAAATAAATAGGGTTGTATCTACTAGTATTGGTAAGCCGGTATTCAATGCTTCTAGATCATGCTAACGGTAGATAACTAGATAAATCCATATCCTCTTTTAGATTTAGAGGGCTATTTTTAGAAGTGTATTTTGTTTGCTTGTTACTATATCGGAAATGCTCATTAGTAAATTAAATTTTTATATTTTTTTTCATTTTTGTCTTTTATTTATTAATTAATGATGAAATTGTAAAAAACTATAATTAATGTAATAATGTTACATTTGTTTTGTAGAAAAAATTATATTGTAGAACAAAATTTTTTTTTTTAGAAAGATTTATATTTTGAAACGAAGGAAGGGCCTATTCCATAGCTTGTAGTTGTTAGTTGAGAACTGTGAGCTTGTAATTGTTTTGCTAATTGTTTTAGATAGAGTTGTTCGACAAAACTAGTTATGAAAATAACGAAAAGTTATTAAATGCCCGAAAAGGACACACAATATCATTTTATTAATATTTATTATTTTAATTTATTATTATTTTTTGTTTTTCATTTGTTAATAGTATAAACAATTATTAAATTATGATTAATTAAATTACTATTTTTATTTTTTTTATTAAATATGTAGTTAACTAATTAATTAAATACACATTTAATTAAAATTAAATTGCCATCAAATTGGATTAGAGTAATTAATGTAATTTAAAAAATTGTTGGAGGATATAATTAGTAAGTGAATTATAAAAAGCTAGTTTAGTTTTTGAAATTATTTTAAGTAGTTTTTTGAAAATTAGTTTCCAAAAGTTATAAACTTCTTTTTTAAAAGATACAATCTTTTTTTAATTTATGCTCACTGAACAAAAATATTAGCTTATTCACTTAATCTAAAAATTATTCCAGAGATTGATTATTTAGTTTTCTCTTTCTACTAACTTATCAAACGTTTTTTATTGGTTAGTTTAAAATTCGTTTTATTCGTTGTTGTGGTACTTCGTTCGCACTGTATAGGCACCAACTCTATTATATAAACATCAGTATTTGACATCTATACGGGAACACTTGCCTTTTCATGCAAAAACTGGTGGGTTCTGCAATTTCTCTTTCTTACGGATCCACCATTTTTTACCCAAAAAGACAGGTGTCCCTATCTGATGTCAAATACGGATTTCAAACAAACATTCTCCATATAGGCATGCAGCAAAGCTTTTGGTATATTTCACACTTATAAATTATTGGCTTTGAGATGAGGGAATGGATTGATTTGGAATAAAATTAAATATAAAAAATTTAAACGTAGGGAGGAAATAATGATTTTCCAGAATTATTAATGATAGTACTATCTTTCATCTCCTAGCACAAGATAATTAAGTATGTACAGCACCAAGTATATTAACGAAATTTTTTTTACATGTGATCTGCTATTCTTAGTTACCAATATAGCTGCTTTTATCCATTGATAGCAGGCAGGAAGAAAGATGGTGTTTCTGTATTTAACCCTTGTACATCTAACGGGATAGGTAAGGACAACACTAGGTGATATTTTGAATTAATCCGATGTCTATAATTAGTTTACCTTCAATTAGCTATTACTTATTTGCTATGAAGCAAAGGCACCTTTGCTAATAGAGTTGATTAGGTGTGGCACGTTTCTGTGTCTGATACTTCTTGGACACCCCCTACAACAAGCATTAGGCATACTTTCTTGAGTGCCTTATTTAATACTCACATTGTTTTATCAATTCAGATATGGTTCCTACAATTAGCTATCACCCGAAATTTAGTTTGAACATCTTTCTGATCTGGACACTTGTCTAAAAGTTTGTTACATGATAAAGGTAATAAGATGAATTAAAAAACTTAGTAGCTATTTCTTATTGTCCGTGCTTCAATACTTCGAAAGATCATGTTCATTCTATTATATCTATCCTTTCTTAAAAAGAAACAAGATGGCAGATGATAAACCGTAGGCTATCTTTCTCAATGATTATGATCAAGAGGGGTTAAAAGGACTTAATCAGACTAAAGATGAAAGATATTATTCATCTATTGTTTTGTGATCTTTCCAGTAAAGAGACAAAATGTTTAGATAGTAAAGTCATATCTCTTAGATTTTTTTTAGGCTCATCATTGTCCTAGAAAAAATATACGGAGTACAATGTTTTTTAATTTATAATTTTTGTGGTTTTGACTTTTGCCACATTATTCGTTATATTTATGGAAAATACTATTTCCTGCGAAATGCAGTTTCGTGATTTTTATAAAGTAATCGTGCTTGTAAGTTTTTCTCTCTCTTCATGTTTTTGACTTTTTAACCACCCATGATTTCCATTGCATCTTTTTATTTCATTGAAACAATGCACTTCGTGTAGTTTTCGTTTAGTGCCATTTAGCATTGCTCCTACTGTATCCGGTCTAAAGTCCACGGTGCATAGGTTATAATTACTTGTACCAAAAGAATCATTCAGGACTTACGTCTCAAAATGTGTATTCGCACAATAACACCCAATTTGCCATTATAGGTAAAACTTAAAGATATTAAGATGAGGTAGATGTTATTTCTGCAATGCTAAATTGCCAATGCTTGAGATAACCAGCCTTCTTCATTGTAGTCTCCTTATTATTATTATTTTTTGGTTGTCCACCCGGTTCCCTAAGTACTACCTAGGTATATCCGGATCCGACCCGGGTCGCATGCCTGGCCATGGCAGTGAGTCTCCCAACGTGAATTTTCTGCATTCACAAGGACTCGAACTCGATACCTTGCTTAAGCGAGACCGAGCCGCTTACCACTTGGTAGTCTCCTTATTATTACTACGTGAAAATTTAGAAGTTCTACATTGTGCGAACTCATAATTAAATGAAATTTATGGAAAATGAGAAAGCGCTGGCTTGGTGCAGTAGTAACTGAGTAATTTTTTCTGAAGTTTTTCTCTTGGACCATGAATAACTGTTGGTCAATCCTGAGTCCAGACTACAGAATTTGAAGGAGTTGTATGGCTGTATAAACTCAAATACTCGATAGCAACAGCCAACAAGAAGAAGAAGAAAAAACCCTAATATTTTCTCTTTTTTTTTTATATTAAAGTATGATTATTAATCTAGTATTGTAGTCTAGTGTTATATAATCTATCAATTTTTACCTCGGCTGAATTTCATGAATCTGATCCTCAGATCCTGCAATGTTATTAGCATAGGATCAAGATGATGATCCTTGGAGCTGCTTGTTTTTTTTAGAGTGAGAAACACTTGATATAGTTTTCTAACCAGGCATTTCAGCTTACTGATGAAGATTATTCATCAATCATCATAAAACAATCTTTCGTTTTATTCAGGAAGTAAATGTTTCTAAAATCTTTGGCTTCATCTAGAGGTAATGGAGATAATCATTTGGAATAAATGGAATAAATAATTTGAAAATTAGACAGGAAATATCAGAGTTAGCTATGAATAACAAGTCTATCATAGCATACAGCACCTAATGAAACTTATACCAATGTTTCAAAACAATGCAAACCATCAAGTTGTGGTGCCACTTTTGGCTTCTCAATGGTATTGGCTCGTTCTTTCATTTCTGATATCATGTTTTGAGTGGGTGTAGAAATCCCCCTTCTGATTTCCTGCAGGTAGGTGAGGGAGAACATTAGGGACTTTAGAGTTTAGACTTTAATATATCTCAATATTATTAAAAAGCTGTTATATATATGGCCTTTATTCTTACCTTGACATAGTTTGTGCCTATAAAATAAAATCCAACAGCAGCAACAACAGCAGGCACTGCTGCATAAATGGTTCCAGCAGCCATTGCTCCTCTTGAAAGCTGAATTCTTGAAATGAATGACTAGCCTTGCTGTGATATATATATGACAAAGGTGGAGGGTTAGAAATTAAAGAGAGATAGAGAGAGGAAATGGAAAATTGAGAAGATGCCTTGGTGATGAAGAGAAGCAATAAGCAATTAAGCAAACATTGTCTATAAAGAGAGAAAACGGATAAAAAGTAAGGTTTGCAGTGTTTTGAATTTGGTGAAAAAGTAAACTTGAAATGAAAGGAACAACAAAGTTAATATGTAACATTACCATTCAACCTAGACTTCTGATATTCTGTATTGTTATATTTTTTTTATAAGCCTAATATGCTTTTATTTTCCCCAAGCTTTAAGCAAGGCTTATTTATGTCAGGTGCCCCTGTAGTTTGCACCTATTTTGTCAGACGTCCTTTAACTTTATTTTTCAACAAATATACCCCTACAGTTTGCTCCGGTGAGCCATATATCCCTGCATGTCATTTTCGGCCACCGGTGCTAACGTGGACCGCCGGAGTAAGCAAGTGGTAAAAATAGGAGCCCTTGTAGTTTGAGTCTTTTTTGTCAGATACCCCTATATATAAATTCAAAAATTCATATCTTTTAAACCGTAAGTCCAAAAATTACAAATTTTATTTCAAAACGATCGTATTGAAATATAGAATTTTAAAATGTAATTATTTTATTTTTATGGATAGTTTTGTAAAAATTTGTTTTTTGGGCAATTTTCTATACGAATTTTGAATTTATGAATTATTAAAAATAATTTATGAATTGGATTGCACTAGTTTTTATTATAGTTTGAGGATCATAAAAATCATGAGTTTTGGCTTTTAAAAATAAATTGTAAAAAAATATAAAGAAAAGTTATAAAAAAAACTAAATTTAAAATCATCGGAGACTGACATAGTCAAAACTCATGATTTTTATGTTCCTCAAACTACAATAAAAACAAGTTCAATCCAATTCATAAATTATTTTTAATAATTCATAAATTCAAAATTCGTATATAAAATTGCCCAAAAAACAATTTTTTACAAAACTATCCATAAAAGTAAAATAATTATATATTAAAATTCTATATTTCAATACGATCGTTTTGACATAAAATTTGTAATTTTTGGACTTACGTTTAAAAGATATGAATTTTTGAAGTTATATATAGGGGTATTTGACAAAAAAGACTCAAACTACAAGGGCTCATATTTTTACCACTTGCTGACTCCGACGGTCCACATCAGCACCGGTGGCCGGAAATGGTATGCAGGGGTATATGACTCACCGGAGCAAACTGTAGGAGTATATTTGTTGAAAAATAAAGTTAAAGAGCGTCTGACAAAATAGGTACAAACTACAAGGGCACCTGACATAAATAAGCCCTTTAAGCAATTACATAATTTCTTTCTTTTTCCTTTGAAATTTAGTCACCCCTGCTGCAAAGTGAATCCTAGGCCACTCAATGTGAACAGAGGAAATGCAGTTTCTATTTTCACATTTCATCATGTTAATTTTATCAATGTCTTTAGGAATTTACTATATAAGGTCAGTGGTAAATATATAAGTTACCCATTGTTGAAAACTCAAGCCATGTAGGAAATTGAAACAGAAGCTTTGATACAAAGGGTAAGTGGATAACCCTATCTTGAAGTCATTGCATTAAGCTTTGTAGAAAGGAAGCCACGTCATTGGGATATGGGGACCGCATAAAACCATTTGGCCGATGCTCTTTTTCCATCATCCTCCATAGAAACTTGACGTTGCAATTGTAATTTGATACTTTTGCTTCTTACACAGGTCTAATTCATCTTTTGTTTTCTGCTTTCATGATTAAAAAATAATTTTCTATTCCTCTTTTTGTGAAATCTATTAATGTTGATAGGAATAGAAAGTGACCAATAACAAAGAATTTTAAGAATGAATCAGAAGGCTTTAATAAAATTATTAAGAATAAAGTTAATTCCGTGAAAGTTTTGCAGGGTTTTATATCATGACACCATAAGTTTTCTAAAACAAAAATCACCTTGTCTAAGTAGCTGATTCAGCTTATTTAATGGACATGAACTATACCAAAGAAAATGAAGTAAGCCATGTGAGACTTCTAAATAATAATATGAAGTCAACAAGTATTTTAACCATATCAAAAAGAGTGACGTAGGCGATGTCAACTTCCAACCTTTATAAAAATAAAATAACAAGGTATGGTTAATTTGTTTTGGTTGATAATAACAAGGTATAATTAGCAACGAGAAAAAATTCAACTCACAGAGAAATACAAATTTAAGCCAACTCATACTGTTAAGTGGTACATAGCTTCTCAACTATTGATATAAGAGTTTAGACTATACAATAAAAATAAATTGAATTGAATTGAATATGAATGGATGATAAACAAATTGAGGTTGGAATTGCGATGAAAGCTTCAACAGGGTATGATGGATTCAAAGCAGTGCAGGCCATCCAATTCGGGTGCAAACCTTGGCATCAAACGGGTCGAGTTTTGCTTGGCACCACCAGCTGGCTGTGACGACGGATTTGGATCTTTGGTGACGGTTTTGGACTTAGCGACAACGGAGGAAGAAGGGGCTTCCGTGTTGGGCTTCGAATTTCCATCTTTTGAGGGGCCCACGCCAAAGAAAGAGCTCCAGATTTGGCCCTGCGAGATATCGAAGTGGCTGAACATGGACATGAACATGTTGTTATTGATGAAGGAAGGTAGTTGATGTATGCGCTAAGGTAAGGTTGCTATGTCTTTAAGAATATTAAGATGATTGATGAGTATTTATATGAAATAGATGGAGGGGCGTAAGAACTAAGAAGAGTCGTGGAAGATTGATTTGGAGATTTGGTTTAACAATAATTAGATATGTGATTTATTTAATTTGAAAGTATGATTATGTTAAGATTTTGTTGGCATTATAATCTTTCCGACCTTGATATACAGTTTTTTTAGACAAATTATGTTCAATGTAGTTAATAATGTTAAAGATATTTCATACTAGCTCTCATCCCGTGCAATACACGGATTATTGATATTTTAATTTTTTTATATTAAATATTTTGAAGTGAGGATTTTTTTAATTTTAAAGTAAAGATTATTATTACACAACAATAAAAAAAATTATACAAAATGACATAGACTCAAATCAAACCCTACACTTAAAAAAATTAACTTAAATGATGAGTTTGTTGAGAAATTTTGTACTTTCTTGTATAAATAAAAAGTAACATTTTTTATCTTATATCTTCCGTATTTATTTAATGGAAAAAATTAACATTTTTATATAATTATGAACTTTATTTTTAAGAATCAAAAGTAAATCATATTTAAATATTTTTATCTTTTTTGTTCGGTGCTATTATGAGTAAATTTAAGGATAAATTAGAATATTCAATATTTCATAGGACATGAAGACGACATTGAATTTTGTTATTCTTGACTGTATTGATTAACACATTGCATTTTATAAGGAATATAACGACTACTCTTTTTTTATATTTTAATATTATATTTGTTTATGTATAGATGAGTATTAAATTAATGTATTTCTTATTTAGTTTATCGATGAAGTAACACATTTTCTTTTTGTCTGAAGTAACATGTTTTTATATACCATTATTACGTTTATTATGTTATTATGATTAATTGGTGTGGAATCAAAATTAAACTTTTTTTTTATATTTTTTTGTTTGATGGTAATATGAGTATATTTAAGGATAAATCAAAATATTTCCTATTTCATGGGACATGATAATTTAGTATTTTTTTGAATACAAATTATCATCTTTTTTTTTAATAAAATAAATTATTATATTTTTAATATGATTATCACATTTATTATTATTATTATTCTTATTTAAATATTTTGATATTTTTCATCGTTTATCTTATCTCAAGTTAATCATGAGATTTGATCATATAAAATCTTTATCCTAATTGTTCTAATCATCTTGAATTATATTTTTTTCAATTTTTGAAATGTATGTACCTTTGTTTTTAATCTGTTACAATTTTTTTTTGAAAAGATTATAACAACTAAAGTATTTATCAATCGCAAACTTTTTACAAAATGATAATCATTATATTTAATCATATATCAATATTATTTGTAATTTTTGAAAAAAATGCATTTTATAAGGAATATAACGTCTGCTTTTTTTATATTTTTAGTATTATATTTGTTTATGTATAGATGAGTATTAAATTAATGTATTTCTTATTTAGTTGATCGATGAAGTAACATGTTTTTATATACCATTATTACGTTTATATATTTTTTGTTTGATGGTATTATGAGTATATTTAAGGATAAATCAAAATATTTCCTATTTCATGAGACATGATAATTTAGTATTTTTTGAATATAAATTATCACCTTTTTAATATGATTATCATATTTATTATTAAAAATAATAATAATAATAATAATAATAATAGGAAAAAGGACTGGATTTCCCTTTGGCTAGTAATAGTTTGGGAATTATGGTTGGCAAGGAACAAATCAATATTTGAGAATGAGCATGTCTGTGTTAATAGCATTGTAAAAAAGATTAGGATACATTTCTGGTGTAGAAAATATTAGGATTCATTTTTGGTCGTCTATTTTCAATGCAAACTCTGCTGCTATAGGTTACTCTTTTGCGAATTGGGTGTTGAACCCTTGGGAGAGCTTCAATAGTTTGTAATCTGCTTGTGGTTAGCAGTAGATGAGAAAAAGAAACATCATGATTTTGTAATCCCCCAAAGAGTGAATTATTTCTGTTCACTCTTTGGTTTTGTTATTAATAAGTTTGTTTGCTTATAAAAAAATTATGTTCGCTTGGGATCTAATTGCTCATTTGTTGGTCCACCATGATTCAGAATAGCTACCATGACTGATCAATCCCTCATCCTCTCCTTCGTCTCTACTCACCATTTGTAGTTTCTCCAACGAAGCCTTGTTTCCTTCCATCGGCATGTGAGCGCCATCATCACTGCCACCCTTGTTCTTGACCGCAACTAAGCACCCATTCATATAATTATCGAAAGAAAGAGTCAGCATAAGCCACAATCGAAGAGATTAATTGAATGGATACAACAGGAATCGGTAGTTTGATACCGAAAAGTAACAAAATAAATAGAACACAGAGAGAGAGACAAAAAATATCTAAACAGTATCAAATTAATCAAATAGTGAACGATACACACAAATTGTTGAATTAAAATAAGCAATTAGAGAGAAATTTAAGAATCAAATAATATAAATTAGAATGAGCAAGAATTATTAGAATTAGAAAAATTTAATGTCAAAAAAATAAATAAAAAAATTGAAGGCGAATATAATTGTGAGATTGTTGTATGTTTACCTGAATATTCATAAGTTTGTGAGTCAATTCACATAAATGCTAAAATATTATTGAGGAATCATCAAATGCATATCGCTTACCATATATAATGACTTGAAAAACTTGTCCGTATAAGAATAACGATTTAACAGATAAGATTAAATAAATTTTAAATCTAAGGATAATTATTTCACATAATAAATTAAATAAATTTTGAAACTAAGGATAATGGTTTCACAAATAAGCATAAATTTGAATTATTTATTTAATTTTCGACAACTAAGAATAATTTTTCACAGATACATGATGATTATCTCCCTAGAATCGCTTTGGTGTGAGTATCCTTAAGCGAACAAACGTGGTGCCTCGAAAATTTCTCCAACAAACGTGGTGCCTCGAAAAGGGATGTTTTTATATAAGTATAGTAGATTATATTTTTCAAATCTATTTTTATAATCATTATCACGACGCTAAAAAATCTTAATTAAATAAAGATATTTACAAAGACAAATAATTAAATATTACTTCCTCCGGTCCTATATATAGAACATACTTAACCATATTCCTCGGACCAAGAAAAGTAGTTAGTTTTATGAATTTTATGAGGATATATTGTAACATTACAATTTTACCCTCTCAACTTTTCTTGAAAAACTCACACTCATTAATGAACAACAAAAAACACATGCATTTAATAAGGGCAAAAAAGAGAAAAAGCAATAAATGATGCATAGAAAATACAAAATGTCTTATATATAGGACCAAAGATTGCTTCTAGAATATGTCCTATATATAGGACCGGAGGGAGTATTAAAAATTGAAATAAAATTTTATAAATAAAAAATTCTTAAAAAAGAGCGAAGGTAGTAATTACCACATGATTTTGTATAAATCTTATAGATAAGATAGCCCGCTTTGTAGTAAAAAAATCAATAATATATTCTACTGTACTAGTATTTCACTAAATACAAAATTTTATTTTATTCTTTACTATTTCTAACAAGTTTCCTTTTATTTCTCAAAAAACATGTTTCCTTTTAATGGTCGGCGCCGGCCGATGACCATAACGAGAAGAAAGAAGTTTCTTGCTTTGACGCATGATTGAAGTATTGAACCATTTACTAGTTCAACGCTTTAACTTCATACCTTTCTTTACAGAAAAATGTTAATTTAGGATATTAATTAAGAAAAAATTAATTTTATCTCAAAAAAATTAATGAAATTTAGCTTTTCATTATAAATTTTTATTTTAATGTATTTTTTAACCAAAATCCTTAAAAGACGTGTGAACAAAACTTTTCTTTATTATAAAAAGACTTGATCCTTTTTTCACTCTTAATTTAATAGTAAGCCAATTTTGGTTGTATTTGGTAATACAAGCTTATAATTTATTTGGTAGTTTTCAATTTATTGACTTGGTCAATAAATTATTAGAGTTGTTTGGTAAAATTTTTTTTATAGTTTTCAAAAAGAAAGTTTATAGATTTTGAAAGCTAATCTTCGAAACGTAGCTTTCCAAAAAAAAATAAAAATGTTCAGTCAATAAGTTATTATAGTTGTTTCGTGAAAAAATAAAAAAAGTTTATAGTTTTCAAAAAGAAAGTTTATAGATTTTGAAAGCTAATTTTCAAAACGTAGCTTTCCAAAAAAAAATAAAAATGTTCAGTCAATAAGTTATTATTGTTGTTTGGTGAAAAAATAAAAGAAGTTTATAGTTTTCAAAAGGGAAGTTTATAGTTTTTGAAAGCTAATTTTCATAATGTCGCTTTAAAAAAAATAAAAAGTTTTCGATAAATTACATTTCAATTTTACTCTATTTTTTTCTAATTATAATTATATATTTAATTTTACTTTTTATTTTTTTTCTAATTATAATTATATATTTTGGTCAAATTATATGTTTTAAGTTATTGTAAAAATTTTAATTAATTACATAATTAGTTTTGTCAAACAGCTCTATTTCAACAAGTTAACTATACAACTAATTAAGAATAATAAATAAAATATTGTGGGTAGAACTAAGGGGCCAGAGGATTTTAAGGATCTTGTTTAGTATAAAAAAAACATTTTGATTAATATTTAAGGATTTTGTTTAGCATAAAAAAAACATTTGGATTAAACCAATGAAAGGTGGCACAGTAAGGAATTTGTTGCTACTTAAGCAATTGGTTGAATATTTAACTGGAGACTCCCTCCAAAAGGGTCCGACAATATCAAAAGGATTAGTTACTGAGTTGCAAGGGTGAATGCCTTGAAAAAAAAAACATTTTGAATAATACTTAAAAAAAGGATTTTGATGTCCGCGTAAAACAGCCCAATTGGTGGCTGCAGGGACACTTAGGATTTTCCCCTTCCCCAAGTCATGAGTTCTAGTCCCGGACCTCCCATGTAAAAAAAACAAAAAGGATTTTGATTGGTATTTAATATGTTGTCCTAAAGTTAAGGCTAGTCTTGGTGTTAAGGATATAGATTTGTTTTATTTTGCTTTAATAGCTTAGTGGAGATGGAAGTTGTTGCGTGGACACCAAGCTCAATTATGGGTGCATGCATGTGCTTTAACCTTTTGTCTTTGTCTTTTTGTCACGGCTATAATTTGAGTAATATGTCAGATTAGTCATTGATTTTGTAAACGTCGGTCAAGTTAGTCATTGACTTTATCGAAATAATAATTTAATCCCTGAAATTTCATTTTAATTCACATACGTTCCTATTTTTATCCCATTTTAAAGCAAATACATCCTCGCGATAGTAACGGCAGGAACTAACTTGATCGACGTTCTCCTATCTCAGGAACTAAATTGTTATTTTGATAAAATCAGGGACTAACTTAACCGACACAGACAAAGTCAGGAATTAATTTGATATATTACTCGCTATAATTTTGCTAAGCCCACTAATTGATGGAAAGATTTATATGAGATTATCAAAATATATATATATATATATATATATATATATATACTGTATATATTTTTATGAGCTGGGGGCTGTTTTAAGCATCATATAGGCAGGCACAAAGCAAAAAAATTGGGGTCTTGATGTGTTTTGGAAAACTACAATATGGTCAATATGGCTTTTGCATAACGAAATTATTTTTAAAGATTATGCTTGGGATTTATTGAAGATTAAAGACTTAATTACGTCAAAATTCTGGGTTTGGTTTTTATCTTAAGTGACATGTAACTTTTCATTTGGGAATTGGTTCTTGGCACTGTTATTAACTTATATTTTCTCAATTTAGATATATTCTTTCTGCTTCATAGGTTGAAGTATTTCTTAGGCTTAATTATGTCTAACTCCATGAAGTGTGATACTTTTGTCAAATATCTTTATTCTTATTTTTTTCAATATCTGACTTTTCAAAATTACTTCTGAGTTTGTCATATACCTCTACTATAAATTCTGGTCAATTTTGCTGACATGTAACATCGAAATCCTGGTCAGACGAAGGAGGTTGGTCGTAACGTGCCGCGTGATATCACATGAACAAAGACGAACTTTCTCTTAAATTTTTATTTCTTTTTTTATTTAACTAAAAATATAAAAATATATTTTTTAGTTTTTTAATTTAAAGAATAAAAAGACATTCGCCCACGGAGCACCATGTGTCTAACCTCATCCATCTGACCGTTAGCAAAATTAGCCAAAATTGATGGTAATAGGGGCATATGACAAACCAAAAGTAACTTTGGGATGCCAGTGCCAGACATTAAAAAAATAAGAATAAGAATATCTGACAAAAATAGCTCAAACTTTAGTGATATTTGTTATTATATGCTCCACCTTGAGAAATTTTTTTCTTATATATGAAAAGAAAGAATTAATTACCAACAACAAGAAGCCATGGTTTCAAATGTCAACTAGAAATTCTCATTGATATTATTACTGAGATACAAAATTAGAACTCAGTCATGCACTAGTACAACACTTTTTCTCTTTGATTAACTAGTACAAACGCTTTTAACAACAATTAATTCAGCTATACAGTAAAATGAATAGAAATTAAATTTCATATGATGATTAGATAAGACATGATGATGTGATCATTATTATATAAACAAATTGACTTTAATTTGGAGTTGAAATGAATTGAATCCATCCTTATCATCATCAACAGGGTACAATGGATTCAAAGCAATTCAGGCCATCCAACTCCGGCGCAAACCTCGGCCTCAGCCGTGTCGAGTTATTCTTAGCTCCACCGGGTGACGACGGATTCAGATCTTTCTTAGCGGTCTTCGACTCTGCCGCGGTGGTAGAAGAAGATGAAGGGCCTTCGGTGTTAGGTTTGGTATTTTCATTTTTCCCAGGGCCAAATCCTAAGGAAAAGTTCCACTTTTGTCCTTGTGAGATCTCAAAGTGGCTAAACATGGACATGAACATGTTTAATGTTTTGACTTGTGTTTGTGTTTTCCGAGGTTATGAACTTTGAAGAGATTGATGAATTTGTAGTTAGATCTTTATGAATTTGTAGTAGATGTGTTTGTTTGCTTGGATGCTAATGATGATAATTGTGAGTATTTATATTGAGTTGGGTTGAAGGATTAGAAGAAGAGTCGTGGAAGAACGTTGATTTGGAATTTTCAAGAAGTTTCTTTAGTCTTGACGTGTGTCTTGACTCTGGAGTCTGGACTTGGCTGGAAGTTTCATGCATTGACGCGTACTTGAACCATTAACTCCTTTGTTCAACTTCTTCACCGAGTTTTGACTTGGAAAAAAAAGAAAAAGGAGCCAATTTTGATTCTAACGAATTTTCCACATCTTTCATGATGTCAAACGCCTCCTACCATGTACATGTTAAACTTGTGTGTATCTATTTCGTCTAGGTTTTATAGTTGGTTTTAATTTTCATGAAGTATGAAAAAATTGGTAAAGTCCAAACATTGTGAACTTTTAGGTTATGTTTGTTTACGCGTTCGTGCCCTCAAACTCAAAAGCTCTTCCTCAGTGGCATTGGTGTGAACACGCGTCTGGAGACTCTTGAACGCAGATTCAAACGGGCCATTAATTGCTTTAACTAGATTTGGATCTCACATGAACATCTTTATTTCTTGGTATACACACACTCTCTCTCCCTATGTATAAGATTCTTTTGGTAAATTTCACTAGGAAAGTTAGTTAATTTAATTAATGATATTAAAAATGTGAATATGATATGTATTTTCAAAACTACCCCTATTAATAATATTGAAAATCTAAAAAGTATTAGTAAATAAATAGTTGTATTTATGGAAAAAAAAAGTATTTAATTATTATTAAAAATTGATATAGATCTTATAAATAAAAACAAAATAAAAATATAAAAAAAGTCTTATATTTAAGAAAGAAAGTAATAACATAATATAAGTTAAGGAGTGTCATGTTATTAGTAATATTTTTAGCATATTTTCTTAACTAATTCAATCTTCTAACTTTTACTCGTATATTTTATTATTTCCTCCGATCTTATTTATAGGTACATTCTAGAAGGATTTTTTTATCCTATTTATAAGTCATTTTGTATTTTCTAAGAGATATTTATTGTTATTCTCTAATTTGCCTTTTGCCCATTAATGTGTAATAATACATTGTGAAATTCTCAATGCAAGTTAAGAGGTTAAGATTAAAATTTTAAAGTATTTTTTTAAGTTTCAAGAAACCTAATTATTTTCCTTGATCTATGTAATTCAACTAAGTATAACCTATAAATCAATGTTATCAAACCCGGACCGAACCGGGCGGTCGACCGGTCGAACCGTCGACCGGTGGCCCTGACGGTCCTGGGTTCTGTATAAACCGTCTGTAAATTGAAACCGGAAAAAACCGGTGGGCAAATCCGTTGAACCGGGTTGAACCGGTAAAATCGGACCCGGTTCAACCAACTCTGATTTAAAAAAAAAAAAACTAAATTAAAAGTTAAAATCTAAAACTAAAAGGCTGTAGTGTTGTACTCTGTTGCTGTGCTGCTCAACGAAAAAAAGAACAAGAAAGGAGAACAGAGAAGTGCGAAGATGGCACACCGCTAGTCCGCCACGCCCTTCGCCGTAGCCTGCCTCATCGTACGCCGTCGTTGCCTCAACATCAGATCTGCAAGGCTTTTAAGTTTTAACCCCATTTAGGTGTGTTCTGTTTTGTATGTATAGGTGTGTTGGCTATGTTTTGATTTTTTAGGTGTGGTATGTAATGTTCTCTCCTTTCTGGACGCACTGCTCTGTTTCTCTTTTTGCCCATATGGTCTTAAACAGTTAAACCTCTTACTGCTGGACGGGGTGCTTTTTAATAAAATTTTTCTCCTATAAAAAACAAAACCATTTCGTTTTTGCTTATTATATTATATATATAATACTTGTATAAAGTTTATAAATTTTTTTGTCTGTAATATGTAGATTTTGTAGTGTATTTTTTAATTTTTTTAATATATATATAAATATCGGTCTAACCTTTCGGCTTAATTGGTTAATACGATTAAACTCTATACGAAGTTTCTTTTGGCTTGATCTCCGGTTCGGTTCTGACAACATTGCTGTGTAAATACAATCGGAGGGAGTATAAGCTAAAATAAACTCGTGTATCAATTATAATATTTATTGACTCGCTATTTAAGATAGACCCACACAAACTTCTCGCCTTTTGCTTTTGGCCGATGAGCCTTGGTTAGCTTATATGCTTTTTGAAGCATACTTCAACATCTCCCTCCAATACTTATGTGCTCATTAGCTAATAAATTAAGCCCCTTAATACACCTTTGCTAGCCAAGGGATCAAGATGCTCTAATTTAATTTTTGTGTGACTTTATGGTTATTAAACTCGGATCGGACAGATGGTCGAACCGGTTGGACCGTCAATCGATAGTTAATTCCGTTTTATTATTCTGCCTAAACCGCTTCTTAGATAGAATTGCAAAAACCCGCTGGGAAGGTTTTCCAGACCGGGTTGAACCGGGTTAAACCGGGAAAACCGGTCCTGGCTCAACCATCTTATATATCAAGAAAAAAAAAGAAAAGTAAATCCTAGTAAAACTAAAACGACAAAACCGGTCCTGGCTCAACCATCTTATATCAACCACCTTTGCTTGTTGATTGGGTTCGTTTGAATATGAGCAGCCAAGTTCAGGTGTCTGATCCTGAGTCCTGGGCAGCGACTTGGTTGACCGGTTGCTATTATATTTGGTTTTGGCAGAACAAGAGGGTGTTTGAAGATGATTTCATCCCTCCTTTTAGACCCTGGTGTTTAATTCGCAGACATACACTGGAGTATTGTCATTGCAGCAAAGGCAACAAGGTTTCAATGTCTCATAGTGTTGTCACTGTTCCGGTTCATTGGCAAAAACCTGATCATTGTTGGGTTGCGCTTAACACTGATGGTGCTGCTAGACAAGGAGGTTTTGCTGGCTGTGGAGGCTTAATTAGGGGTCCTGATGGTGAGTGGTTGGGTGGCTTTGCCAAGTTTTTGGTGTTACTACAACTATTACTGCGGAACTCTGGGGGGCTTTTGAAGGGTTGAAGCTTGCTAGATCCAAAGGCTTTCAACGTGTTATGATGCAACTAGATTCCAAAGCTGCGATTCATATTATCACAAAGGGCTTTTCAAAAAATTTGGTTTTCTCTAATCTTGTGCAACAAATTCAATTATTACTTCATGAAGATTGGGAGGTCAAAATTCAACATGTCTATAGAGAGGCAAATTCCTGCACTGACATCCTCGCTAACACTGGTTGTGATATACAGATTCCTTATATGCTCTTTGATGTCTAACTGGATGCGGTGTCTCTAACTATTGTTTATGATGCTTTAGGAGTTTCTACTCCCCGTTTAGTAACTGTTTAATTCTGTGTGTTTGGGCGTTTTGCCCTTTGATTAAAAAAACGACAAAACATAGAAAAACAAAAGAAAGAAAGAGGTAGAACAAAGTAGCGCCCAACACAGCCACACGAGAGAAGAAAACCCCACCGATGTGCAGCCACCTCACCGCCATTGTCGCCTCACCACCCACGGTCATGCACCCACCGTTTCACCAGTAACAGTACTTTCATACTTTCACTTCGTTTTTGCATTTCATAGAAACTAGACCCCAACCCCATGCAACGGGGAAACATGAAATCAATAAAACATTTCATAAAGTTGTAATTAATATTAGTTAAAAAATATTTTTTTAGTACATTAGATTTATCAAAATAAAAAAAAATAAAAAAAAGAGTCGGAGCAACAAAAACCAATGCATGGTAGAAGCACCCTTGTTTTATATTTTACTTGTTTGGACCATTATTTGTGTCAAGAAGCATATAATAAAAAAATTCACATCCAAATAACAAAAACATGTACATAAAAAGAACACAGAAAACCCAAAGTATATTCTTTTAATATATTATATTTATTAAAAAATAAATTAAAAAAAAGTTGGAGCACCAAAAACCGGTGCATGGTAGAAGCACATTTGTTTTATATTTTATTTGTTTGGACCATTACTTGTGTTAAGAAACATATAATAAAAAAATCAAATCCAAATAACAAAAACGTGTACATAAAAAGAGCACAGAAAACTCAAAGCATATTTTTTTAATATATTATATTTATTAAAAAAATAAATAAAAAAAAGAGTCGGAGCATCAAAAACGGGTGCATGGTAGAAGCATTATTGTTTTATATTTTACTCGTTTGGACCATTACTTGTGTCAGGAAGCATATAATAAAAAAATTCAAATCCAAATAACAAAAATATGTACATAAAAAGAACACAAAAAACTCGAAGCATATTTTTTTAATATTTTATATTTATTAAAAAATAAATAAAAAAAGAACAGGAGCACCAAAAACCGATGCATGGTAGAAGCACCCTTGTTTTATATTTTATTTTTTTGGATCATTACTTGTGTTAGGAAGCATATAAGAAAAAAAATTCAAATCCAAATAACAAAAACATCTACATAAAAAGAACACAAAAAACCCGAAACATATTTTTTTAATATAATATATTTATTAAAAATAAAAAAAAAGAGCCGGAGCACCAAAAATCGGTGCTTGGTAGAATCACCCTTGTTTTATATTTTACTTGTTTTGACCATTACCCGTGTTAAGAAGTATATAATAAAAAAAATTTCAAATCCAAATAATAAAAACATGTTCATAAAAAGAACCCAGAAAACCCAAATCATTTTTTTAATATATTAGATTTATTAAATAAAATAAAATAAAAAAAAGAGTCGGAGCACCAAAAATCGGTGTATAATAGAAGCACCCTTATTTTATATTTTACTTATTTGTACAATTACCCGTACCGGAAGATTTGAGAAGCAGTACCTCCATTTAAATTTTAAAAAAAAAAAGAAATAAAAAGAAAGAAAGGAGTAGTACTAACCATGGGACGCAGGGGCACTTAGCAATGGTTTTCATACCCTTGCTGGTTTATATAGTATAGACTGAACTCCATCATCCATTGGTTTACCTATTTAATACTCCCTTCGGTCTTATATATAGGTCACATTCTAGAAAGTTTTCTTGATCCTAATTATAAGTCACTTTATATTTTCTATGCATCATTTATTGATTTTTCTCTTTTTTGCCCTTATTAAATGCTTTGACTATTTATGTGTTTTTTCTTGTTCATTAATGAGTGCGAATTTTCCAAGAAAAGTTAAGGGGGTAAATTTGTAATGTTACAATATATTCTCATAGAATTCATAAAACCAACCACTTTCCTTGATATGTGTAATTCGGTTAAGTATGCCCTATAATAAGGACCGGAGGGAGTAGAAGAAAGTCTTTTATAAGTTTCCCAATATTACTGTTTTGACTTCTTCGGTAAATTTTATTTTTCATTTTTGGCTTGCCCGTTGCGGCGTTGCCCATTGATGTGTTTGCTTTTGTTATTTTTATTATATTATATTGTTGTGATATTTGATAAGGTATTATATCATATGTATATTACTTATGCAAAGTATATAACAATATTTTTTTCATATTATGTAGATTTTGTAGTGCATTTTTTATTTTTTTATTATATTATAAAAATAACGGTCTAACTTTCCGGTTTAACCGGTTAATACGATTGAACCCTATACAGAGCTTTTTCCGGCTTGACATCCGATTTGGTTCTGATAACACTAACCAAGTAATGAAAAATGTTTTATTGAAAAATGGCAAACCTATCATAGTAATCTTTATGCCTCAAAAAAAGGATTTGTCTTTAACTAACGGTTGATGAACACTATTGATAATAAAAGCAAAAATTAAGTCAATGCATTTAATATAAAAAAAAATATGGTTTTGATTTTTTGACTCCTCTTTTTAGGTTTTTAATTTTGGTCCACATAGGATGAATAGTGACTCAAGGACCAATTCGACAACAAAAAGAAACATGAGGAACCAATTTGAAACCAAAAAACGTAAGGGACCAATTTGAAATTAAAAAATAAGGTAAGAGACCAAATGAGTAATTTAGCCTATTTTTTTCACAAATGCCCTTCTTCCCACTTCTTCTTCTTCCTTTTCTCTTTTTTTTCCTCGCACATTCACACCCGTTCCCTCAGATACCCTGAACTCACCCACACTTATCCTCACTCACATATTATCATATTATAAAATGTACCATACGCCAATGTCAAAGCGTACAAACATGTTGTACACCCTGACAACGGCGTAAGCTTTTTTTCCCATTTTTTCCTCGTACACCTTGGCTTTGGCATACTGATTTTTTTTAATTAATTGTGTATGCCCTACCAGGGGTGTAGGACAATCAAACATTCCAGGAACATGTGACAAACTTGCAAGATGTTACAGACCATATAGGTGAGGTTGTGAAACGTGTGAAGATGCAACATTTGGAAACAACATACAAAAGGCTGCCACTTTATGGATTTAATCCAATTCTCATTCAAATGTTAACACATGTATTTGTATGGCCATGTTTCAATTTTTTTTCATATTCCTTGCCCATAGTTCTAGTCTCTAATCACATATTATGCACAATAAAGTGGGTATGAAATAATCAGTATTCATGTAACTAGTACATAAACAAGATTGATATGATGTGCATAAATTCCCTACGCCCCTAGTAGGGCGTACACAATAAATAAAATAAAACCAATACGCCAAGACCAAGGCGTACTGGAAGAAAAATGAAAAAAAAAGCCTACGCCACTGTCGAGGTGTACGACATGTTTCGAACGACACATTTCATACGAAAAAAAATATGGTAGTATGTGATTGTGGGTGAGTTTGAGGGTGAGTATGGGTGAGTTTAGGGGTAAGTTAGTGAATGTGAGTGTTTGAGAGAGTGAGTGTGAGCGTGTGAGGGAGAAGAAGAAGAAAAAAAAAAGAAGAAAGCGAAGGAGAAGAAGAAGAAGAAAGAAAAAAAGAGAAGAAAAAAAATGAAGAAGAAGAAGTGGGAAGAAGGGCATTTTTGAAAAAGAAAAATTAAAGGAGGGTCAAAAACTTAAAAGGAGGAGTCAAAAAATCAAAACCCTAAAAATAAGTAAGCAAACCATAACCTATGAGTTGAAGGAATCAAATTACGAGAAATAGCCCAATTTTTTTTAACTTTTTTTAAAAAAAGGCAAAAACTTTATTGTTATTTTGTATGGATTAGAAAATTAATGAGCCTAAATTTATTCTCCAAGGAAAATTAAGTATCTTTTTAAAAAGGGAGCAATCCGGATACCTAGTTGGATCATTTCGACTTACTTTGGGCTGAGTCGCTCAAGCCATGTCTAGGTTGAGCCAAAAAGCCAAAATATTATTTGTGCGAAAAGTCTACTTATAGCTAGCATTAAGCCAAATTTTTAATTAGATCAAGATTTTTTTAATGCGATACAAGGATGATGACTCAAATTCCCAATGGGGCAACTCTAATGGGGGCAACTCTATGAGTTTTGATTTTCGGCCCCCAAATCTGAGATTTTGACCTCATTTCACTTTTTCATGGACAAAAATGTCCTTCCTAATGTTAATTTTTCCGTCTCCCAATAGACGTAATTTTTCAGTCTCCGATCAAACGAAATTTTTCCATCATCTTACTCACGGAATTTTTCCGTCTGGGCATAGACGGACGTCAAAACCAGATTGAGACTAAATTGACCAATGGTATCAAACTCAGGTATTTGACATGATATGATTAAAACTAAATGGTGAGAAAGCAAAGGAAATTAAAGGAAAGGAAATGATGGGTGGAATCAAAAGATTGGAGGAAGTGGGAATAGAAGTAGAGAGACTCACTGGCTAGGAAGGATGCTTAAATCCTTGTGAAAACCCTTGGAGGAGTCGTCGTGGTCGTCGTCTTGTTGAAGAAGAACACCACCATCACCCACATCTGAAGAAGAAGAAGAATAGTGAAGAAATGGAGCATTTGCGTTATTTGTAGCTCTGTTGTGAAATTGAGCAAAGATGCAACAATAGTAGTGAGGTGTTAATTGAGAGAGAGAAGAGTGGTGGAGAGCCATGAGAGTTGTTTGGGGTAGGTGAGATAATAAAAGAAGAATGACATTGTGGTGAATGTGAATGTGAATAGGAAGATGATGATGAAGATGAAGAAGAATGATAATGGTTGAAGATTGGAGCCCACCACACAGCACCACATACAACAACAATACAAATTGGTGCATCACCCACCTAGAGAGAGAATCCAACAACTTCTGTCTACCCATAGACGGAAAAATTCCGTGAGTAAAAATTCCGTTTGTCGGGAGACGAAAAAATTCCGTCTGTTAAGGGACGGAAAAATTAACATTAGGAAGAACATTTTTGTCCATGAAAAAGTGAAATGAGGGTCAAAATCTAAGATTTGGGGGCCAAAAATTAAAGCTCCAACTCTATTAGAGTTGGCCCAAATGGTAAAGCTTTATCCAAGTGAACTTTTCAAAAACTAAGCCCATTGATTTATCAGCTAGGCTAAAGCTTACTTGACTTTTCATCTGCTTAAATTTTATATTTGATAAAGTATGTTAGAAAATTCAGAGATACTTATTTTAACATTTGATTTTCTAAAATGCTCTATTATCCCATAAGTGGTGGTGATATTTAAGTTTAATTGCACTTTTTATCCCTTATCTTTTGTGCCTGTGCGATTTTAATTCTTTGATTTTATTTTGGTAACATTTAGTCTCCAACTTTTCAATTTGTGCATTGTCCCTCCATTCGGCTATCTTTTGTCACTTAAGTCACATAACTTGGGTTTGAGTTAGCTTACTGATAAGGCATGTGTTATTACTAACATTAATGTTGAGTATCAAATCTTTCTTTGACCATCATTATTCAAGAATGTATTTGGAAAAAAAATGTTCTTAATGTAAGCACATTTTTCAATTTTTAATAGCATTAATTACTTCTTTTTCACAAAAATTCTTATTTACTAAAAACTTTTTATAGTCTTAATAATAATAATAATTATATAATTAATTTTGAAAAAATATTTCATTTGTTTACAATTTCAATACCACTAACAAGACTAACTAAATTATTTAAAAATCCAATTTTCAATCAAAGAAAACTTACATTTAATATTGGAAGAAGTATCAATTTTATTATTTTAACTAGACATCATGCCCATGCGATGCACGAGTTTTTTCTTATTTTTATTTTGTAAATTTACTTAACGTTGAAGATAAGAATTGAAAAGAAATTGAAAAACAAAGCACGTTACCTTTTAAGATATTTATACTTATTTTTTCATAATAGAATGGAGGACTAGAATTGCAAAGCCATAAAAATGTGGGATGAAAGTGCAATTAAGCTAGCATTATTTCCTTTCCCTAATTTTCAACAAGATCCAAGTTTCAAAGATCCATACGTATCTCAGCTGCATCATAGTTGGGCTTAGCCCAACCCAGGCCCACAATGAGATCTAAACCGACGCAAACCCTACCTCTCTAACAACATCACTATATATATTTCTCACCTTCTGCCTCAAAACCCTAATCTCTCTCTGCCACAAGCGCAAATCGTTCATTCCTCAGCGATCAAAGAAACTTGTGCTCTGCGATGGCAACCGTTGGTTCTAGCGAGTTAGCTTGTTCCTACGCCATCTTGCTCCTCCACGATGAAGAAATCGCAATCACCGTAATTCACGATTTTCTTCAGTTTTCAATTTTTCTTAGATCTCGATTTTCTGTTATTCGTTTTTGTGTTCTAATAATTATTATTATTTATTATTTATTTGTTTATTTTAGGCGGAGAAGATTAGCGCTGTGTTGAAGGCGGCTAATGTGAAGGTTGATTCTTACTGGCCAAGTTTGTTCGCCAAGCTTGCTCAGAAGAGGAACATCGAGGACCTCATCTTGAACTCTGGTAGCGGCGGTGGCGCCGCCGTCGCCGCCGCCGCTCCTGCAGATGCCTCAGCTCCCGCCGCTGCAGCACCTGCTGCTGAGGAGAAGAAGAAGGTATCATTTCGTCGCTTTTAATTTGAATTTTGTTTATCATTGATGAATTTTATAGTACTGGATTTTAATTGTTTAATTATATTTTATATGTTTAATTCGTTCTCTATTATTGCATTGTGTTTAGTTTAGTATTCTTTCCTTTCAAATATTTTGTTAACTTTTTAAAGCTTCTTGCTGAATTTTGTCTTTTATTTGATATTTGATTAATGTTCTGTCCAATTTGTTATTTACAAGGGTTTGTAAAAATTAATTGGTCCTTTGAAACTTGTGACTGTATAAAATCATTGAAATTTGCTGGCAAATTGGTATAAAAATAATTGAAATTTGAAAATCATTGAAACTTATTTAAGTACAAGTTTCAATAATTTTAAACTATATTTAGTCTCTTACTTCCTTTGAATTGATATATTTTATTATCTATGATTTTATAGCAATTGCTGGCAAATTAGTGGGCTCTATATTTTGAATTTATAATTTATCTCATAAAAGTACTGTGCCCTGTCAATGACTGCTCATTGCAACATTTAGGATTCTATCTTTAGTATTCTTCTAATTTGTTGTGTTTCCTTTTTAATTGGTTTTTGTGGCATTCTTTGGTTTTAATTTGTATTATATTCTTAGCCTGTGCTCTACAATTTCTTGTGGACATTGATATACTCGGTTGTCTGGCTGTTTTCTTGTATGAGTTTTTTCTTCCTTTGTTTTTGAACTTACATTTGAATTTCTATTTGCAGGAAGAGCCCAAGGAAGAAAGTGATGATGACATGGGTTTCAGCTTGTTCGATTAGGTTTTCTTTTAGTTATAGCCAAATTAGGGTTCCTCTTAATTGGGGTTTCTGAAACTGGAAGTTGTTCTCTATTACAAGAGTTTTATTCAAGTGAATCTTAGCTTTATCTACTATTTTAATTGTTGAATTTTGATGGGTTTTTTAAATATATTTGTTGCAATTGAATATCTAATTACCCGTTTTGTTTTGTTGTGTTTGTCTTCAACTCTAGTTGTGTTCTCTACACGAACCGAAGTTTATTATGGATCCCTTTGAGAATTTCTTGAACATATTGGGGCTTTTCTGTGAAACATGAAAGGGGTTTACTTGATGTTGAAACGTATGTCATAAAGGATTTACTGCATCTATACTAATTCATTTGGATGTGGAAGTTATCTTTGTTTTTATACTTATCAACAAACTGAAACACAATGCAACTTGGATATGAATAGAATATGACGGTTGCATTATTCATGTTAGGAAATGGCTGGGTTTTGTTTAGAGGTTATTTCGGTTTGGTCAATTTTCACTATAAATACATAAAAACGTTTAGTGCCTTAAAATTATGCTGGTACTGTTTTCTTTATTATTTTTGTGCTTGCTTCTTTTTCAACAAGGCATAGTCGTGTAAAATATACACATGAAAATACTATTTCACAGAAAGCATCTATCGATTTGTTGATGAATTAACAATTTCTAGAAAAATACTAGAAGCTGCAATTAGCCCGATACTCTAAGGGCTAAGGGTAACAACCGTTAAAGGTAGCTAACATTTCTTTCAAGAAGAAAGTTACTGTGAAGTTCTAGTGGATGAGATTAAGTGATTAACACAATTGACCAAGATTTATCTAAGCAGGTGCTTTAATTATTGTTATCAAGAATTTATCTCTAAGTAGGTCCTAATCCGTCAATTATGCTTATGATCACCGAGCGGGACAGGCAGGACATGCATTTGTAGATGGAGAATGGAATGTTAACATTCCTTTCTGATGCAAGTCAATTTGCTTGCCTCTATAAAATTGTCTTCTATTAAAAAAAAAATAATAATACTGTATTTTACTATTGAGAACGAACTCTTCTAATCACAAAACTTAATTTTGAGATCAACCTAAATCAATTTAATACTGAAAATGTAAAGTTGCTATCCGAAGGAGATTTTTATCTATCCACCACTTGTCTGCCTCATCTCGATCTCAGTCTAACAACTAGTCAGGAGTGTGTGTCTATATATATATATATATATATTTTACATCAAGCGGTAGGGTCTCACAACCCCCCATGTTGGTAATAAGGAGTATATTCGTATGATAACTAGTCAGGAAAAAAAAAATTACCTGACCTGCTCAATTAATTCATTGATTTTTTAATTGATTTAAGTTTAAGTTAAGAGAAAATAATTTATGCACTAACATTGTAAACATTTTTTATACACTGTCAGGATATTATTCATCATTGATGGGTTAGCAAATGATTGACTTACAAATAAAAGTAATTCGTATGGATGGTGGATGATGAATCGACGGTGTAAATAACCAAACTATCTTTAGTTTTCAATGTGCACCAAGATGCCCTTTGGTCCATGGTCAAAGGCTGACTCCTTTAATGAGGTACAGTTTAAGATGCACAAATATTTACGAATTACTTCTTTCGTTCCTGAATATAAAGATTATTTTAACATTTTTATTTTGTCCCTAATTATAAGATTTTATATTAATTTTCAATGACAATTAATTGCTTCTTTCTATAAACATCCTTATTTATTTAATATTTTTTAGATTTCCAATACTATTAATAGAGGTGGTTTTAAAAATACATATAAAATGTTCACATTTCCAATATCATTAACTAAATTAACTAACTTTCTTAATGAACGTGAAATCTCTCAAAATAGTTTTATATATAAAGATGGAGAGAGTAGTATGTTTTGGCTGTCCTAACAAAATCTATTTTACACATAAGTAGGAAATGAACTCATTACTAAAAGGCTTAATTAACTACTTCTTCGTGTTCAAATTATTAAAAAAAATACGTTTATTAAATATATATATTTCAAACTGGAGGGAGTAGCAATTAGATAGTGCATGTTGTTAGCACAAATGGTAAGAAATTTGTTATCAAAAGTAAGTGGTTAAAGTTCGATCATCGGCGAAGGTAAAAGTCCTTTTTAAGAACTACACATGTCCAATATCAAAAAAATTAATCACCCGGTTATACGATTGAATACTTTCGAAACAAAAAATAATCTAACATTGGAACTTGTTCGTTATTTTGATAAAAAAATCTAACACCCGGTAATTACTATATTGCAGTCTTAATTTCTTTTGTATTGTAGTTAATGAGAACAATAATTTAATAAGACTAATTTAAAAGAAAAAAATAAGGATTTTTTTAATTTCAACCCTTAAGCATTCTGATAGTGGTTAGCATTTTTTGAAAAAATATCAAGAAATGCTAACCGCTATGGGTGGTTATCCTTAATCCTAAGAATTAAAGTTAAGAAAACCCAAAAATTAAATATTCTTAAAAAAGTATCCAATGACCTGCATGTATGAACAAACATTTCTTTTACGATGTAACTTACACATAGGAACTGTGATAATATAAGAAGTTAAAATCTTGGAAGAAAGATTCTTATTATGTTTCGTTGTCTTGACAAAAGATATGAAATAAAAAGAAAATGTTAAAACTACGAAACAAAAATTTAAGAATTTTTTATCTACAAGTTCCGTCAATTATGCTTATGATCACCGAGCGGGACAGGCAGGACATGCATTTGTAGATGGAGAATGGAATGTTAACATTCCTTTCTGATGCAAGTCAATTTGCTTGCCTTTATAAAATTGTCTTCTATTCAAAAAATACTAATAATACTGTATTTTACTAGTGAGAACGAACTCTTCTAATCACAAAACTTAATTTTGAGATCAACCTAAATCAATTTAATACTGAAAATGTAAAGTTGCTATCCGAAGGAGATTTTTATCTATCCACCACTTGTCTGCCTCATCTTGATCTCAGTCTAACAACTAGTCAGGAGTATATTCTTTTTTTTTTTTAAATTTTTTTTATACCAACCGGTATTCGGATCTGGTTTACCCAGAATTCGATTCATCCGGTCCGACATAACTGAGCTCACACTAAGCTGTAGGGGTCTCGTAGCGGGGTTGCTCTATACCCAAAACTCGAACTCGAGACCAGTTGGTTAAGAGACCAAGTGAGCTACCACTTGACCAACCCCACGTTGATCTCGTAGCGGGGTTGCTCTATACCCAAAACTCGAACTCGAGACCAGTTGGTTAAGAGACCAAGTGAGCTACCACTTGACCAACCCCACGTTGGTACCCCACGTTGGTAATTAGGAGTATATTCTTATGATAACTAGTCAGAAAAAAACTACCCGACCTGCTCAATTAATTCACTGATTTTTTAATTGATTTAAGTTTAAATTAAGAGGAAATAATTTATGCACTAATAATGTAAAAATTTTTTATACACTGTCAAGATATCATCCACCGTTGATGGGTTAACAAATGGTTAACTTACAAATAAAAATAATTCGTAAGAATGATGATAATGCATCAACAATGTAAAAAACTTTACAGTGCTATTGCAAATATATTAAACTCTTAAATTAAATAAACCAAACTATCTTTAGTTTTTAATGTGCACCAAGATTCCCTTTGGTCCATGGTCAAAGGCTGACTCCTTTAATGAGGTGCGATTTGAGATGCAGAAGTATTTACTAATTATTTCTTTTAGTTGCTAAATATAAAGATTCTTTTGAAACTTTTATTTTGTCCATAATTATAAGATTTTATATTAATTTTCAATAACAATTATTTGCTTTTTTCTATAAACATTCTTATTTATTTAATATTTTTTAGATTTCTAATACTATAAATAAGGGTAGTTTTAAAAATACATATTAAATATTCACATTTCCAATATTTATCAAAATAGTTTTATATATAAGAGCAAGGAGAGTAGTATGTTTTGGCTGTCCTAACAAAATCTATTTTACACATAAAGTAGGAAATGAACTCATTACTAAAAGGCTTAATTAACTACTCCCTCGTGTTCGAAATATTAAAAAAAAATGACGTTTATTAAAGAGATTAGTTGAAAGTATTTAATTTTTTAAATTCATAAAAAATAGAGGTACTTTAAAAAGTTACATTGTGAATGAAACAAAAATTAAATAATATAACAATTTTTTAGGGATGTTTTAGAAAAATAGCATTGTGAATTAAACAAAATTTAAGAAAGTTGGTTGATTTTGCTTATATTTTAAACCAAAAGGAATATGTTTTTTTTTCTTATATTTCAAATTGGAAAGAGTAGCAATTAGATAGTGCATGTTGTTAGCACAAATGGCAAGAAATTTGTTATCAAAAGTAGTACTCACTCCGGCTCGAATTATAAGCAAATGCAACAGCTTTTACGCTTATTAAGAAGGTTAATTGATTGTATTTAATTTTTTCAAATTCATAAAAAATAGAGTTATTTTAGGAAAGTAGTACTGGGAATGAAACAAAAATTAATTAAGATTACAATTTTTTAGAGATGTTTTAGGAAAGTGACATTGGAAATGAAACAAAATTTAATAAAGTTAATTAATTTTGCTTATATTTTAAACCAAGAAAAGTATTCCATCCGTTTCACAATGTTTGACCTTTTAGGTCTGGGCACACAGATTAAGAAAGTGTTAATTATTGTAAGTACTCCCTCCGGTCCTATTTATAGGACCCTTTTGGGGTTTTTATTTTGGTCCTATTTATAGGACCCTTTTCAATTTCCAATAGCATTTAATTACTTCTTTCCACAAACACCCCTATTAAGTCAACACTTTTTAGAGTTCCAATAACAATAATAGGGGTAATTTTAAAAAAGTATATCAAATTTTCACATTTTCACATTTCCAATGCCACTAACCACTTTAACCACTTTCCTTGGTGGGTGTGAAAAACCCCAAAAGGGTCCTATAAATAGGACCGGAGGGAGTATTATGTATAGTTTGTCTAAAATGCCCCTATTTAATCCTTATTGAAAATTGTAATAGTATTTAATTTTTATTAGTAAATGTGTCCATTAATTAATGTATAGTGGTTTAGAGATGAGAGAGATGATAAAAGTAGAATTAATGAGGAGTAAGAGAAATGATTGAATGAAAGGTTAATATTGGAAAAAAAAAATATGTTTGTGTATTGCAAATGTAAAAGGCCAAACATTGTGAAACAAGAAAAAAAGGCTAAAAGGCCAAACATTGTGAAACGGAGGGAATATGTTTTTTGTTGCTTATAATTCGAGCCGGAGGGAGTAAGTGGTTAAAGTTCGATCATCGGCGAAGGTAAAAGTCCTTTTTAAGAATTGCGCATTTCCAATATCAAAAGAATTAATCACCCAATTATACGATTGAATACTTTGGAAAAAAAATCACATTGGAACTTGTTGGTAATTACTATATTGTAGTCTTAATTTCTTTTGTATTGTAGTTAATGAGAACAATAATTTAATAAGAGTAATTTAAAAGAAAAAAATAAGGGTTTTCTTAATTTCAACCCTTAAGCATTTTCATAGTGGTTAACATTTTTTGAAAAAATATCAAAAAATACTAACTGCTGTGAGGTGCTTATCCTTAACCCTAAGAGTTAAAATTAAAAAAACCCAAAAATTAAATACTTTTTAAAAAAGTATCCAATGACATGCATGTATGAACAAACATTTCTTTTAAAATGTACTGTAACTTACCCGTAGAAACTGTGATAATATAAGAAGTTAAAATCTTGGAAAAAAGATTCTTCTGTTTCATTATCTTGTAAAAGATATGAAATAAAAAAAATGTTAAAACTACAAAAGATCTGAAACAAAATTTAAGATTTTTTATTTATTTCTTTCGCTCCTATTTATCTGTCATATTTCAAACAAAACACACACTTTAAAAAATCCAATCATTATTTAGATTATCAATACATTAATTATGTTTTTTCCCACTATATTCTTTCTCTGTCTATAATCATTAATTTTTCTCCACTACTTACGTAAACAAGACATATTGAATAGGGGCAAACATGGAAAATAACATTTATTACACTCTAAAAATTCTCAATAGGACAGATAAAAAGAAAAAAAATCTCTAAAAAAATGGACAGATAATAAAGAACAAATGGAGTATTATTTTTATTATAATTTAGGACAATTTTTTTTGCATTTTTCTACCAAAATAATAATATGACAAAGAAAGTATAAGAAAGCTAAGTCAACTATGTCCTTGGTATTAAACATTTAATTATATTAAGAAACATGATGAGTACCATCTAATTATTTGCTTTTATATAAGAAGTTATTTCGAGGTTTAAGGGACCAAAATTTCTATTTGGTGTCAATAGATCTTAACTCATATAACAATAAGATTTTCTTAAATATAAGTATCTATAACTAAATATGGTTTTTTTTTAATGAAACTAATTATGTTTTCTTTAAAAAAAAAACAAAATTACAAACTTTATTTATATATTTTAAATTCATCTTTTCCCATTCAAACTTATTAAATTAAACTAGCTCTTACCCCGTGCAATGCACGGGTTATTGATATTTTTATTTTTTTATTTAAATATTTTAAATTAAAGATTATTATTATTTTTATTATAAAGTAAAGATTATTATCAAACAATAATCAAAAATAATTATATAAAAGGGTAGGAGTTCAAACCAAACCCTACACTTAAAAAAATTAATGTAAATGATCTTGTTGATAAATTTTGTACTTCCTCATATGAATTAAAATGTAACACTTTTTATCTCATATATTTCTTATTTATCTTATGCATACTTTGACATTTTTATATATGATTATCGACTTTATTATGATAAATCAAAATTAAATCAGAATTAAACATTCTGATCGTTTTTGTTTGATGATATTATGAGATAAATCTTATATTTAAGTGATGAATGTAGTTTTTTTTTACAATTAGTTTTTTTTAAATATGATTATCACATTTATTCTTATTCATCATAATTAAATATTTTATCTTTTCATCGATTATTTTATCTCAAGTTAATAATAATATTTAATCCTAAAAATCTTTATTCTTATCGTTCTAATCATTTTGATTTAAATTTCTTTTGCAAAGATGATGTCATCTATTAGCAAGCAATTGAATATTTGTCATTGAATCTTAGAAATAAAAGAATAGACGCATGAGTAAGACTATTTTTTTGGAACTCAACAATATAAAAAATTAATATAAAAATCAACAACAACATAACATAGAAAAGATTTAATAATATAAATCTTTATATTAAAAACAACAACAATATAACATAGAAAAGATTTAATAATAGATAAATTAATATTTTTATATGATTATCAACTTTATTATGATAATTAAAAACAAATCAAAATTAAATATTTTGATCTTTTTTGTTTAATGGTATTATGAGAAAATTTAAGGATAAATTGGAATATCCATTATTTTATAGAACATTAAGACGACATTGAAATTGTTATTTTTGACTATCTTGATTAACACATTGCACTTTATTATGAATATAATGTTGACTCTTTTCTTTTATATATTTAATATTATATTTGTCTATGTATAGATGAGTATTAAATTGATGTATTCCTTATTTAGTTGATCGATGAATTAATATTATGATTAATTATTAGAGTGAAATGAAAATTAAACTTTTTTATATTTTTTTTGTTTGATGTTATTATGAGTAGATTTAAAGATAAATCAAAATATTTTCTATTGCATAAGACATGATAATTTAGCATATTTTAAATATAATTATCACATCTAATATGAAAAATTATATATAATTAAACCAAAATTATACATTCTGATTTTTTTATTGGATAATATTATAAGATATTTCTTATATTTATTTGATGGATAAATTAATATTTTTTTACCATTATTATTTTTTTAATATAATTATCACATTTATTATTATTATTATTATTATTCATATTTAAATATTTTGATCTTTTTCATCGTTTATCTTATCTCACGACAAAAACGAAAAAAAAATCATAAATAAATCGAAAAACATTGTTTCTTCAAATAGGCAAAAGACTCACAAAAATTATTTCTCACCGAAATTTCAAAAAAAAAAACCAACTTACCAAGGTCATGCTCTTGTTTGAAGTAACTCATTGATGTCATTCTTCCTGAAATTAACATTAAGCAAAAGTCAATTAAAAGTATAACAAAATATGCATCATCTAATAAGTAATTCATCAAACACTCAAAAATCAAAATTAAGAGTTTTAAGTAGAGGAATGAGGGAAAAAATAAAAATAAAAGAAAGAGTTTGGAGAAGAGAATTCTTAGAATTAGATATAACTTTAAAAATTGAATGGGAGAGCCTATTATATATATAATGATTTTTTTAATATTTTTTAAATATTTTTGTTGAGGATAATGATTTGTTCAACAAATTGAGGATAATGATTTCACATACAGATAATGATTATATAAATTTAAATAATTAATTTAATTTCAAATTATAATTTTGGTTAGAGATAATGTTATTTACCTACAAACATATAATGATTAAATAAATTTAAATAATTTATTTAATTTTAAATTGTAATTTTGATTAAAGATAATGATTATCTACCTACAAATTCTCTGGTGCGAGGAAAGCTTCACGGGACAAATATGGTATCTTGAAAATTTATTCGGCAAATGTGGTGCTTTGAAAAGGGATTCTTTTATACATAGATAGTAGATTTCATAGGTTTATCCTATCATTAAAAAGCAGAAGTTCATTTAAAAGACAAAAAAAAGCTGAAGTTAATCCATAAAAAAAAAAAAACAAAAACAAAAACAAAATGGAGGGTAAAGTAGAATGCAATAAACATCCATGTGAGTTGTGTGTGTTTTGATTGCGAGGTACACACCCCCACCCCTTCAAAGGGTCTGTGATCTCGGATCCAACAAAACTCCCTCTCAAGCCAAGCACCATCATTCACACCCAAACTCAATCCAAATTTTGTCCACAATCAATTAATTCCCATTCCAAAGGTGAATTCCCTCACTCCTACACTACTCAACAATAGCCAACGCCAAAGCGCATGCAAATCTCTATTCAATTTTCTCATATTCCCAAACCCCCCAACCAAAGATCTAATTTGTGATTCACTCACTTGATTCAACGTCGTCCAGCTCACGCGCCTAACCCTATATTCATTTCCTTTCCTTTTCTTCTTCTTCTCCTTCTTATTCTGCGGAGTGAAGAAGAAGAAGCTTTTAAAGACTGCGACTTTTCGCATGCTTTAAACCAATTGCAGGTACCCTTTTGATTTTTTTTCTTCCTAAAGAGTAAATCTCTATTTATTGGTCAATGCCAATTGCAGTTGCTGTTGGATTGCCTATTCCTGTAATAAAAATTCAAAATTTATTTGTTATTTTCATTCTAAGGTGAATTCATCCCAAGATTGTTTCTTTTTAATGATTATTATCATATACTTTCTTTTAGTTTCAAGTGTATGTCATGCTTATGCTTATTGTTTGCCTTAGTTTTCTTACCCTGCATGTGCTTTTGGTGTAGTTTATGGCATATAAGAAATCCATGCCCCATTTGGTTGTTGTGCATTTTTGCTTTGGTCTGATTAGTTAAAGAATGTCGCTTTTCAAAAGCTACTCTTACATTCCATTATAGCGTAATTATAATCACGAGGGGAGATAAGTGTAATGATAATTGAATCTCGATGGAGGTGAGTGTAGCTTTTGAAACGAGAGTGATGTTAACTATAATCAATCCAAACCTCAAGCAAGGTCAATGTAATTTCCCTTTTTAATTTATTACTAAGAATCACGTAGGCATAATATTTTTGTGTCAATACTCAATAGTGTATGTGATGCTGCACAACCAGTTCGGCTGGTATTGATCCTAATGACAGTCAGATTAGGACGAATATGAAAAGGTTGGCAGTGATTGATGCAATTGGAACTGAAGAAAGTTTACAAGGAAATTAGTAATTGAGTCGAATAAAGTATGTGGACGTAAAACATTCTTTTTGAATGTTGTACTTCTCGAATCTACTCTGAGCACTGCACTGTTTAATTCTTTGACGAGCCAATTTGTTTGTACATGTTCTTGTAGATGTTGCGGCTAAGTTCAAAGTCAGTCAGTTCATGATTGGTGATGTAGAGTCACTAAGCCAAACATGGCTTTTGTAACTAAGATAAAATGCGTTGTTCTTTCTGTAATGGCTTTGTCTGTGGCATCTATCGTCATTCATCTATCTTTGGCAAAGTTTTGGGCTGTTAACATAGGGCAGTACAAAGCACTGCCTAGTCTTTCGCAAGATTTTACTTTCATTTTGGGAGGACAGGTAAGTTGTGAGTATACATTTATCCACTTCATGTGTTTTGGGTTTTAGGTTTCACTTAAGTTATTTTGATTATGTTTGCTTGAGATGCTACAGGGTATAAAGAATAAGAAGTTATGGGGTTCTGTGAAGTCTTTGGAAGCATTGCAGCCTTATGCCAAAACTAGAAGCAATTATTCTGGTAATAATTTTGCTCAAACTTCTTAGCTCCATTAAACCATTCACTGGAGTTGAAAAGTAAAGATTCGTTGCATAACCCTGAGTTGGCCATATACAACAATTTACTTTTCTCTAATTTGTCCCTTGACGTACGTAACTGAGCTTCTATAAAAGAATGTACATGACTGAATTAATATGATTTGGTGATGTTTATATTTGATATTTTTTAACTCAAAGCTTTTGTACTCACCTAATTAAAGATTATACCTTTCTTCATTTTTCATACGTTTATTTTTTAATCCTTTACATCTTCCACTACAAAGTTTGTGTTTCTTTTCTTCACAGTTCCAAGGGAGCAGAACAATGGTTTCATATATGCAAAGGTTTTTGGTGGGTTTGCAAAGACAAGATCATCGGTATGATACAACAGATGTGCAGAAGTCCATTTTTATTATTGCTTTGTAAGTTAATAACAGTGTTCTTGATTTTATAGATCTGTGATCTGGTTGCCATATCTCGGCTTTTAAATGCAACTCTTGTCATTCCGGAAATTCAAGAGAGCACTCGCTCGAAAGGAATTAGGTACTTTCAGCTAGGTTTCTGCAGTTATTAGTGTGCTATTGTGATTTATGCAATTGATATTTTTTTGCTATGATGCATGTATGCAAGTTATTTATGTTTTTTTTTAAACATTCTATTCAGCTCGAAGTTCAAGAGTTTTTCCTATATTTATAATGAGGAGGAGTTCATAGCGTATCTCAAAAATGATGTAATCATCGCAAAGACCCTGCCTGAAAGTTTGATGGAAAAAAGAAGAAGAAATGAATTACCTACATTTAAACCCAAAAGTTCAGCTTCTCCAAACTTTTACTTAAAAGAAATTTTACCAAAGCTGAAGAAATCAAAGGTTATTGGAATAATTATTGCTAATGGTGGAGCTTTGCAGGTAATTCTGCTCTCTTAAATTGACAATTAAAGAATAAGTCGTTGTTGCAGTCTTGTAGATGTTGTCTACTTAAGGAAGCATCTGTCTTCTGTTATTTGTAGAGATAAATTATTATCCATGTAGAATGTTAATGAATTATAGCTTAATTTGTAGATGCTGTTGTCTACCCAAGCATGCTACTTTTGATGTGCTTTAACCTCTTTCCATCCTTAACGGTTTTTGTTTATGCATGTGTATTTTTTTATATCAAACTGCTTGTTGACCGGAGAACAACATATATACATTTTTGCAGTCAATTCTCCCGCCTAGCATGGCAGAGATTCAGAGGTTAAGATGCAGGGTTGCTTTCCATGCCCTTCAATTTCGTCCAGAAATTCAAATGCTTGGCCGTCGGATGGTTAACAAGTATGATTACATTTCAATTGAATAATTTGGTCTGCATTTTTGCTTTATTATCACATAGACCAACTCCCTTGTTTTTCAGTGGTGCCAAATTTCTCATTACAAATAATCTTTAAATTGCGCAATTCCATGTGTCTCTGTTATCCAAACTAACAACATTAGCATTTAGTTTAAAATATAAGATTTATCTTGCCAGTAGAGTTTTACGTTGATTTTCTGTATGGTGGTCATGCTTTGCCCATAGACCACTACCAGTTCATGCATTGAGGTATAAGAGATTTCTGCTGCCTTTTCTAGGATAAGAGCATTAGGGCAACCCTTCTTGGCATTTCATCCTGGTTTATTGAGAGATATCTTGGCGTACAACGGTTGTGCTGAACTTTTTCAGGTTTGCTCTTGCTTTATCTTTTGTATCATTGCCTAAAAAATTGGAGTCATGGGTCTACTTATACATTGCATATATCATTTAGTGGTTCCTTTCCTCCAAGTTCTTTTAACTTTTAAGTAGTATTGGGTGCAATAGAAGTTGGTGACTTTTTAGTTAGTTTCTATATTCAGCTCTTCCCTCCCCCTCCATCCATCCTTTATTTCTTCCTGTGGTTATCTTGTTAACAAGGTTTTGTTTTGACAGGATGTACACACTGAACTCATACAGCACCGAAGGGCTCAAATGATAAAGGAAGGAATTCTTAATGAGGAATTGAATGTAGATTCACACTTGAGAAGAGCTAAAGGTCTATGCCCTCTTATGCCTGAAGAGGTATTTATGCAAATTTTTGCAATAGAGTTTCCTGCTAGTGATGATGTTGTTCCTGTGCTATTTTCAGTTATAATTGCTGACATGTCTAATAGTTTTCTTAAAAATAGTCTCTTGCACTTGGAGACAAAATGGCCATAGTAATCCTGATTCTGTTTTACACTGAGCCTGGATGGATGTCATGTCCGTCTTAAAATAGTCTTTATGGATTGGTTCTACCTAACATATAAGCAAGATAGATTTTTTCCCCAAAACTGTTGGCTTGGGTTTAATTTCATTTTTTTCTACAATTGTAAAAGGAAAATGTCATTTGGACAGTTCCAAATATTTTGGATTGTCAAAGTTGTTTGTATTAGGTACTGACTGTAACGGGAGAGGGTAATCCATTTCATTATGGTTAATCCCATACATTTCTTAGAAGTAAACTGATAAAGGCCTTTTGACTTTTAAACTTGTTTAGAATATTGAATTCACTCAAGCATAGCATTTTGAAGCTGATGGAGTTATCCTCTTGCTTTTATGATTTACTTACTCCTAAAGGAAATTGTGGATCATATATTTGGAGCCAATTGAAAAAATTATGATAGCATTTTCCTCTATCCTTTTCAATTGTTGTCTTTGTTTTAAGGCTACAGATTGAACTGCTAGATTTAAGTAACAAAGAGATAGCGTGGAAGGAGTTTCCTGGAGAGGAAAATTAGAGGGGAGATGTTGAGGATGGGGGTTGGGGGTTGGGATCCATTGGTAGTGCAACATGAAGTAATAACTTTGCTTAGAATTTTATAAATTAAACCCAAGGTTACCTTATTCCTAATATTAATTCGAAGATGAAACTCGAAGAAATGCCTAAATTAAACAAGTTATTTATTGGAAGTCAGAACCAAAAAGGGAAGCCTGTTGCGATAATGCTCCCACTATGCCGAAGGTCCATGGAGGGTCACACTTACTATGTGGGTCAATAGGTGGCAGAGTTGACTTGCTTTTGCGAGAAGCTGATTCCACAACTTGAACCTTTGATCTCCAGGCCACACGGCAACAACTCCAAGCATTGCACCAAGGCTCCACATAAGTTGGAACCATAACATTTCTTTATTAGTGCATACCCTTACCTTTATACCAAAATTTGAGGTTGGAATCATTTCAAATCATGCACAAAAAGTTGGAGTTTTACAAATTCCTTGATTGTATCCAGAGTAATCTTAATCAGCAAGTCAACCTAGAGATGTTACTAGGCCTCTCTATACTCAAAATGTAAAACATCTATGCTACTCATCTTCAGAATTTCCTTACTTGCTGCTGCAAAGGACTTCAACAATCATGAGCATGTTACTGATGCAGTACCTGAATTTAGAGTTTGTTGTCTTACAACTGAGGATAAAATATCATGTTCTTTTTTTTGAGTGTGAGGATATATATTAGTATAATTATTGGTGAATGAGTCCAAATTAGTGTAGAGCTACTCTAATATGTTTATGTATCCTGGGTGTGTATTGGGATCTCAGCCTCTGCTGAAGTCAACCCATTTTACAATTACAAATGTAGACGAAGTAATTTGGCCTTTTGGGAACATTGCTTCCAGTTTTGTGGATAAGTATGGATTGCCTTTAGGAATTTCAAAATTTTACGTAGGGAGGTTAGATGTTTTGGTTTATTGTTCTTGTTCAAACTGTTTCAGGTTGGCATTCTTCTTCGGGTGATGGGTTATCCTTCTAAAACAATAATTTACCTAGCTGGCTCTGAAACATTTGGAGGTCAACGTATTTTAATTCCGTTGCGGGCCATGTTTACCAACACGGTGGATCGCACTTCTCTATGCAGTGAGAAAGAGTTGTCTGACTTGGTTGGACCTGAGACACCTCTTCCTCAAAATGTTTTTCGACCACCTCCAGCAAAAAGTGAGAAAGAACTTAAAGAAGAGTGGAAGAAGGCTGGTCCTCGGCCTCGGCCTCTTCCTCCACCTCCAGATAGACCAATTTATCAACATGAGAAAGAAGGATGGTATGGTTGGATCACTGAGACTCCAACTGAACCAGATCCTTCACCTATGGATTTGAGGATGCAAGCGCACAGGTTACTTTGGGATGCACTTGATTACATTGTTTCTTTGGAAGCAGATGCCTTCTTTCCTGGGTTTAACAATGATAATAGTGGATGGCCAGATTTTTCAAGCCTGATCATGGGACATAGATTGTACGAGACTGCTTCTTTTAGGACATACCGACCAGACAGGTAAAATGCTATTAGGAGTTGGAATTAATTTATTGATATTCATAAAGGAAACATGATGTAAGTAGGTTTCATTAAAAGCTCGAAATTTCCTTACATCTAGCAACACTATAAACTGAAGTGGCATATTGTGTGTTGAGTATTTATCTACTTGCAATTTTTTATTTCCTGCTGCAACCACCCATGCGTGTCAGATTTAAAAAGATGAAAATCGTTGGCTTATAGCAGACCTCAGACATGCCTAGGACATATTTTTTGCTCTTCCATGCACATACAGGCTAAGAATTAAATGTTTGTATTTCGAATATAGTCATATTTCTTTACTCTTGATTGCACTCCAATTTATGCCTTGATAATTTCATGCATATCTTTATCTGAAGAGTATGGTGGCTTTCTTTCTTTCATGCTTTCAATGTTCACAGCATGCTGCATCACTGAAAATGTCACCGTTGCTTGTGTTTTTAAATTGAAAATAAAATCTCTCTGTTGAAGTTATGTATTGATATATCCCTTAAAATTTTCATTTTTTTTGTAACACTACTTTATGTGGTCTTTTACAGGAAAGTTGTTGCTGGACTTTTCAATATCACTCGCGAAAATTTGTACCATCCTAGACAAAATTGGACAACTTTAGTGCTGCAACATCTTAACAAAAGTTTGAGTGAAGAAGGCCTCATAAGGCAATCTCTCTTGTCAAAACCAGCAATGTTCCTTTCACATCCACTCCCAGAATGCTCTTGTAGAATTGCTTCTGCGGCCAAGGTTGCCAATAATCGTGTCAGAGGTGAGGATGGCCGGTTTCTATATGGAGACGAAGACCAGTGCCCCAAATGGATAGAAACAGGTTCATTGGCGAAGGAAGGGGTCAAATCCGAAGATGACTCGCAGCCTGATTATGAAAGTAATGATTTTGTTAATGAATCTCTATCTGACAAAGATGGTGGCAAAACCGATCAGACTTCATTGTGGGACCAACAAGATGAGGAAATGGATCCAAATGACTAAATGGATGTGCATATCATCATAGCTATAGTCCTTTGTTATACAGCATCCAATGTTACATAATTTCTTTGAGAGGTATAGGTTATATAACATGCTTCTGCGGCATACATCTCACAAATCACATTGCTATCTTTGCTGAGCATATGTGGGTATTCAAATCTATTCTTTTATTAGTTGTGGGTTATTGTTACTCCATGGACAAAGAACTTCATCTTTTTATTTTTTTCTTCATATTTTTTAACATACTACTTCCAAAGGATTTTTGTTGTAACATACATTTTGCAAAAAGAAGGAAAATAGACCAACTTTGGAAAAAAAGGAAAAAGGGTTTTAACAACTTTGTCACTTGAGTTAATTTGTGGTATTTAAATAAGTAATGATATATAGACTTTCAAATTGGTTACATCATATGAAAGTGACATGTGTCACTTGTTAATCAATCAATAGTGAGTGATTCGTCACTTATTTTGTGATGTAGATTTATTTCTAAATTAATTTTTTAGGTTTATATTTTTGTTTAAGTAATTTTTCTACAATCACATGTCTACTTATATTTACTAATGTGGATGTATGTTTGTGTTACCCGTGGTTATTCCTCTCATGTCCACAAATCATTCCTCTCAACAAAAAATCAAACGTGACCGTGGGTTTATTTAAAAAAGAGATTATTGTGTCATGGTTTAATTATTTGTGCTTGAACGTAACTAATATTTGTTTTATCAAATTATGATTGTGCATATATTGTTGGAGGTTAAACCTTTTTGAAATGTATAGGTCATCTATCAATTGTTGATTTTTTATTTGTTATTTAAATATTCTTTCTTCTGTCCGCGTAAGACAGCCCAGTTGGTGGCTGCAGGGACATTTAGGATTTCCCCCTCCCCCAGGTCATGGGTTCTAGTCCCAGACCTCCCATGTAAACCAAAAAAAAATATAAATATTCTTTCTTCTACTAAGTAAAGGTGAACGTAGATCATCAAAAAAAAAAAAAAAAAAAAAAAAAAAAAAGAGTGAACGTAAGGTGAAGAACAACAGGATACCGATACTCTAGTCTTTATTTCAAGAAATTGTGCTTGAACCTAACAACTAATATTCATTTAATTAATGTATATTTTCATAAGTATCTTAAACTCAATAATTTATCACTTAAAGATATTTAGCTTTGTTTTGTAGATTCCGATCTATCTCTTACTCGCTTCGTTCCATTGTCTTAGTAAAAGTCAAAGTAGTTAACAAAAATAAGAAAATATCTTTTTGATATAGTGCATGATTCTATTTTCAAAATAAAATATAATTCATGATTCATTCATTAATTACAAATTTCTATCATAGAAATTCTCATATTATTTTTAAAATCTTTAATATTTTTCATTAATTATTTTTAATATTTTTAATATAATATACAATCTTTGAGATAATATACAATTTTTAAGATAATATACAATTTTTAAGATTTTTCATTAATTATTTTTACTTTGATTTGGAAAAAAGAAACTATATTTATTTTACCAAGATAATGGGGCAGGAGGAATAGATAATTTATTAAATATATAATTTATTTGTCAGTTCTCAATTAAAAAAATCATTTACTTTGTTTTTAAATCCTTTTTGTTATTTAAATATTCTTTCTTCTACTAAGTAAAGGTGAACGTAAGGTGAAGAACAACAGGATACCGATACTCTAGTCTTTATTTCAAGAAACTGGGCTTCAACCTAACAGCTAATATTCATTTAATTAATGTATATTTTCATAAGTATCTTAAACTTAATAATTTATCACTTAAAGATATTTTGCTTTGTTTTATAGATTCCGATCTATCTCTTACTCGCTTCGTTCCATTATCTTGGTAAAAATCAAAGTAGTCAACAAAAATAAGAGAATATCTTTTTGATATAGTGCATGATTCTATTTTCAAAATAAAATATAATTCATGATTCATTCATTAATTACAAATTTCTATCACAAAAATTCTCATATTATTTTTAAAATCTTTAAGATTTTTCATTAATTATTTTTACGATTTTAATATAATATACAATCTTTAAGATTTTTTTGTTAATTATTTTTACTTTGATCTGAAAAAAAATATTTTTTTTTACTGGGAGAATTTGATAATTTATTAAATATATAATTTATTTGTCAGTTCTCAATTAAAAAAATCATTTACTTTGTTTTTTAATCCTTTTTGTTTTTATATTTTCTTTCCCTTAGAATTTTATTAACATCATAAATCATGATCGTACCTGCACACATCTGTATAGAATTAACAGAGTATCAGTAAATGTTAACTAACTTCATTAGAAACTAAAAGATGGATGCAAACTGAACTGTCAGAGTTACCAAAAAAAACACAGTCAACAGTAAGAAAACAGAAAGACATAAAGTAAAAAGAAATTAGAGAAAGAAAAATACAAAAATATTTTTATTAAAAAGAATAGTTAAAGAAGGGCACTACGATACGGAAACCCAATTCAAAGATTGGAGTCTTTGATAATACTATAGCAATAAACAACAATGTTATTGAACTCCATCAATACAATAATATGTTCATTCACTTCTTTGATCAACCGTGGCCATATTTGCCATGGAATAGCGACATAAAGGGCAAGTATGACTCCTTTGAAGCCACCGAGTAATGCATTCTCCATGATACACATGCTTGCAAGGCAAGGAAGAAACCTCGGTGCCGCCAACAAACTCCTCCAAACAAACGCTACACCTCTCCATCTCCATTCCCTCTTCAAGAATCACTTTCTTGATGGACTCAAACGCAATCTTGGTTGGGGACTCCTCCTCCGTGATCACAACCGCAACATCTTCATACACTCTTCTAATAACGACAAATTCCAAATCCAAGTTGAAGAAACGGCAACGTCCACTTTCACCACGTAAATCACTCATGAAGCGAAGACCTTGGACGTACGCTATGACTCGCGGCATAATTTGGAGCAGCAACAACTCACGAGGAACAACGCTGGGTGGAAAGTGCGAACCTATGTACGACAAACCGTGTTCCAAGAATTGTGGGTATTGAAGAAGCATGGTGGAGTTACGTAAAAACTCCAAGCGAGGTGTTATTGTTTGATCAGGTTGCTGTTGTAGTCGAGCCAAAGTTAACTTGATGTTGAAAAAATCTCCGACATCGTGAACTTGTGCTAAGGATCGGTAAAGTTCCATGTCGGTTTCATCCAAAGGGGTAGGAGCCATGTCCAATGAGTAAAGGAAAGCCATGGATTGGATTGTGGGGATGAAGAGAACAAAGTGAGTGCGATGATGAAACAGGAAGGAGTTGCGATACTTTATACTCCCTCCTCCGTCCCATTAAACAAGTCAATGAAAATTACTTTATACTCCCTCCTCTGTCACATTAAACAAGTTAATGAAAATAAAAGAATATCTCTTTAATATAATGTATGATTCATTCATTAATTACAAATTTTTATATCATTACAATTAATGCATATTATAATATTGTCTCAAAAAAATCTTTAAATATGTTTTCCTTACTTACTTATCAATAATCGATACAATATACAATCTTTAAGATTTTTCATTTATTTTTTTACTTTAATATGGGACAAATTTTTTAGCATTTTTTTTACCAAGATAGTGGGACGAAGGAAGTAGTACTTTATTTTATTTTTACTGATGTAATCTTACCGTTATTTATACTTATGTAATGTTAACCAACAAGATATATATCTTCCTAGATTATATTTTTTATTTTTATTTTTAAATAAGATATCTTCCTTGATATATATATATATATATATATATATATATAAAAATCTCGATATTTGAATTCAATATAAAAAAATAAAAGATGTAGGATATATATTTGAATTCAATATCTTCCAATGTCTGACTCCCCAAAGTTACTTTTGAGTTTGTCATATAATCCTACTACCAATTCTGATCAATTTTGCTGACATGTGACATCGGAATCCTGATCAGACGCAGGAGGTTGGTCATTTGGTGCCGCATGATGTCACACGGACGAAGACGATCTCTCTCTTTAATTCTTTTTTCTCTTTTTTTATTTAACTAAAAATATAAAAATATTAAGTTTTTTGGTTTTTTAAATTTTTTAAAAAAAGATCTTCGGCCACGGGGCACCATGTGCTTAACCTAATGCGTCTGATCAGGATTCCGATGTTACATGTCAGCAAAATTGGCCAGAATTGGTAGTACGGGTATATGACAAACTCAGAAATAACTTCGGGGAGTCAGACATTGGAAAAAAAAAAAGAATAAAGGTATATAACAAAAGTACCGAAAATAATTAAGTCTTTTTTTAATTAATAATGATAAAGTAAAAAAAAAAGAAAATTGCTGTATGGAAAAAATTTCTTATGAAATAGATAACGAAGAAAGTGGCATAAGAGTTTTCATAAATAAAGATTACACCCTCCGTCCCAATTTCTATATCATTATAATTAATACATATTTCAATATTCATAAAAATTCTTTGCTCTTGCTAAAAAGTATTCACTTGCAGCTTAATAATGACCATCTAACTTGCAATAATTGCACATAGTAATATTGAGTTGGGAGACAATTTTTTAATTGTTAATTGCTTATTTCCGCTTAGCAATGAAATAGCTCTGCAATAGAGAAGGTTGGTGGAGTGAACAGAGGGACTTAAGCGTCCTATAAAAAAATCTTTAGGGATTAAAAATGAATTTTCACATTTTAAGGAATTAAAGTATCCAATTTAAAAAATACAAGGAAGCAAAGTGGTACTTTATTAAAAAAAAAAATATCGCCATAAAGGATTGGAGGCAGTCAATGTTTCACAAACTTTAAAAAATTGATGTAATAATAATAATTGAAAATATGTGATTAAGTTGATTTGGGTTAGTTGCTCACAGCAATGCTGACATATGTATCACCTAAATTGAGAATTATTCCGCACTCTAGTAAACAGAGGTTATTGGTTAAGTTTATTTTAGAATTTTCAATGATAATGTTTATTTTTTTTTTCCACTAAGATAATTATTTATTCAATCATTTAAAGAGTCTTGTGGATAATTAGAATGAATATTTTTAAAAAAAATGTATATATATACACAAGTAAATGTTATTCTTTCTTATATTATTTGTAAGTTGCATTCTAAAAAGTTTTTTATGATTTATTTATAAGTTACTTTATATTTTTTTTAGAAAATATTTAATTTTTTTCTTAAAATTACCTTAAATAAATTATACTTCTCATTGATTGGAAAATATTTAATTACTTCCCACATGTTCACAATACTTGGTATGTGTGAAAGATGATAAAAAAAAATATAAAAGTGTTAGGATTTTTTTTTTTTTTTTTGAAAACGAGGAATTATCTTATTTTAACACTCGAGGAACAACATTAGGAGGTAAGTGCAAAGTGCAAACACATATGTGAAAAACTATGTTCTGTGTGGGCATGGAAGAAGCACGGTGGTGTTATATAAAAACTCCAAGTGATGAGGTATTATTTTATTCCTTATTTGAATCTTGATGTTGAAAAAATCTCGAGTTGGTATAATTCCATGGCGGCTTCTTCCAATTGGGTAGAAGCCATGCCAAATGAGAAATGAAAAGGGACCAACGCCATGGATATAACTTTTGTTTGGTGACAAAAAATGGAAATTAAAGTTGATTGTGTGAATGAGGAGAACAATAAGGTTTTTTTTTTTGGATATAGACAAATTTAAAATTTCATTCCAAAGGTGAAGAAGTAAAAGAAATACTCCTCACTAAAAAATACAAAACCCACAAATCTAAGAACAAAAGGAACACCCATAAATAACATAATATCAACATGACCCTACAACTAGGCAAATACATGAAAATGACATGAGATCTACATATATAACCTAACTTGCAGAAAAACATAAACACCTCAACTACTCAAATTGAAATAAACCCTATTCCTATTCTACTCTACCAGCCTACTGCATATGTTACAAATCCCCAACTCAACTCTAAGATACAATATATGCTTTGTATTTGTATTGGTTGTTTGTACATACACATCTGGTTGTACTTCCCTTTGAACAAAAGCCGAGCTCTAATCTTTATCCTATCTTTCTCCAAAACTTGCAACGTATTGCATATTGTTATTAGCCATAGTCCTAAGGTTGTTAAAAATGACTGATCCATATCATTTTGAAGGAGCAAAATATAGTCAAGACATTTGTAAATTTCTTGCAAAACCTTGTACACTTATCTGTACGTGAAAAACACTCTTCAAGACGCATTTAAGCTGACCACCATAAAAAAATTTCTACGACGAATTAGATTTATAATTGCTACTAGGAATTAGATTTATATTGAAGGAAGTTTAGTTTGAACACTCCCAACCAAAAGTATTTGCATTTGGTCTAGTATGCTCCTCTCATCCCGCGAAAAAAACACTCTTCAAGACGCATTTAATTAAGCTGAAAAAGGAACGAGTTGTTATGTTTATGGTAACGATGGGCATGCTACTTTATAGTACTTTATTTTTACTGATTTAATCTTATCGTCTTATGTAATCTTAACCAACACGATATATATCTTCCTAGATTATATTTTTTATTTTTAAATAAGATATCTTCCTTGATATATATATTTATATATATAAATAAATCTCGATATTTGAATTCAATATAAAAAAATAAAAAATGTAGGATATATATTTTTTTAAATGTAGGATAATGTTATCAGTTATTTTTTTAGGCTTAATTATGTCACAAGTCTCTGAAGTTTGGGGTACTTTTGCCAGATACCCTAATTTTTTTTTCAAATGTCTGACTCCCCAAATTACTTCTGAGTTTGTCATATATCCCTACTACCAATTCTGATTAATTTTGCTGACATGTGACAACAGAACTCTGATCAGACGCAGGAAGTTGGTCATTTGGTGTCGCATGATGTCAAACGGGCGAAGACGACCTCTCTCTTTAATTCTTTTTTATCTTTTTTTATTTAACTAAAAATATAAAAGTATTAAGTTTTTAGTTTTTTAAATTAAAAAAAATGATCTTCGGCCACAGGACACCAAGTGCTTAACCTAATGCGTCTGATCAGGATTTCGGTGTTACATGTCAGCAAAATTGGTCAGAATTGGTAGTAGGGGTATATGACAAACTCAGAAATAACTTCGGGGAGTCAGATATTGGAAGAAAAAAAAAAGAATAAAGATTTCTGATAAAAGTACCCCAAACTTTAGGAACTTGTGAAATAATTAAGCCTTTTTTTTATTAATAATGATAAAGTAAAAAAAGAAAATTGCTGTATGGAAAAAATTTCTTATGAAATAGGTAACAAGAAAGTAGCATAAGAGTTTTCATAAATAAAGATTACTCCCTCAGTCCCAATTTCTATATCATTATAATTAATACATATTTCAATAGTAATGAAAATTATTTGCTCTTACTAAAAAGTATTCACTTGCCGCTTAATAATGACCATCTAACGATGCAATAACTGCACATAGTAATATTGAGTTGGGAGACAATTTTTTGAATTGTTAATTGCTTATTACCGCTTAACAATGAAATAGCTCTGGCAATAGAGACAGTTGGTGGAGTGAACGGAGGGACTTAAGCGTCCTATAAAAAAATCTTTAGGAATTAAAAATTAATTTCCACATTTTGAGGGATTAAAATATCCCATTTAAAAAATATAAGAAACCAAAGTGGTACTTTATTAAAAAAAAAATTATCGCCATATAGGATTGGAGGCAGTCAATGTTTCACAGCATTTAAAAATTTGATGTAATAATAATAATTCAAATATTAATGGATTATCAAATTTTCTTTTTCTTTTTTAATTAAATGTGTCTTTTTTTACTTATTCAATCATAAATTGTTGGGTCTGGCTAGGCACTTGTTAAGCTTTCTAGAAGTAGAAAAAACATCACAAGTCCCAAGTCTTTCTTCTCTCGTAAACTTAAAAAACTTCAACTTTCAATGCTTATAAACCATATTTAGCTTCTTAACGATTGTTAGCATTTTCCATATAGTATACACTCTTTAAGATTTTTCATTTATAACTTTTACTTTGATTTTGGAAAAAAATTACATTTTTGTACCAAAATAATGGAAAGGATGGAGTATTAATCAAGGACATTGTTAAGAAACTGAAATTTTAAGTTTAATAGTTATAAATGAAAAATAATTTACGAGAATGGTATGGATTTTATCGGTCAATTTGATCCTCGACATTGAAAAAATAAACCAAATTTAGGGTATGTCCGATAAAAGTAGGTTCCAGCTGTTAGTTGTGAATTTCTAATTATTAGCTATGAGTTGTATGTGATATGATAGAGTTGGCAAAATAGCTCAACCCGATGGGATTAATTCGAACAAGCTTGACAAATATGTGGGTTTTGAATTTTAATTGCTAAATTGATCCATCGAATATCGCTAAATTAGCTCTCCTTGATATAGTTTCATCGAAAATTGCTCCGCTTATTCGTGGAGAGGTCTGTATCCCACTAAACTTATGCTTCCTCGAGTTCGAAAAATTGTAGAGATTACAAAAGTACGTTTTAATTTGTCAATGAAGTATGTGTATGGAATACAAGATAAATTCTTAAACTGTATAAAATCAAACTAATAATTTTTCAAATCTACACCATTATTTTGTAAAATATTTGAAAATTAAAAAATTAGGATTCTAAGTTAATCCTTTGACTATGGTACAAAGAACATATTAAATTTGAGTTTAGAAAGAAGAATTTCTTTAAAAAAAGTTCATATAAATTTTGTTATGACTTAAACAATTAGGCTATTCTCAATCTGGATCGAATTACGTGTCTGATCTTATAAAATGCGTCATGAATTACGAGTCCAATTTTACTACAAAATTTTTGCTACTTGAATTGATGGATTCGAATTTAGAATAAAAAAACTTAAGTAAACCATAAAATCGTAATTGGTTCAGAAATTAAGTAATATTTTGAAAATAATGATACTATCAAAATTTTTAATATCGAAATTACACAAAGCAACGACTAAAACTGCCTAATTACTATTATTAAGGTGGGGAAAAAATTCATAACACTACAACACAGGTGCAAATTATATGTTTGTATTAGTAGAATTTCTTATAATTTGAAGTGGAAATCAGAAGCAAGAACTAACCCACCCCATACGTTCCACATATATATCAATATCATTAAAACAGAGAAAACCTTGTATATGCATCATTAGCAAATCCAATGCACCAACTTGTAATCCAATCCTTGCCAAATTTCTGATTATAAGTTTTTTAGGCATGTAATTGGTTCTGAATGTAACACCATTTTACAAATGGATACATGAAGCCTTTATGTCTTTGCTTTCAACCATAACCTGTCGCGGTCGGGGTCCTGGGTCGTCCTCGGGGCCTCGCCTACGAGTGGGGGTCGACTGACCCAATTTGGAGTCGCCACCGCATTTTGTTACAAAAACGCGAAAAAAAAATTATTAATTAAAACGGATAAAGTTTGGTCTCGAACTAGATAGATTCCGAGTTCGGGAGTCGGTTACGAGCCGGGGAAGGTATTAGCACCCCGTTCGCCCATTCCAATATGTGTCATCATGACAAACCTTGGGAATGATAGGTGTAATTTCTTTTAAAAAAAATATTGACGTTAAATTTTTTTTATGTTGTTGTGGTTGTTTGGAATATGTGTTTTCATTATTATTATTATTATTATTATTTATTGGTTGTAAAAAAAAAGTGTTCCAAGTTGGTAGTATTAATTAGTGTATTACTTCACGGTCAGGGACGGAGCCTAGTTGGAGCAGGTGGGAGCTCCTGCTCCCCCTATGTTTTTATAAAGCTTATCTATAGTAATAACATATGAGATCCTTGTGCAAGTATTGGCTAGTATAGTGCTTATGATCTTCATACGCAGTCCTGTGTTCGACTCTTTGTGGCAACAATTTTTACATCTAATTCATGTAATACAAATTAATATATATTTAAACATTCAAAATTTTGTTTTCCCTCTCATTAGTATTACTATTTTAAAATAAAAAATAAAAGAAATTATTTGCATCTATCTATATGCTAATCAATTAATATGCCAATAGTTTAAATAAAAAAGTACCTATAGTCATGAAAATCGTAACGACCCGACTACTTAATTATGCCATAAAAGTGGCTTAATTTTTTTTTGCTCATTCATCAAGACCAAAGCATAAGCATCACTCGAATAGAGCACAAACGATACTAATGATATTATACATTGATTACGAAAACTATTTCACAAGACTGGGCGAGGGATCTCCTCGTCGAAAGTTGCACACTACTATTTTACATTATTATTTCTATTCACAATATATCACATTATACTTAGAACCCTAGGTTACACCTAGAGTTTTGGTTGCAACATCCCATCAAGTCTTCTTCCCAACGACCTTCATACCCTGCCCGAGTATGACTTTCACCTACCGCTTCCTTTCCACAGGCCATTCGATTGGATCTTCCTCTTCCTCGTCATCCGACGGATCGCTTCTCGTCCCCACATTCCCGTTTGTCATCCCATGATAGCTGGGGTGATATCCCGGTGGAGACGCAAAACGGGCACTGCAACGGGTGTTGGAAACCAACAAGTTGGCTAAGCAAATACTAGAGGGGGGGGGGGTGAATAGTATTTTGAAGCACTAATACCAAATATTTCGATTGATAATTGAAGAATGGAGCTTAGACTGAATTTTCTGGAATCTGAAACAAAAGACTCGAGTCTTTTGTGAAATACTCGAGTTTTTCAGGATGAACAACTCGAGTCTTTTCTGAAATACTCGAGTTTTTACTATCAGATAGCAGAAAAACCAGAAACGAAAATTCAGCAATTTAACTCAAATCAATTCAATAATAAACAGGAACTTATCCAACAGAATAGCAAGTAATCTAAATAACTTTTAACACAAAGATTCCTTGAACTTGCTACCTAATTGTATAAATCCTAATTGATTGAAATGACTTAAGTCTATTGAGCTAGAAAGTAGATTAAAAGCAATAAACCAACACTCAAGCAATTTTATCCTGGTTCACTCCAACAATGAGCTACATCCAGTCCTCTTAATCACTTAGGAGTTTCTACTAATAATCAAATTGTTAGAAATTACAAAGGATTGCTTGAGAATGGCCTCACTCAACCTAACCCTTTCAAGAGTGTACCAAACTCTTGATTTCTACCCCAATTTGATTCCGGTGATTGAAGAACTCTTCACAAAGCTTCCTTGAACTCCCTTCAAGAAACTCCACCGGGCTAGGAACCTCCTAGTCTTGTGCTTGAGAACCTCTCAAGACTTCCAACACCCTAAGCCACTTAGGGTTTGCTTGGGAACAATCCAAGACTTTCAATAATCAAGCTTTTTGTATGTGTATTACTAATCTCACAATGGATTAGCACAAATAAGCACAGCTCAATGTAAGAATTGAGGCCTAAAACTCAACTTGGAATGAAATGTAAATATGAGTGAGAAGTTGAGCTTTTTGGGAATTAACACTTGAGAAGAGTAAATTAAGAAAGCTTGAATCAATATGATCTTGTTGTCTTGTTTGTTCTTGCACAAATTCAAAGAGAAATTTTACAATAAGGTTCTGAATTGCTCTCTTGGGTTGGATGAGACTCAAATGCCCTCAATTGGGTTTTTGAGTTTCTCCAACGTTCATTTTTGCTGACTGGACAAAAATACTCGAGTCTTTTGGTAAAAACTCGAGTCTTTTTGGTCGGTCACGAGTGAATTGGTGCACGAACAAGACTAACGGTCAAAATTGCTGACCTGGCACAAATACTCGAGTTTTTCTACAAATACTCGAGTGTATACTCGAGTCTTTTTCAAAATACTCGAGTATTTTGATCAGATATGGGAAAAATTATTTTTCAATTTTATTTTTCCTCTCAAGTATTAATTTTTGGTCAATCTCAACTTAATAAACATATAAAAATTTATTCCTAGAAGAGACTAACTATTTCTACCCACTCTCAACCACTCTCAACATAAATTAGAAATTTACAATTAATATTTGATTGAGAATGATTGGGCACTTGTCTTCTTTTCTTGACTTCTTGTTGATGTTGATGTTGCAATATCTTCAAGGCATGATTTGTTAATTATTTTGTCATCATCAAAACATAATCCACATAATTAGGAGCATTGAATTCACAATCTCCCCCTTTTTGGTGATGACAAAATAATAAACACTTGATCCATTTGTTAAGCTTGATCCACTTGGAGATGCAACTCCCCCTCACTATATGATACTTTTCACCTATCTAAAAATTCAGCTTGAGCAAGATGTTATGACAATTTAATTTTAGCACCAAGCCTATGGTATTAGAGAATTTAACAATTATCAGAGTATATACCATAATTAGAGATTTTAGGTGCAACAATATCAAGACAAGACAAGTGTAATATCTCTCCCCCTTTTTGTCATACGCCAAAAAGATGTAACAATTTAGAAAAAGATCAAGGGAGGAGAGGTGCATAATCGGAAAACCCCATAACCAACTATGCAAATAAAACGGAGATATAATAACAATAAAGAGCTCCCCCTGAAGCTTTGCACAAACATCATAATGAAGACCAAATTCATTAACATAAAAATATCATAAAAGGTCCAAATCAAAGGTGCAATAAGAAACCCAAAGTCTCAAAACTCCAAGTTCTCAAAATACAGAAAATGTAACAAAGACCAATATGATAAAAACAGAATGAAAACTAAGATAGACTGCAAAGGTCAACATCATCAAAACATCGAAGGAGCTGGAGCATCTGGAGGAGGATAAAACCGAGAGAAGAGTTTAGATGATGAAAAACTAGTAAGATTTGACAAAACTTTGAGGAAAATCTGAGTTTTGAGGAGAGAGATATGAGAAAACCGAGAGAGAAGAGTGTTAGTTCCATGATGAACATGATGAATATTTTGATAATGACAAAGTGTTTTTGAACAAGCTACATGTGTTGATCAAGTTTCAAGCTCAACAAGCAACAACAAACATCAAATGAAGAAGAGAGAAAGCAAGCTCATGAAGACCTAAGTTTGAGTGTATTTGTATTTCTTTTATCTTTTGCCTCTCAAGCTTCATAGGTTTTTTATTTGGGTAGATTATTATAGAGGGTAGTGAATCTCATTCATAAGTCATGATTTAATCATAATTTGAGTTTTCACTTAACCTAGAATCAATAGGTGGCTTAAAGGTTTTAAAGGAAAGGTTGGATTTTGAGAAAACAAGTTTTGAACATGTGCAGTACCAACTTAATCGATTAAGTGATTAACTTAATCGAGTACTACTCGAGTACACGACTTGCTTAATCGATTAAGTACTGCTGAACTGATTTTTTAAAATACGTTTTTCACTCCTCAAAATCAGTTTTCAAGTGCTACAACTTTTGGGTATTCTATATAAACCTTTTCCAATTATTTGTGATAAATTAGAATCATTTCATACAAGTTTTTACAAAGAATCAAGCCACTCTATTCTCTCTCATTTTCTAAAGATCAAAGTTCTCATATTTTCATATTCTTTGATCAAGAACCTTTGAATCTCTTATGGTGAATTGTCATAACTCTTGATTGAGATTCATAGGATTGTTTTGTGTTTTCTATTGTGTTGCAATCTTTGCAAGAAGGCAAGCCACTACAACAAACAAGAAGCCTTGGTGTGTCGATTTTATCATCAAGCAAGTGCATTCTTATTGAAGAAGAAGAAGAAGTCTTGGTTGTGAATCAAGCAAGTGAAGCCTTGGTGTGTGGTTTATCATCAAGCAATTGAAGACTTGTTGTGTCGATTATCAACAAGGGGTAGAGGTTAGATTAGAGAGAAGATCAATAGGATTACAAGGCAAGGGTGTCGGTTATCTCTTGTAGGCTAGCAAGAAGGGAGTCTTGTGAGGCAATCACTTGTAATTTGAGAACTCTAATTCCTCATAGTGAAGAATCTCTCTTGGTTGAAGAGGGGACTGGATGTAGCTTTCAAGCGGATGAAAGTGAACCAGGATAAATCACTGTGTCGTATCTCTAAACCCTTACTCTTTATATTCAAGTCATTTGATTGCGTTCTTGGTTGAAAACCTAGAAAGATTGATTTTCATAATTGATTGAATTGAATCTTTAATTGTTCAAATTGATAAAGGGAAAATCATTTTCATAACTAGGTTAATCAATAAGAATATAGGTGTTAATCATTTCTGCTGAATCTCTGATCTTGCATGTGAATTGATTGATTTTCGTATTCGAATGAAAAATTGATTTTTCTGTTTTCTGTCATATTTAATCGATTAAGTTCAAGTTTAATCGAGTACTACTAGAGTAAATTGCAGGTTAATCGATTAAGTGCTGTAGAATTTGCAAAAATCATTTGTTTTGATTGTTTAGATTTGTTTCGTTCGAAAATCTTTCAAGGTAGCTTCAACACCTATTCAACCCCCCCTTCTAGGTGTTTTCCTAGGGTTCCTTTGTCTCTCCAACCACCAATTGCGGTTTCCTCAAAGAGGGTCGCAAAAACTCGAGTCTGAGAGAATATATAAACAGTTCAAAAGACTCAGCCCAGATTTCCCCAGAAAAGTCGAGTAAAAATTGAAAAACTCGACTTTGGTCCGAAAGTTCAATTTTTCAGGAAAACGCAAAATACTCGAGTTTTTTTGGAAAATACTCGAGTTTGGTCTGAAAGTTCAAAAATTTGGGGGTTTCGAAAGACTCGAGTGTTTTTCAAAACACTCGAGTATTTTAATAAAGACTCGAGTGTTTGGAGAAACACTCGAGTATTTTTATCAGACCCTGATTAAAAACTTTTTCAATTTAAAACTGATTTAATTTTGAATTAAAATACTCGAGTGTTTTTGGAAAAACTTGAGTATTTTGTCAGAACAGAAAGTAAAAACTCAGTTTTAAAAGACCAAACACAAATCAAACACAAATGCTTCACTACCAACTTGGAATACAGTACAGAATCACACACAATTAACATATACGATTTCAAATATCATCAAGGACAATTTAACTAAGAATCAATAACACATTAGAGTAAGACTAATATGGTGATTTTCCAAAAATGACACACAATGCAATTAGCCTATATTAGCTTCATCTAAAATACCAAGTTCTCTCCTAATATGATAAAAGGTGTCCCTTGGTAGAGGTTTTGTAAAAATGTCGGCTAATTGATTTGTGGTACTAACAAATTCAATTGTGCAATCACCCTTTTGTACATGATCTCTTAAAAAATGATGTCTTATTTCAATGTGTTTAGTTCTTGAGTGATACACCGGATTCTTAGTCAAATTGATTGCACTCGTGTTATCGCATCTAATCGGAATATTTTCAAGTTTCAAACCAAAATCCGATAATTGTTGTTTCATCCATAACAGTTGAGCACAACAAATACCGGCTGCGATATATTCCGCTTCGGCGGTAGAAAGAGCGACACAAGCTTGCTTTTTAGAAAACCATGACACCAATGAACTTCCCAAGAAATGGCAAGTACCACTGGTGCTTTTGCGATCAAGCTTGCATCCCGCGAAGTCGGAATCCGAGTAACCAACTAAACAAAGATTGGCATCAGCAGGATACCATAAACCAGTGTTAATTGTTCCTTTTAGATACTTAAATATATGTTTAACTGCGGATAGGTGAGATTCTTTAAGATTAGCTTGAAATCTAGCACACATGCATACACTAAACATAATATCCGGTCTAGATGCAGTGAGATATAGGAGACTACCTATCATACCCCTATACTTACTAACATCAACCGGTGTACCTTGTTCATCCTTGTCTAGGTAGCATGATGTGCTCATTGGAGTGTAGGCTTCCTTGCACTTGTCCAATCCGAATTTTTCAAGGAGCTCTTTGCAATATTTCCCTTGATGCACAAATATCCCCTCCTTGACTTGCTTTATTTGTAAGCCTAGGAAGAACTTGAGTTCTCCCATCATTGACATTTCAAATTCCTTTTTCATCAAATTTGAAAACTTTCTACAAAGAGACACGTTAGTAGCACCGAAAATGATATCATCAACATAGATTTGTACTAACAAAATGTCATCCTTGGTTTTATAAATAAATAATGTATTATCAACCTTCCCTCTTTGAAACTTGTTTTCTAATAGAAAGGAACTCAATCGATCATACCAAGCTCTAGGAGCTTGTTTCAATCCATAGAGTGCCTTTTTCAATTTATAAACATGGTTTGGAAATTCACTATTTTCAAAACCGGGGGGTTGTTTGACATACACTTCTTCATTTATAAACCCATTCAAGAAAGCACTTTTAACATCCATTTGATATAAAGTGAATTTCATGATTGAAGCATAAGCAAGTAAAATTCGGATTGCTTCAAGACGTGCAACCGGAGCAAAGGTCTCATCATAATCGATACCTTCCTCTTGGTTGTACCCTTGAGCTACTAGTCTAGCTTTGTTTCTTATAATCAACCCGGATTCATCAAGTTTGTTTCTATAAATCCATTTAGTACCAATTATGGTATGATCATCGGGTTTAGGGACTAGATCCCAGACTTCATTTCTTTCAAATTGGTTTAATTCTTCTTGCATAGCAAGAACCCAATGATCATCCTCAATGGCCTTTTTAATTGAATCGGGTTCAATTTGAGAAACAAATGAGACATAGTGGCAAATGTTTTGAATAGACCTACGAGTAAGTACTCCCTTTGACATATCTCCTATGACTTTGTCTATAGGATGAGCCTTGACCGATTTCCAAGTTGGAGGAAGTTCTTCCCTTACTTCTCCTTCATCAACTTTTGAATTCTCTCTCTCTTTTTCTTCTTTTGAAAAGACAATGCCATCTTCACTAGCATCACATAAAACACTATCTTCTTTTGAAGACTCATTAAAAACCACATGATTTGATTCCTCAATAGTTAAAGTTCTTTTATTGAAAATTCTATAAGCTTTACTATGAGAAGAATAGCCTAAAAATATGCCTTCATCGGATTTGGAATCAAACTTGCCAAGGTGTTCTTTTCCATTATTTAAAACAAAAACTTGGCATCCGAAGACATGAAAATGAGATATATTTGGCTTTCTTCCCTTGTAAAGTTCATAGGGGGTTTTATCCAAAGAGGGCCTTATCAAAATACGATTTAAAACATAACAAGCCGTATTGACGGCATCGGCCCAAAAATATTGAGGTACTTGAGAATCATTTAACATGGTTCTAGCAAGTTCCTCTAGCACCCTATTTTTCCGCTCTACCACTCCGTTTTGTTCCGGAGTCCTTGGTGCGGAGAATTGATGCTCAATACCATTTTTAGCACAAAATCTATCAAATTTGTGGTTTTCGAATTCACCACCATGATCGGTACGAATAATAATTACTTTTTGATTCACTTGGTTTTGCAAAAGTTTGACATGATGTTTAAAAGATTTGTAGGTCTCACTCTTAGTAGTTAAAAATAAAGTCCAAGTAAACCTAGAGAAGTCATCAACAATCACCAATGCATAATAGTTGCCACCAAAGCTTTTTACTTGTGATGGTCCAAACAAGTCCATATGAAGCATTTCTAATGGCCTTGATGTGGACATCACCATTTTTGATCCAAAGGTGTTTTTAGTTTGTTTACATTTCTTGCAAGGAGAACAAACACCTTCAATAGAAAAATTTAGCTTTGGTAAACCAACTACTAGATCTTTAGATTGTATTTTCTTCAATTGGTTTACATTAATATGAGCGGTCCTACGATGCCATAACCAAGTGTCATTTTCTTTGCTCACTAAACAAGTAGAGACCAAAGAAGTGACTTTGTTCAAATCAACTAAGTAAGTATTATTTGACCTTCTACCAACAAATTTGATTGATTCATCTTTGTCACTTTTAATGAGGCAATGGGTAGAGGTAAAAACTACATGATTACCAGCATCACATAATTGGCTTATGCTCAAGAGATTATGTTCTAATCCTTGAACATAGAGCACATTATCAATAATCAAGTTTGAAGAGTTTCCGATTTTACCAATACCAAGGATTTTGCCTTTGTTGTTGTCCCCATAAGTGACATAACCCTTTTCCTTTGGAGTAAGCTCAATGAAGTGCCGCTTATCTCCCGTCATGTGCTTCGAACATCCACTATCAAGATACCACAATTGTTTTCCCGTTCGAAGGCACACCTACAATATGAAATCACTTGTTCACTTTGGGTACCCAAACAATGTTGGGTCCCTTAGGGTTAGTGTTGGGACTTTCTCCCTTCTTAATCCACATATAAGTGCCCTTATTCATTTCAAACTTCTTAATATGGCACTCAATGTTGATATGTCCAACTTTTCCACAATAAGTACAAGTTGGTCTCTTTGATGAGTTTTTCTTAGAAAATGTTCCAACCACCTTGTACTTTTTGTCCTTTTTATGAACATATCCTAAACCGGTTTTGTTGTGATTATGTCTTTGAGAGTTCAACAACCGGTTGAGGTTTCTATCACTATGTGAGATTGTGAGTTTGTTTTTCAACTCTTTCACTTCTTTTTCAAGTTCATCACATCTCTCACATGAAGTGATAATTTCCTCATGATTTGCAAAATCACTTTGATGACTAGAATTAATAAGTTCCAAGGATTCATTTTGAAGTTTCAACTCATTTATAGATTTTTGCAATTCATCAATTTCATGTTGAAACTCCAAAATTTTCTTTCCTTTTTCCTTATTAATTTTAGCAAGCCTTTTAAATTGAATTAACATTTCATTGTAGGCTTCTTGCAAATCATCATATGAAATGGAGTTTGAAGATGAACAAGAAGAGCTAGAGGTTACCTCATCATCACTTTCACTCATGCCATGATTAGCTCTTGATGAGGACTCATGATTGTTCTTGGCCATGAGACAAAGGTTTGCATTTTCATCACCGGAGCTACTTGAAGATGATTCATTGCTCTTTTCCGGTGCATCCCAAACAATGTATGCACGCTTCCCTTTGGTCTCTTGGGTCTTCTTGTCATTCTTCTTCAAGAATGTGGCACATTCCATTCTTATGTGACCAACCCCTCCACATTCATGACACTTAACTCCATCGTTGGTACTCTTTTCTCTTTGTTTGGAGTCTTTGGTTCTCTTGAAATTGGATGAAGATCCACCTTTCTTCCCTTTGAAAAATTTGTTGAATCTTTTCACAAACATCCCAAATTCTTCTTGATTTGATTCACCATCGGAATCTCCACTTGTAGAGCATTCTTCAACTTCTTTTGTAGCTTTGGTTGAAGCTTTGAGTGCTATGCTCTTTTTCTTTTTGTCCGATTCCTCATGCATCCCAAGTCTTGTAAGTTCCATCTCATGCTCTTGGAGTTTGCCAAACAAAGTGGCTAAGTCCATGCTATTTATGTCTCTTGATTCCTTGATGGCGGTTACCTTGGGTTGCCAACTCCTATCAAGACATCTTAGAATTTTGTTAGTAGTTTCACCATTGCGAAATACTTTTCCCAAGGAAATCAAATGATTAACAATGTGAGAGAATCGCTTTTGCAAGTCACTAATGGTTTCATTTGGCAACATGTGGAACAATTCATATTCGTGAGTTAGAGAATTCAATCTTGCATCTCTAACCTCACTTGTTCCCTCATGTGTGACTTGCAAAGTATCCCACATTTCTTTTGCCGATTTACATTGGGAAACTCTATAAAATTCATCATGGGATAGAGCCGAAAAGATGATGTTTTTAGCTTTTAAATCAAATGAGACTTTTCTCTTTTCATCATCATTCTAACTACTCCTTGGAATTTCAACAATTTCATCATTTATTTTCTTTTTGGGAATGAAAGGACCATTTTCAATTGCATCCCAAATATCCATATCAATTGCTTCAATAAAAACTTTCATGCGAGTTTTCCAATAAACATATCCTTCACCATTAAATAGTGGAGGACGGTTTATTGAAGCTCCTTCTCCACCAAAGTTATTGCTAGAGCCCATTAAGTTTCCAAAAGGATCTTTTTCGAAAAAGTTGTTACACTCGATCTTTCGACCGAGCTCTGATACCACTTGTTGGAAACCAACAAGCGGGCTAAGCAAATACTAGAGGGGGGTGAATAGTATTTTGAAGCACTAATACCAAATATTTCGATTGATAATTGAAGAATGGAGCTTAGACTGAATTTTCTGGAATCTGAAACAAAAGACTCGAGTCTTTTGTGAAATACTCGAGTTTTTCAGGATGAACAACTCGAGTCTTTTCTGAAATACTCGAGTTTTTACTATCAGATAGCAGAAAAACCAGAAACGAAAATTCAGCAATTTAACTCAAATCAATTCAATAATAAACAGGAACTTATCCAACAGAATAGCAAGTAATCTAAATAACTTTTAACACAAAGATTCCTTGAACTTGCTACCTAATTGTATAAATCCTAATTGATTGAAATGACTTAAGTCTATTGAGCTAGAAAGTAGATTAAAAGCAATAAACCAACACTCAAGCAATTTTATCCTGGTTCACTCCAACAATGAGCTACATCCAGTCCTCCTAATCACTTAGGAGTTTCTACTAATAATCAAATTGTTAGAAATTACAAAGGATTGCTTGAGAATGGCCTCACTCAACCTAACCCTTTCAAGAGTGTACCAAACTCTTGATTTCTACCCCAATTTGATTCCGGTGATTGAAGAACTCTTCACAAAGCTTCCTTGAACTCCCTTCAAGAAACTCCACCGGGCTAGGAACCTCCTAGTCTTGTGCTTGAGAACCTCTCAAGACTTCCAACACCCTAAGCCACTTAGGGTTTGCTTGGGAACAATCCAAGACTTTGAATAATCAAGCTTTTTGTATGTGTATTACTAATCTCACAATGGATTAGCACAAATAAGCACAGCTCAATGTAAGAATTGAGGCCTAAAACTCAACTTGGAATGAAATGTAAATATGAGTGAGAAGTTGAGCTTTTTGGGAATTAACACTTGAGAAGAGTAAATTAAGAAAGCTTGAATCAATATGATCTTGTTGTCTTGTTTGTTCTTGCACAAATTCAAAGAGAAATTTTACAATAAGGTTCTGAATTGCTCTCTTGGGTTGGATGAGACTCAAATGCCCTCAATTGGGTTTTTGAGTTTCTCCAACGTTCATTTTTGCTGACTGGACAAAAATACTCGAGTCTTTTGGTAAAAACTCGAGTCTTTTTGGTCGGTCACGAGTGAATTGGTGCACGAACAAGACTAACGGTCATAATTGCTGACCTGACACAAATACTCGAGTTTTTCTACAAATACTCGAGTGTATACTCGAGTCTTTTTCAAAATACTCGAGTATTTTGATCAGATATGGGAAAAATTATTTTTCAATTTTATTTTTCCTCTCAAGTATTAATTTTTGGTCAATCTCAACTTAATAAACATATAAAAATTTATTCCTAGAAGAGACTAACTATTTCTACCCACTCTCAACCACTCTCAACATAAATTAGAAATTTACAATTAATATTTGATTGAGAATGATTGGGCACTTGTCTTCTTTTCTTGACTTCTTGTTGATGTTGATGTTGCAATATCTTCAAGGCATGATTTGTTAATTATTTTGTCATCATCAAAACATAATCCACATAATTAGGAGCATTGAATTCACAACGGGGTGGTGTGGACGGAATCCGATCACGTGAGGACGAAGGAGAGGATATTTCCCTTCATGGAAAAGGCATGGGCCTACGGCGGGCTGATGGAGCTTCAATCCGGTGAAAGACAAAGCCGGGTGGAGCATGCTGGGTGTAGATCATCTGGATTCTCATTTTCCTCGGTCCTAGTCAGGATCGAGGGTTTGGGTGACGCAGAGTAACCTTTGCGCCACTTTCCACGGTGGCTTCATTCCTCTCGACCTCTCATTCCCTGGAGGGAAGGGGACAGATCTCCTCGCAAACCAGATTCACATTGTTACCTAAAACACAATAGGGACAAGGAGCGAGTCATGGTCTCAAGATAACATACAAATGAATACTAAAGAACTTAAAAGTAAACAATCACATTTAACGGTTATCAATTAATAATGTATGTCACAATCATATCCTATCACAATACAATTTCTATGGATATGTAATGGTTCACAATTAACAAACCAATTTTCCTTTATGCCTTTTCCCGGTCCTTCCTTATCATCCCTAACCAACCTTATGCTCCCTGATAATATTTCGTCAATTAACACCCCGTTATCCTCCCTAATACCCTAGTCCGACCTTATCCTCTCTAATAATATCCAACCTTATCCTCCCTATATATAATTTTATAAGACATTTGCCATAATAACCACACCTTATCCACCCTAATAATAATATCCAACCTTATCCTCCCTAAAGCATTTTTCATAAACGGTCGTTCCCTTATCCTCCCTTAATAATATTTAATCATATTCCCCGTTAATTTCATCACAATAGAACAGTATAGCCATGAACAATCATTTACATTTAAGTAGGACTTAGGGTTATTTAAGAAATAGATAACTATTATTGAATTTGTTGTTTTTACAAAATTTTCACGTGATACCGATAATCGATTATCATGTGCCTTTGATTTAAAATTTCCCAGTTTTAGCCCGATAACCGATTAACAACCACTGTTAATCGATTAACAATGCAACCTTAGAGATTTTGAACACTTTTTCTCAATCCATTTCTTCAATAACTCCAAGTCTTTCTCATCAATACTCCACCACAGTGTGTTTACTAACATTTAGCACCAATTGCATGCATAAGATGACAAGGCTTAATCCCATTGTTCTCAAGTACCATAAAAATGTCATAATATCACATAATTCATTACTTTCACTTGTTTTAAACCTCAACTTCATTGAGCACCCCTTCAATTTCAGCTTACTTACCTCCTAAGATACTAAGTTTCATGCAATTTCCCCAAGTTATTAATTATATTGTCCTCTAAGTTATTTAACCATGTACAAAATTTCCAAATTTGTGTCCCTAAGCTTTGTAAAAGCTTGGCTACACTTCAAGACCTTTAAATATTCATTCGAGCCTTAAGAATAACTCCTCTCTTACTTGGGATTGTTGAAAGATTCAAAGATTTGAGGTTGAAGGCGAAAATTCACTTTTCTGGCTCTGGGTCTGGATGTTTTTTAGAGATGTTCACCAGGAAATTTGATCATCATCCAGTCATGAAAATCACAGAAACTTAGTTAAAACATAAACTAGGATTTGAGAGCTTTAAAACAAGCTATATATATCAACAATTGGTGGCATGGTTTGGTCGTCCCAAGCCTGCAAAGTTGGCATGATGAAACTGACTATGCTGGAATCTGGTTTCAGCATAGTTTTCACGAAGTTTGGCCTCAGATTTCTCTTTGGTCCAGCCATAAAAATGCATAAGACCACTTGATTTAGAAACTAGGATATACATACTAATGTTAGAAACTAGATTCAAGAATTTTAAAGGCCTGAGTTGTTCATACGAGTTCCACAAAGTGGCCAACTTGAAACTCAGGTTTCCAATTTCATATTTCGGCATTATTTTTTTGAGACTTTGAAGCTAAAGTTTGTCATGACCAGTGAACCAAAAGACATGAAATCAATTCCTATTTGTTCTATGATATGAGTACTGAAGAAAGGAACAAAAGCAAGAGGTTATGAAGGCCTGAGTTCTTCATACGAATGCAACAAAGTTGCCTCCCTGAAAATCCAGGTTTCAATTTCCAGAATTAAAGAAATTTTCTCCTAACTTTGGTCCATTGGTTCATCATAATAAAGTAACCAAAAGACACGAAACAAGTTGCTAACAATTCTTTGCCATGAAGACAATAATCAAAAACAAAAAGGAGGCAAAAAGCATAATTGAGCTTACCACACCAAAGCTCCAAAGTGGTTCTCCCGAATCTAACTCAGTTTTAGCTACTCAACTTGGAACTCAATTTTCTCTCAATGATTATGGGCACTATGAGATTGTAGCACCTCAGGAAAGTGTATGACTCGTGTTTGGAGTGTTTGTTGTGGCTTATTGAGGCTTAAGGTCTGTTATTTATAAGGAAGGATTGGGAGTAAAATAATGGAGAAGAATGAGAGTGAATTACCATGGATTCACCTTCAACTAGCCATGTTGCAAGTCTAGGGTAGCCTAGGCTTGCTAAGCAGCCTCCTTAGAGGTTGCACGTGGGTTTCCATGGGTTAATATCGCGTTTTTACTACTTGAATGAGCTTTCTTCAACTTGAAAAAACACTGGTAATCAATTATCGAGTTTTGATAATCTATTATCGTTGCTTGGTTCCACAAAATTTTGGGTTTCACAACGTGATAATCGATTAACAGCTCCCGTTAATCGATTATCGTGCCCAGTTTTGCACCAAAATATAAAAATTTAAAAATTCAAATATTTAAAATATATTATTTTATTTTATTTCCCTCCAAAACTATTTTAGTTTTAAAATGCATTAAATTCCAGCTAATTCACTCATGCAAGTTGCGCATAAAACTCACTAAATTCACAATCACGTTCTTTATCAATCCCAATCATAATTATTTCATCATAAAGCTTAAAAATATATAATAAATTATTATTAATTAAAGGATTAATTCCAACGGGTGTTACAAAAATCATCTTCAATAAAATAATTTATATTTGAAAATTTCAATTTATTTCTTTAAGAAGAATGAACACATGGCCCATCTCCTTGGATGTAAAATAAGTACTTGGACACTAACTCTAAAAAGTACGTTGAGAAGAGTGGGAAAATTCTTTTGTATGGTTTTGAAAACTGATTATAAATTAGCTTTTATGTAAACCAAATGTAAAACCCATTCCATTAGCAAATCATTTCAAAACTAATTTTTTTAGTCAAATGGGTTTTGAATCCATTTTATTAAATAATTTCGGTTGATGGTAAAAAACCAAATCATAAATCTGCTTTGGTTTGAATTTTATAAAAATCTGAACCATGAACACCCTTGGCCATCATCACCTAAAATCCAACATCAAACAACTCAATTCCTCGCCAAAATCTGCAAATCATCAACCAAAATCCAAGAAAAATAAAACACCATTCTACACCAACTTCTTTGTCCAGAAGCATATCCACCATCATTTTGGTAGCTATGTCGCAATTGTGTGCCACCGGAACCACTAAAACATGCCACCACCGTTCCACTTGTTGGGTCGTGACCATTGAAAACTCCACCATCACCTCCACCGTCTATTAAATAAAGCAATCATTATTATTTGTAAAGCAGAATTTTTCCAACTTGTTTTGCATACAAATTCTCACGTACGTATTAAGCTTGTAACAAACACAAGTATAAGAATAGAAAAGTAAAGAACTATAATTACATGTGTTTTGTAACATGTAAACTTACTCAATTCAGAATCACAATCAATTAAGCTTGTTCTTTCATATGCTTATGTACTCTACAATTGGTATTAGAACTATATGGTTTAGGAGTAAGTGATGTGGTATAGAGCTGAGATGTTGTCGAAGAAAGTCTAATTAATCAGGGACTCTTAGCGGAGTTGTCAAATAGTCGGTACCCATAATAGTGATACAACCAGGAACTGTAAAAGCTTGTTGGCCTAGGATACTTTCTTATTTGTATATAAGAAGGTTATATCAAGTTGTCACGATAACATACTTTATTTCTGTCAGTAGAATCAAGAAACTCGATAACCAAAATTATATCACATGGAAGACTTGCATGGAGTCATATTTGCAAGGACAAGACCCGCAGGAAGTAGTAAGTCGGAGCGAGATCACACAACCAACAAATGCAGAGTCGTTGAGAAAATGATGCATGAAAACTGGAAAAGCAATGTTTGAAATAAAAATGACCATTGAGGAATAGATGTTGGAACACATTCGGCATACCAAAATTTCAAAAGAGGCTTGGGATGTTTTTGCTTCAAGATCATCAAAGAAAAATTATATGAGACTTCAGCTTTAGGAAAATGAACCGATGTCAATCACACAACATGATTTGGTAATAAATTCGTATTGAAGTGAAGTTGTTATGCCACGAAATGTCATAGTTAGACACTACATCAAATATCAACGACGAAAAAAAATAAAAGAACTATTATTCGCGAATGAAAACCTTAATATAAAAGTTTCATCACTGATATCCAAGGGTGGTCAACAAAATCATCATTTAAAGAGTTAGAAAAATTGCTAACAAACCAGGGGAATCTTGTAAAGCAAGTAGCTGATGTTTCTTTGAAAAATGAAGAAGAAGCACTCTACAGTAACAAAAGACAAAATAGGTCGAGAAGTCAATATACTAATAAATATGACAATTTAAAGAAATGCTAATATAAAAGAAGCAAAGAACGAGGGTTGACAAGATTCAAAGCTTCAATAATAGACAAAGTAAATTCAAAAATACTGAATGTTATAATTGTGGAAAAATTGGTCACTTTGCACATAATTGTCATTCCAAAAGGCAAACAGTAGAAGGTAACACAACTACATCAAGTGCTTAAATGAATAGTGAAGATGAATAGGATGGATATGGAAGCCTCTTATGTTGTAATTGACGAATTCAGTGATATAATCACAACTGACAGTTCCAGGTAACTATGTTGTGTTTGGCCCTGATGATGTAAAAGTGTATAAGGAGGTATAAATTATTAAAACAACAATTATAGTATGGAAGAAACAAGAATATGTCTACGTGATGTCAACCGAATCAACGTACATAGATAAAATAAGAAATAATGAGATAACAGATCTTTGGCGTGCTCGGTTTGGACACGTTAGCTATCACAAGCTAAAAATAATGGTGTGGAAGTCTATGCTTGAGGGCCTCCCTGAGTTGGAAATTAAATCAGATCCTACATGTGTAGGATATCAATTTGGAAAAACACAACAACTTCCATTTGAAGTGTCAAGTTTTAGAGCAAAACAACCTCTAGAGTTAGTTCACTCAGTTTTGTTCAAACCTGTCAAACAACCATCTGTAAGTGGCTGAAAATATATTGTAATATTTATTGATGAATTTTCAAAGTATGTTTCGATTTTCTTTGTGAAAGAAAAATCGGTAACACTGTCGAAATTTAAAGAATTCAAAGAAAAGGTGAAAAGTGAAGTTGGTTAAAGAATACAATATCTTCCCTCAAATAATAGTAGAGAATATACATTTGACGAATTCGATAAGTATCTTCGAGAACATAAAGTTAAAAGACAATTTACTTGTCCTAATACTCCACAAAAAAAAAAATGGAGCAGCTGAAAGAAAGAATCGTCATTTAGCAGAAATTTGTCGAAGCATGTTACATGCTAAAAATGTGGCATCAAGATTTTGGGTTGAGTGTATGAAGATTGTAGCCCATGTAATTAACAAATTGCCTCAAGCACGATTAAGTTTCATTTCTCCATTTAAGAAGTTGTGGAACCTTAAACCAATGGTAAGTCGCTTTTGAATTTTTGGAAGTGTTTGTTATGTGTTTGTTCCTGACCATCTTCAAAGTAAGTTTCATAAAAAAAAAGAGGCAAATGTTACGTGTTAATGTCAGACAGATTAGGCTTATCTCCAGATATTTCCTTTGTAGTTGGAGTAGCAAGCTATTTCATGCAAAATCCAAAAAAGTTTCATTTGGATATGGTTCGGTGAATTTAAGAAATGAAAATGGAAAGTAAATTGGATATTATTATGACGTTGACTATGCCAGTGATTATGATACGCACCGGTCGACAACTGGATACATAATTAGTTTGGATATAGGACCTATTTCATGGTTTAGTAAAAGACAACCAACAGTATTACTGTCTATCCCTGAAGCATAATACATAACAACAACCATATCCGCTCAATAAAGTTCGTGGCTCTAAGAACTTTTGAAAAATCTGCATTAACTAATGGATTATGCTATATATTTGTAAAGTGATAATCAATTTGTTATTTTTTTGGCTAAGAACCCGATGGTTCATACTCGCACTAAACACGTAGAAATCCAATACTACTTTATACGTGAAAAGTAGTAGGGGTGTAAGCAGTTCCGAATCATACCACGAGATGGCTTGGATCGAATTGGGCCGGACTGAAAAATGCAGTCCGATCTGGTCTTAAAATTTCTAGACCGTTTCCTTATGGTCCGGTTCATGATCTCATAATTTTTAAGACCATGCAGACCAGACCAGTTACTCCAATTTTTTATTTTCATGCACTGGAGTTCCATCTTTTGAACTATATGCATTTGTTTTTTTTGCTGCTATGATATTTTGGGTTTTTGGGAATTGGGTGATCTGGACTTTGATTCACTGGCTTAACATTTGTTGATCTTTCTCGTAAAATTGGAGTTAATTGTTAGGAAATTGGATTATAAATCATTCATTTAGGCATACCAAACAAAATCTCAATGTGTATTCATATTTTGATTAAGATCTTTTTTATCTACTAAAATCATGAGAAAGGTTGTATGTGTAAAACGTATAAATCTTGGTTCATTATGACATCTATGCTACTCTTTTACACGTAAACTTCTTTGTTTCTTGTAATGTATCATACTAGTTTATTAATTTTTTCTCCTCAAATTTGTCAATAGAACTCCCAGTATTGGCAAATTCAGTATTGATGAATTTCCAAATAAAAATTGGATGTAGTTTTCTTACTATTTTGGATGTAGTTGGATTGATGTTAAGTTTGAATATTTGATACTATTATTTGAATTGGTGTTATGTTCGGTCTGGTTAGATCCGGTCTTTATATATAGAATACATCAAGATCAAACTAAAACTAACCATATTAATTTGATTGGTCTGGTTTCTAATATCCGTCAAATGTCGGACTAGACTGGACTGAACCGTTACAACCCTAGTGGAATGGTTTTACTAAGAGATATAATAATGAAGTTTGTTAACACAGATGATCAATTGGTGGATATTTTTACTAAAGGATTAAGCCATTAGAAGTTTGAAAAACTCAGAAGACAAGTTGGCATGAAGACAAGATTCGCGTGCGTTTAGAGAGTATTATTTTCATTGTTTCTTGTATAAAATTTTGAAGATAGGAAATGAAGTGAAAACACGAGTTCATATCATAATTAACAAAAACTAAAATAAAGACATAAATCATAATTATAATTATCAATATTTTTTAAAAAATAAAAACAAGAAACGTTTTCTCCAATCAAACGCACCATTTTGGAATAGAAAAGGAAGAGATAGTAGGAAAAAGAGGAAGGGGTCATTCAGAGATTATCTGAAAATACGGGGCTCAAATCCAATTTTATGGGTTCAAAATCTAAAAGTCCAACCCATAGTTAATCTTTATGTTTGGGCCAGGTTTCGCCGTTGGAAGCCCAAAACTTCTCTTTATTGTCTTTTGAACCCTAAACTCTTACCCTCTCCCGTTTCGAAAGGATCGTGTTTTCGAGCTTCTGCCTCAGCTTCGCAAAGGGTCTTCGATTTGGCGCTCAAGATCTTCTCTTTCTGGTATGATGTTCATGGAATTATCCATACCTCTGAGAATTTGCATTTAATTTCATGACTCTGTTAAATTTTAGATTACTCGATGTTCAAATTAGGGTTTTGAGGTGAATTTGACTTCAATTCCATCGGTGAGCTTGGGAATTTTCAATTCCTTCTTAAATCTTATAACTTTCATATTTGTGTGCACATTTGCAAGTTTATTGTTTGCATCGAAATGGGGGTTTGGTGCTTCGTTGATCCTTTTGTTCCTACGCTGCGTTTTAATCTAATTTTAGGGTTTATCTTGCTCCTTATCTCTTTTTATTTTCATATTGTTGTCGTGTATTGATTTTTTTTATTGGAAGTGAATCTTGGGTGATTCGATGCGTTTTCACTGGGGTGAATTGTTTGTGAGAGGGTGAAGAGATTGGTTACTGGCTATTGCTTTGTAATTTGTGACTATTAGAGTTGCAATGGTATCTCAAACTAACGGTTTGTTCTGATGAACAGTTTCTGTATATGCACGTCAGCACGTGTGTTTCAGATAGGGAGGTTAGGTAAATGTAATTAACACTACTTCCCTGGAATTGGCTTTAACAAGTGTAAGTAAACAAATAGGGTTAGGGGTAATGTTACGAATTTTCAATGATGTTAAAAGAGAGCTGCGAAAGGTAAATGCTTAAGTCAGTATATGTCGATCTTAATTTGATCTCATGACACCAATGCTTTCTTTATGATAGATGACAAGCGCATGGACAAATATGAGCTTTGCAATCATACATAGGATTATAGAGAGGGAGTGGGAGAATCGGGGTGGAGTTGTGGTTATTTTTTTAAATAATTGGAGATTCTTGCTCACTCTCAGAAGATGTATGCCTGCTAATATTCTGGAAAAAAGGGATGAGGAGATCAAATTTAATTTCAATAATGTTATAGCTTTGGAGCATTATGGAGCAAATGAGCTTATGGAGCTTATGGAGCATGGCTCACCTCATGGATTGCTCTCTTGGTTTGCTTCATAGTTTTGGTTTTATTTATTTTTGTGTAATCACTAGAGTAATCGTAATGATAATTTCACAAATCAGGACTAAGAGTGGCTTCAGAAATTGAAACAATTCCTATTAACTGACAAGCTTCCAAATTTTGTTTGTAGACATATTGTTTAACTTCTTCTATCAGATATGAGTGGTCGCTTTTCTCGTACAATTTATGTTGGGAACCTGCCTTCAGATATCAGGGAATCAGAAATTGAAGATATATTTTACAAGGTTTGACAGGTTCTTTGCTTTTGGAATATATTATTGTGCATCCAGCTCATTATATTTTGTTTATGCTCTTCTGGCTTGGTTTCCAGATTTCTCTCTGCCACATTTTGTTGTCTGGACCCTACGTTCAAGTCAGTCTAAATTGTGAAGTGTGAATTTTTTTACAAGGATTATGCAATTTTTTAATTTTTCCATTTTGTAATAATGATCATCATAGTGTAGTACTTTATTCTTTTGATTCATGAGCAAGGATAAAGAATCATTTGTATTTCTTGACTTCCCATACATGTGTATTTTCCTTATTGTTTGCCCTATTTAGATTTAACTGAGCAATAATTTGCCAAAATTGCTTTACTTGAGATGATGCACGCACCCTTTAGTGTGTAGAAATTGCATGATGTTTTACACCAGTTTAACACCTCCGTAATTTATCGTTCTTGTGGTTTGATGGTTGAGATTGAGAGTTGTGTACTAAAGTATTTGTGATAATCGTCTGCAGTATGGCCACATAGTTGATATTGAATTGAAGGTTCCACCTCGCCCTCCTTGTTATTGCTTTGTTGAGGTATTTATCCCTTCTTTTAGTGCTTGTTGTGTTTAACTTCATGGGTTTGTGATTTTTCTTCCTCATTAGTTTATTTCTTGTTTGTTTGCTTCTAGTTTGACAATGCTCGTGATGCTGAAGAAGCAATCCGGGGCCGAGATGGATACAACTTTGATGGTTGTCGTTTAAGGGTAATGAGGTGCTCCAACTTTTATCTTGTGAAAATTACACTTTCCTTTGGTGTGTTTCTCATATGTTCCCACCTCCCATTGCAGGTGGAGCTTGCCCATGGTGGTAGAGGGCCGTCATCAAGTGACCGTCGTGGCTACGACAGTGGCCGTGGTGGAGGTGGTGGCGGTGCGGGCCGTTTTGGCATTTCACGCCATTCTGAATATCGAGGTGTGTCTACTAGGATTTTCATTTCCTTGAAGAGTCGGGAACATATTTTCGATGGTCTTTTCATTTGTTTACTTGTTTTCCCATGCCTTTGAATTCTATGGATCATTTTTTATTCAAGAACTGATTTTTTTCTGGCTGCATTTTCTATGAAAAATTTTCTGTGTTCGTAGAAATCAGAAGCATTTGGAACCATTTCTTTCACTATCATCTGTTTTGCAATGAATTTTCTATTTCCAAACCTTATTTTGCATGTGTTCTTTGCTTAATATGCTCTATATTTTAGATAAGCTAGCTGTTATTTGTGAATTGCAAATCAGAGATATTTGTTGAAATTTTTTGTTTTATTTTTGCATTAGTTTGTCTACACTGTACAGCTTATTGTATTTTTTATAATCTACAGTTATTGTCCGTGGACTCCCATCTTCTGCATCCTGGCAAGATTTGAAGGTATCTGTATATTGATATCTCATATTTAACAATTACTTGAATCATGACACTATGACAGCCTTATTTACTGTGTTTCATGATTTTGGTTTTAGGATCATATGCGAAAAGCTGGCGATGTTTGTTTTGCTGAGGTTACTCGTGATAGTGAAGGTAACACCCAACCTGCTCCCAATGGTTTGCTTGCTTTGTGTTTGCCTATGTCTTTACTGTTACTTGTTATGTATAAAGCTTTGCTACACCCCTATCTGCAAGTAATGACTAGTTAAATTTTTTTTGGTTGTATATGTGCTTAAGTATGACTAGTCATACAAGGACAAGTCGGTTTTGGAGATTTTTTGGAAAATGTCAATAGAAGTGGTGCTTCATGTTTTTAAGGTGGGCCATACGAAGTGGTGAATATTGGCTCGTGTGTCATATCAAGATACAGTCTAGTTAATGTTTTTAAGGTGGCCCATGGTATTGACTATTGAGTTAATGAAGTTAATCTTTTTTTTAGATACTCTAGTTAAATTTTTTTTGGTTGTATATGTACTTAAGTATGGCTAGTCCTACAAGGACTAGTTAATTTTGAAGATTTTTTGGAAAATTTCAGTAGAAATGGTTCTTCATTTTTTTTAAGGTGGGCCATACGAAGCTTCAAATATTGTCATGTGTGTCATATCAAGATCTTGAAGCTTATATCTCATGATTTATCATGCTCATAGATAAAGTTGAGCATGAACTAAACCCTCTTCAGAATCATTTCTTGACTCTCACTCGTACTATTTTCTGTTCAGGGACTTTTGGCCTTGTTGATTACACCAATTATGATGACATGAAATATGCTGTAAGTTTTTGGGGAACATGATTGATTTTCATTACATTGCTCATACCGAGATTACCACTAAATCCCTTTCCATCTGTTTTTCCAACTTCTGTTTCATAGATTCGGAAGCTGGATGACACTGAGTTCAAAAATCCTTGGGCAAGATCTTACATTCGGGTAACCGCTATTTACATTTGTAATATTTCTCATGTTGTTTTATACCTAGAATAGTTGTTCAATACATGTTGATAGATCCTGCACCTTTGTTTTTTATTATTTATTTTTCTATAAAAATATTTCTCACCTCTTTGCTTGAAACATGAGTGTGGCAATATTGCTTTCTTCGAATGAGAATTATTTATTGAGAGCTATGCTTAAATGGAATTTTTGGATGATAATCTTGATGAGCAGGTGAGGAAGTATGAGAGTAGTCGTTCAAGGAGCCGCAGCAGAAGCCCCAGCAGGAGCAGAAGTCCTAAAAGGAATAGAAGGTGATTTCACTTTCTGTTATTGTTCATAGATGTTCCTTTTTTGACATTTCTTTTACTTATGGAGAGTTTTCCTACTTAATTCTCCAGCAGATCTTTGGAGCGATCTGTGTCCAGGTCACGATCTAGATCCAGATCAGCATCACCAATCAAGCCATCCAGGTATGCAAAACATACTACTGTTAAATATAGTTTGTTTATTTGGTATAATAATGTGCCATTTTATACACCTGAACTGTTTATTCAATTACACAGGCCAAGGTCACGCTCAAGATCTGGATCTCCACGCCAGGTATTTAAATCTTTTGATTTAAATGGTTTGAAGCACAATCAGATTCTTGGAATGAAGTAGAGAACACAATTTGTAATTGAAAGTGTTTTGAATATGTCAATATATATTTGAAGATTTAACTTGTATTATGAAGATGTCTTCACAAATCAATATGAAAACATAGCTTAGTTTAATAGAAAGCTGGAAACGTTGAAAACTGAAGTTTATAAAAAGCGCTCATTACATGCATACTTCTAAGTTCTAGTGAGAATTGAACTGTGTGTTAAGTCACCCTAGAATTTTGTTTTCTTTTTCTACAGAATGGAGTTGTAAATGACATGTTTTTAAGTAGTTTGGGCATTTCTTTTGCTTTTGCATGATTTGTATAGGATTGAATTATGAATCTAATGGGTTTCAATTTTTTGCAGGTGCAATCAGGCAGTGGCTGATTTTCTCACTCATGCAGGTGTCCTCTTGGGTACTACTGTCCTACTCTGGGCAGTGAGTGTCTTGGAATTCTACGACTCTTTAGTTGCTTTAAATTGTTTTCATGGAGAATTCTAAATGTAACTGCTATTTTCTTGGAAACTGTTAGACACCAGTTTGGTTCTGTAGGGTCTTTACTTGGTTTCAAATTTCGAAGTGCTGCTACTATTTTGGTTTTGCTACATTTAAACAAAGATTATTGGATGTTTGGCTACCTGTTGTACTTCTCAAATCTCAATTAGTTACCATGATTTCCCAACTGAGGTGGAGTAGGGTTATTCGGTTAGGGTCGGTAAGTCCACTTTGTTGGGGTTGGTTGTTCTGCTTTACGCAGTGGTCTCCATGATGATTGTGCCTGCAAAGATACTGACTCTTAAGTCAGTGTTAGCGTGCTATTAGTTGGTGACCTTGTTCGCCAGTCTACCTTTACAGAGGTTGATCCTGTGATTTGTGCTTATTTGGGCAATTTCATGATCCTCTTCTACGAGAGGATCATGGGATTTGCTTATGCACCACATATGAAGTTAGTTTATGGGTCCATCTTGCTCTTGTTAACACCACATATGAAGTTAGTTTATGCTCTTGTTAACACCACATATGAAGTTAGTTTATGGGTCCATCTTGCTCTGGTTAATCCCGGAAACCATTGCCCATGTAACCCATCGTGATTATGATATTGTTGTGTTTATCCTGGGTCAGCTACTTTCATAAAAATAGCATTTTAGACTATTTTTGTTGCGATGGTAGGTTTCACAATCCACGTTTATCATCTACGAAATGCATTTCCATTGGTAGGATTAGAGACATACCAAATATTGTAGGGTTAACTCTTCTATTGGTAGTTATTTTTTTAATGTGCAAGACATGAACCTAAGTTCTTTGACGAAGGAGAAGTAAACGCTTATCATTTGAACCAAAAATCCTTTGAATGGATCTTTATTTATTACTTTTGTCCCATAAATTAAGTTCTTTTAGCCTATTGCACATATATTAAGAAATGAATAAATAATATAAGAATTTGGTATATTTCGACTAAATTAACTTCAATTAATAATAGGAGAGAGAATAATAATAATAAATGTATGAAAATTATATTGAAGAGATGAAAAATAAGTGGTGAAAAAGAGAGTGCAATAAATAAGGTTATATTTGGAAAAAGAAGTATAAATAAGTACTTAGTATTAGATTTCTAAAAAAAATAAATTATAGGACAAAATGAAAAATCTTAATGAACATATCTTATGGGATGGATGGTGTACTTATTTGGTCTTTGAATTATTTATTCAAGTACGTGAGTTCTTTTATATATACATTGAAAATGTTATATAAGATCATCAGTAACATTAAAGCTAATCAAAATGAAAGCGGATTATCACCAAAGAAAATATTTATAACATATTTGTCGGGCCGCTGGCATATCTCTGTTTTAAATTTTAATGGAGTTGCATTAGATACAGAACTAATGAAGCTTCCCTCACTTTCACAAGTCTTACCTGACAAACACTTAATTAGTAATATGTTGACAGATTCAAAAGAATTGAACTACGACTACAACGTGAATCATATGTTCCTTTTTTTTTTCTATTATCTTTAGCCACAAGCCCATACAGACACATGCATCAACAATCAGATCTGAGCATTACCGTCACTTGCTAGTGAAAACTGCCACAACAACAACGTGAATCATATGTTCCTTTGGTTTTATCTTCTCAAATTTCAGATTGCGCTACTTGTAGCGGATCTTTTAGAAAACAATGTTTTTGCAATAATAACGACGTATGAATATATAATCACAAACATAACATTGTAATCGAGATTTTACGATATGTGGATTAAAAAAAAAAAAAAAAACTCCAAAACATTAATAGCATTTTAAACCTCTCGAATGTAGGGACTAGAGAGTATGGAGATGGTGTAAGAAGAAAGAATTTGGATAGTGTTGATGTTAGATGTAGGCGGATAATTTTAAATTTCATCTTCTAATATTGAATTTTGAAATTTTGCATCAATTTTGAACTCAACACTTTCTAAATCATCTTTTCTTATTCCACCCTCATATATACTCCCAACCTTGAAATAAATTGATATACTTTAAATTCCTTTTTATCCAAATGCACCCCAATTTTTTTGTTACTTAGATCGAGCAATAACTTGGAATAAGAGAGGCCTCAAGCAAATTCGCAAATTTTAGCATATTTCTATTAAGAAGGGCCTCAAGCAAGGTAATCTACTAACTCCTTTCTTATTTTTTTATGGTGGCTAAAGGCTTTAATGGTTTTTTTGAAAGAAGTTAGTCTTTCTGGGAAATTTGTTGGGTACAAGGTGGGGCAATCCTTGAAATTTCATATCTGCAATACATTGATGACACAGTGGTCATTGGCAAGGCTACTCCAGAAAATATTTTCTCCATTACGATCATACTTCGATGCTTTGAATTGGTCTTGAGGCTTAAGGTTAACTTCCACAAAAGCTCTATGTATGGGGTTAATATTGATCGTGACTTTTTCCTCAACCTGGGTTGCATGAGTACGGGTACGGTACCGGTACCCGGTACGGGTACGGGGTACGACAATTTATAAAAAACTAGGGTATGGGTACGTTTATATATATACTAGTTTTTAACCCGTGCAATGCACGAGCTGTACGAATATTTTTAATTATATTATTATTTAGTAATAATATTCTTGTAATACTATGATTAGTTCAATGCACGATATATATATCAACCATTGTATTTGTTATTTAAACTCAAATAGTTAAAAAAAATTAAATACATTCAATTTAGCATTAAAAAAATATATAATTAAATTCATGATAGTCTAGATAGACTTTATTGAAAAGAAACAATTGATATCATCAATAACTTTGAATTTAGATCTTTGCAAGAATTGAACTCATATATATATATATATATATATATATATATATATATATATTAATTTTAATAATATTCGAGATTTTTTTATAAGATAAAAAAAATTTAATAAAAAAAATAAAATTCAATCAAATAGTGAAGAAGTATAATACCCTCATGAAGAGAGTATAGAATGCAAAGCTCTGACCGAAAAAAAAAATAGAACAGAACCCAAGTACAAGACATGGGATGCACATGCAACTATTGTGTATCTACAAAAATTTTACATGTAAGATAATACCTACCCAACAAACCAACCAACCCCCAAATGAACTGTAACCAATAGTACTAAAATATTTTATAGCTAAACCGCAAAACTAAGACTCCCCAAATCTAAATGCAATAAGATGACATGCTTTGCATTGTATTTATTTGTCATTTTAAAAGGGACATACACCGCATATTAGTCTTTCCTTTTAACCATATAATTTTTATCTTCTCCAACAATTTATATGTTATTATTGAATAATATCGAATAATTTAACAAACTTTTCTATCAAGCTGAGAAAATAAATATTGAATAATATCATTGCTCAGACTTAAAATGTTACACTAATTAAATTAAACAATAATAGTTATTAATTAACCATTAATATTTTATAAGTGAACTAATATAGAGGTTACATAATTAATATTGTACTTACAACAAATTAATATAAAACAATAATATAAGCAATGCAGTACATATAAATAATAATAAATAATAATAGTTACTGAAAATTATGGTGCACGTTTTGGAAAACTTCATGCCAAACTACATTTGTGCTTAACTCGTGAGATAACAACATACAATTGAGCACGAGTTAAAACTGGATTTGCTAGATATAGTATGGTCAAAGAATTTGTCCTTTGCTGTTATTAATAGTTATTGCATAACAATAAATAAATAGAAATTGCCTTATGTGTCATTTACTTCGTGATGAGAATATGACTATCAAAGACTTTTTCACCTGATTTTGTCTCTGTCATTACCTCTGCTTCAATGACATAAGTGTTCAATCTAGTCAACATCAATCTAATCCCATAATATGCGCTCAATGTTGTGATTGTGATTGTGATTGATCAATGTTTATCAGGAACATAATATGCGCTCAAAGTTTCAGTTTGAACTCATTATATGATAATCATCATATGATAATCATGAACTTGTCAAATCACTCAAAAATTCCTATTGATTCAAATGTTGCATTCCTCGGTGATGTCTTTAAATTGAACAAATACTATTTCAATTGTAATAAATTTTTTCTTCACCAGGGATTTTTGTCATGATGAAATAACAGACATATTTTTGGTCAAAGATAATACCTGAAAGCATAATTTTAAATTAATTATTCAAAGTTATAATGGAATTTAATAATTTATCCCAAAATATATGACAACTTACCGCAAAATCATCCCATTCTTCGTAAGAGGAATTGATTGCTGAAAAAATAATCTCAGAAAAACTTTTGTTAGCAAATATTTCATTTTTTTTAACAGCAAACAAAGGAATTTATTAAAAAAGGCAAGCAAGCATCAACACTCGCCAAATTACTGCAAACCAAATAACCGTCGCCTTGGACTTTTGTTTCTTCTTAACCAAATTCCCAAAAAACGCAGCAACCTCACAAATAGAAGCATCATCTAGAACTGATGAGTGGATTTGATGCCAAAACATTATTTCTTCTCACATCCTCTTTGTTACTCCACAAAATAAAAATAAAAATAAATGAGATGAATCTTCCTTAGCATCATTACACGGTTCATATTCCACATGCACCAATACTCCTCTCTTCCTCAGATTAATTTTTGTAGAAATTCTATCCCAAAGTAACTACCACATAAATGCTTGAACTTTTACATGGACCTTGATTTTCCAATTTTTCTCAATGCAACTAAGAGCAAATGTCACTCCCAAATCAGAGAACATTTGTTCCATCAATAAAATTATAAGCAGTTTTGCTAGAAAAATGCCACAATTTCCAAGACCCAATAGAAAGAGTCCTCTCCCTAATGTAAAGATACATCCCTTTAACGTATTATTTAACCAATCAAACGGTCTCATCCACCATCTCTGAAGTTTTATATGCTTTCAAGATTTGCCTTGTAAATACTTATTTTTCATGAATAAGTTTTTAGCATTTGAAATTTGAAATCAAAAACAGAGTTGGAAACATATCCTAGCCTGGCCACCGAACCAAGAGTCTTCCCAAAATTTTAACGAATTTCCACTCCTTAAAATTCTAGAAACACTTATATTAAACCATTCTCCCCCAGTTCTAAACCCACCCTTATATTACAGACATTCTTCCACCTACTCTTCTCTTTTACTCCTAAAGTTTTCTAAATTTGAAAGGGTGAAGCTCCCCAAATTTACTGTACAACACTTTTTCCCAAAGCCCCTCCCTACAAGCAGACGTCACCTCCACTTACTTAAAAGAGACTTGTTAAATACTAATTGATCTTTGCTCCTGAGCCCTTTTTTTTTTTGTTTTGACATACTAAATCCCATCTAACCCATAATATTTTTCCTGCTCACACCCACCCACAGAAAATTTCTCTGAATTTTAACCAAAATCTCATCCAGCTTGCTAAGAAGAGAAAAAAAGTTATTCTACCTCCCAAAGACAAGTTTTTACTTTCCAATAAGACAACCTATTTTGAAAGTTTAGCATTTGCAGTTAGATGGATTCCAAGATAAGAGAAGGAAAAATGACCAATTTTGCAGTGCATTGATGTCTCCTACGTTGACTACGGGACAACATTAACACCATAAATGTTGCTACTTTTATAAAAGTTTATTTTTAAATCAGATGCTAATTCAAACCCATGAAGTATAGCTTGAACCGACAACAGGCCTCCACCACCAACAGGATATTGTATTCATGAATTTCATAAGAACATAATAGACAGACTGTGTTGATGTTCTATGGTTGTATAATATAAATTTAGATTATATCACTTCACTATTAAAACAACGTATCATTTCACTTTTGAAAGGACATAGCACTTCACTTTGAAAGGACATAGCATTTCACTGTTGAAACGACGTAACACTTCAGTGTTGAAACGACGTAGCACTTCACTGTTGAAACGATATATCTTGTCACTTGTTTGCACTGATACATGATTTACTAATTATTGTTAGGACATGTGGCGTACTTCATTGCCTTTTATTTTTTCAACTTTTGCTCTGAGAGCTCTATTTTGTAAGGAGCTCTGTGCATTCAATATTTGGTCTCACAAATATAACAATAGGTTGGATATATATATATATATATATATTTAATAATTTATTTTATTAATATAATTATATTTAAATTTAAAAAAAATGGAAAAAATAAAATCAGTAAGGTAAAAATTAAGTTAAAATTAATAATAAACACTTAAAAATTATTTTGATGTAAAAAAGAAAATATTAAGTTCAAATTAATAATAAACACTTAAAAATTAAAGATTTTCCAAATAGAGTTAGCTTACTAGTTACTAACGACATTACCATATTTAAAGAATAAGCTTACTCAATCAGTCAATTAAGATGCAGCAAATCAGTATTATACTATGAAAAGATAAACTGAAAAAATAAATGTATGATACTATTAAAAAAAGAACAAGCTTACGAAATCAGTATGATACTATGAAAAAAACTGAAAAATTACAAGATGTAGCAAATCTCATTAGATGCAGCAAATGAAATCCTAACTTTCCAAGATGCAGCAAATCTCATTAGAAAAATAAGTAACAGAGTAGAAGTATTTTATCTCTGTACCATGAGTACGATGTGTTTGAGCAGCACGACGAGCAGCACGGCGGCGACGGCAGCTAGCAGCACGGCGACGGGTTCGAGCAGTACGGCAACGGCAGCGAGCGAGCAACACGGCGAGCGAACGACAGCTGACAGTAGAGATAGAGAGAGGAGGCAGAGAGGGTGCTTCGAGAGATAGAGAGGAGGCAGAGAGGGTTTGCTTAAAAACTCAACCCTAGGATAAGATTAAGATGTTTAAGGCTGAGAATAAAAAAAAAATTTCAATTTTAGTGGTGCTGTGCCGTACCCAATTGGTGGGTACCGTACCCACGGCGTACCCCGGCGTACCCAAATATGTAGCCAAGTTTTTTTTTTATTTTTTTTGTTTGGGTACGTACCCAGGCATACCCAAGCCGTACCCGTACCCAAAAAATACCCGGTACGTGTACGGCTCCTAAAACGGTGTACCCATGCTTCAAAGTCCTCAACGTTTCAGAGGTTTTAAACCGTAAGGTTGGCTCAATCCACTTTTTGTATCTTGGCCTCCTTATTGGTGCATATTTGAGATATGTTGAAACATGACAACCAATGATCAATGCCTTCCGCAAGCAACTCTTAGCTTGGAAAGGTAAACATATTTCTCTTGGTGGTATGATCACTTTAATTAATTTGGTACTAAATAGTTTGCCTACGTATTACTTTTCTTTCATGAGACTACCAAAAAAAGTGCTACATATTTTGGTCGCTTTAAAAAGGGATTTCTTGTGGGATGGTAATAAAGATAGGAGGAAAATTTCTTGATTGAGGCAGGACTTACTTTGTAAAACAAAGGAAGAGGGAGGGTTAGGTATTAAAAATTTCGACTAGCTCAATTTAGCCTTATTATCAAAATGGAGATGGAGATGACTAAACCCAGATAATGCAATCTAGAAATGATTGTTTAAGGAAAGATACGGGGATTTCGACTTAGCAAATATGTCTATTAATTGTGGCTGCCTCTTTGCAAAAGGATCTCAGTGATGGAGGAGTGTGGTTACGACTGGGAAATTTGTTGATCGTGAAGATTGGTTTTCATGGCTAAATAAGTAGGCTGCGGAAACAATACTCTTTTCTGGTTTGAAAATTGGTTTGGCAGAACCACTTTTATGGTTCTATTTCCTTGCTTATACTCTCTATTTGCCCAAAAATTGAACTATATAGGACAGATGGATCACTAGTCCAATGGTGTCTGGAATTGGAGTTTTCATAGGTGCAGACCCTTTCTTAGCAAGAAACTGGTGGTTATGGCTAAGTTCAACCTCTTGTTACAGGATGCACAACTCCAAGAGAATCACAAAGACTCTTGGCACTGGGAATACGACAACACTGGGATCTTCTCTGTAAAATCGGTCAACTATAGGCTTTATGATATTGCAAGTTCAGGGCAATCAAATAGAGGTGACCAACAACAACAACTTAATTTCAAACACATGTGGCGCTTCAAGGCTCCCATGAAAGTCATATCATTTGCTTGGTAAGCTTTGTGGGATCAGATCCCTTCAAAGATGAATCTCTCTACGAAGGGGATGATGTAGATCTCATGGCACCTTCTATTTTCCTGCCTGATTTCCTGGAGGATCTAGGAGTTGGTTTTCTCTTGGTTGGACATCACTCAGCAGCACCCAACCTCAAGTCACCAGTTTTTCGCTCGGTTCAGAGACTAGTTACAGCACAAACCGTAACGTCTCTATGAAGGCAGTTTGTGAATGACAACTGTATGTGTTTTATGGCTGAGCAAGAATGAGTTGATATTCAACAATGGGGAGTTCTTAATCATGCAAATATTAGATAAAGTGAAGGTTACTTCTTAGCATTGGGTCATGTACTGGCACAGAATGCAAAGAGGGGGGGTAACTCTCAAAGAGAGAACACTCAAATGAGCAATTTGCTTATACTTCAAATTATGTTTATAGCTTACATTGACATCCTATTTTTAATAAACAAAATAACAAAGTAAACAAAACAGAGGGGAGTACTTGGCTGCCATTGTTGACAAATAGATGGTGGTGGCTGCCTTTGTTGACAAAATAGAGGGGTTGGCTTCTAGAGGGGTTGGTGAGGTGATGAGGTGTCTTGCTGGCCATGCTAGCTTTGCTGGATTTGGGTCATTCTCCCAGAGTTGAAGAAAACTCATCCTCGAGTTTAAGAGCTTTGTATTTTGAATTTTTATTCTCAATCCTTGCTCTTACTGGTTCATGAAGAGCTATTTTCTTCATGTTGTGGTTGGATTCACCAGGTGGTAGGGGAGCTAATTTGATTCTTATCCCATCCTTAGTGAATGAGTATGTGTTAGCATACCCATCATATTGCGTTTGTCTGTCATATTGACATGGTCATCCTAAAAGGAGATGGCATGCGTCCATTGGGATGACGTCACACCAAACTTCATCTTTATACCTTTGTCCAATTGAAAATGTGACAAGGCATCGTTTTGATACCTTGACTTCATTTCCCTCATTTAACCATTGTAGTTTTTAAGGGTACGGGTGAGCCTGTGTTGGCAACTGTAGCTTGTCCACCATGTGGTTAGAAACTACATTTTCACAACTTCCACTGTCTATGATAACATTACATGTTTTTCCTTGAGAAGTGCATCGGGTGTGGAAGATGTTGTGTCTCAACCATGGTTCTTCATTTGTTGTAGCTGTGTGTAGACTTCACATGATCATTAGTAGTTCTCCTTGATCTGGGGGTGTGTCTTCTTCGTCATACATAGGTGCTGCAACTTCTTCTTTGGGTTCATCAGCAGGAAGCTCGTATGCGTCTCCTTCAATGATGGTGACGATTCAACGATTTGGCAGTCTGATGCAATGTGTCTGAATCCTTTACATTTAAAACATTGAAGGTTTGTTTTGGATTTGGAGGGACCTGAAGGGTTGTCTCTGGTGAGCTTGGGGACTTGGGTTCTGTTCGAAGAATATGGATGAGAGGTTGGCGTTTGTGCTTTGTGGGTGTAGAAAGGATCTTTGGGAAAAACGGGTTGAATTTCCTGAATTTCCTTGGAAAGTTGTTTTTCTATTCGAACAGACAGACGTATTACATCTTCTAAAGTTCAGTATTGTTGCAGTTGGATCAGGTGAGTAATATATGTATTTAATCCTCCAAGGTATGGAGCTATTGTTTGCTCTTCTTTTTCATGGATATCACATTTCATCATTAATTTTTCAAATTCCCTTGTATATTCTTCTACTGAAAGTGATATCTATAGCAAGTTGTGCGGTTGAATAAAATTATCTTGGTAATAATGGTCAGGTAAAAACTTACGTGTTAATTCACGACACATTTTATCCCAAGATTTGATCTTGCTTTTTCCCTCTCGTTCACGTTTCTTTTTAAGATTTTCCCACCATGTGGAAGCATGTTTTTTGAGTTTGATTGCAACAATTTTGACCTTTTAGGCGTCAGGGACTTCTTTCAGTTCGAATATCCGTTCAATGGTTTGCAACCAGTCAACGAACTCGTCAGGTTGGAGTTGACCTTCAAATTCAGGAATATCCACTCTAATGTTGTCGCTCCAAGATCGTAGTGATCATGGTTGTCAACTAGCACAAGTTGAAGAATCGCTGACATCTGATTCTCCATCTAATCTTCTCCCTTGTTCTTCTAATTGTGCTTGTTGTATGTCATCAGTGGTTTGAAGTTGTTGAAATAGTCTTCTTAATTCTTCGATTTCATTTTCGGTTGCATTTCTTCTTGGAGGCATTTTGATGTGTTAAGGATGTTTGAAGAAAGGTGGAAGATGAAAAATCGAGGGTTTGAATGGTTGAAAGGTATTTTGGTAATTTGGTGATGCATGGGTATTTTGGTAATTTTGAGGCCTAAGGGTATTTTGGTAATTTGGATGAATAGGGGTATTTAGGTAAATTTGGGGGGTAATGGGTATTTTGATAATTTTAGTGGATCAGGGGTATTTTGGTAAATTTGTAGGCTTTGGGGGTTTTTCGTAATTATGTATAAAACTTAGGGGCATAAAAGTAATTACAGAACCAGTGGCAATTTTGTGATTTTAAAGAAATGAAAGGCAGAATGGTAATTACAGTTTCAATGGCAATTTTTTGATTATTTGAAAAGGAATGGCAGAAAGGTAATTTTAAGGTTCCGGTAAAATTGTAATTTTTGTTGAAGAGCAGGGGCAACAAGGTAATTACCTTGTTGTCTTCAACCTCCAGACAGCTGCAACGCTACAATAGCAGGAGGAAGACGCGGGATTTCTGTCGATGGCACGTTCAGGCGCCTGCGGCGGTTTTTGGCGACGAGACTTCGTATCCCAAGGTTTTGGGGCCTTCCGAACACTTCTACGGGGTCGGTTTTTACCAAAAAGGCTTAGAAAGTTGGTTTTCGAAGGGAACCCGAATTGGCTTCGGTGGGAAAAACTCACAAACAGCTCTCTCACAAAACCTAGGGGCGTAGGAAGCTTTGGAAACCTTGCTCTGATTACCAATATGACACATAATGCAAAGAGAGGGTAACTCTCAAAGAGAGAACACTCAAATGGGCAATTTGCTTATACTTCAACTTATGTTTGCAGCTTACATTGGCATCCTATTTATAATAAACTTAATAACAAAGTAAACAAAACAGTGGAGAGTACTTGGCTGCCATTGTTGATAAATAGATGGTTGTGGCTGCCTTTGTTGACAAAATAGAGGGGTTGGTGAGGTGATGGGGTGTTTTGCTGGCCATGCTAGCTTTGCTAGATTTGGGTCATGTACACTAGTGATAGAAATATCCCTTTTATAAATTTGTGTAATAATTCTCTTCACTGCATTTCCCAGGAATGTAAGAGGTAATTAAGGTTTTTTTTTTTTTGCAAGGGATAGAGCACCCCTAGTGCTTCTTATTAATGAATTATGCTTATAAAAAAAACTTAGATCGAGCAGTATGTATGCTTTATTTCCAAATTATTGTATTAAAGAGTCTCTTTAGTTTTTTAAATTTTTTAAAAAAAGGATCTTCGCCCACGGGGCACTAGGTGCTTAACCTCCTGCATCTGATCAGGATTCCGATGTTACATATAAGAAAAATTGGCCAGAATTGGTAGTAGGGGTATATGACAAACCCGGAAGTAACTTTGAGGAGTCAGACATTGAAAATAAAAAGAATGAGGGTATCTGGCAAAAGTACCCCAAATCTCAGGGACCTGGGACATAATTAAGACATGAAATAAAAACAAATAAAAATAAACAGGTGTCATGTTTTTAGTGGGTTAAGAAGATAAATTATGTTCTGGTTTGAGGAGAAACTTTATTTTTGTAGAAAGTCAAGCTAGTTGGAAGACATGCTTCAAACTCTCTATGGACTTCAAGTTTAATTCAAGAAAGTGTTTTGATGATAACAAGCCAACTCAAGTTCAAGCTCACAAGTGCAAGTGTCATTCAAGATTGAAGGCTCAAGCAAAGCATAGATTATTAGAAACCTTCCTCTTAGATCGATTGTAAGGTAATGAAGTTTTTATTTCTTTAAGAGTTACAAAAGCCAATAAGTTTTTCATTTTAGGAGAGAAGAAGAAAAACGTGTTTTTGCATGAAAATTGTTTTCTGCATTGAATCTCAGTAAAAATACTTGATGTTACAAAACTCTGTATATTTGTATGTTTGCAAGAGAGAGTAATCGATTATCTCATAAAGTAATCGATTAACTTTGTTGCATCATAGAAAAATCAGAGAGTTTGTAATCGATTAATTGAATTTTATTAATCAGTTACTTTTCTATGAAAGTAATCGATTACATGGGTCAAGTAATCGATTATAATTGTTGCATCATATATTTTTCAGAGGCTTATTAATCGATTACAAGCTCTGCAGTAATCGATTACATGATGTTGCATCATATGCATATCAGAGGCTCAGTAATTGATTAACTTACTAGTGTAATCGATTATTATGAGTTGCATCATACATTGAACAGGAGTGATGTAATCGATTAACTATTCTTGGTATAATCGATTACATGGTTTTCAAATGAATTTAAGAATTTCTATTTTTGAAGGAATAATCGATTACCTTCATAAAGTAATCGATTACTTCATGTTTTATTGAAAAACGTGTCAGAATCATTTTGATTATTTCCTGATTTGTTTTTATATAAAAGATTCTGATTTATTTTATAAAAATTCGAAAATGATTTAAAATTTGAATTATTTCCTTTTTGGTTTTAAGAATCAAATCTTTATTTTATTTCGTAAATCATTTTGATTTAGTTTTGATTTTAAAACTTATTTCAAATCTTATTTTATTTTATTTTGATTTTGTTTTACTTATTCAAAATCATTTTTGATTCTGAAAGGTTTTCTATTTAAAATAAAAAATCACTCCAACACAGAAGCTAATCAATTCAGTCATTCATTCTTCTGCACGTTTCTCTCTTCTTCTTCTTCACTAGTCTTCTGCTTTTCACGTTCATATTTTTGAAGAACAAAAATCCTTATTGGTTAAGTGACTTCTAGAGAAACAACTACTTCATTATCATAGTACTTGATTGTTGTATCTTTGTAGTTGAAGAACACATCAAACTATTGTAATCACTCTCATTGTATTTGTTCTAAACCTTAGTGATTAGGGAGAGAATCCCTTAGTGGACGTTTGATACGTAGTAGGGCGAGGAACTCTGCTGTGTGATTGAGGCCCCTAGCGAACGGAGGTTCCTAGTAGTGTGCGGGGTGCTCTTGGTTGTAATAGGGTGCGGCTCTATTGCTTGGTATAAGAACTCTCAAGTGGGTCGCTTGGGGACTGGACTAGGCCTTTCGACGGGAAGGCTGAACCGGTATAAAATTGACCAGTGCAAGCTTTTCTATCCCTATCTCTTTTAATTTCCGCATATTTCAATTTTTTACGTTTCCGCGCTACTCGTTTATTATTATCAATCGTTTTCGCGATCCGTTTCAAACGATTAATCTCTCCATCTCAAATCATTTTTTAATTTGTAACGGTTTTTACAATACATTAATAAAACTCGATTCACCCCCCCTCTCCAGATTTTGAGGTCAAAACCAACAATTGGTATCAGAGCGAGTCTCTTGTGTTAAGACTTAACCGTCTCAAGAGTATGACTTCAAACTCTCTGTTTGGTGGTGAAGGGAGTTCTATTAACCGTCCTCCCATGTTTGATGGGGTAGGGTACACGTATTGGAAAGCTCGTATGAAAATTTTTATTCAAGGAGTTGGATTAAAAGTTTGGGATGCTGTCGTAAATGGTCCCTATGTTCCTACCTATGTGGTTAATGGTAACACCGTCGATAAGCCTATGGCTGAATGGACGGAGGAGGAGGAACGTAGAGTCCAGTACGACTTGAAAGCGAAAAATATTATAACATCTGCTTTGAGCTATGATGAGTTTTTCAGGATATCAACATGCGAGACAGCACAACAAATGTGGGATACGCTGGAAGTCATGCATGAAGGTACAACTGAAGTAAAGAGATCGAGAATCAACACGCTGACTGGTGAATATGAGTTATTCAGAATGAAAGATGGAGAATCTATTCAAGAAATCCAAAAACGCTTCACAATGATTGTAAATCAGCTGACGACATTGGGGAAGAAATTTACCAATGAGGATCTCATCAACAAAGTCCTAAGGTGCTTGGGAAGAGAATGGCAACCCAAAGTGACGGCGATTGCTGAATCAAGAAATCTTTCAACTGTGACGCTGGCAACTCTCTTTGGGAAATTACAAGAACACGAAAGTGAATTAAAAAGGTTGGCTCAGCATGAAGAAGAAAACCAGAAGGTTAAAAGTTTGGCGTTCAAAGCTGAAGCACCTGCACCAGAAAGTGACTCGGACAAAGAATTGCTAAATGATGAACACATGGGTCTTTTGGTCAAAAAGTTCGGGAAATTTCTGAGGAAGAAAAATTTCAACAAAAGAGACAACAACAAGAGTTGAGGCTCAACCATTGCATGTCATGATTGTGGCAAGCCTGGTCACATTAGAGCAGATTGCTACCAACTGAAAAAGAAAGAAAATTCAGAAAAAGGCACCTCTAATTCAAAGAAGGGGAAGCAAGCATACTTGGCATGGCTGGACAATAAAGGAAGTTCAGATGAAGATTCAGACGAACAAGAGGAAACCGCCAACATATGCTTAATGGCTCACGGAGAAGAGGTAACTTCTGATCTGAATTTTTATTATGATGAATTACAAGAGGCATTTGAAGAATTGCATGAGGAATCGATGAGGTTATCCTTATTGGTTTCTCTAGAAAAGAAAAAATCAGCTTCTCTTTTAGAAAAGAATAAAAACCTTATTAAAGAAAATGAATTTTTGAAAAATCAAAATAAGGAGTTGAATTTGACTTTAAAAAATTCTTCAAACACCTTGAGTAATGACATTAAATTTAAAGCTAGTTCTTCTTCTTGTAAATTCTGCAAGGACTTGGTTAAAGAAGTTGAGGATCTAAAAGAAACCCTTGCTAAATTTACTAAAGGTAGAAATACTCTAAATTTAATGCTAGGGAGACAAAAATGTTTCTTCAATAGAGCGGGTTTAGGATATCAACCCGGTAGGCATCAAAATAAATTAAGTACCATTTTTGTCCCTGCTAGTAATCATAAGAAACCGTTAATTATTTGTCATATTTGTGGTAAGAAGGGTCATGGTGCACATGAATGCATACACCGAAAAGTGAAGTTCGTTAAACCGAACAATGAAACTAGAAGGTGGCATGATTTAAACTATGGCTATACTAACGCTCAAGGACCCAAAAAGATATGGGTACCTAAAAAGGAACCTTGAACTCTTTGCTTGTAGGTTACTCCGAAAGAAAGGAAGTCGTGGTGGTACTTGGACAGCGGATGCTCAAAACATATGACTGGAGATAAATCTAAATTTTCGCATCTCGTGCCAAAGGACCAAGGACATGTGACTTTCGGAGACAACAATCAAGGAAAGATTCTCGGAGTCGGTAAAATTGGTACACCTCCTAACCCTTGAATTGAAAATGTCTTACATGTTGAGGGCCTAAAACACAATCTGCTAAGTATTAGTCAATTGTGTGATAAGGGCAATAGGGTTATTTTTTTATTCTGATAGATGTATTATCGAGGGTAAAATTGATAATCTTATTAAGCTAATTGCTCGCAGGATAAACAATGTTTATGTTATTGATTTTAATTCAATACCCTCAAATGATGCGAAATGTTTATTAAGTAAAGATGATGAATCGTGGCTATGGCATCGTAGAATAGGTAACATCCACATGGCTCATTTAAATAAAATTTCTTCTAAAAACTTAGTAGTTGGTCTGCCAAAGCAAAATTTTTCTATTTCTGAAAAATGTGATCCTTGTTCAAAATCAAAACTCACGAGGGCATCTTTTCCTTCTAAAAACCTTGTTTAATCTCAAAGGCCCTTGGAACTTTTACATATGGATCTTTTTGGACCGTGTCAAACAAAAAGCTTTGGTGGCAACTATTATTGTTTAGTTGTGGTGGATGACTATTCTAGGTATACATGGACACTTTTTATTACTCATAAAAATGATGCATTTCATGAATTTAAAAAGCTAGCCAAGATTATTCAAAACCAATTGCATCTGTGCATTGCATCCATTAAAACTGATCATGGTGGAGAATTTGAAAATCATCTTTTTGAAAAATTTTGCGAAAAACATGGAATTAAGCATTATTTTTCAGCTCCAAGAACTCCTGAGCAAAACGGAGTTGTGGAGAGGAAAAATCGTTCATTAAAAGAGCTTTCGAGAACAATGTTTAATGACATGAATTTGCCTGCATACTTTTGGGCCGATGCAGTGAGTACAACTTGTTATGTTATGAACCGTGTTTTAATAAGGTCTATTTTAAAGAAAACCCCCTATGAGTTGTACAAGGGGAGAAAACCGAATATTTCCCATTTTCGTGTTTTTGGATGTAAATGTTATGTGCATAATAATGGTAGAGAAAATGTAGGAAGTTTTGAGGCTAGAGCTGATGAGGGCATATTCCTTGGATATTCTGTTTCGAGCAAAGCATATAGGATTTACAATAAATCTCGTAATACTATTGAAGAATCTATTCATGTATCATTTGACGAATCCGATCCCAGAAAGTTGGGAAAGGTATCTGTTAATGACATTTCAGGTATTCTTGGAGATTTGTTCATTGATGAGGATGAGGAGCCAAATGCTAAAGGAAAGGAGCATTCCGAAAGCAAGGAAAAATCAGTTGAATTAGTTGAGGAGAAAAATCAAGAACAATCCATGGAACTCAACGCTGATTTGCCTAAGGAATGGAGAACTTCGAGGCACCATCCCATTGATCAAATCATAGGTGACATCACAAAAGGTGTAAGTACTCGCAATTCTATTAGCAATCTATGTAACTACTTCGCATTTGTTTCTCAAGTAGAGCCAAAGAATATTTCTGAGGCTATGCTTGATGAGCATTGGCTTTTGGCAATGCAAGAGGAATTAAACCAGTTCGAAAGAAATCAGGTGTGGGAACTTGTTCCTAGGCCTGAGTCTCATCCGATTATTGGAACTAAGTGGATTTATAAAAATAATCTCGATGAGGCTGGTTTAATTGTTCGAAACAAATCTAGGTTAGTTGCACAAGGTTACAACCAGGAAGAGGGGATAGATTATGAGGAAACATTTGCCCCTGTTGCTAGGTTGGAAGCCATTAGACTACTCTTAGCTTTTGCATGCCTTTTAGATTTTAAATTATATCAGATGGACGTAAAGAGTGCCTTTCTTAATGGTTTTATAAATGAAGAAGTTTATGTGTGTCAACCTCCTGGCTTTGAAATTATGAACATCCGGATTATGTTTATAAACTGAAAAAGGATTTGTACGAACTCAAACAAGCTCCTAGAGCGTGGTATGACTGTCTTAGCAAATTTTTATTAGAAAATAATTTTGAAAGAGGGAAGGTTGATAACACGCTTTTTATTAAAAAGGAAGTAAAGGACATTCTTTTAGTTCAAATTTATGTTGATGATATTATTTTCGGTGCTACTAATGAAATCCTTTGCAAGGAATTTTCGAGTATGATGCAGGAAGAGTTCGAGATGTCTATGATGGGCGAGCTGAACTTTTTCCTGGGATTGCAAATAAGGCAAGCGAAGGACGGGATTTTTATTAGCCAAACGAAGTACTGCAAGGAGCTATTGAAGAGATTTGGCATGGATAAGGCCAAGGCAATAGCAACACCTATAAGCACATCTTGCTATTTGGACAAAGATGAAGGAGGTAAATCCGTAGAAATCACAAAGTATCGAGGTATAATCGGATCCCTTCTCTATTTAACGGCAAGTAGGCCGGATATAATGTTTAGTGTGTGTCTTTGTGCCCGTTTTCAGTCGAATCCAAAAGAAACGCACATGGTTGCTGCCAAGCGTATAATGAAATATCTGTCTGGCACAACTGATATGGGTTTATGGTACCCCAAAGGTTCTTCATGTAATCTTGTTGGGTATTCTGATTTTGACTTTGCTGGCTGCAAAGTAGATAGAAAAAGCACTAGCGGCACTTGTCATCTTCTTGGCAATTCGTTGGTATCATGGGCTAGCAAGAAACAGTCTAGTGTCGCCGCGGGTAGTTGTTGTGCGCAAAAATCTTATGGTTAAAACAACAACTCCTAGACTTCGGTGTAAGTCTAGATCACATTCTCATAAAATGTGATAATACCAGTGCTATTAGTATTACCAAAAACCCAGTGCAACATTCTCTCATTAAGCATATAGAGATTCGACACCATTTTATTCGTGATCATATTCAAAAGGGTGATTGTATTATTGAGTATGTTGATACTTCGCGGTAGTTGGCTGATATCTTTACGAAACCGCTTCCAAAAAAAAATTTCTTTTTTATTCGTAGAGAAATTGGTTTAACTTCTGCCTCTCACCTCTTTTGAGTATGTGACTATGTTTATCTCTCTTGTTATTATTGATGCATCTTCTTAGTGTTTCAGGGAGAGATAGCACGACTTTTTGATGATTACAAAAGGGGGAGAGATATTCTGATATTGTGATTGATTATTATTGATTCATACAGGAGGAGTGATACTCTGAAAGATGCAAATATTTGTTCGAAGTGATATATCTTATGCATCTATAAGGGGGAGATGATATGAATTATTATATTTCCTGTAATTATTGTTCTAAGGAAGGTTTTGTTATTATATATATATATATATGTTCTTTTGCTTGTATAACACTTGTGATGCAGATTATAAAGAGCATATCAGAATGGTTGTTTGTCATCATCAAAAAGGGGGAGTGTTGAAAGTCAAGCTAGTTGGAAGACATGCTTCAAACTCTCTATGGACTTCAAGTTTAATTCAAGAAAGTGTTTTGATGATAACAAGCCAACTCAAGTTCAAGCTCACAAGTGCAAGTGTCATTCAAGATTGAAGGCTCAAGCAAAGCATAGATTATTAGAAACCTTCTTCTTAGATCGATTGTAAGGTAATGAAGTTTTTATTTCTTTTAGAGTTACAAAAGCCAATAAGTTTTTCATTTTAGGAGAGAAGAAGAAAAACGTGTTTTTGCATGAAATTTGTTTTCTGCATTGAATCTTAGTAAAAATACTTGATGTTACAAAACTCTGTATATTTGTATGTTTACAAGAGAGAGTAATCGATTATGTCATAAAGTAATCGATTAACTTTGTTGCATCATAGAAAAATCAGAGAGGTTGTAATCGATTAATTGAATTTTGTTAATCAGTTACTTTTCTATGAAGGTAATCGATTACATGGGTCAAGTAATCGATTATAATTGTTGCATCATATATTTTTCAGAGGCTTAGTAATCAATTACAAGCTCTGCAGTAATCGATTACATGATGTTGCATCATATGCATATCAGAGGCTCAGTAATCGATTAACTTACTAGTGTAATCGATTATTATGAGTTGCATCATACATTGAACAGGAGTGATGTAATCGATTAACTATTCTTGGTATAATCGATTACATGGTTTTCAAATGAATTTAAGAATTTCTATTTTTGAAGGAATAATCGTTTACCTTCATGAAGTAATCGATTACTTCATGTTTTATTGAAAAACGTGTCAGAAACATTTTGATTATTTCCTGATTTGTTTTTATATAAAAGATTCTGATTTATTTTATAAAAATTCGAAAATGATTTAAAATTTGAATTATTTCCTTTTTGGTTTTAAGAATCAAATCTTTATTTTATTTCGTAAATCATTTTGATTTAGTTTTGATTTTAAAACTTATTTCAAATCTTATTTTATTTTATTTTGATTTTGTTTTACTTATTCAAAATCATTTTTGATTCTAAAAGGTTTTCTATTTAAAATAAAAAATCACTCCAACACAGAAGCTATTCAATTCAGTCATTCATTCTTCTGCACGTTTCTCTCTTCTTCTTCTTCACTAGTCTTCTGCTTTTCACGTTCATATTTTTGAAGAACAAAAATCCTTATTGGCTAAGTGACTTCTAGAGAAACAACTACTTCATTATTATAGTACTTGATTGTTGTATCTTTGTTGCTGAAGAACACATCAAACTATTGTAATCACTCTCATTGTATTCGTTCTAAACCTTAGTGATTAGGGAGAGAATCCCTTAGTGGACGTTTGATACGTCGTAGGGCGAGGAACCCTGCTGTGTGATTGAGGCACCTAGCGAACGGAGGTTCCTAGTAGTAGCGGGGTGCTCTTGGTTGTAATAGGGTGCGACTCTATTGCTTGGTATAAGAACTCTCAGGCGAGTCGCTTGGGGACTGGAGTAGGCCTTTCGACGGGAAGACTGAACCAGTATAAAATTCACCGGTGCAAGCTTTTCTATCCCTATCTCTTTTAATTTACGCATATTTCAATTTTTTACGTTTCCGCGCTACTCGTTTATTATTATCAATCTTTTTCGCGATCCGTTTCAAACGCTTAATCTCTCCATCTCAAATCATTTTTTAATTTGTAACGGTTTTTACAATACATTAATAAAACTCGATTCACCCCCCCCCCCCCCCCCCCCCCTCTCGAGATTTTGAGGTCAAAACCAACAATTTTCATATATTTAACCTTTTTTATAATAAACAAGGGCAAATTTAAAAAGAATTATGTTAGACAAAATATGATCGCAAAACGTGATTCATGCTCATCTCACTCTTTTGATGTTATTGTGTTTATTTCTTAAGCTACCCTGTATGCTTACGTTTAAAGAATATTGATCATGTACGCTATTGGTTAATTTCACCTTTAAAAATTGTATTCCGTAATATACACAAACGATTCATGACAATGACATAACCTTTTTGATAATATTTGTCTTATTTTGCCCCATCCTAATCTGGAGTTTTATAAGTATACAGACAGCCAAATGCTATTGTCATAAACAGGAGCACAGCTTTTACTATTTTGTGCATATTAGTGTATATACCCTGCGATACACGGGTATAAACAACCTCTATAATTATAGTATAAGAAAAATCTCATCATTGACAAAATTTAATTATAAGAAGAAAAAAAATTAACTAAGAAAAAATCTCATCATTGACAAAATTTAACTAACTTTCTATTTCCAATACAATCATTCCTAAAATATATTTATAAAATGGTTGAATCATTTAATTTTTGTTTCATTCTTAATCTAAGTTTACTAAAGTAATATATATATATATATTTATATATATATATATTTATAAATTTGAGAAAATTAAATGTACTCAACTAACTTTTCTTAATACATGTGAAATTAGTTATTTTTGCTTAAAATTGAGATCGGAGGGAGTATCATTTATGAGTTAGTATATAAGGATTTAGAGTTTTTTTAATGATCATCATTATTAAGTGTGTGTAACGTGATATTTTTATTGAGGAATAATAAGATTGAAGGAGAAATTATTGAAATTACAATATCCTTGGGTGTGTTTTTTTCATTTTCAGTTGATATATTTTCATTAACAATTACTTAGTTAATATATATATATATATATATATATATATATATACATACATATATATCATTTATTAGCTATTAGTTCGTGAAATGCATGAGTTGTTAATATTCTTATTAATTATATTTTTATTTTACTTCCTTTTGTTTTATTTATATGTTGCATTCTAGAAAAAAATTATGGTCCTATTTAAAAGTTATTTTGTATTTTTGGGTCTTCATAACAAGTGTCCTTGTTAAGATTACTAGAAGTAATAAAACAATCTAGGTTAATATTAATCACTCTCTCGAAAATTTCAAAAGTCACATCTTTTTATAATAAAATACTACTTTTACCTTCTTAAAAAGACATTTATTAGCATTTTCCATATAATATACGGAGAGAAGGTGATGGGAAACGTGTATTTCAGCAATACCATCTCATCAGCATTCTTACATATTTTAATCTTCTCTTTATAGTTTCACAAAAATCTATATCAAGTTTGAACGAGATACTGAATGGGTTATTACAAGTTTAAAGAGATCAATAAACGAAATGTAAAAGCAGGGAGAATTAAATGATGAGAAGAAAAACGTTTACAAAAAGAATATGCATGAATAAAAAAATACTCACCCTTTTGACATGTGGTGATTTCAAGGACATGATAAGTAGAATGATTGTCTCTTTGACATGTTACATGTATATATGATATCTTGCATCTAAAGAAGAGAGAAATTTATTATAAAAATTAGGCTAAGAAACATAAGCGATGAAATGAGAAACTATAAAAAAAGAAAATAAATGGCTAATATGGGTGAAGTAATGATATACTACATGTTTACAAAACTTGCAAATACACCTGCGCCATAAAAAGGTTTCATATACTATTTATTAATCAATAGTAAGTAAATTACTATTTTGTAACATAAGTCACTTTTTTTAGTAATTTTGTAAGTTTGTCTTTCATTTTTGAATATGGCTGTGTATACTAATAGTAATATATTTAAGTATGTGAATATGTTAGCAATAAATATCTAAATTCATGTTTGAGAAAATATTGATTTTTTTTTAATCCTGAAAATAAAATAAAGTGAAATTTATTTTAGTTCAGTTTAATTAAAATCTTAAATTTCTGATTCAAAAAAACACGGCTACAAAAACTATTTTTAAGTAGAGTTTTTAAAAATACCTTATTTAACTTTTAAAAAAATATATTTTGTGAGACATTTAAAATTCTCAAGAAGTAACTTAAAAGTTAAGAGCCTGGATATCTTTTACTTCAAGAAAAATTAGTAACTGATTAATGATTATTGGTTGGAGAACGGGTCTGTTTGGCAAAACTAAGTTATAGCTGTGAGCTTGTAGCTGATAGCTGTGAGCTTATAGCTGATAGCTGTGAACCTAGCTTATAGCTGTGGGATTATAGCTGTGAGCTTATAGCTGTATAGCTATCTTATTGAACTAGAGCTGTTTGGCAAAACTAGCTGTGCAACTAATTTAAACATGTTAAATGACTGAAAAGTACATAACATGTAGAATAATAATTAATATTGACATTCTTTTTTCAATGACGATAATACTACATTATTAGCTTATAGAGAAAGGCATATACTTCATTCATATAGATATAAATGATAAAAAAATTATAACATCATAATAATTATTACTAAGTAATACTACACTTTAAACATTTTTATTATTTTTATAAAAATGTCACGGTATCTTTATTAACAATGACACGAAAGAAAGACAAAACTTTTAGCCTATTGATTGGGCACACCGCCATCACAAAATCACACAAATCCAATCTGAACCAAATTCAAAAAGAAAATTGAGGATAAGAAAAAAGTTAGAGAAATTTGATGATCAATTTTGAAATAAATATCACATACATTTATGTCTCCTGAATCAATAGTTAAATATAGGATTTCTTTATGAGTAGTTTTGGTATGGTGCGTACAGATGTTGAATATATAGAAGGATTTTAGGTTTTTGGGTTTGAGGGAAAAAGTGAAAAATGTGGGGGGTAATATTAAAGAATAAATAATAAAATAATTTAATAAAAAAAGGGTAAAATTGAGATATGATTTATTGAAAGCTCTTATTTTTTTCTCAAAGCTACCTGATGTAGCTTTCTAAAAGCTAGCTTTCAAAAGCTATAAGCTTCCTTTTTGAAAGCTATAAGCTTCTTTTATTTTTTGTTCACCAAACAGTTCTAGTAGCTTATTGACCAAATCAATAAGCTAAAAGCTACTAGATACGCTATAAGCTTGTCATACCAAACACACTCAACATCCTTCACTAAAAAAATAAAATTAAAATAAGAGTTTTCCTTTTTATTGACTAAGTGATACTCTCTTTAGTTTTATTCGTTCATAAGTTATATTTAATTATATTACATATACATCATGATATATGTACTCCCACTGTTTTTATACAATTGTCACTTTAGAAACTCAATATAAATTAATTACTATGTTTGCAACTTCACCCTTATCTAATTAATAGAAAATAAAATAAATGGAAAAAAATGACTAATTAAGAAAGATAAGGGACAAATGTGATAAAACAAACATGGATTACTAAAAAAATATAGTTTTTTTTTTTTTTTTACCATTTTACTAAATGTGAGATTTTTATTTGCTGAGGAGCACTTAGGTGAAAACATTTTGGCTCACGATTAGTATACATGGGTTGATTTTGTGATATAAAGATGCATATTGAGAATTAATATCATTGACGCGACAAGTGCATGTATCGCTGTACTCACCCTTGCATCTGCTTCTCAAAATCGCACTTGCACTCACATGGAAACTTTGTAGGTCTGAGATAATCTCACCCAACACCGCACTCGTCAAGTTTTCGAGAAATTCGCACCCGCCCACAATAATATAAAATCAATTAATTGGATCAATAAAGTGCAAAAAAATCAGTCGCTCACCAGCTTTGACTCCAGCCCCGTTGTAAAAACAACCATTTTTTAAAACTGTTTTATATACATATGTCAGTGTATTTTAGCTTTTCAGATACAGACAAGTGCTAATTCATGTGGGTTTAAGCAATTTTCATATCCGCCTTCGTGTTACTCCAATCCCACAATTAAAAAATCAAGAAAAACATGAACCTGGTCCAACATTTAACGGGATCAAACGAGGATTTTCTTCGCTTTTAGATACAGATAAGTGCTTCTTCAACCCCACAATTTAGAAATTAAGAAAAACGTGAACCCAATCTCACAATTTAACGTGATCAAAGGAGGATTTTTTTTTCACTTTTTAGATACATACAAGTGTTATTCCCACCCCACAATTTAGAACTCAAGAAAAAACATGAACCCGATCTCACAATTTAATGTGATCAAACGAGGATTTTCTTCGCTTTTCAGATACAGACAAGTGCTACTCCAACCCCAAAATTCAGAAATCAAGAAAAGCGTGAACCTGATCAAATGAGAATTTTCTTCACTTTTAGGATACAAAAATGTGCTACTCCAACCCCACAATTCAGAAATCAAGAAAAATCTGAACATGATCAAACAAGGATTTTCTTTGCTTTTCAGATACAGACAAGTGCAACTCCAACCCCACAATTCAGAAATCAAGAAAAACGTGAACATGATCAAATGAGGATTTTATTTGCTTTTCAGATACAAACAACTACTACTCCAACCCCACAATTCAGAAATCAAGAAAAACTTGAACCTGATCAAACGAGGATTTTCTTTGCTATTCAAATACAGACAAATGCTACTCCAACCCCACAATTCAGAAATCAAGAAAAACGTGAACCTGATCAAACGAGGATTTTCTTTGCTTTTTCGATACAGACAAGCGCTACTCCAACCCCACAATTCAAAAATCAAGAAAAATGTGAACCTGATCAAACGAGGATTTTCTTTGCTTTTTAGATACAGACAAGTGCAACTCCAACCCCACAATTCAGAAATCAAGAAAAATGTGAACCTGATCAAACGAGGATTTTCTTTGCTTTTCAGATACAAACAACTGCTACACCAACCCCACAATTCAGCAATCAAGAAAAACGTGAACCTGATCAAACGAGGATTTTCTTTGCTATTCAGATACAAACAACTGCTACTCCAACCCCACAATTCAGAAATCAAGAAAAACGTGAACCTGATCAAACGAGTATTTTCTTCGCTTTGATAGTTACGTGTTCAGGCGAGTCCCTACATCTAATATTTTTTGCAATCGTTAATAGCATTAAGCCAAATCTCAATAAAAAATGGGTGTAATTTTCCAAAGATATGATGTCATGTGTGAGGAAATAGGGGGTTAAGGGAAATTAATGTGTTAAAAAAAATTGGTCTATGGATGTTCATTTTTTTCTTAGAGACGTTCATCATCACAATCAAACACATACATAAACTTTGTGACGTTGTTCTCAGCAACAAGGTCCAAAAAGTCAGTGCATAGAAAACAGACGATCCAAAGAACAATACCCTTTCCATCTCTCTCACCAAATATTCATCACTATCTTCTCTTCTTTCTCTTCACTAAATCACTAGTAAGATTTTTTTTTAAAAAAATCTTTTTCTCTGTTTCTTTGATTTCTCACTTTTATTTTTTCTCCTTTACTATGTGTGTAATGTGTACTCTTATTTTATTTTTTTGGGGTTTTAATTCAAGTGGTTGTATCTTACGATCTTCAGGTTCACTTTGATCTTATATTCATGACTATGGCGGTTGCTAAGAATGTTGGAAACAAAATCAGTTCTTCAAGTCAAAATTTGAACAACAACAATGTGGTGTCATCTGATACCAACACCACCACCACTGAGGTTGAGAAATCATCAAAACCCAATAATGGTTCCATAAACGGAGATCAGAATCTGAACGGTGTGTTGAACCACGGTGATAGAGCTCCCAACACTGTTTCAATCCCAAACAATAACCACAAGGCACAAATGGTTCAGATGGGAAATGGGTTTGGTGGAAATGGGGTCCAGAATCAGCAGAATAATGGGTATGGTGGGGTTAACGGAGGAGGAGAGAATGGGGGTGAGAGTTTCAAGAGGGATATGAGGGATTTGGAAGAGTTTTTCTCAAAGCTGAATCCCATGGCTAAGGAATTTGTGCCACCACCACTAACTAATAATCAAGCCTACTTTGCTGGACCAGGTGCTGGATCGAGTGCTGGGTTTGGCTACCCTAACAACTTTGCAGTCCCCGATAATTATGTGAATGCTAATGGACCAGTTAACAGAAGGGTATGAATTCTTTTAATTTTTTTTATTAATCTACATAGTGAAATATTTTGTTTATATTTCTCTGAATTTCATAATTTAGGTCAAATTAAGGGTATAATGTTTGTTTCTCAAGAAGTTGTGTTTCACAATATTTTGTTTAAATTAATTATATGTTTCTAGCATGAAAGTTTTCACTTTTCTTAATATAATGATGTTTTGCAGAGGAAGAATGGCTATAACCAAGGGAAGCGAAGAGTCTATAGCAAAATAGATAAGAAGAGAAGAAAAGAGATGATTAGGAGGACTGTTTATGTGTCTGGCATTGATCAAGTGGTACAAATTTTAGCTGTCGCTTGTGGATTCCCTTGTTTCATCTAGCTAGCAATGTTTTACATGTGTATCCATTTCAATGATTATTGTTTTCTGTTTGCATACAGGTGACTGAAGAGCAGCTGGCAGCTCTCTTTCTCAAGTGTGGGCAGGTAAGAGCAATTGCATTTTGTTTATGATGTATGTTTGTCTGTTTTCTGCTTAATAAATAATTGGCTTAAATATCAAAATGGTCCCTGTAAAAGTTGACTTTTTTAAAATTGGTCCCTGTAAAACAAAATTTAGTTTTGGTCCCTGCATTTACAAAACGTTTTAGTTTTGGTCCCTCTTGTTAAATTTTGGTCCCATAATTATTTTAGTAGTTTGTTTTGGTCCCTATATTATTAGATTTGATAGGTTTTGGTCCCTCTATTATTATATTTCATAGGTTTTGGTTCATCTACTGTCATTGTTTTTGAATTGGTTCTTTTATGTAGTAGAAGTTTTTTTTTATTCTTGAGAATTAATGCAAGAATACCATTCTTAATTGATCATAGAATGTAATACATTAAGTTTTCAGTGTTTTCCATCCACATTTAACATGAGGGACCAAAACCAAAATGTTTTGTAAATGCAAGGACCAAAATCAAAACATTCTGTAAATGCAGGGACCAAAACCAAAACTTGTTTTTTAAAGGGACCAATTTCAAAACAATCAATATTTATATGGACCATTTTGGTATTTAAGCCTAAGTAATATTGTTGGGCCATGTTTTTGAATCAACTTGTTTTTCCTGTCATTAGGTTGTTGATTGTCGTGTCTGCGGGGATCCTAATTCAATTCTTCGGTTTGCTTTCGTGGAGTTTACAGATGAGGGTACTGTCACCAACAAATATATGTTCTTCATATGTTGTAGTTATTTACATTCCACTGTATTAACAGTATTATGCTTGTAGAAGGTGCACGGGCTGCTTTGAACCTGTCTGGAGTCATGATTGGATGTTATCCACTGAGAGTGCTACCTTCAAAAACTGCCATTGCACCTGTTAATCCAATATATTTGCCCAGGGTAATTATTTTTCCTTTAAGATGCATGCATGTTACATACTTTCAAAGATGATTAACCATAGTGAGATAATACTGCATTTTACTATTTTACCATTCTAATGGTTCTATATTTCTCAGTCTGAGGATGAAAGAGAAATGTGCTCGAGGACAATATATTGCACCAGTCTCGACAAGAAGGTAGTTTAGAATTTGACTCTTTTCTTAGAATCATTCTTGGGGAAACTGCTTGGTCATTTTTTTTCTATGCCTTTTTTGCAGCAAATGTGACTCATAATTCTTATATAAGTGCTTTTCTTGTTACTATTGCAGCTTACTCAAGCATATGTCAAAGAATTCTTTGAATCTATTTGTGGAGAGGTTTGTAGCTTTCATGGTACTAGGCTTTAGTGTTTATTGTTGATTGAATTTAAGTTAGATATTTTCCATTATTTTGTTGTATTCATCTAGGTTCAACGCTTAAGGCTTATTGGGGATAAGCGACATCCTACTCGAATTGCATTTGTTGAGTTCACTCTGGTAATTTCTCACTATCTTTTCAACTTTCTTATTTCATCTAAGTGATCTCTGATCTACATAGGTAGTATTTCCCATATACTCTATTTTGCTTGCGAAATTTAAACCCCTGGATTTAGGTTTTGTTTGGTTTGAGGGATTTTGGGGGAAGAGAGTTTGGAGAGAAGAAAATAGAGAGAAAATGAGGTTTTCTTTTATTTGATTGAGGAGAGAAAATGAGGGAGAAGAGAAAAATGGGTGTGACCCACTCAAAAAAATTGTCTTTCCTCAAATGAAGAGATTTTGGAGAGAAAAATGATGAGTGGACTATTTCACATAGAAAAAGACAAAATAAACCTTACTTCCTCTTCTAACTCTCATTTTCAAAGATTTTATTTTATTTTATTTTTATAATTTGGAATTAGAATTTTTATTATGTAGTAAATAATCAAAGAGAGAAAAAAATATACTGAAGTAAAAAAATAATATTTGAATTAGAATTTTTATTATTTAAAAAATAATTGAAGTAAGCAAAAAAAAAATATTTGGTTATGTTTGATGTTGAGAAAGAAAAATATATATTTATTTTTGTTATGTAAAATAAGCGTATATTTGTTTTTTAACAAGTTTATTGTTTTCTCTCTTCCCACTTTTCTCTCCATGAAACAAAAGGAGAGAAAACTTAATTTTTCTCTCTTATATCTTTTCTCATTTTCTCTCGTACCAAACAGCCACAAAATTTATTAATTTTCTCTTCATAATCTCTCTTCCCCATTTCTCTTTTTTTTTTTTTTCTCTATCTCTCTCTTCCCATTTTCTTTCCGATAACCAAACAAAATGTAACTTCTTGGGACCCAAAAAATTGGGGCCCTAGGCCTGTGCCCTCAGGCCTATGACTTGGGCCAGCCCTGGTTAGAAGTCTAAATGGACAATTCAGCTTCTAATGCTTGATTTTACTCATTACACTTGGCAAGTTGGCATGTACTGTGCTCTGGTTTGATGCTTTGGTGATTTAGTAGTGAGTATCCATTTGCTATAGTTTTTTTAAGGTGAAAGTTCTTTGTATACCATGAAAGCGCATTAGTACTTAGGTTCGTTTAATAAGGTATAATTTGATTTTGAGTAATAGCATGATCTTGATTCATGGTTCAAATATGCCAGTTTGTTTTCCGTTATTCTCATTCATGCCCAAGCTTATTTAGCTTGAATCGCTGGAACTATTAAGCTTGTTGACCCTAATTTTTTTTTTTTTTTTTTTTATGTCAATGCTAACTTAATACTAATTTAAATAACCTTATATGGGTCTCAGTTTGCATAGCTAAACCTAAGCTTCACTTTATAGGAGCTGAACTTTCTCTACCTTCTGCTATTGATCAGGATTATTAGCATTAACCTAATTGGGTTGCTTGCATATTTTTTTGGATCTGTACTTTGCCCAATGCTGTCAATTTTTTTTTTTTACACCAACCGGTACCCAGATCTGGTTTATCCAGAATTCGACTCATCCAGTCCGATTCAACTGAGCTCGCATTAAGCGGTAGGGGTCTCCCAACGGGGATTGCTTCATATCCAAGACTCGAACTCGAGACCAATTGGTTAAGGGACCAAGTGATCTGCCACTTGACCAACTCCACGTTGATAATGTTGTCATATTTTTATTTCCCTTCTGCTTCTTGATACATTGCCTGTCTCTGTGGTGTTTTTTGCATATTGTGTATCATCTTGGTAATATTAGTTTCAAATTTTGCCTTTTCGTACGTTACATTTGTGGAGTTTTTTCGATTATGGTGTGCTCATTGTCTTCCCCCCTAGTAAAATTAAGTTAATGAAGTTCTATCTTCTATGTATATTTGTTATTGATCAAATCTTTTGATTTCAAGAATTATATTTTGTGCTTTCTTGGTAAGTATTAACTTGTCAGCATATATTTGTGACCTACTATTTCTTTTGCATGTTAATTTTTCTTATTTTTTTGCCACATTGTTGCAGGCTGAGAGTGCAATTGCAGCTCTGAGCTGCAGTGGTGTGATTTTGGGTTCAATGCCTATAAGGTATGATTCAAGGTCCTTTTTACACATTTTTTTTTCTTTTTAAATTTAGGCATTAAAATTGTACATTGGGTGTTTTTGGAATTTTCCTTTTGCGGGTTGGGTATTCACAACTAGTGCAGGATGAACATGTTTTAATTATTAAGCTAATCAAAACACATGTATGTCCTATAATAAATTGGAAAACTCTTCTAATGTTTCTTCAACATTCTTTGTTTTTGTTTGTTATGCAGGGTTAGTCCATCCAAGACACCAGTTCGAGCACGTGCTACTCCACGTGCTCTTATACTCTGAAATCATCCTTCATGTTAGTTAATTAATTATTATTACTATAAGCTTATGCTGTAATTAAGGTGACTATGTTTTGGAGTTTTTATTACAATTTGCAATTCCCTACTCCCCAAATGATTGTGTGCTCTTAATTAGTAAAACTTGTAAGGAGAAAGAGTTTATCTAGAAACTCCTATTTTGGGCCTTTTGTAGTTTTGTTTTTATCCAAATCTTGTTCCATGTAGTCGTATTCATACGACACCGTTTAGTACCCGAAGCTTCATCCTTTTCAACAGCATGCGTGCAGATTCTCTTCCACCAGCCTCAAAGGACACGTGGATGCAATGAGAAACAAGTGGTTTCATTTTACATATATGTCCTTCCGTAGGAAAGTAAGGTTCTGATCAAATGTGAGGTGGTTGTGTTGTACTTATATACTACTTCTTTTTCTTCATCATGGTACATTTGCATTTGGGTATTGAAGTTGGACAATTGCTCTTGTCATGAAATTTTATCATTTGACTTTGCTACCATTTTCTCGTTTATCGGTTTAGATGAATCGTGTTTATTGGTTTGGATGAATTGCGTCAACTAAAGTGATGCTTCAAATTTGATTTGCTTTTTTTTTTTTTGGTATTCTTTAATTAGTAATTTTATTATCTATCCGAGAATTTCGGTAGTACAAAATTTTGAAATTTTTGTCTATGATTAAAGTTATAAAAATTAAAATATAGTGTAAATTGCCAATTTTGGGTTTCAAAAAATTGAGTTTTCTTATTTTTAGTCTTAAATGTGTATACATCTTTTCGTAGATACAAAAGCAAAAGTACAAGAAAGCAAAAGTACAAGATTTTCCTTTTTTTTTATACATAGTTTCATATAAAAATTATTCATGTATAAGTGCTTATCTTTCGTTTTAAAATTGAGTTCTAAGAAAATTTCAAAGGAATTTAATGCTAAAGTAAAAGTATAAGGTTTTTCTTTTTTTATACTACATATCATTTCCCATAAAAGTTATTTATCCATAAGTTTTTATTTAAGTTTTTTATTTATAAATGCCTATCTTCAATTTTTAAAGTTGAGTCTAAGAAAACTCCAAAAGAATTCAATGCTAAATGAATGGTTTGACATTAATAGATTTTATATATCATTAATTCTATTATTATGGAAATTTGTGATTTTGTTTGTTAGACGAAATATTGCTTTTTTTTTTTAACTTTTTAAAGTTTTCTCAACTTTTTGGGATGTTTGAAAAAGAAAGAAAAACAAAATTAAACAAATAGAACCGTTGTGAGAATAAGGCGCTTCCAAAGTTGGTTGGAGTTAAAAAGCTGTCGTGGATTAAGTTAACTAACAAAGCCCGACCGACCGGTAGATGGCTCACGTTTTAAGAAAAAAGAAATGATGAGGTTAAAAACAAAATATTTTAGTGATTTTCACCAGCAAATGTTAAAGAATATCTTTGGGTATTTTATTGGTTAAGAAATTAAATATGAAGTTATGAAAAATGGCATTATTTTAGATTTTTGAGAGAAAAAATAACCTGATTTGTAAAAAAAAAAAATAATAATTATTATTTTTAGCATTTTTAACAAGTGTCATTTTTTTTTTAATTTCAAAATTATTCTTAACGAGACATGACCCATTACCATATTCTAAAGGATTCAATACCCAACTATCAGTTAAAAACACTTTTATACCAAATAATAATAATAATAATAATAATAATAAAAAGAAAACTGTCGATGCTTGTGAGTTATTTACAAGTATTTCTATAATCAGTGTTGAGTTTGGGACATGCGTTTATCTTGCATGAGATAATCATGCTTGTTCCCATTATTTTTTCTTAAAAAATTAGGGAAATGTTAAAGACTGTTCTAAGGGATTTATTTAAAATAATACAAGAGGTGATTTTGTGTAAAAAAAAAAATGAACGTTTAATATATTGAAAAAGGATAAATTTAATTTTTCAGTATTTTTTTTTAATTCCTTAAAGAATGCTCTTTAACATTATCCAAATACTAATTCATTATTGTTGAATCTCTTGTCAATGGCGTTGGAATCTCGGTGTTAATATACTAGTGTAGCACCCGTGCATAGCACGGGAATAAAAAAATTAATTGCAAAATATAATATTTAAATATTACTTCGAGAAAAAAAAAGTTTAACAACTCTATTTTATGATGCTATATATGCAAATGGGAATTAGTTATATAATATTAAGTATCGTTTAATAGATTTATAATCATTTAATCCCCACCAAGCAGGATCCAAGCATGATGGTGGAGCAATTGCAAAAATGTGTACCAGCATCCGAACACACTAAAGTAGAAAAATTATAAATCATCAGCCTGGAAATAACAGAGTTGTGAGGGTGTAAAAACATAAGACAGGATTATATCTATTTGGTAATTTTTTAAAAGAAAATATATGGTGTATTGACGGTGTAAAAGTTTTTACATTTTCTGTGTTATCTATAAATAAAGTAATATAAATGAATGGTAAATGATATACGTACTGATTGTGTAAAAAACTTTATACCGTTAGTGCACATCCATTAATCTCATCAATAGGAGAAGTTGGGGTATTATAAAATAGGAGAAGTTGTGGTTAATCTTACTTTCCCTCCAAATGATAGTTTTTCCCTCCTAATTTCTTTTCTAATCTCAGTCATTCATTGCAAGTAAATCACATTCATCCATATCATTTCTAATCTTTTCATTTCTATATCTATATATTATTGTATTCTTCACTACATATTTATAATAAATGCTATCAATCAATATTAAGGGTAAAAAATGTTAAATTTAAATAAAAACTATTTTTAAAAAATGATACTTTATATATATATAATGCATTACTTAATATCGTTAAACGAGACTGATAAAAATGATAAAAAAATATAAATTAAACAAAATAATAAAAGAAAAGTCTAATAAAAATATATACGTCCGAAATATTTTAGCAAGAAATTACCAATACATGTGAAATTGCAACTAAAAAGTTTTTTTTTTTTGTTGCCCACCCGATTCCCTACGTACTACCTAGGTACATCCGGATCCGACCCGGGTCGCATGCCTGGCTATGGCAGGTGAGTCTCCCAACATGAATTTTCTGCATTCACAAGGAGTCGAACTCGAGACCTTGCTTAAGCGAGACCGAGCCGCTTACCACTCGTCCAAACCCATGTTGGTACTAAAAAGTTTTATTCAAAATATCAAAATAAAACATTATCATTTTAATTATTCATCTTTATCTATCTATCCATATCTATAGTTTTTTTTAATGAATCTATATTTATAGTTTTTGTCCAATTTGCATGAGCTCATTTCAATTTATAATAAAACTTAATTACCACTTTCCAAAATTTGCTTATAAAAAAAACTTTTTTTAATAAATATTTTGCTATATATTATTGTATTCTTCACTACACATTTACAATAAATGCTATCAATCAATATTAAGGGTTAAAATATTAAAGCTAAATAAAAAACTATTTTTAAAAAATAATATTTTCTATATCTATCTATCTATCTATCTATCTATCTATCTATCTATCTATCTATCTATCTATCTAATGCACTACACAATATCATTAAACGAGACTAATAAAAATATAAAAAAAATATAGGTAACAAAAAATAGTAAAAAAAAAGTCTAATAAAAATATATATCCAAAATATTTAGCAAGAAATCGTCAATGTGTGTGAAATTTCAACTAAAAAGTTTCATTCAAAATATTAAAGTAAAAAATTATTATCATTTAATCCATATATATTTATCCATTTGTATCTATAGTTTTATTTTTCCAATTTGCATAAACTCATTTCAATTTCTAATAAAACTTAATTACCTTTTTCAAAAAAATGCTTATAAAAAAAACTTCTTTTAAAAAATATTTCTATGAAGTCAGCATCTTTTAAAATGTCTATAATAACTTTAGAAGTAGTTTTAAATAAGTATATTAAATTTATACAATTTTAACGTTACTAACAAAATTAACCTGCCTTCATGAGTATTACTAATAAAAAAACTATTTTTAAATAATGATACTTTATTCATAACTTACGCAGCTAATCGCAGCCCTACAATATAACTTGCGGCTCGTACAGGAACTGGGGGTATGAAATTACTTCGGGGAGGCTATATGGTCAATTTGAAGCTAGGAGAAGAGGAGGCAGCACATGGGAAAAAGGTGGCTACAAAAGAATCAATGAGGCAACATCTAGAAGGAGACAATCTACCTACCAACATAGCACGAGCCAGGCAAGTGAGTGGCAAAGACAAAGCAATTGGAATGACAAGTTTTGGTATTAGATGGAAAGGCTGAGCCGACCTACCTTCATAGGTATGGTAAAGCACAAGATCAAAAGGTAGGTTTATAGAGTTCGTACAACCAAGTCATAAGGTGGATGAAAGCATGAGGTGGAAGAATGATTTTTATAATAAAACAATACAGCGTATACGCTAACGTGGAAATAAACCGTGTTGAAACAGTGTGATCTTTGAAATCGACATTGTAGTATAGAAGATACTTTTTCTCAATATATAAATTACCAAGGAGATCGACGAATTCAACAGTACACCTTCAATAATAACCCTAAGATATAAAATAAAATCTACTCAATAAATATTTCTTTTAATTCATTTTATTCCAACAATGAGAATGATCAATGTATAGAGTTTGCAAGTAAACGTACGGCACATAATCTTTATAATTAGTCCGTTTGTAACAATACCAAGAGGATAGATAAAAACTTTGTTTTTGCATAGAAGAACAAGACAGGGAGTGAAGTGGAGGAAGATGCATGTGTTGCACCTAGGGAGTAGTCGTATGTAGGTGTGCATTTTTGTATTTTGTGCATGCGCTAGTTTTGTTGAGGAAGAATGGACGATAACAACAAAGTCCCATGGGTGAAGATTTCAACGTACGTACGCCTTTTTTTCCCTTCGATATAACAACAGGTGATAGCACCAAACTTTGGGCTGTTGTTGTTGTTGGAAAAATAGCTAAAAAAACAAAACATAAACTAGATAATTACAATAACATAATTTATAAAGAAATATAAAAAAAGTTATCATAAAAAGAATTAACATAAGTCTACCGGGTTTAAGAGTATTAGTCGTCACAAGTGAGTTACTTATGTAGAAGGTCTGCAAAGAAAGATCTTCCATGATACAACAATCACTTATCGTCAACTCTATATTAGAACCGAAAAAGTATCCAAGAACAACTTATTTGAATTGCTCTTAGAAACACAATAAATAAATAAATACAAGTATTTGCGGTGAAAGATAGAATTATCACTGAAGATGTGTTAGATTTATTATCTGTTCCCCAATGTAATAGTACTTATTATATATGCCTTTTATATATATAGTGAAGTGTATCATGCCTCCTTGTATTATGGGCAGTACTATTAGATAGTATATAGGTAGCACTGAGAGCATCCACAATACTAGACAGTTTTTTTTTCTTAAACGAACCTGGTGTATTATATTTTATTATTTTTTACACTTTTTTATATCACAAGAACAACTATCATTTTATCGAAAAAAATATCATATTTTTCTTCATCCATGAACTAATTTTTGTCCTTAAAATTGGTCTCACACACTACCTCACCCTCTTACTATTTTATATTAAATAGAAATCACCACAAACTTTTGATGTTTTTCTCTCCTTCTCTCTCTATTTTTAGCAATCAAAAAATTGCTCCTTTCAAACTATTAATTGTCCCAAATTAGGAACAATCCCACAATAATTTTTCAAATGCTATTAATTTCTTCCATACAAAATTTTTTTTATGGACTGTCTTAATTTTTTAAGAACAGCGGGTATGGATGCTCTGATGAGGCCTAAAACAATTTTGTTTCAACCCATTGTGTAGTTGTTGTATACCTGTATGTTAAGGCAATAAGTAATAACTATATAGTTGTTAAAGGAGTTATAAAATTATATAGATGTAGAGACTAGAGAGCAACGGAAACAACATAGATATTAATATTATAATAAATATTAAAATAATAAATAACATAATTGATTTTAAAATAAATATCAATAATTAAAAATATTCCAAAATTTTTTTGCTTTAAATACAAATTTTAGATACTTGTAATATTATTCATTCCAAATTTTTTCAAATTGTCTTGGAACAAATAAAATATTTTTTAGCGATTATGATTTGCATAGCCATATGCTTACGTAGGACATCCATCACGATCATTAAAATGGTGGTACTTTAAAATTATAATAAAATCATATTCTTAAATTCCTATTGGTTGTACTTATACAAGCACCCGTGCATGACAATATAAGTTTTATTCATATTCATCTCTCCCTAATTCTATTTTTTCATATTTCATCTTTATTTACGCATCATGATTTTCTGTTCCAAATCATGTTCCAACCAATCATATTTCATTAAATATTACAAAAATATTATAACAGTTGGGAAGTTATTTTTTCATAATAAAATGTGATTGGTTAGGAATAAGATTTGAAATATGGTTTGAGACAGAAGATCTTATTCCCTTTATTGACATGCATGACACATCTCAAAAACCACGAAAAAAACCAAAAGTTTTCAACAATTTGTTTGTCAAAAGAACAATTCTGTTTTCGCAATGGACAATTTGACACTGATTATTTATTTTATTGGCTTATTTAAGTTTTTGGTCCCAAAAGTTGACCATATTTTAGTTTTAGTCCCTATCTTTTTATTTGACCGGTCGTAGTGCTTATAAGTTCAAAAACATTTGATTTTGGTCGCTGCCATTAAATTTTGCCGTTAACTCTGACATAGCAAACGGAATTTAAAAAAAATTAAATTAATTATATATATATATATATATGGTTTAATTATGTCACAAGTCCTTGAAGTTTGTGGTAGTTTTGTCAGATACCCTTATTCTTATTTTTTCAATGTCTGACTCCCCGAAGTTACTTCTGGGTTTGTCATATACCCCTACTATCAATTATGGCCAATATTGTTGACATGTAACATCGGAATCCTGGTCAGACGCATGAGGTTGGTCATGTGGTACCGCGTGATATCACATAGTCGAAAACGACCTCTCTGTTCAATCCTTTTTTTTCTTTTTTTATTTAATTAAAAATATAAAAATGTTAAGTTATTTAGTTTTTTAATTTAAAAAAAGATCTTCGTACACGGGACACCACGTGCCTAAACTCCTACGTCTGACCAGGATTTCAATGTTACATGTCAACAAAATTGGCCAGAATTGGTAGTAGGAGTATATGACAAACCCAGAAGAAACTTCGGGGAATTAGACATTGAAAAAATAAGAATAATGGTATCTGGCAAAAGTACCTCAAACTTCAGGGACCTGTGACATAATTAAGCCTAAAAAAAACAACAACAACAACCCCTGAAACCCCCCACCCACCCTCCCCCCTCCCCCTTGAAACCCCCACCACCACCCACCCCCTCCCCTCTTCCTCTCTCTCCTCCGTCAAACCATGAATCAACACAACCCCATCCACTTTCTCTCTCTACAAAACTGAAAACTACTCCTCAGTTCTGCTTTCTTCTCTTTCCTTTCTAAATGCACACATCATCCAATGCCTAATCTCCACAAATTCAAGTTCTTAGCAACCCAATGTGTCGTCGCCGGCAGCCCTACCCGAAGCCCCACCACCAGCCTTGACATCCACCTCCGCCGTTGCAAGACCTTCCGCATGTTCCTCGTCCACCGCTGCTCCCATGATCCTCCCACTCAGATCCCCCAAAACGACGCCGTCAGAGTTCAACGCCATAAGCTCAAGGACCTTTTCGTCTCTTCACCCTCTCCACCTCAAGATGATGAAAACCCTCATCACCGCCATCTCCATCGGCGACGAGGTCCTCACCACCCTTTCTCCTTCGCCCCTCTCCTCCTCTCTGCTGTCACCTCCCTCTACAACGCTCTCCTCGCTTCCAAGTTCCAATCTTCACCAGCACTTTCAAATCTCTAATACTCTGCTTCATTATGAGAATGTGCTTGATGCTATGGTTGATGCCGCTTATTTCTCTATGAAGAATTTCAATGTCAATGATAGTGGTGGGTTCACGGAGGGGAGAGAGACGAAGAAGGGAGGTGGTGGGGGGTTTCAAGGGGAGGGAGAGAGAGGAAGAGGGGAGGGTGGGGGTCAGGGTGAGGTGGGGTGCAGTGAAGAGAGAGAAGGAGAGAGAGGGGCGGTGGGTTCACGGAGGAGAGAGAGGAAGAGGGTGGGTGGGTGGGGGGGTTTCACGGGTTTTTTTTTAAATTTAATTTAAGGCTAAATTACTCATTTGGTCCCTTACCTTATTTTTCAATTTCAAATTGGTCCCTTACCTTTTTTTGGTTTCATATTGGTCCATTATGTTTCTTTTCGCTGTCAATTTGGTCCCAAAATCACTGTTCATCCTATGTGGACCAATATGTTATGGACACGTGTCACTTTCTCTCTCCACGTGGACCAATATAATATTGACACGTAGGATGAATAGTGATTTTGGGACCAATTTGACAGCAAAAAGAAACATAAAGGACCAATATGAAACCAAAAAAAGGTAAGGGACCAAATGAGTAATTTAGCCCTTAATTTAATTATTTTTTTTTTTAAATTTCGTTTACCACGTCACCATTAACGGCAGGAACCAAAACCAAATTTTTTTAACTTTTAAGGACTAGGACCGGTCAAATAAAAAGATAGGGACTAAAATCAAGACACGGCCAACTTTCGGGGACCAAAAACTTAAATAAGCTTATTATATTTAATGGACCTTACGAGTCAAGTGCACGTGGATTGAGGCTCCATTGTGAGACATACTAGTACAACACTGCGTATATATAAGTATAATATAAGGTTTTTCTATGGAGCATGGTGTTTTTCTGTTGTTGAAAAAAATCAATTGCATTAATAAATCTTTTTTAAAGCATTTTAAAGTGGATAAGTTTTACGATAAATGTGTACTTAATTAATAAATAATAAGATTTATATATTTTTTTACGAGATTAATGAGTGTGCACTAACGTGTAACGTTTTCTACATCATCAGTTTATCATTCACCACTATTTGTATTATTTTTCTATAAAAGTCAACGATCATAAACATATGAATGATGAATAATGCATTAATGATGTAAAAAAATTTACATTATCGATGCACTGTCTATTTTTTTTTAAATTTATTTATTCAGATACAGTATACTTTTTCTTAGGTCTAAGATGAGATTAAGAAAATCCAAAAAAAATATACAACAAAGAATCAACTTAAAAAGCATCAACAACCGACACAACAAATAAATAAAAGGTTCTAAATCAGTCTTTCAAAATTATTCTCTCTGTATATATGCGTCTAATAGTACAAGCATGGAGAGGGCTAGGAGGAGACAAAATAAACGAAGAAGCTTCTTCATACTGACCGTTTCAACAGCAGCCATAGCTAAAATACAAGCCTATCTACGCTAGCTTCCTCTTGAAAACACAAAAGGTTACGCTCTTGCTAAAGCAAATTAAATAAATAAATCAAGATACTCTCTCCGTTTTATATGTAGTGTTCATTTAGTTTTTGTCTCTGTTTCATATATATTGTTCTTTCCAAAACCCAATATATTAATGTTATTTTTTCCAACATATCCCTATTTATTACACTCTATTTTTCACTTCTAATATCTTTCTATCTCTTCAATAATAATTATATAAGGATATTAATATTATAGTGAAAATATACCAATTTTTTTTTTTTACATTATTTAACCATTACTTAAAATATGTACATAATTTTAAAACACATTACTTAGGAAATGGAGGGAGTAGTTGCAAGCTAGGTAGGCAACCTATATCCAAGATAGCTAGCCAAAGAATACAATTATGGCTTGGGTGTAAACTCAGGAGTCAGGATCATGCAACAAAGATGCAAAACATACCTTATAGCCGAAATCTAGAAAAATCTTACAGGCAGATCTGTTAGAGAAAATACTAGAGGACTCCAAAATTCATGAAAAAGAATGATGGCCACGGTTCCAAGATAAATACACAATTCAGTCTAGTGACACGATGAAATCCAATGTGCCATGTACCATTACATAAGGTTAAGAAAAATATTACATGTATATTCAGAATTGATATCAGGATGTATTTAGATATTAATTCTACATGTACATATTGGATAATAGCACCAAGGCTGTTAGTTTGTTATGGTTGAGTGCTCACTGCACTGAGGTCGTTAGTTTGCTATTGTTGAGTGCTCACTGCACTGCCAGCTATAGATTCCATATGCACAATTGTATTTTCTTTTATTATTTGTTTTTCCTAGCTCAGCTTGCTACTCAAGCAATTCCTTATTATTTTGTATATAAAAGGCTCATTTGGCCACATTAATAAAGCAAGAAATACATTTTCATATACAAATACACAAACGTTTTAGTACATATAATAAGACTAAAATTGGAGGACTAAGAGGATGTCAATGTCATCATGAGAGGATATTAACAATATTCCGAAGAAAATCCTGATAGGGTTGGTAAGTAAGTGAACACCAATTTTGATGGTGAGGCTTTGAAAGTTCTAAGGGCACTGCACCAACCTTAAATGTGCGAACTATTGATTATTGTAGATCGAAATGAAAATGAAAAATGAAGTGACATGACAATTGATTATTGTAGATATGGAAATGACAATTGATGTGTTGATGCAATTTGCCATTGCCATAAATCAAACTTCTAGTTGAACTACGGTGCAACCTAATTATATTCTAGTTTTGATTCACAAAGTTGACATAACAAGAGCAAGCACTTGTGCGCTCAATGACAAATAAGTTGGAGTCATAGACAACATTGACTTAGATTATTCTATAATATATAAAGAAAAGTTAAATATAATGATATTTTCACGTCAATTCTATACAAATTGCTTTTTACACTTACTTTATGTTTATGACAATATAATCATTCTTTACTCATTATTTATTAATTTAAGGTCAACTTTTTTAATTAATAATTATGAATGAAATAAATATATAACGGTACACTTAAAAAATATTGTGAGATGCATATGACCATTCTCGATGCTATTTATGCTTTTTTTTTTTTTCAATCATCAGTTTGCATTCATTATTATTTTTAGGAGTTGCTTAATATTATCTCTTATGCCTAGGATAAAAGGTTCAAATAAAAAAATACGTATGAAAAAACTGAGTTAATATTTTTTTGAATTATTAAATTCTCAAAAAATTTTAATAAAAAATTCAACTTTTAAGATTTTTATTCTCATCCGATTTAGGATTGAGATTAAAATCAAATTGTTCTTAATCAATAATAATGAAATAAATATGAAAAAGGGTACACTTAAAAAAGTATTGTGAGATGACCATTGTCTCAAAAAATAAAATAAAATAAATCACTAGCAAAGCACACATCCAAACGATAGGCCTTGTATTTCATAGATATGTTCACATTTTTGCATTTTTCTTCCCAATACTACGAATACGTGGTTGGATGATGTATTACAACGTATGATGACATGTGTAAAATCGGCAGCAATGGAAAGAAAAATAGTTCGTATTCGTCACAGCACCCTTTTTATGTTTAGAGTTTTATCGTTTGCACTCCAATTATTAAATGCTGTATTTTATGAATTTTTCTATGGTATCCACATCTTATTATTATGATTATGATAGAATAAATTCTTCGAACAGTAGTTAGATTTACTAATCACCAACGAGTTGTTAGTACAGTGGTGCCGGTAGGCTGTACTTGGTAAGGCGAACCACAGTTCGATCCCGCAACAATATTGGGAGAGAAATAAAACCTTAACACCGGGATCCCCTCGAACTGAATTAATCGACCTAATAAATCAAATACAACCAAAAAATTTAGATCCACTAATCCTTTCAATTTTCTTCGAACTTTGATCTTTACTGAGATTGTAATATATCTTGTAAATATTTTTATTTATTAATTTATTTATATATATGCATATTTCAAAGATGCTATAAATAATTGAAAGGACATCATATTTTGAATGTACATACAACGGCTTTTTTACTTAAGTGGGGTAGTTTTGTAAACAATTTATGAAAATGGGGTAATTTTGAAACTATTTACATAACATGGGGTAGTCAACAAAACTATTTCCAAAAATAGGACAGTCAAAATCAAAATACTCCAAGTCAAACAAGTCATCCGAAATGACTTCTTCTAAATGACACGTGGCGCAACCAGGTGGGTTGAGTCACTCCGGTTGACTTAACCTGTCTGTTGCGTCAACCGGAGTGACTCAACCCACCTGGTTGCGCCACGTGTCATTTAGAAGAAGTCATTCCGGATGACTTGTTTGACTTGGGAAATTTTGACTTTGACTGCCCCATTTTTGGAAATAGTTTTGTTCACTATCCCATGTTATGTAAATAGTTTCAAAACTACCTCATTTTTTAAATTGTTTGCAAAACTACCTCACTTAAGTAAAAAAGCCTACATACAACAATTAACATGGGTTGTATTATGTGGTAAGCGGTATGATATATGTTTTGTGAATGTACGGATGCTATAAATAATTGAAAGGACATCATATTTCAAAACGTGATACGGATGCTTCTAACATATTGAAAAGTAGCCCACCATACCATAGTCAATAGGATTTTAGTTGGAACTTATTAATTATTTATGTGTATTTTAATCTTTTGATTATTTGCGTTTTGGCAAAAAATAATAGTAATATGAAAAATAATAAACTGCTAAAGAAATCCAACACAAATAAAACAAAAAAGCATATGGAAGTTGAAAATAAAATTTAAAACGAAAAAAGAGAAAAGGTAAAATGTTTATAAGAAGGGAAAAAAAACTAAAAAAAAACTAAAAAAAAAAGCAAGATTTCAAAGTAAAAATGGAAATATTTTTTTTATTAAATGAAAATGGAAAGGGTCTCAAGATTTAGAAGAAGAAAAAATAGAGAGATGATGGTTGACATTTACATGCTTAAATAAAAAGAAAATATGTGCGATTTGATATGGGTTACACTTTGATAAAGGTATATGCTCAAAAATGTCATATCACAATTTTAAGGATGAAAAAAAATCCCTAAAAAAAAGGAGACCCAAGGAAAAACTTGAAAGTGAATGAGAGAGCATAAAATACCGACTACTTATTTAAAAGTAGATAAATTTCTTAAAAAAATCTAGGGCAAAAAAAGTTTCACAATTGTTATATAGGGTGATTGATTTTATTTATGTACTATATTTGTCACGCACATATATTGTGATAAAAAAAATGGTTCACAAAGATTGATTCAATTGCTAAGAATTCACATTATATATCTCAAGAACATGTGTTTTAATCCCTACGTCAATGTGTTAATTTTAATATACATTCGTAAGTTTTTATAGACTTTGAAACCTGACATTCTTTGATAAGTTTAGAGACTCAATTTACCAAAGGGTCTGTTTGGCACGTGGAATTGAGTATGGAATTGGAATTAGGGCTTTGAATTGAAATTCTAGTGTTTGGTTGTGCACTTGGAATTAGAATCACAATTTCAAAGCCAATTCCATGGAATTAAGTTATAACTAAAAATGCAGAAACTCAATTCTCACCTCCAAGCCTTGGAATTACAATTCCATACTTTATAGAATTTGGTGTTATGAGTCTAGAAACTAAAGATGTGACATCTCCACCGCTCCATCGTAGAGATGACAATGCAAGCTACTCGGGCGGGTTTGGGCTCGGGCCACAATTGGGTTGGGCCTGAAAAGGTCCGAATGAAATTTGGTTCAAAAATCATCTAGCTAAACCCCGTAGCGGGCCACCTTTTTAACCAGATCGAGTAAGGTTTTTAGGTGATATTAGGGGGTAGGGGGTCGAGCAAGAGTCTGACTGGTTCTGGTTTTATTAAAGCCAACCACAAAGGCCCGAAATCTATTTAGGTTGTATTTTGAGATTCTAAACACGTCTATTTCTCAGGCTTGTGCTGGCCGTGCTTTTTTGTCGTTTATAGTCCACCAAAATGTTTTGTCTTCCCCTTTTCTCCATTCTAGGAATCTTCTTATATTCATGACTCTTTTTTCCCTTCCCCTCTAATATTCATCGCCACTAGAATATATGATTCTTGGTAGCATGTTTATAATAAAAAAAAAAAAACTAAAAAAAAAGCATGATTTTAAAGTAAAAATGGAAATTATTTTTTTTATTAAATGAAAATGGAAAGAGTCTCAAGATTTAGAAGAAAAAAAGATGGAGAGATGATGATTGACATTTACTTGATTAAATAAAAATAAAATATGTGTGATTTAATATGGATTACACATTGATAAAAGGAATATGCTCAAAAATGTCACATCACAATTTCAAGGATGAAAAAAAAAACTAAAGAAAAGGAGAGTCGAGAAAAAGCTTGAGAGTGAATGAGAGAGCCTAAAATACCGACTACTTTTTTAAAAGTAGATAAATTCCTTAAAATAAATTAGGGCAAAAAAATGTTTCACAATCAATTGTTATATGGTGATTGATTTTATTTATGTACTATATTTTGTCACGCACACAAATTGTGATAAAAAAATTGTTCACAAAGATTAATTCAATTGGAAATAAATCACATTATATATCTCAAGAACATGAGTTTTAATACCTACGTCAATGTGTTAATTTCAATATACATTTGCCAGTTTTTATAGACTTTGAAACCTGGCATTCTTTGATAAGTTTAGAGATTCATTGATAACATTTTTGTTATATAACTTCATGGAGTGAGATGATGAGTAAAAGGGGAAACCAATGTTGTATCTTTTGTGTGTGTGTATATATATATTATATCTTGATCATGTATCATTTTTTTATTCTTACAAAATATAATTTCTTAATTTGATTATTAATTATTGAGTTTTTCTAATGTGTATTTACTTTAAATTAATAATAAATTAGCAATAAAAATTAATAAGTACATATTTATTGACCCATACAAATTTAAAAAACGTATCAAATTTTCAATACAATTTTTAAATGCTTAGAAGGAATATAAATGTGTTAGCGATATGTTGTCGACGGTCAAAAGCAAGTCGTCGGCATCAAACACTTGGAAAGAAATTTGTGCAGGATGGAAGTACCTTGATAAGAACTTAACTTGGAGAGTTGACAATGGAAGGGAAATAACCTTTTAGACTCGTAATTGGGTTCCTCATGTTGGTTTACTTAAAAACATATCTTCAAAATTTGTTGGTACTAATGATTTATTATTGCATGTGCAGGATTTTGTCTTGGCAAATGGTTAGTGGGACAGGCAAAAAAAAATCTTCTATCTTGGCCACTCAAGTTTGCAGTAGAATTTTTCTATGGTGGCTCCTTACTCAGCAAATGTGGATGTTACATAATAGCAATAGCAAGTGGAGAAGGTTCAAATATAGTATTAGTAGTGAGAATTAATATGTTTAGTATAGTCGGTGATTTATTGTTAATTTGGTACTTTGTTAGGGACCTATTGGCAATGTAAGTTCTCTTTATATATTCCTTTGTGATGAATGAAAAAGGAAGCAAAAAGTTAAGTTTATTCTCTTCTCTATTAATTTCTTAGGATGTACTCTGTCCTCGAAACAGAGATTATCCTGTCCCCGTTCTTAACAATTGGTGCTTTCATCCATTCGTACTCCCTCCAGCACCCTCATCATGACCGACCACCACACATCTGGTTTGGACTCCGAGAATAACGACCTTGATGACCATAAACTCGATCAGATGCTAGACCTCGTCCTTGCGATTCAGACTGATATCTTCGCGAAGATGGCCAACCTCATCCACCGGCTTGAGTCCTTAGAAGCCAAACGCCGATAACATGGGCATGGGTCACCTTTTTCTCCAAAACAAGCTCGAGTATTCGACGATGACGACAAGGGGTTTGCGATCTCGCCAGATCCAGTTGTCCTCATAGTCGTTGACAAATCCACCACTCCACCGGATCCCGTGACATTCGAAGATAACGAGGAGTTCATCACTCCACCAACTCCCGAGGTGCTACGGAACGTTGCTGAATCAACAATCCCACCAGCCCTTGTGTCAACCGATGATGATGATGACGAGCAACATAAGCAACGAATTAAAGAGCAACCCATCTTCGATGAATTCGTTCTCAGTGACCCAACTTCGGTTCTGAGTAGTCACGTGGTCCTCATTCACGATGTTAGTTTTCCGACAGACCCGTGGTTTCTCGGGCCATCTCTAGCTACCCCACTGCCTCTTCCAGACCCACCAGATTCAAGTCATCCTTTCCGATGAGCCTCTTTGATGTTGCTTTCTCCATTCTATGGGCACCAACTCCTCTTTGCTGCTGATTTTTAGAATATTAGAACCAACATTGGTACCATTGGTTTTACTTTTGACTTGGAACTCTCCTCAATTTTCTATGCACATATAGTGTTTGAAGAAATGCCAGAGAAAATCTATAATTGCTAGATAATGGTAATCATTTCTGAATGTGTTTCCTACCGTGACATGTTCCATGTCTTTAGTTTTGCAACAATAACTCAATTTTTGCATCTTGCATTTGTACAACAAATTTTTGCTCTGGTACACTCTATCCTTTCCATTGAGTACCTAGATGAATTGAAGGGGATATCGTTGTGGCTTATGATTAAATATAAACTGACACCTTTTATGCATGAGATTGGAGAAGAATTTGAGTTAGTTTACTTGGACCCTCAGTCAACACTCTCACCTTTTAACGTTGTCAGTGCACATTTGTTGTTGTTTAAGAACACATTAAGGGATGCTCTTGAATTTGGATCTGCTAAAGTTTGTTGTTGCTGGTTGGCTTGTTCTTCACGTTCAATCATGAACAATTTTAATTTTCCTTATGCTTTCATGACTGATCACTTGGTGCAATTGCAATTCTTTGAGCTGGGTGCACATAAGGAAAACAAGAGAATTTTGATCTGTGTACAAGATTGGACATCTACATATATCTTTGATGCTACACCAATGTTGCTAGTAAAGAAGTCACTCAATATCTCTAACATGAGCATTATTAATGTTGTTGCTAATTTTCAATCTAAAGATTATGAGACCAGTGCAGAACTCTTTGAAAAATCAATGTTGCATATTCCCAATGATTCATAGAACAAAATACTTCGGGCTAAGGGTTTCAGAGTTAAATGTCTCCGCCACCTTGGTCTTTTGCAGCTGGATCGTGCTCAAGAATACATCCATGAGGCTGAAAAGCTTGAGCCCAACATTGTCTGTGCTTTTCTTAAGTTCAAAATTTGTCTCCAAAAGAATGACCACCACGGCGCTATTACTCAAATTGAAGCAATGAGTACATGCCTAAACTTCAAACCAGATTTTCTCTCACTTTTAGCCCATGAAGCTGTTGCTTGCCATGCGATTCCTGTTGTTGTTGCTTCTCCCTCAAGAATGCTCAACTTCTATGCTTCAGGAAGGTCCATGTCAACAACAGAAGTTCCAGTTGTGCGCACCCTGGTATCAGTTCTCTCTTAAGTACCGGACAATGAACAGTAAGTCTACTAATTCTTAAAACATGCCCACACCCGAGCATCTGAGTTTGGTCCTGATTGTTTCTTTGGAAAAGAGGAGGTTGGGAGACGGAAGTGGAATTGGTTTGCGCTAACTTCTTGGAAATTTGGTACAAAAACTGGTCAGAATAAGAACTATTAATACTGGCATCAGATTTTTATGCATTAGTTGAAGGGGTTGATCATGAGACCAATGCTTTGGTTTGTAAATCATTACATCACTCTAAGAATGCATTGTTTTTATGGATATCATTGGGTCAATGTCAATCAAAAAATTTCCACTTAAAGGACAACGTGATTTTCCGAGGGCATGGTAATGTTACATAATAGCAATAGCAAGTGGAGAAGGTTCAAATATAGTATTAGTAGTGAGAATTAATATGTTTAGTATAGTTGGTGATTTATTGTTAATTTGGTACTTTGTTAGGGACCTATTGGCAATGTAAGTTCTCTTTATATATTCCTTTGTGATGAATGAAAAAGGAAGCAAAAAGTTAAGTTTATTCTCTTCTCTATTAATTTCTTAGGAGGTACTCTGTCCTCGAAACAAAGATTTTCCCGTCCCCGTTCTTAACAGTGGAGGACCAAATAGCTTGGAGTTTATCAAATGATGATCGGTTTACTATAGCTTCAGCTTATACAACGCTCATTGGAAGCATGCATGGTGTGGATCATCCTTTGTTTAAAGCCATGTGGAGTTTTAAAGGCCCTCAACAATTGTGTTCTCTCTTTTGGAAGGTGACACACTAGTGCCTCCTAATTAATGGTATGCGTAGAAGAAGACATATGACGATAGAGGATTGTTGCCTTATTTTCAACATGCATGACAAAACTTTATTCCATACATTGAGAGATTGTGTTTATGCCTTGATTATGTGGAGGAAGCTTGTTCTATTGGCCTGGCGGATTGGAGCAATTTTATGGAGACAAATTTTGACAGTTGGTTGCTTGCTAATATAACAAGAAAGATGGGAAATGTGGATAGTAGTCATTGGTTTATTATTTTTGATGTGATTATCGATCATTTGTGAGTCTGTGACAGAGAATGAATGAATTTTTGTTCAACAAGGAAACCATTAATTTACTGCGTAGCATTAATTCCATATGGCACCGAAGCAAGGAAATTTCTGTAGCATATGAAAAACCAGACGTGGTGAGCCACTTGGGTTTATAGCAGCGTACTTTCAATATAGCATGGAAGCCCCCTAGGGAAAATTGGATCAAGCTAAACACGGATGGTTCCTTTGTTTCCAATACGGGTGAAGCATCGTGTGGTGGAGTTATATGAGACCACTTTGGTGTCTTATGTTTGCTTATTCTGTTAAGTTCGATTTGTGCTCGATAATGCTTGCGGAGTTTGAGGTATTTTCCATGCATTAAAATTGCTTTGGAAAGGGGATTCAAGAAGATCATTGTGAAATCCAACTACGAGGTTGCAGTTTGTTTTATTCGCTTTGGTTGTAATGGAACTCATGCTTGTGCGACTCATCCATGATATTAAATGATTATCTCAAAGTGCAGAGGTTATTTGGGTGCATGTTTTCAGGGAAGCAAATTATGTCGCTAATGCTTTGGCAATGTTTGGTCGCTCCATGGAAACATCTCTGAGAATGTTTGATGTTGTCCCTTCCGTCATTAGTTTGTGGCTGTTAGGTGTTGCGACAAGTACTTTTTTCGTTAGAGGCATGTATGTTTTTGGCCCTAGCTCGTTTAATTTATTAAATATATATATATATATATATATATATATATATATATATAGACACACACACACAATCTTTACTTAAGTAACTTAAAATGTGTTTACATGATATATACAATATTAACAAAAACATTAATTATTTTGTTAAAAAAAACAAAAACATTAATTATTTAAATCAATTAATGAAATAAAAAGTGTCATAATGGTGATTAGATTACATAAGGTGAAACACGAGTTGTTTCCCATAAAAGAGCATTTTTTATTTTATTAATTTTAGAGTATTTTTTTATTTGTGTGCAAGGAACGATTTTCTTTTTTAATCGCTTAGACTTCCAATAAATGTTATTATCATAAATCGAACTCGTGACACTTGATCTCCACTTGATCTCCTATAATACTAGCGCCTCTCCTAAAAAGGAAAAAAATAATTTTATCTAAAAAAAATGCTAATGTTAAGATATCAAAAATCAATCAACTTTCAATTTTTAATATAAATTTCTTTTTAGTGTATTTCTAAGTACCAAAACCCTTGCTATTACTATTATTTTTAAATTTATTACGTTTATTATTAAATTTATTTTATTATACATGTATTATTTTTTATGTATAAGTTCGGTTTCGAGAAGTTATTAAGATATTAGTACTAATTAGTAATGAAATACTCACATCGATTGTGAGATCAACTTGCCATATTATATAAATTATGATTCGATTTTTTTATCAATTGGAGTTATTTTCGCTGAACAATTTTTAATTTTAATATAAAACGAATGAAAAAAAGAATGTTATTAAAAAAAAATAATAATAATAATATTGAGGGTATGGACGTTCAACATTTTTATGCGTTCATCATCATTTAGACAAACTTTGAGACGTTGTTTTGTTCTCAGCAAAGCGGTCCAGAAAGTCAGTGCAGCGAAAACTGACGATCCGAATAATACAATACCATACCCTTTTCTTCTCTCTCACTCTCTCTCTCTCTCTCTCTGTCAACAAATATTCATCACCATCTTCATTTTCTTCAGTAAATTATAAAGTAAGATAAAAACCACTTCTCCATTTCACTGATTTCTTTCTTTCTTTCTTTTCATTTTTATTTTTATTTTATATTTATATTTTTTTCTAAGTGGGGTTTTTAAGTGGTTGTATCTTATGATGATCTTCAGGTTCACTTTGATCTCATCATCTCAATGAACACTTTCTAGACAACAACCGAGGTATGATCTTAACCTCGTATCATGTCTTTCTTTCTTTTCTTTCTTTTTTTTTTTTTTTAATAAATTTTTAAATAATTTTTATTTATTTTTTTTCCCTTAAACTAGCTCAATCTAATGTCACAGGTTTACAGAGAAATCTGAAAACATAAAAAAGTTGAAAACTTTTTATCCATACACAAGTGGGGTTTTTGATTATCTTTGACTATGGCGGTTGCTGAGAATGTTGGAACCAAAATCGGTTCTTCTGAGAACAACAACAGTGTGGTATCATCTGACACCACCACTGAGGTTGAGAAATCATCAAAACCCAGAAACGGTTCAATCAACGGTGATCAGAATCAGAACGGTGGTGTTTTCAACCACCATGATCGAGCTCAGAACACTAACTACAAGGCTCAAATGGTTCAGATGGGAAATGGGGTTCAGAATCAGCAGAATAATGGGTATGGTGGGGTTAATGGAGGAGGAGAGAATGGGGGTGAGAGTTTCAAGAGGGATATGAGGGATTTGGAGGAGCTTTTGTCAAAGCTGAATCCCATGGCTGAGGAATTTGTGCCTCCATCGTTAACTAATAATAATCTTGGTTACTTGGCTGGACCTGGTGCTGGGTTTGGTTACCCTAACAATTTTGTACTCCCCAACAATTATGGGAATGTCAATGGGCAAAACAACAGAAGGGTATGGGTTAATTTTGCTTTTTGATTATATTATATTCCACTTAAAGTTAACCTTTTTCTCACTTCACGTCAAATGTAACTGCTTTCTGAATTTCTGAATTTATATTGTGTGGGGGGTTTATACTATTGTCTTGCTTGTTCTGATCGTAAGTTACTAAGGTAAAGGTTTTGACTTTTTATTTAATTCTATAATGGTGTTTCAGAGGAAGAATGGCTATAATCATGGGAAGAGAAGAGTTATTAGTAAGATTGAAATGGAGAGAAAGGAAGAGATGGTTAGGAGGACTGTTTACGTGTCTGACATTGATCAACTGGTACAAATCTTTGGGTGTATTTGTCGATTATTTCAGTTAACTTGCAATGTTTTTTCCATGTGTATTTACTTGAAGTTTTGTTGTTTTTTAATGGCTTATAGGTAACTGAAGAGCAGCTGGCAGCCCTCTTTCTTAACTGTGGCCAGGTAGGAGGTTTACTTTTTTGTTTGCGATGTGTTATATTAAGAAGGATTGTTGCCTTATCAATGGATATAATTTATGACAAGTCATTATGTTATAGTTTGATCCATGTAGCTGACTCCACGTCATGGGAATAAGGCTGGGTTGTTGTGTTTTATTACTAATAACGGTGAATGATGCTGAATTGACCCATTTTTCATGGCTATAGGTTGTTGATTGTCGTGTTTGTGGGGATCCTAATTCTATTCTCCGGTTTGCTTTTGTTGAGTTTACAGATGAGGGTAATGTTTTGGCCAAAAAATATGTTCTTCACATGCTTCATTCATTTGCTTCAATTGTTGACATTTCACTGTATTTACGGTGTTATGCTTGCAGAAGGTGCAAGGGCTGCTTTGAACCTGTCTGGAACCATGCTGGGATATTATCCACTGAGAGTGCTACCTTCAAAAACTGCTATTGCACCTGTTAATCCAACATTTTTGCCCAGGGTAAGGTTTCTTTCTCTGAGATACTCAGTACATGTTTTAGAAAATGATTGATCAGTGTGAGCTAATTATGTATCTCTTCTGTCTTTCTTTTCTTATGGTGCTATATTTCTCAGTCTGAAGATGAAAGGGAGATGTGCTCAAGAACAATTTACTGCACTAATATTGACAAGAAGGTAGTTTAGTTTAGGATTTGAACCTTTCTTAGAATTTTGCTCGGAGGAATTACTAGTCCTTTTTCATGTGTTTTTTTTCCAGCAAGTTTGACTTACTATGCTAAAAGTTCCTTTCTTGTACTGCTGCAGCTTACTCAAGCAGATGTCAAACACTTCTTTGAATCTATTTGTGGAGAGGTTTGTAGCTTTTCCTGAAACTAGGGGTTATAATATTTAGAATTGGTTGAACTTAAGTATTCATCCATATTCAGTGCTTCGATGTGTGCTATTGACCGAATTTAAGTATATTGAAAGATTTTTTCCATTATTTTGGTGCATTCATCTAGGTTCAACGCTTGAGGCTTCTTGGGGATTACCAGCACTCAACTCGAATTGCATTTGTTGAGTTCACCGTGGTATTTACTAACTTTTCTTAACCTTCTTTTTTTTTTCCTTTTCTTTTTCATCTGAGTAACTCTGGCTTACTTGGTGATACTGCTGCCTCTGTAGTCACCCCATCTCAAAAAATTACCCATTCGGTGTTGTCCTTCTTGTTGGTACACTTATCTCAATAATTGTGTTTCGTAGTAATTGTAATCTTTAGGCTTTTGTGGGAGTCTTTAAACCTTAGTAGCTGTTTTATTTCCTTGTTAATATATTCACACTCGCACATATTATAAAAAATATACTGTGAAATATGTTAACCAACATTTGCTTTTGAATTGAAGCGAAGCTTATCTGAGAACATAGTCTGTAATTTTAAATTTATTCATACATAGTAAAAATAGGTAATTGAGTCTATTGGGACCAAGTTTATCCCTCTGTTTCAACCTACTTAATCCTGATAATGGGATTTGTATGTCTACTTGTTTGGGAATAGTCAGCTACACATATTCGGCGATAAAAATGGCTGCACTATTTACTTTTATTTATTCATCATCCATGAAACTATAGATATGGTCCTCACAAAGTTCATTAGTTTTGCATATCTCTAAATTGATTGCTCTAAGGGGCACATCCTGGAGGAAAATATGTTGATCAGTGTAATTAGAGCAACCGGAGAGGCGGGATGGCAAAATATTGGATATGGGGAAGGTTCTAAGAGGGAATTTAATGTCTTTGATGTGATACATAAGTGTGCTTGTGGCCTACAGAAGTCCAAATGTATAAATATGCTTGATTACTGATTTACTCATTCCCTTAGCATGTATTGTGCTCAAGTATGATGCTTCTACTAGTGATTAAGGGATGTGTATCCATTTGCTATATTTTTAAAGTGAAGGTTCGGTTTGAGCCTTGAAAGGGAAATAGGCTTACTTAGAGGTACAATTTGACTTTCAGGAATTGCATGATGTTGCCTCTCAGTTCAACCATGTTGATTTGTCTTTCGTTATAGTCAGCCACGCCTAAGCTTCCTTGGTTTGAATTGGTGGTGCTATTAAGCTTTTTGGAGCTTGTTTAAAGCAAGATTTTATTCATTTTGTTTTAAAGGGATGAACTTTAGTTTGTATGGATACTTTTCATACTAGACTTGCACAACTTAAATTGTATGCAAATTTTTTGGATCTATTGCTTGCCTAATGTGTTAGTCTCGCCCTGCTTCTTTTTTGTCTTCTTTTGCCATTATTCTAAGTTGTTTTGTTACCTCCTCCCCTATTAATTTTGTTGAGCGCAATAAAGTGCTCACACAATGAGATGTTGCTTCTACTCTATTAGCTTCATATTTTGCCTTTTTCCATGATACATGCATGGAGTTGGTTTTGTTCATCACTGTTGTGGTCCTTACAAGAAAGATTTAAATGATTAAAGTCTTGTTTCTTTGGAATTTGATCAAATCATTTGCTTTCAAAAATTATGTGTTGTGCCTATGGGCTAGATTAAGAAATAAGAATTGTCTCCAAATGTTTTTGTACTACTATTTGTTTTGTTGTGTCTCTTTTGTGATATGGTTCTGAAGATTTTTTATTTTTGCCTCATTCATGCAGGCTGAGAGTGCAATTGCAGCGCTGAGCTGCAGTGGTGTGATTTTGGGTTCACTGCCTATAAGGTGAGATGAATAGATTTCTCTTCTGATTTCATCTACCCCAAAAAACTTTAGGATGTTGAACCACTCTTATGGTTGTTATGCAGGGTTAGTCCATCAAAGACACCGGTCCGTTCTCGCTTCCCCCGCAATTCTATGCACTGAACCATCCTTGCATGTGTCTGGGGTTAATTGCTGCTCAAAGATATATTTACATATATACATACATAGAAATGGATACAAGGTACCTGTGGCATTTTGTTGATACTTTTGTCACTTTTGTCCCCCCGACTCCTGCAGTATGGTATCTTTGTTTCTCCTTGAGGTTACCGGTCATTTGTTTAGCTTGTAGAGTTGGATGGAACTTCGAGGATCTTGATGACTTAAATTATGATGCACAATGTGATGTGTTGATCTTGAAACGAGAAATTTATGGTTGGATGTTTCCGTCATCTGGAATTTATTTTAAGAAACATGTTACAAAGCCGTTGTTTGTCACAAGCTGTTTGTTTATTTAGCTGTCTGCTATTATATATGGTTATTTCTTTTGATCTTCCTCTTGTGCCATATGAAGTAGTAGCTGATTCTCTGTTGTTTTTGGCATAGTTTAATGTTATTTGGTGTCAAACTTGGAATGTCTGTCACCATTAGATGACCGATTTTTGTTTCCCGTTTCCCGTCGCTTTGTCCGTTAACGTTATTAGGTCACAATGGCCCGGCCTCCTACTCCTGCACAGGATAATTTCCGGTATCAGTTCATCTCTGATTGGTCAAAAGTTATTAAGTTATCGAGTATTTGAGTCGAGTACTTTTAAAATTTAATTTCTTGACCAATCAGAGGGATTTTCCATCTACTGAATGTCATTTTCAATGGCTGCTTAGAGAAGTTGTGGAAATCTGGTGTCCTAGAAGTGGGGTGACCAAGTTGATAACATTTTAATTGTGGTAGTTAATCAATAGATATCTACAATTATTAAGAATGCAATTCACGTGGTCCATTTGACCTGGATATATATATATATATATATATATATATATTAACCAAAGTAATTTTTTACCCTATTAACAAGATATATGTCTAATTCCTTTGGAGGTTGTGACTTTGGTTTAGTCTCGTATAGTTAAAGAATTTCTGGGCATTGCATGATTGTCACCAAACCATCATTCATAACTACCACTTGTTGTAATGTTATCTTTCTGCCGGGTTCCTCATCATTAGCCAGCATAGGCTGCTCGTGGTTTGTTTCACCAGCTTGTTTTGCGTACTAACCATTTGTCTGTCTGGTGTTTGCTGCCACATGACACTAGTATAAACTCCCTCCGTTCTTTATTATCTTTCGTTTTTTGAGAGATTTTTTGTTTCTTTTTATATGTCGTATTGAGGATTTCAAGAGTGTAATAAATGTTATTTTCAACGTTTGCCCTTATTTAATATGTCTTGGTTTATGTAAGTAATGGAGAAAAATTAATGATTATAGAAAGAGAAAGAGTATAGTGGGAAAAGACATAATTAATGTATTGGAAATCTGAGTAATGATTAGATTTCTTAAGAATGTATTTTGTTTGAAATATGACAGATAAATACTTCATCTGGCTCGAATTATAAGCAAAACTAACTATTTTACGCTTATTAAGGAGATTAGTTGATTGTATTTAATTTTCTTAAATTATAAAAGAATAGAGGTATTTTAGGAAAGTTGCATTGAGAATGAAACAAAAATTAAATAAGATAACAATTTTTTAGGGATGTTTTAGGAAAGTGGCATTGGGAATGAAATAAAATTTAATAAAATTGGTTAGTTTTGCTTATATTTTAAACCAAGAGAGACACCCTCTCCGATCCTATTTATAAACCCTTTTGGGATTTTTATTTTGGTCCTATTTGTAAGATCTCTTTTCAATTTTCAATAGTATTTAATTATCTCTTTCCACTAATACTACTATAAAATTAACACTTTTTAGAGTTCCAATAATAATTATAGAGGTAATTTTGAAAAAATATACTCCCTCCGTTTCATATTATAAGCAAAATTAACCATATTTGCGCTTATTAAGGAGGTTAGTTGATTGTATTTAATTTTCAAAAATTTATAAAAGAATAGAGGTATTTTAGGAAAGTTGCATTGAGAATGAAATAAAAATTGAATAAGATAACAATTTTCTAGAAATGTTTTAGGAAAATGACATTGAGAATGAAATAAAATTTAAAAAAGTTAGTTAGTTTTGCTTATATTTTAAAGAGTAATGATACTTGTTACGAAGTGGTGATTCGTAGGTTGTACGAAGTGTAATTCTTTTTTCCCAATGTCCCATGTTGTCTGCTCCCACCCCATGATTTCCGCCGCATCTATTTTTCTATTGGCCAAAACTGAATTCGTTTTCAATTCGTGCGGTAATCCTTCGTTAGATATAGCATCACTCTATTTTAAACAAGAGAATGATTTTTTTTTTTTGCTTATATTTCAAAAGGGAAGGAGTATCAAATTTTCACATTTTCACTATTACTAACAAATTTATCCACTCTCTTTGGTAAGAGTGAAAAACCCTAAAAAGATTTTATAAATAAGATCGGAGGGAGTATGTTTTTTATTCCTTATATTTCAAGCGGGAGAGAGTAGAAACGAGGGAGTAATTTTTTATAATAAAAAATCCCTTTTATTTTAATTTCCTATCCCTGTATTGTCACATGATAGTCTCTTGTCCTCTTTGGCCAGGGAGAAAGGTATCAAATTTTAATATGGAAAATTTTAACAAATCTTTAGGATACTTGTTAAAGAGTCATAAGGGACAAAATACTCTTGAAAAGTGTAGAAAACTCCTGAAAAGTGTACTTATGTTGATTTTGTTCACTTGCTTAATGAGATCATGGTTGAGTAATGAATGTTCTCTTTTGAAATTGGAGCACGAGCTCAATTACTTGCATCTCTTTTTTTCTTATGATATAATCTTTTTTTTTCCTCTTGTTTATTGGTTCCGGTACTTCCACTTTCTTAGCTGAGTTTTGCTTTTAAAAAATCAAAAAGATTTTACTTTACTGTCAAACCTTACATGGTCAAATCAATCTCGTAGTTATAAAGAGCAAGCGAGATCATTTTCCCCTCTCCCTTTTCCTTGGGGGCCCTATGGTAGACCCCTTCAAACCTAATGTCTTCTAACATCTGATATTCAAATCCGTGGCTTATATTCATTCATTCACACATCATATGCCCATATAGACGATGCCAATCTATTTGTGGATTACAGGCAACTATAGTAAATTCGTGAAAATCAGACAAGAATCACGTATATGAATGACTTTCTAACTAATCGTTTAAAGTTAATGATAGAAAATCAGCATCAATTGTTACACAAAAAAAAAAATCAACATCAATTATAATTCTAAAAGAAAATATCACAACTTGCCAATCAAAATGTTGGGGTATTTAGACACGTTTTATTATCATTTTGCTTTCGGTTTATCTTTGGATAAAATAACAAATATGTATAAATTGAATAGTAATTTACGGTCTAGATTACGAACAAATAGAAGGCTCGTTTCATACCTTTATTTGTTGATGAATGATGACTTGTTTGTGGGTCGATCAACGTTAAGCTATATCAATCTAAATTATATAAGGTTTTTCTTAACCTTCGTCTTAAGCATTTGTAATTAGATAAGTTTTCTTGAAAAAAATAAAGATATAAAATTTCAATTCATCTCTCATTTTTAGATTCTTATCACCAGTCCTTAGGGCTGAGATTAAGCAAACCCATTGTAGAATATCATAAATAATTGAAATCGTTACTTAAAAAAATTTATTATACCTCAATTAATAAATCTATATCAGAATATGATGCATAACAATATAAATTTTAGGCTAAATTATGTACTTGGTTGTTGAAATTTCGAGCGATTTTGGTTCTTAAAAGTTTATTTGGTCGAGACCGATCCCTAATATTTAATTTTTTTTGGAAAAGGTCTAGTCTGTCAATTAAGTGCCACTTGGTTAAAGTTCGGACACATCAAACTGCCAAGTGGCTCTACATCAGGCCATAACATGTATTAATGAAGCACACGAGTGTTTAAAGTGGGAATTTTTCCGGTTTATATCCCTTAAACGTGAGACGTTTCGTTTACTCCTTTAATCACCGTAACTATTCGTTTCTCTTCAAGCACTCACTTTCTTCTCTCAGCATCTCTCTGTTCTGAAAGTCTTTGTCCTCTTAAAATCTTAACCCTTCAATTTCTGGAAAAAACGAAACTCGAAGGCAAATAAACGAGCCTCGATTCGAAGACGGCGGTGTGTGGTGAATGATTTGTTTTAAAGATTCGGGCGAAGTTTTAAAGCTCTTAAGTGTTTGGTATGTTCATTTCTTTTGAATCCCATTTTTTCGTATTTTGCATTTCTAGTTATGGAGGGGGGGTTGACTATTTATAATGTTTTTGAATTTGAGTTAGAAAAGTTTGATGGGGGCCACATAGGGTTTAGTTGTGAGAGCATTGTCGGGTTGTTTGTCTTTGTCTCTTGTTTGTTAAGCCTTTTTTAAATGCTTTTGGAGTTTGTGTTAATGTTGATTGTTGGCATTCATGCATTTCCTTTTGAGTACCAGTTTGTTAGTTAGGGTTTTGAATAGGGATTAAATTATTGTTTATTGTCTTTCCTTATATTAATTAACATTATAAATTCTCTATTAAGGTAGTTGTTTGATACCTATGACATGTGGGGTGACCTATAGTAATATTTTTAGTTATTTATTGACATTGTAGTTATGGTAATGGGCGGGGCTACTAACCCTAATTCTACATTACATGTTATCAAGGGATGAGTTTCATGGTTGTGGTGCACCATGGGGGAACTTTTTCTAAAGATGACAAGATTTCTTATAATGGAGGTGAGGTGCATGCTGTTTATTATGGAATCAACGATGATAGGTGGTTGTACTTTGAGGCATTGTTTTTCCTGAAGGTATTAAGGTATATGGAAAGTGGCAAGCTTTGGTGGAAACCCTAACGAGGGATCATGGAAAAGTTGAGCCAACTGCCATGGGACTTACAGGCAATAAAGCTTGCCAACTATGCAATCCATATTAGTGTTGAGGTGGATATATATGTGGAGCATGATGTTGTGTTAGTGCCATCAATCGTGGAGATGATAGAGCATGTTGCTGGTGCTGCTGAGACTGATGGAGATGACAGAGAAGTTGAAAACATAAGTAGTGATGATGACATTGTCAAGTCAGTTCACTTTGGTGAAAGTGAAGAGTAAAGAGAGTTTGATATTATAAAGCTTGTACAAGATGAAGTTGAACTACCTTTACATGATGAAGTAGGAGATGTAGCACAACCTGTACAAGAGGAAGTTGCAGCAACTACTGACATAGCACCGGTTTTATAAGGTAGGCCTGGAAAGTTGAAGATAAGAAGATCCAAACCAAAGAAGGGTGTTGCTCCCACAAAATGCAATGTGAGACTTAGAAAAAGGGCAAATAAGAGTAGTGAGGGGACTGAATGAACATGGGGAATTCAAACAACTCAGGGAACTCAAAGGCTTGGTATGGGAGAAATTGGTGGTGAACAAGATGTCCATAATGAAGATCATGTTGTTGACAATACTCATGTACTTGAAGAAGAATACATCACTGATGAATTGAATAGTGGAGCGGAAGATGACTCTGACTTTGATGTGATTAGAAGATCGAGATATCCGGTCTTTATGAGACAAAATTTACACAAAGATTTCAAGTTTGTGGTTGGCATGGAGTTTCATTCCATCCAAGAGTTTAAAGATGCTATCAGGGAGTATTCTGAATTGAATGATAGATTATTAAGTTTATGAAAAATGATAGACAAAGAGCAAGGGTGGTTTGCACGTTTGAATGTGGATTTGAGGCATTTGTGAGTCAAGTTGGGGTTAACCGTACATTCAGACTGAAGTCCATACATGATAAGTTCGAACTCCATTTTCAAGATTTATGTTCTAACTCGAAATTTAGTGATTTGTATAAAGAGTTTTACTTATTTATTCATCTATGCATAGGATAAATAACCATAAAGGGTAAATATGTATTAAAGAAATCAATATTCATTTTTATTCTTTATCTATATATTTTCTCATAAAAATTTACCTCTTAAAATTGCTTTATTTTTATACATGTTTTATATTTTTAGAAAAGTTATTGCAATAAATAAATGAACTTTTAACTATTAATTAGAGATACTCTTGAAAAAAAGGGGCGAGGGGGATACACTAATAAGGTTATATTAATGACCTAGTTTTTAGATCATGCAACATGTTGTTTATTTTAAATAATAGAATATATATTTATTTTAAGTATTTATACATGCGATATATTTGATACATTGATTACCGATCGTTTTGTTAAAAAAAATAAAGGGTCTTTCTATCCTATACATCTGGTGCCCGTGCATAGGTTAATCAAACCTTAAAAAAAATGTTTTTTGGAAATTGGTGCACTTAAATGAGTTTAAAAATAATTATTTAGTTTTCCAATACAATTTTACCATTTGTATTCTCTTATCCTATGCATGTATGCATGGGGTGCATGGAATAGAAAAACCAAAAAATAAAACGCGATTGAGAATTAAAATTTGTGCAAGTACGAAGATAAACAATAAAGCAATGGATATGATAATGAACTTAGTGATAAGAACAAGCTTAATTTTTTATTTTTTTTTTGTGGATAGAGAAATTGATTTTGGAAAATAAATACAAAATTTGATATAAACACAAAACCATAACCTATAATCTACTAAACTTATATAAAAAATCTCTTTTCGAGGCACCACCCTTTGTCCGTTTAAGGAATACTTGCACTAGAGCGTTTGGGTGTAAATAACATTATCTCTAATCAATGTGAAATCACTATCCTTAATTATCGAAAATTAAATAAATAATTCAAATTTATTTAATCTTACCTGTGAAATCATTATCCTTAACTTTAAAATTTATTTAATCTTATCTGTGAAATCATTACCCTTAATTTGTTTTCCAAATCATTATATATAGTACGCAATATGCATTGGATGACTCCTTAACTATATTTTAGCATTTATGTGAATTGACTCACAAACTTATGGATATTCAGATAAACAGCAATCTCACAATTATATTCGCCTTCAATTTTTTTTTATTTTTTCATCATTAAATTTTTCTAATTCTAATAATTCTCGCTCATTTTAATGTATATTATTTGATTCTTAAGTTTCTCTGTAATTACTTACTTTAATTCAGCAATTTGTGTGTACCATTGATCAAAATGTGATTTGTTCAAAATTTTGATCTAGGTGTAACCAATTGTGTTGTAAGGGAGTGGAGAAAGACAAGTGGAGGAGTTCATCCTGACAAAGTAAATAATTTGTTTTTTAGTGATTGATTCTTCAATTGCGGGTGATAATAGAGTACATCAAAATCTAATGTTTCATTATTGTTTCAAGGTGGCTATCATAAACTACCAAGAAAGATGGTTATTTATTGTTATCTGCACCAATGGTCTCTTTAATCACGCAAACAGTGGAAGATTGCGTATGATAGTGGCCGATATACACAGCTCTACCGTTTCATCTTCTTGAGAGATTCAAATTTTAATTTAGGAAGACTTTATTTATGACCATTGTGGCAATATAATAATATGATTTTATTTTTCTTCTATAATATATTTTGTTTATTTTAATAGATAAAAGTCATCCTATATAAAAATAGGATTTGATTTTATGCTTGATGTAAATATATTTTTGTTTTTTGTTTTTGGCTTATTTAAGTTTGACTTATTTAAGTTTTTAGTCCCTGAACTTAGGTGTTCTTTTGGAATTGGTCTTTAAAGTTTTTTTCGATGCTTTGAGTCTCTAAACTTTGTTCAGATTTTGGAAATTATTCTTTCATCATTTAAATGGTGATATGACCGAGTATATACCATGTCACATTCGTCATATCGATAAATAACGTGCTAGATGATGCCGCACGAATTTTTTAAATTAAAAAAATTCAAATTTATTAATAATAATTAAAAATTGTATTTTTTTTAAAGAAAATTGAATCTTTAAATAAATTTTAAAAGAAATTATTTTTTTTAATATAAAAAATCATGTAGTCTCCCGTGGCTTTACATAGCATGTCACTCATCGATATCCTGAAAGTGATGTGTCATGATATCGGCTATAGCATCACTTAAGTGACGAAAGGACCATTTCCAAAAATTAAACAAAGTTTAGGGACCCAAAGCATCGAAAAAAAGTTTAAGGACCAATTTCAAAATAGTACCTAAGTTTAGGGACTAAAATGTTAAATAAGCCTTTAAGTTTTTGGTTCCCGAAAATTGACCGTGTTTTGATTTTAGTCCCTATGTTTTTATTTGACTGGTCCTTATCCTTAAAAGTTTAAAAAAATTTGGTTTTGATCATTGCCGTTAGATTTTACCATTAACGCTAACGTGACAAACAGAATATTAAAAAATTATAATAAAATAATAATAAAAAATTAAAAAAAAAAGTCCCAGAACCCACCCTCTTCCTCTCTCCTCCGGTGAAACCCAACCCCCCCTCCTCTCTCCTCCATGAAACCACCACCACCACCACCGCACACCTCCCCTCTTCCTCTCTCCTCCGTCCCTTCTCTCTCTCCTCTCTCTTCCTTTGCGACTCGTCCCTTCCCCTTTGCAGTCACCCTTCATTTTTCTTCTTTCTTCTTCGTTGGTCCTTTGCTTGTCTCTCTCTCTCTCGTTCCTTTCTCCATCTTCCGTTCTCTCTCTCTCTCTCTCTCTCTCTCTCTCTCTCTCTCTCTCTCTCTCTCTCTCTCTCTCTCTCTCTCTCTCTCTCTCTCTCTCTCTCTCTCTCTCTCTCTCTCTCTCTCTCTCTCTCGGTTCTCCATGTAGCCACCTCCTCCTCCTTCGATTGGTCCCTTCTTTCACGAGCTCTCCCTCCAATAGTTCCCAATCCTACATCGCCACCCGACGCCGCCATCACCACAAACCGCCCAACTAGCGCCGACAAAAGGTCAGGAGCAGCTTGAGCCACCGCCAACGACAGGGACGAGTCGCGAAGGAAGAGAGAGAAGGAACGGAGGAGAGAGGAAAAGGGGAGGTGTGGGGTGGTGGTGGTGGTTTCATGGAGGAGAGAGGAAGGGGGTTGGGTTTCATCGGAGGAGAGAGGAAGAGGATGGGTTCTGGACTTGTATTTTAATAAATTTATTATTATTATTTTTAAATATTTTGTTTGTCACGTGAGCGTTAACGGTAAATCTAACGGCAGAGACCAAAACCAAATTTTTTTGAACTTTTAAGGATTAGGATCTGTCAAATAAAAAGATAGGGACTAAAACCAAATCACGGTCAACTTTCGGGGACCAAAAACTTAAATAAGTCTTTGTTTTCTATTGTGACAAGAGAATTAAAACATTTAATAACAAACCAAATGTAATCATCCTATATAATAATAGGATTTGATTTTCCTTCTATAATATATTTTGTCTATTGTAATAGATAAAAATCAGCCTATATAAAAATAGGATTTGATTTTATGCATGATGTAAATATTTTTTTGTTTTTTGTTTTTTATTGTGACAAGAAAATTAAAACTATTAATAACAAACCAAATGTTTTTAACAATATTATCTTTCTATTTTTTCCCCCACATGATATGGACCATTAGTCTGAGATCAATTAATAATTTTAAATATCAATTGCAAAAAAACTAAAAATTATGTTGATAAACTAAATTTATGTTTAGTCACTCACACCACTACTAAGATTTATATTATTAAATCTTTTCTATATTCTGTTGTTGCTTATTTTTATATTACCTTTTGTTTATATTGTTGAGTTCCAAAAAAAAAAAGTCTTTCTCATGCGCATAGTCTTCTATTCCTAAACTCCAATGACAAGTACTCAATTGCTCACTAATAGATGACATCATCTTTTCAAAAAAAATTAAATCAAAATGATTAGAACGATAAAAATAAAGATTTTTAGGATTCAATTTTATTATTAACTTGAGATAAGATAATCGATGAAAAATATAAAAATATAAAAATATTTAATTATGATTAATAAGAATAAATATGATAATCATATTTAAAAAAACTAATTGTAAAAAAGAAACTACTTCATCCATCACATAAATATAAGATTTAATTCTGATTTAATTTTGATTTATCATAATAAAGTCGATAATCATATATGAAAATGTCAATTTATCCATAAAATAAATAAGAAATATAAGAGATAAAAAATGTTACATTTTTATTCATATGAGGAAGTACAAAATTTATCAACAAGATCATCTAGATTAATTTTTTTAAGTGTAGGATTTGGTTTGAACCTCTACCTTTTTATATAATTATTTTTGGTTGTTGTTTAATAATAATCTTTACTTTATAATAAAAATAATAATAGTCTTTAATTTAAAATATTTAATATAAAAAGTTAAAATTTAAACGACCTGTGCATTGCACGGGGTAAGAACTTGTTTTGAAAATAAGAAATACCCATAACAAGGTCTTAATCATCATTAAGAACATAAACATCACATATATGCGTAAGGATATTTGGCAAACAAATGTCAACTTCAAAGGTCGGGAAATCCACCCGCGCAACTAGGTGATTAACCTTTCGACATTGTCGGACCCTTTCAGAGGCTAGTCCCCCAGCAAGGTCTCTTACATTCAGAAGAGCCAGGGATCGAACCCCCAACCATTTGCTTAAATAACTACAGATCCCTTACCATCTGTGCTAACCTCCACTGGTTCAAAGGTCAAATCTAATACATTCTGTCTTATATAAAAATAATAGTAATATGAAAAATAATAACACTGCTAAAGAAATCGAACCCAAATAAAACAAAAAAGGGTTATGGAAGTTGAAAATAAAATTTAAAACGAAAAAAAGAAAAGGTAAAACGTTTATACGAGAGGGAAAAAAAACTAAAAACATGAATAATTTTAAAGTAAAAATGGAAATGATCTTTTTTAATTGAGTGAAAATGGAAAGGATCTCAAGATTTAGAAAGAAAAAAAAAGAGATGATGATTGATATTTACTTGCTTAAATAAAAATAAAATATGTGCGATTTGATATGGGTTATACTTTAATAGAGATATGCTAAAAAATGCCATATCACAATTTCAAGGATGGAAACAAAAACAATTAATTTAAAAAAAAATCCTAAAAAAAGGAGAGCTGAGGAAAAGCTTCAGAGTGAATGAGAGAGTATAAAATACCGACTACTTTTTTAAAGTAGATAAATTCCTAAAAAAAAAATAGGGCAAAAAAAATGTTTCGCAATTGTTATATGGGGTGATTGATTTTATTTTTGTACTATATTTTGTCACGCACACATATTGTGATAAAAAACATTGTTCACAAAGATTGATCCAATTGGTAAGAAATCACGTTATATATCTCAATAACATGAGTTTTAATCCCTACGTCAATGTGTTAATTTCAATATACATTTGTAAGTTTTTATAGACTTTGAAACCTAGCATTCTTTGATAAGTTTAGAGACTTAATTTACCTAAGAGTATGTTTGGCACGTGGAATTGAGCATTGAATTGGGGGATTGGAATTGAATTGGGGCTTTGAATTGAAATTTTAGTGTTTGGTTGTGCACTTCAAAAGGAAATCACAATTTCAAAGCCAATTCAATGGAATTGAGTTATAACTAAATATGCAAAAACTCAATTCCCACCTCTAAGCCTCAGAATTTAGTGTCATGAGTCTAGAAACAAAACACATGACATCTCCACTGGTCCACCGTAGAGATGGCAATGCAGGCTACTCGGTCGCGTTCGGGCTCGAGTCATAATCGGGTTGGGCCTAAAAAGGTCCGAATGAAATTTTGTTTAAAAATCATCTAGCTAAACCTGGTAGCTGACCACCTCTTTAACTAGATCTGGCAAGGTTTTTAAGTGATATCGGGGGGTTGACTTGGAGTCTGACTGGTTCTTGTTTTATTAAAGCGAGTCAAAAAGGCCCGAAATCTATTCGGGTCGTATTTTGAGAGTCTAAACACATCTATTTCTCAGGCTTGTGCGGGTTGGGCTTTTTTGTTGTTTATAGTCCACCGCAATGTTTCATCTTCCCCTCTTCTCCACTTTAGGAATCTTCTTATATCCATGACTTTTTTTCCCTCCCATCCAATATCCACGCCACTAGAATATATGATTCTTGGTAGCAAACCACCACAATGTCTCTATAACACAAGTGATGATTTTGACACACAAAAAAGGTTGATGTGACGACCCACACAAGTGGTGACGACATGAGACACAAACAATAAAATATAATTAGATATTGAATTTGGAATTCCAATTATACATTCTAATTCTTTATTCAATACAAACATAGAGTCATAATTCAAAATCAATTCCAATTTCGTCCGCCAAACGGACACTAAAGTTTTTGTTATATAACTTCATGGAGTGAGATGATGAGTGTAAAAAGGGAAAACAATGTTATATATATATATATATATATATATATATATATATATATATAATATTGATCATGTATCATTTTTTATTCTTAAAAAATATAATTTTTGGGAAATGCTTACAAGTGCGACTGTTACCGCAAGACAATCGACGAAATGCTAAAAATGATATCTTTTTACACTTATTAAAATAATAACTATTTAATTTATGTAACAATTATTTTTTCTAAAATAAAAACAACTATTTTGGAATCCGCGCCAACTTTAAATTAGGATTAGCATAGGATTTGTGTTTATCTCACAAGATCTGCCCAACTACTCTCTCTCGCTTCCTAACCCTTCCAATTTCCTCATTTTTTCATTCTCCTACAGTATCCAACAAGCATTAGCCACTCACTCTTCTTCCTCTCGTTTTATGCATGTTCCCATTTTTTGTGCCTCTTAATTTCTTCCTCTTCTTCCTATGTGTTTCGCGATTATTGTCTAACGATCTCGATACTTCATCCTAATTTGTTGTTGAGGCGTTGTTGCTCTGTTCTCGAAGACAATAGGCTTCATATTGGGAGAATTTCATTTATCTTTGTTGATTTCAACTACAAGTAAGAAATCATGTTTTTTTTAATCATATTTTGCTTGTTATAAGATCAAAATTTTCATTGCCCTGTTGAATGTTATTTCACTTATTTGTTTAATTAATTTATAAATTTTGTTTATTTTTTTAAGTGAAAGGAAGACATGCATCCTCTTCTGAAGAAGAAAATGTAATTGATGCAAACCAAAGACCATATGATAGTTTTGAAGCAAACATCGCTCATGAAGTGGATGAAGAACCTAAAGCTGGGATGAAATTCAGCTCTGAAGCCAATGTCATCAGGTATTACACAAACTATGCTCAACATAAGGGTTTTGGAGTTGCTAAAATAAGCACAAAAAATATAGAAGGGAAAAAATATTTCACTCTAGGATGTAGTCGTGCAAGAAAATATGTTAGCAATCCTAAGAATATGTTAAAGTCGAACCCTATTACTAAAACCCAATGTATGGCTAGATTGAATGCATCCGTGTGTTTAGATGGATCATTTATACTTTCTAAAGTTGTTCTTGAGCATAATCACGAGCTAAGCCCAACCAAAGCTCGTTATTTTAGATGCAACAAGAACTTAGCGCCTCACATAAAAATGAGGCTAGAACTTAATGATCATGCTGGGATTAAAGTAAGCGGAAATTTTCGATCTCTAGTTGTTGAAGGTGTAACGCCCCAAAATATTAAAGGTAAATAAAAATGCGAATTAATAAAAACCTTTTTCCAAAAGAGTGTGAAAACCAAAAGTATTGCTTATTAATATCACATTATATTACAAAACAGTCTGAGTGTAAATATAAGAATATCAAATGCCCCAAAAATCCTTGTTTACACCCAGAGCATGGTCTTCACAACTCTATCCTTCAATAAGAGGATTCAGACAACAAGATGTCATTCTGGCTATATCTGCTATTGCTCCTTTACTCAGCAGGAGAGACCTTTGACCTGTCATTCAACAGAATCTACCACCACCGATGTGGTAGTATGGGAGTAAGTCACTTGTCATATCGCGTAAACAGATTATATGATTGTTCAAACACAAGCATAACAGATATCATTTTAATGTAATGAATGCATGCTCAAGTGTCTTAACCACCAATATTATTAATCTTTCATGCAATGCATGTACGTCTCTCAAAACATTCTTTTAATCACTTCTATAAAAATAACACTCTGGGATGGGCAATCGTGCACTCGATGTTTCCACAACCTGTATAGCGGCCACACTGTTCTATACTGGAACCCCATCTACCATGATCCCAAAATGAACAAGGGGATGATCCCTGAACCATTGTCCACCAATAGGTCTAGGTCCTTGTCATTTCAACGGTGGCGGCCACACCATTCCAACCGTCTCATATAGCAGCCACACCGTACTATATGGTTTCCCAATACCGCATGCACCTTACTCATTTTACGATTCTCGTAACATCATGCATGAGATGCATATTCTATATATTAATTATCGGTATTTCCATTATCAAGAGTAATAATCATCACTATACACATGGTGCCACACCGTTCCATGTCTTCATATAGCGGCCACACCGTACTATATGGAATCACACACATATGGCGGTCACACCGTTCCACATGTCTTCGTATAGCGGCCACACCGTACTATACGGAATCATCTAAGCTCATGGTCTCATACCATAGCTAATACGAGCTTCACGTATCCAATTTAGAGCAACACACATCAACACATTTGGATCGGAGCTATATAATCATCATGCATCATCGTGCTCATATTATCATCATTATTCTTTCATTAATCTCAAGTCAATTCATATTCTAATGAATCATTATCAATTCCATTATATTTTACTCCATAATCAACTCATATAACACCTATGCAAGGCCTTAAGGGACCATTGTAATTGATTTATTTATTTATTCATTTCTCTCAGGCATTAACCGGTTACAAGATCCACTAACCGATTAGTGACAGCAGACCTGAGAGCAGACCACATTGATTTTAAGTCCAAAACCTTCCAATCTTAAAACTAATTCCTTCCTACTCCTTATTTACCTTCTAAGACATAATTCAAAGCTTCTTGCAGGTCTTCTAACTACCCAAAACATATTTTAAATTCATATACCCATTAACGTCCTATTAGGGAAAAGTTTCATTATTAAGCCTTAGCAAATACTATGGTTAATTAGCTTACTTATTTCAAATTATGGTTCCATTATTAGTCCAAACCCATATCATACCTATACTCTAAGATTACTATACTAAACTTAATTAACTTCACATGTTGTCAGGCTCTAACCGGTTAGAGGGACTCCTAACTGGTTAGATGCTGCAGACTTGCAGACCTGAGAACAAGACAAGTTCAATTCTTATTCTTTTCAATCCAATCACTTACCATACTATTCTCTAGTACTCTCTGTGCAACACCTAAAGCATTACTAAAGTATGATTTAATTATATTAACATTGAGCTATGACTCCAATAATATAAGTTCAAGATAACCTCAAAGTCTTGGACCAAAATAAAAGGGCAAAGTCTAGCTCACATCAACTTATTTCTTATTGTACCAACTTCTAATTCCAAACTATCAGTTATAGCAATTTGGACATGACTCTAAGGTTATAGTAAGACTTAATCATATGAAATTACGTTCTGTTAGTTCTGAGTCCATCAATCTAATTTCCAATTAAAACTCTTTATCAAACATAACAAATTCTATCTATCCCTAGCTTATTTACTCCCAATGATTTGTTCAAATATTAGTCCAAGTCTAAGTAACAACTATCCTCAATGATTATTATACCAAGATAATCAACTGATGCATTCTGTCAGTCACTAATCGGTTAGAGAGCCCACTAATCGGTTAGTTTAAGCAGTCTGACAGCATACTGCACTTTTCTTGCTCAAATCCTTTCACAGTCTAACTATTACTTCTTGCTATCATTAGACAATCAACATATGGTATCTAGTTACTACTTTACAGCAATTAATTCAACCAAATCAAAGCATCAAATCATCAAACCAATGCATCAAATCATTCAATTAATCAAGTTCATATTATGCATAACTCTTGACATATACACAATTTCAACATACTCCATAAAAGTGCATCACATGTACAGCCTCTAATTTCATCATTCAGACTCATCATTATATCATGTCATTCCATTCAATTCATTTGCATAATCAACTAATTAATTGCAGCATATAATAACAAGGAACCATGGGTTGTCTTGGTCTCCATACCAAGCAATCCTTGTCATGGTTCTTGCATACATAAACACATAATCAAACTTCCAATCAATAATCCTAGCGATATAAATGAGATCTCTCATACCTTGCACGAATTGGACAACCCTCAATCAAGCTCAACTCAACCTAGAACAGCAGCTAACACAGCAACAGCAGCAGCAAAACAGAGCAACAAGGATAGCACAAACCCCTTTGATTTACAAGCTCTCACACTCACTAATCACAAGCTTGATGTGCAACAACTCAAGGCAAGTTGTATGCACGAATTTGAGGAGGAATTTGGGCAGAGTTTTGGCTCTGAAATTCGTGAGGAACATGAACAAAATAGCAACCCACAACAGGGTATTTATAGAAAGGGAAAAGAGAGGGAATGAGGCAAGGGTGGAGCAAATCATGCCACCACGCCCTTCCCCATACCACACACTTCCATTTTGGGATCTCAAGTTGATAATGTAATTAGCACACATGAGAGCACTCAAGTAAGCACTCAAGTAAGGAAAATTTGTTATTTTCTTTACCAATTATCGTATAATGATAAATGTTTGAATACGTTCTTTTTAAATCATCATTATGACATTGCATACGAATTACTTATGCTTGTATATTTATGTTATATACTGTGAGAACAATTTTTTTTTGGGAGGAGTGGACAGGACACTTCAAGCATATTAGCTCTCTTCAATCCAAATCATGGTCATATTAGTGAAGTATGTCATATGCAAGACAACAATGTTACTTATTATGATTTTTTACAGGTATTGATTTTCTATTATGTTATAAGGATGATTATATATTCTAGAATATAGTCACCGTCTTTTACTCCATGTGTGATTTTCCTAGGCACAACACCAAGTGAATACTCAGCCATTAGCTAAAGACATGATTGACAAGGCACAACGGAAAGAGATGAATGATCAACTATGATCAAGCAATAAATAAATAAACTAAGGATGAGGTTCTTTTGGATGTGTTGGTCAAATCAACTTGCAAGGACTTTGGTTTTTTTTCTGTCTGCTACACATCGCAAGAGGCTGGTGTTTTAGGTGCTTTGAACATGATTGTATGGCAACCTGATTTCTGGTGTTGATATATGTTTCGTCTCAATTTTGGTAGCCATTAGATTAGTTATAGCTAGTCTAAATTAATAGGTATGTAGGTGCATGTACTTTTATTTTTCTGTTGCTACAGTACTATGCAGTAGGTTATTTGGGGTGTTTTTTTAATGTAAGTTGTTTGTTTTGTTTTGTTTTTTTCTCAAACTCTTGTTTTGCTAGAAGTATATCCATTCCTTCAGAGGATGAGAATCAAAGTTATCCATCGCTTCCTTATCACTTTGAAGTCTACAAGTGATATGCAATTTTTTTCCTTGTATTTTAGTTGCTTTCAAGTCCATGTTATATCTCAATGGATGACACAAACAATTTAAGCAAGAAAGGAGTTAAAGAAACATTCAGAAAAGATGAAATGTTGGTGACATTTATGCATTTTGTTCAATTTAATTCACAATAAAAGAGTTAAAAAAAATCTCTCAGTGAAGAATGAAGAAATTGGGATGCAAATATATCCATGGAACATGAAGAAGAAAATGAACAGTTTAAGGGAAGATAAGTTATGCATGAAAGTTACAAAGAAAGAAGCGGTGCCCACTTCCCCAACAAAGAAAAAAAAAGTTCATGTCTTCTTATGAATAAGGAAAGGAAGCGGTGCCACTTCACCCATTACGAGAAGATAATAACGGAAAGAGTATAATAATAGAAAGAGAAATGCTTACTAGTGCGACTGTTACCGCAAGACAATCGACAAAATGCTAAAAATGGTATCTTTTTACACTTATTAAAATAATAACTATTTAATTTATGTAACAATTATTTTTTCTCTAAAATAAAAACAACTATTTTGGAATTCGCGCCAACTTTAAATTAGGATTAGCATAGGATTTGTGTTTATCCCACAAGATCTGCCTAGCTACTCTATCTCGCTTCCTAACCCTTCCAATTTCCTCATTTTTTCTTTCTCCTACAGTATCCAACAAGCATAAGCAACTCACTCTTCTTCCTCTCGCTTTATGCATGTTCCCATTTTTTGTGCCTCTCAATTTCTTCCTCTTCTTGCTATGTGTTTCGTGATTATTGTTTAACGATCTTGATACTTCATCCTAATTTGCTGTTGAGGCGTTGTTGCTCTGTTCTAGAAGACAACATGTTTCATATTGGGAGAATTTCATGTATCTCTGTTGATTTCAACTACAAGTAAGAAATCATGTTTTTTTAATCATATTTTGCTTGTTATAAGATCGAAATATTCATTGCCCTGTTGAATGTTATTTCACTTATTTGTTTAATTAATCTATAAATTTCGTTTATTTTTTTAAGTGGAAGGAAGACATGCATCCTTTTCTGAAGAAGAAAATGTAATTGATGCAAACCAAAGACCATATGATAGTTTTGAAGCAAATATCGCTCATGAAGTGGATGAAGAATCTAAAGTTGGGATGAGATTCAGCTCTGAAGCCAATGTCAACAGGTATTACACAAACTATGCTCAACATAAGGGTTTTGGAGTTGCTAAAATAAGCACAAAAAATAGTGAAAGGAAAAAAATATTTCACTCTAGGATGTAGTCGTGCAAGTAAATATGTTAGCAATCCTAAGAATATGTTAAAGTCGAACCCTATTACTAAAACCCAATGTATGGCTAGATTGAATGCATTTGTGTGTTTAGATGGATCAGTTATACTTTCTAAAGTTGTTCTTGAGCATAATCGCGAGCTAAGCCCAACCAAAGCTCGTTATTTTAGATGCAACAAGAACTTAGCGCCTCACATAAAAAGGAGGCTAGAACTTAATGATCAAGCTGGGATTAAAGTAAGCGGAAATTTTCGATCTCTAGTTGTTGAAGGGAATGGGTGTGAGAATCTCACATTTGGTGATAAAGATTGTAGAAACTATATAGACAAAGTAAGACGACAAAGACTTGGGACAAGAGATGTTGAAGCTATTCAAAACTATTTTGTAAGAAAGCAAAATCAAAATAGTCAGTTTTATTATGTAATGGATGTAGATGATGAAAGTCGTTTACGAAATGTATTTTGGGCTGATGCAAGGTATAAGGCTGCATATGAATATTTTGGAGAAGGCGTGACTTTTGACACTACCTACTTAACTAATAAGTATGACATGCCTTTTGCTCCTTTTGTTGGAGTAAATCATCATGGACAATCTGTGTTGTTAGGTTGTGATCTAGTGTCAAATGAGGACACTAAAACCTTTACTTGGTTGTTCACAACATGGTTGGAATGTATGTCTGGGCGTGCACCAAATGCCATAGTTACTGATCAAGACAAGGCTATGAAAAACACGATTCAGATTGTTTTCCCAAATGCTCGTCATCGATGGTGCTTGTGGCATATAATGAAAAAAGTTCCTATAAAGTTGGGTAGACTTGCTAATTATGAGTCTTTAAAAGAACTTTTGCAAGGTGTTGTGTATGATTCTTTGAGCAAAAAGGACTTTGAAGAGAGATGGGAAAAAATGGTTGAAGATTACAAGTTAAAAAATAATGAATGGTTGGGAGAGCTATTTCATGAGCGAGATCGTTGGGTTCCCGTGTTTGTGAAAGACACATTTTGGGCTGGAATGTCAACAACGCAACGAAGTGAAAGTATGAACTCATTTTTTGATGGGTATGTTAACTCAAAGACCACACTGAAGCAGTTTGTTGAACAATATGACAATGCATTGAGAGATCAAATTGAAAAAGAGAACATAGCTTATTTTGGTTCTTTTAATACAATAATTGCTTGTGTAAGTCATTTTGGGTTCGAGTCTCAATTCCAAAAGGCATTTACTAATTCAAAATTCAAAGAATTTCAAGTTGAGGTTGCTGCTATGATGTATTGCAATACTCACTTTGAGAGATCAGAAGGCTTGAAATCAATATTTTTTGTTATAGAAAGCAAGAAGATATGTGACAAATTAAAGATATAAGGTTTCATGTTTCTTTCAATGTAGAAAACATTGAACTGCAATGTACATGTTGCTTATTCGAGTTTAAAGGCATTTTATGCTGACACATCCTTTGTGTGCTTAAGCTCACAAGTAAAACAGATTCGGTGCCACTTGAATATGTTTTTTCACATTGGAGGAAGGATGTAAAGCGGAGACATACATTTATTAAATGTGGTTTTGATAATTTAGCTGGAAATGTTGAATTGCAACGACTTAGTAAAGCTTGTGATGCCTTTCATGAAGTTGTTTCCGTGGTGATAAATACAGTTGACAATTTGTTGAAAGTGATGAGTTGGATTAAGGACTTACAAATTGAGTTTACATGCAAAGAAACATTTCCTAGGATGGCTAAAGAGTCATTTGTAAACCAAGATAGTGAAATTCCACAACAAGCAAGTAAAATTCTTGATCCTATTGTGGTTCGATGTAAAAGGGCGTCCTCCTTCCAAAAGAAAAGCTTCTAAAGTTGATCAAATTGTGAAGAAGAAGCTTGCAAGAAAAAAAACACAAAAAAATGGCGAAAAAGTGATCAGAGTCAAGAATAGGTGACTTTTCAATTTTTAAATTTATTTTCGTCAGTTGAGTTGGATAGCAATATGATTAACTTTGGATATCTAATGGCAGGATCTTTGTGCAATGACAATTCAGGAAAATGGAAATGAATGGATTTTGGGATCTCAAGTTGATAATGTAATTAGCACACATGAGAGCACTCAAGTAAGCACTCAAGTAAGGAAAATTTGTTATTTTCTTTACCAATTATCGTATAATGATAAATGTTTGAATACGTTGTTTTTAAATCATCATTATGACATTGCATACGAATTACTTATGCTTGTATATTTATGTTATATAGTGTGAGAACAATTTTTTTTTTTTTTTGAGGAGTGGACAGGACACTTCAAGCATATTAGCTCTCTTCAATCCAAATCATGGTCATATTAGTGAAGTATGTCATATGCAGGACGACAATGTTACTTATTATGATTTTTTACAGGTATTGATTTTCTATTATGTTATAAGGATGATTATATATTCTAGAATAAAGTCACCATCTTTTACTCCATGTGTGATTTTCCTAGGCACAACACCAAGTGAATACGCAACCATTAGCTAAAGACATGAATGACAAGGCACAACGGCAAGAGATGAATGATCAACTATTATCAAGCAATAAATAAATAAATAAATTAAGGATGGGGTTCTTTTGGATGTATTGGTCAAATCAACTTGCAAGGACTTTGGTTTTTTTTCCTGTCTTCTACACATCGCAGGAGGCTGGTGTTTTAGGTTCTTTGAACATGATTGTATGCCAACCTGATTCTGGTGTTGATATATGTTTCGTCTCAATTTTGGTAGCTATTAAAGTAGTTATAGCTAGTCTAAATTAATAGGTATGTAGGTGCATGTACTTTTGTTTTTCTACTGCTATAGTACTATGTAGTAGGTGATTTGGGGTGTTTTTTTTATGTAAGTTGTTTGTTTTGTTTTGTGTTTTTTATCAAACTCTTGTTTTGCTAGAAGTATATCCATTCCTTCAGAGGATGAGAATCAAATTTATCCATTGCTTCCTTATCACTTTGAAGTCTACAAGTGATATGCAATTTTTTCGTTGTATTTTAGTTGCTTCCAAGTCCATGTTATATCTCAATGGATGACACAAACAATTTAAGCAAGAAAGGAGTTAAAGAAACATTCAGAAAAGATGAAATGTTAGTGACATTTATGCATTTTGTTCAATTTAATTCACAATAAAAGAGTTTAAAAAAAATCTTTCAATATCCATGGAACACGAAGAAGAAAATGAATAGTTTAAGGGAAGATAAGTTATGCAGGAAAATTACAAAGAAAGAAGCCATGCCCACTTCCCCAACAAAGAAAAAAAGGTTCATGTCTTCTTATGAATAAGGATAGGAAGCGGTGCCACTTCACCCATTATGAGAAAGTAATAACGGTAGGAGTATAATAATAGAAATAATGATAGCATTTATTATTTTCCTAATGCAATTCGTTAATTGTCTTACTTTTCTGTTCGTACTAAATAGCAGTGGTGTTTCTTAATTTGATTATTAATTATTGGGTTTTTCTAATGTGTATTTACTTTGAATTAATATTAAATTTGCATTAAAAATTAATAAGTACATATTTATTGACCCATACAAATTTAAAAAATGTATCAAATTTTCAATACAATCTTTAAATGCTTAGAGGAAAATATAAATGTGATGGCGATATGCTGTCGATAATCAAAAGCAAGTCGTCGGCATCAAATGCTTGACATGGAATTTGTGTAGGATGGAAGTACCTCGATAAGAACTTAACTTGGAGAGTTGGAAATGGAAGGGAAGCAACAACCTTTTATACTCATAATTGGGTTCCTCATGTTGGTTTATTTAGAATTGTCTCTTTAAATTTTGTTGGCACTAATGATTTATTATTGCATGTGCGGGATTTTGTCTTGCAAATGGTAACGGGATAGGCAAAAAAATTCTATCTTGCCCACTCAAGTTTGCAATAGAATTTTTTCTATGGTAGCTCCTCGCTCAACAAATGTGGAGGACCGAATATTTTGGAGTTTATAAAATGATGACTAGTTTACTATAGCTCCAGCTTACACAACGTTCACTGGAAGCATGCAACATTCACTGGAAGCATGCATGGCGTGGTTCATCCCTTGTTTAAAGCCGAGTGGAGTTTTAAAGGTCCTCAACAATTCAGTTCTCTCTTTTAGAAGGTGACACACTAGTGCCTCCTTATTAATGGTATGCGTAGAAGAAGACATATGATGATAGAAGATTGTTTCCCTATTTGCATCATTCATGACAAAACTTTATTCCATACATTGAGAGATTGTGTTTATGCCTTGCTTATTTGGAGGAAGCTTGTTCCATTGGCGGATTGGAGCAGTTTATGGAGACAAATTTTGACACTTGGTTGCTTGCTATTATAACAAGAAAGATGGGAAATATGGATAGTAGTCATTGGTCTATTATCTTTACTGTGACTATCGATCATTTGTGGCAGGATGAATAATGAATTTTTGTTTAACAAGGAACCCATTAATTACTTGTGCAGCATTAAATCCATATGGTACTGTAGCAAGGAAATTTCCATAGCATAGGAAAAGCCTGATGTGGTGAGCCACTTGGGTTTACAGCAACTTACTTTCAATATAGCTTGGAAGCCCCCTTAGGAAAATTTGGTTAAGCTAATCACGGATGATTCCTTTGTTTCTAATACGGGTGAAGCGTCGTGTAGTGGAGTTAGATAGACACTTTGGTGCTTAAGTGCTTTCATGTTCGCTTATCTGTTAAGCTTGGTCTGTGCTCGATAATGCTTGCGAAGCTCTGAGGTATTTTCCATGGCATTAAAATTGTTTTGGAGAGGGGATCAAAGAAGATTATTGTGAAATCCGACTACGAGGTTGCAGTTCGTTTTATTCGCTTTAGTTGTATTGGAACTCACGCTTGTGGGACTCATCCATGATATTAAATGGTTATCTCAAAGTGCGGAGGTTATTTGGGTGCATGTTTTCAGGGAAGCAAATTCTGTCGCTAATGCTTCGGCAAAGTTTGGTCGCTCCATGGAGACATCTTTGAGAATTTTTGATGTTGTACCTTCCGTCATTAGTTTGCGGCTGTTACGGGATGCGACAGGTACATTTTCGTAAGAGGCATGTAGTTTTCTATTTGTTTTTGGGCCTTAGCCATGTTTATTCATTAAAAAAAATCTTTTACTTAAGTAACTTAAAATGTGTTACATGACATATTCAATATTAGCAAAAACGTTAATTACTTAAATCAATTAAGGAAATAAAAAGAGAGACATAATGGTGATTAGATCACATGAAGTGAGACATGAGTTGTTTTCCATAAAAGAGCATTTTTCTTTTATTAATGAAGAGTATTTTTCAATTTGTGTGCAATTAACGAATTTCTCTTTGATCGCTTGACTTCCAATAAATATTATTACCATAAATCGAATTCGTGATAGTTGATATCGTATAAACTAGCGCCTCTCATAGAAAAGGAAAAAAATAATTTTATCTAAAAAAAATGTTAACTTTAATAAGATATCAAAAACTAGTTAACTTCAATTGAGATATGCTACGTGTCAACGTCGTTCATTATTTAAAAAAAAAATCTTCAAAAGATATGTCTTATGGAATAACACCTTTTCATAATAGTTTTAAAAAAATAAAAAAATTCTTGAAAAGATATGACTTATGGATTATCACCCTTTCATAGTAGTTTTAAAAAAATAAAAAAAAAATCTTGAAAAGATATGTCTTATGGACTAACACCCTTTCATAATAGTTTTAAAAAAATAAAAAATTATTGAAAAGATATGTCTTATTGACTAACACCCTATCATAATAGTGTTTCTAAATATAATTTAAAAAAATAAATTCTGAAACAATACTAATGCACCTGTACAAAATAATAAATTCTTGAAAAGTTATGTCTTATGAACTAATAACATTTCACAATAGTGTTACTAAATACATTATAAAAAAAATTATATAATAATACTAATGCACCTGTTAACAAAATTCTGAAACACCCTTTCATAATAATACTAATGTATATATCTTTACAATTTAAGACTCTATATATAGTCAAACTCTATATTATATGTTTGAACCCAAACTTTGCAATCAGAGAGCTCCTCATGAAACGGAGCTTTCATAGAAAAAGTTAAGAAAATAAAAAATCAAAGAGACATGTCACGTGTCTTGAAAATATTTAAAAAAATGACTTATGGATTAACACCGTACCCTTTCAGTAGTAGTTTTAAAAAAATAAAAATAAAAATCTTGAAAATATATGTCTTATGGACTAACACCCTTTCATAATAGTTTTAAAAAAATAAAAAATTCTTGAAAACATATGTCTTATGAACTAACACACTTTCATAACATTTTTAAAAAAATAAAAATTCTTGAAAATATATGTCTTATGGACTAGCTAACACCCTATATATCAATCATAATAGTGTTTCTAAATATAATTTAAAAAAATAAATTCTGAAACAATACTAATGCACCTGTACAAAATAATAATTTCTTGAAAAGTTATGTCTTATGAACTAATACCCTTTCACAATAGTGTTACTAAATAAATTTAAAAAAAAATAAATTATAAAATAATACTAATGCACCTGTTAACAAAATCCCGAAACACCCTTTCATAATAATATTAATGTATCTTTAAAATTTAAGACACTATATATAGTCAAACTCTATATTATATTTTTGAACTCAAACTTTGCAATTAGAGAGCTCCTCACGAAACGGAGCTTTCATAGAAAAAGTTAAGAAAATAAAAACTCAAAGAGAGATGTCACGTGTCTTGAAAATATTAAAAAAAAAAACTTACGTAATAGTGCAACGTTTTACTCTATAATTCAATACAGGTTTAGAGGTGCAATATTTTGCTCTATAATTCGGTTTTTTAAGTCTAAGTTGTAAAAATGCAATTGAAATGATACATTGTTTCAAGTTTCAACCAATAAAACTAATTCGGTACAGGTTCAAGGAAATGGTGCACTGTTTCCTGAATATCATTAAATTAAATATTATATATATAATATTATATTGAATTTATATTTTTAAAATTAAAAAAAATTGGGGCTTGTCCCCCGTTGTTCACCAAAAAAAAAATTTTAAAAAAAATAATCAGAAGTGGTATGTCGTTTAAACAGTAAAGTGATATACTCCACTAACTTGACACTTTTTGAAATGGAGATAGTATGTTGTTTTATCAAACACGGTTATATTTTTGAACCTAAATATTGAAACTAGAGAGCTCATCACGAAATGGAGCTCTCACAGGAAAAGTTGATAAAATAAAAGTCAATCAACTATGCCACATGTCAAACATTGTGTTATACCACTTCACTATTGAAACTTAACCCGTTCAAACGACATATCAGTTCACTGTTGAAACGACATATCACTTTTGAAACAACATATCACTTGATTGTTGAAATGACATATTAGTTCACTATTGAAATGACATATCACTTTATTATTGAAATGACATATCACTTCATTGTTGAAACGATATAACGCTTGTGATAATTTTTTTTTTAAATTTTAAGAATATTAATTTTAAATTACTCAGAAAAATAATCTCATCAAGAGATATATTGTTTCAAATTAAATATCACCAAAAGATATATGTTTCAAACTAATGCATGATTGAGTGCAATGATTCGATACAATAAAATGATGCAATATTTCAAACTGAATATGAGAAAAAAAAACTATCAACTAATACATCATATTAATACACATGTACGCATAAATTAATGCACCTATTCTATTGCACTAATTTATTGCAAGAGAAAAAAATTTTACTTCGCGCACACATGTACTTCCTTTATTAAAAAAAATATATTAAAAAATAATCCTTGCATTTATAAATTTTTTTCATTTATCAATTTTAAACAATAATCATAACTCATATAATTTTAAAATTATTTTTGACATGCAAAATGTTTAAACTTTAATCATCAATAAATAAAAAATTTATAACCCGTGCAATGCACGGGATAAATGCTAGTATCATATAAACTAGCGCCTCTCATAGAAAAGGAAAAAAATAATTTTATCTTTAAAAAAATGCTAACTTTAAGATATCAAAAACTAGTTAACTTCAATTTTTAATAGAAATTTTTTTAGTGTACTTTTAGTAAAAAAACCCTTACTTTTATTATTATTTTTAAATTTATTACTTTTATTTTTAAATTTATTTTATTATACATGTATTACCGATAATATTATTCTTTACATATAAGTTGGGTTTCAAGAAGTTATCAAAATCAGAACTAATTTTACAGCTTTATGAGTCTTTACAAAAATCACTCATGAAATACTCGCATCGATTGTGAGATATGAACTCACCATATTTTATAAAAGATGAGTCAATTTTTTTATCAATTGGACTTACTTTCATTGAACAATTTATATTTTTAATGTAAAACGAATGAAAAAAAAAATATATATTGAGGGCATGGACGTTCAACATTTTTTTAAGTTTAAACAAGTTTAGGTCAGTAGGGTTTTGAAAGCTTACGTTAAATTTCTCGCAAAATTATCTCGCAATATTGTATTCCTTCCGATCTTTATTATAGGGCATACTTAACCGAATTACACATATTAAGGAAAGTGGTTGGTTTCATGAATTCTATGAGAATATATTGTAACATTACAATCATACCCCCTTTACTTTTCTTGGAAAATTCGCACTCATTAATGAACAACAAAAACACATAGATAGTCAAAGTATTTAATAAAGACAAAAAAGAGAAAAATCAATAAATGATGCATAGAAAATATAAAATAACTTATAATTAGAACAAAAAAACTTTCTAAAATATGACTTATATATAAGACCGGAGGAAGTACTTACAAATTATTCATCAATACTAATTTTTACATGGGCAAGATTCGAAACAGAAATTTCTCAAATTGGAACTCAATCCTTAGTACCAACATTTTTATACATTCATAATTGTTTAGACATAAAATTTGGGACATTGTTTGTTCTCAGCAAAGCAGTCCAAAAAGTCAGTGCAGCGAAAACTGACGATCCGAATAATACAATACCATACCCTTTCTTCTCTCTCTCTCAACAAATTTTCATCACCATCTTCATTTTCTTCAATAAATTACAAGTAAGATAAAAACCACTTCTCCATTTCACTGATTTTTTTCTTTCTTTCTTTTCATTTTTATTTTTATTTTATGGGATTGCTTAACAAGGGCTGAGGATAAGAGGTGAAAAAGTAGAAAAAATGTCTTGAAAAGCTAACCCACTAAGTTTTAAAGTCTTAAACATTTATTTTTTCAATGCAAAGATACTTTTTATAGCTTCTTAACCTCAGCCCGTTAAGAAAATACTTATTTTATATTTATATTTTTTTCTAAGTGGGGTTTTTAAGTGGTTGTACCTTATGATGATCTTCAGGTTCACTTTGATCTCATCATCTCAATGAACACTTTCTAGACAACAACCGAGGTATGATCTTAACCTCGTATCATGTCTTTCTTTTCTTTTCTTTTCTTTTTTTTTAATAAATTTTTAAATAATTTTTATTTATTTTTTTCCCTTAAACTAGCTCAATCTAATGTCACAGGTTTACAGAGAAATCCGAAAACATAAAAAAGTTGAAAACTTTTTATCTATACACAAGTGGGGTTTTTGATTATCTTTGACTATGGCGGTTGCTGAGAATGTTGGAACCAAAATCGGTTCTTCTGAGAACAACAACAGTGTGGTATCATCTGACACCACCACTGAGGTTGAGAAATCATCAAAACCCAGAAACGGTTCAATCAACGGTGATCAGAATCAGAACGGTGGTGTTTTCAACCACCATGATCGAGCTCAGAACACTAACTACAAGGCTCAAATGGTTCAGATGGGAAATGGGGTTCAGAATCAGCAGAATAATGGGTATGGTGGGGTTAATGGAGGAGGAGAGAATGGGGGTGAGAGTTTCAAGAGGGATATGAGGGATTTGGAGGAGCTTTTGTCAAAGCTGAATCCCATGGCTGAGGAATTTGTGCCTCCATCGTTAACTAATAATAATCTTGGTTACTTGGCTGGACCTGGTGCTGGGTTTGGTTACCCTAACAATTTTGTACTCCCCAACAATTATGGGAATGTCAATGGGCAAAACAGCAGAAGGGTATGGGTTAATTTGTTTTCTGAATTTCTGAATTTATCTTGTGTGGGGGGGTTCATAGTATTGTCTTGCTTGTTCCAATCGTAAGTTACTAAGGTAAAGGTTTTGACTTTTTATTTAATACTATAATGGTGTTTCAGAGGAAGAATGGCTATAATCATGGGAAGAGAAGAGTTATTAGTAAGATTGAAATGGAGAGAAAGGAAGAGATGGTTAGGAGGACTGTTTACGTGTCTGACATTGATCAACTGGTACAAATCTTTGGGTGGATTTGTCGATTATTTCTGTTAACTTGCAATGTTTTTTCCATGTGTATTTACTTGAAGGTTTGTTGTTTTTTAATGGCTTATAGGTAACTGAAGAGCAGTTGGCAGCCCTCTTTCTTAACTGTGGCCAGGTAGGAGGTTTACTTTTTTGTTTGCGAGGTGTTATATTAAGAAGGATTGATGCCTTATCAATGGATATAATTTATTACAAATCATTATGTTATAGTTTGATCCATGTAGCCGACTCCAAGTAGTAGGAATAAGGCTTGGTTGTTGTGTTTTATTACTAATAACGGTGAATGATACTGAATTGACCCATTTTTCATGGCTATAGGTTGTTGACTGTCGTGTTTGTGGGGATCCTAATTCTATTCTCCGGTTTGCTTTTGTTGAGTTTACAGATGAGGGTAATGTTTTGACCAAAATATATGTTCTTCGTATACTTCATTTGCTTCAATTGTTGACATTTCACTGTATTTACGGTGTTATGCTTACAGAAGGTGCAAGGGCTGCTTTGAACCTGTCTGGAACCATGCTGGGATATTACCCACTGAGAGTGTTACCTTCAAAAACTGCCATTGCACCTGTTAATCCAACATTTTTGCCCAGGGTAGTGTTTCTTTCTCTGAGATACTCGGTACATGTTTTAGAAAATGATTGACCAGTGTGGGATAACTGTGTATCTCTTCTGTCTTACTTTTCTTATGGTGCTATATTTCTCAGTCTGAAGATGAAAGGGAGATGTGCTCAAGAACAATTTACTGCACTAATATCGACAAGAAGGTAGTTTAGTTTAGGATTTGACCCTTTCTTAGAATTTTGCTCGGAGGAATTACTGGTCCTTTTCATGTGTTTTTTCCAGCAAGTTTGAGTTATTATGCTAAAAGTTTATTTCTTGTACTGCTGCAGCTTACTCAAGCAGATGTCAAACACTTCTTTGAATCTATTTGTGGAGAGGTTTGTAGCTTTTCCTGAAACCAGGGGTTATTATATATAGAATTGATTGAACTTAAGTATCTTCTGAGATATTTTTTCTTTATTTTGTTGTATTTATCCATATTCAGTGCTTCGTTGTGTGCTATTGACTGAATTTAAGTATATTGAAAGATTTTTTCCATTATTTTGGTACATTCATCTAGGTTCAACGCTTGAGGCTTCTTGGGGATTACCAGCACTCAACTCGAATTGCATTTGTGGAGTTCACAGTGGTATTACTAAATTTTCTTAAACTCTTTTTTTTTTCTTTTTTCTTTTTTCAACCGAGTAACTCTGGTTTACTTGGTGGTACTGCTGCCCCTGTAGTCACCCCCTCTCAAAAAAAATACTCATTCTGTGTTGTACTTCTTGTTCGTACACTTATCTCAATAATTGTGTTTCATAGTAGTGGTAACTTTAGGCTTTTGTGGGAGTCTTTAAACCTTAATAGCTGTTTCATTGCATAATGCATTTTTGTTTTCCTTGTTCACATATTCACACTCGCACATATTATAAAAAAAATATATATTACGAAGTATGTTAACCAACTATTGCTTGTGAATTGAAGCGAAGATCATCTGAGAACATAGACTGTAATTTTAAATTTATTCATACAAAGTAAAAATGGGTAACCGAGTCTATCGGGACCGAGTGTTTCCCTCTGTTTCAACCTACTTTATCGCTGATAATAGGATTTAGGTGTCTCCTCGTTTGGGAATAGTCAGCTACACATATTCGGCAATAAAGATGGCTGCTATATGCTTCTATTCATTCATTATCCTTGAAACTATAAATATGTTCCTCAAAAAGTTCATTACTTTTGCATATCTCTAAATTGACTGCTATAAGATGCACAGCCTGGAGGAAAATATGTTGATTGGTGTAATTAGAGCAACCGGGGAGGCGGCGGGATGGCAAAATAATGGATATCGGAAAGGTTCTAAGAGGGAATTTAATGTCTTTGATTTGATACATAAGCGTGCTTATGACCTACAGAAGTCCAAATGTATAAATATGCTTGATTACTAATTTACTTATTCCCTTAGCATGTATTGTGCTCTAGTATGATGCTTCTGCTAGTGATTAAGGGACGTGTATCCATTTGCTATATTTTTAAAGTGAAGGAATCGCATGATGTTGCCTCTTGGTTCAACCATGTTGATTTGTCTTTCATTATAGTCACCCATGCCTAAGCTTCCTTAGTTTGAATTGGTGGAGCTATTAAGCTTTTTGGAGCTTGTTTAAAACAAGATTTTAATCATTTTCTTTTAAGTGATGAACTTTAGTTTGTAAGATACTTTTTATACTAGACTTGCACTACTTGAGTTTGCAAATTTTTTGGATCTATTACTTGTCTAATGTGGTAGTCTTGCTTGCTTCTTTTTGTCTTCTTTTGCCATTATTCAAATTACCTCTTCCCCTATTAATTTTGTTGAGCGTGCTCACACAATAAGATGTTGCTTCTACTCCATTAGCTTCATATTTTGCCTTTTTCCTTGATATGTGCATGGAGTTGGTTTTGTTCATCACTTTTATGGTCCTAGTCTTCAGTTCCCAAGTAGAATGCCGTATTACAAGAAAGATTTAAATTTTTAAGTCTTGTTTCTTTTGTATTTGATAAAATCTTTTGCTTTCAAAAATTATGTGTTGTGCCTATAGGTAAGAATTAAGAAATAAGAACTGTCTCAAAATGTTTTTGTACTACAATTTGTTTTGCTGAGTCTCTTTTATGATATGGTTGTGAAGATTTTTGATTTTTGTCTCATTCATGCAGGCTGAGAGTGCAATTGCAGCGCTGAGCTGCAGTGGTGTGATTTTGGGTTCACTGCCTATAAGGTAAGATGAATAGATTTCTCTTCTGATTTCATCTACACCAAAAAACTTTAGGATCTTGAACCACTCTTATGGTTGTTATGCAGGGTTAGTCCATCAAAGACACCAGTCCGCTCTCGCTTCCCCCGCACTTCTATGCACTGAACCATCCTTGCATGTGTCTGGGGTTAATTGCTGCTCAAAGATATATTTACATATATACATACATAGAAATGGATATAAGGTACCTATGGCGTTTTGTTGATACTTTTGTCACTTTTATCCCCTCGACTCCTGCAGTATGGTATCTTTGTTTCTCCTTGAGGTTACCGATCATTTGTTTAGCTTGTAGAGTTGGATGGAACTTCGAGGATCTTGATGACTTAAATTATGATGCACAATGTGATGTGTTGATCTTGAAACGAAAAATTTATGGTTGGATGTTTCTGTCATCTGGAATTTATTTTAAGAAACATGTTAAGAAGCCATTGTTTGTCACAAGCTGTTTGTTTATTTAGCTGTCTGCTATTGTGTATGGTTATTTCTTATGATCTTCCTCCTGTGCCATATGAAGTAGTAGCGGATTCTCTGTTGTCTTTCGCATAGTTTAATGTTATTTGGTGTCAAACTTGGAATGTCTGTCACCATTAGATGACCGATTTTTGTTTCCCGTCGCTTTGTCTGTTAACGTTATTAGGTCACAATGGCCCGGCCTCCTACTCCTGCACAGGATAATTTCCGGTGTCATTTCATCTCTGATTGGTCAAAAGTCATTAAGTTATCGAGTATTTGAGTCAAGTACTTTTAAAATTTAATTTCTTGACCAATCAGAGGGATTTGCCATCTACTGAATGTCATTTTCTATGGCTGCTTAGAGAAGTTGTTGTGCAAATCTGGTGTACTAAAAGTGGGGTGACCAAGTTGATAACATTTTAATTGTGGTAGTTAATCAATAGATAACTACAATTATTAAGAATGCAATTCAAGTGGTCCATTTGACCTGGATATATATATATATATATATATATATATTGACCAAAGTAATTTTTTACCCTATTAACAAGATATATGTCTAATTCCTTTGGAGGTTGTGACTTTGGTTAACTCTTGTATAGTTAAAGAATTTCTGGGCATTGCATGTTATCTTTCTACCAAGGTTCCTCATCATAAGCCAGCATTGACTACTAGTGGTTTGTTTCACTAGCTTATTTTGCGTGCCACCCATTTGTCCGTCTAGTGTTCAGTGCATAACTAATTTTACGCTTATTAAGGATGTTAGCTAGTTGTATTTAATTTTATTAAATTTATAAAAAATAGAGGTATTTTAGTAAAGTATTGAAAATGAAACAAAAAATAAATGAGATTACAATTTTCCAGGAATGTTTAGGAAAGTCACATTGAGAATGAAACAAAATTTAATAAAGTTAGTTAGTTTTGCTTATATTTTAAACCAAGAGAAATATGTTTTTTATTTATTACGAGCCGGAGGGTGTTATTTTTGATAATAAAAATTTCCTTTTATTTTTTAAACGAAATATTAACGAGTGTTCTTAGGGCATTTCATAAGAAGTCAAAAGAGGTAATTTTTTATAAGGAAATGATAAATTTTATATATCGAGGAGTGTCTGATTTAGTTTTTCAAATAATAATAAGTTACTCAGATTATATTGCTCAAAGAATGCCATATTAGGGCATTAGGGCACTAGTTAACACAATCCTTATTTTAATTTCTAATCCCTGTATTTTTACATGATACTGTAATCTTTTGAGTTTGTCTTTTTGGCCAGTAAATGCATCAATGTTTAATAATACTTGTCCTGATTTTGTTCACTTGCTTGATGAGATCAAGGTTGAGTAATAAATGTTTTGTTTTTAAATTGGTGTACGAACTCAATTACTTGCATCTCTTTTTTTATATGGGTTCGGTACTCCTAATTTTTCAGGTGAGTTTTGCTTTTAAAAAAAGGTGAATATTCAGATTAGGTATATAATTTTAACATATAATTTGTTTTATATTCAGGTGAGTTTTATTGTTTATGCAAATAAAATAAGTCCGATGTTAATCCAAATGTTAAATCTCAATGTTCAAATGATATTACTTTTAAAAAAATTTCTTGCTTTTTTTTGTCAAACCTTACATATGGTCAAATCAATCTCGTTGTCATAAAGAGCAAGCGATATCTTTTCCCCCTCACCCTTTTCCTTGGGGCCCTACGGTAGACCCCTCCAGACCCATTGTCTTTTAATATATGGTATTCAAATCCATAGCTTATATTCATTCATTGACACATCATATGCTCATATAGACAATGCCAATCTATTTGGATTACAAGCAATTATAGTGCATGTTTGGTTCTGCGGTGAATTAGTCTAGAATCAATTTTGAAATGCCAACGCTGCTAAGTGCATGTTTGGTTCTGCGGTGAATTAATTCAGAATCAATTTTGAAATGTCAACGCTGCTAAGTGCATGTTTGATTCTGCGGTGAGTTAACCCAAAATCAATTTTCTGCTCCAACGTAATTTTGGGACCATAATTGATTTTTAGAGTTATAACCAAAGATGGCCTAACAGTTGTTTCCGTTCCAATGTGATGTTGGGATCAGAATTGATTTTGTAAATCTAAAACCAAACATGCTTAGTAAATTCGTGAAGATCAGACAAGAATCACGTATATGAATGACTTTCTAACTAATCATTTAAAGTTAATGATAGAAAATCAGCATCAATTATAATTCTAAAAGAAAATATCACAACTTGCCCATCAAAATGTTGGGATATTTAGACACGTTTTAATCATTTTGCTTTTGGCTTATCTTTTGATGAAATAAAAAATATATAATTGAATAGCAATTTATTATGAACGGTCTGGATTACGAACAAATAGAAGGCTCTTTTCATACCTTTGTTCATAACTTGTTTGTGGGTCAATGAACATTAAGCTACATCAATCTAAATTATATAAGGATTTTTTTAACCTTAGTCTTAAGCATCTTTAATTAGATAAGTTTTCTTGAAAAAATAATGATATAAAACTTTATATCTCATTTTTAGGTTCTTATCCTCAGCCCTTAGGGCTGATGTTAAACAAACCCATTATAGAATATGATAAATAATTGAAATCGTTACTTTAAAAAAAATTACTATACCTCAATTAATAAATCTATATCAAAATATGATGCATAATAATATAAATTTTAGGCTAAATTATGTAATTGGTCATTAAAACGTCAAGCGGTTTTGATTCTTAAAAGTTTATTTGACCTGGACAGGTCCCTAATATTTCAAAAGTTTTGGAAAATGTCTCTATTTTGAAAGTCTTTGTCCTCTAAAAACATTAACTCTTCAATTTTTGGAAAAACGAAACTCAAAGGCAAATAATCGAGCCTCGATTCAAAGACATCGGTGTGTGATGGGCGATTTGTTTTGAAGAATTGGTGAAGTGTTGAAGCTCTTAAGTGTTTGGTATGTTCATTTCTTTTGAATCTCATTTTTTCGTAATTTGCGTTTCTGGCCATGGGGGTTGGCTATTTATAGTGTTTTTGAATTTGAGTTAGAAAAGTTTGATGGGGGCCACTTAGGGTTTAGTTGTGAGAGCATTGTCGGGTTATTTATCTTTGTCTCGTTGTTAGTGCTTTTTAAAAGCCTTTGGGGTTTGTGTTGATGCCGATTGTTGACATTCATGCCTTTCCTTTTGAGTACCTATTTGTTAGTTAGGGTTTTGAATAGGAATTAAATTATTGTTTATTGTCTTTCCTTATATTAATTAACATTATAATTTCTTTATTAAGGTAGTTGTTTAATATTTGTGAGATGTGGGGGGACCAATTGTAATAATTTTAGTTATTTATTGGCATTGTGCTTATGGTAATGGGAGGGACCATTAACCCTAATTCTACATTACATGTTATCCTGGGATGAGTTTCATGGTTGTGGTGCACCATAGGGGAACTTTTTTCTAGAGATGACAAGATGTCTTATAATGAAGGTGAGGTGTATGTTGTTCATGGAATCGACGAAGATAGGTGGTCGTACTTTGAGGAATTGACTTTCCTAAAGGCATTAAGGTATATGGAAAGTGCCAAACTTTGGTGAAAACCCTAATGAGGGAGCATGGAAAAGTTGAGACAGTTATCCAGGGACACACGTAGTAGAGCTTGCCAACTATGCAATCCAGCATGGTGTTGAGGTGGTTATATATGTGGAGCATGATCTTGTGATAGTGCCATCAATCGTGGAGATGACAAAGAAGTTGAAAACGTAAGTAGTGATGATGACAATGTCAAGTCAGTTCACTTTGGTGAAAGTGAAGAGGAAAGGGAGTTTGACCTAGACGGTGAGTTTGGTGATATTTTAACGCCTGCACATGATGAAGTTGAACAATCTTTACAAGATGATGGATGAGATGTAGCACAACTTGTACAAGAGGAAGTTGCAGCAACTACTGACATTGCACCAGTTTTAGAATGTAGGCCTGAAAAGTTAAAGATAAGAAGGTCCAAGCCAAAGAAGGGTGTTGCCCACAAGATGCAGTGTGAGACTTAAAAAAAGGGCAAATAAGAGTAGTGAGGGGACTGAATGAACACAGGGAAATCAAACAACTTAGGGAACTCAAAGTTTTGGTATGGGAGAAGTTGGTGGTGAACAACATGTCCATAATGAAGATCATGTTGTTGACAATACTTATGTACTTGAAGTAGAATACATCACTGATGAATTGGACAGTGGAGCGGAAGATAACTCTAACTTTGATGTGATTAGAAGACCAAGATATCCAGTTTTTAGGAGACATAATTTACACAAAGATTTCAAGTTTGTGGTTGGAATGGAGTTTCATTCCAGCCAAGAGTTTAAAGATGCTATCAGGGAGTATTTTGAATTGAATGGTAGATTTATTAAGTTTATGACAAATGATGGACAAAGAGCAAGGGTGGTTTGCACATTTGGATGTGGATTTGAGGCATTTGTGAGTCAAGTTGGGGTTAATCATACATTCAAACTGAAGTCCAAACATGATAAGCACACTTGTGGCGGAGTGTTTGACAATCCCAGTACTAACTCGAAATGGATTGCTAAGAAAGTTGAGGATAAGATAAGTTCAAGCTTCAATTTAAGATTTTTGAAATCATTGATGAAATGAGGAGGGCACGAGCTGTGGAAATTACCGCATGAAGATCTTGGTCAGCAAAGCAGGTTACCAAGGAAGTTGTTGAGGGGGAATGCTATCAAGAAATATTCACTACTATGGAGGTACACTGTCGATTTGAGAAGGGTGAATGCTCAAAATAACTACAAGTTGCAGTTGATTAGGCCTCAAGCTGTACTTCAACCAAGGTTTGGTAGCTTCTATATGTGTTTGGAAGGATGCAAGAAGGGTTTTTTTGGCCGCTTGTAGGCCAATCATATGCATTGATAGGTGTCATCTCAAGACCAAATATAAAGGGATTTCATTAGTTGCATTGGGAAATAACCCTAATGATCGGTTCTTCCCACTTTCATTTACTACTATTGAGACAGAAAATAAGGAGACTTGGAGGTGGCTTTTAAATAACTTTTTTTCATGTTCTGGGTGATATGAGGAGCAAGAGATGAGTGTTTATGTCTAACCAACAAAAGGTATGACAACAAATTGCATTATATTTGTTTATGTCTATTTGAATTTGTGAAAATATTCATAAGTAAAATATATGTTTTTGTCTTGTAGGGTCTGTAATATGTTTTTGAAGAGTTGTTGGGAGGTGTTGAGCATTGCAACTGTCTGAGGCACCTTTACAACAACTTCAAGAAGGCCTTTAATAGAGTCACAAAGTTAAAGGATACAATGGTGGCAGCTGCTAAAGCGACCCATGAATATGAATGGAAGAAACACGTGATAGACATGAGGGAAATGACTGAAGAAGGATACAACTTGCTCATGAGTCATTCACTTAACACATGGTATAAGCATGCCTTTAGCTTTTATCTTAGGTGTGATATTTTTGATGAATAACCTTAGTGAAGCATTTAATAGCACTATCTTGGTAGCTAGGGATAAACCTATTATAACCATGTTTGAGTGAATAGGACTTACTTGATGGTAGATTTGCTACACATAGGGTCAAAATGGATAAATATACTGGGAATATAATGCCTAAACCAATGAAAAGGATAGATAGAGAGGTTGTGGCAAGTGAAAATTGGATACCTAAATATGTTGAGGGGGTTTATTTTAGGTCCCCATGTACACCCTGAGGAGGGGAAGTTCTCTGTAAACCTTAGTAGGAAAAGTTGCTCTTGCAATTTTTGGGAATTGACAAGTATACCATGTAGACATGCTCTTGCTGGCATTGACTTCAAAGGTGAAGAGATTGAACTATATGTGCATCAATATTACAAGAAGGAGATGTATGCACAATGCTATGTTGGTATAATCAGCCCAATTAATGGACAAGAGATGTGGCCTAGCACTGATAAACCTAACATTTTGCCACCTGCTTACAAGAGAGGTGTTGGAAAACCAAAGAAATTGAGAAGAAGAGAACCTGACGAGTCTCGGGATCAAACAAGATGGGGAAGATCAAACACACATAATAGATGTTTTAAATGCAAAGTATCTGGTTAGTACCACAGGACATGCACGCCCCATCTCCTTCCCAACTGAAGACAACAACACTAATGCCCCACCTGTTGACAACAACACTGAGATCCCACCTATTACTGACAAGAACATTGAGGCCCCACCTACTGGCAACACTGAGGCCCCACCTAGACAAAAAAAGGAGAAGAAAGGTAGAAATTTGGGATTGTGTCTAATTTTTCCGTTATATGTAATTGGGATTGTATAATAAGATTGTTGCAACTCCTCAAGTTGCTGATGTTGTAATACCTGAGCCTGAAGTTCAGCAATCTGCACAAGTTACTCATCACACTTTAATGATATCTATGTCTCTTTTAGAATACTGCAAGATCTGTTAAGAATGAAAGGAAACAAGCAATGAATGAACGGTCAAGCACTTTTACTGATGGGGCAAAGAAGTTAAAGAAGAAGGATTGAATGAATATTATTGTCTACGTTTTGTTTTATGTTCATTTGTATATTTTGGAACTGGTCATGTGTATGGGCAGTATTAAGAACCCTTATATTTTGTGGATCACTTTAAGTAAATTGTGGAAGTGTGTTTATGGTTAAGATAGAGAACACAACTTCATTTTTTTGGTAAACCTTTTTATGTTAATGGAGGTATTACATGGCTGGTATGGATTGGAGCCTTTTTTTTTTGTGAACAATGATGAATGAATAGTTAACCTCATTTATTGGTTATTATTACATGTTTATTTAATTTTTTTTATGAGCAATGAAATCAAGTAACATAAATTACAAGTTGCTTTTTACCTTATATGTATTTTTTTTATGAGCAATAAAATCAGATTACAAAACTACAAAAGTTAACAGGAACATTCATGAAATACCAGATATCTCATTAACTAACCCCAAGTTTAACAAGTGCACTCACATAAGTTAAACTCTTAGACATAGTTTTAGGACACTAATCCAAACTGCATTATACAACAACTACATCATATTGATCCGTGACAATGGTTTTCAATTACACCCCACACCTAATTACCCGTGTCAAGGGCCACCCATCATAGACAACAAGCAAATCCCAAAAATCATACACCATGACAACAAAAAACCACACATAAGCATCTTCACCTTCCATCTCTAGTACCCTAATTTGCTTTGAACCTTGCTTAATTTTCCTTTGGACACTTCACGTGCTTGGCATACATGCAGATGCTTCCTGTGCTTGTACATCTTTTGTTTATCTTCTTCTTCATCTTCTGACATGAAGTATCCTCTGGTTTTGTTTTTCTCATGAATCTACAAATAAGGCAGGTATTAGAAGAACAACGTTTGAACAAAGATTTAGAAAACTTGAAACAAAATGATAAGGAAGACTTCGAGCAAACCTTCCACTAAGAGCATCTCCAAAATCTTCTATTCGTATTGTTGAAGCTATGAGATGTCAACAATCTCATTGAGGCTCCACAGTCACAACGTTTCTTCCGAGAAATGATAAACAACGAGGATGATGATGAGTTACGACTTTTAGAAATGTCATCCCTGTGAACAAGAGATGAAGAATGGGTGAAACCCTAAATAAGGATTAAGAAAGAAGAATGGGTCGAAATCCTAAACAATAGACAAGGAATGGGTCGAAAACCTAAAAAAGAAATGAAGCTCGTCTTCAATGGCACCGTAGCAGTAGAGAGAAGGATTTAAACTCGTCGAAACCCTAAGAAAGAAGAAGGAAGGATTGGGGAAGAGATGAAGAAAGAAGGTCAAAATCCTAAATAGAAATTGGGGAAGAAAGAGTCATGTGCCACGCACGTGCCTTGTTAATACATGTCATGGCCTAACGTGTAGCCACTTGGCAGTCCGATGTGGCTGAACGTTAGCCAAGTGGCACTTAACTGACATAACGGACCTTTTCCAAAACTTTTGAAATATTAGGGACCGGTCCCAATTAAATAAACTTTTAAGGATCAAAACCAAAACTGCTCAAAGTTTTAGGGATCAATTTCATAATTTAGCCGACATTTTATTAATTTCTAAAGTGCTAGTGAAATTTGGTCCAGTTTAATGCATTTTATTTAGTTTCTAAAGAGCTTTACCATAATAACTTAATGAAAAATGATATTTATCTAATTAATTTTTTTTTGTCTTTGGAAAAAACATTTTGGCTATAAAAAATAATACATAATAATAACAATCACAATATAAAGAAAGCATGCTTGTTACTTGTAATATCATATCAAATAAGTGTATAATATTTTTTACTATATTTTATTTTAAAAAATATCACAACTTCCGTAATTATTTGTCGTTATATTGTATCATACTCTTTTTACTATTTTCTTATGAATCAATTTAATTAAGTGTTTTATTTTGATTCAAGTGGACTAAAATTTATTAAAGGGTGATTGGTTCCAACGATACATGCCTACTTCACCTTAAGCAAAAATTTAGATTTGAGTCATGAGAACGAAGAAAACCACAACTGGAATAATTATACTCAGTACATTGTGAGGCTCTTAACTTGAGCAAGATTGATATCAAGATTGGAGATAAATATTGATTTGAGCTAATGAAAAGAATCGCAAGTTGAGAGAGAAGAAGATTGATTTGGATCAAAAGTACGAAAATGCATACTCATTAACTTAAGGATATACTCATCCTTACATTGGCTAAATCTAAGGCCCATGTGGATTTAAGCCATTGGACGACTGAGATTGATGGATGAGAGTATGGTATATGTATAAACCTGGTTAAGTTGAGTACATCATAGAAAATGATTATCCGTAGGTTTTTTTTTAAACTATTTTTTTTAAAGAATTGATAAATTCTCCTAAACATAATGACCTTTTTTTTTAAAAAAAATTTAACATAGATTTACTCAGAATATTTTTTTTACACATATTCGTATACACATTTATTAGAATATGTCAATTTTAAATACAGTTTTTACTCAATATATTTTTTTTTTCAGAACAGAGTAAAAAAAAATTTAATCAAAATCATAAAAACGAGTGCATATCACCGAAGAAGAATACACATAGAATATTTTTGAAATAACTAAATTTGAAAACAAGGAAAAATAAATTTTAACCTTTGTCAGGGAGTACATAATAAATTAAAAGTAAAAAAAGAAAATCTGAATAACAAAAAAATATATATTTGTGAAAAGGAAAATACATAGGATATTTAAAAAAAAATTTAAAAAATAAAAAAAATTCTACAAGAGCTGAAAATTTTGCATTGAAAATTAGAAACGAGATCTATATTATGGACAAAAAAATATTCAAAAAAGTATTCAAAAACTGTGATTAATGTATTTTTTAAGGTCATTATTTTAGGAGAATTTATCATTAAAAAAAAAGTTTACCAAAAAAAAAGTACAGATGACCATTTTCTATGGCGCACTCAACTTAACCAGGTGTATACATACATCATGCTCCCATCCATCGATCTCAGCTGTCCAATGGCTTAAATGAACATTGGCCTTAAATTTAGGCAATGAGTATCTGCACTCATTCACAATGGATGAGTACTGTATAATGACCATTTATACATCAACTAACTAATCTAGCTATAGTTAGGTTAATTTAATTTTGTTCAATAAACTAACTATGATTAAATACATAACAAAATTGGTTATTTATCAGCTTGTGCATAGTGCTAGCTAGTTAACTAATGCACTCCTAAGTCTAGATGAACTAGTAGATGAATTAACGAGCTACAAAATTAACAATAAAATAAACAAGCAAGAGGAAAAGGGTAACAACGTTCTGCCTTCCTCAGCTACAGCTGAGATTTTATATAGCAACAAACCCTAAAGTTCCTTAATGGGTTGCCTAGAAGGTCTTAGGCCCAATAACACTGAAAACTGAAATTCAAAAGACATTACACAACTTTTAAATAAAATACTGAATAAGGCTTAAAACATAGTCCTGTAGCTTGGCTGGTGCCTTCTTACTACGAAGGGGCCTAATTGGAAGCCCATCATTACCCTCCTCTTCGACAGGACCCTTGTCCTCAAGGGTAGTGGAATTAACAACAAGGCTTGGCTGACCCGGCCCAAGGGAAGAAATGGAATTGGAAATAGGGTTTGAAGTCTTGGAGTGAGGTGTGGTTGTCAAAGTAGAAGTGGGGGCAGCAGGTACATGCATGTGACGAAGCACATGGGGTGTTGGAACGTGGGCCACGTGGTGTGCAGATATCCCCACACGATTGTGAGTGGAATCCAACGGATCTAATGTGGACGGTCCAGATGCAATAGATAGTGGTGAAGTACTAGCAGGTTCCCAAAGTACTTTAGGATGCTTGTCAGACTGAAGACTTAAGTCATTTGTTGAAACCTCTCTCAAAGAAACATTCACGTTCTCTAGAACCTCACTGTTCCCTTCTATCTCTTGTGTCTTTGAAACACTTGAAACGTTATTCTCTTCTACTGGAAAAGCTGTGGCTCTCGGTGCATCCTCTAGAGGGGATTTGTCTTCTCTTTCTCTTGCTTCACTACGAGAGGACGTAGAAATCACCGCCAGTGGGAGAGGAACCGAAACCGAGAGGGGATCTCCATGGAAACGGCGGAGGCGACTCACATGGAAGATGGGATGGATTCTCGCCGACGGAGGCAGCACCAGTTCATAGGCGACGGGACCAATGCAGCGGCGGATCTGGAAAGGACCGTAGAAACGACGGGACACTTTGTGGGAGGCACGACGAGCCACCGTGTGTTGGTGGTGGGGTTGGAGTAGGAGCCATACCCATGAACCAACTTCAAAGGTAACATCTTTTCTTTTAGAATCTGCTTGGGCCTTCATACGTTGGGTTGCTCTCTGTAAGTGTAACTTAAGATCTGATAAAAGCTTCTCTTTTACTTGCATGAGTGACTCTAATGAGGGAAGAGTGGTACTGCCTGTGATATAATGTTTGAGGTTGGGGGGAAGGCGACCATAAAGGGCCTGGAAAGGAGACATGCCGATGGAAGAGTGTTTGGTTGTATTGAACCAGTATTCAGCCATATGCAGGAAACAGAACCATGCTCGAGGGTAATCACTTGCAAAATAGAGAAGGTATGTTTCCAAACACTTGTTAGTAACTTCTATTTGTCCATCAGATTCAGGGTGATAAGTTGTTCTTTAATGTAGTGTAGTGCCATGTAATCTGAAAAGCTCTTTCCAAAATTTACTCATAAAAAGTGTATCTCTATCAGAAACAATAGATCGGGGTATACCATGGAGACGAACAACATCGCTCATAAACCTGGCAGCCAGAGATTCAGAAGTAAATTTGGAAGGCAGAGCAATGAAATGGGAGTACTTTGTGAGTCGGTCCACAATAACCCAGATGACGGTGTGACCAAAAGAAGAGGGTAAGCCTGTGATAAAGTCCATTGATAGATCTTGCCAAACTTGATCTGGTGTTGATAGAGGTTGGAGTAACCCTTGTTTGTTGTATGGCAGGTACTTGCTGCTTTGACAGATCGGACACGCGGTAGTGAAGGCTTTGGTGTCTCTGTAAAGCCCAGGCCAATAGTAGCAAGCTGCTAAGCGGGCTAGAGTTGGCTTGAAACCAGAATGTCCGGTCTCTGGGGTGCTGTGGAATTCATTGATCAGTGACGAACGCAAGCCTGCAATATCTGGTATGTTGATTCGGTCTTTGTAGAATAGAATGCCCTTCGAGAAGTGGAATTTTTGTTGCTGGTTATTATTGTTTTGTGAAGTCTGAAGTAATTGTGCCCCTTCCTGTGTGAGGTAAAACTGGGTAAGCTGTTCCAGAATGGTTGGTACTGGACCGGACAATGCTGCCATGGAAGGTGTATCCTCTGTGAAGCAACGAGAAAGAGCATCGGCAACGCTATTGGAACGGCCAGGTCTGTACTTGATTTCATAACTAAAGCCAATTAGTTTTGTCGCCCATTTCTGTTGTTCTGGAGTGTGGAGAGCTTGAGAGGTCAAATTTTTGAGGCTTTGTTGATCTGTGATAATTCTGAAATGTCTGCCAACTAAGTACTGACGCCATTTTTTTACTGCCTCTGTAACAGCAAACATCTCCCGGACATAGGCGGACGCCGCTTGCATTCGCAATGACATTTTTTTGCTAAATTAGGCGATAGGGTGGTTGTCTTGAGAGAGAACAGCCCCTATTGCGACACCGGACGCGTCTGTTTCCACTTCAAACAACTTGGAAAAATCAGGAAGGCGGAGCACAGGGGTTTCAGTCATTGCTGTTTTTAGTGTTGTAAAGGCCATTTGAGCCTCATTTGTCCATGTAAAATTTCCCTGCTTGAGGAGGTCGGTGAGAGGAGCGGCGAGAGTGGCATAATGTTTCACAAATTTGCGATAAAATCTTGTGAGGCCCAAGAAACCACGGAGGGCTATTGTGGAGCTTGGTTGAGGCCAATCGACCATTGCTGCAATTTTATCTGGGTCTGGCTTAACAGCCCCTGCAGAAATTATGTGACCCAGGTAGCTAACCGAAGTAACGCCAAAATTACATTTAGATAACTTAGCATAAAACTGGTTAGAAACTAATAGGGACAAAATAATTTCTAAATGTTGCAAATGATCACTTAAATTGGAGCTGTAGATTAGGATATCATAAAAAAAAACCAGGACAAACCGACGTAGATACGGCCGAAGCAAATCATTCATGGCCGCTTGAAATGAGGAAGGTGCATTAGTTAAGCCGAAAGGCATAACCAAAAACTCATAATGACCGTCAAAAGTTCTGAAGGCTGTTTTGTGAGTGTCGGTAGGGTGTACACGTATTTGGTGGTAACCTGCTCGCAAGTCTATTTTTGAAAATAATGTAGCTGCTCCTAACTCATCTAATAGTTCATCTATAGTAGGAATGGGAAAACAATCCTTAACAGTAATTAAATTTTGTGCTCTGTAATCAACACAGAATCTCCAAGACCCATATTTTTTGCGAACTAATAAAACTGGTGAGGAGTATGGGCTATTGCTAGGCACAACAATACCAGCCTGTAGCATTTCCTGTAACAATGTAGTCATAATTTCTTTTTGGGAATGATGATATCTGTATGGCTTAACTGAGATGGGAGAGGAATTAGGGAGAATGTTAATGTGGTGGTCATGGGCACGGGGTGGGGTAAACTATTTGGTTCATTGAAAACTTGGGAAAATTTAGTGAGTAATGGTTGTATATCTGGGTGTGGGATGGGTGGCGGTTGGGTTGAAGGTGGTAAAATAGTGTCAATAAAGTAGATTGCATGTAAGGATGCAATGGCATCAGTGGTGTGTAGTCGAGATAGTTGGTGCAGGGTCGTTGGGGTACAGGTCAGGGGGTTTTGGCCTAGGAGGGTTATAGTATGTTGTTGGTGGGTAAAGGTCATTGAGGGAATGGCAAAATCAGAAATAATAGGTCCAAGGTTCTCAACCATTCGATGCCTAAAACCACATCAGCACCCTTTATAGGGAGGATATAAAAGGGAATATGAAAAACAGTTTGCTGGATGGATAAGGGTGTGTTTGGGCATCAACCACTGCAATAGATGTGTGCACCATTTCCCACCATGACAGGAAATTGGTGAGTGGGTGTGATGGGGAGTTGCAAGTGTTTAGCAATGCGTGGTTGAATCACATTGTGTGAACTACCAGTGTCTATTAAAACTGTTACAGGAAAGCCATGTATGGAGCCACAAAATTTAAGTGTTTTAGGGGAGAGAGTACCACCTAATGCCTGGTCGGATAGTTGGAAATGAAGGGGCTCATCCCTGGGTTCAGTTAATACTTCCTCATCCACTACGGCGAATTCTTGTGGTTCCAAAGCTGTAAAAACCTCAGTATGTAGTGGGTCAGGAGGGTCATCAATAAGCAGTAGTAAGAATTGCTTTGGTTGGCAGCGGTGGCCAGCATGGAACTTTTCATCACAGTTGAAGCAAAGGCCTTGAGCCCGCCGCTCTTGCATTTGAGTGGTGGTGAGGCGGCGAATGGGTAATGTATTTCTAGTTGGGGGGTTGTGTTGCTGTAGTTGAGTAGTGTGAGGTAGGGTTGGGGGGTTGTGTTGGATGGAAGGGTTAGTGGTGGGTGAGGATGGAAAACGGTAGGGGCGGTTTTGAGAGTCTTTATTTTTTGCTTCCACAAGTTTGGCGAGGCCAATAGCATGGGATAGAGTTGTGGGCTGTAGGATAGACAATTCTCTTCGAATATCAGGATGTAGACCGGATAAAAAACAATTTAGTAAAGCATCTGAAGGCAATCCAAACACACGGTTAGATAATCTTTCAAAGGAAGTTTGATAATCTGTCACTGAACCCACTTGGTGGAGTTTGAAAAGTTCCGCTTGGTGATTTTCATAAGAGGATGGCCCAAAGCGACTTTCTAATTGCTTTGTGAAAGTCTCCCAATCAGAAAATTGGTGAGTTTGTTGCATCCACTTATACCAACTAAGTGCGTCACCTTTCATGTAGAAGGCTGCAATATTTATACGCTGATCTAGGGCAATTTGGTAAAATTGGAAATATTGGTCAGCTTGAAATAGCCAATCAAGGGGGTTTTTGCCATCAAAAGTGAGGAGATGAAGTTTAGGTGCCCTTGGGTTATGGGAATTAGGTTGTGGCTGATGTAGAAAGGTCGGTGTGGGGAAAGATTCGGGGCTTAAAAAAGGGGTTAAATGTGGATATACGGGCCCATAAGGTGAGGTAAAAAAAGGGTGTGGTGTTGATGGCGTATTTGTGATGGAGGTGGGGTTAGGGTTTGAGTGGGATGTTGAAATTGGGGGTGGGGTAGGGGGTGGGGTAAAAAAAGGAAGTGTAGTGGAGTGTGGGTTCGAGAATATGTTGGGGTTAGGGTTTGGGGTGGTTGTGGAAGGTGGAGGGTTTGGGGGTGTAGGTGGGGGTGGTGGTGGGAGGGAAGGACGTTGAGCATGTTGAAATAGATGAACAAGGTGATTAGGAGGGATAGGAGAATGTAGTAAACCTGATGGTAGTGTAGGGTGAGGTGTGCTGCCATCCATGGTATTGGTGAGTGCCATCTGAGTTTGTAACTGTAGCACAACGATCTGATCTAAGTAGTGTTGTGCAGCCAAGTGTCTAGCATCCATGGTTGATTGCAGCTGTGTGTGACAGTTGTCCATGATGGATTGTTGGTTCTCCAACTGGGTTCACATCAAATTAAGTTGTTCAGTGAGCTGCTGCACTGTGGCAGCATCTGCTCGAGGTGATGGGGGAGGGGAGTTAGACATGAAAGCACCAAATGATGCACTCCTAAGTCTAGATGAACTAGTAGATGAATTAACGAGCTACAAAATTAACAATAAAATAAACAAGCAAGAGGAAAAGGGTAACAACGTTCTACCTTCCTCAGCTACAGCTAAGATTTTATATAGCAACAAACCCTAAAGTTCCTTAATGGGTTGCCTAGAAGGTCTTAGGCCCAATAACACTGAAAACTGAAATTCAAAAGACATTACATAACTTTTAAATAAAATACTGAATAAGGCTTAAAACATAGTACTGTAGCTTGGCTGGTGCCTTCTTACTACGAAGGGGCCTAATTGGAAGCCCATCATTAACTCGGGTGTGCCAATCCAGTGTTACTTGCTTAGCAAGGTTATGAATTGGTAGCTTCGACTAGACTTGGCTTATACTGTTTCTGCACTCTGCTATCGCTACAATCATCGGCCTTTAGCTTCCCATTCTTCATATCCTTTAACAATTGCTTCGAAAGGAAGATACTTATAGTTGAGAAGAAAACAAATAGATTAGTACAATTTAAGCTGGTGCTTTTTGAATAGTCACCTCGATTTTTTTAGAAGAAAAATGTTTATGGGTATGTTTATGAAGGATTATTCTGCAAAGCATGATAAGCAATAGGTTACGTCTCTAACCATCAACCTTCTAACCTTCCTCTTCAACCCCAACTCACTATCCCTCTTCAACGTTTCTCACTCTCTTTCACGCCCACCGCCGACCACCACACCTCACCAAACCCCTCGTAACCGCATCACCTTACTCTCTTTTTGCCTTTTTCTTTATATTTTATTGATATGTTAGAAGAATATTAAATGTAATTTTGGAAAGTTAAAAACAATGGGTTGTTCTTAGGGCTTATTCTTGACATGAGGTTCAATGGTTTCCTATTTGAACTTTATGTAATAGTGATTCATGGTGGAGATTGTGGAGATTGAGGATGAGAGAAAAATTGTCTTAATACTTTTTATGTATTTCGTCAAAATTTAATTAATAGAGGACTTTTATGCAAATAAGATAAAACTGGATGTATTGGCTATAGAAGATAACAGGCAAAGCATGCATAGTGCAAGATAGCACTTATATGTTTTGCAGCCAATGCGGTTTATGAATATATTTTCCGGGGAAAGATAATATATTGTGCACCCAAGTCCTCCAAGCAGCTCTCTCTGCCTTCCAACAGTTGAAATCTTTGTAAAATCATACCTTTTTTAAAGATATCAAAGCCTTACCACTCCAAGTGCTTTGGTTTGGGAAAGCCAATAGGTATTTTAAGTCATCAGCAACTAAATTGACTTCAGATATTATTCCTCAGATACAGAGTTGTTATGTGGAGGAAGAGAGCGAAAAAGGATAAAATGGTTTGGGTGTTGCCCAGGATAAAATGATATAAAGTGTGAGACAACAGATTTTGTCCCTTGCAAGTGTGTTGGCGTTATTACAAGTATTCAAAAACTTCTTTAAATGAGCTGTGAATCTGAAATGTTACTTTGGAACATAGCGTCAATTTTTTGAGCTGATTGGTTGGCAAGGGAAAAAGCTATAATGAGGATGGCTCCTTGAATATTTTGGAGGTTTGCTCCTGGTGAGATAAATATAATCATGGGAAAGGCTCCGGTGCATCTAAATATATAACATGCACCGGTGCATGTCTTTATTTCTAGGTTTTTTATTTATTTTTTTAAAATTTAATCAATTAAAAAATATTCTATGTGTTTTCTTTTTTACGGATATGAAGTGATTTTTATAATTTGGATTTTTTTTTACTGTGTTCTTAAAAAACTGTATTGAGTAAAACTGTATTCAAAATTTACAGATTCTAATAAATCTGTATACGAACTTGTGTTAAAAAATATTCTGAATAAATCTGTATTAAAAAAATTTGAAAAACAAAAAAAAAAAATAAACCATGCACCGATGCATGGTTTAATTAACCATGCACCGGAGCCTTCCCCTATAATTATGCTTAATGACACTTTAGGGGTCGCCCTTCTAAGGTCTAAGAGTATATTTTCTGCCGCACAATGTGTATCATTTTATATGTCCCTTATTTTAATTTTTTTGTTCGTGTGTATCATCCTATATATCGCTTATTGTTAATGATCAAGAAAATAAATGATACATGGAATGACATATTGGACGGAAGATGTTGATATTCCCTCCGGTCTTATATATAGGGTACATTCTAGAAAGTTTTCTTGGTCCTAATTATAAGTCACTTTATATTTTCTATGCATAATTATTTATTGATTGTTCTCTTTTTTGCCCTTATTAAATGATTTGATTATCTATGTGTTTTTTTGTTGTTCATGAATGAGTGTGAATTTTCCAAGAAAAGTTGAGGGGATAAAATTGTAATGTTATAATATATTCTCATAGAATTCATAAAACCAACCACTTTCCTTGGTATGTGTAATTCGGTTAAGTATGCGACCAGAGGGAATACTAAGATTTCAGCTATTTATTACCTTTCGGGTTCATAGGAAAAAAAAAGTTAATGTGATTAGGTAGTCCGACCAATAAGTTATTTGAGTGGGGACTCGGGAGGGTGTAGAAGATTCACAAGCAAAACATAACTTAAAATGAGTAAAAAAAATATGTTCAAATTACTTCAAAATGAAACTCTCCAATTTAATGAGAAATAATGCAGCATTGATACTTACGGAAGACACTAAACAATGCTCTTAAATGACAGTTATCAGAAATGATTTGTCTTTTCTTTCTTGACAGTTATCAGAAGTGAAGATTAATTTCTCTCATGGCACAATGGAAACTGAAATGAGTCAAGAATGATCTAAATAATCCATACCTCACGGATAAATCTTTTTGTTACATCTCTTTAAATTGAAAGGTAAAAACCAGTTATAGATGAAATTTATTAAAAATTTGCATAAAGAGTTGTTGGAAGTCACATCAGCTGCCTCATAATATGTGGTATGGTTTAAATACCTGTTGTGCTACTCTACTCATTGCCATTTGGTTTTGAGATGGAACCTTAACAAAAAAATGCGTCGGTGTAAAATTTTTTACACCATCATACCCATTAATCTCGAAAGAGTTTATTCCCAAAATTTCCATGCTAAGCTTTAAGAGGAAAAAAATAAAACAAAACAAAACAAAACAAACCTATCGGTACAAGGAACGTTTTTTTAGCACTTTTTGATGATATAATTTTTGGGAATGTGATGTAAGGGTAAGTTACATTTACAAATTTGATTCATGTGTTAGTTGCTATAAATTATAAAACACTCCTTAAAATATGATTTATTGTTCAAAAATACCATTAACTAAAACATGAGAATCTCAAAATTTCTACCAAACATGAAAATCTCAAATTCTCAATTGAAATTTTCAAAAATGTCAAAACATTCCTTCTAACAAACATCCGCTAAATAATAAGTTTCACATCTTTTTTGGAAGGAGGTTGATATCATATACACCTTTGTTTTTTGACAAAATAAAACCTGTTCCACAAAAAAAAAAAAAAACGCTTTTGAATCACTTGGAACTTTCTAATACACATTGTCATTCTTTAAGGTTTTTATTTTAAAGAGAAACAAACCCAAAAAGGGTTTTAGTTAAGTTTTTGAGATGGTATTGGTACGAGGAAGATGGAAAGAATTGTTGAGAAGAGAAAGAATAGCAATTTTAGTTCAGCTTATACAAAAATTGAGTTTGGCAATAGGCCCATGGAATGCAAATTATATTTGTTAAGAAAAAAAGTATAGTAAGCATATAAAAACAAAAAAATTAGAATCCTAAGCAGGAATCTCATGTTAAAAAGGAAAATTAAAAAGAAAACAAGAAAACTGAAGAATAAAGGAATATAAGGATGTGCATAAAAATTATCAAAGTAAAAATTTCAAGACAATGAACAAATCCATGACTAACTTCATCAGTAATTGGCCTCTAAGACAACCTGTTCCATGGATGAAAAACCTTAGTATATTATTTGTTCCTGATTGGGCATGTTCTTAAAGTGTTCTGGTCTATTGAGCCATGTTGTTTTTCTTTTTGCTTTTTTTTTCTTCAAGTCAAATAATGGAATCCCTTCATAACCTTAAGCTGAAGATTTCTGTTCTGGTGGAGATCCTAGCACTCCTGCTGCATCAGTTACTGTTCCTGTGATTAATCCTGCTTCAATCAAGTGTACAATTAACTTAGAAATTAGTTCAAATCAATAAAATCTGAGTCAAAAACAAAACTATAGCATTGATTAATACTGAACCAGTGCCTGAATTTGAATGAGAAGCTGAAATAGGTTGTTCTGATAAGCCAGCAACTGTGAACTCTTGAGCTGAAATATCAGGGAATTGTGTCTTTTTCACATATGCTGCTGGAATAAACTGTCTACTAAGGCCATAAAAGGGTTGGTAATATGCCGGTAACAACCGAACCGGAAGCTGTTGTCCACCATATACATTATAGTAGTTTTGCTGAGAACAACATAAATTCAAACAAAAATGTAGTGAGCAGAAGTGAATTTTGTTCTCTATACCATTACTATAATTATAAAATGTCACCTTACCTATGTGAACTGCAATGATTTTGTTCAATATAGTTTTCAAGCAGATATCAAATTAGACTTAACAATCCTAAAATTGGTATGAAAGAGGAGTTTATTTCTGAAACAAACTAACCATGTCATATATTCCTTGTGGAGGAAGATAACCAGGATACCTGAATGTTGGAGGTAAACATTCATTTAGAATATGATAAAATTGATAGATAAATTTGACACATTTTTCTTTACATGTTTGAATTGCGTACCTATATGCTGGATATGGGAATGTATATTGTGGTATGTGCTGATTATAATAAGTGGGGGTGCCTTGAAATTGGGTTGGTGCCATAGTCCATGAAGGGCTACTCAATTTCTGCCTTGCTGCAACATTTGGAAGTAGGAATAACAGGGGAAAAAAATAAGAAGAGGTATGGTATGCAACCTTATTATTATACACCATAAACATGTTTGGTTTGGTTTGCAACGCGAGGTTTTAAATCGTGGTTGTGGTCGCAGTTACAGAGACTCTCTAAATCATAACATTTTGGAGTGTGGATTTTTGAGGAAAAATGGGTTCGGTTTGGTTTAAACCATGATCCCGATGCAGTTGCGGACCCATATTTAAAACCTTCTTTGCATGCCAATAATTAAGGCCAAGAATAACAATATTATTCACAAGAAATCTTATAATTTAAAAGAAAAATGAAAATGAAAGACCTGTTATAGATGAATCAATTTTTTGTGCACCAAAAGCTGCAATATTACAATTAGCTCTCCTTCCATCAATCACAGGATAAGGATTCTGGCAAGCTCTTATTGCAGAATTTGGGTCCTTGAAGGTCACCTAAGGAAAAAAAAAACACAAGTGACTAAAGTGAATGGAGGTAATGGATTAAAAAAAAAAAAAAAAAAAGAGAAAAACCAATTGAAAAAAAGGTGGTAAAAGTGTGTTTACAAAGCCATATCCTTTTGATCTTCCAGTGTTTCTGTCAGTGATGACAACAGCCTCTAAGATCTCTCCAAACTGATCAAAATAACGTTTGAGAGTGTCTCTCTTAGTCTCCCAAGCCAACCCTCCAACAAAGATCTTGGTATAGGTTGTGTCACCAACTTGTGTGGAAACATTTGGACTCATCATCATCTTGTTTTGCCTTGGCTGCTGTGACATCTGAACACACACAACACAATTCACTAAGGAAGCAAGCCCTCCCTCAGAGACTTAAAACACTTAAAGAGACAGATGGGATCCTAGGATCAATGAATAGGAACACAATGAAAAAGTCAGAATAGCCGTTTTGGTTGGTTGTAAAGTTTGAACAGTGAACCATCAATCAAATCAACACCAGAGAAAATCTTCACATCAACATGTGCTATAGTGATTTCTAGTTCAGTCTAGAGAAGCAAAACCACTTGATTTTCATACTGATGTTTCCTCAGATTCCACAACAAAGATTCCCTTAACAAGAAACAGTAATGATGAATAGTAAAGAAGGGGTTGAAATATGTTGTAGGAGAGTAAAAGAACAGAATCACATAAAACAAAAAGAGAAAGAAAAGATAACAAGGAAACTAGTGTAATAAATAAAATAACCAATTATTTATGCAAGATTTTTGCATATCACGATGTAGAGATCAGAGTAAACAAAATCAGAATTGGAGGATTTATATATTGTAAATATTTTGTATGATATTTTTGAAAAATAGTTTATACACACGTCCCGTGGATTCAGTCACATTAACTCACATACGAGTAAATAAATAATTACTTAGAAAATAAAATTGGACCAACAGCAATGACCACATCATAAACATTGCACATGTACAGGGTTTGCTCAAGGTTAAATAATAATAAAAGATATTGAAAAACTAAGTCAAATAATAAATCTATTGGCACTTCAAATCTTTTAGATAATCAATCATATTTTTTATTTTAAAAACTCTTTTAAAAAACTCTACTTTTTTAATCTTTAATTACTTGTAAAATGTTAAAAGATGTGTTTTGAATGGATAGCTCAATTAGTAAAAGTATTTAACATAAAATACAAAAGCTTATTTATGTTTTTAGTCTCTGAAAGTTGAAGGTGTTTTGGTTTTGGTCCCTAGAAGTTTTTTTGACCTTGACTAATCTTTAATTGTTTTGAAATTTTGGTTTTAATCCATGTCATTAGGAAAAATCCGTTAACTATTGATGTGGTAAGCTGAATATCACATCATCATACACGTGTGCAAGTATTGCATGCCATCGGTATGATGACGTAGATGATCCGGACCCACATGAGCAAAAGGGTCAAAGCCCAATTCACAAACAAATTTGGGTTGTGCTTTGGCCTTTTTGCTCTTGCGGGCTCGGATCATCCATGTCATCCCACTCGTGGTGCTATTGTGGTGTTCCGTTAGCCACGTCAGAAGTTAACGGATTTTTCTTAATAGCAGGGACTAAAACCAAATTTTCAAAACAATTAAGGATGAGTCAAGGGCAAAAAAAACTTCATGAACCAAAACCAAAACACTTCCAACTTTCAGAGACTAAAGACATAAATAAGTCAAATACAAATATCTCAATTTGAGATTCTTGCTAACTGCACAATTTTCTTTTGTACTTCAATTTTTGTTTCCATAAACAAACCGGTCGAGTAATGCTCCACTCATGTTTTTAGGCCCTAAAAAAAAAATAAACACCTAAAATATCTTTAGATCAATTTACCCAACTTATTGATAACTAATTGAAGAAAATTAGATGGCAATGCACGTTTTGAAATTTAATGGGGTGTTTGGTTTGGATTAAAATTATGTTTTGATTTTTTTTTAAAATAATTATAATTTAGTGTGCATGGTTGACTGGTTGTTAACACAAATTACAATTTTAGATTATATTTTTGGAAAAATAATCAAAATTCAACATTTCTCTTTCATAGATGCTGTAAATTAATTTTGTTAAGATTAATTTTTGAGGCATATCTAACTTTCCTACACTACCCTTATCATTATCCAAATAAAACAGATTAGCTTAAATTCATTTTTCATCTAAAAGATCCAAATATAAACCGATTATAATTTTAAAAAATTAGCTATACGAAACATGTATTAAATTATAAATTAATAGACAAATAGTAGTACTTCCTTTGTTTTACGAGCATTATAAAAAATGTCAATTTTTTGTCTCAAAATAAAATTTAATTAATTAATAAAAAATTAAAAACTATAAATTTTGAATTATGATTACTTGATCAATACAAAATATATTAAATTAATTATTTGATAATTTATTAATATATTAAACAAACTATTAAATACATATTTCTTTAATTTTTGAGTTTTGTAATTTTTTTTACACACCAAAAATATCCCCCAACCAACAGCTGATGACTAATCCTTCTGAATCGTAAGATCAGTGAGTTTTATCTCTACCAACAAAGTTTTTTCTATACTCACGACATGATCGAACCCCTGATATCATACTTAAGAAATACTCCTATGTATCAAATGTGTTAGGCTTTGTTGATGTAATTTTTTAACATTCTTACGATACGAAAGGAGTATCATACATTCATACTATTGATATGTTTGCCCATATCAAAGCTATTATTAAAACTTTTTAATGGGGTCCAAAGATACGTGCTTGGCTGTATTCAACTTTCTATCTTCTTTCGTCCGTTCCATCACTTATTTAATCCCCATTTATTCGTTTTCCTTATCCTTATTATAATAATGCTATGATATTATGAGGCTTTAACGCGTGGAATAATGTGTTGAAGCCATATGGAGCGTTTGGACCACGCAGAGGGACAAAAAATTCATCCACTATTCACTTTTCCAAATATTAATATTTTTTTAAAGGAAAATGGTATATATATATATATATATAAGCCTCTTTAGAAGACTTCTTAATATAAGCCTTATTTCTAATTTCTAATAGTATTAATTACTTCTTTGCCACAAACACCCCTATTTACTCAATATTTTTTAGATTTTCAATAATAATAGGGATACTTATGAAAAGTATACCAAATATTTACATTTTCAATACCACTAATAATATTAACTAACTTTCTTAAAGAGAGTAAAATTGGTCAAATGGTGCTTATATATTAAGAATCGGAGGGAGTAACAAGTATTTTGAAAGTATTATTTAAATAAATAAAATAAATAAAAGAGATATTTTTATTATAGAAAATGATACGTATAATATATTGAACTTAAATTTTTAATATTAACCTACTTAATTTAAAATACTTAAACAATATCTTTAAAATACTTGTTAGCGTAACTTTTTTTTAAATAAAAGACTAATGTTCTTATAAAAGAATAAATAAAAGATGAATGTTATTAATTAACAAAAGCTTATGAAGAGTCATTCATTAAAAAAAACATTAAAAAAATGAAATATCATCAATCCACAGATTATTTTTTGGAAAGAAAAAAACTTGCCTAGCTAAGCAGTTTGCTATAGTATTCGTCTCTCTATGTTTGAAAAAAGCCATCATAATATGTTAAAAAGGAAAATGGTATCATGTACTCTAAGTCATTATAATTTTTTGAGTGAATGGACACTTTGGTCCTTCAAGTTTTTCAACAGGGACACTTTAATCTTTCAAGAAATTTAATTCATTTTTAGTCTCCAAAGTTTTTCAAAAGTATCAATTTAGTCCTATTTTCGTTAACTACTTCGTTGAGGGACTAAATTACTACTTTTGGAAAACGTGAGGGACTAAATTGGTACTTTTGGAAAACATGAGGGACTAAAAATGAATTAAATTTCTTGAGGGACTAAAGTGTCTCTGTCGAAAAGCTTGAGGAACCAAAATGTCCCTTCATTCTAATTTTTTTTTTACATCAAGAATATCTTGGCATCAAGCTTAAAAAACATAGTCATTTATCAATTTTGTTAGACTTTATTGATTTTTTTCATTGTTTAATTAAGTAAATAAAAGAGGTATTTTTATCTAAAAAAACAATGCCTTTAATATATCAACAAATGTTGAATTCAATTTTTCTACGTTGACGTACCTTTTTTGCCATGCTTAAACAATACATTTAAGAAAAATGATTTAGAGATCTAATCTCTTCGTCCCATTATCTTGGAAAAAGTCAAACAAGTCAATGAAAATAAGAGAGTATCTTTTTAATATAATGCATGATTCATTTATTAATTACAAATTGATATTACACAAATTTTCGTATCATTGCAATTAATACATATTGCAATATTATCTCCAAAAAAGATCTTTAAATGTGTTTTCCTTATTTACTTATCAATCATCGATACAATATACAATCTTTAAGATTTTTCATTGATTATTTTACTTTAATATGGGACAAATTTTTTTGCATTTTTTTACCAAGATAATGGGACGGAGGGAGTACAAGCCTACAAACCTACACATAAGATTATGACAGTTGTTATTTTCAAGTTAAAAAAAATTAAATAAAAAAACTTAAATGATAAATGTCAATATCCTAATGTGTAAGCTTATGATTAAGTCTCTCAATGATTTCTCTACCTTTAAAGTACTTGTTAGCATAACCATATTTAAAAAACCGTTTGCTTAACTTCAATATTTAGAAATTAAAAATAGTAAGATTGTTTTGGGAATATAAATCAACTACTCCCTCGTATCTTTTATATAAGACATTTTTGAGAAAAGTTAGGTCTATAAAAAAAAACAGGGATTAATGTTGTTAGTTTTATTGGAAATATAGATATTTAGTATATTTTTGAAAACTACTCAATTACTCATGTAATTATTATTTTGATTTAATAAAGTATTTTTGGAAAAAATAATTAAAAATGTTATTGAAAATTGGAATGAGATCTTATAAATAAGACCAATTTTTTTTTAAAATGTTTTATACTCCCTCCGGTCCTATTTATAAGACTCTTTTGGGGTTTTTCACTCCCACAAAGGAGAGTGGATAAATTTGTTAGTGGCATTGGAAATGTGAAAATTTGATATACTTTTTCAAAACTACCCCTATAATTATTATTGGAACTCTAAAAAGTGTTGACTTTATAGGGATGTTAGTGGAAAGAAGTAATTAAATGTTATTGAAAATTGGAAAGGGGTCTTATAAATAGGACCAAAATAAAAACCCCAAAAGGGTCTTATAAATAGGACCGAAGGGAGTATATAAGATTGGATGGAGTATATTTTAAGTATTATTATATATTTATTTTTTTAATGCAAATAAACTTCATGTGTCACCAAGATCACCTTATTGAGACTAGTCCTGCACGAGGTCGCGTTTCTATGTTTCTCTTAGCGGGTGTGTTAACCAGGAATCGAACCAAAGATTTCTTAGTCTCAGATCTCATTCCCAAATTTTTAAGTTGGAGGATCGCGCTACTTGAGCCAACCCCGTCGATAAAAAATAAAATAAAATTAAAAAAATCTATCTTATCTCCTGTTCCTGTAAAGGAGGAAGAACGTCAGGGATATTAAGCCATCCGCGAAAATTAAGATAAGAAATTAATTAAAAACAAATATTTCCTCCGTCTCTAAATATAAGTACTCCCTCCGTTCCATATTATCTGTCACTTTAGCATTTTTAACTTGTTCCAAATTATTTGTCGCTTTAGGAATTCGAGGATGTATTAATTGATTTTTTCCACCTTTAACCTTGCATTTAATGTGTTGAAATATGTGAAATGAGTGATAATTAATGTGCTTTGAGGGTATTATAGTAAAGTTATTTAATAATTATCTTGAAAATTGAAATATTAAATGACTTTCTTAATCTGTGTGAAATTGCTAAAGTGACAGTTAAATTGGAACGGAAGGAGTATTAGATAGTGGATTTTGTTTGTCTCTAGATATAAGCATTCATTTCAATTTCCAATAATACTACTCCCTCCGGTCCTATTTATAAGTCACAATCTAGAAGGATTTTTTGTCCTATTTATAAGTCACTTTGTATTTTCTAGAAGGCATTTATTGCTATTTTCTCTTATTTGCCCTTTGTCCATTAATGTGAAGTAATACAATGTGAAATTTCCAATGCAAGTTAAGAAGGTAAGATTGTAATGTTGATGTATTTTTTTAAAGTTTCAAGAAATCTAACTACCCTCCTTGGTCCATGTGATATGGTTAAGTATACCCTATAAATAGGACCAGAGGGAGTAATTACTTCTTTTCAACAAACACTCATGTTTAGTCAACACTTTTTAGAGTTTTAATGAAAATTATATGGGTAATTTTGAAAAATTATAGTAATACCAAATATTATCATCATTTCTAATATCACTAACAATATTAACTACTCCCTCCGTTCCAATTTAATTGTCACTTTAGAAATTTCACACGGATTAAGAAAGTTATTTAATACTTCAATTTTCAAGAGAATTATTAGATAACTTTACTATAATACCTTTAAAGTATATTAATTATCACCCATTTCACATATTTCAACACATTAAATACAAGGTTAAAGGTGGAAAAAATCAATTAATACATCCTCGAATTCCTAAAACGACAAATAATTTGGAACAAATTAAAAAGGCTATAGTGACAGATAATATGGAACGGAGCGAGTAACTTTCTTAATGCACTTGAAAGTTCACTTTAACTGCTTATATTTAAAGACGGAAATGTTATTATAACTTGTTCAAGCGCGCTAATACTATTTTCATCTTTAATGTAAGATCTTTTTGAGAGATTTGATGTCTATTAAGAAAAATAATTAATATTGTTAGTAAAACTGAAAATATAAACATTTGATATATATTTTTTTAAAACTATTCATATAACTCTTATTGAAATTCTAAAAAAGTGTTCAGTAAATAAGGATATTTGTGAAAATAAGTAACTAAATGTTACTACTATTTGAAAGTGTAATGGGATCTTATAAATATGGAAAAAAAAATTTATAAATGGTCTTATATTAAAAGAATGATTAAGTATTGCATAATGGAAAGAAGTTTTTAACAGTTAAGAAAAAACATAATTTAAAGTTTTCCTTTAGCTCTTTAAGATGGGATGCTTTTGTAAATTTTCAACCAACCATTAGAGAGTTAGTCTTACAATTATTCCTGTGAAAAAGAGAAGAAGAAAAATTAATAAAATGAAAAAGAATTTATGAGGGAAAAGTATTAGTGTAACAAGTTTTTGGAGACATAGAACAATTGCTTGAATAGCTTTATATATACTTGGCCTTTGGCGTTCGTACGTTAAGAGTTTTATGGTATATAGTATTAATGCCACCCCATTTATCTTTTCCATTTGTTTGTTTGTCTTCAACCTTTTTGTGTTTTGGAGTTTTAATTTTCGTCCACCCCAATCCGCTATAGCCTATAGCCTTTTAGGTAAGGTACTTTTAATATGAGAAAAGAGATGTCACCCATTTAGGGTTAAACTTATCCACTTAGAAAAACTTTCTAGTTTGAAAAGGTAGTGTTATAAAGTTGCATTGATATGATGATGAGCCGTTCTTATTGAATCAAAAGGAAAAGAAAAAATTGGTGAAAACGATTTTGATCGTTTTTGAATCAAAATCAATTTTAATGACATTTGCTTTAGCCTACTGGGGTGGAATTTCTACATCAAGATAATTTTGTGGTGTCTTGAGGCTAAATGCTTAAATAGTAAGAGGAACTCGAAGCAATAATGTGTGGAGCAAGGATTTTGCGACCTCACCCTTAAACAATATTATTTCATTTTTTTTTCCACAACCGGAGTGTCCACCGTCGATCGCAGTGACTAATCTCCTCGCTGGCTTGTAGGCACCTCTAATGGGTGGGACAGGTGGCCCCGAGATTTAACGCTGCTGCATGCACAAGGCAGGATTCGAACACCTGACCTTGCTTAAGCGTGGATCAATCCCTACCACTGAACCACACGCTCGGGGTTATATTATTTCATTTTTAGATAATGCTATCTTTTTTTTTTTTGAACTAAATAATGCTATCTTATTGCAATGGTGAAAAACCAAAATTTCTCTTAAATAAAGCCTTAGCTTTTGTTTGGGATTTGGATTCTCTTCCTTTGTGGAGTAAGGTCCAAAAATGCAAGCCCATTTTGTTTATCACTTGTTAACTGATTGGGGTAAAATCCAGGGTAAGAAATCAGAGGGAGAATACATCAAGTGAGGAATATAGCCAAAGAGAGAAAGAGGAGCAAATATGTTTCTGGTTCAGCTTCATTCAAACAACATTTGCAGATTCATTAACCGTCAGATTCCATTCAAATTTGGAGACAAGGTTCGTGACGCTCTTCTCTTCATATGCAACAGTGAAATTCGCATTTGGCCCTATGTACAGTGAATTATTTAACTCGAATAGCAACAATGTTTATATGGATTTTCATATTCATTGTTTGCTATTGTAACCTTTATTGGTTTAGTCTTGTTGGTTGGTTGTTAACATATGTTTATGCACTTGGTACTTGTACTTTGACTTGATCATAGTGGAGTTTGTTTATTGGTCTTAAAGACTCATGGGTATTTTACTCTCCATTTGATAGGTTTTTCCCACATTAATATTTGATGTGTTCTTGTTGTTGGTTGTGTTGTTATTCTATATATTTGTTAGTTCCTACTAATAGGTTCTTGCAAGTGGCGAATTGGATTTTCGTATTATATTCCCAATAGTTCTTCCCTTTCCCTCACAAAATAGGGATATCTTGGGCTAACAGTTGGCAATCTGTTGGACCGAGTCCAGTTAATGAAGGCCACCTTCTCTTTGGTCCACAAGCAATGATTCAATGAGCATGGATTACCATTGGAAAGTGGACATATGGTTTTTACATTCTTGCTTTTGACTGCTGAGCCCCAAAATCAGTGATTAGTATATTTTTTATGTGTATCAAAGTTGATAAGTCGACAATTGAAAACTAATACATTTGAAGCATAAAAATAATTAAAATATGTTTTATATTTATTAACAATTTTTTTTTCATATACATAGCATAAATTGAATTCTTTACATCACTTTTCAAAAAATTAACTATCTATTGTACCTTATTGATTTTCTTTAACATTTTAGCAACCATGTTAAATAATGTCCAACTAAATTATGTAATTTTGTTGCAGAACTTCCATTTGCAATTTGCAAAGAGGGTCCCAAACCTTCTTCTTTTATTTTTAATTTTCTCTCTTTCTTAAAAATAGGCTTAAATATTTTTTTGTCTTTTATTTTATTTTTAGGTTTTAATTTGATCCTTTAACGTTAAAAAAGTCAATTTAGTACTCTATGCTTCTAACGTATGTTAAATTCATCATTCTATCATGACAGTATTAGAATTTCATCGGAATACATTGATTTTACGATAATTTTCTTTTTAGATCAACAGAATCTGTATTTTGTCGCCAAAATTTGCAATTTTAAAACAAGAAAGACAAAAACATGGATGAAATTTTACCCTAAAAAAAGTGGAACAACATTGACATTTTACCAATCAAAGTATTAAACACATTGGAAAACGTAGATCTAGACCAAATAATGTAGATTCAGGTGAACTAAAGAAGGAATATTATGCAAAATCAATATATTCTGATGAAAATCTAACATTGTTATGGCGGAAGGATGAAATTGACAAACATTAGGAATATAGAGGGCGAAATTGACTTTTTTAAAGATAAAAGATTAAATTGGAACCTAAAAATAAGAAAAAGAATAAAAAAATATTTAAGCCTAAAAAATGAAAAAGTTGTCAACTAATGGTTGTAACAAAAAACATTTTTGGTCCGCATAAGACAGCCCAGTTGGTGGCTGCAGGGACACTTAGGATTTCCCCCTCCCTAGGTCATGGGTTCTAGTCCCAGACCTCCCATGTAAACAAAAAAAAAAACATTTTTGTTGTACAAATATCCTAATATCCTATAGCTAAGAGATAAACTCCCCAAACAAACAGGGATCCTTCAATTCCTCTCTAATAATTTTTCATACACATATGAATACTTGTATGGAATTCAGAAAAACTAAGAGCTTCAAACTATATTCTACTAGGACCAATACACGTAGTTGAATCGTAATATTTTTTGGTATATATGTGTATGTATTTTAGGACTATTACTTCTTGTAATAATTATATATATATATATATATATATATATATATATATATATATATATAGACATGATATCATTCAGCTTAATTATTGATTCAACAGGTTGTGTCAACTCAAGACGCTACAATGTTTCGGATGATTATTGAAGCTTAATTTAAAAAACATTGGTGGAAGACTGTAAAAAATGGAGATTAACATAAGAAAAATGTTAATCAAAGCGTGTGGTTTAATGGTATGGATTGATCCATGCTTAAATAATGTCAGGTGTATGAATTATGCCTTGTGCATGCAGCAGCGTTAAATCTCGGGGTCAGCTGTCCCACCTATTAGACGTATCTACAAACCAACGAGGAGATTAGTCATTGCGGTCGACAGTAGACACTTCGGTCTTGAAAAAAAAAGAAAAATGTTAGTAACAAATAATTTAAGGATATTGTTAAGCAATAAAAAGAGCATTTTTATATTGAAAAGTGATGCAATTAATATATTAAAAAGTATTGAATCCTATTTTTCAATATTGATTTACTTTTTTTTTCGCACCAAGGGTATTTTTCGATCGATAGCCGAAGATTAATCCCTTTCAAGCTGTAGAGATTACCGAAGTGGATTTTGCCTCTACAGCAGGAATCGAACCCCTGATATTATGCTTAAGGAATTCCGTCATTTACCATCTGTGCTGAACCTCGTTGATACCTCGTTGATATATTGATTTAATTTACATCTTTTAGATGCTTAAACAATAACATTAAAACACTTGTTAACGTAACTTTTAATAGAAGAAAGTGGTTTTCTGGTATCAATCACCAAGCAGATAGCTGTGAAAATGAAGGGCCAGTCATTTGTAACAACCACATTATTTTGCCGGACCCTTTTTACTGTTATGTATATTATATTTTTTAAAAAAAAATAAACAAGTGGTATACACACCTTCATTAGATAAATTGCATTGAAAAATAAATACATTAAATAAATTAATGATTCAATAAAAAAAACACAAATGATTTTTTTAATCTCAACGACTCTTAAAAATATGAGTTTTAAGAAATAATATGTATTAAAAAGTAAAAAAAAAATATATATATTCTATGCTTTTCTAGAAAATATTACAATTTTTGAGTATTTATCCTCTTACACTAAAAACTCATAAATCAAATACACTGTTATTAGTAGTATAAATTATTTAGGCAAAACCATTAAATTGGTTCTGTAAGTTATTTTTTAATTGCGATTCCGTTTCTTAACTTTTTTCGTTTCAAATAAGTTTTGAAGTTGTTGCTGTGTAACAAATTAGTTCTTTCCGTTAATTTTTTCCATTAAGTAATACGTGTCTCTCAACTATTTGTGTCACACATTAAAAAAAATGGTTTAATGGTTTTTTTTTAAATTCTTGGGGTGACACTTGTCACTTAATAGAAAAAATTAACGGAGATGAATGATTTGTTACACGGTAACAATTTTAGAACTTATTTAAAACAAAAAAAATTAAGTAACGAAATCGCGGCATAATTTAGGAGTTTTGCCTATATTTATTAGTAGCTGATTTTACCGACAAACTCAACTTAGAGAGGAGTGTTTTCCATAAAGGATAGTGGGATACTAACCCCAAAGTCCCAGCTGACGCAACATAATAATACCAATGAACAACACAACGGAAAATGAGAGTGGGACAAGATAGAAAACGTTGCAAAAACAAACTTGTCTAGCAAAAGCATAAAGCTTTTAAGTTTTAAACTTTAAACGACCCTTCCTCCTCTAGCCACCATCAACTTTAATCTCTAACAACCCATTGCTTTAGAAAGTATGAAGAGCTTGCTAATTAAAGGAGCCTCCTTAAGTAATCATCAAGAAGACGAAAAGCAAGTTAAACAAAGAAAAATAAGCGTGTGGAATTCTTATTGTAGCTCCTATAAATGGCACGAAAACTAAACAAGAAAAATGGTTACAATGGAAATCATGCTCTTTGAACCTTTGTATGTGACTAACTAGGAGAATTCAATGAAAAATCTTGCATGGATTTTGCAAAAGCAGTGACCCTGGCTTATTGGCGTGGAGTGCGGACCACGGTCCTAGAGAAGGACGTGGACGCCGTTAGATGCAAGACCTAATCTCTATGTTTTAAAATAATTGTCATTTTACTAATATACTAGTGCTTGTACCTGTGCATCGCACGGGGTGAAATCATTTAGAGTCATTATAAAATATACTCGGTATTTGGCTATTTATTACTCCCTCCCTTTCATAATATTTGTCCTTTTAGCCTTTTTTCTTGTTTCATACTTTTTGTCCTTTTAGAATTTCAATAAATAAACATATTTTTCTTTCCAATTTTAACCTTTCATTCAATCATTTCATTCACTCCTCATTAATTATACTTTTATCATATCTCTCATCTCTAAACCACTATACATTAATTAATGGACACACTTACTAATAAAAATTAAATACTACTACAATTTTCAACAAGGATTAAATAGGGACATTTTGGACAAACTATACATAATACTTACAATAATTAATACTTTCTTAATCTGTGTGCCCAAGTCCAAAAGGACAAATATTATGAAACGGAGGGAGTATAAAATTAAAACTTTAAAGAGCTTTGTGACTAATTTATTCTGGACTTTTTGAGGGTAACTCTCGGGAAAAAGTTATATATATATATATATATATATATATATATATATAGACACACACATATAGAGAGAGAGAGTGTGTATGTGTCTTACCTCCTGCGTCTGACCAAGATTCTGACGTTACTTGTCAGCAAAATTGGTCAGAATTGGTAGAAGGGATATATGACAAACCCATAAGTAACTTCGGAGAGTCAGATATTGAAAAAATAAGAATACGGATATCTGGCAAAAGTATCCCAAACTTCAAAAACTTGTGACATAATAATGTCTTTCTCTAATTAGAGTAGCACAATGATGAGTGACTGGACAGCCAGTCAGTCGCTAAGGACAAGAGATACAACAACTCTGGAGTCCATTTCCACCGATAGATTGGAAATTCCCGCATCTTTGGCTATTCTTAAGCCCCAAAAAAGATCCCACAATCACAGAAGGGGTAAACCCCAAGTTACAAGAACATCCCTTAAGGAACAAACCTGTGGACAAAGATCTGCTATCCCAGAGCTTGTTCCAAAGCCCGTATCCACTACACAAATTTTAGAAAACTGAAAAATAACTTTCTCACTATGATGACATTTTTATAATATTTAATGAAGTTTAATTGGTTAGAAACAGAGAAACAAGAAGTTTTGAGACAGAGGATCCCCATCCCAGACCTGTGGCATCCCGAAAAACTCCTTCACATGCCGCGCTGCGGGACGTGGGACGAACAGATCCACCAATTAACCAGAGGAGTTTCCCAAGCCACAGAAATTTCATGCTTTAAGTAATAACACAAAAATTGTTTTTTAACTAGGAAAGAAAAAGATAACAATATATGAGAGCGTTTTTCATTAATTTGTTATCATCATCATTATAGTGGCGTGCATTTCTTTCAATGGTAAAAATGTATATAAAGATAATTTTGACAACTTTTTTTTAGATTTGTGGATTATAATTTTAAAAATGTAGATGAATAAATAAATAGAAAATAAATAAAACCGAATGAATCGAGTACAATCTGTTATTTGGGTCATTCTGAGATATTTAAGGACTGTTGGTGATCATTTCATTTAAAAAAAAAAATTCAAAACTAAAACAATGGGGCTAAAACAAAATAAGTCTAGTAAATAAAACGTAATTGGTTTCATTTTTTCCGTACTATTCAGGTCATGTAAAAAAGCTATGCATTCTATATAAAAAGCACACCTAAAAACCTATGCGTTCTACATTATTTTTTTAAAAAGATTATGAATTCTATATAAAATGCACAACTAAAAACCTTAGACACAAACTCCTTTTTATAATACCGGCAATTATATAGATATTTGGGAGAATGTTGTGTTTTACTCTTTATACGTCATTTTTTTAGATATGTGGATGATGGATATTTAAATCTAGATTATTTTTCTTAAATAATTTGATTATATAAATGTTGGTGGTGCAAATTTTCACAATAATGAAATACTTATAGAGTTATTTTAGTCATTCTGGACAGACACTTTTGGTCCTTTCTTTTTTGGCGTTGTCAATTTTATTTGTTTAAATCTAGATTGGTTTTCTTGATAATTTTTGTTGCATAAATAATTGGGGTGTAATTCATTCACGGGTTTAAAAACTTTAAAAATATTCACTTTTTAGATTTGTCGGCGATTGTTGGATAAGTTAAAGTTTTTTTTTTTTTTTTTTTTTGGTTTACATGAGAGGTCTGGGACTAGAACCCATGATCTGGGGAGGGGGAAATCCTAAATGTCCCTGCAGCCACCAACTGGGCTGTCTTACGCGGACAAAGTTTGTTTTTTCTTTGTCGATGATTGTTATATAATTTAATGCAATTTATTCATGGTGTTGGATTCTTTTGAAAAATAATTTTGGTTATTCAGATTTGTGGATAACTAGTACCATACCTATGCACGGCAAATAGGTTCGAACAGAATCATCATGAAGAATATTGGTAAAATTATTTATCATAATTTAAAAAAGAGGTAAAAATTGTAATTGATTATATAGGACAAAATGATACAAAAAAAAAACAAACAATACATAGTGCATATTTTGTATATAATAAACTAAAAATGGAATATTGTAAAATTTATATAATATAGCAATATATGCATTATCAAAGGGAATAGAAAGAATATTAATATTCTTCTTATAAGACCATAAATGTCGAAGTTAGAAAAATATAAACTATATCATTGGAAAACTTCAATAATTTACATGATTAATGTACAGTACATCTGATTATAAGTAAATATAAAAAATCATTAAGATGCAATTTATATATTGGGAATGAGAAGTAAAAGCTAATGAGATTAATTGTAATCAAAGAAATTAGCTTTAACAATGTGGAGGAATAAATTTCAATGTGTATTTCGACCAACTATATATTCTGTACTTCAATTAATGATGATTAATCATAGACTTGAAGTACACCAAAATTAAAAAGACCTAAAATATAATAAAAGGATATAACATGAATAACCAATAACAATAGACAAAATTAAAGTTTAAAATTCGTAAATAGCATTAAAATTAAAGCAGAATACGAAAAGATAACCAGTGTTCAGTCACAAAGTACAAAAAAACCAGATAAAAAAAGGTTACGAAGTCCAAAAGCCACAGAAAATATAAGAAAATTAGAGACAAGTAAATTAAAAAAAAATCATCTTCATCATCGGTGTCCTCTTCCGATAACCACATTCCACCTTCATTGCTTCCATCTGTATCTTCATCATCAAACCAGTCCTCTTCAGAATCCCACATTTCATCTTCCTCGTCGGTGTCCTCGCTCTCCTCAAATTCAACCTCATCTTCACATTCATAAAGATACAATGGTGAATCAGGTCGAATGAGGTCATCCCACTGAGGAATTTCAACGCGGAATCTTTCTCCTCCAACATAACAAAAATGAACTTCCTGACCATCAACCAGACCATAACGATTCTGAATAATTGTCCACCCTTTGAATATTTGTTCACCAGCGTAGCAGATATGGAGGCGTATGACATCTGCATCTGGAAGATGACATGTCCAATATCCACCAGCTTCTTTCGACCATTTATTCAACCACTCCTTAGCAATATAAAAGATAGTCTGCGTATTTATAGATACAAACGGTGAAAAAATTATTAAACGATGCGTAAAGTAGTTTAGAAATAAAGAAGTCTTAGTTGAAAAAATTCGCAAAAACTAAAAAGTCACTATCACATACCTTCCTGGAGTCATTGATTACAATCTGACGGTATAAAGCTGGCAAGAAGTTGACGTTGTTTGCAAGAGCCATGGTGTTTCTGAAACAGATGAATTAAAAATGTAAATTGATTAGTTGATGAAGCAGATGATTAAATGATGGTTAGAGAACTATTGACGAAGATAAAAAGAAATTGGTAGAAACACTTAGAGTACGACTTTACCGTGTATTTCAAGAACCAATAGTTTAGTATTTGTTTATAACTGTTGTTATAATGTATTTCAGGGACTTAGTATATATACTTCAGGCTAAATCGTCTGGAAAGGGAAACGTCGCTACAACTGAAGAGACACAGTTCTTTAGATTTCTGCATCGAAATTGGTTTTTAATTTATTAACATTTAATACCCCGAACAGTTGCATGGCTAAAGGTAGGTTGAGTTGCAGTAATTGTATCGGTTAGCGAGAGAGTAATTGTAGTGAATCCTATGGAAAAAACCGTTCAATGGACAAAATATATGAATGAAGCGCGGCTGACATGTTTATCATAATCTCATTTCCATATTGTATATGATGAAGCTACCTCTATTTAATTCAGAATACCTAAATATGAACTTTTTTATGATAATCATAAATAAGTTCTTTAATAATATAGAATTGACATAGTATGTTAAAAAAAATGCTTAATAAATTATAATGGGATAATTTTATATCTCTTAGTTGATAATTTTATATAATTTTAATAAATTAACCATTTGCAAAAAAAAATTTGTTTATTAAATAAATTTTACAAAAACATTATAAGAGTATACATTCTGCATTTTCTTTTATAAATCTGAGAAAAAGAAAACAAAATTGAATTGTCAGTGGGCTTAGGAAAGTAAGGCCCACTTTATTGTAGTGGTGGAGGGAAGTTAAAAATTAGAACGGTTACATAAAAATTTGAAAGGAAATACTACACTGTACTTCCACATTCAGGGAACAATATATCAAAAATCAGTAAAGATATTAATAGAAGGAATAATCTAGAAACCTAAGTTTCTCGTCAGTGTGGTGAAAGTAGAAAAGAATCAGAGGATTCGAGAAAACTGATATAGTTTTTGAGCTTTGGAGGTCATTTTCAAGGGTTTGAAAGAAAGCAGGATTGAAAATCTTGGATTCATTTCAACTTCGACATCAACCAGGTAAAAAATTAACTTCACATCTTCAATATTTTTGTGTATGATTGACGAAATTTATACTGTCATCAAAAGCGATTAATATGTGTGTTTGGAAACATAATCAACAGAAATAAGAAAAGAAAAAAAAGGAAAAAAAAAATTCACTGATAATGAAGCGATTTAATTTTTTGCATTGTGTATTGAAAAAGAGTAACTGGTGAATTCGATGATATGGTAAAATTTAAAATCAATATCCTGATATTTATTGAAGCATGATCTTTGTTGGTTTCTATGATACGTTACTCCACTTTTTAAACCCCAAATTTGATTGATTAGATGGGTACGAGAAGAGGGGATTAAAGCTTGGAGGGAATGAAAATTGTGAAATCATCGTTGATATAGAATGAAAATGAACTGCTATAGATTTAATTGAAAAATAGAGGTAGATCCGTGCAGTATGGGCTTGCCGAGCAAGTGGGAGAAGGAGGTTAAGAAGGCATAAGAGAAGTACAACACAATCGATTGAGGTCCATGCCAAAGTTACCGAGGGATGGTACCTCAATTGATAAAGTACATAATTTAATTTATGGTTTATGCGTTGATACTGATCTCGATTTGCCTCCTTTTCCCAGGTATGGGTCGCAGAGTTACAAAAGAACCTGAGCATTACCCATTGCCAAACAACTCAAACGAATATGAATGAGTTGATAGAGAAGTGGTCGGAACATGCTCGGAACTAACAACTAATGAGTCAATTGACCATGTCAGGTCAATCCTGCTGGCAAACACTGCAAAAGATGGAGCGAATGACTATGGAATTTTCCCAGTTGGAAGAAACGAGCGAATTTGCACAACAGTGCCCCAAGAGAATCTGGGATTTTATTTTTACGAAGAAGTGATAACAAAACTTGGGATAAGAATGCCATTTAGCAATTTTGAAATGGGAGTCTTGAGGACTCTTGGAATTGCTCCTTCACAACTGCACCCGAACGCTTGGGCATTCGTAAGAGCATTCCAACAAATCTGTGGTGCAATGGAATGGCAATGTACACTGAGAACATTCTTTTATCTTTTTGTACCTCAATCTAATCCATCTGTAAAAGGTTCAAATAAAAAAACATGGGTATCATTGAAATCAAGGAATGGATACAGTTTATTTACAAAATTTACAGATTCATGGAAAACATTCAAACCTCTTTACCTAAAGTATAGATATTTAGGAAAAAGTGTTAGTTGGTTCATGAGAGCTGGTGAGACTCACCCAATACCTTACTTTCCACTGCATTGGAGTCAAACATTCTATCAATACAGTGTGAAAAGTTACACCACTGACTGGGAAGATTTGACAGACTCTGAAAAGATTGTATGCAGACAATACAAGGAATATTTATTAAAAAAAATGATTGTAACGAAAGAAATAGTCAACATTGCAGAGAACCAAGTTAGAACGAAAATTGGTAAGAAATTCAGTATTTCATATATGCTTTAGAGAATATCAACTGATGTGTTTTATTTCCTTTACAGAGGAAATGGCTGATCGGATTGAGAAATTAGCAAAAACAGGGAGGAAAAGAAAGAATATAAGTACGAGGGGTACAGAAGGAAGCTCAACTCCAAAAATCACAACAACTCAAGCATCTGAAGAAACTGCCACAGGTACATCTGGTCCTGTTACAGTTTTGAGTGAAGTGCAAACAATTTCAGAACCAGCAGGAAATGATCAGGGGGTTATAATAACTGAGGTGGCTAACGAAGAAGATTCACAATCACCAGAACAAGTGTTCAGGAGACGAAGGCTGAGTAAAGGAAAAGCAATAGCGGTTGAAGTTCCAAGGTGTGAGAATATCGAACAAGAGGATATGCAACAAGAGGAGACTGCCTCGGTGTGGGATAAAAAGCTACATGAGAAGTTCCCAAATTTCATTTGCACAGAGCAGGATAAGGAGTATCTTTCCAAATTGTCGGCAAATGGATGGGGAGATCGAATGAGCAGCCTGACAAAGTTTCTGTTACGAGGTGCATGCATCACACACTTTCTGTTCCAGAACAAAGAAGATTTGTATGAAGGCATTAACAACGAGCAGAAAGAAGCAAGGGGAGTAACAGCAGCCAAAGAAGCAAGCCTTTCAGACGAGCTAAAAAGAGTTCAGTCGGAACTTGAAAACTTGCATGCTGATCGCAATGAATTGATAAAGGAAAGAGATGGTTTGAAGGAAACTGAAAACAATGCAAAGACAGAAAATAATAGGATAACAAAGGGGTTAGAAGATGCGAATCAAAAAAATGCAGAGTTAACAGAAAGTGTGCAGAGGATGACAGCTGAAGCAGAGAGGCAAGCAAGGATTTCAGATAAGCTGCGACAACAGGCACTGAAGCATAAAAAAGCAGCGGCAACTAATCTGTTTGATTGTGAAAAAAGTGTTTTTGATTCATTCCTTAATGCAATTAAACAGATTAAGCATCTGAATGGGCAAACTGAATTAAGGGTCATTGGCGCACATCCATTCCACAAAATTAAGGATGGAAAGATGATTAATCTGACCGAGGAATCAGAAGTGGATCTGGATGCTGAAGACTTGTTTAATCCACTAACTGATATAGTGAAAGAGCCGCCATTTGATGATTCAAATATTAACCTATCAGACATTGAGTCTTAGAGGTGGGAAGATGGAGGAATCGCCATCTAGATGCTGAAGACTTGCCTGATTCTGTCTTATTTTTTTTTATAACTTCATGTTTTAGAATTATGTTAGGAGAAGAAATTTAAGAACTGCGTATTTGTTTAGTTTATTGGTACATGAACATCTTCCTATGATATGTTTAAAGTTAAGAATATTTAAATTGAAACCAAGAATTAAAAGTTTTCGTTTACTTATAAATTTTTAAAAATTTAGATTGAAAAATATTAATCAGAAAAAATTGATGTATAAAACATACTCCCTCCGTTCTTTTTTTATAACTTACGGTTGGGTTAAAAAAGTTGGTTTTAAATATAAGACCCTCTTGCAATTTATAATATTTGAAATGTGGAGAGAAAACGAAAATAAAATATTTGAAAGAAGTTGTTTACCTATCTTCTAAATTTTGGGTGTAAAAACACATATCAATTTTTTTTTGTGGTACAAAAAAATTCAATATCATACAAATGATAATTAAGCTTAATAAAAAATATATTGATTTAATCGTTAAATAAAGAGAATATAGAAATAAGGGAAATAAATTAGGCAAAATAAAGTTAAAATTCAAAATATACATTTGAAATAGATCTAGGCGGAACGATTCAACTTGGGGTTTATATGTGTTTTATATAAGGTAACTGAAACGCTCATATGTAAAAATAATGACAATGTAAACAGATACTTGATTTGATTGTGGGCTTTCACAGAATGAGCTTTAAATAAGTAGTGGAGGGAAGCCTGCGAAGGAAAAACGGTTAGAATTCTAATTGAGTGAAGTTCTATTAGAAGCTTATGATTTAAACTGCAAGTATTGATCATAAAATTGGGGATTTTTGGATAATAAGGATTACTAAATTCACAGTACATTGTATCTGCTTTAGGTAGTTAAAGTTGGTTGTTTAATTTTTCAAATATAAAGAATATACTTGGGGACAAAGCTGGTATTTAAGGGTTCAAGAAAAGGAAATCGTCAATCATCTTCAACACCGAGAAATCCACAGATAACTCAGGTCAGTATTCAAAACTTAGATTTCAAATACTTGAATGTCATATTTGTTGTGTCTTTTATATAAATTTGAAATTATTAAGAGGAATGAAACAAAGATTCAGTAGATAGTAAAAAATTAAATATATTAAATTGGTTCTGTTGGCTTTAGTTGGAGGGTTTTTTTTTCTTCATAAATTCTTCCATGGTCAAAGTTTAAATCTTTTATGAACAAACTTTTGCAAATCTGCTAAATTTCAGAGAAAGATCATATATTTTACTATGTTTAAGAAAGTTGGGTAATTATGGTGAATCGAAAAAACCCCATTTCAGGGATTTTGAAATTTCAATAGCGGGTGTGATGAATACATCGAATACTGAACCGGAGTTGTCCGAAAAGGAAAAAGGCGATATTATAATTGTTAAACCAATAACTGCATATTTCCCTACAAATTTGGCGGAAGTTCGGCAGGGATTGATAATTTACAGAATAGCAGAGAATAAGGAAAAAATGAGAAAACAAAGAGGTATAAAGTACAAGAGTTAGATTATATTATTATTTTACAAAGTATTGATGCAATCACTATCGTATTTACTCTAAATTCTGAGATATTATATATACTTAAGTAATCTGTTTTTTGATAGGTATAAATACAAAAATAGGATATTAAGATTTTTTGCAGAAATGATTTTTGATTTCCTCAATATGAACAGGGATAATTCAGACGGATATGGCTAACGAGCAAAGTTTTAATTTGCCGTCAGATGCGAACGAATATGAATGGGTGAACAGTGAAGTCATTGAAACATGCTCGAAATTAACATCAGAAAGGTCGGTTGCTCAAAGCCGAGCAATATTGCTTCCATGTCTTGGTGATGAAAGCGGAAATGCGTACGACATACTTCCTGTCGGAACAGACGAGCGTATATGCACAAGACTTCCAAGAAGTATTCCTGGATTCTTTTTCTACGAAGAAGTTGTAGCAAGGCTAGGGGTAAGAATGCCGTTCACATATTTTGAAATGGAAGTTTTAAAAACCATGAGAATTGCTCCCTCGCAACTGCACCCTAATGCATGGGCAATAGTACGTGCATTTCAGCTTTTATGCGCGGCTATGGGATGGGAATGCACGACTCGAATATTCTTCTACCTTTTTATACCTCAGGACAACAACTTTGAAAGTGATTCAGAAAAAAGAACTTGGGTATCATTCATGGCACGAACCGGATACAGCATGTTCGAAATCTATAGGGAGAATTGGCAGTCATTCAAGCCTTACTATTTCAAATACACGTATTATGGCAATGGAGTTAGCTGGTTCATGAGGGAAGGTGAGGAACAACAAATACCACATTTCCCACTACAGTGGAGCAAATATTTCTTCCAAAGGCATTGCAACAGTTACACCTCTGAGTGGAAAGATTTGTATGAGTTTGAAAAGGATGTCTGCCGAGCATACGAAGAGTACATAACAACAAACGGAACAATTAATACACGGGAAATATTGGACATATCGGAGGGACAAGTCAAAAACAAACTTGGTAAGATTTTCTACAACGTTTTTAATTGTGAAACTGAAACAGTTGTCTAAAATTGATTTTATTTACAGATGAACTGGCCGACCGCTGTAAAAATCTGACATTGAGAGGTAGGAAAAGAAAAATTGATTCAAGACTTATAGGTAGCGTACAGAAGAGGGTGAATACTTATTCTTCACAACATTGCGTGGAGGGATTCAAGGGATCAATTCGGGGTACTCCTGAAGAGACCGTGGAACATGAAGATGCATATCTATGTGACAGATTAGTTATAGCTGATGACGTGACTAAATATAGTGCATGTTCATCAGAACAAGAGATAAGGCAGCGAAATTTAAACAAAGGGAAAGGATTGATGATTGAAGAGAGCAGAGATTATTCTGTAGCAGAGGACGCAGAAGAAGAAAGATGTGTAGAAGGATCGATATGGGAAAAAGAAATAGATGAAATTTTTGCAAATTTTATCTGCACGGAGAAAGACAAGGCCAGATTCTCAAGAATGACAGAAACACAATGGAGCCCATATTTGACAGGTATGACAAAGATTCTTTTACAAGGGGCAAACATAACTCATTTTCTATCTGAACACCGAGAAGATGTGTTCGAGGGAATTAACTTAGAGCAAAAAGAAACAAGGCAATTTTCCTCTGTTAGAGAAGCTAGCTTGGCTGATGAGCTTCTAAGAGCTAAATCCGAGCTTGATAATCTCCGTATTGATAATGAAGAACTCATGAACGAAAAAGCAAGGTTGATACAATCTAGTAATACATTGCAGAGTAATATAGAGATTGGGAAGACGGTTCTGGAAAAAAGACAGAAAGTCAATGACGACCTAGCATCAACATTGAAGAGAATGAAAGAGAAAAAAAAAATCAGAACATTATTTTAGAGAAGCTAAGATCAAAGGCAATTAAGCACAAAAAGGAAGCAGCAACAAATTTGTTTGATTGCGAAAAGGTATTTTTGATTCATTTCTCAATGCAATACAACAAATTATATACTTGAACCCCCAAGCAGATGTAAGGGTAGCTGGAGCTCATCCATTCAATGCAGTTCAAGGAGGAAAAATGATTGATTTAAGAGATAGATCCGAGGTAGATCTAAAAGCAGAAAATCTCCCCAATCCACTGGTCGAAATTTTTTTGAGGAACCGCCGTTTGATGATTCAGGTGTGAACTTATCAGGCAACGATACATAGAAGTCAGTATGATACATAGCAAGGTTGTGAATGTTTAACCTGAGTCTAATTTTATTCTATGACATTATGTATTATTATACTTTGAAGGTAGGCTAAATTTAAGCATACAACTTTTTCGGTTTAACCAAGTATTAAGTTTTTTTCAAAATTTTTAAGTGCAATAACATTGTTTATTCGATGTCTTCCGGTTTTTGAGAAGTAAAACCCTAATTTATTTTGAATGAATAAGAAGACATGTAATAATGGAATAATATAAAAATTTAGGAACATGTCATAATAAGTTTTATGAAAATTGGATAATATTAACATTCAACAGAATTAAAAAGTTGATAAAACCAAACAACATTAACATTACATAAGTAGTGTACAAAACAGAACCAAAAGTGTTAGGCGTAAAATCACAATCCTTTGGGGTCAGCTGGAGGATCAACAGTTGACTCCCCAATGAAAGTATCAGATTCAGAATGATGAAAATGCTCGGAAACAAAATTTAACGGAGTGAGTGTATTTTTCGTCACTGGAAAGGTTGTTGGATCAGTTACAGAAGCATCAGAGGAAAATAAAATAGGTTTGGCAGTTGTCTTCACATTAACAATCTGCATCAGGTGTGAGGAAATGTTAAAAAATCAACATGGCAGATAAACAAAAAAGAAATTGAAGCAAAATTAGGGCAATGGATTGATACCGACAGGTTGGTTAGGTTTGTGGGCATGAGGTCTGACATCTTCGGGGTCAACCTCAGGAAAAATGAAGGAAGTAACATCCTACAAGAGGTGAATATTTATTAATTATAAAACCATTACTTAGAATAATTTGAATTAAATGATAAATCTATATATAATGAGTATTTAATCAAGTATTATAAAATTAAATCCAAAGATAATAATTATACCTTGGTATGAGAAGAGAAAAGAAAATATGATTGGAACATGTCACAGTTCTTGATTTCAAACATCCTCCGAATGGAGTACAAAGGAGAAGATTGTGAGGAAGATCCAACCTTGACAAATATCTTGAATAAAAAACTTCTATCAACCAAAGAATCCATGATCTTGGCAGAAGCAAATGCATCACACTGGTGGATAAGAAAATTTAAAAATTTAAATAATTGTCTTAAGATTATCTATGGATAACACTGGATAAGTAAGAAATAAACCTGAGTAGACATGTTAAGCAAATCTTGGCATGAATGAGATATAAGAAATCTAGCATCTCGGTCCAACACAACAAATGTAGCGGAAGAATCACAATCACGAATAGCAAGCTTCAGGTCGTAGCTAAGAAGAAATATGAAATATCAAAAAGATAACAATTGACAAATAATACCTAGGAAAAATTGAATATAACAAGTAAACAAATATTAAGCAATAGTAATAATTAAGTAGAACAAATGTGCAATAATTTATTTCATGTACCGAGGAACAAAGTGGAAAACAAACTTGCCACAGTTCTCACAGTATAGTGCACCAGACTTCGACAGAAGAGATCCCTTGCAAATACATTCGTTGAAGGCCCAACGAAACGAAGTGTCAAGTCCGACAATGGTGGCAAAGACGACATATATACCACTCTGAATGAAAATATTAATAACATAGAATACATAATATATGAAAAATTAATAAATGGAAAATATGAATAGATAAAACATTAAAGTATTTAATAACGTACTTCAGTAACATGTGAAAGTTGATCAAGCATAACATGAGGATAGGAAACCATAAATTGATCCATAACAAAAGATTTCCTCTTCGTAGTAACAGCAGGTGGAATGTAATCAAAGAAACCATGTTGACACAATCTGTTTAAATTTTTTCGAAAAAAAATAAATACATACGAATTTGTAAAATTAAAATGAAATAAATAATTAATGTGGAAAATTGTTATTATAACGCAAAGAGATCACACCTGATCCTTAATTGTAGAGCTTCAGGGACATCAGGGTTAAATAACAGATTCGATATTCCAGGAATAGCATGGAAAACAATCTTACCTATGTCAGAGTGAAAAAAAATAAAAATAAAGAATCAATATGATTTAATTATAATAAAAGATAGAGACTGGAATACGACATCAATACCATTGTATATTTGCATCCTTCCAAGCTGAATAACGACGACAACTCCAAAAGATACATTGGATGCCAAAAACTCGTTGAGTTCAAATACATGTCCCCCAAACAGACAACAATCAACAGTACCACTGCAAATGAAATAAATAAACGAAAAAAGTATTGAAACGACACAAAAAAAAAACAGTTCTAACACATATACTTGTAAATACACTTACTATTGATCAGATAATTCAAGCATTACGGAGGGAGATACAATGGCATTCTTTTGGTAGGTAACCTCGTTTGTCACAGAGGTCAAAATGCCAATTACATTTATTAATAAAAAAATTTAGTTTTGGTCACGAATGTAAAAAAATTAGTAAAAGAGTAAATCTGAAGTAATGAAAAGCCAATGAACGAAAATATATAGAGATATACCTCGCAAAATATCAGTGGTGTAGTAAGGCATAAAAACACTGTCCACACTACCAAAGGAGAAAGAGTGCACTGAAATCATGCTACACTTGTCAGGTTTCACTTGAGTATATTCATTAAATGACAAAACACAAGGATGAGAGGTCCAGTGGAACTTCCCAATGCTTGGTACACTTGAAATGGATGTGAGAGTATATGCAACTCCTTCTTGCAATAAGTTAAGAAAGTTTGAAAAATAAGTATCATAAACACGACCTTGTATTTTAGTACCCTCAAAGAAAGTTTCAAGAAACTGTAAGTAATGTGAACGATGAAAAATATATTGTAAAAATAATAGAAAAATATTGTTAAAATGGTAACATACGTATGAATCCACTAAGAGTAGGTGAAGTTCAGTTTTGGGAACACCGTCCCAAACACCGTGCACAACAGCAGAATGGATAACACGCACCTTCACATTCCAAGATGAATATTCCAATGACACAGAAGCTAAAGGGAAAATATTAAAAGACATTATGAGAAAAAAGATGGTGATATTTCGTGTATTGAAAAGAGTGTAAGCCAAAGAAATGGAAGAACGAGGTAGATTTTATAACTCAAGGTTTAAAGAATGATGGGTGGTTCTAGTATAATCCCAAAAAAGCAAACATTCAAGTAACAAAAAAAAAGAAGGGGGTACGTTTGACTAAACAAACAACAATAAATTTTATAGCTTTAGAGCCACTGCTGTAGGGCTGCTATTTATTGATATATACAATTGGCCAGAAATGCTAGTACTTCATGTAGCTGACAAAACTGATAAAGAAGTAAGTAGCAGCTACGAACTGAAGTTACAAAAGGGAAAGTAGAGTACATAGCAATAATTGAAGATCGAGAGTAGATATCAGCTATGAGCATTGAATTAAAACAGACTGTACAGGAGACTATTAAATATACAAAGTGCGTACGAAAAAGTCTCACTAAGAAGAGGAGTTAAATGAAATGTGTATAAACATAGATATTAAAGATCATTCCATTATTAATGGAGAAAAGTGGATGGTATTCAGTTATGCAAGGATGGAGATGAGAACAAAAAAATAAAAGTTTACATACTAAATATTATCCAATTTTAAACTTTGAAAAAATAAAAACCATACTTTGAGTTTTAGTTATACATTACTTGATGCAAAATTTGAAACATAGCCATGTACAAAGGTATAAGAGTTGTTGTATTTATTCATAAACTTGGTACGGTAAGAAAATTTAAAACAAGTTATTAGGTTAAAAACTAAGGAAACGGTATATGGAAAAGTGTTCAACGATTAGATTACTTCATAACACAAACAAAAATATGTCAAAATTTAAAATTCACATAAATTATTATAGTGGAACATAGATTTCAGATAGATATTTAATAAAACAAACAAAGGAAAAATAAAATAAAGATTAGATCGAATATACTGACATAAACATAAAATTAAATACCACAACATATTTAACAAAATTACACGGAAATTATATTGTTCAGATAAACAACCACGTTTGATACATATTTTAAGGAAATGAAACAATTTCAAATAATATTCGACAGAAAATCGGCATTGTTGATAAAATCTGTGCTGGACTACACTGATTCATTTTGAGATATGGCCTCAACTGACGAAGAACCTAGGCAGAGGGCATTCTTTGAACCATTGAAAGCCTGCAGATGGAAATTTGGTTCAGACTCAGAAATTAAACGATTGTTGGTAAATTCTTCGGAATGACATGGAATAAAACAATCGATGGAGGCTTTGCCTTTCAACTGATGTGGCTGAAAAAAAAAGAGGAGGGTAGTATAAAATCAATATATAACTAAATTAAGGTACAGAAAGACTTTTTTTTTTAAAAAAAAAGTAATAGATATATACGTTACACATCTGAGAAGGAGTCGCAGCAGACGAAGGAAAAGTGTCTTCAAGATCAGGGAAAGGCGGGCGGAAGATAAGCTGCATATGTTTTAAAGTTAAGACACAAATAGTATGAATATTTTGTTCACAAAAGATACATAATTATTTTAATACCCTAGGAGGTGTGACACAAGTAGACGGGGGAAAAAAGGCTGCACTGTTGATACCAGATTCGCCAATTCGAATAATAAAATATTCGGGGTTGGAAGGATTTTCCCGAGCAATCCTTACTTCAATCTTCATATTGAAACGGTGACCAAACAATGATGAAAGTACTGATGGGTACGTATTCAGAATTGACCCCTACATAAATGGAAAGGTTAATGACGAAAAAAAAAATCAAAGCAGAAAAAAAATTACAGAGGCATCAATTGGAAATAGTTCAGAGCATGGTTTCTTATATAGAACCCGAGCATCACGGTCAAGGAGAATCACTGTAAGTGTACCGGATGAATCACTAACCAGGAGAGGAACACGATACCTAGTTAAAAGGGAAAATGTTATAACGGAAATCATATAGTTAACGGTGATAAAAGTTTGGGTTATTGACAAAGATATAAAAATTACTTGGGTAATGGGTTATAAACAATAGAGGAACAGACTGCACACATTGACGTGGCGGAGTAATATGACAGCATAGCAGAGCAAGAGCATTCATTTGCGAACCAAGGTATATGAGTGGAAAGGCCAAGAACAGTGCAAACAACATGAAAGTATCCAGGCTGAAAAGGAATATAAACAATGGAATACAAATCATGAAATAACAATGAATATATAATACAAAAAAATACTTGTTTAAGAATAATCGTAGATACCTTTGTTATCTTCCTCAAGTGCGCAATATCAATACGATTATTATTATCCATTAGCTGTTCATGGATAGTTAAGCCAGTGGAAACCAATGAAATTATTGGAGGAGAAGAAGCAAACCCTTGCAATATCATCCTGAGCAGGAAAGGAAAAAAAATTGTACATAAATGGTAATATATAATGATTACCGTAGACAGCCGTGGCAAAATTTTACCTTCGACGGAAAGTGATGATATCAGGTTTATCAGAATCAAAAATCATCCTAGATGTAAATAACACCGTGTGAAATACAACTCGACCTGGAAATATATATAAAATATATATAAATGATATGAAGAAAAATATAGAATAGTTACTTTTAATACAACGATAAAAGTAATAAACTTAGTTCATAATTTGTATACCACGGTTGTATTCAGGTTTATCAAGCTTCATGAGCATTACAATTGACTTATCCTTTCTACTATTGGAATATGCCAGGAAATCATCAATGTAGTAATCAACTAAAAGACAGTCAAATGATCCACTGAAATAGAAAAGTAAAAATATGAAGTATAATTCAAGAATAATAGTTGCATTGATATTTGTAATAGATTAATGGTTAAATACTTACTGATCATTGCATAGTTCTAATCCAATTACACGCCCTTGATAACCATCACTCACAAATGATTTTTCTAAAGAAACAGCGGTAACAATTCCAGCAAAATCTAAGATGAAATAGAAATGCTTTAATACAAGAAAGGAGGTAAAAATAAATTTAAGTTAGGTAAAAATGAAAAACAAACCGGTGAGATGAGTAGCATTGTTCTTGAAACAAGTCACATCGTCAACGGAATTCTTGTTAAGACTCCAACAAGGGAAAACAGAAGATGTGACTTCATGGAAATTAGTTGAAAATTGAAATTGCATTTTAAAAGGATGACTTGTTTCTCTATAAGTGACAGGGTATTTAACCACAGAGAAACTGAAAAATTCATAGACGGAACCCTCATGCAAAGTCCTGATGAAAAATTGAACATGAGGGCCTTTAACATTGGCTTCAATGGTATCACCCTGAGGAAAAATAAACAATAGACTTAGAGTTTAAATTTGTTGTTTGAAATTTCCATAAAATTTACAATTAAAATAGTTTATACCATATGATCCATGAGTATCAAATGTAATCCATCGGAGATCATAGAATATGGGTCCATGGGAACATGCCACATCATGTTGACCCTTGCTCGGATGGAAATAGATTTAGATTCATCGTTTATAAAACGAATTGGAGTGTGAGGATGTGCCATTGCGTTTAGCTTGAAAAAAGATATTAAGTAGAGTTAACTGCAGTTTGAGCGAAGGAAAAGAAAAGAAGGAAAAAAGTAACGTCCTAAAGGTAAGTGTATAATGTGTAGGCATATATATATATAGACACACACACATATATATACATGTATATAAGTCTTTATCTATACCTATATACAATCACATGTATGTAAATAAAAACGTAGATGGAATTGCAAAAGAATTTAAAAAAACAAAACTTTAATTTACTTATATCAAAAACATGGGATAAATATAAAAAGGAAGATAAATGTATGGGCAGAATAATGAAACCTGTTCAAACTGTCATCAACGAATGGGAATTAATCAAAACAAAATAAAATGAGAGATAAAGTAAGAACTATTAATAGAAAGTTTGTATACAAATTAATGAAACAATAATAAAATTTAACTATATCAAGATCAAATATGGTACAGTAGATCATACAAAGAAGTTTATAAATATCCATAATAGGATTTCTGCCTATTTAGATTTAAAGATGGTTGAATTACAGAAGTACGGTAATTGCATAGTACTAATAAGGAAAAAACAATTGAAGTTTATTCTATACCAAAAGTAAAGGAGTAAGGGAACGTAGGGAACAAAACTGACATATGGATGACACCTAAAAATTAATAAGCAGGTACAATCATGATAGAGCCGCGAGGAAGAGTGATTGCTGTGAAGGGTAATAAAGTTTACAATATCTTAGACATGGTAGGATTTATGATGATTTATAAATGAAAATGTGAAATAGAGAAAGGAAACCGTGAAAGTTATCAAATTTGGTTAAATGAGACAACTTAGTTTGTAGAAAAATTTTATGGGTTATTTAGTAACTACGTTAACAACGATATTGTTAGAGAATAATAATATAAAAACAAAAAGTTGATTTTGTTTATAGTTGGAAGGACATAAAAAAAACCTTGACCGAAAAAACAATGGTTTGTTTTAAATACTAAGTATAGCAAGTAAATGAAATAATATGCTAGTCAGGAAAGAAATTAAACGTACAACCTAATTAAATAAGTGTTCTAAAGTTTAACGAGACACTCATCAGAGTCGTATACAAATCATCAAAAGATTCGGGCCACGTTTAGATATAAAAAATAGGGTAACACTTAACAGATAAGAGTTACTTTGGCAAACCTATACTGCATGGTAGGTAAAAAATATTAAAGCTCTGGGCAATCGTAAAAAATATGGGATTTTATAATCATTACAGATGAGAGTTACTAACTGAGAATATATAACGAATATCAGAAATTGTTAAAAGGAAAACAAAAAGGTTTGGCCCATATAATATAATCACAAATATATTAAGATTGTCCAAGTATCAAAATCATCATCAATGCAATGATAATAAGACCAGCATATTATCACACCATAAGTTATAATTATATCAAAAATAACCAGAACAGTAAATCAAGTACCGACCGAGTGACGGTGTACTCACTTTTAGATTGCTTACCAACAAAAAAAGGGCAGCTGCACAGACCAATATTCCACTATTAGAGTGTTTAGAAACAAAGCGGAGAAGGGACCGAGCTTAAACCAGTATCATCACCGTTAATTGATATAAACCTAGCGATTGATGTACTGAAAGCAAACATCGAGATAGGCTCGCCATCGTAGCTGGTATGTTGGTAATGATTATGCCAAGGAAGGTGCAAACAAGTTCAATGATCTGACTAATTGCAAGATCACTGACAATTAAGTTCCGATCGAGTTCCTGAGTAGCATGTAATAGAAAAAGCCGAGCAACTTCAGTGTGTTCCTTATTTACATCAAAGTAATGTAGGTCCGCGAAAGGATGTCTGATGTTCGGAATTATCTGTGTTAACTTGTTAATCGAACAAGATAGATTAAATGTGAGGCAATTAGAAGATAATGAAATAATTTTAACACATTTAAAGAGGAAAGATGAGACAACAACATATAATTCAGCAAAAAAAGTCAGGGATTGGAAGTTCGGCGCAGCTAACAATATCAAATAAATGAAATGGGTTGGACTTAGAAGATGGTTCTAAACAAAGAATAATGTGAGCACGTGGCAATCCTCGAATTTGAAACACAATAGTGTACTTACCTGTGAATATATCCATATTAGAGTGGATCTAACAACAAAACAACGTATATGTATGTTAGTAATACATTAGGACGAGGAAGGGGCAAACAAGTTCAATGATCTGACTACTGGCAAGTTCACGGCCGAGAAAGCTACGCTCAAGTTCATGAAAATGTAATAGTAAAAGCCAAGAAAGTTCAACGTGCTCCTTATTAACTTCAAAATCATCTAGGTCCCCGAAATGATCATTGATGGGCGGAGTTATCTATGTTAACTTGTTAATCGAGCACTATAGATTAAGTGTGAGGCAATTAAAATATAATGAAATCAATTCAACGCTTTGAAAAATGAAAGCAAAACAACAACAAATATTTAAGAAAAAAAGGGAAGGTCCGCGCAAATAACAAAATCATTTAACTCAAATGGGTTAGACTTAGAAGATGGTTATAAGCAAAGAATAAAGTGAGCATGTGGCAATCCGCGCTTTTGAAACTCAATATTATACATAGCTTTGAAATATATTCATATTACAGTGGATCTAACACAATAGAACATATATGTGTGTTGGTAATGGACCATGCCAAAGTAGGTACAAACAAGTTCATTGATCTGGCAAATTGCAAGTTCACCGACGAGTAAGTTCCAATCGAGTTCATGAAAAATGTATAAAAGCCGAGCAAGTTCAATTTTTTCCCTAGTATATTCGTAGTCATCTAGGTCCGCGCAATATCATTGATGTTCGGAGTTAGCTATGTTAAATTGTTAATCAAACACGATAGATTAAATGTGAGAAAATTAAAAGATAACAAAATCAATTTAAGGCATTGAAAAATGAAAGATGAAACAACGGCATATAATTGGAGAAAAAGGATGAGGATTTGGAAATTCCGCGCAAATAACAATATCAATTAAATCAAAGGGGTTAGAATTAGAGGATGGATCTAACCAAAGAATAATGTGCATGAAATACGTAAGAGTAAAAGCCGAGCAAGTTAAATGTGCTCCGTATTAGATTCTTAGTCATCTAGGTCCGCGCAATGACAACGCATAAAAGAATTAGATTTCAAAGGGTAATAGCAGAATAGATCAGCCACAGTACTCTATAAAATTTTAAAGTTGATATTATGTCAGTAACATTAAAGAAACAAATAATTGAAAAAACACAACAGTATATTCTTTTGTGTGGAAGCTGGTGTGTCGTAGTTTTTGGCGGCGGAGCGGGGCGGCGCGACTCGTGGAAGCGCGTTAAAAGGCCGGCGTTGACTGAGGCGGAGCGACGCGACTCGTGGAAGGATGGACGGGGCGGCTCGACTGTGAAACCCACCGTCACAGAAAAAACGGATCCGGAAGGGAGAAACAAAGCAGATCTGGAACCGTGGCTTGTGGTGGCTTCTGCGGTGGTTGGACGGAGTAGAAAGAGGAAAGTGGTTGGACGGAGTAGAAGCAGATCTGGACGCAACCTTTAAGAAAAAGTAGCAGGATTGTTCTTATAGAGAAATGTAAACTGATGTGTTTTATTGATTGAACAATACCAATAATATATACATGAGCTTAGGCATGAATATATTTACAGGATCTTAACAAACTATAGAATATACTATACAACACTTATCAGAGTATAGATACAACAAGATAAAAGGATAAGGAATAGATGGTTAGAGTTGTTGCATGATTTTCGGTTTTATCCAACAGTTTTTGTAGGCAAAATAAAAAAATATGGAAAAGTCAACAAGAAAAAGCCAAAAGGTAGAAGGTGGAAAGATAGAAGGTGGTGGGGTTTGGGGTTTTTTTCTTCTTTTTTTTAATGCTGAAGGGCATAATGGATATTTCCCCATTAAAATGGGGTTTGGGGGATAATAATGGGGTTCGTAGACTAACTCCCAAGGTTTACTCCCTCCGTTTTGAAATATAAGCAAAAAAAACATCATTCTCTTGTTTTGAAATATAAGCAAAACTAACTAACTTTTTTAAATTTTATTTCATTGACAATGCCACTTTCCTAAAACATTTCTAGAAAATTGTTATCTTATTCAATTTTTATTTCATTCTCAATGCAACTTTCCTAAAATACCCCTATTCTTTTATAAATTTTTGAAAATTAAATACAATCAACTAACCTCCTTAATAAGCGCAAATATGGTTAATTTTGCTTATAATATGAAACGGAGGGAGTATGACGAATAAATGGTGGCACAAGAAAATAGGAGTCAGAAGCGTCTGTTTAGCATTGGGAACGGCAAAGTAATTATGAAGGCATTTAATGCACTTGTGGCTATAAAATCTTCAGTTTTTACCAAGAAAAGCCATGAGTTACAATGGAAAAACTCAAACAATGACTCCATGATTTCTGGAAAGAAGAGAAAAGATTCATATTCCACACAAATGAGAGTTCATCAAAGGATAAATATGTGGGATTAAGGTATTCGGATGAAGACAAGTAAATGAAGAATTGTCGACTCCGAATACCACCTTTCCCCTCTTGGGTAGTGAAAGGATAAATATGTGGGATTACATAGATTCCACTTCCGATGTTTCAAGATAATGTTAAGGACTCCGAATTGGAGGAAGCATTTAACTTGATAAATAACCATTGGAGGAGTCTTTGTAATCTCATAGGTCAAGGTTTGTGTCCTGCCAGGATCGACTACGACCGCCTTTCCCATTAAAGAGGGAAAGGAAATAAGTCCTTTGACGACATTTTGTTGGAAGTGTCGGGTACAGGTTATTCGATTGAATGCTGGTTAAACAGCGTTTAGTTGAGTTACTTGTCACCGATTCCAATTGAATGTTGAAAAGGCCGACAGTGGGGCAAAAGTGTCGAAGGTTTATTTCAGCGATAGCCCCATCTGTCGAAAGGAGCTTGGTGTCGGTAAATATCACAAGAACCAGAGACTGGAGCACAACAACGTCAAAGCTACGACCAACAAAGAGACTTAGACAAATCTCAAGAGTCAAAGGTTGCAGTCGAAGGGAAGTGCTAGTCGAAGGAAGTAACAACAAAGACGTCACCACAAAGCCCGACAGAAATATCCACTAAAGCCCAAACCACGACGTGGGCAGTTACATCGTGGGGATAGCGTAGTGGGTAGTTATTAGGAACGTGGGTTATGCAGTTATGCAGAAAACACGATGCAACTTTGTAAGTAGTTTCGGATTCCTATAAATAGGAAGTCCTTAGTTTGTAATCGGGGTCGGTTGCTAGATAAACACAGCCAGGCTAAAAATCCTAAGCGTCTCAGACACAGCAGACAAACGGAGAAAACACAATTGTAAAGGGCCTCAACCTTCCACCCATTTAAATTCAATGCAAATTTACATATTGCTGCACCTTTTACTTAACTGCAATTTATTTTTCCTTGCAATCTAATCGCTTTTCTTTACGATTCCTTGCACTTTACATTTTTGCAAATTTTATTCGACGGCATCTTGTCTTTAGTGTCGGTTTTATGCTTCCTGTTTTTGCAATGATAATAAGACCAGCAGATTACCACACAATAAGTTATAATTATATCAAACATAACCAGATCGGTAAATCAAGTACCGACAGATTGAATAAGTACTCACTTTTGGATTGCTTACCTACAAAAAGCGATCAACTGCACAAGACCAATAATGCAGAATTAGAGTGGTTAGAAAAAAGCGGACGAGGGACCGAGCAAAATTAGTATCATCACCGTTAATTGATAGAAACCTAACTATTGTTTAACTGAAAGTAAACATCGAGATAGCCTCGCCATTCTAGCTTGTATGTTGGTAATGACTATGCCAAGGAAGGTGCAAACAAGTTCAATGATGTGACTAATTGCAAAATCACTGACAATTAAGTTCCGATCAAGTGCACGAGCGAGTAAATTCGGCTCAAGTTCATGAAAATGTAGTAGCAACAGTCGAGCAAGTAAACATGCTCCTTATTAACCTCAAAATCATCTAGGTCCGCGCAAATGATCATTGATGGGCGGTGTTATCTATTTTAACTTGTTAATCAATGACTATAGATTAAATGTGAGGCAATTAAAAGATAATGAAATCAATTTAATGCATTGAAAGATGAAAGGAAAACAACGGCATATAATTCAGAAAAAATGGTCAAGACTTAGAAGTTCCGCGCAAATAACAAAATCATTTAAATCAAATGGGTTGGACTTAGAAGATGGTTATAACAAAAGAATAACGTGAGAATGTGGCAATCCGCGCTTTTGAAACTCAGTATTATACATAGATTTGAAATATATTCATATTACAGTGGATCTAACACAATACAACATATATGTGTGTTGGTAATGCACCATACCGAAGTAGGTACAAACAAGTTCAATGATTTGGCAAATTGCAAGTTCACTGACGAGTAAGTTCCGATCGAGTTCATGAAATATATATGAAAGCCGAGCAAGTTCAATTTGTTCCTTAATATCTTCGGGTCAGCTGGCCCGCGCCAAGGAAGATGCAAACAAGTTCAATGATCTGACTAATTGCAATATCACTGACAATTAAGTTCCGCTCGAGGTCCTGAGTAGCGTGTTATGGAAAAACCGAGCATGTTCAATGTGTTGATTATTTACGTCAAAGAGAAAAGATGAAACAACAATATATAATTTAACACGTTTAAAGAGAAAAGATGAAACAACAATATATAATTCAACAAAAAAGTTGAGGGATTGGAAGTTCATCGCAGCTAACAATATCAAATAAATGAAATGGGTTGGACTTAGAAGATGGTTCTAAATAAAGAATAATGTGAGCACATGGCAATCCGCGCATTTGAAAAACAATAGTATACATACCTGTGAATATATCCATATTAGATTGGATCTAACAACAAAACAACGTATATGTATGTTAGTAATACATTAGGACGAGGAAGGGGCAAACAAGTTCAATGATCTGACTACTGGCAAGTTAACGGCCGAGAAAGTTATGCTCAAGTTCATGAAAATGTAATAGTAAAAGCCGAGCAAGTGCAACGTGTTGTGTATAAACTTCGAAATCATCTAGGGCCGCGCTTTTGAAACTGAATATTATACAGTGGATCTAACACAATACAACATATATGTGGTTGGTAATGCACCATGCGGAAGTAGGTACAAACAAGTTCAATGATCTGGCAAATTGCAAGTTCACTGACGAGTAAGTTCCGATCGAGTTCATAAAATATATATAAAGCCGAGCAAGTTCAATTTGTTCCTTAATATCTTCATAGTCATCTAGGTCCGCGCAATGATCATTGACGATCGGAGTTATCTATGTTAACTTGTTAATCAAACACGATAGATTAAATGAGAGGAAACTAAAAAATAACAAAATCAATTTAAGCCATTGAAAAATGAAATATGAATTAACGGCAAATAAATCGAGAAAAAGGATGAGGACTTGTTAATTCCCCGCAATTAACAATGTCAATTAAATCAAAGGGGTTGGAATTAGAAGATGGTTCTAACCAAAGAATAATGTGCATGTAATACGTAATAATAAAGGCCAAGCAGGTTCAATGTCCTCGGTATTTGCTTCTGAGTCATCTAGGTCGGCGCATTGATAACGCATAAAAGGATTAGATTTCAAAGGGTAATACAAGAATAGCTCAACCACAGTACTCTAAAAAATGTTAAAGTTGATATTATATCAGTAACATTAAAAAAACAAATAATTGAGAAAACACAACAGCATATTCTTTTGTGTGGAATGTTTAATCAAAGATTAGGAATTAGCTTTGCATGATATCAATAAAGATAATGAATCAAAATAAAAGACATGGTGGTAATAAATTGAAAAAAGAGGATCCGAACATGTAATGAATCATGCATACTGGAGCATTAAAAAAGTAAAAAACGATCAAAATAAGATAAATAGCAAACAATTAGTGCGATGGATTATATAACGAAGGATAACAGGTAAGGAAAAAAAATCTGAAAGCTATATGAGTATAACATTTTTCCGTGCATCATATTTTCAATATGAAGATAAAAAAGAACGATATAAAAAGACAAATACAACACATAAACATACATGCATTAAATTGATGAAATTGCAGAAGTTTGCACAATGTAATTTACATGCTAAATAAAATATAATTAAATGCGGTTAAAAACTTCTTGATAAACAGCATTATTAGTAGTTCCATATGGTTGGTCATCTGTACTTTCAACCAAAACCTTCCATCCGAGTGGAGATTTAACCCTTGAAAGAGCAACATAAAGTTGACCATGAGCAAATACTGGCTTATTTAGGTAAAGTCCAACATGAGAAAGCGTCTGTCCCTGACTTTTATTAATAGTCATTGAGAAACATAGGGCCAACGGAACTGTCGGCGGGAAAACTTAAATGGCAAATTAGGATCAGAGGGGATCAAATTCATCCGAGGAATAAAAACCCTTTGACCAAAATTTGAACCAGTTACAATCCGCGCATGTATAACGTTATTTCCAAGGTCAATAACAATCAGTCTTGTGCCATTACACAGCCCAATTGCTTGGTCAATATTACGAAGAAGCATAACAGGAACTCCAGGCTTGAGTACAAGTTTATGGTTGGGGATACCAGAACATTTTATCATATTCAAAAATTCCGTACTCACCCATTGAATATCAGGAGCAATATCATTCTCAACAACAGGGATGGTATCAGCGCTTAAATATATCTTCGCTTCACCAGGAACCAGTGATAATACATAATCATTAATTTTTTCAACAGCTTCCAACCGTGGAGAAAGGACAGCACGCTCCTCAAAATACTTATCATTATCAAAGTTAGCTTCCAGATCGGGATAGGTAGCAATGACAATATCAACAACAGGGTTAACCGAACGATCAACTAAGAAATTAGAGGGAATCTGGAGTTTGAATTCACCATCAACATCAACACCAACCCTACCATCACCAATGCGCAAAATCCATTCACCAAATTTTGCGACCTGAGTAGAGTCAACATCGCCAATATTGGATGACAACCTCATGTTTTGCGAAAGTACAAGAACAATACATCTACTCCAAAGATAAGATGAGTTCACAGTGGACATAATTATAGTTGCTCTATTAGCTCTTGGAATAACCGGAAGTATCTGTCGGAAGTCACCTCCAAGAACCAACGTCTTTCCTCCAAATGGGACATCCAAATTGCCATCTGAGTCAGAACGCATGATGTCACGCATTGTTCTGTCAAATGCCTCAAATGCCCATTTATTAACCATTGGAGCTTCATCCCATATTATCAATGTTGCAGACCGAAGTAGTTGAGCCTTCAAACTACCTTGCTTAATATTGCAACATGAATCAGAATTTAAATCAAGAGGAATAGAGAAAATCGAATGTGCAGTTCGTCCACCAGGAAGCAAGAGAGAAGCGATACCACTTGAAGCAACATTTATGATAATTTTCTTCTGGGATCTAAATAGATATGATAATGTGTTTCACAGAAATGTCTTGTCTGTGCCACCAAAACCATATACAAAGGAAAATCCACCATGGTCGGAGTTAGCAGCATTTACAATGCAATTATAGGCCCGCAGTTGATCCGAGTTTAAGCACTCAAAATTACGTTGATGAAGTAAACACATCTCTTCAACATTGTAGTTCAACTCATTAATTATATAAATATTTTCATATATGGAGTAGTCAATGTCAGCTGGGTACGGCATTCCAGGAAAATCTTTGAGTGATCGTCCATTAAGATGCAGCAAAGATTCAATCTCTTTCAAACAAATATTAGCAGCATCACCAGTAGAGATTTGAGCATCTGAATTAGTTAAAAATGTTGGAATGATAGAGATATAAAGAAAAACCAAAACAATAATAAGTAACAAATATATATTATACCTTCACCATAGGGAATTTTTTTACGACGCAAATCATCAGCCAATAGGTCACAAGTTTTGTCTCAAACATTTGAAGGATTACTCATGGAATTAGACATCAGGAGCTCAGCAAATAACCTCCGAATAAATTTACCAGAAGACAAGAAATAAGCTTCATGAATACCATTAATATATTCTTTATCATCAACAAGCAATCCCAGGGCAAAACATGCTTTCTTAAACGATTCATAAATAACTCCATTAACAGTCTTGATGTCATCAAAGCTTGTGCATCCACGCTGGAAGTTTAGTAAAATACGCATAAAATGTAACTCACCAGTACCAGCTGGGATAAAATTGAGTCTCCCAACTGAAAATCCCTTTCGCCTAGGACGCCATTCTTTGAGATGTGAATTGAATACAAATTTAGCTGGAAAATCTACATAGGTCAAGGAACGACCCTCTTCATAAACTTGATTTGCACGCATCAATGCAAGAAACATTGTTGTTGAGTCACGGGAATGGGAAACAACATTATCAATTAGCTCTCGGTCACAGAAAACTATGTTTTGTTCACCAGGTAAATGAAACGTAAGACGCTAAACAGCTGGCCATCTCTGGTGAATCTCAAAAGCAAATAATCTTCAAACAGACTCACACGGAGAAAGGTATCTACAATCATAGTATTCCTTGATTTCATCAACAACAGCATCAGGTGCGGAATTATCCATACGATCAACAGCAACAGTGACACGGTCTGGACCTTTGCTAACATATTTGAACAGGTACTTTATGAAATTCGATTGGTTACAAAATTCGATGTTAATATGAGCCCGATACTTCATAAGAAGCAAAGGGTTGTAAGGAACAACATAAGCATTGCACAATCTAACACCATTGCGTTCAATAGTAAAACCAAGATCTCGACGTCTATATACTGGATACCCCGCATCATCGAAGTAAGTGTTGGGATTATATTTCTTTGGGAAGAGCTTAAAACATCTTCCATTCTGCATGCAAGGTGAAGTAGGCCGAGCATGGCCACAGGGACCATGTATCATGAAAGATGAAACAACGACATATAATTCAGGAAAAAGGTCAGGGTTTGGAAGTTCCGCGCAAATAACACTATCAATTAAATCAAATGGGTTGGACTTAGAAGATGGTTCTAACCAAAGAAGAATGTGCGCATGTGGCAATCCACGCTTTTGAAACTCAATAGTATACATACCTGTGAAATGTATAAGTATTAGAGTGATTCCAACACAATACAAAATATATGTATAACAATTTATAATGCGTACCAACAACCAATGGTCCAAACACAGATCCATCTTTGAAGTCTTTCATCATTGCATCCAGTTTCATTTTGAAAATATGACAAACAATGTCTGGCCTATCTGCAGCACTAAGTCCTTCAGCAACCATGTATCTATCAATTTCGGGCCATTTAGGATTACATGTGAATGTAATGAAAAAATCTGGATAACCATACTTTTTACATATAGCCATAGCATCTTGACAATTGTTGAACATATATCTACGACCACCAACAAATGATGATGGTAGAACAATACGTTTCCCAATAGCAGAAGCTTGTAAGTCACCGCGATCTAATGCATCTTCCACACCCTTCAAAAATTCCGACCTTATCTCTTTTTGTTTACCTCTTATAAACGAAAGTCTCTGTGACTCAACCATTGAGTAGCAATCCACCACAAACTGCTGAAATAAACGCTGACTCCTAACTAACAGTCCTCGATCACTCTGCCTATGTTGTATTCGAAAGGCAACATACTCTCGCAGGGTAACACGATCACGGAAACCTGGAACATGATCGGCAGGTAGACCAGAACGAAGAATATGTTCATGAAAACCATCCTCACCATACGGAAAAAGGATTGGGTATTGAAGAGGAAGGTAACAAGGGTGAGTTTCGTGTATCCGTTGAAGATAACCAGAAGTAGAACGAACAACAATGTCTCGAAGTAAATTTGGGCCATCAAAATCACCGACAATCAAAGCAGCAACCTCATCTACTGAAGGAAGATTATAAACACGGACATCATTAGACCGATGACGCAACAACCGGAGAGAGAAGTGAGGGATAAATTGGTTATGGCTGTAATCCCTGATCTGTCTGAAGATCTTAACCAAAATATTGAACTCATCAAACATGGATATAAAATCACGGACCAGTGATATATCAAGTGGCATACCACTGTCATTGGATCTGAAAAAACAAAGTACGAAATAAAAAAGTGAAACAAATTAAAAAAACCTATTATCAAAAATTTAATGCTACCTACCCAAAGTGGCTAATGCGGTTAGAAATCTCATTGTCAGTATCATAAATGTATAGCTGCATAAACTTAGGCCTGTCCAAATTATCTGGGAACAAAGAACCAATACGATGATATTCTGTCCACCAATTATAAACTGTGGAGGACCACGACCATCATTACTTGAGTTGCTAACATTGCCTCCGAGCGATGTAAAAGCAAACATACTATTATAAGTCCTTATATTTTGGAAAAAATTGATCCGACGATCATCAGATCCAGACATTAGCCCATATATAAGGGGAGGTGGAGTAGACAACGGTGGCAGTGTGACATCACCTTTCATACAACACAAAGAAAACTCAGCCAGCATAACATTCTTATTCTTATCACTCCTTTCATCATGCCACATAGAAGCATTGCAGTGTTTGCATGTGAGTTCCATGTCGCCAAAATCAAGATAAGCTGTGCAGAAACGGAATCTTCATCACAATACACTAAATATATAAAATAACAATATAGCTAACAAGGTGTCAGAGTACCTGTATTTTCAGACACGTCAAACAATAAATGGTTATGGGACAATGTTGATATTAGATATTCACAGTAGGATGCATTATCAGAGACATACAAGTCAGCAATTTCATCACCTGTTAGTGATTTGCGAAATTCCATTATAGAAAATAGTTTTATTCAATTACTGAGAATTAATACAAGTGAATTAACAAAGGAGAAAAAGATGAAAAAGCAGAGAAAAAACACAGGTGAAAAGTCGAGCGGCGAGCAAACATATTGTGCTTGGTATCGGTGAGAGGAAACTACAAAAAAAATGCTTAGCATATTTCTTACATGGGTTATACAAAATCCAAAAAAAAAAGTTAAATAAAACTTGTTAGAGAGATTAAAGCTAAAAAAATTAAATAACATACGCGTATTAGCAGCAGTGAATGATGGACCACGCCGACGAAGACGAAGATCTTCTTGAAAATACATAAGGAAGTTCGGAAGATAAATGACAGTTTGAAATAAATGTGTAACCGTATGTTACAAATACATAAGAAGCAGTGCGTGGATATGTATGATATGATTAACGGAAAGTATACCCCGACCATACGCAGAGTACATCAATTTTGTTTGATTCATTAAGTGTGCCGAACAAAATGTGAAAAAATGGATTTTTAAAGAGGTGAAAAATATAGGGCCAACCTATATGGAAAGTTGGAGCGAAAGACAAACATTAACAATAAGATGGAAATAGAAAAAGGAATCAGATGCAGGAGGAAAAGAAATAGACAAGGCAAATAAGGCAGACTATTATACAATTTTATTTATAATTAAGGAAACATACAAAAGGCTAACCGACAAGGTAAAAGACAAATACATCAAACACAAGTAAAACACTAAATCTACCGAGCGAAACATTAGACTGGTAATGAAAGTGCTCTAAGACAGAGACGGAACTCAAAAGAAAGGTAAGTAAATGAATCAGAAACGTTAAACAGACGGACGTCAACACAACAAAGTTGTCTTGCAAACGATTCACTTCTTAAAATTCTTGGAGGTGCGCTTCCGACCAGCATTAGCAGGAGAAGAACATTCAGCAAATGCACTGGCAAGATTCCTTTTGGCGGTCTTGGATGGTGATGGCAGTACTTCATCAAGCGAGAGATCAATAGTCTCAAGACCAACAGAGTCATTGGATGGAGGAGTGACAAGGACAGCTGAGGTGAAGGCAATAGAGTCCGCAGGATCAGCAAAAGTTGTTGAAATTGTATCCAAACCAGGAGCAGAATTCTGGACAATTAGTCCTTGTGGAATATTCAAATAAAAGCAAATAATACAAAGGTGTCAGCATATGGACAATAAAAATTGAAAAATTAATGCAAAGAAAAGGCATGGAAAAAATTTTGCCATTTGTAAATCAATACCTCTCGGGGAGATAGATCGGAACCTGAAAGTTCGTACATAGCAATGACATTAGGGTCATCACATAAGGCACGAACCTTAACAACAGGTACCTCAGAAGAAGTGCTCTCGGATGGATTAGTAACCTTAAACAAAATCTTCCTCCCAATTAGGCTTCGAAACATGGAAGGATAATCATGTTCGTCGGCACCCTATTGGAATTTGAAATTTAAGATAAATTTAGATAATAAAACATTGCGACCTTGTTCGGGCTGGTCGGAGGTAAGAACCATAAAATTTAATTATGCAAATAAAAGATCTCTTTAAATGAAGAGAGCACGTCGGCACAGCTTTGACCAAGAAGATATTCAACCTCATTATCAAACATCACAAGTATTGCACAACCAGTAGGATCAGAAACATCGATCCTAAGCCTAAACCTATAACATATAAGGAAACACAACTGACATTAACTGTGACCACAATTTGATAAGACGAAACAATTACCCATTTACTCGGTTATGGAAACAAAATTACCTTGGGGTCACATGGAAGACATGACGTGCACAGCTGGCACAAAAATAAAAACCATTGTCAGGAGTAACAGCCTTCATACACTTACAAGCAGGGTGCCACCATAGACCATCATCAATAACATCCTGAACAGTAGCAAGGATAATAGAAATTCCATCCTGCGATATATAAACCAGCATAATAATTAAAACATGCTTGATGTATAGGACGGAATGAGAAGTAAAGATTAAAACATAATCATGTGGAACCTCAAAGAACGAGAGAAGCTCTTCTATAATCCTCTTTGGGTGCAGCTTAAGAAATTCATCCTCAACCGAATATTTAGGTCCAGAAACAAATGAGGCACAGTCTTGAGAAGGAGAAACACCAACCGAAAGAAGACTAATGCAATGGAATAGACACAGTCAACCCACCCAAAAATATGGATCATTAAATCAATGCCTACAACGGAACATACCTCTGTTTCAAGCTAGATACGTCAGATATGTCAGGATTAATAAGCAGCCTAGAAGCATGCATACAGTTCTGAACGACTGGCTTACCTAACAATTGGTCATAAAAAATTAAAACCTAAATATAAATATTCAATGAGTAAAATTGAGGGGGAAAACACACGTACCCTTGAAAATCTTGACCTTGGCATACTGAAGAACAATCATTGGAGCAGTAACATGGCCATCGTTAATAAAACCCATTAGTTGATCAACAAAATCACCGAAAAGTGTGCATTCAATTATACCACTACAATAACACAAAATAAATTGGTTAGAATCAAGCAACTGACAATACAAAACACTTGTAAAGTTTGGACCGAATACCCGAGGTCAGTTAACTCAATTACAATCATCTTAGTGACCTTCCCATCACGGAGATACTCCCGCTGTGAGGAAACAGCAGTCATGAGGCCAACAACATCTGTCTCAAAAAATTGTTTGATATTTACTGATACGATAAGAGACATAATAAAAGGTGGCCGTAAATAAAAATAGGATTATGGAATGGAAATTGAATAGATTATACTTAGGTACCAATTAAATAGTCATAATCAGAGGTGATCGATGATATGACCTCAGAGGTGGTTGGGGTGAGCCCATAAAAAGGAATGGAGGTGAAATCAACCTCGGATACAGTTGTCCTTAATAAAAAAATAAGCTTATTTTCATGCAGAGTAGAACGATAAGAACCGGAATTTGCAACAACACCAAAATAGGACATACGGTACACAACACCCTCTTTAATAACATCAGAAAACTTGCAGAGCACTAATTTACGAGCGGTTGCTTGAATTTTATGACCCTGGAAAATAAATAAGAAAAAAAAAATAAACTCCGGTTCAAACAACTAAGCAATAATATATTAATTCAATCCTGATCATTTAATACCCGGAATAATCAAATAAAGATTAATGGTTAAATAATATAATAGCAAAGCACCTTCTCATCCATCAGAATGAGCTCCATTGACATAGGCTGCTGTGGATTTATAAATCCAGGAACAAACCATTTGCGAACAACACGCATCCTGAAACGATATGACTCACGCTGAAGTTTCACAGAAGTCAAAAGATCAAACTTAATACCCATGGATTGTATAAAAGACAAACTTTATGAAAGGAAAAGGGGGATACACGGCATGAATAACATGAAGTTTTCGGTATTTAAAGAGGTGAAAAGTAGAAATTGTACGAGGTACGAATAGGATATAAGATTTAGGGACACAGGAAGTACGGACACAATATTCAATAAACTGTCCGAATGTAGGGGGACAATAAACATAGCCATCTGTGCTATAATGGTCAGAAATATTAATTGCAACATTAATAAGAACTGAGCTAACTGCGCAAAATGTAGACGAATGGAAGGCGGCAAATGCGACGAAGTAGTTTTCGAACTTGAAAAGAAGAGGGAAGCATTGTGCCTACGTGAAAATGAACAGTGTTTCAGAGGGTGGAGGGGTTTCTGCAATTGTAAAGTAATAGATAACCGTACCGTTTAAGCTCATGTTGGTTTTCTCAAAAAAATAAAAATAAAAATTTAATGCATAAATGATAGTATAATTCATTCACGTAGTTGATGGTAACACTATTGGTATGAGATTCTGCCACTTAAACAGGTAATGATTTGGAGTTCAATCCTCAGCTTTTATAAATGTAAAAAAAACTTATTTTAGAAAGATCATTCTTCAAAAGGTCAAAAAATTATTCAAAAGAATTAGTCACAACACTTGAATTTATACATACTAGTAAAAAAAAAATCTAAATTTGTTCCACTGATTTTCCATTAAAATATGAAAGAAAGAAAAAAGAGGAGTCTAATAATTAAGAAATCTACTTATAACAAAAGGTGTTAGCTTTATGGATTTAGAAGATCTTTGTCTGTTCTCTTTATCAATTGTGACAGTGACATTGTTTTATTTATTTATTATGAAGACAACGACATTATTTAGTTTGGCCCAAGTCTACCTACTTGCACTTAAAGCAGCTAGCTTGTTTATTGGTTTCTAATTTATTTAATAGGGAGTACATACTTAGCAAGTGAGCAACACCACAACATTTTATATTTTCATAGCTTTCAGCCTCTCATCCACTAGTACATCAAATTTTCCCGGCCCGTTGGATCGGAATAGAAGATTAGTTAAGGGTGTATGCATAGCAAGGTGTGCATAATGAAGCACTTGGCTAGTGGCTTTGGTGTATATTTCATGGAATTTTAAAATACGTATTCTTGACTCCATTTCCAGGGCATGGTAGCCATCCATTATTGTTTCAGAGAATGGTTAAGATGTAGCTGTTGAATCTCAATTTTAGATTGAATATCATAGTAATGTAGGGTTCGTTAAAAATACGAACTGTCTTATATTCCCTCCAATCCTATTTATAAGAGTCGTTTGGGGTATTTCACTCCTATCAAGGGGAGTGGATAAATTTGTTAATGGCATTGGAAATATGAAAATTTGATATACTTTTTCAAAAGAGTTATTAGTCAGTTAGGTCCCTGAAAGATACTCGTGGCATCAGATAGGTCCTCGAAAGATATGTGGCATCTCTTATATCCCTGAAAGATCATTTTGGCGTCCCGTTAGTCCCGCCGTATAACACCGTCAGTTTGTGTTTAACGGAAGCTGACGTGGCATCAGATAGGTCCCTGAAAGATACCCGTGGCGTCAGATAGGTCCCTGAAATTTTATTTTTTAAAAGTGTCATAAATTTTATTTTTTATCTTTACTCATATATAATAAATTTTTATTTACTTAAATAGTTGGAAAAATTAATAATTATAGAGGGTAAAAAATAATAATAAAAAAACATAATTAATATATTAAAAGTCTAAACAATAATTACAATTCTTAAAAAATTGTATTTTATTTAAAATAGAACATATAAATAAAAATGGATGAAATAATAATAAAAAAAAACCTCAATAAAACAATACATATAAAACCTTTAGAATAAAGTCTTATATACAAGATCAAAAATAAATTCCGAATTAAAAATAAAGTCTTTACATGTAGGATCTTATATATAAGACGATCATAGTGGGAGTCTGTCTTAAAAGTGTTTATAGAAAAAATATAACATGGGAATCACTTTGACTTCAAAGATTTTATGCACCGTTGTATTGGTTTCTATGCTTCCAATTTATGAAAATTATCGTTGAAGATATTTCTAATTAACTCGAGTGATTGAACCCACTGCAATGTTGCAGATAACTACTCAAGTTAAAATCTCGTGATATAAGTGCAACTTTCTTCTTAAGGTTCTCTGTTTTATTTTCCAAAGTCTTAGAGTAACGTTTAGCAAGTTTTTACTCATCGTGGTTTGAAATATAAATATAACTAGTACATGAATTAATATATATATAAATATAATCTCCTAAAATAGCTCTATTTTTTATATATTTAAGAAAATCAAATACAATTAACTAACATCATTAATAAGCTTAAAAATTTTTTTTGTTATAATTCGAATAGAAGGGAGTATTTTATTCAATTTTTGTTTCATTTTCAATACTATTTTCCTAAAATACCTTTTCTTCTTAAATATGAACTAATTTTCTTCATAAGTGTGAAATTAATTTTTAATTATATATATATATATATATATATATATATATATATATATACTCCCTACGTTCCTATTTATCTGTCATATTTCAAACAAAACACGTCCATTAAGAAATCCAATCATTATTCAAATTTCCAATGCATTAATTATGTTTTTTCCTACTATACCCTTTCTCTCTCTATAATCATTAATTTTTCTCCACTACTTACATAAACCAAGACATATTAAATAGGGGCAAATATGGAAAATAACATTTATTACACTCTTGAAATCCTCAATACGACAAATAAAAAGAAACAAAAAATCTCTTCAAAAAACGACAGATAAAAAGGAACGGATGGAGTATATATATAAGTCTCTATATATTTTTAAGGAGAAAGTTGCACTTATATCACGAGATTTTAACTTGAGTAGTTATCTGCACCATTGCAGTGAGTTCAATCACTCGAGTTAATTAGAAAGATCTTAATTTTCATAAATTGGAAGCATAGAAACCAATACAACGATGCAGATAATCTTTGAAGTCAAAGTGATTCTCATGTTATATTTTTTCTATAAACACTTTTAATACATACTCCCACTATGATCGTCTTATATATAAGATCCTACATGTAAAGACTTTATTTTTAATTCGGAATTTATTTTTGATTTTGTATATAAGACTTTATTCTAAAGGTTTTATATGTATTGTTTTATTGAGATTTTTTTTTATTATTACTTCATCCATTTTTATTTATATGTTCTATTTTAAATAAAATAAATTTTTTTAAGAATTGTAATTATTGTTTATACTTTTAATATATTAATTATGTTTTTTTATTATTATTTTTTACCCTTTATAATTATTAATTTTTCCAACTACTTAAGTAAATAAAAATTTATCATATATGAGTATAGATAAAAAAATAAAATTTATGACACTTTTAAAAAATAAAATTTCAGGGACCTATCTGACGCCACGGGTATCTTTCAGGGACCTATCTGATGTCACGTCAGCTTCTATTAAACACAAACTGACGACAAACTGACGGTGTTAGACGGCGGGACTAACGGAACGCCAAAGTGATCTTTCAGGGGTATAAGAGATGTCACATATCTTTCGAGGACCTATCTGAGGTCACGGGTATCTTTCAGGGACCTAACTGACTAATAACTCTTTTCAAAACTACCCATATAATTGTTATTGGAACTCTAAAAAGTGTTGACTTTATAGGGATATTAGTGAAAAGAAGTAATTAAATGCTATTGAAAATTGAAAAGGTTTTTTATAAATAGGATCGGAGGGAGTAGTTCGTAAAGAAGGATGTGACATGTTACAAGATTTTGATTTTGCTGTAGACTTTTTTAATTTGTTGCAATATTGAATATCTAAGGCAGGCATGACTTTATGTTTGTAGTCGCCATATGAGATCTTACCTTTTTTAATTCTAAGGGCATCCACAACAGAGTATGGTGAAGAGTTTTAAGTTCAGATTTTCTTTTAGACTCTCTCAAGACTTTGTTAATCTTCAAAATTTGGTGGAAAATCTTAAGTTAAGTCTATAATTGTTATACCGCTCGGGAGCATGGGACAGGATGTCCAATATTGGAAGAGATTTTTTTTTATACAAGAGATTTTGACATCCCACATCTCAAATATGCATTTCACTTTATATTTTTATTTTAAAATAAATTGAGTTGTGATTATATTAATGATTCGTTTAAAAATATCGATCATCGTCACAATTACAATTAGAAGTTTTTTTTCTTAGACTTCCCTCGTAACATATTATCACACATGACTTTTGTATTAAGTGAATGGATTTTTATATTCCTTATCGTGCATTCTAGATGAATTGTAGTTCATTAATTGTGGAAGATATTGATTTGCAAGTTTTTTTTTTTAAAAAACTTTATATCAGGATCGTAACTGTGTTCACGACCTATGACCCTAATATAAAGTTTAAAAAAAATTGGAAATTAAAGATTCATGCATTTCATACAAAGTCATGTATGGTGATATGTTGCGAAGGAAGTTTAAAAAATATAACCTCGAGTCATGGCATTGTTGATGATCTGCTCAAAAGTTTTGGTCATCAACTCAATTACAATCCTGATATATGTAATACCCCGAATTTTGCTTCCCAAATAAATAAAAATAAATATTTAAATAAAAATGATTATATGTAATTAATTAGTTTTGTTTATTAAATTATGGTTATATTAAAAGGTTAATCAAGGGAAAAATATAAGAAAAATATTTTGGACCTTAAAAATAGTATTTTTGCAGTTTGGTCCTTGGGAATGACCTAGGAGGCAATATTAGAAAGATTTTTGGAGGGAAAGTGAATAAAATATTAATTTTTGAAAAACTGGTCGTGTTAATCGATTAACCCGACCGTTAATCGATTAACGATGGTGCAGAAGTTGAAGATAGTGGAGTTTGATGACTCAACCAGCTGGATAATTCGAGTTTAACACCTAGCACCGACTGGGATTAGTGGATAACACGTGTTTAGCTGCATGAGAGTTGATTTTGGCTATAAATATGTGGTTTTGGTTGATGAAAAACCATAAGGAAATTGGAAAAGGAAGTGAAACTCTGCTGAATTTTCATTTGAACACCCTCTGTTTATAGCTTTCGTTTTCCACCCTCACTCAAACACAATTAACAAGCCTTATACCTCCTCAAAGTTTGTTGCAAGACCTTCAATTCAAGACAAGAATCGTGCAATTTGGTGGCTTGTACAAGGAGAACGAATTAGCTAAAGTTGGGTCCAAGAATCTGAAGTCTGTGGTTTCAGCTTTGAGGTGTCAAGTTCAAGTCTTCGATTTTGGTATGTAGAGGCCCTCAAATCGTGTCATTTCGGTTTCTAATTAAAGTTTGCAATGTCTAGTTTCTATATTGACCAAGTTTATTTGTTTTCATGCACGTTTGCTATGTCAAATCCTCTGCCAAACTTGCTCTCTTGAACTTGTGTTGGGACTGAAAATAGAGCAAGAGGTGACTTTAGAATTTGAGGTTTTTCTTGCTGTCTTTGCATCCAAAAAGCTTCATTGAGGTAAGGGAGAAGCTTTACTAATGCTAGAATAGATTATGGGATTGAATTGAATGTAGGATGAACCTCCATATGGTTCAAAGGGCACTAGGTTAGTGGGCAATGGCTTGGAGGCTAATCTGAAATGAAACATGAATTGGAACATGTTAGATTATAGTATTAGAAGCTAAATGAATTTTCAATTTGATCTGAAATGGTGTTAATTAAAATTTGATATGTTAAGTTGAGTTTTAGGTCAAATTTGGGGAAAACAACATGATTTTGTGGAATTGATGTTATTTGGTGCAATTGATGTTATGGACAAGTTTATTATGTTGTATTTAAGTTGTACTTGAGGTTGGTTTTGGTCAAAATTGAGTTGGTATGAATTTGGTATTCAAAAACCAGTTTCAGCACTGTTTTACTAATATATTAATCGATTAACCCGACTGTTAATCGATTAATACGAGTAAATTCTGATCAGTTTGAAGTGTTATAAATGAATAATCGATTATCAGGATGTATAATTGATTATCAATGCAATTTTGTAATAAAAAAATCAGAATTTAACTCATTAATCGATTAACCAGGCATTTTACTCGATTAAAGGCTGAAGTTGGAACCTATTGACAAAGGTTTATGAAAATAGTAATTGGGAATACCAAATGTTTATGTTAAATGACCTCAAGTAAACTTAAAATAAACTTATGATTGCGGAGTCATGCATGGCATTTGCATTCTGGATTCCCACATTGGTGGAGACACGTCCGTGAGGCGTGGGCATATCCCTTTTGGTTATTTTGGACTCGAGGGACACTAAGGAAAGTGTCTGCTCCAAAGGGTCATTTATTTTGGACTCGAGGGACACTAGTGAAAGTGTCTGCTCCAAAGGGTCATTGTGCGTTCGTAGGAACGTAAGGGAATGTCGGTGACCGGGGTTGCACCTTTTGTTCCGGAAATACACACGTGGGTGTGGGCATGTCTTTAAACGCCGGGCTCGAGAGACGTAATCTTGCGGGATACGTCGGCGTCACTTCTATGAGATCTAGGGGTGTCGTTTAATGTTGGCCGAGTCCGAGAGGTACTCGTTGAGGAGTACCGGGCATATTTTAAAGGTGCCACGGGAGCCTATTTGTTGAGTTGGCCAACAATCATGCATTGAAAGATGAGTTGCATTGTTAGTGCATATATTATTGATTACTCATTATTATGTTTTTATGTTTATTATGTAATGAGAATTGAATTGTGTAAGTGATTATTATGACATTCTATTTGATTATCAAATTATTGTAATTGTTTACTAGCAAATGATAATTGATTAGAAAGGAAAATGGTGGATTAATGATAAATAAGACTTGATTATCTTATTATTATTTTGTTACCCTATCTATTTGGTTATGCGTTAGTATTTTCTGACTCCCTATGCCCTTGTAGGTGATGGCTCGCTACATGACATTCGTGGAGTTACGCCCACTCCGTAGAGGAGTGTGGGAATACGAGGAGCACAGGGCTGTTTTTGAGGGTGAGGTTGACGTGATCTTTCGTCACCCTAACCCCCTTGCTCGTGTGCAAACTCGTAGGCTTCGTATCCCTATGATCTACATACTGCACATTCCTCCAGCTTATACTTATCGTTTTGGTACTCCTCCACCACATCCTGGCCGTCGTTTCTATAACTTACATGTTAGACGTCCGGCTGCCCGTACTCGTCCTTCTACTTCTTCTGAGGCTACTGCTACGACCACTCCTCGTCCTGGTCCGACTACCAGGGTACGTTTTGCACCCTCACCTGAGCCAGTGCGTCGCACTGCTGCTCCTCCGGTGTCGGAGGAGGAGAAGGAGGAGGACCCCGTAGAGGACGTGGATGGGGCAGCTGCTGACTGCCAGTGATGTAGTGACTTTATTTTAGTATGCGCAGTATGGGGACCATAGTAGGATGTAGTGTTGCAGCTTTTGGAGGATCCAGGGATCAGGCATCAGTGTGGGTGGTCATGACACAGCTTTCGATAGCTCTCTTATTTTGATTTGTGGTATATAGTATATATTTTGATGAGAGCATTGAGAGCTAATAATTTATGCTTATTGGTCTGTATCCCTAAAACTTTGCTACCTTGACTTTCACTATCTGGTTATCTGGTGTACTTGGGTTTTATGATATATATATATATATGGGCTATGATTGCATGATCATTCTGATATTTATTTTCTCGCAACCATATTAACACTTTCAAATCGTTTCCGCTGAATTCAAAACAAGTACACAATTATTTTATCAAACCTGAAAGTATTTTGAGATATAAACTTATTATGTAAAAGGAAAAAGTTTTTCATGAAATTCTTTAATAGTTTCTAAATAAACTATTTACGTACTTTATTTTGATATAAATAAAGTCATATTTCGAGAGCGTCACAATATAAAATTAAAAAAAGGTGCAAATCAATATTTTTCACAATCCATAAATTAAAAATATCTAAGATTTAAATATTTATTCATTTCATACAAAAGCCATATTGCAATGTGCTAGGAGAGAAGTTCAAAGAAAAAACCTCGAATCGTGACCGTGTTGATGATCGAAATTTTTTATTATGTTATCAACATAATCACGACCCAAAAGTAATTTAACAATATATATATATATATATATATATATATATATATATATATATATATAATGAGGTGTGTGTCCCAATGTGAGTCATCGAAATCTCCTTCTGTGCAACTTGCAACCACCCAAGTTCCTACTTGAAAAAAGGACCAAAACATTAATTTACTAGCAACTTATTTTTTTAAAGTTCTATATTATTTTTTATATTTTTCCATAAATAATTTTATTATTTTTTGTTGTAATTGTTTCTATTTTAAAGCTTGGGTGTAATTATATTATTAGTTCTTATTGATTAATTTTCTTAACCTTAATCCCGATTTCAAAATTTTAAATAAAGTAAATATGTATATGAAAATTAAGTTAACAATTCTGGAAATAATAAAATTATTTTTTCAATTCAAAGTTCATCTTTCAAGATTTTTATTCTCAATAGTATCAAAAGTTAGGGGTGTAGGCGATCCGATCCGAAACCGCAGATCGGTCAGATCGAACTGGAGCGGTCCAAAAAATATGGTCCGGTCTGATCTCGTGATCTGATCCGGTCTTAAAATTTCTGGACCATTCTAATGTGGTCCGATCTACAATCTCACAAATTTTAGACCACGGAAACCGGACCGAACCGGATCGAACCGATAGTTCAGATATTAAAAAAAAATAAATATAAAAAACACGAGCCCCTTCCTAGTTCCTACATACCCCTTCCTCTCAACTTTCAACCCTAATTTAGTCACAAGTCACAACCTCCCTCTTCATTCGGTTAATCGGTTCCACTCTTCCTCCGTTCTCCCTCCGGTTCTCTTCCTTCGTTCTCTCTCCGGTTCTCTCCCTCCTCCTTCGTTCTCACCACGGCCCACATTCTCAGTTCTCCCTCCCCCTCCGTTCTCTCTCTCTCCCTCCGGTTCTCAAGTCTTAGCCACCGTGCGCTCTTGTCCCCGCCACCGCCGCCACTCTTTCACTCATTCTGGTTTCACTCTCCACGATTTTGGTTCTCACTTCTAGCCAGGTTAGGTTTTATTTTTTTTTTAACTATCAGTTTACTTTTTTAGTTATTTTATTATTATGATCTAAATAGACTAGATCGAACTGACGGTTTGGTTCGATCCAATCCAATCCGGTCTTTGTATATGAAAAACATCACAACCAAACCAAACCAGACCACATTAATTTAATTGGTCCGTCGCTAAAATCCATTAAAAATCAGACCAGACCGTAACACCCCTGTCAAGTTAAAAAAATCCTTTATTAATTTATACTCCTGTGTAATAATTTTTTTCAATATAAAACAACGGCTATTTTCTTTGTTTTCCGCCCTTGTGCTTCAACATGTTAGAGACAGGTAACCGGGCAAGTAACAATACCCATATATACCGGCTACTGTCTACTGTCACATTACATGACCAATTAAAAGTAGGCATGCATAGATACACAATGAAACAGCCAAGAATAGCAGTTAGCCGTTAACTAATTTCTTATAATCTATTCATTATCTAATCAAAAATGATTCAAGGTTCAACTTCTATCTAATATATCTGCAACTTGTATAAATATAAATCAAATTAAACTGTATAAAACTACAAATCAAGGTTCAAGACAACCTACCTTAATTAACTACTCATGTACTTTATATTACCAGAACCATATCATATGAACTGCTTCTGATATATACTCCTATGTCACTGCCTCAGCATGACACATAGTCACATATTAACATTATTATCTCCTCCAACTCAACGGAAGATGGGGAGGGTTCCTTTGTTGTGTTGTGCCTTTATTTTTTATTATTTAGTATATTATACTCCCTCCATCTCAGTTTATAGGATCCCTTTTGGAGATTTCACGTTTGTTAAAAAAGTTGATTAATTTAATTAATTGTATTAGAAATGTGGAGTTTTGATATATATTTTCAAAACTATCCTTATTAATATTATTGAAAATCTAAAAAGTGTTAAAAAAAAAAAAGAGTATGAGACAATTAGAGCAGCAGAGCAAGTTAAATGAAATTCAGAAATTGTTTTTTTATTTTTGTTGTCGTCTTTGACATCACCAAAAACATAAGGCCGATGCAATCAATCTGAAAAGAATAAACAAACATGATCATATATATATCTATGTTTTAAAGGTATGGTATCTATCTCATATATGAACATACAGGAACAAAAATATCCTCTCCATTTTATCTGGTTCTAGATGATTTTTTTCTTTTCTCACCACAATTGGCACATGCATGATGGTTTAGTCCAAAAGCAAAGCCAAGCTGCATGCCCACCCAACCACACCATGCCACATGTACCATTTTCGAAGTTCAAATATCTAATGGCATAGACTATTTATGTCACAACCTTAAGCATGTAGGAATATTGTAGCATCCATTGGGATGGAATGACTTAATAAATAGTAAAATTAGCATTGAGCAATGCAATAGTGCAATTATCCACTAACCGACTATGTTTCATGCGTGTTGACAAATCTTTCATTTTCCATTCCCAACACAAAACCTATCATTGTCATTTATATAGTCACTCAGCTCCTTTTCTTGCCCTTATTCATAAGTTTTCTACTCAATGTAAAGACAGCTTTCTACTCCACTCCACACGAAACAAACCCTTCTATTTTTTTTTTTTTTTATATAAAACCTACCTCAATATATATCTCACTTCCTTTCCCTTCAAACCTGCAAACCAAAACTCTATAACTCACAAGTAGTCTCATTTGCTTCTCAAACTCTCTCTCATCATTTCCCTTATCTCTCTCTCACACGTTCCTAAACACTCATTTTGTTAAGCCTATATAATAGCATATACCCTCCTTTTCTTACTCCTTGCAGTTTTCTCTATATAGATATTTATCAACTTGGCTTTCAAGTGTTTATATAAACTCCTGCACCTTTTCTTTATATAAACAAAATGGGAAATTTTCTTGCTCCTTGTACTTGCATATCAAAGCATGATAAAGTTGTGAGGGTGGCCAAACCAGATGGGAAGATTCTAGAGTTTAGTTCACCAATGCAAGTGAAGGACATCTTGAATAATTTTCCAGATTTTGGTGTTGGTGTTTCAAAGGAAGATGCACATCCTCTATCACTAGATCATGAATTGAAGGCAGGAAGATTGTATTACTTGATTCCCTCTATGTTTTCCTCTCCAAATCTTGCAACTCAAGGGAACACTAAGAGGATCAAAGTTGTTATAACCAAGCATCAGCTTGAGCAGTTAGTGACCAAACAGATCTCCATAGAGCATATACTATCAGAGGTTAAAACAATTAGTGTTGATTTGCCAAACAATCAGCAGCAGAAATTGGAGCCTATACCTGAAGATAATGAGTGGTAGACAAATATCTATAAAAAAAACCTGTTTTGTTTTTCCTTTCCCTTCTTCCCTTCCTTTGTTATAGTTCTTTCTTTCTTTAGAAATCATGGCTGCTGTTGTAATGGTTTGGTTGTAAGGACAAAAAGAAAGGAAGAATGTAAAGGAAGAAACAGAACCTAGTATAAATAAATAGTTAAGGTTGATTTTCAATTTTGCATTGCCATTTTCTTTTTTTAACTTGTTATCTTGTTCTCATGGATTAGTTATGTTGTTATGTTCATGATCCAAAGGCATAGTTGAATGAACCACCAGACACAATTTTTTAAAGGAATCATATGTTCCAAGCTTATGAAATTATAAAAGGAAGAAACCAACATTTTAAGACCAGGATATTATAGCAAACTATTGTATCTTATTTCATGTTATTATAGCTTGTACATGTTAAGAGGGAGTAAAAACAGGGCAAAATACAGAGTACAAAGAGTACCACACAAAGCCTTAGCAATATTAATACACTCACTGAACTTGCACATCAATAACCTTGCGTTCAACTTTGGTCTTAGGAATGGTGATGTAAAGCACACCATTTTTCAACTCAGCCTTAACCTTGTCTTTCTCACAATTATCCGGGATCATTAGACGGGTATCATATGAACTATAGCTCGTGCTTGACCAAGAATCATCACTACCACCACCTTGTTCCTTCTTATGGCCACCTTTTATGACAAGCACATCATCCTCCACGGACACCTTCACATCTTCCTTCGATAAACCGGGCATGTCGAACCGCATTTTGATTTCGTGCTCTTCTTCTTTGATATCCCAAGGTGCACGAATCTCACCTCCTCCTAGGTTTCTTCCAGGGAATGACAAAGTATCTTCGAAGATTCGATCCATTGAGTCTAGCATTTGGCGCATGCTTCTCATGGGTGACCAAGGGTCCAATAGTCCTACAAATTTGTCACTAGTCAATATAATTGTTTTGTCATAGAAATAACAGAATCATTCATCACTTCAGATAAAATTACGCTCTATCAACTATACCAAAAGTTGATTGCATTTTGGGTGCCTATTAGTATTGACTTGTATAGAACTTTTTGCTTTTATTGGTTCCTGGCTTCTGCTTGAAATTTTGAGTTTGGTTAATGAAGCTTTCTCACTAGTCATTTTCATTTCATGATAGAGTAAACAGAAAAGGATTATGCCATTATCTGAAGCCAAGTAATGTATCCAATATTGACAGTTATTCTTTTCTTTATCATAGCAAACTTGGTTGCCAAGGGATCCTACTCTTTAACCACTTCAATATATGTGAAGCATCACTAGTGAGTAGTGACAGATTCACAACCTCTAATCCGATATCATCTATCAATCATTGATTGAATTATTATCCCATTCATCACTTACATGCAAATTTATAAAATTTGGTAATAAAAAATCTGTTAAATTATCACGGTTCTAACTTCTAGATAACAATGCAGCCACTATATTGCGGTTACCGTTCTGCAATTATGCTATGATTCTAAATCACAAAAACTGCAATTGGCTGCAATAAAAGACCTTAGCAGTCACAAAAAAATAAAATTTCTCTCACAATATTTCACTCCACAATTGTCACAATTCGCACGAGGGTAATCACAATACTCATAATCACAACACTATAATCGCAACCACAATTTAAAACCAATGCGGAGCTAATTAAAATGCTCAAGAATTATATACTCAAACATGGCATTTTAATTTCATTTTTCACTATAATATACAGTGAACTAGGAAATGTTAGATAGGCATACACGTTTATTTATAGGCAAATATTTAACGTTGTCATTAGGCTTTGAACCTGATTTCAAAGGTTCCATAACTACCAACTGAGCTAGCTTTTATAGGCATATTTGCTTTAATTTGATTGAAAAAGAATGTGAGACTTACCAAATGGTGAAATGTCCGCAACAGCGCGGCGAGGCTTTCGCTCCACGGCAGCATTACTACCTTGGTCACTCTTGCTAACATGCACGTCCACGGAATTGTCTTTGTTTTCACCATTTGCCTGAGCTCTCACCCTTGGCAATGCTCTCTTTGATGATGATGTTGTTGGAAAGAAGGCAAAGCCGGGTGCAATAGCTTTGTTATCTGGTTTGGTTAAAAACCCTGCTTTTTGAGACAAGAGAGGTGAAGTGGTTGTTAAGGAAAGTGATTGAGCAGCCATAGGAGTCAACAAGAGAAGATAGATAGGGATACTGAGGAATATATACAAACGATGAGTTCTCAAGTGTTGTTGTGTGTTGATGAGAGTGAAGAGTGAATGTGAATATATATATATATAGAGATAGTGGCAGTGAATGTGGCAAAATGGAGAAGGGTCTTGAGAGTTTGAGAGCATGTATGAAAGTTCTGGACACAAACAACATTCTGTCTTAGTCTTTTGTCTTTGTCTTAGCTCAATACTCATCCTCAAGGTTTCGGGAATGGTCTTCAATTTAATTTCTAGTCAAGTATCATAATGTTTTCTGACTTATTCAATCTAATCACTTTTAATTTTTTATATCATCAAAATTACATAATCATTTTTACCTCTTTTAAAATTGATAAACAAAACGGTGAAACTAAGTAAATAATAATTTTAAAAAGCTGTATGGATATTTTTCTTTTTTCAATCTACGACAATTATGTAATTTCCGATGATATCAAAAACGAAAATATGGAACGCAATATTTTGAATAAGGCAAAATTGTTTTTTACCGTAAGTTTTTAATTTGTTCCAAAGTAGTACTCCCTCCGGCTCGAATTATAAGTGGATGACAGCCCAGTTGGTGGCTGCAGGGACACTTAGGATTTCCTCCTCCCCAGGTCATGAGTTCTAATCCCAGACCTCCCATGTAAACAAAAAAAATCCCATCATAAAAGACGATGATCGAAGACGAACAAGGCGTTTGTTTAAATTTTCATGTCATTCCCTTCTAAAAGAAATTTCATATATTTTTTTATATATAAAGAAATATATTATGAACAATTTGTATTTATTTAATAAGTGGATGACTCTATCATAGTTTGAGTTTATCCCTATTTTATGTTTATCTTTAGTCAAAGCAAATTCATTGTAGGGTTCCATCTTTTCCTATAAAATAGGACTCATATGTATGTATTGTAAACTTGACTCATATGTTTTTTGCATTTAGAAAAAAAAAAATCTGTCACAGATGGAATTTGAACCCATACTGACACTTATCATTGTGCAACTCCAACCATTTGGGTTGATTGTCTTATTGAACTAATAAAATTTTTATTAAAAATAAAAAAAACTGATGTTGTTTTCACCGAGTGTCGTACTCAAGATCCCACGGGCCATTTCAATCGCACCAATCAGTGGGTTGTTGTGCCTTTATTGATGAAATCAATATGTGATATCATTTTATTAAATGGGATAATTTCACTATTATATCGACAATTTCTAATTTTACTACAAATATTTTCTTTTAGTAGTGACAATTATTATTTGATGTATTAATGATACTACTAATGTGCCATAAATTATTAGTTTTAAATGTTAGCACGTTTATTTTTATGATGCAAATACAGCCAAATAAGTATGATTTTACTTTGAGAAAAATAATTTTCTTTATTTTGCCTTATATATTTAATTGTGTTTCTTGTCAATTATTATTGAACGTTATGTTAAAACATGAAAATATTAATGTTTTTCATGAAGTAAATTAATATGATTTATATATTTTATCATTGACAATTTGACATTAAAGTAGAGTTTTATTTGATATAATTTTTGTTATTGTTCCCTAATGATCTCCCTATGAGTGGTTTTGAAAGTTATATAAGGAAGATTATGCTTCATCATGTTGACTCATATCTTATGTCGGCTTCTATTTTCTTGGCTCTACACACATGTTGAGTACATGTGCCAAGGTTAGTTAATAAAATTTTTATAGCTATTGTCATATTAAGAATACGCATAAGTGGAGAAATTTATCCTAAACGAGTACATTTGCCTTGTCGTTTTGTTTTTCAACATGGAATTATAAGAATGCCATAATATCACAATATGAAATTTTTGTGCTTATTTATTGACATGTTTTAAAAATATTAGAGATGAAAGATTCTAATATTTTTCTGTAGAAAATGATTACTACCATTATGATAAAGAGAAGAATTTGTCAATATAATTATTGAATGGTATTGATCGCATATGTTTTTTTTTTGGAGATATTTGATGCTTGTTAGTTTTTAGCAAGTAAAACTATGCATGATCTCATATGATCTTGTTTTGAATTCTATTTTCAATATAAATATGTGTTAGACATATAAATTGGTTATTGAAAATATGTGGTTCTTTTGTGAGAAATTCATTAATTTTTATTTTTTTTATTGTCATTATTGAAATAATTAAATTGGAATGTACGAACCATATAAATAATTGATCACATGTATACATAATATAGTTTTATAACAAAAGTTTACGGATATAACAAAAAATTTAAAATAGCATATCCTAATTTTTTATTGGGGTTAACAATGTGTTATAATGTAGTTGATCACGAATAAATATACCAAGTGTCAAAGACTCAAAGGTATATGTAAAATTTTATTTTCAAAATAGTTTAGTATATTTTATAAAAATTAATTGTTCCAATATTTATTTTATTGAATTTGAGGACAAGGAGTTTCAGTGCATTATCTTTTAATCTTTTATACAAGGATGTCTATATAATAGACTCAATTAAAAAAAATAAAAACATAGTTTATGATGTAACATTTTCATACTTACTTGTTTTACATTAATTTACAATATTAACTTTAATAGAGTATTTTTATGATGGAACTAGTTTATTCGAAATGTTCTACAAAATGTTTCTTCCATACTCTACTAGTAAGACGAAATTTTTCTTCTATTTAATATTGCTAGAAGCCGTTGTTAACACTATATTCGTGTACGATGATAATTTAGAGCTCTAAAAGAGTTGTTATCATGAGGTATTGGAAAATTTTTCAGTTTACACGTATATAGTACAATTGAAATACCTCATATCGTAAAACCAAAAGTTTATAAACTAGAAGTTTATAAATTATAATATAATTTTTTGTTTGGCTTGACTGGTTAGACCATCCCAGATCAACTATATGATGCGAAAAAAATATAAAACTTATGTTGTCATCCAATGAAGAACCCAAAGTTTCTTCAATCCGATAATCTCAATGTGCTAATAATAGTTCCCAAAGAAAGTTTATTCGGCCATCACCATAAAATTTGGATTGAATCTGGAATGAATACAAGGTTATATTTATGTGCCATTACTTCCATCATGTGGATCATTTAGGTATTTTATATTTTTAATTGATGCATCAACTGGATGGTCGCATGATTCTTCATTGGCAAGCAACCAGAAGTTTGCGAGATTACTAGTGCAATTGTATCAACCAAAATATAATTATTAAATATTGTATGTCTATTGCCATTACTAATTAGGAACATGTATGACACTAATTCGCATCAAGCCATTAAAATTATCATGAGTTTCCCCTTTTACACATGGTTTTTGGTCAGAAACCTAATATTTCCCATCTAAGAATTTTTGGATGTGCAGTATATTTTTCACCACAACGCACTAAGATGAGACCTCAAAAAAAAAAGGTTGGAAATATACGTTGGATATGAATCTTCATCCATGACAAAATAACGCAAACCAACAACAAGATAGTCATTCATGGATCGATTTTCGATTATTGTTTTGATGAATTTGTTTTCCCAACATTAGGGGGAGAAAATAAGCAATTGGAAAAAGAAATTATTTGGAAAGAGTTATTGTTATATTATCTTGATCCTCAAACAAAACAATTTGAACTTAACAAAACAATTTGAACTTAAGTTCAAAAGATAATTCATTTGCAAAATTTAGATAACCAATTGCCAGACGCATTTACTAACCTAAAAAGAGTGACTAAGTCACATATTCCAGCGGCTAATGCTCCAATGAAATTGATGTCCCTCTTGGACAAATTAAAATTGCAAATGAGAATGAGGCACCATCGGTTCCAAAAATTAAAATAATAAAAAAAAATTACAAAAATCCTCGAAAAAGAAAATGAACAAAGAAATAAGATGGTCAATTTGAGATGTAGAGACTCCTGAAGAGTCGTTAGACATAATTAATAGTTCAGTTCAAGAAGAAACTCGGGTACCTAAAAAGTGTGATAACAAAGAGATCTCAATAAATTATGTCATGACTGAAATACAATGGAACCGAAATGAAGTCAACGTTGACGATGCTTTTACATATGATATAGCGCTTGAATGATATAAAATGAGGATCATGCATCAAAGTCTATTAAGGAATATAGAAAAAAGTCATGATTAACCAAAATGGAAAGACGCAATTGAGGCATAATTGAATTCGCTTGAAAAGCGACAGGTATTTGAACATATTGTCCGTACACTAAAGGTGTAAAATCAGATGGATACAAATGTGTTTTTGTACATAGCGAAATTGTAAAGAAGAAATTATGAGATATAAAACAAGATTGATTGCCCAAGGAATTTCACAAAGACCTGACATTGATTATGAGGAATAATACTTTCCTGTGGTGGATGCAAGTATTTTTCGATATTTGATTAGTCTGGCAATATATAAAGGATTCAATTTGTGTCAAATGACGTTATAGCCTATTTTTATGGCTAACTTGATTAATAACATATATATGAATACCTCTTAAGGATTCAATATGCTCGAAGCATGTGCTTGAACTATTTAATATGGTTGAACCATATCCATGGATCATTAAAATGTTTGAAGCATAAAGTATAAAATATCGACATATGCACTTTAATTTGTTAAACTGCAAAAAAAAAAAATGCAGGAATTTTGAACCTGTAGTTCAAACCCCCAAGAAGTTTTTTTTTTTTTAATAGAATCAGAATCTTAATTCTAGCAAATTAAGTTTATAGTCATTATTATGGTTCACTCGAGAATGATATCATTATATTAATATGAGAAATCACAGAAGAATTAAGGATATTGATATATACATGTATATATCTATTTATTAATTAGATTTAGCTAATAATTTATGTTTTTTTAATCACATATTGTTTGACTTATATATATATATATATGATGTCATGTCATGCAATTATAGATATGTTTATTGCAATTGTTTGAGAATACTTATATGATTGTGGTTCATGTTATGTGTTTATTTTAGTATCTATGTAGTTTTATTTCAATATTGTTTGAATTACCTAAAGTTAAAGGAAACATTTCAAAATTAAATACTTCGGCCTGAAGATCGATCATTTAGCAAATTGATTGGGGAAAACAACTTCTAAAGTGATTTGCTTTGATAAATAACTAATTTATATGCTAATCTCTGTTAGATTGTAAAATGTCATACGTAACTTAATATGTCATCTGATATTAATTTATTAGCAAGATATTGTTATTCATTCACATGTTGGAATGAAGCTAAGCACACATTTTAGTATGATAAATTGAATAAAAGTCTTTATGGTTTGAAGTAAATTGAGATGTGGTATAATCGTATAAGTGAATATTTAATCAACGAAGGATATAAAATGGTCGAATTTGTCCATGTATTTTTATGAAAATATGTGGCAAGAAATTTGTTATAATTGATGTTTACGTTGATGATTTGAATATAATTATAACTCTTGAAGAGCTTCCAAATGTTGTAAATTGCTTAAAGAAAGAGTTTAAAACGAAGGATTTGGAAAGAAAAAAAATTTTGTCTTGAATTTCAAATGGAATATTTAATGAAATTTTGATACATCATGAAACCTATGTTGCGAAGGTAATAGTGTAATATCTCAGAGATAATTGTTCGCATTAGGGGGAGAAATAAATACGCACTGCACTCTTTTTCCCTTAGTCACGGTTTATTCCCGATGGGTTTTCCTGGCAAGGTTTTTAATGAAACAACATCCAATTGTGTAAGAAGAAATGTGTACTCTTTTTCCTTCACTAATTTTTCTCATAGCGTTTTTCTTAGGAAGGTTTTTAAAGAGACATATTCTCTTAATAGTCATCCAAGGGGGAGTGTTATGAACAATTTGTATTTATCTAATAAGTGGATGACTCTATCATAGTTTGAGTTTATCCCTACTTTATGTTTATCTTTAGTTGAAACAAATTCATGATAGGGTTCCATCTTTTCCTATAAAATAGGACTCATATGTATTGTAAACTTGACTCTAATAAGTGAAATACAATTTCTCCCTACTTCTTTTTTCTCCCTCAATCTCTTATGTCTTCTTATTTTCATTAATTCATAACAAAATAATTATTTTTGGGAGAGATGAAGGAAAAGAAGGGAAAGTATCTTGAGAAAATTTTGAAATCCAATTTCAAAATTATATGTTCCATATTTTTAATGAGAAAATAAATGGTGCAGTATAAAGATTTTTTACAACATTAGCGTATCATCCACAATTCATGTGTTTATGATTATTGACTTTCAAATAAAAGTAATGCAAATAAATGGTGGATAATAGAATGATGATGTAAAAACGTTATACTGTTAATGCACACCCATTAATCTCATTTTTAATACCTGAGCTACCTTAATATATCATTTCCTTTCTTTTCTTCTCACCCAAGTATTGCCGGTTCAAAATAAATTAGTATTACGAAGTCTCAAAATTTTTAAAGTACTTTTGAAAAAATTATTACATGCTGCTTTCTTTTAAAAAATAAAAATAATCTTAAAAAATTAAATAATTTTAAAAAACTTATACTCCCTCCATCCTACAAAGTTAGTGAAAAACATAGAAAAATTTTGTCCCAAAAAATATTAAATAGTGAATAAAAAAAATTGAAATTGCGTTGTATTCCGTCCGTCCCTAAATATAAGACCTTTTTGACACTTTTATTTTGTCTCTATTTATAAGATCCTTTACCAATTTTCAATAATCATTAATTACTTTTTTCCACAAACACCCATGTTTATTTAACACATTTTAGATTCTCAATAATATTAATAGGGGTAATTTTGAAAATATATAACAAAAATTCACATTTCCAATAAAATTAACTAAATTATTCAACTTTCTTAATGAACATGAAATCTCCTAGAAGGGTCTTATATTTAGTGACGGCAGAAATATATTCTATGATTAATTAAATAAAAAAATGCATTAAATACATTCATTGGTAATTGGTTGATTTGAGGGATAATGCATTAAAAGGATATTCCCTTGTTTTTGTTGAATTTTAAAATATTTACTATGTTTTTAAGACGGGGGAGTATCAATATAATACTCAACTTTAACGTATTATTTTGAATTTAATTTTTATTGATGATGTATCAACATCGGACTTTGTCATTTCATCAATTAGTATGATATATGTCGTATGTGAATGTTAGTTACATCATCACTGCATACTAAAATCAAAATTTATGTAAAAAAAAAACAAAAAGAAAAATTAAATTATATTGTTTAAAACCAAAATTCAATGAATTTGCGTGGACAAAAACTTATCTAAACCATTTGTCATTTGTTTTTAATCCTACTAGGGCAACATATGTATCCTGTAGTTACGAAATATAATAAAAAGTTTTCTAATGTGTTCTTTAGGATATATATTAAGCTTAAGCATATTTTAATTTAAAGAGTTGGTTTTTATAGGAAAAACTCAAAAATATCATATCTTAAAATAGATAAACCATTTTTCTAGATCAGCAATTTTTTTCTAAGTAGCCTTAATATGTGTGATAGGTTATACATTAGAAAACCCATACAATAATCAATAATTTGCTACACCCTCCGGTCTTGATCATAAGAAAAAAAACATTTCATCAAAGATTTTTAATATAAATAAAAGTTAACCAACTCTCTATTATTAAATTTTATCATTAGTAAAATAATTTTATTTAAACTAGTTGCATTGTCTCAATTAATTTTTGTTTTATTCTGAATACCACCTCTCTGAAAGAATCCTATTTCTTTTTATAATTAAATATATTGAACTAACCTTCTAAACAAAGAAATTAGTTTTACATAATCAAAGACCGAAAAAAATATGCTACAGTAGTATGTTTCGTTAGGAACAATATTTGTCCCTCGAGAAACTATTACCTAACTCAAGACCAATAATCTCAAATAGATCTCAAACATTCATAATTCATTTAGTGATGGAGTGTATAAGTGTTTATATATATATATATATATATATATATATATATATATATATATATAATGTAAAATTTTTTTTACACTGTAAACACATTAACCATCGTTCAATTATATGACTTTTATTTTAAAGTTAATGATCATTAACACATAAATGATTTAAGATATGCTGATGGTATAAAAAAAACCTTTACATCGTAAGTATATCACCCATTTTATCACATAAAAATATGAGATAGAGGATGTTATACTACTTTACTTGCCACCATAAAAAACTTTATCTTAGAACATAAACTTTCGTAACTATTTCTCATTCATTTTTCATCTTTTATCCATACATACACATGTCTCAAAAATACCCCTAAAAAATCACATGACAACGAACTCTAATTGTCTTGAAATGATGTACAAATTAACATTTTTATTTTCACTTTTTTAGTGATGTTGCCATGTGTGATGTTAGAGCTGTCAAAAATTGGTCAAACCTGACGGACTGGCCCATTTAACATGACATAAGCATGAATTAGATCAGGGAAAATTTTAGCCCGAACTTTTTTTGGCCCTGACTTACCTAACCCGACAATTCACTAGTCCAACACGGGCCAGCTCGATATGCTCTAGGCCAGTCCATTTGACTCGAATGTGAAAGGTGTTTATTATTTGCTTTACTATTTTGTTGCTGCATAGGATTGGACAATAATAAAATTAAAATTAAGATGAGATAAAGACATTTGTCTTTTCATTTATTGTTTTCATGACTAATAATGACATCTTAATCAAGAAAAAATGTTTAAAATTTCAATTTGGTTATGATTAATTATATTTTATTGGAAAAGAAAAAAAAATATTAGCCCATAGATCGACCCGAAAAACTAATAAGTTGGGCTTGGCTAATGAAATGATTGATGTCAATCCAGCCCAACCCAAAAAATCAATGGCCCACAATGGAACTCTATGTAATGCACATGATTTTCTTTATGGTGAAGCTTTTAGCTCTCTCGTCTAATCTAACAACTATTACTTTAATCCTTCCGAAATAAATGGTAACACATTAGTTTTGATTGACTGAAATTCAATCAGTTAAAGAGTACAGTGGAGCTGAAAAGATTGGTTATCTTTTGCCATTAAGAGATATAGGCATCACAAGGATATACATCTTTCTTTCGCATGGAAAAAATTTCTGTTTTGATTGCAACATTTTCACACGATTGGCACTCATGACTTTTGTATTATCTTAGCTTTCTTGTAGATGAATGTTTGAAGATGTATATATATATATAGACACACACACTTTAAAACAACAATTACAAAAGAGAGAGTACGTAGTAGATATAAAGAGCAACTCTAAAGAGAGTAGTATAGTATACAGTAATAGAGATAACTTTTATTGCTACTGGAAAAGCATATAATATAATTCATAGTGATATAAACTTATAAATAGAGTAGTATTACAAAGGCACGCAGCAGTTCATATAGTAGACTGGTTGATAGACAATCATTGTTTATTTTCCCCTTGGTGGTAAATTAACAATTTCATGGACTAGGCTTATATCCTCCACTTCCAGGATATGTACCATAGCTTGGTATGGCATCATATTGGAACATTTTTCGCCCTGTAATTAAAAAAATTACATTTAAATAAATAAGAATAAATGAAACATGAGGAAAAAAAAGGATATATAGAAATAATCATTCCCATGCATGTTTTAACTTTGGAAATTAGATAAAAGAGAAAATGAAACATATGCATGATGGCTGAATATATACGGTGACAAACCAAGGTTGGTATTTGGTAGGGCTGCAGCTCCCAGCTCAGAGGACATGAATAATATAAGTATTGCTAAAAGAGTAGCAAATGAAATCAATTTTGAGGCATTGAGGAGAGCCATTTTTAACTAATAAATATATATGTGGCTAAGTAAGTTATAATAGGATGGGAAGCATATACTTGAAGAGTTGGTATTTATAGATGAAGATCACAATGTCCTTAAAACGCCGCCGTGTTCATCCCGGTGTTGACTATTTAAATTTGTTCCTCACCTTATTGGTTTTCCATAAACAAGACTAATTCTTACTCTTATACATACAGTAATGAACAGTACTAATTATAAGGCTATCCATGGTTTGGTTTGTAGGAAAAGCTGAACCAAACTAAATCAAACTAAACCATTTAAAATGTTTAAAAAACTAAATTGAAACCGATTCAAGTTTACAACCAATTTTAGAATCGGTTAGCATTCAAACTGGTTTAATTTGGTTTTTAACCGATTTTTAATTTAAACCAAACCAATTTGGATTGAACCAAAACCGGTTTAAAATTTGGTTCTAAAACCAGTTTTGTAACTGTCCCAAAATCAAAACCGATTTTGAATTGCACCGATAGGTCTAAAAATGGTTCTAGTTTTGAATCGGTTAGCTTATAATGGTTTTAACTGGTTTGGTCAACTCGATTCATAGGTTTGGTTTGATTATTTGGTTTTTTGGTTTATAGTCTAATTATATTATTATTACTATCAGTATTTTTATTAGCAGTATTATTATTATTGTAATTTATTTATATTATACAAGTACTTCAGTTATATTATGTGGCGTGACTGACAAGTGAAGACAAATTTGACCACTTGATAGAAACCAATAGCTGACAACAGAAAGTAGAGTATGATGATCTTTGAATGAAGACTATTCAACAACGAATCGGATAAATTTTTTACATAAATTTGGAGTATTGGAGTAATGGATTGATAAGTAATTATGAGTTAAATATAATTAATAACATGATTAACATGATACACCTAATTTGAATGATTCAAATATATATATATAGAAGTTTCTCCACCGAAAAACCAAGCACAGTTGTCAGTTCTAAACTTTATGGTCATAGCAAATTCATTAACATGAATAGCTTGTGATTTATGCTGTCTTCTCGTGATTATTTTTCTTTCTAAAAAATTGATTTCGTGAAGTTAGATGTTGCATGTGGGATAAAAGAAGTATAAAAGTAAATAATTAACTATCTTTTATTTTTATAACATTTTTTAATATATATATATATATATATATATATATATATATATATACACACACACTCACTAATATCTCTTTTTTTTTTTTCACATCGTTAATCATTATTTCTTTTTACTCCTCAAAATAAAATACAAGAATAATATGATTTTTCATCATTTAAGACTTAAGTTGAATTTTTTTATTCTCAGTTGCAAAGTCAAAAGAACGAATACGCTGTCCATGAGGAGAAAAAACGAATATGTTTTTCTTGGTTCGTTAATGTAAAACAATTTATTTTGTAAATTTCAAATACAAATTAAGGCAAACAAATTGAATTAAAGAAGTACATTGAGTGCTCAACCAAATATAAAAAAGATTGGTTGCATTGATAGACTCAACCAAATTTTATACTGGTTTGGAGTAGGATTGATAAACTCAACCTATTTGACAGCCATTAGGGTCTCATATCGGTATACTGATTTGGAGTATAGGATTGAGTCACTAAGGCCTCATACCGATATGCCGGTTTGGAGAAGGGTTGGGTCATTATTAAGCCCTCATACCAGTATACTGGTTTGGAGTAGGATTCGGTCGCTAAAGCCTCATGCTAGTATGCCGGTTTCAAGAAGGGTTGGGCCCCTGGTACCGGTATACCGATTTGTCCATAGTTGTGGTCCATAACAATATGTTTTGAAAAAATTTAAAAAAAAATGTATTTTTCAATAATTATCTATTATATTTGATTTCTTAACAAGCATATCAAAAACACTTGTTATCATTTGCATTTTAAAAAAGCTCGGCCAGCAAGAACATCTTCCAAACATGACTTCTAGAAATTTTGAGCACATGGCATTGTCACTAGTGATGCCATAACGAGCTTGCATATCTTGCATGAAAATTCTTATCTAAGGTGCCGGTTCATTGTCACATTTAACAAATAGTAGAAACCGATCAACAAACTTTAAAACTGTGCAATTCTACGAACAATTTTCCTTACCGGATGTATCAGAGTATATTCTCTATTGTATATATGCGGGATTAATCTAGAAAGCTACTGCTGAGTTAGTTAGTTAAGCTTCCATTTTTGAATTTTGAATTAGTCTGTTAGGATATTTTCCTTATGTAGCTAAGTTTGTTATTTTCAGATAGGATCATCAACTTGTATATATACTTAGTTTGTATCTCATTCTAATCAATTAATAAAAAGAGCAATTTTCATTTACTAAGATGGTATCAGAGCTCATCATTTGAGCTCTGGTGGCCAAAAGAGAATTTTAGTTTTCAACAGACATTGAGCATTTCCTTTCTAATACTTTCATACTTCTCCTTTTTTTGATCATTCGATCTTCATTCATTTTCTTCCGCATTTTTTTTAACAATGGCACACCAGAGTTCATATGCAGATTACCTTACAAACCCAATGAATCCATTTTACCTTCATGGAAATGAAAATCTTTCTCAGCCTTTAGTTTCTTCTCCTCTGACAGGTCCGAATTACCATGCTTGGGCAAGAGCTATGAAACTAGCTCTTATGTCCAAAAACAAACTGAAACTTGTTGATGGGTCCATAGTTCCACCTGCACAAACAGATGCGACATATGGAGCTTGGGAACGAAGTAACAACATGGTACTAGCATGGATCCATAGATCAATTTCAGACTCAATCCTTCAATCCATTCTCTGGATCGATCGAGCTTCAGATGTTTGGAATGACCTCAGGGATCGGTTCTCGCAAGGAGACATTTTCAGGATTTATGATTTGCAAGAGGAGATTTATAAAATTCAACAAGGTACTCTTTCTATTTCAGAATATTTTACTCATCTTAGATCATTATGGGATGAATTGGAAAATTTCAGAGGAGTTCCTTAGTGTACCTGTTCCACTCCTTGTCATTGTGGAGCAATTCAGAAATTCAAAACTTACAGAGGTCAAGATTATGTCATAAGGTTTCTGAAGAGATTGAATGAGCAATATACTCATGTCAGATCTCAGATCATGCTTATGGATCCTTTGCCATTTATTAATAAAGTATTCTCACTTCTTGCTCAACAAGAAAGACAGGTTGATCCTAATTCAAATGCTAGGAATTCCACTGTTGTTGCTTACACAGATGTTAAGAAACAGAATGCAGGAAATGGAAGCAGAAATTTCAATCACAGGAACAACAACAGCACTGACAAGACTTACAGGTCTGGTAATTTTGGAAGAGGACATCAGAATCAAAGATCTGCCAGATTGTGCACATTTTGTGGAAAGGACAATCACACAGTGGATTCATGCTACTTTAAACATGGATTTCCACCTGGTTACAAATTTAAAAACTCATCAGCAAATCTGGCAGACTCAGCAAACACAGAAGAAGGAACAGTAGGAAGTATTTCTGAGAGTAAGTCAATTCAGAATCCAGCCAATGCTTTATCTCAAGAGCATTATAACAACCTCATAGCATTATTGCAGCAATCAAATTGCCAAACCTCAGAAGAAATGCCTTCAAACCATTCCACCAATCTCACTCGTACCTCTGCAGCTTTGCACACACAAACCATTGAATCAGGTATACCAACCAATTTATGGATAGTTGATACTAGAGCCACTGATCATGTCACTTTCAATTTAAACATGTTTACCACACACCATGAAATTAAACCCATCCTTGTTCACTTACCTGATGGTTCCACAACAATTGCTAACATTGCAGGCACAGTTTTACTTTCTAATAAACTCACTCTGCACAATGTGCTTTACATACCAAAATTTAAAGTAAATCTCATATCTTTTAGCAAATTGACTGAATCCAACACATATTCTATTACCTTTACTGCTAATCTTTGCTTGATTGAATAGGCTTTGACTAGGAGGATGATTGGTTCAGCTAAACTGCAGAAGGGTCTTTACATTATGAAGCATCATGGCTTGGTTGATTCTGTCTGTTGCAATTCAATTTCTAAGACCAATAACTCAGTTGATAATTCAGTACTATGGCACAATAGGCTTGGCCATATTTCCTATTCTAGAAATAAATTTCTGTGTAGGTTATGTGATTTCATTCCTGATGCAATTCCCTCACCATGTGATGTATATCAGTTCTCAAAACAAAAGAAATTACCATTCAATAATAGTGATTCTTCTTCTTCTACAATTTTTGAACTTCTTCACATTGATATATGGGGACCTTGTTCTGTTACTTCTATCCATGGTTATAGGTACTTCCTCACAATTGTAGATGATTTTTCTAGGTTTACTTGGCTGATTTTAATGAAAGCTAAAAGTGAAACTAGAAATCATATCAGAAATTTTATCACATATGCTGATACACAATTCCAAGCAAAAGTGAAAACCATAAGGACTGACAATGGTCCAGAATTTCTAATGAACTCATTTTTTGAAGAAAAAGGAATTGTGCATCAGACCACATGTGTGGAGACACCAGAACAAAATGGTGTTGTTGAGAAGAAGCACCAACACATTCTCAATGTGGCTAGAGCTTTAGTGTTCCAAGCCAATCTTCCACAATCCCTTTGGTGTTATGCATTTACTCATGCAATTCATATCATCAACAGAATACCTACCCCAACCCTGCATAATGCATCACCCTTTGTCAAACTTTATGATAAGCCTTTTTCAATATCTCATTTAAAGGTTTTTGGCTGCTTGGCATTTTCTACATCATTGCAAGCTGACAGAACAAAGTTCAGTCCCAGGGCCATTAAATGTGCATTTCTTGGTTTCAAAGACACTACAAAAGGATACTTACTTTATGATCTAAAAACCAGAAAAATCTTCATGTCCAGAAATGTCACATTTTTTGAGTCCATTTTCCCTTTCCATAAACCTCAGGACCAGTTTCAACCTCAAGCCACTGCACCATTTCTTCTAACCTTTGACAATTACATACCTTTTCCTTCTCCCATAACCATTTTACCAAATCCTGCTCATGTAGCTGAACCTATTCCACATACTCCTCCTCCTCAATCACCTCTTCCTCTGTTAGCCTCTACTCCACCACATAATTCTCTTTCACAACATTTACCTCAACCTGATTCTCCTACACACAATGCTTCCCCACAGAATTCTCCTTCACCTGACTCTCCTCCACCCAGTCCACCTTCTCCTCCACCATTGAGGCAATCAGACAGAATTAAGCACAGACCAGCTAAATTCAAAGACTTTCACTATGGTTATAATGCTGCTCAATCTCCTCCAGGTAAACATACTACTCCTTATCCTTTGTCTAAATCACTTTCCTATGATAATTGTACATGTTCTTTACCTTATAAAACTTTCTGTTCTAACATTGCTGCCCAAACTGAACCCAAATCCTATTATGAGGCTTCACAATTTCCTTGCTGGAATAATGCTATGAAGGCTTAAATTATTGCTCTAGAAAAGGCAAACACTTGGGTTTTGGTTGAACTTCCTCCTGGAAAACACCCTATTGGTTGCAAGTGGGTTTATAAGATTAAGCACAAACCAGATGGCAACATGGAGAGGTATAAGGCTCGTTTGGTTGCCAAAGGTTTCACTCAATTGGAAGGTGTTGACTATTTTGAAACCTTCTCTCCAGTTGCTAAAATTACCACATTCAGAGTTTTGTTAGCTCTTGCAGCAGCCAAGGGTTGGCACTTACAACAGCTGGATGTTAATAATGCATTCCTGCATGGAGACTTGAATGAGGAAGTGTATATGAAGCTTCCTCCTGGATTCCCTGCACAATCTCCTAATCAAGTGTGTAAATTGCAGAGATCCTTGTATGGATTGAAACAAGCTAGCAGACAATGGCATTCTAAACTGACTACAGCTCTTTTATCCCTAGGATACACTCAATCAATGACAGATCACTCACTTTTTGTCAAAAACAAAGGGTCTTCTTTTACTGCTCTATTGGTATATGTGGATGATATTTTGCTCACAGGTACAGACTTGGCAGAAATTAACCATGTCAAACAGTACCTAGATGATCAGTTCAGCATTAAAGATCTAGGCGATTTGAGATTTTTTCTTGGCTTAGAGGTTTCCAAATCAAACAAGGGGATTGTTCTCAACCAGCGCAAGTATGTTTTGGATATCTTATCTGATGCTGGCTTGCTAGGAGCTAAACCTGCTACTACTCCTATGGATCCTTCTACCAAGTTGTAGGCTGACAAGGGCATTCCTTATACTGATCCTGCAGCATTCAGACGCATCATTGGCAAGTTGATATATCTCACAACTACTAGGCCCAACATCTCTTATGCAGTCCAACAAGTTGGTCAGTATGTTTCCAATCCTCTTGATTCACACGACAAAGCTGCTATCAGAATATTAAGATATTTAAAAGGTTGTCCTAACAAAGGTTTGTTCTTCCCTGCTTCCAATTCTCTCAAACCTTCTGCCTTTGCAGACTCTGATTGGGCTTGTTGCCTTGACACCAGACGTTCAGTGACTGGTTATTGTGTATTCTTAGGAGATGCTTTGATCTCATGGAAATCTAAGAAGCAAGGCATCATTTCTAGGAGCTCATCTGAAGCTGAATATCGGGCTTTAGCCTAATTATCATGTGAATTACAATGGTTGCAGTATCTCATGACTGATATCAAGTTTTCTTTTCCTCTTCCTATTTCCACTTACTGTGACAACCAGTCTGCAATCTATTTGGCTCACAATCCTACCTTTCATGAGAGAACCAAGCATATTGAAGTAGACTGTCATGTCATTCGTGCTCGAATACAACTGGCCTTATTCATCTCTTGCCCATCTCCTCAGCCTCTCAAATCGCAGACACATTCACTAAGGCTCTTCATGCTCATCCTTTTCAGAATGCACTGTCCAAGTTAGGCATGTTTGACATACATAGCCCAACTTGAGGGGGGTATCAGAGTATATTCTCTATTGTATATATGCGGGATTAATCTAGAAAGCTACTGCTGAGTTAGTTAGTTAAGCACATTCCATTTTTGAATTTTGAATTAGTCTGTTAGGATATTTTCCTTATGTAGCTAAGTTTGTTATTTTCAGATAGGATCATCAACTTATATATATACTTAGTTTGTATCTCATTCTAATCAATTAATAAAAAGAGCAATTTTCATTTACTAAGAGGATGCAACAATTTTCTTAAATATCTCTGCTGGTACTCGTGGTTAATGAATTTTCAACAAAGATATTTTTACAACTTTTTTACCTTTAAAATATATATATATATATATATATATATATATATATATATATATTATTCCCTCTGTCCACAAAGATGGTAAAAAAATTTTAAAAAAAAATTATTATCTCAGACTAAAGTTAAAATACTAAATGAAAAGTTTAGAAATTATAAATTTTAAATTGTGATTGATTAATAAATGCAAAATGCATTAAATTAAACTAAGTGTTTGATAATTGATTTATTAATAAGCTGGACAAATTATTAAATGGCGTATTTTTAATTTTTTGACTTTTCTAATTTCTTGTCATCCTTAGAAGATGGAAGAAGTTCAGTCGACGTGGCAACAAACTTTGAGCGTCTTGGTGAACTTTTCAAAATTATGGAACCATCATAGCAACTAAATATAGACTAGTATTATCATTGAGATTACGTATTAGCGTTAGTTGATGACGTGGTTAACGGGATATCATGATAGCATACCATGTGTCTTTTTATTTAAAGTAAAAGATCCCTGAAAGTTGACCAAATTTTGGTTTTAGTTCCTATCTTTTTTTTTTAAGATCAAAGCCTTTAAAAGTTTAAAAAAAAAAATTTGTTTTGGTCCATGTCGCCGTTAGTAAAATACTGCTGTCACGATGACAGATGACATAGATAACCTAATAAAACAAGTAAAACTTTAGACACGGTTGACTCAAAATTGCCCAACTTACATGAGGCTAATAACTTAAGTCTAATAAAAAAAAAAAAAAACCCGAATATGTTACGACGGTGGAAGAAAAATACTCCTGCAACAATTGTTAAGAAAAAAAATATGGACGTTCAAGCAAAAGCTTATTAAGTAGGAATGTACTTTTTTTACACGAGTAGCATAGGAAACTATTTTCATACCATTACTGCGAACACTATTATTGTGATATTTTCTCTCTAATTTTTTAAGCTCCTTTTTTATTGATTCATAATATACTTTAGGCAATCCGTTAAGAAATTTTCAATTTTATCAAAGACTAAGCATTAAGAATCACTAATGTGCTTTAAAAAAAATGAAAAAAAAAAAGAATAACTGGTGTGCAGGGACAGCACACCCAGAAAATTTTAGATACGAGGGTGATAAATATAAATTAATAATATTAAAAATATAACCTATTTTTTTTATAGACAAAAGCATTCATTATTTAAGGGTATTCAACCCTCATTACAAAAGGTAAATCATCTACAAAAGTTTTATGATAAAAACTTGTATTGCAATATTGAAAATTCAAAATAAATAAACTTTCATACAAACTTTAACAATTATTGTTGTTTAAGATATTGTTTATTTGCGGTGAAAATAATTTAACGCATTAATATTGTTTATTTATTTTTTTTATCTTGGAGCTTGACTCTGCCTTAGCCTACAATTTTGCGAGGCAACCCATCACGCCCATTTGTCAAGATATTTTGGGCTTCAAGGCTTGGACATTAAGAAACTAAAAATTCAAAGTTTGTTAAACTTTTCTTTCAAACTTGGAAACATATATATTCGATCAGATCATAGATGTAAGCTTTCTTTGAATTTTTTTTTTTGTCCATAATGTAAGTTCTTTTTCCAATTTCCAATGATATTAATTAATTTTTTTTTATAAACATTCATATTTACTCAACATTGTTTAAAGTTCTAATAATAATTATAGGGGTAGTTTAAAAAAAATGAAAAGTTTATATTTATAATATCACTAATAATACTAACCAATTTTATTAAATGAAATATTTTTGGTCAAATAAAATTTACACTTTAAGACAAAAGGAATTAATATCTATACATTAATCCATATGTATATATATAAAAAGATTTTCTTAACCTCGGCCCTTAATGTTGAGGATAAGAGGTTTTTTAAAGCATTTTTACATTGAAAACTTAACATTTAAGACTTGGAATTTAGTAAATTTATGTTTCAAATTTTTTTTTAACCTCTTATATAAGGTTGAGGTTAAACAAACCTATTAAAAAAAATTAGTAACTTAGTGAGGGCAATTGCCCTCACTATACAGTATGTAGGTCCGTCACTGCTAGTGTGTATTAATATTCTATGTGATTCAACCTCTCCATAATATGACCTTTCAATCGAAGGATATCATATAAATCACAAAAAAAAAAGTGAAATATTCACATGAATATGCATGTTGAGAAATGTATTAGTTTTTCATCATGCTGGAATTTTGAACTTCTGGCCTCAAGTTTAATTTTATAAGAGTCATATTTTTGGCATTAATATCTCTCAGCATTATATGAACTCTATACTATTCTTAATTTTTGTGAGGGCTCATTTCCCTCCAAGTATTTCTTTTGTTACAATTTATCTGTCGCTTTGGGATATTCACACTGATTAAAAAAATTATTTTAATACTTCTATTTTCAAAAGAATAATAAGGAAACTTAATTATATTATACTCACCTTACATTAATTATCATACATTTCACATATTTCAAAATGTTTAAAAACAAAAGTTAAAGGGAGAGAATTTCCAATGATATTTCACATATTTCAAGGTAAATTTCCAATGATATTAATTATTATTATTTTTTTATAAACACTGATATTTACTTAACATTGTTTAAAGTTCTAATAATAATTATAGGGGTAGTTTAAAAAAAAACATATCAAAAGTTTATATTTATAATATCACTAATAATACTCTAACTAATTTTATTAAATGAAATATTTTTGGTCAAATAAAATTTACACTTTAAGAAAAAAGGAATTAATATCTATACATTAATCCATATGTATATATAAAAAAAGATTTTTTTAACCTCGACCCTTAATGTTGAGGATAAGAGGCTTTTTAAAGCATTTTTACATTGAAAACTTGAGCATTTAAGACTTAAAATTTAGTAAATTTATGTTTCAAATATTTTTTTTTTCTATTTTTTAACCTCTTATTTAAGGTTGAGGCTAAGCAAACCTATTAAAAAAAAATTAGTAACTTAGTGAGGGCAAATTGCCCTCACTGTACAGTATGTAGGTAGGTCCGTCACTGCTAGTGTGTATTAATATTCTATGTGATTCAACCTCTCCATAATATGACCTTTCAATCGAAGCATATCATATAAATCACTCATGAGTGTGTAAGAAAAAAAAGTGAAATATTCACATGAATATGCATGTTGAGAAATGTATTAGTTTTTCATCATGCTGGAATTTTGAACTTCTCGCCTCAAGTTTAATTTTTATAAGAGTCATATTTTTGGCATTAATATCTCTCAGCATTATATGAACTCTATACTATTCTTAATTTTTGTGATCGCTCATTTCCCTTCAAGTATTCCTTTAGTTACAATTTATCTGTCGCTTTGGGATATTCACACTGATTAAAAAAAATATTTTAATACTTCTATTTTCAAAAAAATAATAAGGAAACTTAATTATATTATACTCACCTACATTAATTATCATACATTTCACATATTTCAAAATGTTTAAAAACAAAAGTTAAAGGGAGAAAATGCCTGTTTGAGAGCTTTTGCAAGGCAAATGATTTTAAACAAATTAGTATCAACAAAAGATAACTTCATAACAAGGGGAGTGATTTTTCACCACTGTTGTGTTTTCTGTAACATGCATCATAAATGGATCTATTCCTCACTTGTTCTTTCGTGGTTTTTCTCGTGCGGTTTGGATTTCATGCTTTAATTGGCTTGAGTCTAGTATTAGTCTAAGGACTATGTGCAAGACCTCTTCGTATATGTAAGATCGATTTTTATTTTTTCATACTTCAAGGATGTTGGTTTGATGTTTTGATTGGTAATTTCTTGGTCTTTATGACTTTATGGCAGCCAAAATGGTGTTCCTTGTGATCTTTCAGCTACCTTAAATCTTATCAAAGTTCGTTCTTGGGATTATTTTACAATATTTTGGGCAGGAAAGTTTTCTATGCATATTGGTGCATGAGCCCTAAATCGTGCATTAATATTAATATTTGGACTATGCAATTTTCCTCGTGTTGATGCGTTGATGGGTGTGCTTGTCAGGATTTGCTATACTCTCTTTCTCTTGTTCAAAATTGTTCCCATTGGTTTTTTTTTTTTTTTTTGATAATCCCATTGGTTTTTTTCTTTTTAAAGAGATAGGATCCTAGTAATGCTTCGCTAGGTTATGTTAGGGTCATTCGTATTGTGTTGTCTTAGAGTTGTAATTATTGCTCCACTTTGTCGAGAAATAGACTCATGTGTTTTGCTTTTGGTTGATTTTCGTCTATTCTAAGCATATGATTATGTATTCATGTTCAAACCCTTTATAAAAGATGGGGTTAATGTATATTATAATACTTAGATATATCCATTGTATTTGAAATACACTTGTTTGCTTATAAAAAAAAAAGGTTTTTCATCATGCATGCTGGGAAACCAGAATGGCACAAACTAATTAAGCGGTCGATATAGATAGAGCTACAGAAATGTCAAATGCATGCTTACTCTCTCCTTTGACTTGGGCAACATTGGCATTCATGTGATCACCTTTAATTTTATAACACGTCACTATGCATGAAGTGCATCCTCTGCTCATGACTAGAGTTTGAGGAGAGCATGTTTGGTTTCCCGTCTCAAAATTAATTCTGATTTCAAAATCAAGTTGGAGCAAAAGCAACTGTTAATAGCGTGCGTTAGCAATTTAAAATTAATTCTAAGCTAACTCGCCGCAAAACCAAACATATCAATTCAGTGTTTGGATCTCAGAACTTGAAAGTGTTTTTTACAGCTATGTTTTTCACAACCACTTGCAAGGTGGTAACATGAATCCCATCATGCCAACGCAGTTGCCCGAGTCAAAGGAGAAAAGCAAACATATATACATTTGGCATTTCTTTCAACACGAAATAGATTCAAACTCAGCATGATAATTGAAAGTTGACCAAGTAATCCAATATCAATTTAATTGTAAATTTATAGTAGTATACACGTCAATGTGATTATTACAATTACACCATCAATATTCCTTTCTAATAAAAATGATTGTCAATCTGGAAATTACTGCCCCTTATATATGTCACACTATGAGACTTTTCATAATTTTTATTACATCATCCCAATTTCACTTCCTATGATCGTTGACTCCAAACATTAAACCAAAGAGTTTAATAAATTACCGGGGTTCATCTGCCATGACTTTTTCCAACTTCCAATTAAATCCTAGCTAAGCTATCAATAAGAGGTTGCCCATCCAGGTCAACCTTCTGCTCACATGTCGTCCGACTTAGGTTTGATTCTCTAATTTTTTTTTTCTCTAGATAGACTATATGTAAATTTTACTTTAAATATTCGTTGAGGTTGATGATCTTGCATAAGATATACTTTCCCCTAATCTAAACTTTAGTTTAATAAAAAAAAATATTGCCTAATCAAAGCTAATTGAGTTATAAAAATCTGCCCTTCAAAAAAAAAAAAGTTATAAAAATCTGCATGCTCATTGAGCTACACATGAATGTGAAACCATCCTTAGCTTGCCTACTTTCACAAATGAAGATCCACATTAGATTTATATTGCTCCTTTGTTTCCTGCTTAATTGTTTCCACGGCATCACATGCAGCAATGACACAGACAAAGATACCCTTCTTTCATTCAAATCCCAAGTAATTGATCCAAAAAATGCACTGTCTGATTGGGTTGAAGATTCCAATCATTGCACCTGGTATGGTGTCTCATGCTCCAAAGTTGCTAAAAGAGTCCAATCTCTCAACCTTACAAGTCTTGGCCTCACTGGTAAACTTCCCTCAATTCTCTCCAACCTCACTTACTTGCACTCACTTGATCTTTCTAGCAACTTATTTCATGGCCAGATTCCACCAGAGTTTGGTCAACTCTCACTCGTTAATGTGATCAAGTTAGCTGATAACAATCTCAGTGGTACACTTCCAGAACAATTAGGCCTCTTGCACAATCTACAAAGTTTAGACTTGTCTATGAACAATCTCACAGGTAAAGTCCCTATTACATTTAGAAATCTCTTGTCTCTTGAGTATCTTGCATTGGCAAGGAACAATTTTACTGGTGAGATTCCAAGTGAACTTGGTAATCTCCACAATCTTTCACAACTTCAAGTCTCTGAGAACAATTTCACTGGCCAGTTTCCCATTTCCATATTCAACATTTCTTCATTATTCTACTTATCTGTGACAAAGAATAATCTGTCTGGAAAGTTACCTCAAAATTTAGGACATACCCTTCCAAATCTAAGGGAACTCTATCTGGCAAATAACAGATTTGAAGGGGTAATTCCTGATTCAATATCCAATGCCTCACATCTTCAATACATTGATCTTTCTAATAAGCAATTTCATGGATCAATACCTACGTTCCGCGACTTGAAAAACCTTACTCATCTAATTCTTGGTAACAATTATCTAACTTCCACCACTTCATTGAATTCTCAGTTCTTTGATTCCCTTAGAAACTCCACTCAGTTGCAAATTCTAATGATCAATGATAACAATCTGGCCGGGGAACTTCCAAGTTCTGTTGCAAACCTGTCTTCCAATCTCCAACAATTCTGTGTTGCTAATAATTTTCTAGCTGGCAAAATTCCTCAAGGAATGAGCAAATTTCAAAATATTGTGTCCTTGTCTTTTGAGAATAACTATTTCACTGGAGAAGTACCATCAGAAATAGGAGTACTAAATAAGCTGGTGCAGCTTGCAATCTACAAAAACAGATTGACTGGGGACATTCCAGACATTTTTGGAAACCTTACAAATCTATATATTCTTGCATTGGGAAATAACCATTTTTCAGGTGGAATTCACACAAGCATTGGACAATGCAAGAGATTATATTTTCTTGACCTTGGAATGAATAAGCTTGGTGGTATCATACCAAAGGAGATTTTTCAGCTTTCTGGCTTAACAACCATGTACTTAAAAGGAAACTCTCTCAATGGATCACTTCCTTCAGAGGTCAGCACAATGAAGCAACTCATAACCATGGATGTTTCCTACAATCAGTTGTCAGGTAACATTCCTAATGAAATAGAGGGCTGTTCTAGCTTGCAGACACTTTTATTGGCAAGAAACAAATTTAGTGGCTCAATTCCAGATAGTATAGGGAACTTAGCATCCTTGGTGAGTTTGGATTTATCTTCTAACAATCTCAGCGGTCCGATTCCTGAGAGCTTAGAAAAGCTCAAGTATATGGTGAGATTAAATCTGTCATTCAATAAATTGGAAGGGGAGGTTCCTGTGAAAGGTGTTTTTATGAACCTTAGCCAAGTTGATGTCAGAGGAAACGACAAACTTTGCGGCCTAAACACCGAAACTGTGCAGAAGCTTGGAGTCTTTTACTGTACTGCAGGTAAAAAGAAGAGAAAAATTTTACTCCCTATCATACTTGCAGTTGCAGGTGCTACTGTTCTATTCATTTCAATCATGTGTCTACTGTGGATGATGAAGGTCATAAAGAAGAAACATAAGGAAGGGAAAACAAGTTTGTCACATGCCCCTCACAAAAGTTTCCCTCCAAATATTTCATATGGTGACATTAGGATTGCTACAAACAATTTTGCAGCTGAAAACTTGATTGGAGAAGGAGGGTTTGGTTCTGTTTACAAAGGTGTGTTCAGCCTCGGCACAGGTGAAAATGAAACAACCACCCTTGCTGTTAAAGTCTTGGACTTGCAACAAAGCAAAGCTTCTCAGAGTTTCAATGCAGAATGTGAAGCTTTGAAGAATGTTAGGCACAGGAATCTTGTGAAGCTTATCACCACTTGCTCCAGCCTTGATTACAAGGGAGATGAGTTTAAGGCCCTTGTTATGCAATTCATGCCTAATGGTAATTTGGACATGAGATTATACCCCAAAGATGGTGATGACTCAGGATATGGTCTAACCTTATTGCAAAGATTGAATAATGCCAATGATGTTGCTTCTGCCTTGGACTACTTGCACCATGACTGTGATCCACCATTAGTTCATTGTGATCTCAAACCTGCCAATGTTCTATTAGATGAAGATATGGTTGCACATGTTGGAGATTTTGGATTGGCCAGGTTTCTTTCTCAGAATCCATCACATAAAGAGAGTAGCACTGTGGGACTTAAAGGATCAATAGGCTATATTGCCCCAGGTACATATTAACAAGTTTTGCAATTTTTACTTATATTAGTTATATGTATTATACAATAATGTTTTATAAACAACTGAAGGTGAACACCATAACTCGAGATATCTTTTTTGAAAGATTAAAATTATACGAATAGAGAGAAAATATCAGTATGTGAAAGTACAAGTATACAAGGTTAATATTCAAATTTATTGCATAAATGATACTACTTTTTAAAATGTAAATTAATGCCACATTTTATAAATAATATGTCACCTTTATGTGTGTGTATATATTTGGCTAATTGGCTAATCTGATTTTTTTGTGTTATGTTTCAGAATATGGCCTAGGCGGCAAGGCTTCGACTTATGGTGATGTCTACAGTTTTGGGATCCTACTGCTAGAAATGTTCATAGCCAAAAAACCAACTGATGAAATGTTCAAAGAAGGATTAAGCCTTAACAAATTTGCCACAGCCATGGATGAGAATCAAGTGCTGCAGCTTGTTGATCAAAGGTTAATTAAAGATTTTGAATATTGGACACAAAGCTCAAGCATTGATAGTAATTATCATAGTGATGACTTTGGTGGCAATAGCTCTAATAATGGTGTTGGCACACATTGGATGCAAAAGGCTTTGGAGTGCACAGCTGAGGTTATTAGAGTAGGCTTGTGTTGTACAGCTCAACAGCCCAAAGATCGTTGGACCATGAGACAGGCCTCAAAAAAATTGCAAGAAATTAGGCAGTCTTTTCTGGATTTGTAAAGCTGGCCTCACAATGGAGTTAAAGTGGTGTTTGAATTTCAAAACATGGGATTTGAAAACTAATTTGAATAATTATAGTAATAAATAAAAAGTAATAATAAAAAGTTATTTTTACTATTCCTTTTTGAATAAATATAATGTAATGTTATTCTGTCATGTATTGTGTAACTAAAAGGTAGGTCATACCTTATCATAAACTAGTTTTCCTCTATTTTGAAGGTTATCTTTGTATGCATCATGAGTTAAGGGTAGAAAACTAATTTTGGTTGATATTTTTTCAAGATTATAGATTTGCGTCCATATTTACTACAAACCCTGACATGTTAAAGATACCTTTCGAACTCACACCACAACAATAATTATTCGAAACGTCAATATTTAGATGCACTTTGAAACCCCGATCTTCATTTAAAACCTTACACTTTTTTAAAGAGAGATTGAAATTGGCTACCACCATGGTTTCTCACTTTCTCAGCATGATCCTTTCACTTGTTCAACTGCCAAACACACCCTTAACTTTTAAATAACCAAGGATTAAAATCTAATTTCGGTAATCAGCCAGGGGACGGTATTAGCATAATAGCATGATGTTACTTCTGAATATATTAAAAATAATAACACAACCGCATATGATTATCATTCATTAAAAAACACACACACACAATACACATTAATCCTCACGTGGGTAGTAGAATCAAAGTATAGTTATAAAAAAATACCATAATTATACTTAGATAATATCATTGTTCATTTTCAATTCTAAATTTGAAGAGCACTGTATACATACACATCTCACATGAAGTAACTGTGCACAATTCTTGTCCAAAAGTAATAAATACTCCCTTTGGTCCTTATTATAAGGCATACTTAACCGAATTACACATATCAAGGAAAGTGGTTGATTTTATGAATTCTATGAGAATATATTGTAACATTACTATTTTACCCCTTCAACTTTTCTTGGAAAATTCACACTCATTAACGAACAACAAAAAACACGTAGATAGTCAAATCATTTAATAAGGGCAAAAAAGAGAAAAATCAATAAATGATGCATAGAAAATATAAAGTGACTTATAATTAGGACCAAGAAAACTTTCTAAAATGTGCCCTATATATAGGACCGGAGGGAGTAATTAATTATTGCAGTGATAAGTAGAATCAAAATGGAGCAATTACAAGATAATAACCAAAGGTTTGGCACAAGTGCTACTGTTCGAAGGTGATTGATGATGTGTCCTATGCAGTATCTATCTCATGGTAGACTCTATAGTGTATAGTCTATTCCCCCCCACTTGTTTAAAGCTGTCTACTCGTTTTCACTAGGAACAATTTTGTCGTCATAGCTTGTGCTTGATTTTGTACTCCTAAAGCTTCTGAGGGCACAATTGTTAACACCTCCTACTCTCCTTATTATTGGTCACTTCAGATTGAAGTCTAAATCATTTGGGCTCCACCAAGGTACATTCATGTTAATTGCATCTGGTTGTCCCTAGATAGAACTTGGTCTCACAAAAATATAACTGCTGCAATTTAGTTGGCAAGGTGAATTATATGCAATTCTGTTGCTAGTGCTTTTTCCAGGGGAAAAAAAAAAAAGAAGATATTTCCAAGTACATTTTGTTGAAATTGCACTTATCTTGACCATCAAATATATGAATGGTTGACATTATATATTGAGTTAATGAAATTACATGAAAATTTGATATAAATTCATATACATTAAACTTTAAAGTACAAGATACATTTTTGAGAAGCATCAGGACAATTCATAATGACTTATAGGCCAATGTATATGAATAATTATAGATAAATACCATATGTATTAAATATAAAAATTATAGCTAAATTGTCTCATTATTTTACATGTTTAAATAACAAGATAAAGAAAATGGTGTGTTACAATTAGAAGATTCAAAAGGTGGACCATAATTTGAGTTAAAAAAATTTTTAACTGAATTTTCTTTTCAGTTTTCACCTTATTGCCTAAATTTAAGTTGAAAAAAAGTTTAGATAAGTAAAAAATAAGTCAAGATATAAGATTGAGTTCACATGAGCAATATAAAATGAGTAGATGTATGTTGAATTGATGATACTGTCAGGGAGGGAGCAAAATTGAACAGGTGCATAGTTGACACAGTCAAAGTTAGATCTATGTCTTTACCGACATGCTGGGCCAGGACCACATAACAAACGAACCCCATGACATTTAGTTCACTAGGTGTTAAGAGATAAGTAACATTGTGACGCTTCCATGAATATGGAATTAAAGCAGCAAAGAGGAGAAAGACACTTCCTTCACATAATAAACAGATACATCATAGGGAAATAGGTTGTTGTTCATCACATTGTTTTTAGCACTATGTAACAAACCACCCTGAACAGACATAGGTTAATGTAGCTATCCAAAATTAAATACATAACCAAGCAAATATAAGATTACAAAAACATTTGTCCCATTTAAATGAAACTAAAGTAGAAGATGCTAGTTACTGATTTACTTGTGATTGAACCTGAGCAATGCAACATCAGAATTATTGGCCCTTGATGATGCAACCCCCCCTGGGCTGCTATTGCTACTACTATCAGAAAATGAAGCAAGTGTTTTCTGCAAGACACCGGAAGGAGACGAGACCAATGTTCCCAAAGGGCTGCTGCTAGTTTCGGCTTGTGTTATGACAGGAGATGATGGATTAGAGGCGGTGGTAGCATTGTTGGCTGTGGTGACGACGGTGCTTGGCCTTAGAACTTCAGCTAATGGACCACCAGGTGTTGTTGAAGCCACCCAAGGTGATGATGATGGGGTGAGCCAATTTGAGAGATTGGTTTTAGTATCATTTTGTTGTGTGTTGTTTCCATTCTCCATTAGGCCTAAACCCATGTCAACAGTACCTATGTCTTCATGCACACAAGTTCCACCCCCCATTGATAATTCAAGTGATGAAAGGGATAATTTACCTATTGATGCAACATTGCTCTTGTTGTCTGTGTTATTAGCATTCCTTTGTTCTGTTCCAGTGTTGGACCATGCATCAATGAAACCCCTTGGTTTCTGAGATTGGAGATTTTCCATAGGAAAATCGAGAGGATTAAGGAACATCCAAGGGCGCCTGTTCTGTTGATTTAGTACTCCAGAATTATACAGTGCAAATGAATTCAGATATTGAGGCTCACTGTTATTGCAGGAACACGCAGTGGTCAATCCTACTTTGTTATGCATCAGACACTGAAATTCTGAGTCAGAAGCTCCAAGGGAAATGGGATCTCCATTCAGCATCCACTCCAGTCCCCTTCACATTCAATCTCAAAATCAGTAACAGAGTAGTATACTAAGTCTATCACATAAGAACATGACCATACAAAGCATTTCCTTAGCCACAAAATGAAGAATATAAGTACACAATACCAAAAAAAACAAAAGCTTAATGACAAAAAATGTTACCTATATATTGGACTTCAAAGTTTAGAACAACACTTAAAAATACAAAAATTTCAGAAAAATGTAATGGAAAAAAGGAATTAAAAGAGAAAGTACTAGATTTTCAATCAAGGTTGTTATTCTTGTTGAGCAAAATTTTAAGCCTTGTTTTCTAGTTTTTAATTATTGTTTTGGACTAACCAGAGGTCCATGACTACAGACTACAGAACATGCTGGGGAAAAGGAAAACATTAACAGAAATAGAAACAAAGTCATAGGGAATCCAAATTCTAACTCACCTAGGTTCCTTATTTGAAGAAACAGAAGCCATGGAGCCAAAGTTTTGTGCTTTGACACGAAAGTTATGAAGAGAAAGGGAAGAAGAATCAAGGTATGGCTGATTGGTAGCAGAAGCAACAAACTGTAAAGAAGATCCATCTTTTCTTGTGGTTTGGTTAGAAATAGCAACATTAACATCAGCAGAAGTAGGAAAAGGATCACAATCATGTCTAGCCCTCTTGATCTGGTTCTGGTTCTGGTTCTGGTTATGGTTGTTGTTGTTGTTGTTATTGGTGTGAACTTCCACAGGCTTTCTTGAACGGGGACGGCCTCTATGCATATGCCTCTCACAGTACTTGTGGTTAGGTGCCACATCTCTTGAACATCTCCATTTCTTACCATCTGTTCTCCTGCACCTACCTGGCTCAGGATCATTGCTTGATAACCTCAAATTGAAACCACCACCACCATTCACTGCTCAAAAAAACAAAAAAGAATGCAAATTTCAAGAAACAGTGAAAAGAAAATAATAGACACAAACTGACTGAAAGAAAGCAACACATCATGGAAAAAAAGAAAGGGTCATTGATGGAATTAACAAAAGGCATATAATCTTTTGAGACAAAAAAACAAGCACTTGAGGCAACAACAACAACAAAGGCACAAACTTTTCTTACGGAATAGACTAATAAAGACAGAAAAGGCACAAGGGTATCTTCTCTTCTCAATGATATAGTTATCATAGACACAAAAACATGAAAAAAAATTGTTGAAAGGGAACAAGGGTCATACAAGTAGAGCGAGAAGCAGTAGGGATAAGTAGATCATGGGGAACAGGAACAGAAGCCATCATGTACTTATAAATCATAGCTTGTCTTTGAAGCTCTTTCCATTGTGCACTTGTGAAAGGATACCCCAATGAAGAAGCTGCCATCACATCTGGTATCAAAAAAAAAAAAAAAAAAACACAACATAACCAAAGATACAAAGTTAAATTACAATTTCTTTCTCTCTCTGTCTCTCTCTTTTGACCCCTTTTATAAATCTCTTCACCTTTAATTTGACTGGTATAAAGATGCAAACTTTAAGATAATACTTGCAAGAAACCAAAGATTTTAAACAAAACCTGAGGATTTGAAGGCAGGGTAAGTGGTGGTACCAGAAGTATAATAGTCAAAAGGCTGCTGCAAAGGTCTTACAGGTGCAGAAACACCAGCAGCAGCAGCATCAATAGCAGTAGTAGTAGCAGAAGTAGCACCAAGATCAGAATAAGCACCAGAGTTAACAAGGTTTACATGATTAGTCAAATTAGATATAGAACTCGTGTGAGTGGGACCATCACCATCACCACAACCACCACCACCAGAAGCAGAAGCAGAAGCAGAAGCAGAAGCAGAAGCAGGAACTGCAACACAGGAATCATGATTATCATTATCAAAGGGTTGTGACAATGAACGGTTGAGGTTATGATTATGATGCAACAACATCATCATCATCATGTTATTCTTCTTACTAGGGAATGCTTCAAGTGTCTGCACCTTCTTCACAACACTACTACTACTAGTAGTAACACTATTTTTATCAGCTTCTTGCTTGTCTGAAACGCCAAATTGACCCATAATAATAACTAGTTAAAATAGGGAACTTAATTTGCCTAAATTGGAAAACACTTTCCTATCATCATAAAAAGAATCACCTACTACCAAACACTTGTTAGCTATAGGAAGATGCTTCTGTTTAAGGACTTTGGATAAGTATATGTATCTAACAATAATAATAATAATAACAACAATAATAATAATAATAAATTAATAATGATTTATACTAGGAGTATTTTATATGTAAAGCTAACACGCAAAGTGAAGTGAGTAATGGTTATATGTGTTGTGATGTGTTTATATTGCATGACAGGTGGAGTGAAAAGGGAGAGGTGGGGGTTGATTTTATTTATGATGTGAGTTATGGGTTGCCGCCATTCTCGGCCTTTGCTTTGCTTCCATGCTTCCAACATTCGCACCACACGCTACCAGACAAATTAGTAAAAAGTGATCCTTTTTATGTTCCTTTCCTTTTCAACCCTCTCTTTCTCTCTCTTCTCTCTCTCGATCGATCCATCCAGTTTTATCTCCCATCCATTATTCAATTCATTAGTATGTTATCTATCACTTTCTTTAGACTAGGTTCTTAGAATATTGATTAAGCAAGTAAAACAAATATTACTACTTTACTAAAAAAAATATATGGGTTTCTCTAGTAGATGAGCTTGGAGAAATTATTTCTTAACATTCTTAAAATTACAAAAATAATTATAATTTATAAGTACGTATTGTTTTGTTTATAAAAAAATATTTTTCCAATAATTTTAATAATATTTGACTTTTTAACAAATGAGTACTATACCAAATTAATTTTTTAGCATTTGATGGAAAAAAAATATACGAAGATCGAGTAAATATATCAAGAAATATTCCACTTTATTTCCAATATCAACTTAGTTTTTACTTCCTCCGTTGTTATATATAGGACCTTTTCGAATGAAAATTTTTTGTCATAAATATAAAATTTATTTATAATTTTTTCCAAAATTACCTCTAGCATTTAATTTTAGTTCGCTAGTTTTTAGTTGAAAAATACAAATTTAAACTACCAATTTTAATGCAAAATTTATTTCAATGCTTAATTGACATAAATGGTATTTTTGAAACAATAAGTTAAAACTTTTCAATTGCAATCCAAATTTTTTTTTTTATGGTTGTAAAAATAAGCTATATAGGAATGAGATTTTATATATAGGAACGGAGTAATTTTTTTTAAGATTAGGTTATCGAATCTCTTAAAAGAGTTTCCTAATTAAATTAAATATAAAAAAATGGCTTTGGAAAAATAGTTTTCAAAAACTTGAATATAATAATTTTAATGTACATTTCTCGCTTTTGAATGTTTAGCTGATGCCCTTAAAATATTGATCAATATTTCCTTTCTTAAAATAGTGTTTTAAAAACTTTCGTTAACAATACGTATTCTTTTCAATAAAGAATTTTATTAAAATTGGGTAAGATTATTATGGAGGCAAAACTCCTCCTAAGAGCTAGCTCTAGCTGTGCATTGGCTGTCTAGGACCTAATGAGAAAAAGGGCTCAAAAATTAAAAAATTATTAGCATTAATTTTAATCTCAAATCTTTAGCGCATAACAATAATTGAATAACATAAGAAAATATATCCCACATCTCACAATGCAATTTGCGTTAAGCTTTTTAGAGTATTTTGTTCAAACCTCAGAATAAAAGATTTCTTTTTTGCCTTTGCAATTATCCAAAGACCCATATTTTGTAAAAGTTTCTTTTAATTAACTTTTTTAATAAAACATTTGCCCTCATTTTTGTTTTTGCATTAAGGCTTAGAGAATGTCATGTCCGAGCAACATCAATTCACAAAGAAGTGTATGTTTATATTTTTTAAAAAGTTTTGCTATTTATTATCTTAAAAATAATGTATAAGCAATCTAAAAATGTTAAAATTAAATATTTTTTATCGTTTTCTAGATAAATTTAATATTTTTCATTAATTAAATATTGTTTTAAAGACAATGTATAGCAAAATCATTTTTTAAAATATAATCAAATATTCACAAAATGTAAAATCGGAATGTGACAACATTATTGTAAAGCTACCTATACATCTTACATGTATTTATTGGGAAGGTGGAACAGAACGAAGGATTTAGACACGCCCTCCTTATTACGGCTACCGTTTTGGTTATTTATGAACGTTAATACGTTATGGCATGCATATAAGAAGGTACTATTGGTATTAGGCAGAATTTGACATAAGACAAAACAGAATAGGGAAATGCTTTTCCTACACCATCTTCTGGGTGCAAGTGACGTGGGCAGGGAGTGAGAGCTAGGTAGGGAGCGAAATATGAAGAGCTGAATGATATTTATGATAGGATAAAAAATGAAAAATAAAAATAAAATAAAATGGAAGGCAAAAATGTGAGAATATTATATTAGTCTTAAATATTAAATTGGTCTTATAAATATTGACATTTTTTAAATTAATCCTTGCATTTTTTTCCCCTTACTTTTTGGTTCTGTTTTGGTTTTGGTCCATGCCGTTAATTATGGTTTAAGATAATGCAAATGTATTTTAAATTAAGCTTATTTATGTCTTTAGTCCTTGAAAGTTGGGGTGTTTTGATTTTGGTCCCCAGAAGTTTTTTAGACCTTGACTCATCTTTAATTGTTTTTAAAATTTTGTTTTAGTCTATGTTGTTACGAAAAATCCGTTAACTCCTGATGTAGCTAACAGAACACCACATCAGCATACACGTGTGCAAGTATTGCATGCTATTGGTAGAATGATGTGGATGATTCGGACCCTCAGAAGCAAATGGGCCAAAGCCCAACTCAAATGCATTTGTGGATTGAGCTTTGACCCTTTTGCTCCTGCGGGTCCAAATCATCCACGTCATTTTACCGGTGGCACGCAATACCTCCACACTTCTATGCTGATGTGGCATTTTGTTAGTCACATCAACAGTTAACGGATTTTTCTTAACGGTAAGGACTAAAACCAAATTTTCAAAACACAATTAAGGATGAGTCAAGGTAAATAAAACTTTTAGAGACCAAAACCAAAACACTCTCAACTTTCGAAGACTAAAAAAATAAATAAGTCTTTTAATTATGATCACATATTTTCACTGTCAGGAGGTTTTGGTCCCTGCTTTTTTAATTTGTTTTGGTTTTGGCATATATATTTACTAAGGTATTTAAAGATTTAAAAAAAAGGTATTTAAAGAAAAAAATTTAAAGATAAAAAAAGGTATTTAAACCTTAAAAAAATTATTTTCATGTTACGCTTTAATTTATTTTTAAAATACTTAAACATAGATTAAATTCATGTTATATTTCGTCATGCATACATCTGCCAGACATTAAGATAACACTTGATGAAAAATGCGAAAATATTTTTTACTGCATGGCGCTTATAAAACCTCTGTCTCCTAGCTCAATGGAAGCAATTAAATGGGGCACAGGTCTTTTCCTTGTGAAGCTTCTTCAATTATTTTCACTGATTTGTGCTGAAGTTTTCCAGCTTCACCAAAGGAAGTACGAATCATGCTGCTTTTGCATTGTCTCTGTAACCTTTGACAAAAAAACACTAAGCTAATAACAAGCTACAAAAACAGAATATTTTATACTATATCCTAGGGAGTAAAAGTGTCTCAGGGAATTAATAAATCACAACTAACCTTATGCTTTCCAGCACTATATATTTGACACGTTTCTATTAACAGTTTACTGTATAAAGAGTAAGACACGACGAGTAAATTCCAAATTCACATTTTCTACTACATTCCATTTCCAATTTCCATATATATGAAGGATTCAATGTGCTAGCAGGTGAGCATGTTCCGAGATTCTTGCTGCAATGCCATCCTACTCCCCTTATCATATGTTACATTTTGGTAGAGCATGGTGAGGTCTATTCCTAAGGTTTGACCTGTGAATATTATTGCTATTGGCATATATATTTACTAGTATGGTGAAAATGTGATAGTCACATGGGTTCTTAATTGTGAGCTAAATAATGTTACCTTAGTGTATGGAGGGGTTAAATAAGAAGACAAAAAATATATGGTGTGTGATGTAGACATATATATATCACACAGTCTGAAGAATTAGCATTTCGATTAACTACTACTATTAATGAACATGTCCAGATACTATGAGTAGTTGTCGTTACGTTAGTGTTTCTTATTTGAAACACTTCACTTCACCTGGGCTTTAGACACAATGACAATCAATGTAACACACGAAAGAAGATATATAATAATTAATTAACTGCAAAACGCTCTGTCTCCTGAAAGTTCCATTTTTATTTTCCTATTTTGGTCCTATTTTTTATAAGACAACAGTATTAGAAATCAACTAGTATTAAGGTCGTGTGTATAGAAAAAAACTTTGTTGTTAGAGGTAAAACCCACTTAGATGATCTTTACGCCTCGAAGGGGATTAGTCTTCGGCTATCGGCTGGATGATACTCTTGATGCAAAGAAAAATCAACTAGTATTTGTTAAAGTTCCATCTCAAAAATATTATGAGGCATGCGATGTGGGACTTCCAACACGCCCCCCGGACCAGGCAAAGGGTATCTATTGACACATAACAACCGGAAAAAAGTTGGGCTCTGGCTCTGATACCATGTTAAGGTTTCATCTCAAAACCAATTGGCAATGAGAGGAGTAGCCCAACAGGTATTTAAACCATGCTATATATTATGAGGCAGGCGATGTGGGACTTCCAACAATATTAAGGATATTCAAACCACAACAAAAGATTAAAAAAAACAAACTCATTTTTCCTAATGCATTTATTAGATAAAGATACAAATCTCCTATAAAAAAATCAACCAAAACAGAAATTATTGAGGTATAAAATTTACAATATGCCTTATGCACCGCCAAACTTATAACACCGTGTGTAATTTGCTTGTAATCTTTTTTTCTTCCTATATATACTACTCATATATTTCTGTCCATCTGATGAGAGACTAATCTTTCAAATACTACAATGAAACTCAATGGATAAAAAAATTCTTAGAAACCGAATTTCAAAATTACATGTTTAAGTGTGTCTGTTCTATCCTACTTAAAGAAAACAAACTGTTTAAATAAATTGTTTAGCACACATATATACTCCCTCCGGCTTGAAATATAAGTAACAAAAAACATATCTCTCTTGGTTTAAAATATAAGCAAAACTAACCAATTTTTTTAAATTTTATTTAATTCTCAATGCCACTTTCCTAAAACATCTCTAGAAAATTGTTATCTTATTTAACTTTTGTTTCATTCCCAATGCAACTTTCCTAAAATACCTCTATTCTTTTATAAATTTGAGAAAGTTAAATATAATCAACTAATTTCCTTAATAAGCTTTAAATTAGTTAGTTTTGTTTATAATTCGAATAAAAGGGATTACAGAACAAATTGTTGAGCTTGAGTGACCCAGTGGATGCTTTCTAATAACAACTTATTTATATTAAAAAAAAGTTAAATATTTAACATCTTAAAAAATATTGAGCGTAAGTTTCTAACTTTTTTTTAATATATATTTTATCCTCCATCCTTAAACAAATTCATAAATATTAAATAAATTTAACTGCACACCTAAAATTTTGTTCGAAGATCCGCCACTATACTAAAGAGCAACACACTTTGGTACAGTATTTTGCTTGTAAACTTCAATTAGGTGTGTAACCCCACTCCGTTAGGCATGAGAAAAAGTGAAGGCCAATTAGGTGCAATCTTTTCCTTCATCTGTAAAATTAATACTCGTACATGTCCTAATTTCGGACACCATATTTTCCTAACACATTTTGGTTTCATTATGTGCTTGTTTAGCCATACATGGTCCAAATTGAAGGATCATGTACGAGGAATTAGTGAGTGTCCTTCATGCACCAAACACTTGCCTAACGCCCAAACTTTTATTATGATTAGTTGTTAGTTAACTGAATCCGTAGTCTTTTTATAATGAACGTCAAAATCTGAACCTAAATCTTGTCTCCCTGAATGGTACGTTTACGTACAATTGTGATTGGCAAAGATAATCAGCAAAAGTATCATTAAAATAGCAAACCAAAACGGTGTCATGTGTTTTTGCCGGAAAAATATTCCAGACCAGAGCAGAGAAGGTAAAAAACAATGAATCATATTATTACAAAATTGAAAATTAAAAAGAGAAAGGGGAAAATTAAAACTTGTTTGATGTTGATGGATCGAGTTTTTATGAGGGATATGGGTTGGGTGATTGGAATCGTGAGTGAGATGAGAAGAAGGGGAATAAAACGTTGAAGAAGGAGTGAGTGAAGGACTTTCAGAACCAGAAGGAGTAGCGAGGGAGAGAGTGGATTGGGAGTGAAGAAGGAGAAGGGAGAAGAAGAAAGGAGAACGTTGGAGAATGAGAAAGAAGAGAAGGTGAAATCGGGGACTCTCAACCTCCCTACAGTTTCAATCCATTAATTATGTATATAAATATATATTTATTTGAATTAATTTACTATTTAGTAATATTTTTATGTATTTTATTATTTTTATTATTTATATATTTTTAATGTAATTTTAGTAATTTTGTATAATTTTTTAAATTATTGTTGTTGAATTATTTGTATTAATTAAATAATAATTTAATTTTTATTATAATACGTAATATTTTAATAATATGTTAAAAGTAATGTGGGGTAGGATATGAGATCTATTCAAAAATCATGGTTGGGTTCTTGGGATTGGACCAAATTTGTGTTAGAGTTGTTTAGAATATGGAAAAGTATGAGATAATATAAAAATTTATGTAAGAACCAAAATTAGGGTTTGGTATCGTAGATGCTAAGGCGCGTTGAATCAACATTAATTAGGTGACATTAACCAAGGGCACCGAGGGCACTACGTGTTAAGGTCATTTACCAATGTTGATCTTAAGATAAATCCATTAGGCACTCCAATTGTTTGTTTTTTTTTTTTTCAAAAACTACTCATTTAGTTTTTTGCTATAACATTGGTTCTTCGTGTTTTTCTAAAATCATATTGGTCATATATATATATATATATATATATATATATATATATATATATATTATTATGAATTCAGCACGTGTTATTTCTCTTTACAACGATATAAATGTGGACCAATATGATACTGAAACGTAAGATGAACGATAACTTAGGAATTTGATAGTAAAAAAAAACTTGAAAAGCCAATATGATACTAAAAAAACCTAAGAGATCAATTTGATAATGAAAAATAAAATAAGTGATCAAAATGAACAGTTTAATCTTTTTTTTTCACCCATAATTTTCTCATGAACAGATAAATATTAACCCTTATGAAATATAGGGGTTATCAAAGGAGTAATTTAATTTTGTCAATGAAATCTTTTTTATACTTTTTTTTTGTCTGCACCAAGGGTTTCCTTCAGCTGATAACCCCGAAGACTAATCCCTTCTGAAGCGTAGAGATAATCAAATACTGACATAAAGAACCTAATCACTGTAAAGTAGTAGGTACATTATTTAAATTTTCAAACTATTAAATGAACAAATTTCTCATATAAATTTCTCACTTGTAACCCCTTAACAAAGGTTCTAAACATTAATTCCCATTTTTCAAGAGAGTAATGTTTTTTTTTTTTGTGTCCATGACTGGAGTGTCCACTGCCGACCGCAGTGACTAATCTCTGGCCCCGAGATTTAACGTTGCTGCATGCACAAGGCAGGATTCGAACACCTGACCTTGCTTAAGCGTGGATCAATCCCTACCACTGAACCACACGCTCGGGGTTAAAGAGAGCAATGTTTCAATTATGTTATTTTGTATGCCAAAATTTTGGTTCGTTATGTGATATTGTATGTGATTGTGAGTGTTGGAAGGGTAAGATTTGTCTTTAACCTGATCAGGTTAATTTTTAGACTGAAATCGATCTTTTTTGACCTGAAAAAAACTCAAATATGTTGGAGTTTAATTAAAATAGTCAAGAAAAGGATAGGGCCTAATTAACCCATGACAACAATGATAGGTTTAAAATCAAATATGTCTTTTTTTTATAGACAAATTTTTTTCTTAAAAGGCTATTGATGTTACTTTGCGTTCAATAATGAATGTAATTTTCTTGGTTTTTGCCATAACATCAATAGTTTCAACTTGTTAAGAATTTTTTGTTATATATAGTCAAAGTTTTATGATGGGACGATGGAGATTAAATTAAGGAAATTTCTAAAATGCAATCAAAAATTGAATGGTTGCTATGCAATCCATTTTTAAACCAATAAAATCTTGTCACCTAAGACATATATGTCACATCATTACTTAAATTAGTCAAAATTAAGTTTTGCAATTTAGTCCAACATAAAAACTAGATTATTGTAATTTAGTGCTTTTGTACTTTTAGACAAATTATAAATTTTAATTTTTTTTATATATAAAAAAAAATTCTTAAACCCATAACTCATCTTCACTTCTCAAAAACCCACCGCCACCGCCGCCTAGGTTTAAGAATTTTTTTTATATATAAAAAAATTAAAATTTATAATTTGTCTAAAAGTATAAAAGGACTAAATTACAATAATCTAGTTTTTATGTTGGACTAAATTGCAAAACATAATTTTGACTAATTTAATTAATGATGTGACATACGTATCTTAGGTGGCAAGATTTTATTGGTTTAACAATGAGTTACATAGCAACCATTCAATTTTTGATTGCATGGTAGTAACACCCTTAAATCAAAGTGACGAATAATTTACCAAGCGAAGTAGCCAATGATCGAAAATAGTAGTATTTTAATCTCCCAAATCTTAAAATTTAATAGGGATGTTGTGCGTGAGACAAGTAAAGCCTGTACCTCTCCTGACCTTAAACAATTGATCTACTATATTTTTTTTAAAAACTCAAACCCTCTTGAAGGAAGTGACAAAATGTAACTTGCAAAGACATTTTCTTGATAAAAAAATTGTGCATTTTTAAGGTCTACCTCCCTTCAATTAAAAAAAAAAAAAGAAAAGAAAAGGTCTACCTTATCCAAAAATCACGTTAGGAGTCGCACAGTGAAAAAGTAACCATAAAATACTTAAATTATGATATTCTTCTATTTAAGGGACTATTCGTTTATATCAGGTTTTTTTTAATGTGTTTCAGTTTTAATAATTGGTGAAGAGTGAACTATAAAAAAGGATTATTTGTAAGTTGGATTAAATTAAGATATTGACAGATGAGTTGACCTGCTAAAACAAAAAAGCTAACATAACATCAATATCAACAACAACAACAACTAAGCCTTTGTCCCACTAGGTGGGGTTGGCTACATGGATCAAACGACGCCATAAAGGCCTATCATAAATCATGTCTTTTGATAAGACATTGATTGTCATATCCTTCTCAATTGTTTCGCCTATAGTTTTTCTAGGTCTTCCTCTTCCTTTAGCCCTTGTAGTACCCTCCATTTGGTCTACCCTCCTAACCTGGGCTTCCACCGGTCTCCTCCACACATGCCCAAACCACCTAAGACGAGATTCAACCATTTTTTCAACAATAGGAGCAACCCCAACTTTTTCTCGAATATACTCATTTCTAATCCGATCTTGTCTGGTATGCCCACTCATCCACCGCAACATCCTCATCTCTGCAACATGAAGTTTATTCTCTTGTGTGCCCTTTGCCGCCCAACACTCTATCCCATATAACATCGTCGGTCTTACAACAGTGCGGTAGAACCTTCCTTTAAGTTTAAGTGGTACCTTCTTATCACATAACACGCCCGAGGCACTTCTCCATTTCATCCACCCTGCTTGAATCCTATGATTTACATCCCCTTCTATTTCTGCATCCTGCTGTAAGATAGAACCAAGATACTTAAACTTCGGGACTTGTGCTAAGACATGCTCTCCAACCTTCACCTCCCGAGTAAGGCCCACGTGCCTCTTGCTAAAATTACACTCCATATACTCTGTCTTGTTTCGACTTATCCGGAATCCAGACCCTTCTAAAACTTGTCTCCACATTTCAATCTTCCCATTTATTTCCTCTCTAGTATCCCCAATAAGCACAATATCATCCGCAAAGAGCATGCATTTGGGCACTGGTTCTTGGACATGTTCCGTAAGCACATCCAAGACCAATGTAAAAAGGTAGGGGCTCAAACTTGACCCTTGGTGTAGATCTATCGAGATGGGAAAATCCTCTGAAATCCCACTTTGTGTTCTCACACTCGTCTTGACCCCGTCATACATATCCTTAATGGCTCTAATATAGGCAACTGTTCACTCACTGGCAAGTATACCAGGTCGCTCAAGTGATATAAAATCGGTAAGACCGAGTCGTTCCACCGAGAGTAGTGATTTCAATTAAAAAGTTCAATAAATAAAGCTACGCGCATAAAAATGATATTAACTTGGAAAAATATCGCGTTTAAAATAAAATTAAACAAATAAATAAATAAAATGCGAGTGTGGAAAAATAAAGGGGTGGTGCAGTTTCGTAAAGTCGGGAATGAATTATCGTTACCGGTTCTCAAATATTAATTTAAACTATTAAATCAATTGTCACCTTTTGGATTATTTTTGCAAAATCAAGAATAATTTAATACCTTAAATTATTCTAGTTTGTTAAAAATAAATCTTCCTCGATACCTCGAGCAAAGCCTTAAATTTCTAACCATAAAATATTTGCTCAGTCAAAAATAAATTAAATCATACAATTTGCAGGCAATATACCTATCCCTACACAATTGCATAACTTACATCCACAGGCAGTTTATTGTCTAATATACCTATCGGACAATAATCCTATCGTATATTTACGTCTAAATATACACGACAATTAAACCAGATGTAAGTACAAAATATAACAATTAACAATAGACAAAATCAAATATATGACAAACACACATAACAATTCTTCATTCCCAAATGAGTCTTAAGATCTCATAGTCAAAAACAAGAAATTAAGATGCAAACTTGGAAAAATTCACATACCAAATATCAAGTTTCAAACTCTTTACAAAACCACACCTTGAAAGCCTTGAGTTTTTGTTGTTCTTGCTCAAGAAGATAAAGAAAATATGCTGTGTAAGAGAAGGAATTCGTGCCACTATCAAAAGTTTTTTTTAACAAAATGAAAATCGAGTTATTAAGTAACTGCAGCTGATCAAAACGCGCTTGAGCGCGCTCAAGCGCGTTTCAACAGCCAATCAGAACGCCTGGAATTGGGTCACAGACCTCAATTTTTATTGCAAAAACCACACGCGCTTGAGCGCGATTAGACACGCCTGAAATTGGGTCACAGACCCCAATTTTTATTGCAAAAACCACACGCGCTTGAGCGCGATTAGACACGCCTGAGCGCGTGTCTGTTGAAATCTGGGTCAACTGACCCCTCTGCTGCCGCCACGTGGCCATCTGATCCAAGAGCGCTTGAGCGCGCTTTTTCCACGCTCAAGCGCGGTTCGCTGAAATGGGCTGTTTGGCCCAAAATCTTCTTCTCAGCTTGGGCTTTTTCTTCTTTTTCTTCACCAATGCCCCTCTTCAGCTGATTTGGCCCAAATAATCTGAAATTCAACAAAAACTAAAATTAAAATACAAATAAATTATCTATACAAATATTTTGCTAAAAACTCCTAAAAATTAATCTATTTGCTGAGAAACAAAACAAAGCACTAAGGAAAAGGGCCCAAATATATATCAAAATCATCACTTCCTGGCCCAAATCACTCCCCCAAACTTAGCATTTTGCATGTCCCAGGCAAAAGTAAATAAAAATCAAAACTAAGAACAATCCCTAATCAAGATATAGACAGCTAATACAAAATTCTAACTACCTACTCAGGACACCCTTTTCACAAATTATTTACAAATTCACAAATCAACTAATAAGGTAACTAGGTGAAGAAAAAAAAATTAGTACACGCTCAACACTCACAAATTCCCTCATGTGTATGGTTCAGCAATAAGCACTCACATTCATTCAAAAGCAACAATTACCATAAGCTTGACTGCGGACCTACAACTCCACTGAACTAAATGAAACATGCAAAAATCAATAGGTCTTTCACTGGTTGTAATGGGGCCAAGGTTTATCTACAATGGTAGGATAAAAGAAGAAAGGGATAAAAACTAAAGTTTAAAAATTAAAACATACCCCTTTTTAGGAACTTGGATGAACTCAAAATCTTTCACATAATAGAACAATCCAAAATTCCATTTCTTCCAACATTTTTTCTTTTTACAAGTTGTTCTCTTCCCTTTTTTTTTATTTTATTTTATTTATTTTTTTTTAAGAAGAGAACCCCTTTGTTTTCAAAAATCTACTAAAAACCAACTAGTATCCATCCAAGCCCAGAGGTACTCACCACACTACAATATACAATATTCACAAGGGTACCAAAAACACTTATTCACATTTCTAGGCTCAAAATGGACAACTAGGGACATACCAAAAACCAATTATTAACAAAGTCTGAAGGCCACAACAAAAACACCTAATTGCCTAAATCATTTCAATGCATGCAACATTTCTCAATCTTGTAAAGGTCCACAGTCAAGTTCTAGAATCGAATACTAATGAAGAATACACTCACAGAAGAAAAATTCAGGGGATACACATATATATTCAACACAAATTCCCCTTTATGCAAGTGTTTGGCCCAAAACTCACCAGGCAGGATTACTAAACAATTTCTTCAAAAAGTTACCAAATTAAAGAATTTGTACAAATTATTCACAATATGATACAAAGGATATACCAAGCAAATAAAATCAGAACCCTGTACTAAATATGAATACCTATCACAAACATTATTCTAAGTCAAATTTTTACAGACTCATGCCAAGGACACACTAATAACAAATCAGGAAAAGATATGAGCAAAAATCCTCATTTTTATTTTGGTTACCCTCCCCCAAACTTAGGGGTTGGCTTGTCCTCAAGCAAATAGAAAAATCGATACAAGTTAAAAGCAAAATAAAAATTATGCACAAACGTGATATACAAAAAGAAACCTGTACATGGGAGTGGGACATCTCCCCCAAACTTAGGTACCTGTACAAAATCAAAACAAAGGATGCCAAAGCACCACACAAATATATACAACGAAGAGAACACAATATTAATATGAACAAAATAAAGAACACCACACATACTAATAAGATAAATAAAGTAACCATAATACGGAATCCAATACATGTCCAAATAAAATAGAAATTACGAAGCTAATAAGAACAACAGTCTAGTAAATACACAAAAACCACACCCCCAATAAAAGAAAAACTAATAACACCCAAACCTAACAAAACATTCGAAAACCAAACTAGCTTCCACTTTGCCCGGCCTCCTGCACATCATCCGAAGAAGAAGAGGCAGACAACAAGTGCAACTCCTGATCAGTATAAGCAGGCAGGTGGAACGGGATGGCCATCTGCTCTCCCATGGCCCGGAGTTGAGCATCACGCTCCTGATTACGGCGCTGCTCCATCCTCAAATAAGCTGTCTGTCGGCTTTGACGACGCAACAGCCGCGCCATCATACCAACAAGACATCCAGTGTCCACAGAAGGGGGTGCAGGCTGCCTAGGGGGCATATCGGCTTGAGCAGCAGTCGGCGGAGGAACAGCAGCTGGAGGTGGGGAACCACGACCCGGAACAATCCCCAGAGAAATGACATGATAAGTATCAAAGGTGTCCCGGTCCATCCGAGGCAAACGTCGCAAAGTGCGCGCCTCGTCCCTAAAGAACACCCCAGCTGAGCTACACAAGCGATGGATGACCATCGGGAGACCAAAAGAACCAGGTTTTTCCTCCCGGGCCACATGAAGAATGAAGTTAGACATCAGCAAAGCTGCGTCGACCTGGACTGGCTCAAGGATAACATGTGCAATGCGCAAGATCGGCACCTTCACCTCAGTCTGGTGCGACTGGGGATAGATGTTGTGCGAAATAAAACGCACCCAGAAGCGTGCCTGAGGGGTGAGGTTCTTGGCGGTGACGTGCTTGAAAGCACCGCCACGCCCATAATTCCAATCTGCACCGGCCTTAAAAAGAGAGGTTTTGAGGGTGTCATGGTCATTGTTGTTTATTGTGAGGGAGTGGTAGTAGGCAGAGAAGTCGGACGGCTCCGGATAGTAAGGAATACCCAAAACCGTCGCTATCGACTCAGGAGAATAAGAAACTTCATGACCCCGGACCCAAGATGTCCGACAGCCCGGGTTTCGCACCTCGCGATATCTCGCGTGCGCGAAAAATTCCCAAACAACCGGCTCACAGAACGCATAATCAGGGTCAACACAGAAAGACTCCCACTGTTGGAACAAGACATTCTCGCCAATATAGCGAGTGGGAAGGGCCTCTATCTTATCTAAGCTTGTCTCAGGAACAATTCGGTTCTCCTTACACTGAGAGTCATAGAAGACCTTGACCTCGGGGTCCTCAAACTGCCGACGACGACCACCTCCAGAGGAAGAAGCATCGGTCTTAGACTTTTTTGACTGCCTAAAGGTACTACCAGACATGATGAACTCACTTGGACAATTGATCGAACACCTAATGTGCAACACTAACAACACTACAACCAAAACCCTAAAACAAAGATTACTACCTAAAAATCACACAAAACACACTAAGAAGTAAAAAAAAGGAAAAACTTACCTAGATTGAGGATACAAAATCGGACAAAAAGGACCAAAAATAAAGAACTCGAATTGTACTTGGAGAGATCTAAAGAAAACAAAAAGAGAAAGAGAAGAGAACTTGTAGGTAGGGAATATGAAGAAAGAAGGATGAAAAATGAAGAGGGGAGAGCTGGAGGTGGCTGGGCGGAACAACCTAGGTGGAGAGGGATTAGGATTTGAAGGAGGAGGAAGTAGAAATGGGAAGAAGAAGGCTGGCCAAACTGTTAAATCGCTGCTGCTGTTAAATTGCGCCTGAGCGCGCTCAAGCGCGTTCAAGCGCACTTGAGTTTTTAAACACTTTGCACCCCTCATTTTGGTCAACAACCCCCACGCTTCACCCCGCTTGAGCGTCAGGAACCGCGCTTGAGCGCGTTCCCCCCTGGTTTTTACAAGTTGCAGTGATGCAACTTTTCTTTGCTGACGTGGCAGGCCACGCTTAAGCGCGCTTGGACGCGCTTGAGCGTTTTTTTTTTTTTTTTTTAACAACAAACTTAAACTAAAAAAAAAAAAAAAAAAAAAACCCTACACTACAAAAAATAAAAACACAACACACACAATATATACAATATCTCATCGTAAACGAAAATAAAAAGCACTAAAGTTACCACTGGGGTGCCTCCCAGCAGCGCTTGTTTAACGTCCCGAGCCTGACGGATGACCCTCTCAGAAAACTAAGGATCACGAAGGTCCACTTGAATTGGACTCCTCACAATTTCACCACCATGGTAGTGTTTCAGGCGTTGTCCATTGACTTTGAAAAGCGCACCAGTTTGCACATTCTTGATCTCAATTGCCCCGAATGGACTAACCTGCACTACCAGAAAAGGACCGGACCACCTAGACTTAAGCTTACCTGGAAAAAACTTAAGCCTAGAATTAAACAGTAATACTTGTTGCCCAGGTTCAAACTTCCGATTCAAAATCCGATTGTCATGCCATTTTTTGGTTTTAGCTTTAAAATCACGAGAAGTGTTGTATGCCTGCTCCCTGAACTCTTCAAGTTCATTAAGCTGCAACAAACGCTTCTCGCCAGCCAGGTTGGCTTCCATGTTTAAAAATCGAGTTGCCCAAAATGCCTTATGAACTAACTCAACGGGCAAATGGCAACTCTTACCATACACAACCTGAAATGGAGACATGCCAATTGGAGTTTTGAACGCGGTCCTATATGCCCACAATGCATCATCTAACTTCCTAGCCCAGTCTCGCCTAGAAGTACTAACGGTCTTCTCTAGAATCCTCGTTATAGATCTATTAGAAACTTCGACTTGACCACTAGTCTGTGGGTGGTACGGAGTAGCTACTTTGTGTCGCACTCCGTACTTGGCTAAAGCCTTCTCCATGACTTTGTTACAAAAATGGCTCCCACCATCACTAATTAGAACTCTTGGGACTCCAAATCGACTAAAAATGTTCCTCCTAAGGAATTCTACCACAACATTGGAATCATTGGTGGGAGTGGAGATTGCTTCCACCCACTTGGACACATAATCAACCGCGACCAAGATATACTTATGGTTGTAAGAGGGAGGAAATGGACCAACAAAGTCTATCCCCCAAACATCAAAGACTTCAACCTCAAGTATACCTTGGAGTGGCATCTCATTCCTCCTAGAAATAGTTCCCATCCTTTGGCATTTATCACATCTCAAAACAAAGTTTCGTGCATCCTTGAAAATTGTGGGCCAATAAAACCCACATTGGAGTACCCTGGCAGCAGTTTTATCACTACCAAGATGTCCTGCACTAGGTGAATTGTGACAATGCCAAAGGATGTCATTCACTTCTTCCTCTGCCACACATCTACGGATTACTCCGTCCACACTTCTCCTGAACAAAAATGGATCCTCCCAAAAATAGAACTTGGCATCATGTGCAAGTTTTTTTCTTTGTTGCCAAATCATATCCCTGGGGATCATGTTCGCTGCTAAAAAGTTAGCCAAATCGGCATACCAAGGGAGTGTGGATAGAGCAAACAACTGTTCATCAGGGAAGTTCTCACTTATAGGCACTACACTTTCTGCACCTATGGTCTCTAGGGGTAGCCTAGACAGATGATCAGCTATTACATTCTCTACCCTCTTTTTGTTCTTAATTTCAACATCGAACTCTTGCAAAAGCAAGATCCACCTGATTAGCCTTGGTTTAGCATCTTTTTTAGCTAACAGGTGCCTCAGAGCTGCATGGTCAGTATATATAATCACTTTAGAACCTATCAAATAAGCCCTAAACTTATCTATTGCAAAGACCACAGCTAAAAGTTCTTTTTCAGTAGTCGAGTAATTGACTTGGGCATCATTCAATACTCGACTAGCATAGTAAATTGTGTGAAACACTTTATTAATTCTTTGCCCTAGTACAGCTCCCACTGCATAATCACTCGCATCACACATAAGTTCAAAGGGTTCCCCCCATTTAGGAGCGACCACAATAGGAGCTGTCACTAGTTTTTCTTTTAAAATTTCGAAAGCTTTCACACAATTACTATCAAAGTTAAATTCGGTATCTTTTTCCAGTAAATTACAAAGGGGTTTGACTATTTTTGAAAAATCTTTGATAAACCTCCGGTAAAAACCGGCATGCCCAGAAAACTTCTAACCCCTTTGACATTCACTGGGGGTGGCAACTTTTGAATAACTTCAATTTTTGCTTTGTCCACCCCAATGCCTTTTTCAGAGATCAGGTGGCCTAGAACAATCCCTTCCCGTACCATGAATTGACATTTTTCCCAGTTAAGAACCAAATTTGTTTCTTCACATCTTTTTAAAACTCTTTCCAAGTTAGCTAAACATGCATCAAAAGATTTCCCATGGACCGAAAAATCATCCATAAAAACCTCTATGCAGTTTTCAACCATATCGGAGAAAACGATAACATGCACCGCTGAAAAGTAGCAGGTGCATTACATAATCCAAAAGGCATTCTCCGGTATGCGAAAACTCCAAAGGGACAAGTAAAAGCAGTTTTTTCCTGGTCCAAGGGATCTACACAAATTTGATTATACCCACTATATCCATCTAGAAAACAGTAGTATGCATGCCCAGCTAACCTTTCAAGCATTTGGTCCATAAATGGTAACGGGAAGTGATCTTTCCGGGTGGCATTATTCAATTTTCTGTAATCGATGCAAACTCGCCACCCGGAAACAGTTCGAGTGGGGATCAACTCATTATTCTCAGATTTGACCACAGTCAATCCCCCTTTTTTAGGCACCACTTGCACTGGACTAACCCAGGCACTATCAGAAATTGGATAAATAATTCCAGCATCCAGCAGCTTTACTACTTCTTTCCTAACCACCTCTTGGAGAGTCGGGTTGAGTCTCCGTTGAGGTTGCCTGACTGGCCTAAAATTCTCCTCAAGGAGAATCTTATGCATACAGAAACTGGGATTAATCCCCTTCAGATCAGAGACAGACCACCCTATAACAGATTTATAATTTCTAAGCACCCTAAGCAATCTATCAGTCTCCAGTTCAGTCAGGTCATTATTAATCACTACTGGAAAAAACTTAGAATTATCCAAAAATTCATACCTCAAAGATGACGGAAGAGGTTTCAGCTCTGGCTCCAAGCGCTCCTCCTTGTCCTGTGGCCTTAGTTCCTTGATCTTGCCCCCTGTATATGCATCTGAAATTTCCAACTAGGCAACCGCGACATCAACACTTGCTTCACCGCACTCTCCATGGATCACAGCACCCAACAAACCATCATCATGACTGGTTTGACTAAAAACTGATGCAACCATAGAGTCAATTGCATCCACTCTGAAACAATGTTCCTCAGTCATGGGCAGCTTCATGGACTTGTAAACATTGAAGCTCACCTCCTCATCTTGCACCCTCAGCTTAAGTTCTCCTAGCTGCACATCAATCAAAGCTCGCCCCGTGGCTAAGAAGGGCCGACCCAGAAGAAGTGGAATTTCAGTGTCCTCCTCCATGTCTAGGACTACAAAGTCAGCAGGAAAAATGAACCTATCCACTTTCACCAACACATCTTCAACCTTACCATATGGCCTTTTGATGGTACGGTCAGCTAGTTGCAAGCACATCATGGTGGGTTTTACCTCGCCAATACCAAGCCTTTTGAAAATGGAGAGTGGCATCAAATTTATACTAGCACCAAGATCGCATAAGGCCCGACCGACCTCATGTCCTCCAATATTGCAAGGTATGGTGAAACTTCCAGGGTCCTTGAGTTTCTGAGGCAGCTTTTTCTGAATGATCGCACTGCACTCTTCAGTAAGGAGAACTGTCTCTGTGTCACTCAACTTTCTTTTATTGGAGAGGAGCTCCTTCATGAATTTGGCATACACCGGCATCTGCTCTAACGCCTCAGCAAAGGGAATGTTTATGTGCAGTTTCCTAAACACTTCCATAAACTTTGAGAAATGTTTCTGAGTTTCCTCCTTCTTGAACCTTTGGGGAAATGGCACTTTGTCAACTACCTTCCTTGGCACATCAGCTTGTTTCTGAACATTAACTGATCCCTGATCTGATTGCACAACCTGTGGCTGCACTACCGGCTCACCAGGCTGCACCAAAATCTCTTCCACTGAATCATCACTCACCATCTTTGGTTCTTCATAGGATTTCCCGGAACGAAGAGTGACGGCTTTACACTGCTCTTTGGGATTCGGAATGGTGTCACTAGGCAAAGTACCTTGGGGTCTTTCTGATAATTGTTTCGCCATCTGCCCCATCTGAAATTCTAGATTCCTTATGCTTGCTCCTTGATTCTTGAAGTTTTGCCTAGTTTCTTCCACAAAACCAGTCGTTGTCTTAGCCAATTTCTCAACTGCCATTTCCCAAGCTGGACCCTGCTTCTCTTGAGGAGGATTAAGAGCTGGGCTCTTCCAGGAGAAATTAGGATGGTTCCTATAGCCACCTGGAGGATAGTTCTGAAAGTTGCTTCTAGGAGGTGCACCACCGCCTACAAAGTTAACTTGTTCCCCTGGAGAATTTGAAGAATCTGTACCACAGCTCCCATTCTGATGAGCACCACCACAGAAATCACATATCAGCCCTGTCACTGGTGGTGAGGAAGATGATGATGAACCTGAAACTGCAGCTGCCAGCTGAACCTGACCCAGTTGCTTGGTCAAACTAGCAATCTGTTGTTGCATTTCTTTATTCTAAGTAAAGAGAGTCTGCATCTGAGCCATGTCAACCACATCTTTTTTTAACACACCCCGTTCAGAAGTGCGACTGCTATTCCGGGCCATTCTTTCTATCAACTCCTTGGCTTCAGGTACTGTCTTACTGTCTAATGAACCTCCTGCTGCAGCATCAATCATATTTTTAATAGAGGGCCGGAGTCCATCATAAAAAGATCTAATCTGCATCCAATCTGGCATCGAGTGAGTGAGACACTTCTTCAGCATCTGATTGTATCTCTCTCATGCTTCATGCAAAGACTCGCCTTCTTGCTGAGTGAAGGCATTCAGCTCTTGTCTGAGTCGGGCCTGCCTAGCTGGAGGAAAGTACTTATCAATGAACTTCCTCACCAAAGAGTCCCAATCTGTGAAAGTGCCCTGTGAAAAAGACATCAACCAGCTCTTTGCCTGATCTCTGAGGGATAAAGGGAACATCCTGAGTCTGATCGCCTCATCAGTAGCACCCTGGATTTTGAAGAAGTCCAGGATACTTAAAAAGTTTGCCACATGGTCCCCAGGATCCTCATTTGGTGCTCCACTAAACTGGTTTTGTTGCACCAAGTGGATGTAAGCCGGCTTAATCTCAAAATTCTGGGCTGTCACTGCAGGTGCAGTTATGCTCGTGGCACAATTTCCTGGGTTGACCACGGCATAGTCTGCTAAAGTTCTAGCTGGTGGAGGTTCTTCCGCCATAATTAGTTCCAAATTCTGATTCTGAGTCTGAGTTTGTTGCTGCCTTGCTTTTCTTGCCTCTTTCCTGTTTGCTTTAGCAGTTTTCTCGATCTCCCTGTCAAACAAAAGGGAGTCCTTATCTCCTACACTTCGCAAGTGCATAAACAAGGAAAAGTCAAGTAGCACTGTCCAGCACAAATAATAGAAAGAACAAATTAACTAAATATATATTGAATATTCACAAAAATCTAAATATGTACAAACGCAACGTGCGAAGCAGAATGAATTAAACTTATAAAATTAAAATCAAACTACTCCCCGGCAACGGCGCCAAAAACTTGTTCACTCACTGGCAAGTATACCAGGTCACTCAAGTGATATAAAATCGGTAAGACCGAGTCGTTCCACCGAGAGCAGTGATTTCAATTAAAAAGTTCAATAAATAAAGCTACGCGCATAAAAATGATATTAACTTGGAAAAATATCGCGTTTAAAATAAAATTAAACAAATAAATAAATAAAATGCGAGTGTGGAAAAATAAAGGGGTGGTGCAGTTTCGTAAAGTCGGGAATGAATTGTCGTTACCGGTTCTCAAATATTAATTTAAACTATTAAATCAATTGTCACCTTTTGGATTATTTTTGCAAAATCAAGAATAATTTAATACCTTAAATTATTCTAGTTTGTTAAAAATAAATCTTCCTCGATACCTCGAGCAAAGCCTTAAATTTCTAACCATAAAATATTTGCTCAGTCAAAAATAAATTAAATCATACAATTTGCAGACAATATACCTATCCCTACACAATTGCATAACTTACATCCACAGGCAGTTTATTGTCTAATATACCTATCGGACAATAATCCTATCGTATATTTACGTCTAAATATACACGACAATTAAACCAGATGTAAGTACAAAATATAACAATTAACAATAGACAAAATCAAATATACGACAAACACACATAACAATTCTTCATTCCCAAATGAGTCTTAAGATCTCATAGTCAAAAACAAGAAATTAAGATGCAAACTTGGAAAAATTCACATACCAAATATCAAGTTTCAAACTCTTTACAAAACCACACCTTGAAAGCCTTGAGTTTTTGTTGTTCTTGCTCAAGAAGATGAAGAAAATATGCTGTGTAAGAGAAGGAATTCGTGCCACTATCAAAAGTTTTTTTTAACAAAATGAAAATCGAGTTATTAAGTAATTGCAGCTGATCAAAACGCGCTTGAGCGCGCTCAAGCGCGCTGAAGCGCGTTTCAACAGCCAATCAGAACGCCTGGAATTGGGTCACAGACCCCAATTTTTATTGCAAAAACCACACGCGCTTGAGCGCGATTAGACACGCCTGAAATTGGGTCACAGACCCCAATTTTTATTGCAAAAACCACACGCGCTTGAGCGCGATTAGACACGCCTGAGCGCGTGTCTGTTGAAATCTGGGTCAACTGACCCCTCTGCTGCCGCCACGTGGCCATCTGATCCAAGCGCGCTTGAGCGCGCTTTTTCCACGCTCAAGCGCGGTTCGCTGAAATGGGCTGTTTGGCCCAAAATCTTCTTCTCAGCTTGGGCTTTTTCTTCTTTTTCTTCATCAATGCCCATCTTCAGCTGATTTGGCCCAAATAATCTGAAATTCAACAAAAACTAAAATTAAAATACAAATAAATTATCTATACAAATATTTTGCTAAAAACTCCTAAAAATTAATCTATTTGCTGAGAAACAAAACAAAGCACTAAGGAAAAGGGCCCAAATATATATCAAAATCATCACTTCCTGGCCCAAATCAGCAACACACACCCCTTTCTTCTCGAGAGCCCTCCATAGTACCTCTCTAGGCACTCTATCATAAGCTTTCTCCAGATCAATAAAAACCATATGCAGATCCTTTTGTTGCCTCCGGTATTCCTCCATCGACCGACGCAGTAAGTATATTGCCTCCATAATTGATCTCCCCGGCATGAAGCCAAATTGATTCTCAGTAACATGAGTCTCCTGTCTCAATCTTCGCTCTATCACCATTTCCCAAAGTTTCATGGTATGACTCATAAGCTTAATCCCTCTATAATTCGCACAATCCTGTATGTCACCTTTGTTCTTGTAGATAGGGATTAAAGTGCTCCTCCTCCACTCGTCCGGCATCTTCTTGGATCTTAAGATCTCATTAAACAACTTGGTGAGCCAACTGATGCCCCTCTCTCCCAAGGTTTTCCATACCTCAATGGGGATAATATCCGGACCAACCGCTTTACCATTATCCATCCTTCTCAATGCCTCTTTTACCTCAGTCTCCCTAATTCTACGATAAAAGGTATGATTTTGGTCCCCTTCTCTAGTGACTATCTGATCATGATGTGAACTTTCATGACCTTCATTGAAAAGGTTGTGAAAGTAACTCTTCCATCTTTCTTTTACATCCAAATCTGCGACCAAGACTTTGCCATCTCCATCCTTAATGCCCCTCACTTGATCTAGGTCTCTCGTCCTCCTTTCCCTAAGTTTAGCAATCCTATAAATATTTCTTTCCCCTTCCTTAGTGCCTAGAGATTGGTATAGCCCATCAAACGCTCTACCTCTTGCTTCGCTCACCGCTTTCTTGGTCTATTGCCTAGCTGCTTTATATTTATCCCAACTCTCTGCATTTCTATTCAAGGACCAAGTTTTGAAGCATTCCTTTTTCTCCTTTACCTTATCTTGCACCCTTGCATCCCACCACCATGATTCCTTCCCCAATATCAAAAGAGTAAAAATCGTCACGGACGTAAACTCTCAAAAGGAACGCCAATATTAGAAATCTCACATTATGTAAAAAATTAAATTAAAAAATGGTATTAAAGTTATGGAATGTCTCACCGAATAGACTTATTTCATGAGTTAGACTCTTCTTATATACTCAAGTGTGTCTTTGTGTAAGTGCTTACAAACCGTACAAAATATAGTTATGAGTGAACATGATTTTGTTATAATTGAATTCAAAATAAAATAAATTAATTTTGAATGTTTTATTATAAAATCAGATTTTATGGAAAAATTCATTGCAAAAATTTCAATAAAACAAAAAAGCTACATCTTCTTACTTCTAACAAATTAATGTGATTCTAAAGATTCCAAAAGTGATTCTATAAAATTGCTAAACATGTTGATATGAATTTCAAAGTTCAAACCTTGTTTATATCTTCGAAACATATTTTGAAAACTTCAAACTTGAAACCATACGCACCATAGTTAATGACAAATGAAAAATTAATTTGAGTTGTATTAATACTTAATAGCAAGAACTTTCTCTAAAAAGAGAAGGGATTATGATTGAGAAAAAAATTAAAAAAAAGAAAGAAAAAGAAAAAAAAAAGTAAGTGACATGTGTTGAAAGAAAGATAAGACCACGTGAGCGAAGGCAGTGAGTCAGAGGAGGGAGAGGGAGGGAGATGAGACCAAAGGGGAAGACAGCTGTAGAATGCAAGCACGCTGTCTCTATCATCAGTACCTGCTGCTGGCTGCAATTTGCAAAAATTCACAGCTACCAACTACCTTTCCCCTCTCCTCTCTCCTCTCTCCTCTCTCATTTGACATTGACATTTTCAACTTTTATTTTCCTTCCTTTGCTACCATTCCCTATTTGCAATCCTTAAATTGCACTCTACTTCCTCTCTATTATCTCTTTGCATATAGTATCTCTATCTTATGGAGCATGAGCACTAACAATGATGGTATTTTCTTGGATTACTATGATTCATTGAGATGGTGTAACACGTGATTTTTGTCCTTGTAATTGGCACCATTCATCAATTGATTTTTGTGATTCCAAAAATGTTAATTTAGTGCATGTTTGGATGCACGTTGCATTCTCTTGGATTGATTTTGCGAAGCAAAAATTACTTGGAATTGTTTCACACTCAACGTGATTTTGAGATCTAACATGATTTTTCGCCACAAAACCAAACATGCACTTAGTTTTTAATTTTATACACCATGATAAGTTAATTTGTTCGAGATACAACTTTTTTGTTTCAATTTCTCTATCATTTTAGATAATGTATATGTTGGAAGTCACACATCGCCTGCCTCATAATATATGGCATGGTTTAAATACCTGTTGGACTACTTCACTCATTGTCAATTGATTTTGAGACAGTATACATAAATTAAGAAGATCATTAAATATTTTAAGATTCAAAAGCTTATTAAATACTTTAGGGTTAAAGAGAAATATAAAATAATTTTATCATTGTATCACTATACTATATTAATGAGCATGGATTTCACATGTTCGGAATGAAAAATAATATCCTTACATATTTGAGGTGTGGAACAAAGGTGTAGGAAGGAGAGAGATATGGAAAAAAAAAAAGTGATCGATAATATAATGGGAAAGAGAAAGAAAAAAATAAAGTATAAATAAAAAATGTAAGAGAAAAAATTGTAAGAATACTAGGATTACTTGGGAATGTAAAAAATTAAAAATAGAGTTTGAAAAAATCAATTAATATATTTTGGAATTCTTAAAACGATAAATGATATGAAATTTATGAAAAGTACCAAAAGTGATAGGTAAAGTGCAATTGAGGGAGCAGTGATTACTCCATATGGTTCTTATTATATAAGTTATACTTATTCAACTACGAAAATCAAGGAAGATATGTCTGCGTAAGACAGTCGAGTTGGTGGCTGCAGGGACACTTAGGATTTCCCTCTCCCCAGGTCATGGGTTCTAGTCTCAGACCTCCCATGTAAATAAAAAAATCAAGGAAGATAATCATTAAAAAAAGTAGGCAAAATTGTTTCTTTAGTCCCCTAAGTTATTTATTTGTTTCAAAGTGGTTCTTTAAGTTTTTTAAGTGATCCCTTAAGTTTACTTATGTTAGCACAATTGTCATTCCGTTAAGTTTTTCATCTCCAGTCATTTTCTCCAGCGAAACTCCATTTTTTCCAGCCAATATCTTTTATCTCTAACCCACAAATCCCATAACACCACCTTCTGGACGTGGTAGTGAATGGTGGAGAGATTATTGGTTCGATCTGAGCATTTGTTGGCGAAGAATGAGCGAAGAAAAAGAAAAAAAATAAAGTAGAACTTGTTGCCAGTAAAAATGGTGTTGGCCGGAAATCTTAATATATGGAGAAGATGACCGGAGATAGAAAAGATGGTCGAAAACAAAAAAAATTAACGGAAGGATCAACCATGTTAACGGAAATAAATTTGAAGTGTTAGATTATTTTAATAATCTATGGTGGCTCATGTAATTTAAAGAATTGATTCTTATTAAAGAAGGTTCAATGTGATGATGGTTAACCTTATTAAAGTCACTTAGAATCAATTGGGTCTTTTTATGATTTAAAAGTCCCTCTCCTCTGCCTTTATAAAGAAGTAATTGTCAAACCACATAACAGTTGGGCGAAAGGGTGCAACTGTTCAGAATACTGATATATATATTAGTATCAGTTCAAGGAATGAAAAAGGCAGTTAAGTGGTTAAGATAACATAACAAAAGAAAGGATTCTCCTATCATCAGAGAAGCCTGAAAAGAGAAAAGAACAGAGGAGAGAAAAACTAATCTGATCAAGGAACTCAAAGACAAACTTAAGAAGATCTTCAAACAATGGATCCAGGTAAGTTCTTGTTTATAATCTTCATTCATAGTAAATGATTATTGTGTGAGAATCATGAATTCAAAGATCCTTAATTTGTTTACATGAAGGACCACTTCAAACAAAAAAAACTTGAGGGACCACTTTCAAACGAGTAAATAACTTAGGGAACCAATAAAACAGTTTTGCCAAAAAATACAAAGATAAAAAAATCTGGTTGAGTTCTTTTTCATCTCCTTCTTGCTGCCATTTTTTTTTAGAAATTTTAATTTAAAACATTATAAAAATAAATCATGTTTTTGGAAATTAAAAAATATATGATAATTTTCTAAAAGTACAAAGCACTAAATTGAAATAATCTAATTTTTATATTGGACCAAATTGCAAAAACTAAATTTTGACTTTCTTAAAAATGATATGACAATGACATATGAATTATCAAATAACTAATAATCCAACATAAGATTGTTAAGTGACCACCCAATATTAAATTGCATACAAGTATGCTCAAACACAAAAAACTACTATAATTTCTCACTTCTCACAAATATGATTATGAAAGCTTTAAAAGCAATTCTATAAAATCACCAAACGTATTGGCATGAATTTCAAATTATATTTACCTCTTTAAAAATAATTTTGGAGTCTCTAAACACACTAATACTATGTTTGGATCAGCCTTAGAAATTCATATATACCTCCAATAATCACGTTTTGCTGAAGCAACTACAGCATGTTTGGATATGGTAAATTATGGCCTCAAAATTACACTGAGCATAAACAACTGTTATTAGTATTAACATTTCAGAATTGATTTTGAACTAACTCACCGCATAACCAAATACACTATATATATTGTTTTTGGATTTCGAACTTGCGTTGGGTCACTTTTATCACTCTTTCAAAAACGCTACTCCCTCCGGTCCTATATATAGGACATATTCTAGAAGGTTTTGTTGGTCCTAATTATAAGTCACTTTATATTTCCTATGCATCATTTATTGCGTTTTCTCTTTTTTGCCCTTATTAAATGCTATGATTATCTATGTGTTTTTTGTTGTTCATTAATGAGTTTGAATTTTCCAAGAAAAGTTGAGGGATAAAATTGTAATGTTACAATATATTCTCATAAAATTCATAAAACCAACCACTTTCCTTGATATGTGTAATTCGGTTAAGTATGCCCTATAATAAGGACAAGAGGGAGTATAAGTTGAGGTATTTGTGTAATTTAAAGAACCAAGTTAACCAATAATGCGGGCCAAATTAATGCTTTAGTACTTTGGCCAAAACGCAACGAAGCTTTAACTAACTTCCGATACTCTTTCCTTCCTAATCATCTACGCTATTTGTCTTTTTTGTTTTTTGGTGAACAAAGGGGAAATTAGTCTTTAGTGGTCATTAGGTTGCAGCTACGTCAGTTCAGATTTCAAGTAGTACGAGAAATTAGTCATGGTTTTCCTCCAACATCGGCAAGTTGGAAGACAGGGGACAACAAATGTCATGGTCACATAACTTCTTCATCCACGGGGGAAGTTATATTGATTTAACAAATGAATTACAGTATATTAACCGTTTTGCTATTGATTTTATTTCATCAAGAGTCAAAACAATGAATATTACAAATAAATACAGTATAAAAAAGATAGTACTCGTATTAACAAAATTGTTATTGGAAATAAGTTTTTTTCTTTTAATTTATTAAAGATTTTTCTTAACCTCAACCCTAAGAGGCTAAAAGTGGATATCATATGTTGAAAAACTAAATATAAAGTATTTTTATTCTTTCAATGTACCATTTTCCAACACATGATATCCATTTTTATCCTTATAAGTTAAGAAAACCATTTATTAAATAGGTACCTCATTTTTCCGTTATCACCAGGAGCTCGATATAAGAAAGATTCACAATTAATGGCCAATACTAAGAATCATGCATTATCTCCCTTACATTTCTTTCCAAGTGAGTCTTTTTTTAATCTTCTAAATAAAAAGTGAGTATTACACCAAAAAAAAAAGTAAGTCTTTATTTTATATATATATATATATATATATATATATATATATATATATATATATAGAATGACGTTCAATACAAGGAACCTTATGTCAAGGTTCATCAGAAATCTCTTCATGAAAAAATACTCGATCTAATTGAACCACTTGTTATGTAACTATGGAAGTGGTCAAACTAAAGGTTATGATACCAGTTGTTATTATTTGAGAGCCTAATAATCGGAAAGATTTGTAATCAATGGATCAAAACTACCAGCGGGCTATTGGTGCAGTGGTGTCAGGGGCTGCATTTGGTAGGGCGAACCATGGTTCGATCCCCCGCAATAACGTTGGGAGAGGAATAAAACCTTAACCCCGGAACCCCCCTCGAACTGGATTAGTCGGCCCAATTGGCCGGATACCAGGTGCAAACCAAAAAAAATGGATCAAAACTAAGAATCACAACAAGTGGATCGAAAATATTACTCCAAAACTTTAATTTAAAGAGATTTCTAATATGCAATCCAAAATTGGAGTGTTGTCATGCAACTTTCTCTTAAACCGATAGAAAGTTGCCATTTAATTTACCTTTGTCATGTCATCATTTGAAGTGTCAAATTTAATTTTTTGCAATTTGGTCAACTTAAATAGTAAATTAAAATTTTAGTCCTTTGTATCTATAGATAAATTATAAGTTTTAATTTTAAAAACATTATTAAAAAAAAATCAAAGTATGCTGCTGGTGATTCTAATGAGCACAACTTAATTTAATTTTTATGTTGGACTAAATTTCAAAACTTAATTTTAACTAATTTAAGTAATGATGTGGCATACATGTCTTAGGTGGCAAGATTTTATTGGTTTAACAATGGGTTGCATAGCAACCTTTCAATTTTTAATTACATGATAGTAACACCCTTAATTTAAAGCATTAGATTTATGAATGCTTCTACTCATATTTTCTTCACTTTAAAAACATTAATAATTGTCAAGAACATAGTACTAGTGTTGAATTAGAGGAGTCAAATTCATACTTTTTGACTTTCTAAGTAGATTGAAGATTAGAAGTTCAATCCTTTAATTTGTCATTAATTTAGTTGTAGTGGGCATTGAAAAAAATGTTAATAAGCGTCATGAAACTATGGGTATGTTCGACAAAACTAATTTGTAGCTATGAACTTGTAACTTGTGGCCGTTAAGTTAGCTTGTGGCCGTTAAGTTAGCTTGTAGCTTTGAGCTTGTAGCTGTGAACTTATAGTTGTTTAAATGACTATTTGAAATAGTGTTGTTAGACAAAACTAGCTTTTGATGTAGCTGAAAGTTATTAAATGACCAAAAAAGACATACAACATTATATTATTTATATTTTATTTTTTTTCATTTTTTATTTATTTATTAAAAAGATAGTTAATTAATTAATTAAGTATAGAAATGATTAAATCACAATTAATTAAATTAGTTTATTTTATTTATTTATTGTTTGTGTAGTTAATTAATTATTAATAATAAAATTTTAAGGGTAGATAAATTATTTTAAAATTTGTTTCAGGGTATAATTGGTATGTGAATTATTAAAGTTAGTTTAATTTTTTGAAAACTACTTCAAGTAGCTTTCTAAACAAGGTCGGTCCTGACATATTCAGGGGCCCTAGGCAAAACGAAAATAAGAGGTCACTTTTTATAAAAAAAATTTCAAATTTCAAGTAAATTTTTATAGTATAAAATACTATCGATGTTCAAAAGTGTACGTCATTAAATGCAATCAACAAGATTATATGAGTTACAGATATAATAACTTAATAGTGTGATATTATAAAAAAATAATAATAAATAAACAAAATAACAAAATGGGTACTTAGAAGTAGGTTATCCTTCATGGCTTGCCTGAATCCTAATACTGAAATAAATAAGAAAAAGTGTTAGTTACCTTGTAGTAAGCAATCCTAATGTGATTTTACGAGTTTGTCTCAAGTTTTTTTTTTTCGCATCCAGACAAATATTTTATGGGCATCATCAAAAAAACAATTAAACTAGAAAGTGATCACTAACACCTAACACCCAGAGAATTCGAGATTAAGAGATAGAGGCACCAATTACAAACGACATAATATAAAGCAAAAGGAACAAAAAATTAAACTATTAATAATGTACAATACTACAATTGAAAAATTAATTTATGCTAATTTCTAATTTAAAAATATTTCTAATTTTTTATATATGTATAGGTATCAAAAAAATTTTGTGGCCCCTAATTCTCTGGGCCCTAGGCCTGCGCCCCAATTGCCACCCATGTTTCTAAAAGCTAGCTTTCAAAAGTTATAAGCTCCATTTTTTTAAAAGTTATAAGCTCCTTCTAATTTGTGTTCACTGGACGGGGCTAGTAGCTTATTGACTAAATCTAAAAGCTCATAACTAATTAAAAAGCTCATAATTCGTGTTACCGAACAGAGCCTATATATATAGTTAGAAAGTATTAAAAGAATGTAATTTTTTATATTTTTAGGAGAAGAAAAAATAGTGACTTGTGTTGTTTTTTCTAATTATTAAAGGCTTAACAATGTTCTTTTTATTTTTGGATTTTCTTAATTTTTAGGCTAAAGGTCAAAGATAGACACTTCAAAATAAATATTTTTTTTTGAAAAATTTTATTTTTAAGGTTTATCATTTTCTATAAAACCTATCTATTGAAATTTGGTTAAGAAAACCTTTCATTTTTATCATAAGGTTGGAAGAAACATATTAACACGTCGTCCCTTTCATATTGGTGAAAAAAATTTGCAGGTTCCTCTAATTTATAGAAAAATGCTAACAAATGTTTTTAAAATACTATTTAAAAAGGAAAAATAGTATTTTGAATTAAAAAATAATGTATTTAATATATTGAAAACCGTTAAATTTAGTTTTCTAACATTTATTTTTTATTTTAACAAATATTTTAAAAATATTTATTACTAGTAAAATCCTAACACTTTGTTTGGTTTGAGGGATTTTAGGGGAAGAGACTTTTAGGGAGAAGAAAATAGAGAAAAAATGGAGTTTTCTCTTGTTTGGTTGAGGAGAGAAAATGAGGGAGAAGAGAAAAATGGGTGGGACCCACTCAAAAAAATTTTCTCTCCTCAAATGAAGAGATTTTGGAGAGAAAAGTGTTGAGTGAGCTACTTCACATAGAAAAGACAAAATAAACCTCACTCCCTTTTCTAACACTCATTTTCAAAGATTTTTATTTTTATTTTTATTTTATAATTTGGAATTAGAATTTTTATTATGTAGTAAATAATCAAAGAGAGAAAAAATATAATGAAGTAAAAAAATAGGCAAAACTGCTTCTTTGGTCCCCTAAGTTATTTATTTGTTCCAAAGTGGTCCCTCAAGTTTTTTTTGTTTGAAAGTGATCCCTTAAGTTTACTTCTGTTAACACAGTTGGTCCTTCCGTCAGTTTTTCCGTTTCCGGTCATCTTCTCCGACGAGCATACAATATTTTCCGGTGAAACACCATTTTTTCCGGCCAAATTCCATTTTTTCCGGCAAATCTTTTTAACATCTAAAAAACTTGTAAAGTTCAAATTTTAGAACTTGTACTAAAAACATATGCATCAATTTTATTATTTAAGCTACCGTCAAGTGACATAGCTTAAATAATAAAATTGATGCATATGTTTTTAGTACAAGTTCTAAAATTTGAACTTTACAAGTTTTTTAGATGTTAAAAAGATTTGCCGGAAAAAATGGAATTTGGCCGGAAAAAATGGTGTTTCACCGGAAAATATTGTATGCTTGCCGGAGAAGATGACCGGAAATGGAAAAATTGACGGAAAGACTAACTGTGTTAACGGAAGTAAACTTAAGGGACCACTTTCAAACAAAAAAAACTTAAGGGACCATTTTGGAACAAATAAATAACTTAGGGGACCAAAGAAGTAGTTTTGCCAAAAAAATAATATTTGAATTAGAATTTTTATTATTTAAAAAATAATTGAAGTAAAAAAATATTTGGTTGTGTTTGATATTGAGAAAGAAAAATATATATTTATTTTTGTTATGTAAAATAAAGGTATATTTGTCTTTTAATAAGTTTAATGTTTTCTTTCTTCCTACTTTTCTCTACAACCAAACAAAAGGAGAGAAAACTCAATTTTCTCTCTCTCATATTTCTTCCAATTTTCTTTCATACCAAACAACCACAAAATCTATTCATTTTCTCTCTATAATCTCTCTTCCCTATTTCTCTCTTCTCTTTTTTTCTCTTCCCATTTTCTCTCCCGTAACCAAACAAAGTGATAATATTCTGAGAAATGAAGAAAAAAAAAATCTATTTTAGTTACCCAAAGTTAGATACTCGTCCAGTACTTGGAACTAGGAAGGAAACATCGTTGTTTGGAACTGTAGGCAGGATTCAACTACTAAATTAATTTATCCAGTCTCAAATACAAGAAAAATGCTTAATTATATTTTTGATCCTTTATCTTATTTTTAAGATTTACTTTGGTAATTAATATTTTTTTTACTTATTTTTCTCCTTTATTTTTTTCAAAAAATTCAGTTTGATCCTTCAATCATAATAGTATTAGTTTTATCGAAATATTCACACCTATTATCGAAAAATGGCAAATGTCGCGGGAATATGAAAATATATCAGCCCACCAGTCAATAAGAATAGGAAGAGTGGTACTACTTTGCCAATTATGAAGCAATTTAGCTCGCGATATGGTTGATTGATATTGATAGAAATGACAATGTGATAAAGAATTAAAAGAAGATGCATTAGGAGCTCCATCGAGATAGAGTCGTAAAAATATTTGTTAAGCTCCATCAATGATATGTAATAAATGTTAATAATATGAGTAAAACTTACAATCATGAACGTATTGAATTTAAAAAAAAATAAAGGATCAAAATAAATAATAAAAAATTAAGAATGAAGTGAATCTTAAAAATAAGATAAAATACCAAAAATGTAATAAAGGTTGAGAAAAAAGGGTCTTACTAACATGTGTCATAAGGGCATTTGTTAATGATTCTAATAGTGGAAAAACAATCATAAGTGCACATTTTTCGATGTTTCGGGAATAAAAAAACCACATTTTTCATAAGTTTTTATTATGTTTGTCTTCTTAACAAGTGCACTAAAAGCACTTGTTAGCATTTGCCAAAAAAATTCATTCTAATCTTTATTATATGTCACATTCTAGAAGATATTCTTAGTTTTAATTATGAGTCACTTTATATTTTTATTGCATCATTTATTACCTTTTCTCTTTTTTGTCCTTATTAAATGATTTAATTATCTATGTTTTTCTGTTGCTCATTAATGAGTGTGAACTTTCCAAGAAAAGTTGACTGGGTAAAATTATAATGTTACAATATATTTTTATAGAATTAAGAAAACAAACTATTGTCCTTGATATGTATAATTCAGTTAAGTATGTCATATAATAAGAATAGGAGAAAGTACATTTTTAACTAACTTTGCATTCTCAATACAATTATTATTCCTAAAATATCCATACAAAGTGATTGTAATATTTAATTTTTGTTTTATTCCCAATACAAATTTCTTAAAGTAGTCAATTTTCATATGAATTTGAGAAAATTATATGCACTCAATTAACTTTGTAGGGTTAACTGAAGTGAGACATTCCTTGACCGACCCAGGTCCCTTCACTCAAGGCTCAACGTCCTGACCATTCGAAGGCTTATCACCTACTACTCGGACTGACTACAAAGGTCAACCAGTATCACCAGTCCCAACTTGACGAATCAAGACCGAACACAAGATCGGACACAGCATCAAAGCTCACCTAGCCTCCGCACAGGTCGGAACTCTGTCAGTTAACCCGACCTCGGACGGATCAGGACAAGTTGCCTCTAACCGACCTTCTACAGGTTGAGAGCATTCCATCCGACCTGATCTTCATCAGATCGGACCCCCCTACATGGTCGCTAACCGACCATACACTCGGTCTCCATCAGGAGCTCACCGAGTGGCCCAACTAGGGATAGGTAGGCATTCATCCGACCTCGGGACGTCGTACAGGTCATGTGCCATACACCCCACATCCTTAATACGGGCTAAACATGAGACCAACTGAACCGTTCAGACTCTTTGATACACAATACTACGCAGTCTATCCACTAGACAGCCACATATATTTATCAGATATTTACAGAGTCTGACGTCAGCATGGTAACCTTAACGGGCCTCAATATAGGCCCATACCCGCACACCCTATAAAAGGCATTCTCATGCCTTAGGGTCAGGTAAGGTTTTCTCATCCCTATGATGACACTCTACACACACTTCTAGTTGACAGAGGGAGAACCTGGGTATCCCAACTGGATACTCTGAAACATTCCATTACCGTTACACATAAACCCTGATCTCACTCTGATTTCAGGACCACTAGTCATTGGTCTTGGGGTCCCCTAGGTCAGGGACATTTCCTATTTTCCAGATCCACTACATTGGTGTCGTCTGTGGGAAACCGTTAAACTTCGATTCCCAACCATCGTCAGAAGATGACCAAACTTGATCTGAACGCTAGCAACGCCCCTGTCCAACACCCTCCAAAACAGCATCAGGACCCATGTACGACTAAGATCCTCACGATCACTGGAGGTCTCACGAGTGGAGGCGAGAAACGGGCTGAACGGAGGCGTTACATTGGCCAGATCCATAACCGAGAGGCCATAGAAAGAGGTAAGCAAAAGACCACCACCTCGCTTACCTTCGACGACAGTGACTACAGCAACATCCTGAGGGACCATGATGACCCCATGGTCATCACCCCCGCGGTGGGAAACTACGTAGTCCACAGGATGCTGGTGGACCAGGGTGGTTCAGCTGATGTAATATTTGAACCCCTGTTGAAATCTTTGGGCTTGAAAATGTCAGATCTATCCCCAATATCAGGACCTCTGGTAGGGTTCGCAGGGGACGCCATATTCCCCCTGGGTCGAATCTGCTTGCCTGTGAGAATGAGAGCTGGATCGTCTGCTCGAACACAGATGGTTAACTTCCACGTGGTCAACCGCCCTTCATCATACAACGGTATCTTGGGCAGACCATGTATACATGCTTTTGGTGCAGTGGTTTCCACCATACACCTAGCCATGAAGTTTCCTAGTACTGATGGGCAAGTGGTCACGATTCGAGCTGACCAGGCGAAAGTCCGAAAGTGCTACAACTCCAGTTTGGGGAATATGAAGGCAGAAGAACCGCTACAGTTAGAGAAGCCCCAGCTCAGTAAGGGAAGGGTTAACCTTACCGACCTAGACGTTCGCAACGAAGAAGATGAGACTTGTCCCGCCCCTGAGGGGGAGTGGGAATATGTGCTTTTAGATGACAACCCAGAGCATCGAATCAAGATCGATGCAGGACTTCCCCAACCTGTCAAGGAGGAGCTGGCAAACCTCCCCCGTGCCAATAGGGAGTTGTTCGCCCGGACGTCGGCGGACATGCCAGGGATAGATCCAAACTTCACTTGCCACCGATTAAGCGTATACCCAGATGGGAAATCGGTGGTCCAAAAGAGGAGACAAGTGGGAGGCAAGAAAGCTGCCGCTATAGAAGAAAAGGTGGTCGAGCTTGAAGAAGCAGGCTTCATCCGAGAAATCAACTGCACCGACTGGCTAGCGAACCCAATGCTGGTCAAGAAGTCAAATGGAAAGTGAAGAATGTGCGTGGACTACAACAACCTCAACAAGGCCTGTCCCAAGGACCAGTACCCACTTCCCTTCCTGGACAAGCTAGTTGATAACTCGACTGATTACCAACTCTTCACCTTACTCGACGCATATTCGGGTTACAACCAGATCCCAATATACCCCCCGGACCAAGAAAAAACAGCTTTCATTACAAAAAAAGCCACTTATTGTTACAACATTATGCCCTTTGGCCTCAAAAACGCAGGCGCAACCTACCACAGGATGATGAACAAGATGTTCGACGGGCTCATCGGTGACAAGATGGTTGTCTATGTGCACTTTCGAAGTACTGACGGGCTCATTCCTCGGGTTCATGTTCACTGAAAGGGGAATCGAAGCAAACCCCGAAAAGTGCCAAGCAATCTTGAACATGAAAAGCCTCGCCGACGTGAAGCAAGTGCAACAGCTAACTGGAAGGGTAGCTCCTCTTTCAAGATTCCTATCTCAATCCGTAATCCCATGGTATCAGCTCCTCAGAAAGAACAAGGAGTTTCTGTGGGATGAGCTATGTGAAATCGCCTTTCTCGAACTCAAGGAGTACCTGTCGACACCCCCCATACTGACGAGCCCGGATGACAGGGAAATCCTTTATCTCTACCTCTCAGTAGGGGAACACGTCGTTAGCTCGGTGTTGGTGACAGAATCAGGCAAAACGGAGTCGCCAATTTACTTTGTCGGTAAAGCACTCCAAGGCCCCGAAACGAGATACTCCAAGTTAGAAAAGGTGGCTTTCTGCCTCATAATCACGGCGAGGAGGTTAAGACAATACGTCCAGAGGCACAAGATCGTGGTCCGAACCGATCAGCCAATAAGGAAAGTATTGCAAAAACCCGACCTCGCCGGAAGAATGGTTTCCTGGTATATTGAGCTATCCGAGTTCGACCTAGTGTACGAACCTCGAAGAGCAATAAAATCACAAGTCCTAGCCGACTTCGTGACGGAGTTTACCGAACCTCCCACAGGATCGAACTCCCAGAGTGGACCCTCTATGTCGACGGGTCCAGTAATTTAAAAGGTGTAGGAGCTGGGGTTATCTTGGAAAACGACGAAGGAGTCAGCTTAGAGTATTCACTCAAGTTCAAATTCTCTACGTCCAATAACCAAGCCGAGTATGAAGCTGTTCTCGCAGGGATGAGGCTCACCAAGGAAATGGGGGCTACCACGATACGGATCTTTTCAGATTCACACTTGGTAGACTCTTAAAGTCAAAGGCGAGTACCAGGCCAAGAAACCTATCCTTCAGAGGTACCTGGATAGGGTCAGGTTCCTAGCTTCCGAGTTTTCACACTTGGAAATCACTCACATTCCCCGAGAGTCCAACAGCCGAGTTGACATACTCTCCAAGCTCGCCAGCACCAAAGGCTCAGGCCACAACAATTCACTGATACAGGAAACCGTTACAGGACCGAGCGTTGTCCTAGCAGTTTCCTTGTCGTCGGATTGGATGACCCCCATCATTCCTACCTTCAGCAAGGGATCGTTCTTCAAGATCCCTCAGAAGCCAAAAAAGTCATAAAGCAAGCAGCCGAATAAACTATACTTACAGGGTGTTATACCGAAGAGGAGTCGACAGCCCAATGCTCCGATGTCTTGATCCAGCTCAAGCCGAAGAGGTCTTAGTAGAAGTCCATGGGGGAGTAGGGAGTCACCACGTCGGAGGGAATTCATTGGCAAGAAAGGTGATCTGAGCATATTACTACTGGCCAACCATGCAGAAGGATGTGATAAACCATGTCAAAAATGTGAACGTTGTCAGTTCCACAGTGACGTCTATCAAAAACCTTCAGAAGAGTTACACACGTTGTCCGCCCCCTGGCCGTTCTGCCAATGGGGAATGGACATAATCGACAAGTTCCCTACTGCTCCTGGTGGATTCAAGTTCATGGTGGTGGCGATAGACTATTTCACCAAATGGGTGAAAGCAGAACCTCTCACCACTATCTCTTCAGCCAAGATTTAGAAGTTTTTCAAGAGCAACATTATATCCAGATTCGGTGTTCCCCATTCGTTGGTAACCAACAATGGGACGCAGTTCACTTCGAGCTCCTTCAAGGATATGATGACAGACTACAAGATCAAACATCATTTCTCTTCGGTTGAACACCCCCAGACCAATGGTCAGGTTGAGGCCATCAACAGGTCGATTATTCGGGAAATCAAGAAAAGGATGGAAGGCTCAATAGGCAAATGGGTGAAAAATTTCCCTGAGGTATTATGGTCGTACATAACAACCATACAAACCTCGACAGGTGAAACTCCATTCCGACTGACCTACGGATGTGACGTTGTTATTCTTATCGAGCGGAAAATACCGACCTTTAGGATGGGGAACACCCACGAGTCTAACAACAGACTTCTTAGGGAAAACCTCATCTTAAGTCACGAGGTCCGAGAGTTTGCCGCCGAGCAGGAAAGAAAGTCCAAGTCAAGGCAAGCTAGAGAGTACAACAAGTTGCTCAATCCATGGTCTTTTGAGGATGGAGATCAGGTCCTCCGAACGGCTGACATCGGGCTAAAAAACGATAAAGATGGTAAACATGCCTGCAATTGGGAAGGACCATATCGGATCTCTTCGAAGATCGGCTCGAGTAGTTATCGGCTCGAAACGCTCTCTTGTGCAGCCATCAAAAACACTTGGAATGCCACAAAGCTCAAAGCTTACTACAGCTAAGAACTTCTTCAGTTCTTACTCAAAATACATGAAAACCATCGTATTTATCATACATGCGTGATTCATAAATGAATACCTTTGCTTAAATTCTGTTGTCTACGTACTAGCCTTCCCAACGTTTGGCTCGCCACCGAACCTAGCGGAGGGACTTTATGGTCAAGGCTGTAATTTCGCTTACGAGCTCATAACATACCCAAACGCTACACCGATCAATACCCACGATTGGAGCAGATACTCGCGGTCCGAGAAACCAACCATGGCTAACGGTCTGAGTTTCGAGTTCTTAAGCAACAGAACTTAAATAGCGAAGAAATAACAATGAATGTGAAAATTACTAGTTTCATTGATTGATCAAAATATAAGCCATGAGCGGCTTACAAAACAGGACCTATGTACAGGTCTTAACAAAAGCTTACCAAACAGGACCAAAAAACAAGTGCTAACAAAAGTAATACAAGGAAAAATGATGAAGTTTGGGGTTCGTCATTAGAGAAGACGACGAAGATTGCTTGCAACTTGCTCGAATGAGACCTATAAATGGGTCTTATCAAAAAGAGCAAAAAAAATACACGCAAAAGGGAACTCGTCTGTTAAAATCAAAAAGGATGACGAAGCTTCCTTGGAACTTGTTCGAATACTTCAGTGACAAGCTAGGAATCAGCAGTGTTCGAGCCGACAAGTTTTCAAGTTCTCTAAACAGAAGAATTCAAACAGCGAAGAAACAACAGTAGTGAAATCGAAAAGACTCAATTTCATTAATATATGGGCCAAGAATGGCTTACAAAACAGGATCCTTGAACGATCTTACATGAGAATCTCAAGCACGCTTAACTCCGGAAAACCTATCAAGACTGATGGGGATCACCCACAAGCCTCGGATGGAAACAAGAAAACATCCGTAGAACCGAGGTGGAAGGGGAGCATCTATGAGCCTCGGACAGAGGGGGAGCCTCCATGAGCCGAGGCTCAAGACCGGCACTACGGCAAAGTGGACAAAAAAGCGGAAGGAGAGCACCCATATGCCGGGGATGGAGGAAGGACATCCATAAGCCCAAGTGTGAGAGGAAAGCATTTGCAAACCCTGAACTGCGCAGAAACAATCCCCTCGCCCCCCCCCCCCCGGGTTCAGGAATGTTACGCCCCGTCTTCTCCGAACGGGCACCTGCCGCCTTGGTGTCCAGAAACCTTATGCCACATCTTCTCCAAACAAGCACCTGTCCACCTTGGTGCGTTCTCCAACCCCCTTTTGAACATTGACCAAAGCTTGTTGAGCACCAACCAGCTCCTTCTTCACCAACCATTCAGACTTCAAGATTGCATCCTCTTCATCTGGCCACCCCGGGGCGATCCCCCCAAGGGCCATGACAAAATGATACTTCCGAAGGAACACTAGGAGACTTGGGAAGTCCAGAAAAAAGAAAGAATGAAAAAGAAAAAAGAAAAAAAAGAAAGAGTGAAAAAGAAAAAAGAAAAAAGAACAAAAAATATGTGAAAAAGTGAATCCCCCAAGGATCTTTACTGGCGGAAAAGGGCAAGAACGTTTCTTAAACTCAAGAAACAAAACCTACCCCAAAAAGCAGGAAGAGAAAAAATATGGGAAGAATTCAATGAGAGTAACAACAACGTCTCAAGAAAAAAGTGCAGAAGGAAAATGTGACAAAGAGGTTACTGGTACGAAGGGATGCACCAAAGAGGGCAAATTTATAGACTCCACCCATGGACATCCCACCACTCACAAAAGCCACATGGCACAAGCGTGGGGAGGTTACATAAAGAGCATCGGGAATCGGAGAGGCACTCATTATTACTTTATGTTTTCCCAAATTTCTCATTACTACTTTCTCTCTTTTCAAAACGTAGCCTTGACGCTTGTCAACTTGGGGAAACCCTAGCGTCATCACGGGGAATTGAAAAGACAGGAGGCAAGACCAAGGCACCAGATCGAATCCTCATCAACTTAAGCTCGGCACATGCTTCTCCAAGCCTACGCCAGCTTGAGGGTCTTGTAGGGTTAACCGAACTGAGACCTTCTTTGACCGACCCAGGTCCCTTCACTCAAGGCTCAACGTCCTGACAATTCGAAGGATTATCGCCTACTACTCGGACTGACTACAAGTATCACCAGTCCCAACTGGACGAATCAAGACTGAACACAGGATTGACACATCATCAAAGCTCACCTGGCCTCCGCACGAGTCAGAACTCTATCAGTTAACCCGACCTCGGACGAACCAGGACAAGTTGCCTCTAACCGACCTTCTACAAGTTGAGAGCATTCCATCCGACCTGATCTTCATCAGGTTGGACCCCCCTACATGGTCGCTAACCGACCATACACTCGGCCTCCATCAGGAGCTCACCGAGTGGCCCAACTAGGGATGGGTAGGCATTCATCCGACCTCGGAATGTCATACAAGTCATGTGCCATACACCCTACATCCTTAATACGGGCTAAATATTAGACCAACTGAACCGTCCAAACTCTCTGATACACAGTACTGCGCAGTTTATCTACTAGACAGCCACATATATTTATCATATATTTACAGAGTCTGACGTCAGCATGGTAACCCTAACGGGCCTCAATACAGGCCCATACCCGCACACCCTATAAAAGGTATTCTCATGCCTTAGTGTCAGGTAAGGTTTTCTCATCCATATGTTGACACTCTACACACACTTCTAGTTGACAAAGGGAGAACCTGGGTATCCCAACTGGATACTCTGAAACATTTCATTACCGTCATGCATAAACCCCTGATCTCACTTTGGTTTCAGGACCACTAGTCATTGGTCTTGCGGTCCCCTAGGTCAGGGACATTTCCTATTCACTACAACTTTCTTACTAACTGTGAAGTTTGTTTTTTTTCTTCATATATTTGAGATTGGATGATGTATATGAAATTGAGCTTCAATTTATAGGAGTTATTTCCTCTGTTCCTTATTATATGTTCTTTTTTGAGAAATTTTTTATTCCTTTTTATTTGTCTTTTTGAGAATTACGAGAGTGTAATAAATGTTACTCCATATTTATCTTTTTCAATTGGTCTTGATTTACGTAAATAGTGGAGAAAAATTAATAATTATAAAAGTAGAAATGCTATAGTGAGGGAAAACATAATGAATATATTAGAAATCTAAGTAATGATTACATGCCTTAATGAATGTGTTTTGTTTGAAATAAGACAGATAAATAAGAATGAAGGGAGTAATTGTTTTTTTGTTGTAGGACAGATTTAAGGCGATGCTCCCTTCATCTCAATAAATCCCAAAATTATTTTGTTTTAGTCATTGCACATGGATTAAAAATTGAATAAATTATGTAAGAATTTTATATATTTTAACTAAATTAGTCCCATTTAAGAGAGAACAATAATAAATGTATGAAAACTACTACTCCCTTCGTCCCATTATCTTGGTAAAAATATGGAAAAAAAATTTGTCCCATATTAAAGTAAAAAGATAAATGAAAAATCTTAAAGATTGTATATTGTATTGATGATTGATAAGTAAATAAGGAAAACATATTTAAAGATATTTTTTGGAGGCAATATTGCAATATGTATTTATTGTAATGATATGAAAATTTGTGTAATATCAATCTATAATTAATGAGTACCAACGAGCTGTTGGTGCAGTGGTGTCAGAGTAGAGCCGGCAAAACGGCCCGGCCCGACCGGGCCGCCCGAATAAGTCCGCATTAAATCCGGGCTTAGGTAACAAAATTTGAGCCCGAATTATTCCCGGGTCTTTTTAGCCCGGCCCGGTCAAGACCCGAGCCTGAAGCGGGCCGGCCCGAAACCCGCCCGGGTAGCCCGAAGTAAAAAAAAGGAAATTCATAGAGACTAGTAAAAAAACTAGGTTATAATTCAATTAGCAAAAATGATGGATATCTGCCGCTGCATACTTCCAAAAAGACCAATTTGAGTTATTTGCACTATCCATCAAACCAAAGAAATAAGAACATGCTGCTTCTAAAAAACAAAAACAAAAATTAAACAGGTGTGAATTCAGTATCACTAGAAGGGGAAAAACAATGGAATTGATTCTGTTCAGTTGACTATGAAGTTGAGAAAGAAGTTCGACCATGTTGTTCTTTTAAGTATTGAAGAAGCAGAACCAATTGAGGAACAACCGAATAATGGAACCATGTTAATGGAAAATAATTATTATTCGAGATATCCTCCAACACCTTATCCCTCGTATCATTTAGTTCAGGATCCATTTGCCAACAGTGGTTGCACCATTGTTTGAGTTGGAGTTGCTTCTTCATGATCAATGGACAAGGAATAGACCGAATGAATTTAAGAGAATCTCGGCACTAAGTAGAAAATAAACATTACATCACATTTGTGAAACTTCATTAGATTCTTTTTTAAGTTTATTTATCTTTTGGGCTTCCGGATTGTGATGCTGGCAAGGTACATGGGTTTGTTTTTCCCTTGGCAATTAGTCCCCGAACCCCATAATTATCCACCAAACCCCACTTTTATAATTAATACCAAAACTACCCTTCATTCAAACCCCATTATACTCCCTCCTTATTTCACAAACCCCATTTCACAAACTCCTTTACTAACTGTTCAACTCCCTCTTTCCATCACCACTCCCTCAACACTGCTCAGTTTCGCCGCCGCCTCCACCGCCGCCGCTTCCACCGGTATGCACTTTCTTCTTCTTCCCTCATTACCATTTTGTCTTCTCTGTTTTGTTTTTGTTTTTGTTCCATTATAATTCCCTCATTCATTACCATTTTTGTTTTTATTATTTGTTTAGTTTTGGTTAGGTTTTAGGTTTTCTTTTTTGTTTGTTTTAGGTTTTCTTCACTGTTGGTTTCCTTTAGGTTGGGTTCGAAATCGTCATAGTTGTTTTTTCGGAGGTCTGCTATCTCTGCAACTTTCCGACACGGGGTGTCAGAAAAATATAAAATTCCGACTCTTCCATGTCGGAATTTAGTCACTATTTGTTTTATAAATTGTTTGTAATTGTTATGTATAATATTTTTGAGTTTTCAAGCTTAAATTATAAAAACATAATTTTTGGTCTCAATGTTTGAAGTTCCCCATTATTCATAATTTGGTTGAATTTCATATATGGCTAGATTGAAGCGTACAGCTGAAACCGTGCAAGCAGAAGAAGAAGAACAACAACAACGTAAACAGGCAGCGGAACAAGAGGCGAAACAAAAGCAGGAACAAGAGCAACGGAGACGAGCACGCAATCATGAAGGCGCGGTGTATGAGGAGGTCATGGCATTATGTACCAGAGCTATCACAGAAGATGTTCCTCGTACGCAATCCGGAAGGCGCGGTGGTCGGGTTACCAGGGATAGCAGGGCTGAGCAGCAAGAAAAGGCGGAGAATGAAGCAAGTGATCAAGGGAGACGTGTCTGGAGAAGAAGAAACTGAGTAGGAATTGTTGATTTAGAATCAATATAGTTGGTCATTTTGTAATAGCTTTTGAACTTGTGTTAGTATTTGGCTTTTTGTTATTTGTAATAGCTTTTAAGCTTAGGTGTTGAACATGTGGATTAAATTTGCTTTTGAACATGGATTAAGGTTACATGAATTAAAGAATTGATGTTTAGGTATATGAGCGTATTTGGTATCAATTTACTTTGTTGCAATATATGAGCGTATTCGGTATCAATTTACTTTGTTGCAATATATGAGTGTAACTTCATGGTGTGATCTAATGGATTTTTCTGTTAAATCCGATAACAGGGTATCAGAAAAAATTACTATTCTGAAAAATACGTATAAGAAGTTTATTAAATTCTGAATTAAACATTTCGGAATTTATATTAAATTGAATAAGTTATTATTTCCGATATGGGTTTATCAGAATTTATGAATATTCTGATAAAATCTTCTCGAAAAAGTATCAAATCATATAATTTTAAGAAATTCTGAATTAAACCTATCGGAATTTTAATTAATTCTGAATTTAGTATCTTGGAAAAATGTTACAGTAAGCTACGTTTCAATTGGGTGATATCAAATTGACTAAGTTATTATTTCCGATTGGGGTTTATCAAAATTTATGAATATTCTGATACATCTATCTCGGAAAAATATCAGAAAACACTTGAAAATTATTTTGTAATAAATTCCGAAATACCCGTGTCGGAGTTTACTAAAATTCCGACACTGGTTAGTCGGAATTTTAACAGTTACGTAAAAAAATAAAAAAACGTAGAAGAGATGATTTTACCTTCAACAACACCAATAGAGAACACACTGGAGTTTCCTTTACAAATAGATAACCAAATGAAGTGGTTTGTAGGTAGAATATGGTAGAGTTTTGAAAAGTTAAGAGAAAAGTTAGAAGAAGAGAGAAAGGGGTTTGTAAAATTATGGATATGGAAGGGGGGTTTGCATGGGGTTATGGGGTTTTGCTTGGGGTGGAAGAAGGTGAAAAGGTGGCTGGGGTTTGGGGTTTGTTTCCTTCTTTTTTATCTTTTTTTTTAATGGAGAAGGGTATAATGGACATTTCGCAATTAAAATGGGGTTTGGGGACTAATTGCCTTTTCCCTTTCCTATGGCTCTAGTCAAGTAGTTTGCTTTTGTGTTTTTTTCATCATCATCATTATTATTATTCGGCATGGTTTCTCATGGTTTCTTAAGAAAAAGATGTTACAGAAAAACAAAAATTGGGGAATATAGTTTTTTTTTTTAAGTTTTGTCTTGACTGTAAAAAATTTAAAAAAATAAAATAAAAAAATTGTCGGGCGGCCCGAGCCCGGCCCGCTACCCGCATAGGGCGGGCTTATGCATGAACTTAGAGGCCCGAATTTTAGTCGGGTTTTTTTAGCTCGGCCCGGACAAAGCCCGAGCCCTGCCGGGTAGCCCGAATTGCCAGCTCTATGCCAGAGGCTGCACTTGGTAAGGCGAACCACGGTTCGATCCCCCGCAACAACGTTGGGAGAGGAATAAAACCTTAACCCCGGGACCCCCCTCAAAATGGATTAGTCGGCCCATTGGGCCGGATACTAGGGTGCAAACCAAAAATCTATAATGAATGAGTGAATCATGCATTATATTGAACAGATACTCTTATTTTTATTGACTTGTTTGATTTTTAACAAGATAATGGGACTGAGAGAGTATATTGAAGAGAAATTGAGGAATGAATAGTGAAAAAAAGAATGTGATAAATAATGATATGCTTAAAAAAATTATAAACGAGTATTAAGATTTTAAAATATATAACATATGAAATAAAGTAAAATAACTTAAAAAACCTAATTTATGAGATGGAGAGAAGTAACAAGTATAAGGGGCTTGGTATAATTTTTAAACAGGAAAAACTTAAATATAGTAAGCTCAAACTTCAAAAGTGCTAGTAGTTTGATTCAAATAGGATAAAGGTAGATAGGATGAGATGAGAGAGTTGAATAGGATATTAGTTGGAAAATCTCTTAATATTTAACTTGCACCAAATTATTTACTATAAAAATGATGAGATATGATATAAAATTATAAATTAAGTAATTAAATGTTGAATTAGATCTTGAAAATGAAATTGTAATTAAGATATTCCTCCAATAAAAATAATTATCAAATAAATTTTATAAAAACTTACAATAGTTAATACCTTCATCATTTGATTTTATCAAAAATGTTAATTTATATTAAGAGTAATATTTAATATTTTTACGAGTTTCATAGAGTCAGTCAGCCAAAAATTCTCACTGGATCTAATCCTACACGAAAATTAAAAAATTATTCTTTCCATCAATTTAAGGTGAAAAATGAGATAGTTCTCTTGGCAAAACTAGGATTTAATATAAAAGATTATGAATAAAAAAATTGATGAGGAAACGGGATCTCTTTAAAATCTACGCGATTTAGAAATTGGTTAATCCATAAAGAAAGTATAAAGATACATGTTTGTAAACTCTATTTTTGGGGAAAAAAAACCAAAAATAGGTGTAGAATCGAGACCTATTTGATCCTAGTAAGTCTAAAGATCCAATTCACCCATATTTTTTTTTTAAAAAAAGAATCTTGCTTACAAATATATTGGTCAAAAAAGTTAATTAGAGAAAAATTTGTATTAAAATATCATATAATTTACCAAACTTTGAAATTTAAAATTCAATATTTTTTAAGATAAAATATTTTTTTTCTTAAACACTAGTGTAATTTGTTTTTTTTGAAATGCTAGTGTAGTGTTTAAGTAGTTGTTATTTAACATCTAAAAAAATGGAGTTTTTCTTTTCAGCCCCCACCCATTTCTCTTGAATCCCATTTTCTTCTGTCTCTTGAGAGGCGAAAGTGTAATTTTTTTTGTTTTCCGCCTCATGAAAGGCGGAAAAGCCATTAATTTTACACTTCCGCCTCTTAAGAGGCGGAAGAAAATGGGGTTAAAGAGAAATGGGTGGGGGCTGAAAAGAAAAACTCAAAAAATTAATTGAACTTTTCTTTGACTTTTTCTTTTTGAACCCCACACTTTACTCATTGGCCTCCACCACCTGAAACAAGTCGGAAGATTTTCTCCGTTTGAAACAAGGCGGAAGCAAAATAAAACAATTTGGCCCCCATTTACCAACTTTACGGAGGCGATGATGATTTTCGATTTTCAAAAAGCGGAAACTATTTTATTTTTCTACCGATTTGCATAAGGTGGAAGAATTACCGACTATTTCAAAGCGGAAATACTTCCGCTTTTTAAGAAGCGGAATAATTAAATTGTTGAAATCCCAAAAATGTCCCTACGTGAACCCTCCACTCCCCTCTTTTGTACGTGAATGAGCGGAGGAGCAATTTTGGTATTATAACAAAGTTTTAATGTTTTCACCTGATGAAAGGCGGAATACTCTATTTTATTTACGACTTTGTAAAGGTGAAAGATAATACGACTTGTATAACGCGGAAATTGTTTTATTTTGTTTTTGCTTTGTTTCAAGTAGAAATAATCTTCCGACTTGTTACAGACGATAAATAACAAATGGGGAAAAAAATAATGCTTGGGGAAAAAGAAAAAGTCCTTTCTTTTTCAAGGAAAATGAATTCAACTTAAACCCAACTTTTTTTCCTATTTGTAAGGTAGTCTAACTTCACTAACATTGATTGGAAGAAGTAGTAGCACAGTGATATCTGTCTAAGAGTGAGGAACAAATGAACCAAAACAATAACGAGGGCATGGCCAGGTTGGGATGTGTCTGGTGTCATCACATCTAATCTCATCTAAATATACATCTTTTATGCTTCTTTGTCCGTTGTTTGTTGATTCCAAAGCTACCACCGCCAAGGAAGCACCGACTATGCAATCATTTATTTTTTTCATTTGAATTATTTTTCTTCCTTTCTTTGCTTTCATGGTGGTTTTCCTTTTTGCTTTTTCCTACTATTTGATAAATTATTAGTATAATTTGGAACTTGATTTCCCAAATAGAGGAGGGGACCATTTCCATTTCTATTTCTATCTTCTCAAGATGCAACAGATATGGATGGCCACTTCTATCTCCAGGGACCACCCATCACATGGTCCCATATCAACATACTTTTCTTTTGTTGTTTTCCTAGGTAATTGGATTATATTCTTTGCCTTCCCAATATATGATACAAATATATTGAAATGATTTCTTTATAATCCTAAAGATCCTTATATGAGTTTTTTAAGAATTTTTTAATTTATAAGCTTATCATAATTTTTAATAAGACTAATTATTTTTTTCGCAAATATTTTTGTTTTTTTCAACACTCATAAGAGTTTCAATATAAAATATAGATGTATATTTAAAAATTATACAAAATATTCTCAATTACAATATCGCTAACAATATTAACTAATTTCTTTAATTCTCGTAAATTTCTCTCAACATGGGCTTATATTATACTCTCTCCGTCCCTATATATAAGACCCATTTTGGAGATTTCGTTTCATTAAGAAAGTTGATTAATTTAGTTAATTATATTGAAAATGTGAATATTTGATATGTATTTTCAAAACTACCCATATTAATAGTATTGAGAATCTAATAGGGGTGTTTAATTTCGGTAAAGAAGCAATTAATTATTATCATTGAAAATTGGTATAACGTTTTATAAATAGGGACAAAATAAAAATTTTAAAAGGGTCAGAGATAGTATTAAGGATAAGACGGTGTATATATTTTTGGTGAATAATGCTTTGCTTAAGTACACTTTTTTATCTTATACTCCCTTCAGCCCTTAATATATACTCCCTCCGTCCCATATCTTTGGTCCTTTTAGCCTTTTTCTTTTGTCCCATATCTTTGGTCCTTTTACAATTCCAATACATAAACATATTTTTTTTTCCATTTTTAACCTTTCATCCAATCATTACATTCACTCATCATTAATTTTACTTTTATCATCTCTTTCATTCATTAATTATAAATACTTTTATTATAAATATATTTTCTGATTATAATTTAATGCATCACAACTTTCGATACATAGAGAAATGAAAAGTCAGTCTTCATCTGCTACTTTCAATATTTAGTCCTACTCCTTCCAAATTCTTTCATTAACAAATTCTTTTATATGCTACGGAAGAAAGGCAGAGTATTAAGTTATTTCCACTAATTCCATGAAAACTCAGTCAAAGGAAGGAACAGAGCAAGTCTATCATTAAAATACTCATATTCCATTCGGTTAGTTTTAGTAGCAGTGGTAAGGGTGAAGCTATAATGCTGGAGTCACATGTCTTCACTCAATTATTGCTGGAGTAAAGCGTGCACTGCATTGAATGGTTATGTGTTGTAAAGAGTGTACTGTATTGATAAAATAAAAATACATTAAATAAGGGCATTTTTGACAAAATACACATAAAACTTACAATAATCATCAAAATCAACATTTTCTTAATCTCTGTGCCCGGGTCCAAAAGGACCAAAGATATGGGACGGAGGGAGTATTTTTTTTAGAATAAATTACATTCATGAAAGAAGTTACTATCTATTATTGTTAGTGGCATCATAAATGTCATTATTTTATGAGTTTAATATGTGTAGTGACTTTAATATGTGTGTACTGGCACTTGTAAAGTTTTTTATACTGTCGGTACATCATTTACCGTTTATTTGCATTACTTTAATTAGAAGTCAATAATCATACATCCTTGAATAGTAAATGATGTGCTGACAGTAAAAAAATCTTTTACATTGTCAATGTACAAACTATTTTCTCTTATTTTATACATATATATATATATATATATATATATATTAAAACTACTAGTATATTAATATTGATACTTTGCACAATGTCGAGTAAATAATAGTATTTGTAGGAAGAAGTAATTAAATATCACTATAAATTAAAATGGAATCTTGTAAATAAAATCATTTTATTTTTTAAAATGATCTTACATTAAGTAACAGATAAAGTATATTACAAAATTAATGTAAGTTGATGAAAAAAATATTGTAAAACATAGTTGTCCACTTCTTATAAGATTAAATTATTTTATAGCTATTAAGCGGTTTTCAAATCTTGATCATGAATATGTGAAATATATATTTGAAAAAGAATTTTGTTTCCATATAATCTTTAATCAAACTTCAGGAGATTGGTCTTCAAATTTATAGTAGAAAGATATTTTGAAATATCAAAAACAAAAAGGATTTACTTAACTTTAATTCTTAGGGTTGAGGATAAGCACTATAAAGTGGTTAGTATTTCTTGAAAATGATGTACCTAATAAATCAAATGACTTATATTTTTAATTTTCAAGACATGCTAACCATTTTGGAATGTTTATCCTCTGCTCTAAGGATCGAGGTTAAGAAAACCTTGATATATTTGTAAAAAAAATAAAAATAAAATAGTATTAGAGAAACTAACGGGTGTGATGTATGAACACTCAAGAGATTAATCTTGCACTTATTAAGTAAGAGGATATTTTTTAAAAAAAGAAAAATCATATGACTGTATGTTGATATTTATATTTTTATTTGTATTTGGCTTATTTAAGTATTTCATCCCTGAAAGTTGGCTGAGTTTTGGTTTTAGTCCCTATCTTTTTATTTAACCGGTTTTGGTCCTTAAAAGTTTAAGTTTTTTGGTTTTGGTCCTTGTCGTTAGGAACTCACCGTTAATGGATGACGTGGCTAACGGAGTGTCATGTCAGCATACCATGTGTCTTTTTTTTTTAAAGTAAAAGGTCTCTGAAAGTTGACCAAATTTTGGTTTTAGTCCATATCTTTTCTTTTGACCGGTCAAGGTCCTTAAAAGTTTAAAATTTTTTTTTGGTCGCTCTCATTAGTAAAATACTATTAATTGCTGACATGATTAACGAATTGTAACATCAGCATGCCATGAGTTTGCATAAAAATGAGTTGTTGCCAAGTTGACAAATGACATGTAAGAACAGTATAGAACAAGGAATGAGTTTTATTATGTATTTGGTTTAATATATAAACAGAAAGGTTGAAAGACTAAATTATGATTTTTTTAGTTCATCTAAAGTCCTAGATCGAATTATTTATGCAAGAATTGAATGTTATATACTCCAATGATGACTATGGTTTGTTTAAGTTATTGGACTCATGTAAGTTGGGCAATCTTGGGTTAACTATCACTAGAGTTTTGCTTGTCTTGCTGGGTTATCTACGTCATCTGCCAACGTGGCAGCAAGTCATTATTGTGCAGACACATGACATGCTAATGTGGCAATCAGTTAGTCATGTTAACAATTAACGGTATTTTACTAGCAGCGGTAGGACCAAAACAATTTTTTTAAAAAATATTTAAGGACCTTGACCGATAAAAAAAATATGGACTAAAACCAAAATTCGGTCAATTTTCAGGGACCTTTTACTTTAAACAAAAAGACACATGGCATGCTGACGTGGCACTCCGTTAACCACGACATCAATTAACAGTGAATCACTAACGGCAGGGACCAAAACCAAAAAATTTAAACTTTTAAGAATCAAGACCGGTTAAATAAAAAGATAGAGACTAAGACCAAAACTCGATCAACTTTCAGGGACCAAAAACTTAAATAAGCCTTTTTATTTTTAGTTTGATGATAAGATGCAAAAATATTTTTTTTATAGGTTGCAAAGATAAATGTTAATTTGTCATAATATCGAAAGATGCTAATGTAAAAGATGATGTCAGGGGTTCGATCCCTGCTTTGGGCATGGAAAAGGCTTTGTTGATAGAGGCAAAACCCACTTCGGTGATCTCTACGTCTCGGAGGGGATTCTTCGACTGTCGGCTGGGGGATACCCTTGGTGTACACCAAAAAAAATCGAAAGATGCTAATGTTAAATTCGTTGTTTCTAATTAAACTCTACTGATTTTACTATTATGGCGTGTTTGATTCAAGGGACAATACAATATTAGATAGTACAACACATCAACATATAAATGACAACAAAAAACTTTGTTTGCTGAGTGTATCTTCACCCTTAGCTAATATGTCAAATGACATGTCATTAATCTCTTAAGCATACTTTTTAACTAAATCAGCATTCCAACAGTTAGCATATTTGTTCATATACTACTAATAAGTATCCAAATATCAATCCCAATATTTTATTCATCCCTCAAGTTACTTCACTCGTTTGCTTAGTATATATTCTAATTGTAGTTAAGCTTATGCAATCACTTTGTTATGTTCTCTGAGGTAGGGAAGATTGACTTGCTGACGTGGATGCTTTGGCTGGGGAGGTTGATCGGTCCGAGCGAGCTGAAGTGAACCGATTCAGTTGATCCGGTCTTGATGAAACACCACAATGTGTTTCATGGGTTGTTGTAGCTGGCGGGGATGGCCCCGGTCCTACGTACCCCATGTGAAAAGGGGATCAAGCCACACGTAGTTCTTGAGAATATGGAGAGAGAAGTGGGAGAGGGGCGAATCAGGTCGGCCCGGTAGGAGGAGTGAGGGGGAGAGGTCGTTTCTTCCCCCCCCCCTTGCTTCTCTGTGTAGCGGGGTTTTATATAGGAGGCTGTTGGGCTTGCGCTTGGGCCTAAGGGCCAACTACGCCGAGGCCATAGGGAGTAGGTGCTGACAGGCGTCATGTCACCAGCGAGATTCACGGAGATTCGGCAGCGGCGACATGATCTGGCATTTTGGGGCCGGCCGGGTGGAGATCGTCGACCCAGTTCATGGAGCTCACTCGCCTGGGTCGGGTTCTCCTTGACCGGTCCGGGTGGAGAGGGCCGTCGGGTCCGGCTGGGTGGGGAGGAAAGCAATCATCCATGCCGGTCCGGTCGGACACTAAGGGAAACGTCACTAGCCGGCCTGGACCGGTCGGACACTGGGGAAAACGCTACGAGAAGGCTCGGTCCGGTTGGACACTGTGAGGGGATGCCACGTGTGCCTGATTTGACTAACTTAGATTCCTCCATAACAGTTGCCCCCCAGACGGGCAAGTCGTTCGCGTGGTGAAGCGGGTTGCCTGTCTTATTGATGTGGTTAAAGCTTGGGCGCCGCATGAAATCAGCACCGTTCACAAATTAGAGTTCCGGGTCAATCACTTCGTCTAGGTTGGGTTCTCCTTGACCGGTCCGGGTGCCGGGGGCCACCGAGCTCGGCCGTGTGGGTGGTCCACCCAGTCTAGTGACGTGTACTTGTGAGTGCCATGTGGATGATGAGTCTGGTGGAAGGGTGTCATGATGGATAATCCCATAACAGTTGCCCCCCAGGCTGGGAAGCCGAACGGACGAATGAGTCGGGTTGTCAATCTTGTGATTTTTAATTGCACACCTAGGGTTAGGTGAATCAAAGTGCCTTGATAGGTCCCATAGGGATTTTCCCACATCTGCCCCCAGGACGGGAGGTCGGCCGCACAGTCTGACCGGACTCACGGTCTTGCTTAGCGGATATGCGGGGTAGGAATTTGTAAACTTGCGGCCTGTTCGATAGTTGCGGTCGGCCTGCTGGTCTAACAATTTGTAAACTTGTCTGATGTGGATATTTTCGTTTTCACATGATTGGATAAAATTTGGTTTTGGGTTGACATAAGTGAGGTTCTGCTTCTACGTATCCCTTATGAGGTGGGAATCAAAGCCACGTAGTTCTATTTTAAATGTAAGGAACACTCAACTCATGGTTAAGTCCCGTTACTATAAGATGAGAGGGGGCTCAAGGTAAAATGGTGGTGGGACTGGTAGGTTGGTCGGTGTGCAGGCGAGTTGCCCTTCCAAGTACACGACCTTCCAAGTACTTCGGGAATGTGTTTTTCGCGTTTCAAGCAGCATTTAATATTTATTCGCATTGATGGCAATGCCTTCTTTAACTAAAGTGGATATTATCTCACCCTTTTTCGGTTGTTTGGATACCTATGGGGAGAACAGGAACTGTCGACATTTGTAGTCTAGTTACTAGCGGGTTGTGAGCTCGGAGTCGACTAACCTCTTGGGTCAGCCTATTTAGGTATGGTCTTGATATTCACAAGACATTATGTAAGCCATAGCCGGATCTTATGATTGGCGTAGACCTATTTGCCAAGTGAGTTTGCAGGATCAGTCACAAACATTTGGGGGCTAACCCCTAGGATTTCAACTATGTGTTGGCTCAGCATGTTCCTAATGATTTTTTTTTGAAATTTGATTTTCCACTCGGCCCGGTACCATGTGGGAAAATGATTTCTTTAGAAATGATTTCCAATCGGCCTGGTACCAAGTGAGGAGCACTCGTTAAAGTTCTAGTTCCCACTCTGCCTAGTACCTGATGGTCTAAAATTTTCGCTCAGCCCGATAACCGATGGTGATATTCATTTGGACAAGGTGAAATTCACTCGGCCCGGTACGCAGTGGTGAAATCCATTCGGACAAGATTTCTCACTCAGCCCGGTATTCGGTGATGAAATCTCTTGTAAAAATTCTATTTTTCACTCGGCCCGGTATTCGGTGATGAAATCTCTTGTAAAAATTCTATTTTTCACTCGGCCCCGCTCTTTGGTGTCCGCGTCCGCATCCTCTTGGTGTCCGCGTCCTCTTGGGCGTCCGCGTCCGCGTGCTCCTGGGGTTCACATCCACGTTCTCGAGTGTCCGCGTCCCCGTTCTTTGGTGTTCGCGTCTGCGTCCTCTTGGGTGTCCGTGTCCGCGTGCTCCTGGGGTCCGCGTCCACGTTCTCGAGTGTCCGCGTCCCCGCTCTTTGGTGTCCGCGTCCACGTCCTCTTGGTGTCCGCGTCCACGTTCTTTGGTGTTCGCGTCCGCGTCCTCTTGGGTGTCCGCGTCCGTGTGCTCCTGGGGTCCGCGTCCACGTTCTCGAGTGTCTACGTCCCCGCTCTTTGGTGTCCGTGTCCGCTCTTGGTGTCCGCGTCCCCGCTCTTTGGTGTCCGCGTTCGCGTCCACGTTTTTTGGTGTTCGCGTGGGGACTTATGATTCCAACTTCCTATATACTGGTCCGCGTGGGAACTTGTTGAAGATTGAACTTTTTGTATGGTACCGGCCCGCATGGAGATTTGAGAAAGTACTTGCATGGGTACCGGTCCACATTGAGGCCCCCCTTTCTTCTTCTACTTTTTTTTTTGTGGCTGACCAAGTTTTTTTTTTGGTGGGGAACTGAGTTCTCTTTTTTTTTGGAGATGGCCGACCGAGTTCTTTTTTTTGGTGGGGGACCGAGTTCTCTTTTTCTCTTTTTTTTTGGTGGCCGACCTTTTTTTTTTTGTTTTTTTTTTAGATGGCCGACCGAATTCACTTTTTTTTTCTGGAGATGGTCGACTGAGTTCTCTCTTTTTCTCTTTTTTTTTGGTGGCCGACCTTTTTTTTTTGTTTTTTTTTAGATGGTCGACCGAGTTCTCTCTCTTTTTTTTTTCTGGAGATGACCGACCGAGTTCTCTCTTTTTTTTGTTTTTTGTTTATTTTTTGAGATGGCCGACCGAATTCACTTGGCCCGGTACTCGGTGGTGAAATCTCTTGTGGAAAAGATGAATTTTCACTCTGCCCGGTACCCGGTGGTGAAATTCATGTGGAAAGGTTTTCACTCGGCTGGTACTCGGTGGTGAAATCTCATGGAAAAATTCTATTTTTCACTCTGCCCGGTACCAGGTGGTGATTCATTTAGAAAAGATGAATTTTCACTCGGTCCGGTACCCGGTGGTGAAATTCATTTTTGCCTCCTTGTTGGGGCGAGTCGTGTTATCATGCCGAACTGATTTTGGATCTCCGCCTCTTTGTACTTGATAGCTTCTGCTCGTAGTACACAACTTTTAGATTTTTCAGTCAGAAAAAATCTTTAAGTACCTCAACTCTTCCCTTTTATGGGTGGGGGTTGTGCGTTTGCGTTTCATTTATGGCCCTTCCTTACCTTTTAAGAAGTTTGGAGGTTTAGCCACGCTCATTCGACCGATGGCTAGCCGGGCGACGGGAACGCCTGTTTGAGAGGGCCGCATGATGATGACAAATCTTTCTATCTCTATTTGACATTATGCCAGGAGAGGTGGTCAACCTTCCAGCATTTTACACTGATGGTCGACCTCTTTAATTTAAGTCTTGCAATGGAGTCACGTTGAGCATAGGTGGAGTCTTGCACCAGGAACCGAACGGTAATGGCTCATTGCCTTATGAAGTTACTGTGCAAAATAATTAAGTTACATTGAGTGAGTCACCCGGCTATGATAAAGGGGGTCGACCTCTACAGGTGGTTCACCCGGACATAACATGGAGGAGGTCACCCAGCCATGATATGGGGGAGTCAACCTCTATGATTTAAATAGGAGGTCACCCGACCATGATATGGGGAGTCGACCTTTACGACGTGGACGGGTGGTTCACCTGGACATAAAATGGAGGAGGTCACCCGGCCATGATAAGGGGGGTTGAACTCTAGGGGTGGTCGGGTAGATACCTATCGAGGGTCTACGAGTCGTCTCGGAAGTGGTGTCTTCGTTTCGCGATTGTGGATTTCTTCTTCGTCAGAATCTGGTTAATATGGGTAGGTAAGACCACGGTGCGCGCTAGGCATGGCAACGGGGCGGTGCGGGGGCGGATTATGCACTTCCCACACCCGCTCCCGCCTAAAAAAATTGCCCCTGCCCCCGTCCCCCGTCCCCCGCCGGGTATCATATAAGCCCACCCGCCCCCGTCCCTGTCGGGGGTCGGGTAAAACTGCACCGCACCCGCCCCTGCTTTTCTTTTAAAAACAACTTTTCTAAAAGAGCTTTTCTTTTATAATATACCAACTTTTTCTTTTAAAAACAACTTTTCTAAAAGAGTATTTTCCACAAGTGATTTTTATTAAGAGTCAAAACATTATTTTTAATATTTTTTATTACTATTATTATAAATTATATATAATATATAATATAATATGCATATATAGTGTGAGCGGATCGGTTTCGGGGCCGGGTGCGGGGTGGATAGTAGAATTACCACACCCGCCCCCGCCCCGTGATTGAAAAAGCGGGTTTTCCCCGCCCCCGCCCCGATACCTGATTAGAACGGTTTTTCCCCGCTAATGGCGGATCGGGTTCAGGCGGGTGCCCGCGGTTCTGGTTTTTTTTGCCATGCCTAGTGGGCGCCAATTGTTATGTCTCTGAGGTAGGGAAGATTGACTTGCTGATGTGGATGCTTTGGCTGGGGAGGTTGATCGGTCCGAGCGAGCTGAAGTGAACCGATTCAGTTGATCCGGTCTTGATGAAACACCACGATGTGTTTCATGGGTTGTTGTAGCTGGCGGGGATGGCCCCGGTCCTATGTACCCCATGTGAAAAGGGGATCAAGCCACACGTAGTTCTTGAGAACAGAGAGAGAGAAGTGGAAGAGGGGCGAATCAGGTCGGCCCGGAAGGAGGAGTGAGGAGGAGAGGTCGTTTCTTCCCCCCCCTTTGCTTCTCTGTGCAGCGGGGTTTATATAGGAGGCTGCTGGGCTTGGGCTTGGGCCTAAGGGCCAGCTACGCCGAGGCCATAGGGAGTAGGTGCTGACAGGCGTCATGTCACCAGCGGGATTCACGGAGATTCGGCGTGGCGACATGATCTGGCATTTTGGGGCCGCCCGGGTGGAGATCGCCGACCCAGTTCATGGAGCTCACTCGCCCGGGTCGGGTTCTCCTTGACCGGTCCGGGTGGAGAGGGCCGCCGGGTCCGGCCGGGTGGGGAGGAAAGCAATCATCCATGCCGATCCGGTCGGACACTAAGGAAAACGTCACTAGCCGGCCTGGTCCGATCGGACACTGGGGAAAACGCCACGAGAAGGCCCGGTCCGGTTGGACACTGTCGGGGGATGCCACGTGTGCCTGATTTGACTAACTTAGATTCCTCCATAACACACTTGGTCAAGTCCTAAGACATCTTATATGCCTAAACACCTAAGATAACTTTTGTAATCATTTATCATTAGTTTTAATTTTTCCTTTTTCTTCTTATATTTTACTTTATTTCTTAGAATGAGTTAGGGTTGATAGTACATTAGTTCATTTATCTGGTCTATTCATGTGATTGTTTTGATTTTTTTTAAAGGATTTTCTTAGGGAAATTGCTTTTCGGCCCCCATTACCGACTTTTTGGCCCCATTTCAAATTTTTATGGACCAAAATACCCTTAAGCGTGTTAACATTTCCGGTTCTATGAAACCGGAAAAGTGCTTCCGGTTTTACTGAACCGGAATCAATTTAAACATTATTCCGGTTTTGCTGAACCGAAAATTGGATTCCAGTTACACCTCCGATTATGTGAAACCGGAAAATAAATTCTGGTAATACGGAACCGGAATAATTCCGGTAGTATTGAACCGGAAAAAGTGAAGAACGTTTCTGTACTTCTATGGAAACAACAGAAAACTTCATCCACAGATCTGCACAACCAGATTGGATTTAACTTGATAAGTACCTCAAACAAGTTGTTGTGGTAATTACATAAGCAGTACTCGTCCCATACAAGATCAAATACTGAAGGGAACCAGCCATCCATGTCCTTTTATTACCTAAACTAACACTAGAGGAAATTAGAAAGTATGACAATTATGATACCGGTTCACTACTTGAGTCTTGAGCCATGTCTTGAATTTGTGGCCAGAGTGAGTAATCGAATAAGAGCAAGGGAGAGTTTAAGAGCAGTGTTATTCGGCCCCCATTTCTGTTGTTTCCATAGAAGCACAGAAACCATTTTCACTTTTTCCGGTTCAATACTACCGGAATTATTCCGGTTTCGTATTACCGGAATTTATTTTCCGGTTTCACATAACCGGAGGTGTAACTAGAATCCCATTTTCGGTTCAGCAAAATCGGAATAATGTTTAAATTGATTCCGGTTCAGTAAAACCGGAAACACTTTTCCGGTTTCATAGAACTGGAAATATTAACACGCTTAAGGGTATTTTGGTCCATAAAAATTTGAAATGGGGGCCAAAAAGTCGATAATGGGGGCCAAAAAGCAATTTCCTTTTCTTAGACAGCAAAAAGGGAGGCCCAAGACAAGGCAGTCCAACAGGAAACTAGCATTACTATTACCGTATGATAGACCCCTGCATAAGCATTTACTTCAATTTTCCCACCACGACCAGCTTGAAATGGGTTGGAATTAATTGTGACAAAACACCTCTTGGGCCCCACAGATGTAACTCCCCTCATCTCATTCATTCATCAGAAGAGTTAAATCAGGCACAAAGTTATTTCGAAAAAGCAAATGTATGTAACTAAATATAGTAAAAACATATTGAAACGAGTAAATTTTTTTAATAGAAGAAGTAATTAAAATTTGTGGTATTTTTTTTTTATAACTAAAATTTTTAACAAGTACTCTGATTAGTAAGACTATTTCAAAAAAATTAGATTAGGATGCAAATGTTGTACTACCTCCGTCCCTAATTATAAGGTCTTCTTGGAAGATTTCACGTCCATTAAGAAAGTAGAATAATTTAGTTAATTGTATTGGAAATGTGAGCTTTTGATATGTATTTTCAAAATTACCCCTATTAATATTATTGGAAGCTAAAAAGTGTTAAATAAATAGGGGTGTTTGTGAAAAAAAATAATTAATGCTTATTGAAAATTGGTAAAGAGCCTTATAAATAGGGACAAAATAAAAGTGTTAAAAGGACCTTATAATTAGGGACGAAGGGAGTATATTCTTTCCATTAAAAAAAATATCGAGCAATAAATAAAGGAGGTGTGCTATTTATTCACCTCTCGAATTCAAAGTTTGAACTCAATTCATAAAGCAATGTCTTGCCCAAAAATGACGTCGTAATGGAAGTGGAATGCACCCCAAGACACAACTTTTATATGTGAAGTGAGATATTTAAATTACAAAGTCATCACATATTGAAGATTTTTTCTACCCATCACCCTCAACCCAAGGGCTAGTCTCGCAATTATTCCTACAAGGATACTTGATCAAAGACAATATATATATATATATATATATATATATATATATATATATATATATATATATATATATATATATATATCAATAATAAATTAATGTCTTCACTTAAAATATAAGTTTTGCGTATGAGATCATTTTGTATCGATTTGTATCATCCATGTCATATCACTTATTTGGCGTTTTCTCACTACGTGACTGCTGATATAGTGTTCCGCTAGCCACGTTAGCATATAACAGCTTTTTTATAATTGAGTGGATCAAAACCAAAATATTTGAAAAATTAAGGACCAGTCCCGGTCAAAATAACTTATAGGGACTAAAATCAAAACACGCCGAACTTTTAGGGACCAAAAGCATAAATAAACTTTTTTTTTTCTTGAATAAAACCTCTCATTCTTGAGAAACTAATCCTCCGTGTCCATGGTATACAGGTATAGTAAAGGGCATGAACAGATTCTTCATGGAGGGGTAAGGGGTTGTTTTCGCAAAACTGGTGATTGGGATAACGATTGTGGTGGTAAGAGAAGCAATGGCTGCAGTGATCAAGGATGGGAGTGGAGGTCGTAATAGCAATATATATTTGCAATTGGTCAAAATTGACAAAGAACTTTTTTGCTAAGAAGTGTAACTTGCTCGAATTGAAAGAAGATTCAATGAAGACAACACCAGAAAAAAGTTAGCATTAAGCCATACATTGTAAATTGAAACAACAAAGAAAACACAAATTCATTAATCACCACATATAATAGCAATATAAACTAAATGCTCCAAGCTCAAAAAAAATAATCAAAAGTATATTTGGAACTGATCCTCCCTCTTTAGGTGAAAAACATCAGCCACGTGAGGTGGTAATAAAATGAGTTAAATTGAACTTATTCCTAGAGGAGAGTAAACAGCAAAGGACATTTTTCATAGTGAGTACATTCAGTAGAAGTTTTCAACAATTAACTGCAATGACTGCCTCAAGAGGCCGGTCTGGAGATTTAGTCTGTTCCTCCCTCCTGTTGTGAAGTTTCAGTTTGCTTCAGATTTTCTAACAGTTTTTCCAACGAAGAAACTCGAGTGTCCAGTGATCCGTGGAGGTCATTCAACTGGAAAAGCAAAGAAAGTTCAGCATCAATTGAAGAGGGGAGGAGGAGATGGCAGCTAATATGCATGCAGCTTAAACAAGGATTAGACATACTTCAGGGTTGAGACAGAGTAAAACAAGTCTAATTCATGTGAAACGTGAAAACTGAAAAGGCTTCGTTTTGTAGAATAAAAATTGTCATATTTAATGACTGCTATATCAGACCTAACTTTGAAAGTGCGTCATGCAATGCAATATCATACCAACCCTGTGAAAGGATGTTGTTCCATATTTACAGACTAAGGATACAAGATAAAGAAGGAAGCATATGAGTTATGACACCAAATTTCTTTTGTAAAGGTTAAACTATACTTTTGGTCACTATATGTTCATATATGTTCATCTTCATTCAATTTCAACTTGGTTCCTATAAGTTCATCCAATAATTATACACACAGGGACCCAAATTCAGATAGGGTGGGTGGGAAATATAGACAACAAACCTGGCAACAAAAAAGTACACAGTCTTATACAAGTTGCACAAAGTAAAGACAAGCACAACCGAAAAAATGCACAGACCAGAAGTACGTGTTTATCACATAAGTAGGAAGAGATATCAAATATTGGTTCAACATGTCCACCGTTAACAGATAAAGACTCAGGTTATCGCAACAGAGAATGAACTCTAAAGAATTTGGACATCTAAGAGACCAAGACACATTCTGCAAAATGGAAAGTAAATATCATACAATGTATCACAATTGCCTCTTAATTATCCAAACTCAGTATAACCATCAATAATATCCTCCCCCAACCAAGAGCTTCTTGATGCCCTAAAGGGCAACAAGGTGCATGAGACACCCAACTAATGCAGTCTGGGGAGGATAAATGTACACAGCTTTACCCTCCGCAAACAAAAATATTGTTTCCAGGATTTGAACTTGTGACATTGAGGTCACAAGAAAGACAACATCTTTGAAGTTACGTCAAGGCCCTAAGTAGATTATGAAAATCCTTTCAAATAATCGATAGAAGATAATCCTGGGTTGAACCATGTAGATCGCTTTTCCTCCTGTTAGTGCAAGAAACTCCCCTTAATAATCACTCATACCACAAACAAAAAGACCACAATTTTCATCCATGTTTGAGGAAATAAAAAATCGCCCTCAAATTTTATGCCTCCACATCATTAGAAACACCCAAGTTTTAAATTGCAACCCAGGTTTCGGATGCTCCCAAAGCCATTACATTGCAGACCACTGCTAGAAAATGCAGCCAATGCAACCACAATTGCCACCGTGACACGGTTTCGGAGACTCCAAAAAGGGGCTTAAAATTGCGTCCTAAATTACAATCCCAGACTCAGATTTAAAACCTTGCCAACACCCATCCCACAAGATATTTACTTTTTACTTAATCGCGGCAACATGAAGCAGATTCATGCTGCCTATAGCAACTGCAACATTTTTATTTCCTTTTACATTTCCAAACCCTATTCAATTCAACAACATCATGACACCACTCTTCCTTGCATTTCAACAAAAAATCCACAAACCCTATAATAATTACATAATCTAATTACTTCCCACAACTTCTACCAATCAATAATCAGGTGTGACAAATTACATGATATAATAAAATTAAAAACAGGAATATTATTAAAAAAAAAAAAGAAAATTGATGAGATTTCTTTGTTTTTTAAATGTACCTGTTGGTTGAAGGATTGGTGGGCAAGCTTGTAATCCCTATGAAGTATGTAGAGAGCAGCAAACGACGACGTTGCAGCCCCAGCGAAGAACGAAGCCAATCTCACTCTCAGCACATACCCCATTTTTTCCGACCCCTCTTCTTTTTTCTCTAACGTTGGTTGCAGAATATGAATGAAGCTCACAATCAATCTCTTCTTACAACGACGCCGTATTAAAGTCTAACAAATTGGCGCGTGCATACACTTGCTCGCTTCGGTACAACAGCATCATTTTGGTGCATGGCAAAATCGCGTTTTCTAATGGAATTACGAAAAGTTTATAAGCACACCGCTATTTTCTCTGGATTATAATGAATGGATACGTATTTAGTTACGGGTTCCTTAAATATAAGACCTCTTGGCATTTTTATTTTGTCTTTTTATAAGATTTTATACCAATTATCAATGATCATCAATTATTTTATTCCAGAAACACTCATGTTTACTCAACACTTTTTATATTCCCAAAAATATTAATAGGGGTAATTTTGAAAATACATATAAAATTTTTCTCATTTCCAATATCATTAACAAAATTAATTTACTTTTTTCATAGACGTCAAATCTTCCAAAAGAGTATTTATAGGGACGGGGTAGTATTAATAATAAACGAAATACAAGTTTGGTGACCGGATAATAAAATGTTTTGAGTTAAGTAAAGTAAAATTACTAAATTTTTTTTTAATTTATTTTTCATTTTAGTTTTGTTAACTTATTATAAATGAGTATTATTTATCGTTTAAGAAATTATAAATTATTAATCACTTTTCAACTTAACCTTTTGAAATAAAATTAAAAAATTGGATTCAATTTAATTTAATTTAATGTACTTCGTTTTTATACATTTTCATTATTAGTCCAAACCTTTCTAATTTAGGTTAGAATAAGTTTCAAATAATTTATACAATCGAGTTTAGTATGAGGCACTCGATATAGTGACGGATCCAGAAATTTTTAGTTGTAGGGGCAATACATCATAATTATTAATAAGATTTTTTTTACTTCAGTCTTTAGAATTGAGAATGAGTGATTAAATATAATATTTATGCATTGAAATAATAAAGATTTATTATTTAAGAGGTGTGTAATAAACATAGTTTCTCATTATCTTTATAGAATCTTTTAACTTCATATCTTTAATCTATAGCAAATTCTTAAAAATATTCTCCCTTCGTCCCAAAAAGATAGTAAATATTTGTAAAAACTATTACCTCACATCAAAATTATGTTAATAACTAATATGCATAAAAATTGCATATTATGATTTTTTGAGTGGTTAATCAACATAAGATGTGTTAAATTACAAGTTGGGTAATTAGTTGATTTGATAGAAAAACATTAAAAACATGTTCGTTCCTTTTAATTTTTTGACATTTCAAATATTTACTACCTTTATGGAACGAGAGATAATTAAGAAATAAAAAAACATATTAATTACTATTGTAATTGAAATTTACATTTTCAGTGCAAAATATAAAATATATACAATATTCATATAATAATATTATTATGTCACAACAATAAAATTATAAAATAAAAAAAAATCTTAGCTTTAATAATTATTGTGCATGAGTTAAGGAAAAATAAAATTTCTGTAGCTAGCAAGTGTCGAACTACAGATTTGCTTGAAAATCAAAAAAGCATCACACCATCAAGACAAGAGCAATCATATATCAATGAGTGCACTATATCTAATATAAACATAAATCTACATGTATATTTTTTAAAAAAATAGAACAATTTTGTGGGGGCACTTGCCCCCACTACTGCATGAGTGGATCCGTCCCTCTGACTCCATATAATTAAGTTTAGAATGATGCTCATTTTCGTGAATCCAATCCTTTATAATTTAGGTTTGATTGAGTTTTGAAATGTTATTAAACTCCACTTGTTTGGTTTGAGGACCCATCCGGTGTCTATTTTATACAAATAGTACTCAAAGGATATAATCACCATGCTTACGTTGATAAATATCCGATGTGAAATTAGTGTGTTGGAATGAATTTACAAGGCCAACTTTATGCATCCGTGAAGACCCATCCAACTTAAATGAATTTACAAGACAAATATTGAAGTATTTTTTTAAAAGATAAATATAATAAAAAATTATTTAAAATTATAATTTTTGGTATTTTTCAAAAACTAAATAATATATACTTGTGATTATTTTCATAATCATAGTCACAATAACAAGTGCTCGAGCAAAACACCAACTTTAAATCTAAAATAAACATAAGTAACAAAATAACTTCAATTTTTTATTTATAAAAGGAGTTTTGTTATATAGTGCATACAATGGTTAAAGAACTAAAAGTGTTTAATTAGCAAAAACAAATTGTTGTATATAAGGCCTTGCAAATTAGGATTTTAAAAGCACTTGTTGAGATTACTAATATAGAAAAAATAATCATACATTCATATTTATTATTTTTCTAAAACTTTAAAAGATGCAATTTCCAATATATTTTAAATACATGAAGGTTTTTAACAAATACCTTAACATTTGAATTTAAAATATTAAGAGCCAAACTTGTAATTTTTCAATACTAACTAATATTATTAGGTTTTTAAACATTGCTCTTATGATATTGGAAAACAAATGTCTTGTACTGTTTCCGTTTTTTATCAACTGTCCTTTTCAAGAGACTTTTTGTTTCTTTTTATTTGTTCTTTGAGGATTTCAAGAGTGTAATAAATGTTATTTTTCATTTTTGTCCCATTTAATAGGGGTATTGGTTTACGTAAGTAATTGAGAAAAAGTAATGATTATAAAGAGATAAAGGGTATAGTGGGAAAAAACATAATTAATATATTGAAAATCTAAGTAATGATTAAATTTCTTAAAATATATGTTTTGTTTGAAATAGGATAGATAAATAAATCGGAAGAGTAAAAAGTTACACCAATGATTATAGTAATTAGTATTTTTCTATGATAATGATAATTTCAACTGACTTATTTAATTGTTTTTAACTTTCTAAATATGTTAGTATAAGAATTATTTAATTGAGTTTTGTCTTTCTTAATAAAATCTTATTTTTATATATAGTAGATGGATTAACAATTTTTTTTTTGTGTATACCAACCGGTACCTAGATCTGGTTTATCCAAAATCCGACTCATCCGGTCCGACCCAACTGAGCTCGCACTAAGCGGTAGGGGTCTTCCAGCAGGGTTTGCTCCATACCCAAGGCTCGAACTCGAGACCAGTTGGTTAAGGGATCAAGTGAGCTACCACTTGACCAAACCCCACGTTGGTGGATTAACAAATTTTAAACCTACCTATATTGTTTTTTTTTAAATGGTACCTATATTGTTGGAGAGTTCGATTTGCATAAATTTCAAGATTAAAAAAATTAATTCATCGTTCACAAAAAAAATTTATATTAATTCATTCAAACATAAAAATCATTAGCAATTTGATTCGATTAAATTGAATTTAAATATCGAAATTGATCTAATCTAAGACTCCGTTCGTTTCATATGTAGTGTTTATAGACTTTTTATCCTATGTTTCATATGTGTTTTTTACAAAACCCAATACATAATCAATGCAATTTTTCTCAATACACCCCTATTTATCACACTCTCTTTTTCACTTCTAATATCTTTTTCTCTCTTCAATAATGATTATATTGGGGCGTTAAAATCAAAATACCTCAAATTCTAACATTATTTAACCATTTCTTAAAACTCGTGCATGACCTTAAAAAACATTACTCATAAAACGAAGGGAGTAGCATGGTTTTAATATTACTTTGGTTACGGTTTGATGACACTAATATGGTTGGCGCAGTATGTTTGATTTAGAATATTTTATGTGCATGTTTGATTTAGCATGAAAAATTACAGTATGGTTCAAAATCATGTTAAATGTGACATCTGTGACTAGCTTCTACTTTCTATAATCAATTTCGAGAAAATTCAACGTGGATTTAAACACGTGTCAAAAGTTTATTGAGTGTGCAGTGTGCACCAATATCCTAAAGTTTTTTATATTATTTGTCCACCGTGCACCATTTTTTTTACAGGAGTATTATTTTAAGGCTTTTTTTTTAACCCCACATTCGACTTTTTGGTCCCATTTCGTTTTTTTATGGACTATTCTGCCCTTTTATTAATTATAACTTCCGACTCTTTAAAGACAAAATTGACATTCCGCGTTTTAATAGGCGAAAACAAATATAAATATATATTTTCCGCTTACCAAGAGGTGGAAATTTTCTGCCGAGATAAGGGTGGAAATTCTTCCGCTCAGTGCAAGGCGGAAATTAATATAGATATATATATAGGCGTAGCACAATGGCAACGTCAGTGACTATCCCTCTCATTCTTCTAGACTGATAATGCTATTGCGATATAAAGCACTCTTGACACTTTTATTTTGTCCTTATTAATAAAGTCTCGTACCAATTTTCAATTATCATTAATTACTTTTTTTCACAAATATCCCTATTTATTTAACATTTTTTATATTTCCAATAATAATAATAGGGATAATTTTGAGATTACATATCAAAAGTTCACATTTCTAATACAATTAACTAAATTATTTCATTTTCTTAATAAACGTGAAATCCATCAAAAAAACTTTATATTTATGGACGGACAAAGTAATTGAATTTTATTACCTCCTTATTTAATTTAATTTGTTGTGTCATTTTTATTCTTATCTCTCCTTAGTCCTTGCTAGTACTTTCCTACTTACTACTATCAGCTTGTATTTACTACATTTCGCCTTGCACTGAGCGGAAGAATTTCGGCCTTTACCTAGGCGGAAAATTTCACCTCTCGGTAAGCGGAAAATATATATTTATATTTGTTTCCGCCTATTAAAAGGCGGAATGTCAATTTCGCATTCGAAGAGTCGGAAGTTATAATTAATAAAAGGGCAGAATAGTCCATAAAAAAATGAAATGGGGGCCAAAAAGTCGAATGTGGGGTTCAAAAAGAAAAAGTCTTATTTTAATCTACTAATTTTCCTTCAGTTTTTTTGGGTTTTGTCTTGGCTTTGTGCAAGTTTTTTTGTTTTGTGTGTTTCAAGTGGAGGGATACCTCTGGATAGTTTCAACTTTCCAGATTTGATGGTTATCCTCTTTGCTCCAATAATTGGAAGGCTACTCGTCGAGACAGATCTCTCTTTGCTAACTGTTGATTTGGCTACTGTCCAACGACTTTCTCGTTTTAGATCTGAGATTCCTTGTCGCCGAACTGAGCATAGTCCCAGCATCAATGAGATTGTTATCTTGGTATTAAAGGTTATTGAATCTCCTGTTAGAGTCGGGTTTTGACAGTTGTTGATGATCCATCATATGGAAGAGTATGTTGTTGCAGTGTATTTTGCTTTATCTTTAATTATTATTAGTGTAAAATTTCTTGTATTGTTTTTGATTTATGAATAAAATACATATTTTCCCTAAAAAAACAATGACTCGAACATATGAATAATAAATAAATGATACATTAACCGTACATAAAATTTTACACCGTTTATAACTTTATATACCACCTATTTTCTAGTTTAATAAGGAAAAAAAATTGTGACTTTCACCGAAAAAATTGTGAGCAGATGAATTAAATTTACATAAAACCTTAACCCAATCTAGATGGAGTAGTATATAGCGCGTGTATATATATATATATATATATATATATATAAAAGCCTCTTGAAAATTTTTCTTTTACTCCTTAACATAAGTCTCATTTCAAACTTCTAATGACATTAATTATTTTTTCTACAAATATTTCTAATTATTTAATATTTTTTAGATTCTCAATAATAATTATAGGGATATTTTTGAAAAAAGTATATCAAATATTTACATTTTTAATATCACCAACAATATTAACTAAGTTTCTCCGAAGATGCGAAAATTAGCGAAAGAAACTTGTAAACCGGAGAGGGGAGTAGTATATACCCATCAATTGTGGGTTGGGTGGGTCCTGGAGTTGACCCAATTATAAAACCTTTTCATTTTCATCTATTAAAGAAAACAAAACCTGCAGGGAAACACTATATACATTTGAAACTTGGAAGGCTGATTAAGATCAAGGGTTAGGGTTTCAGTTTTTGTGTGTTACGATTACAAATCTCTCACTGTGAAGAAACAGCAGCAAAAATGTTGAACGGTGATCCTCCATTGAATAACCTCTCCACTGAGATGATTCAAAAGGTGCCACCTTTATTTTTCATAACCCATTTGCTCTGTTTTAATCACCCATGTCTCTTCATGTTCTTTAACCTTCTATATTAATCTCTACACCTAAAATCGATTTGGGTTTTCATAAAAATGTAAACTTTATCTATTGCACGTTTTTCTTGTCCAGTTTTATGTATAACGAATGGCACCAAATGTGACCTCTTTCTCTTTCCTTGTGCACTAAGTTATTGATCTTGTTTTCCACTTTGATTTAGTTTTCCACATTTGTACGTGATAACATTAATTGTATAAGTTCCTTTGATTTAATGGCATATTAATTTTTGGAAATGAATGTGGGGTAGTAAAAAAAAAATTACTCCAGTATTATTTTAAAGTCAAATGAGGCAATGCATAATGCATAATGCATTTTGGTAAAAAAAAGATTTGAACTTTACTTGAAACAATGGTAACTGGACTTTATTAATGTGTCTGCTTATCTCAAAGATCAGTTCTTTATCCTTGGTGCAGTACTTGGAGGAGAATAAGGAGCTGATCCTGGCAGCATTGGAATGTCAAAATCTTGGAAAATTTGCTGAAGCTGCCCAGTTAGTACCCTTTTTGATTGTTTTGTTGCATGTTTGTTTCTAAATTGTACCAAGTGGTTTCTTATATTTCTGCATTTTCTTGCATTCCATATAGAATTATATGGTGGTTAGCTCTGAAACATTCTAGTTCACATTAACATGTTGTCCCTGTACCTCGCCTTAGATTACGTCTTATTTTGTGTTGAAATTGTGTTAGTTGAGAAATTCCAATGTGTGCTTGCATTGAGAAAACAGGCTACTAAAGTTATACTGTATTTCTTAAATTACAGCAGATGCAATCTAATGTAGTGAAACTTACTAGCTAAGATGTAAACAAGAAATGATATGGGAAGAGGCATGTAAAAGGAAAAGAAAGTCTATTTTCCATATGCAGCCAACATTTAATTGTATAATAACTGCAGGGGATAAACTTTTGCAGCAGAAAGGTCCAATTATGAAATTGCATGCTTTATGAAATGCATAGTAGAAATAATGTTTCTTTTGGTTTGAACATTTCTCTATCTTTGTACCTTTTCTTTTGTTCACAGAGTGTTCGGATATTTGTTTCTCATTGATTAAAGAATATATATTAGTTTAGAAGATAGATGACTGGCAAAAAGGCTTATTTTAGAAGTAAAGTGGTCTAAACAGATGCTAGAAATGAATTCATTGGTAACAAAGAGTAATATGCTTAAGCTCAGGTGTTTTGAGTAAAATTCAAGAAAATCTGAGTGAGGATAACAGATGTCTGTAATTAGATATGGTCAGAAACATCAGAATATGAAGAAAAATTTAAATGACCATAATTAAGTAATTGGGACCGGCTTTTTCTTCATAATTCATTTTTTTGCTTATCTTGGGAATCATCTATGAAATGCTGATTTCTGCTTGTCTATACATGATTGTGCCTCTTGAGGCTGTTAATAATTTCACTGTTATCCATCTTGTATATATAGAAAGCTGCAGGAAGTTCACTAGATTCTCATATTTCTTACCACTTATTAAATTTATTGAAGTTCTATATTAAGTTCTCCCATGTTATCTCTTTATCTTTCAATTTTATGAATGTTAAAGTCATTTTAAGGTGATATTATATTTGAAGTTGTTTACGTTGCAAGCATCAATGCATTAATGTATCATTCTCAATTATGATCTGTGGCTTATCATTTATAATTGATATGATATTAAGCATCGGCACTGGCTTGTGACATATCGCCCGAATACCTGATACAGATATCAAGCTAGGCTTCAGAAAAACCTGAATTATCTAGCCAGACTTGCTGATGCTGCTGCAACTCAGCCAAAGATACAATCTCAGGTTGTGTTAAGCTGGATTAGCTATTGTTTTGAGCTGTAACTTTTGCTCACATGTGTCAGTAGGGTGCATTTCTCATCCCGGTTCATTGTGAAACAGGGGCAAGGCGTGCAACATCCTCAAGTAGCAATGTCTGAGCAACAACCAGATCATTCTTCCTCAAACTTGCCTTTTGATATGAATGATCAGCAACATCATGTAGCAATGTCTCAGCAGCAACCAGATCGTTCTACCTTAAACTTGCCTTTTGATATGAATGATGAGCAACAACAGCAACAACAACCTCATGTAGCAATGTCTCAGCAGCAAGCAGATCGTTCTACCTTAAATTTGCCTTTTGATATGAATGATCAGCAACAGCAGCAGCAACAACAGCATGTAGCTATATCTCTACAACAACCTCATGTAGCAATGCCTCAGCAACAACCGGATCATTCTACCTTAAACTTGCATTTTGATATGAATGGTCAGCAACAGCGGCAACAACATCATGCAGCAATGTCTCTACGACAACCTCATGCAGCAATGTCTCAGCAGCAGCAATCCCATGTAGCAATATCTCAGCAACAACCAGATCTTTCTACCTTAAACTTGCCTTTTGATTTGAATGAGCAGCAGCAACAGCAACAACAACAACAACAACATTTGGCGATGTCTCTACAACAACATGATCTTTCTACTTCAAAGATGCCTTTTCAGATGAATGAACAGCAACATATGCTACCAGCTTTCTTCCAGCAACAACAGCAATTCATCCAAGGACCAATGGGTGGCTTTCCTGGTAGCAGTAGTGGCATGTATCAGACATTTCCAACCAGACTTGGTAATCAGTCAGATACACCAGAAAGCAACCAAATTGGTTCAGATGCTAGTTCTGTTTGGTCTCTTGGAGTATCACCATCTGGACCCTATCAGTGATAATGCAAGGCCATGCATATCAGTTTTAATCAACTTTCTAGTCAAGTAACTGTCCTTTGCCGAATTAAATCCATAGTGAATATATATGCTAGTGCTTTCTTTTACTTTTATTTCTTTCTCCCACTTGAAATCCATATTACTTTCAAGTTTCAAGTGATTTTGCAAAAAAATGTTTTAGGGAGTGGAGCCTTTATTTTAAGGTGACAATTAAATTCTAAGAGTTACCTTTTTCTCATGTCTGCTTAAAAAAATCACATGTCTATGATGTCTATCTTCTCGTCTCAACCATTCAAACAAAATGTAACTACTAATATTTATATATATAATTGATTACTATTAAAATTGATTATACTGATATAATTAGTTTGTATATGTTTGTTGAAAAATAATTCTAAATAATTTTGTTTGGATTGTGTAAAATAATCATTTGTATATATTATATTTCTAAAGAAAAATGTATGTTTAGATTGAGAGTTCAATTATTTGTAAAATTAAATTAAACAAAGATTTGCTTTGAATACATATCAAGATTACAGTTCAGTCGTGAATATGGCTTGGACAAAAGGTGATCATGTGATCAGCTCTTACTTTGGTTGGGAGGATTCTTAGGATTTTAGTTCTAACATTTTTTGGAATACTTTCAAAAGAAAATGACAGTTTGAGGCTACGCTGTTGTTAGAAAAAGGTTAGAGGCTAGATTTAGTGTCTGTTTGACGCGCGGAATTAGAATTGCAGTTTTCTAATTCCAATTTTGACGGAATAAAAATTTAGTTGGAATTGAGATTTTATGTTTAGATTGTATAAAGAATTAGAATGTAGAATTGAAATTCCAAATTTAATTTCCAATTCCATTGTTTGGGCATAAGATGTAGAATTCAAAATATTAAATTAATTATGTGTCATTGTTTGCACCTACCGTCGTCGCATCATTGCAACAATCTGACATTGGCGTGATTTGCTAATGAGGGTGTAATGGTCTGGTCTTTAATGAATATCATAAACCGGACCAATTAAATTAACTTGGTTCGGCCTGGTTCGGTCTTATGTATTATATATACAAAGACAGACCAAATATAAATGGTCTAATGCATTCTAATGAACGGGTGAGTAGCAGGGAGCTCAATATAGTATCAAGTGAATTACTTACTGTAGGGATCTAGGTGAGAAACAAAATTCAATATATATATATATATATATATATATATATATATATATATATATATATAAGAGTAATTAGTCTGGTCCGGTCTGTTTGGTTTCAAAAATTATGAGACTATGAATCGGACCACAAAGTTGCAGTCTAGAAATATTGAGACTGGACCGAACCATAAGACCAGACCATATCACGTTTTTCGGTCTAGTTCGATTCAATCCCAGCAGTCTCGTTGTCTGATTCGATACCGCTTACACCCCTATTTGTTACCGGGAATTATATATTCTAATGGTGATGGATAATGAATGGGAGGGGAAAAGAGAGTTATGAAGATGAGAAAATTCCAAGCGTGGAGAGAAGAGGGAAAGATGAAACATCGGGGTGATCTAGAGTTAGTAGAAAAGTTTGGCTTGATCGGGTCTGTCACGCTCTCTTTGTAAAACTAAGTAAATAGTTATAGAGATCGATAATATTTTATGGACTTGATAGTTTTAGAAAACTTGGTGTATAAAAATTTTCTCTTAAGATCATGCAAAAATCATATCTGATTTTAAAAAGATAGTTTCGAATAAACTTTTCCGTTCATAAAGTAAATTTAGACATTTTAAACTTAACTAGAATTGAATTATGAAATTGAATTCGAGATAACATATTCTTCAAACAAATTTGTTTTTACTAAGTAAGTAACTAATAAAGATAGTATTATCTCAGAACATGTTTTAGATAAAAAGAAATAAATTATGTCTAATTCATATGTCAAATATCAGAGTGTACGGAAGAAAATAAGAATAATACCCTTGACCATTTGTACTTCCAAATATGATAGCTATATATATATATATATATATAGGTAAAACATAGATCAAGAGTACATCTCCATCAACGTAGTCTAGTACATAGTCAGAATACAAGTCTATAATAAAGATAGCATAAAAGTAGATCAATACTCTGAAATCCTCTCAAAACTATATACAGTACCGGTGATCCTCCATGAAGCTAGCATCCTCCGTCTGGTCTCCTGCAGCTGCAATTGTGTCCCTCATCCCAACTACCCATATCATGCATCTCTCGATGGATCCCCTACTCCCCACTGGCTCCTAGTGGAGTGCTTGACTAGCTCCTCCTCACCCTATGCCTCCTCTGGATCCTCCTCGACCTCGTCCGACTGAGTCGGTACCCCACCAATGGGTATTGGGTCAGCATATGGAGTCCCATGAATTGGACTAGTCGGACCTGGGGTAGGAGTATCCTCACGGATAATTCTAGAAGCAGATGGGTGAGATCGGGTAGCTGATCTTAAAATGAAAACTATAAAAGCGTCGAGCAAGTCGAGGTAGGGGTGGTCCATGGTAAGTGTAAAATGGGGGTACATTCATGGTATAGATAATCAGGAAGCGGAACCTACGATAACGGACACGAGCTAGAGGGTAAGGATGATAGAGCGTCAGCTCCACCTTCCCCTCATAGGTGGCCCGATGGTCCTCATAGTACCAAACTCCACTAGGGAGCGGACGGATCTCTATGCAAGCTAGGTAGCGAGCCATCACCTAAAAAGGGCATAGGGATAAGCAATACTTTCACATGGTCAAATAAGAATAATTGAATTTAAGCAATCACATATAAATAATTCATCAAGTAGCATGCATATACATATGATCAAACCCTTTTTCATTTATAATCAATTCATTTAATTATAGTGGTATGATGCATGCTTTCTATCTCACAAATTTCTGATGTCTCCAAACTAATTTCTCGAGGACGTCCATCCATAACATCTGTGTACTCCCAGAGCACAAAATACGTTCTCAAAATGTAAGGCGAATCTTGCTCGGGACATGATACATAACGTCACTTCTCAAGTGAATGTCACGTCGCGAAGACGTAACAACCACATCAACAATATCCCACAATACTGGCCACATTCTAACCTAGAAATGTGTCATCAAGCAAGTCGCATCCATTTGGCACTCCCAGAGTACCCTCCTATGTTCCACGAACATGAAAAATGATAACTTATCAACCAATCACCATGTATGAATGCATATAATTCCTTTGCATTATAAGATTAACTATTAATCTCATTTCATACAAGTCATATTTTATGGCACATTAATAAGTCTTACTTCCACAAGCTAATTAATTGCCAATAATATACATAAAAAGGAAATATCATGCATTCAGGTTATACTTAAGTTTAAGTAAAAGGAAATAAAGTTAAAAATGGTATTTTATAGCATTTTTAACACTGGTAATCGATTATCACGTGTATTTTGCAAAGTTTGTATCATACATGGTCTGGTAATCGATTATCATATCGTGGTGATCGATTACCCCTGATAGCAGAACACTAAAAATTGGAGTTTTCACATACCATTTTCAATTCTACTTCAAATTAACCTAAACTGAACAAAATAGAACTTTTTCATCATAAAATAGACATGCTCAAACACTAAAATCAACGGATACCATAGAGATTTCATTCATCAACTCAATTTTGCATAAAAGTCACAAAATCAACAACTCATGATATCAAAATCAAATATACTCATTCAAGTCATGATTTCAGCATTCAAATAGTTCACATGCAACATTTAGAACTTGTTCAATATGAATTTTGAGTTCAGGGGAAAAAATCCTCTAAGCCAAAGTCCTAATTCAAGCTAAGCCCTGAGTCTCATAGTGACTCACTATTCAATTTCACACATATCATCCTTATCCTAGTGAATGAAAAGCTTTCCCCTTACCTCAAAGTCATGTTTGATAGAATTTGAGACAAAAATGTCAAGAAATAGCCAAGAACCAAATGCTCCAACTTCAGTCCATGACAGTTCAACTATAATACCCGCGATTTTCATATTTGAATAAATTATTATTATATTTATTTTTCATAGGGATAAATGAATTTATTTGGGTGTTGTAATTTACAAGGAGTTTTGATTTTGACACTGTTGATTTATTTTATAAAAGGAGTTACTAAAACGTTAAGTTGTCAGATTTCAGTTTTGGGGATTTGAATTTGACCGGTTGATTTTATTTACGACAACAATGGATTTCGATTTATCTATTTGTTTATTTATTTATTGATTTAATTGATTACGTTATTATGATTTACACAAGTATTACATTTTCATACGAAGTTCAAATAATATGATGTTACAGTCGGAGTGATTATATGAAAATATAGAGATTATTTTTATTTGAATGTAACATTTTTATAGTAGCAATTTTATGTCCATGTCACCAAGGAAAAAAATTGACCCATATTTTTCCATATTATTTAAAATAAAAGAATAATTCAAGTTCTAAATCGGAGTGTTACATCAACAGGGTCACAAAACCAGAGAAATTGAGACATGAAACAAACACGAAAATTGGGGAAAATGATTAAGAATCATTCTATGCAACAAGCATGAAAAATTATAAGAAGTTTGAGACCAATTGAGTGTGTGAGCTTACCACAATTGAGCTCTAAAATAAGCTCCAAAGCTCAGGAACTGCTCTTGGACAGAATAAGTTCCACACTTGGCAGGCTCAAAACTTTACACACACTCAATCTCAAGTCACAAACTTAGTATCTTTGTAAAGCTTGTGATGTGAGCTTTACAATGGTGTATAATTTATGGTGTATAGCTCAGAGACGAGGAAGAACGATAGAGAAGAACCTCACACCAGAAAACAGAGGAGAACTCCAACACTTGAGCAAATTAAATGAGCTCAATTTTGTCCTCCACCATGTCTTATATAGCCCAAGTGATGCATCATGCAGGGCGACATGAGTACCCCGTGAGGTGTCATGGTTGATTATGTATCAATTTGTGGTTAATTTGGGTTAATCATCGTGATTACTTATCAAACGCACTAACCCTAGGTTCTACAACACTCAAGTAATCGATCTTTATCGTGGTAATCGACTACCACGACTAAAAATTTGAAAAATTCATATTTTAATTTTTTTCCCTCCAACAACCTTTCTAATATTGCATTTAGGTCCTCCCCAATGACTTAACTGCAAAATTAACACTTTTACTTAAAACATCAACCTAAAATTATTTTTCATATATTACAAATATATAATACACACCAATAATCAAAATCAAACTTCACTTTATTTAATAAATAATTATTATAATTACAATTTATATTATTATTCGGGAAATGAAATTAGGGGTGTTGCAGGGCTAGCCCGTACAAGCCTGATAATACAACCCAAATAGGTCTCGAACCTTTTTGACCCGTTTTAATAAAGCTTGAACCAGCAAGGCTTCGTATTAATCCCTCCAATAACACCGAAAAACCTTGCTCAATCTAGTTAAAAACATGGTCCATTACCAGGTTTAGTTAGATGATTTTTGTCCCAAATTTCATCCAGGCCTTTTTGGTCTAGCTTGATCGTTGCTCAAACCCGAACCCAACAGGTAGTCCGAATTGCCACCTCTAGGATGAACTGGTGCAGAGACAATGTGTTTTCTTTTTAGACTCACGATACTTAATTTTATAAAGTATGGAACTATAATTCTGGGGCTTAAGGATAGTAGGAATTAGGTTTCTGTATTTTTAGTTATAATCTAATGCCATGGAATTGGGATTGGAATCGTGATTTCAATTTTCAAGTGCACAATCAAACATCAAAATTTCAATTTCAAGCCCCAATCTCATGCTCAATTCCACGTGCCAAATGGACTAGAGGAATTCAGAGCTGCCTTGATGACGTGGTGACTAATGTCTTTTTTTTTCAGTTGGAGAGAGAACTGGAAAAAATTACTACTCCCTTCGTTTCATTGAGTTTAGCCTTTTAGGTCTAGGCACATAGATTAAGAAAGTGTTGATTAAATATTATGTATAGTTTGTCTAAAATGCCCCTATTTAATCTGTATTGAGAATTGTAGTAGTATTTAATTTTTATTAGTAAGCGTGTCCATTAATTAATGTACAATAGTTTAGAGATGAGAGAGATGATAAAAGTAGAATTAATGAGGAGTAAGAGAAATGATTGAATGAGGTTAAAATTGGAAAAAAAATATTTTTAGGTATTGTAAATGTAAAAGACCAAACATTGTGAAACAAGAAAAAAAGTCTAAAAAATCAAATTTAATGAAATGGAGGGAGTATAACCATATCTTGAAGTAAGAAGAGTTTCTTTGTTTTCCTAAATCCAAAAGGCATTGTTTGTGCTTTACACTATGTTTGGTTCAACCAAGGAAGGGGAGTGGATGAATTTTAATGAAGGGAAGGGGAGAGGTGGGAAGCGTGTACCATACAACTGTTAAAATAGAAGAAAGAAATAAAAATCCTTAAATAGAAAGAATTTCCTTCCTCACTTACCTCAATTTATGGAAGCCTGCGAAGGATGCTTTTCGTTTTGGTAATTTTAACTCAATCCTTGTTGAGAAGTTGATCATTTTAATTCGAAAGGGTGATAACCCAACTGAAAAAAATATCTAAACTATCACTTTAGTCCCTCACTTTGTAAGAAGCTTTCATTTTAGTTTCTAACATTTCAATAACTCATCTTACTTTGAAAAAAACTACTCACATTAATCACTAACAACTTTTTCCGTTCATAGATGTTAACGTTGTGGCCGTTAAATAACTTATACAATGTCTGGTTGTTATGTTGCTACCATAGATTAAGCTACTATATTTTTTGCAGCTGTCACAGCTTTAGCAGCTGCCTTATCTGCAACTGTCTTATTAGCTTCTGCAGTTGCCTTAACTGCCTCTTCAGCGGTCTTAGCCTTTTCTTCCCCAAATTTCTGTCTTTTGAATTCAGCAACATGTGTAAGACATTAATGACCACGTGTGTATATGTTATTTAAAGTCTATGTGTGTAAGACGTCAATGTCTATTAACGGAAAAAGTTGTCAAGTACTAATGTGAATAGCTTTTTTCAAAGTGAGAGATTAAAGAGGAATTATTGAAAAGTCAGGGATTAAAGTGAAAGCTCCTTACAAAATGAGGGACTAAAGTGACAGTTTAGTCGGAAAAAAGTGGTTTCAAGTTCATGTTTCTAGAGGTGGCAAAGGCATCTTTCACCATGTTAGAGAAATTCGGTTGGGGAGTTTCACCATCCTTCCTTTATGCTAACTAGGGTGATGCTTTTATACTCCGAGTGGAGTTTTGTTAAGATGCTCCACCCGACTTTCTTTTTTTAAAATTTTTTTAATGTATTTGGTAAATTAAAAATATGTTTTGGGTTATCTGTTTTACTAATATGTACATGTTTTTGTTATTTGGATTTGAATTCTTTAATATAAGCTTTTTGATACAGGTAAAAGAATTATATTGAATAAAACTGCATTAAAAATTGACATATTTTAATAAATCTGTATTAAAAAATATTCTGAGTAAGTCTGTATTAGAACATTTTTTTTTAAAAAAAAAGCTACCTAGTGCATGATAAACCAGAGTAGCATAGAATTTTCCTGCTAACTAATTGTGCTTCTTGGTTTCAGAGCTTTTCTTTTTGAACCCCCCGGTTTACTCCTTGGCCCCCATTTTGCTTTTTATGGACAAACTTACCCTTAACTTACCGCCTTAAACAAGGCGGAATAATTTCCTGATTTTAGATAGGCGGAAGAGCTTCCCGGTAATAAAATATATAATTTCCCGACTTGCAAGAGGCGGTAATCAAATATATAATTTCCCGACTTGCAAGAGGCGGAGAGGAACATATATATTCAACCATGAAGGGTGTGTCCCCATAAAGGCAAGGCTTTGTACTGAAGCAAGAAAAGGAGCCAAGAGATTTTATTACTCCCTCTGGTCCCAAATATAAACACCTTTTGACCAAAACTTTTTCCTTTAAGAAAGTTAGTTAGTATAGTTAGTGACATTGAAAATATAAATATTTGGTATGCATTTTCAAAAGTATCCATATAATTATTATTGGGAATGTAAAAAATGTTAAATAAATATGGGTGTTTGTGGAAAAAAAATAATTAATGTTATTAGAAATTGGAAATGGTTATATTAAGAACCAAAAAATTCTTGAAGTGATGCTTATATTTAGGACCGGAGGGAATAATATTTTGAAATTTGGAGTGAGAACAAGCACCACCTCCACTGCCTCGGGATATGTTCTTTTCCAATATAATTTTCTCATGCCTTGTTTCATACTAAACTAGCTTATGCCGTGTTACTTCATTGTTTCTAATACTATATTTTATTGAAGACAATTGTAAATGGCAATTAAGTACTAGTTATTGAACTTCCGCTTCTTATAAGGCGGGAAATCAAAATTTTCTTCCGCCTTAATGAAGTCGGTATATTACCGCCTTTGTTAAATCGGGAACTTTGTACTAGTCTCTTCCGCCTAGTTAAAAGCGGGAAATTATTCCGCCTTGTTTAAGGCGATAAATAAAGGGCAAGTTCGTCCCTGAAAAGCAAAATGGGGGCTAAGGAGTAAAAAGGGGGGTTCAAAAAGAAAAGCTCTTGGTTTTATGTTATGTCTTCTATGGTTATGGTACTCCGCTCTGCCGATTGGTAACTAGATGGTTCATGTAATTCTCAGGTTTTACTCTGCATGGTAATATCTTATGAGATTTACTTTTGACTTTTTCTTTTTGTCCCCCACCCATTACTCTTTGGCCCTCATTTGCCCTTAATTTACCGACTTTACGGAGGCGGAAGATGATTTTCGATTTTCAAAAGACGAAAACTATTTTAATTTACTACCGATTTGCATAAGGCGGAAGAATTACCGACTATTTAAAAGCGGAAATACTTTCTCCTTTTAAGAAGCGGAACAATTAAAATGTTGAAATCCCAAAAATGCCCCTCCGTGAGCCCTCCGCCTCCCTTTTGTACGTGAATGAACAGAAGGGCAATTTTGGTATTATAACAAATTTTTAATGTTTCCGCTTGATAAAAGACGAAATACTCTATTTTATTTACGACTTTGGAAAGACGAAAGATAATACGACTTGCATAATGCGAAAATTGTTTTATTTTGTTTTCGTCTTGTTTCAAGCAGAAAGAGTAATGGACCAAAGAGTAATGGGTGAGGGCCAAAAAGAAAAAGTCTACTTTTTGGCCGTACATCGTATTTTTGAACCCCAAAACCTCTAAATAACCCCAAATTACCCCTCACCTTATTTTCCCTCTTAACTTATCTTTCAACTTCACAAAAACAAACTCAGCTTCTCACAATCATCTCTCAGCCCCCAAACTATGCCAATGTCATCGCTCACAATCATCTCTCATCATCTTTTGGTTTCCCGTGATCTTTAAAGCTCCACTTGCGAGCCAGCCCATAGCAACACTGCATTGGGATGTGCCGATAACAACTCCAAGTGCAATTTCAGGAAAAGTAATATACTTTTCCTCTCCCATGGTTTCACTATCAAATGCTACAATATGTGCAAGTTCAACCCATTCCATTCCCATTACCCGTCACGTTTTGTTTTTCCGACGAATGAGTGGGAAAAATATTTTAAAACCCATTCTAACAAGGGGTTACCAGAAGTAGTGACAAGAAATGAAAACAAGTAGAATTTCCGACACTCCCAAATCTAAAAAAAAAAATATTTAAAATCCATTCCGACTAGGAGTTATCGGAAAAAATGTTAAATGTTATATTCAAACTTCACTTTCTAACACCCCCTAGTCACACTCCCGGGTAAAAATAAATTGAATATAAAGAGCATTTTGAATTTTTCACATTTTTAATAGGGTTCAAATAATTCTGTGGGTTTTAAAAAATAGAACCAATAACTTATCGGCAGAGTTGCTAGGTGTGGGGCATGGCTTATCTACTGCAGGGGGATGGGACAATGTCAGCTTTAGTGTAAGTCTGAATCTTCAGAAGGGATGCATTGATCAATTTTGGGTTTCACTCCATACACATCTTGCTTTGCTCCAATATATTAGAAGCTTGATGGATAAAGGAAGAACAAGCAATAATATGTTTTTCACGGTTAAGAGTAGCCAACTATTACGTTGATTACTTTGCTAAGTGGGGTGCCAAGAATTCTGAGTCGCCATCTTCACCAGGATATGCCTTATCTGCTCCTTGCAGATACAATGGAAACTGTCCATATGGGTTTTCTCTTTCTTTTCTTTTTTGCCTTCTCTTCCTTTGCAACCAAAAAACCAAAAAGGAGACGCACCCACAATGTCCCTCAGAGTACTATTTGCTAGTGATGACAAGAGACACAACATAAAGCATAACACCACAATGCTCTTAACTTAATACTCTGTTAAGTAATGCAAAATAGAAAAAAAAAATAATGATGCACAAAACTAATAAATTCTCTTTAAAAAAAATTGGTTGCAAAATACTTTTTCACATTTTAATTAGGTTTACCAAACATATATCAAACCTGATAAACTTTTTGTTCTAAGCTGTTGGTAGGGGAGTATTTCCCAAACACATGTAAAAAAAAGAGTTTAATTAACATACTACTGGTTAAGTAAATCAAATCCATAACTACTAGCAATATGCAAGTGCAATCATTTAATATAAGAATCAATTCTTGAATCTTACTAAATATCAAACGAACAAATAAAAAGCCTGATATCATTTAATATGCGAATCAATGTTAGCTATGTTGATTAATCTTTCAAGCATTGATATAAATAATTCGCAGTTAGATGCAATTGTATGCATGAATATCACCGCTCAAGGCCCACATTAATGAAAGCACGCCAAATAGAAACAGTTGGGAGAAACTAATTAACTACAGAAAATAGAGATAGCACCAACAATATAAATAACAACTTGCTTAGAAAACAAGTTTGCTCCTTCAGTGCTTCAAAACACTCTCCCAAAAATCCGACAAATATCACCATACATGGTTCGATCCACAGCCCGATGAGACAGGATAATCAACACCCTTCCATGTTTCCTATAAAAAAAACAGTAATGAAATTACAAATGCACGGTCTCATAAAGAACGTACAGTGGAAGTAAAAATAACATGGAACTCTTCACTGACTCATAACGCACAATAGACAATATTAACTTGTCAGTAAGAAGACTCACTATCTTCGAGAAGGGTATGCAGCGCCAGTTGCCCTGTCACCAAAAAAAAACAGTAAGCACATTTTCCTTTTTCTAGTAGCTATTATCATCATAGATATAGAGACATAACAACATAATGGAAGATATTATCATTAGCAGACAATATAGGCATACCTGGACTGCTGTTTCGAGGCAAAGCTTTGAACTACTCTCCCATTAGCTGAGCCTGGATTGTGGGCACTGCCACCCATACTTGATCTGTCAAGGCTTCCCCCATTGCCAACAGCTACAGGACCATTCATTTCCCGAGCATCTTTAGGTTTACTCAAAATTTTGACATTGGACAGACCTCCAGCAACACTAAACACACCATTTGATTGCTGATGCTGCAATAATGACAGCTTTAGAGGATCATCACCTACATTTGAAGAGATTTTGGAATCAATTGAAGGAGTTTTCTTCAAGCGATGAGACTGAGCCATTGGTGTAACTGCCACAGTGGGCATATATGAAGAATAAGGAGATGATGCAGCAGCGGCAGCAGCAACTTTGGCAACAGCTGCGTTTGCGGCTACCATTTTTTGTGCTCCTTCACGGAGCTGAATATAGTCACCCTCAATCATAAATAACTGAAATTATCAAGAGAAAGAAAAGTCATCAGGCTATAGTGCAGAATACAGAGCCAGAATACAATATAAACTTGCACACAAGCAGATAGTTCCATGAAACTTAGAAGATCAACAGAAATGTTGTCAAAATTTTGACTAAATGAGTTGGCATGATTTTCGACTCTTGGATGGATAACTGGAACCTTGCACGTAATTCCACCAAACCAATCCTTGTATCTAGCCGAATTCTGTCATAATTCTGACTTATCTCTTGCAATGTAGCATTAATCTAAATTGTTCATCCAAACTTTAACCATATAACTTACTTCAGGATGGCTAGCCACAAAATCATCCAGCTTTCCATACTTTCTTTTGTAATCATGCCAATGTAGTGGTGCAAGCATCTTGCCCAGTCTGTTAGGGAGCTGTGTTTGAAACATTGTACATGAAAAGTACATTAAGTTAGAAAAACAAAGCAGTCGTTGTTCAAGAAGAGCCTAAGATTTCAAACTTAAGGCTCACTAACCGTTGAACTGATTCGAATCCGTCCACCAGCTGGAATAGTGCGAACAATACATGCTAATAATGACCTTTCATCAAGGAGAGAAGTCTCTGTAGTCTTCATAATTGTATTTGATGTTGTCTGCCCAGTGGAGGCAAATGATTCAGGTAAGACTGGCTCAGCAGAATTGCTCTGTACCATTTCATTATGATTAACAGAATGGCTTGTGACAGATGCAGCATTTACAGAAGAACTTGCTTGTTCGGCCAATTGTTCCTCAGGTCCATCATTAGTCACCGAGTTCTGCTCCTGCACAATGAAAAATTTAGCTTATATCTTTAGCTGAAACAGGGACCAGACGAAAGCCATTTTGGGATTGGGTTTTGTAAATACACTCTACTCAGCACCCTTCTTTGATACATGTAAAATTTATGTGCTTGATAAATTCTTTAAAAGCCACTCCTAAGTATGTCATGCTACTTTCTGCACATGCTTGCTCAAGCATGACAGGAGATGTATTCAGAAGCTACTGTGTACTTTTAGTTGCATCCACAAACCTATACATCTCCGTGCAATTAAAATAAAACACAAGTATTTACTACATATAACTCCAATCAATAGCTTTGAGAAGGCAGCATTTGACAAAGCACGAGCAATACAAAATTTAGCTCATTGATCTAGCTTTGTCAGACAGCCTAAACAACAAAAATACAACAGGAAATAAAAGTATCGTCTAACCTTAACTTCACCGTTCGGTTCAAAAGAGTTCAATCTTAAGGCATCAGAGAACTGGGAAGAAATTTGTTGTAAGCTTTGATCTTGCTGGGAGGCTACAAGTTGGCCTTTATCAACTGATTGGAGAACCTTCAAAAAAATTCCGCTAATTAGCAACATCATCCTACCCAAATTTCATGAGAACTAAAGTGTGTCATGTGAACACAATCACTGACTATAACAACCTGAGTCTCCCCAGTGGATGATGAAATCACAGTTTGTGGCTCCTCATTTTGGTGGATGTGAGCATCAAAATAGCCTCTATGAAGAGCTTGTCCATTAACGGACATTTCATAATTAAACTTAGCATCTGAACTCAACAAATTTTGATCATTTTGGGACGATGAATGATCATTCTGTAGGGATACCTGTGATCCATCTGACAACACCTGAATAGACAAAAGTATAAACCCACACTGCATATCACTAAAAGAAAGGGGAAAAAATGCAGACAGACTGATTATTTGTATCTTTCAGTACCTGTTGATTCTGCCATTGCTGCAGAGGTGAAACTGCCGGCACAGGGTGAAAGTGTCCAATGTGTGATTGAGGAACATGAGATGCAACAGAATTGGGCATTCCTTGTTGATGCATAACAAATGGGTGCAATGTAGTTACTTGGCCAGGAGGGAGATATGAAGATGGGACAAGTAGAGACGATGGAGTAATGGGAGCACCAGCAACATGATCAGTCTAAAAACAACAGAAAAAATTGACAGAAGGGCATGGTATTGTTATTCAATCCAGTGAAATGGTGTGGTCTATCACATCATGCAACAAATTAGAATGCATACAGCTAACTTATCACTTATCAGGTATAATTGAACATGTGACATGGCATGATGACATCAATATTGTTCTTCATAGCCATGCATAGCGCACACCAAAATAACTGTTAATTTACGGAAGCAGTCCATTACATGCAATTATTAAACAAATTGAATATGTCACCATCCTTTTCTTACCAAGTCAATTAGCATCACTACAACTGTCCAATATTTGTACCTAGCATTTTCACATCAATTTCAACACCTCACTATGAGCACGTTGTAGAATCTTAACGTCTTAATGAAAATATAATCAATGTCAAAGCTAAGTGCAGTAGTAGGAAAATTTGAATGTATCAAGTCTAAAAAAAAAATCCTATATCAAAGACATTAGAGAATTCAATGAAAATATGTTAGTGAACCCCATACAATAGTCGATCATTTTTCATAATCTACAACATTGGAAGTTCCGAGGACATTTTTGAAAAATTGATTGAAGTCTAAAATGCACAGCAATTGAAATAAAAATATGTAAATTGGAGCTCTGGGAATAAAACCACGAAAACAACGAGCTGGTTATCAATCAAACTATTAATTAAAGCACAAACCTGAATTGTAGCATTGCCAGTGGCTGCAAATGGTGGAACATTATCTGCACTTTCATTTTGAAGGAGACCATTATTTCCACCTGAAGCATTGCCTCCATTTAAGTCAAACTGGTTTCCATTCTCCTGTCCAAACTGAGTTACATCATTTTTTGAATTCATTTGAGACATTCGTGAATCATCGTTATAAGTTTCATTTCTCTCTCTTGCGTCAGCCAGCTCAAGCTGTAGTTGCTGAACAGTATGCATATGAAGTCTCTCCATCTCTGCAAACTAACAACACCAAACCAAAATCTTCAAAACCAAATCACAACAGACTAACTAGTGAAAATGCATCATACAACTGATGGATACTAAAATATATTTGTATTTGGAAAAACAAACAACAAATAATATTTGAAGCAGAAAAAGGATGGAAAACCAACCTGTCTCTGAAAACCCATCCAGAGCTGGTTATATTGCTCTGTGCGCTCTCGCAACTCAGCTTGCAATGTCTGGTTCGTCGTTGATTGGAAAACATCCATCTCACGAACACGAGATATCCATGCTTGGGCCTCTCTCAACTGCTCATCTTTATACATAATGGCCTCTTGAGCAGCCCTTTGCTGATTGAAAGAAAAAAAATTATCTTTAGGCTATTAAAACTAACAACAAACTTTAGAACAAACTCATTTGGAAACAGAACATGTAAATAATATAAATAATCAAATATGGCTACGCCGCCTACTTGTTCCTGCAACTCAATAAGCTGCCTCTCTTTTTCTTGAAAATGTTCTTGAAGATCATGTATTTGTTTTATATGCTGAGCTCTTTCAGCTTCTGAATGATCACGCTCCCTTCTGCAAATAAGAATTAAACCATTGAAGCTTGTTGCACTGATGCAAAGACTAAGCAAGCATAACATAAGTACATTGGATTAAAATAAAACCTGAAAGTTGCTAATTCTTTGCTTTGCTCACGGAGAAGATCTTGTTTAGCCCATGCCTAACATGATTTTGACCACAAGAAACTTCATTAAGGAATAAGAGTACAATGAAAGAGGATAAGATATCCTCACTATGAACTACGAAGAAAAAAAAAGAAGTACCTAGAAGCTAAGAGGAGAAATAAATTTCAATGACAAAAAAATATCACACAAATTAAAGTCCTGCAAAACTAATTTAAAAAAAAAAAAAGAAAAAAAAAAGTAGCAATCCAACATACTGCTTCATTGTCTAATTTAATAGTATGCAGCTCCCTGTCTTTCTCTTCCATTTTCCTTTCCAGTTCATGAATTGTGTGCTCCCTTTCACGAAGTTGCTCCTGCAAGGACAGGTAAGTTTTAGAGTAGACTAACAATCACTGGCATGCTGTGAGAAGGAAAACTTGAAACTTAAGCTACAGATGTTTAATAATATGAAACGCTTCTTGCTTTGATCAGAAATATAGCAGCTGCAACTGCTGCACCAAATTATCATATCAACAGAAGTTGACATAAAACCCACCAGCTGTAACTATAAATGACACAAGTAAACAGATAAAGGTATGTTCTTGTAAATTCAAGGGAAAAAAAAAATCATTTTTTCAAGCTGGAGGTAAATCAGCTCAAACTCCGGATTCCAAAGATACATATAGATGTTTGAATTTACACCTGAAGCTTGCTGGCATTATTAGCATGTTCCTTGAGTTGAGCATCAAAGTTGTTTTGCATTTCCATTATCTCAGTTCTAGCAATAATTTGAGCTTTCACTTCAATCTCCAATTGCATTATCTCCTGTCTTTGTCGAACAACATTATGAAGCTGTTGCTGCAAGATGTCATTGTCTACTGTTCCATCCACTGTTACTGAACAAAAATCAACATCAAGAGGCTCTCTTCCTTGCTGCACCTTGAAAAATACGAGGAAATCATCTTCAAGTTTCATAATTCCTTTAAACTTACAAAGCAGCTTCTATTGTCATCACCTTACCTCATAAATAGTTCTTTCATCAGATTGTCCAAGTTTTGTATTTTCCAACTCCTGCAAATCAGCAGATGTCTATTATCAATCAAACAAATAACAAAACGAAAAAAGTCTTCAACTTCCTCCTACAGCATTTACTCAAAACCAAAAGGTAACCGAATCAACATGCGTTAAGTTCAAACTGAAATTGACTTATGAAACAAATTTCTGATGACGAAAAGGCCAATGTTGTTCACATGGCTAGCGTTCGGCATTTTCAATTGTCTAGTTTTGAAAATATCAACATACCCTACAAGAATCGATTCGATTATCATCGAAAGAATCGAATTTGTACACTTCAAAACACATTCACATTTTAAGAATCGCAATAACTTCTTCAGCTAACTCCAATAAAACCAAACCGAGATGCCAGACACACACGCACACTAACGCTTAAAGCTTAAAACAACAGCACAAAGATAAGCGTCAATCCACATTGATAAACCCTAATCCCAAATTGGATTATAAGAAATTGCATAAAACCTAAAGAGGAAAAAAAATCAAAACATCTCATTTCAATCAAACACCCGAAAACCGAAAGCCTGTAAAATCAAACACAATGTGAATCATTTCGTTGCGAAATGAGCTACCTCATCGTCTTGGTTCCGTGCAGAGTGATGATGATGTTCTGCAACAGCGCGCCATTGCTTGCGGGACTGAGAGGGCGAAATCTGGAGAGAGGAGGCGCCGCGAGAGGAGGCGGCCGCAGCAACGGGGGCCGTGGCCTCCATTGAATAACGAAGAATCGCGAGTGTTACCCAACTCGGGCGAGAGAGAGTCTCAGAGAAAAATTGAAAATTGAAAAATGGAAAATGGAAAATGGAAATGAAATCCCTAACCCTAGAATTGGAAATAAATAAGAGGGAAAAGAGGAGGGGGGAAAATCGGAAGGGAGAGGGGATTAGGGGAAAGGGGAAAGGGTTTTGGGGGAGATGGAATTGGAAAGAGAGTGAAGAGATGGAAGTGAAGAAGGTGATTGGGTGTGACAAGTTTTGACGAACACGGTATGAAGTATGAACCATGCCATTTATATAATAAGCCTTTCTTTCTCACTACTCACTACTACTACTACTCTCCTTTGTGCTTCTGCTTGATGCTAATTCTCTAATTCATTTCTAGCGTCTTTAAAATTATCTAAAAAATATTAATCATAAATTCATTATATTTCATTTTTCGAGAATATAATAAAACACATTTTACAATAACATTTAACTAGTGTTTTTATATGACACTTGTTATCATTTTCCTTTCTTATTATCTATATTTTTGGAGAGATTTTTTTAGTTGTCTTTTTAAGAATTCAAGAATGTAATAAATATTACTCCCTCCGATCCCTAATATAAGCATCATTCGACCAATTTCACTTCCTTTAAGAAAGTTGGTTAATATTGTTAGTGATATTGAAAATATAAATATTTGGTATACTTTTTCAAAAGTGCCCCTATAATTATTATTGGAAATCTAAAAAGTGTTGAGTAAATAGGGGTGTTTGTGGAAAAGAAATAATTAATGCTATTGGAAATTGGAAATGAGATTTATATTAAGGACAAAAAAAAGTCTTCAAAAGGTGCAAATATATAAGACCGGAGGGAGTACTTTATATTCTATGTTTATTCCTGTTTAATCATTCTTGGTGTACGTAATTAATTGGGAAAAATTAATGATTATAAATAAAGAAATGGTACAATGGAAAAAAAAAACATAATTAATGTATTGAAAATCTAATTACTGATTTGATTTTTTAAATGGTGTGTTTTGTTTGAAATATGAACTGAGAGAGTAAATGTCATGTCATTTCATCTCCTCGCACCCTTCCGGCTCTCGCGTGGATCTATTTTTTTTTTTCATCAAGTATCTTCTCAAATTTATACTTTCAAGACATAGATTTCGTTAATCTTAGACGTATATAAATAATGGTCTTGCAAACCAATGTCCTAAAGGCATTGCTTAAGAAATACATTAAGGGAAAACTTACATTGGAAATCTAAGTCCACTAATTCTCGATGTTTTAAATTCAACATTTTTCAAGATAAAATTACCTTTTTTGGTTTCTTAAACAATGCTCTAAGGGCACTATTTAACATTTTTCTTATAAATAAAGTACTAAATGACTTTGGATATATTTTTTTTTAATTTGATATGGACGATCTACATGATAAAATCTTCCAATCAAACAATTAGTTCGATTAAATTTGACTTGTTGTAAAAGTTATGAGTAATATTAAGAGTTGATATAATTTAACTTGTGTAAACGAATTCATCCTCTTTTTAATAAAGATTAAACCCACTACAATAATCTTTGACTATCGAATAAAGATACTTGATGAAAAACAGAATAGATCCACACATGGATATATATTCAATAATATTTAAATTTTCTCAAACTTGACCCAAATGATCTAGATAATGTATAGTTATTCATCAACAATTGGATTAGTGAAATTCACATTGTATGAAAAGTTATATGCAGTGTAAGAATTTGTGTAATTTAACTTGCTGAAAACATATCATTGTATTAATTTAAAAAAAAATCATATATTCGACATGAATGAAATCACTGACATCATATTTAAGTAATTCACTCATCTAGCAACAATATTAGACCTTATTAGACCTTGTTGATGGTAAATCCAATTTCTTTGCCTTCACTTATTTAAGTCTTGTTTGCATAAAATTTGCATAATTACCTTATTTAATCTCTTACTTTCAATCTAAAGTTTGCAAAATTATTTTTTTTTTGGTACACCAAAGGGGCGAAGGCCCAAAGCAAAACTAAATTACAATAGTGTCTCTAGGACACGCATTTCTCCTATAATCATCATAGAGCAGAGTCTTCAAATTGTTATCAGGATGCTCAAACACAGTTATATCATCATGCAGCACAAAACTCTTGTTGGCTAAATAATCGGCACATCTGTTTCCTTCGCGGAGCGTATGGCAAAATTTAACTTCCCACTCCTTGTTCTTCATAAGCTTGATATGGTTGATAATCCCATTAGTTGTACTGACATTTGGACTGTCTTGATGATTTAAGAAGTTGATAATTGTAAGTGAGTCACATTCAACTATCAATTTTTTAATCACACGGTCCCACGCAAACTGTAGGCTAGAAAGAATACCCCACAGTTCAGCTTTATAAGTCGTTGCAACACCAATTCGTTTTGAGAAGCCTCCAAGCCAGCGACCTTCAGCATCTCGGAGAAGTCCACCACATCCAGCTTGCCCAGGATTTCCTCTAGATGCTCCATCGCTGTTAAATTTAACCAACCTTCTGGAGGTGCCTTCCACTGAATAAAAATCAGACCTTTTTGCTGCATGACTGAATGATATCCTGATTTATGAGCAGCCTTAACCTCCTTCACCTGCGACAAAATGAAAGCAGTTATATTCTCAGGATATCTGTAATTAAGATCATGAATATTACAATTACGCCAGCGCCAGAGGAAAAAAATACTGCATAAAAAGATACTTCCCCAACAATCTTTATTGTAGTTTCCCCATCCTCTTGTGATGTTGTCGCGATACCATGTGTGCAGGTCACTAGAGAAGAAGGTCTGCTTCTCTTCGAGCTTAATGAGAGAAGTCCACAGATTTGTCGCAACTCTATAGTCACGCATAACATGCAACGAGGTTTTCGAGTCCGCATTACAAGTTTTGCAATTCGGTTCTCCCAGACCCCATTTGTGTTTACGCTCATTTGTTAACAGTCGATCATGTTCCAGTTTCTAAGCATGGAATTTCCATCTCTCTGGACATTTCATCTTCCACATTATATTCCATGGGATTCTTTCAACTGTCAAGATGTTGCTATTCAAAAGCTCAAAAGCACTCTTAACAGAAAAAAAAATCCTTGATCAGACGCTCCCCATGTCATAATATCATCATCAAGCTCATCATTGGGAGGAGGCATAATTTTGATTCTTCGAAGAATATCAGGTTCCACCACTTGACTAAGCAAGGGAATGTTCCAGTTGCCCTCATTATCTAACATATCCCGAACCAAAGTCATATCAGTATCATTTGGAAGATAAGCAGTAGTATAGTCAGCAATGATAGTATTGTCCCCTAGCCACTTGTCTCTCCAAAACCAGGTCCCTCTTCCGTCTCCAATTCTAAACTCGATATTATCAAGCGCCACATGCCAAAGAGACGCCATTTTCTTCCAGAGTGAAGAGTCATTATTTCTATAAGTAGCCTGCTGTTGAAGGTTAACCCCACGAGCATATTTTCCTTTTAGAACCCGAATCCAAAGGGCGTTAGGATCTATTATCATTCTCCACACAAGTTTCATGATGAAAGCGTCATTGAAGGTCGATAGACTCCTAAAACCCAAACCTCCTTGCTCCTTAGGTTGGCAGATTTGCTTCCAGCTTATTAAATGAGCTTTCCTATGCTCTCCAGTGCTTCCCCAAATGAAGCTTCTCTGCACCTTTTCAATCTCATTACATATGCTCCTTGGGATCACTGAGTGTTGCATAAGGTGGTTGGCCATTGAACCTATCACTGATTTAGCGATAGTAGCTCTACCAGCTATTGAAAGAGTGTTCGCCTTCCATCCTGCCAATTTATTGGCCATCTTTTCAATGAGGGGTTTGTAATTATCTTTTCTTCTAGAAGTTCCCTGATCAACTGAGCCAAGATATCTACCCAAGCTTTTGGTGTATTTGAAACCACTAGCCTGGATAATATCATCCTTAATATGTTGAGGAGTATTAGAAGAGAAAAAGATACTTGTTTTGGCATCATTAACCCTGTGACCCGAGGCTGATCCGAAAGTCTCTATGCAGTACATGATGTTTTCAAGTTGCTCCATAGAAGCTTCAGCAAAAACCAGAAGATCATCCGCAAACATCAAGTGCGAAATGGCTGGTCCATGCCTCCCAGCTCTAATTGGCTTCCATTTACCCCTGTTAACCGCTTCCTCTATTAAATGGGAGAGACGATCCATGCAAATCATGAAAAGAAAAGGCGATAGAGGGTCGCCTTGTCTTATTCCACGGGTAGGGAGGAAGGCATCTGTTTTATCCCCATTCCATAAGAGCTTGTAGGAAGCGGAAGAGATGCGAGCATATATCAGGTTGATAAGATTTTCAGGAATTTGAAGCTCATGCAGGCAATCTCTTATGAAGTTCCAAGAAATCCTGTCATACGCTTTCTCTAAATCGAATTTGATTGACATGAAGCTCTTTCTTCCTTTCATACGCTTCATCGAGTGAACCATTTCTTGGGCTATAATAATGTTATCTTGAATATTCCTTCCTGGAACAAAGCCCGCCTGGTAGGGAGAAATCCAATCTTTCATGAAGGGCTTTAACCTGTCTGAGATAACCTTGGTAATGCATTTATACACCACATTACACAACGAAATAGGTCTGAACTGGGCCGCATGGCTGGGATGTTCAACCTTAGGAATCAGGGCAATGAGGGTGGAATTGATGTATCTGATAGCATCATGATTCAGCCAGGCATGCCTAATAAAGTCATAAAAGCTTTGTTCAATAATCTCCCAGTTATGCTTATAGAAGATAGCCGGCAACCCATCTTCCCCAGGAGCTTTGAGAGATCCCATAGAAAAAATAGTTTTTTTAATTTCACCTGCATGGACTAAAGAGTCTAAAGCAGCATTACTCAAGTCGATGGAAGGATAAGAAATATCACAATTAATAACAGATCTATTAAAATTATCTTCCATGTAAAGTTGTATGAAAAAGGTTCGCACCATATTACAAATAGTTTCATTATCATATATCCACTCTCCACTATTGTCTTGAAGCGAGAGAATTTTATTCTTTTTACGTCTACTAACAGTTTTAGAATGATAGTACCTGGTATTTCTGTCCCCATCAATAATCCAATCTTTTCTAGACTTTTGGTGCCACAAGACTTCCTCATGAAGTAAGATATCATCTAGTTCTTTGCTAAGGGTAACTTCGAGGTCCCGCAGGAAAAGATTTTGAGAGTAGTTACTCAAAATTTGGATGCCCCGAATTCTGGCTAGCATCTTCTTTTTGCGTTCAAAGACATTACCAAACACCTCTTTATTCCAAACCTGAAATTTATCAATAAGGGAAGAGATATCATATATGAAATTATCATTTTTCCAATTATCATGAATAAAACGAGAGAAATCATCATGTAAAAGCCACATCGCTTGAAAACAAAAAGGGCGATTAAACATCCTGTTTTGATTCGGTTTCATGATGAGGCAAAGCGGGTGGTGATCGGAATGAATTCTAGCAAGCACTTTGACATGGGCTTCAGGAAAGAGGAGTCTCCAATTGTTGTTGCACAAGCTTCTATCTAATCTTTCATATACCTTGTCAAAACCAATACGCATAGGGCCTCTCCAAGTGAAATTTCCCCCCAGCTGTTTCATATCAATAAGGCCGCATCTACTAAATACTAATGTTATTAGAGAAACGCATACATTTGTTGGGATCAGCTGGAGCACCACCCCTTTTTTTCTCTTGCGTTTGCAATGTCATTAAAGTCCCCTATAAGTAACCAATCATTATCAAGCTGGAGTTGTTGCTCAAAGTCAAAGAGATTATTCCAGAGATCATGCATGTCTTTCATGTTCACGCGGACTTGCATACACCGCCGACAAAAACCAGCTTTTATAATTATCCTCTTGAATCTGAACATGGATAACTTGCTTTTCTTTGTGAATCTCCTGAATAGAAAGGTTGTTCTTGTTCCATAAGATCCATATTCCTCCCGAGAAACCTACAGCTTCGCTAACGATGCTATTATGAAAACCCATCTTGCGGATTATCAAACGAGCTCTATCTCCGCTACAACGAGGCTCTTGGATAATAACAATGTCTGGTTTGTTTACATCCACCATGCTACGGAAAGCTCTTCTAAACTCCTTTCCCATAGCCCCTCTCACATTCCAAGAGCAGATAATCATTGAGGAAGATTTGAGAGGTGGTTTTCAAAACCTATATTCTCAGGTTGATTGTTAACCTGCTGTCCTTCTTGGGGGTCTTCCGGATTAGTGTCTATCTCCATCAAGGCTTCGGGGTGTTGTGTAGGATGATAAACGGTGTTGATGGTTCCCTTACTTTTTTGGAGGACAGTGAGTTCCTCACGAGTAGGAATGTGGACACACGTGATTAAATCATCCAAAGAGCCTTTGCCTTGCTTTTGAAGAATCTTCATGGAATGTAGGATTTCCTTTTCTTTCTCTTTCATAGCTTGTCGTGTGGAATCATCCTTTATCTGGGTTGTAAGTTGTGTATCTTGGGTACCGCTTTTAGATGAGGACCCCATACCTACTGAGGGAGCTTTGGGAGGACTCTTTTTAACTGACATATTTGGGGAGTAGGTTTTAGTCCCTCTTTGTTGACTATTTTTTCCAGCCATAGGGTTACGTACCCTTATTACATTTTTCTGCATGGACCTGGGCCCCACTATTGATGGCTTTTCTTTAAGACCCCTAGGCTCTTGATCATTATTACATGTAGCTTGATTCTTACCACTATTGTCATCAGATAGAACTTCATAGCGTGACCCCATGTATTTCGCATTCTGTGTGCTATTAATTTGCTTGCGGTTGACTTTTCCCTTAAATTTCGGTGGTCGTTGCACCAACATCCATGGCCCAAAATGGGAAGATTCGATTCCACTATTGTTGGGATTTTCTACAGGAGAGCTTTCTTCTTTATTTGTAATCACCACCGAATCCGGGGATTCCTTTTCTGTTTGCTGAATTTCCGCTTCTGGAGCACTTCCCTCCACCGGTAACGTATTCCGGTCACCTTTGTTTATTTCCGTCCCCGGTGATAACACCGGACTCCCGGCTGCGTTCAAACCATCAAGGCCTTGGAGGGTATTATCTTTTTCAGAACGTTGTTCAATCCTGTGGCCATATTTTCCACAGTTATAGCAAATTAAGTGCAGTCCTTCGTACTCTAAATTCAACTCCGTACCAAAAGCCTTCACCTTGGGGACTAACCTCTTTTGAAGATCTATTTCGACGCATATTCGAGCATACTTTGCTCTACTGTGTATTGAAGTAGTATGATCTACTTTCAGCATGGTGCCTATTTTGCTTCCCACACGACGAAGAAAATTAATGTTGTAGAGTTCCATGTCAAGATTTGGGATCGTGACCCACACTGCAACCTTTGTAACCTTATGCTCCCCGTGCATAAATAAGGGTCTCCACCTTTGAACGATCAGATAATGATCAGCCACCTTCCATGGTCCTTCGAAAAAGGCGTGCTTGTAATCCGCTTCCGCGTTAAATTGCACCGGAAAATACCCTTTAGGCAGCTCTATGATCTTGATCGCGCCCTCTTTCAGCCAACTTTGTTGTAATTTGCTTTCCAAAATTCGAGGGTTAATTCTCTTACCCAACACATTGACAATCAAAGAGTTCTTCCAAGGTTTGCACCACTTTTCATATTCTTCTTTTGACACCTTTATTTCAGGGCAAGGATCAAATGGCTTCTCATCCTCCATATCGGAAGGCTCCTTATACCATATGTTCTCCACTAGATCCTCGTCATCTTCATGCATTTCCCAGTCCGTGCCAAATTCCATGGTCTTCGGGAGGGAGTCTTTATAAGAGACCTGAGGAGATTGATCATTCGATCTTTCTTTTGAGGCATCTTCATGTGCATCCTCCATAGGGGTGGAGTCTGAGTCTCCCTCATTAGACGTTTTAATCTTTTTGATACTCCTGTCTTTCAAATCCTCTTCTTGAACAGAAGATTCATCACTGTTGTTCTCAGGGGGAAGAAACCCTAGCAGAGGGTTTGACATTTTTGTGCTTTATTCCTTTCTGCAAAATTACTTTATTTAATCTCTTATTTATGTCTTTCTTAAGGTATTCATTCCATTGGACGAGAAACTTATCTCATTCATAGTTGTATTATATTATCTCTTGAGGTAAGTTTGGCTTGAGAAAAATTAACTATAATTCATTACCCGGAAATCACCACCTTAAAATCCTACAAATATTAGCAATGGTTTAAAAACCTCAAATTTTAAGGACTTTGAACTTGTAGAATCATATCATATTTGATTAAAAAAAAAGGTACATGTCATTTTTTGTAAGAGTCACATAGAGTGAGAAAACAAACACGATTTAGACTAGATAGGAAAGGTGATAGCAAAACATTTGAAGATGATAGTATAAACTTTATATCAAAATTCGTGGTTGAAAGACTTCAGAGATTTAGAATAAATGAACGATTTTAATGTCCACTTGTTTCAAAATAAGTGGACATATCCACCTATTTTTTGACCTCCTACAGTAGGTAAACACAACCTGGTAAATATGTAATTTTTGCTTAGTATGAGGCTAAAGACAACTAAAGTAAAGCTACTTTCCCAAGACTCAGAGCCCAGACACCCCCTTGTCTCAAGCCTAAGTGACTTAATGCAATTTCAGCTTAATGTAATCATTGTTCATTACTCTCTATTATTATTAATGTTATTATTTCTTTAATTATTAATATTAATGAAACCGAATATTTATTTTATGTGCCAAAGTGCATTATTTTTTAATAATTTTTTGCACTTTTTTGCGTCTCAAGAATTAATTAGCCTTAGATATAGATAATTATATATTTAATAGTAATATTTATTCCATATTTACCATTCTTAATGTACCAATTTTATATGCTTCCAGTAAAATATCCTCACCAAGATATAATAAATACAGCGTACTAATTTCCAATTTCCAATATAGTTATTAAACCAATTTCCTAAACACATGTTTACTTAATTAACCGATTACATAAATTGCAATTACATTATTGTTTCTAAAAAAATTCATAAATTTATATAAATCCATTCCATTATTTAATAATCGACTAGTTTCAATAATTCATTACTAATTTCCACTTGGGCACCAAAATAAATCGATTATTAATTTTCAGTTTTTATTAATAATTATTTCAACACACGGCCTTCAAAAAAATAATTTTATCTGTACCTATTTAAACTAAAAAATAAACAAAAATAATGGTAGAGGCCCACACGAGTTATTAAAAAACACGGCCCACACACACTAACTTAAGACAAAAAAAAAATGTTCCCCACCAAAACATATAGTACTCCAGCACACACAACATAAATACAGCCAATGATAACAACCCAATCAGGTAACTCTTTGTAATATAAGCATTGATTAAAAATTTTTAATCACAACCATCCAAAAAACAGGTGGATGTGTCCACTTGTTTCAAAACAAGTGGACATTAAAACTCAACAAAATAAATAGAAAGGAATTGACAATTTGAGGCTTAAGGATCTTTTTGATATAACATCTATTTGCTTTTGCTGCACACTTTGATTTTATCAACTTAGAGGTATCGAAGAAACTTTTGATCGACACTAAGTTAAAAAATTTTAGGATATTTTTGAATTTAGATACCCCTAATATTACCAATTATGATTTGGATTATTAGACTGAGAGACTTTGATGATAGTATCCTCCAATAAATGTAAGTATTGAGGTAGAAAGTCCCAACATCACATTTAGTTAGTGGTGAAATTATTTTCATACAATCGGAGTTTGTCGTGTGCTTAACGACCTGATAATCTTCTCAAGTAAGATTATAGAACACGACTTGGATGGGGTAAATATAGGAATAAAAAAATTTTGTTTGCATTTGTCACAATTATAATTACAAAGTTCTTCTAAATGGTGAACTGGAAAATTGGAACATGTCTACTTCAGAAATGCAGACTGGCAATATTCTAACTATTTCTCAGCATCTCCAGCTTATCAAACCTTTCACTAAAGAGGAGATTAAGGACAACATGTTCTCTATTCATAATGATGCCAGTCTAGGTCCTCATGGTTATGGTGCAGCCTTCTTTAAGGCAACTTGGAATCAGATTGGAGAGGAATATTGTAAAGCCATTCAAGATTTCTTCAAAACTGGTAAACTTCTTAAAGAGGTTAATAAAACTACTCTAGTTTTGATTCCAAAAATTGATTGTCCAACTAATACTAAAGATTTCAGACTTATTGCTTGTTGCAATACTTTGTACAAATGTATATCAAAGCTACTTTGTAGTTGATTAAAAAGTGTGCTGCCTCATTTAGTGCATGACAATCAAACAACTTTTATTCAAGATAGGAGCATCATGTGAATTCAATGCTCCTAATTATGTGGATTATGTTTTGATGATGACAAAATAATTAACAAATCATGCCTTGAAGATATTGCAACATCAACATCAACAAGAAGTCAAGAAAAGAAGACAAGTGCCCAATCATTCTCAATCAAATATTAATTGTAAATTTCTAATTTATGTTGAGAGTGGTTGAGAGTGGGTAGAAATAGTTAGTCTCTTCTAGGAATAAATTTTTATATGTTTATTAAGTTGAGATTGACCAAAAATTAATACTTGAGAGGAAAAATAAAATTGAAAAATAATTTTTCCCATATCTGATCAAAATACTCGAGTATTTTGAAAAAGACTCGAGTATACACTCGAGTATTTGTGCCAGGTCAGCAATTATGACCGTTAGTCTTGTTCGTGCACCAATTCACTCGTGACCGACCAAAAAGACTCGAGTATTTACCAAAAGACTCGAGTATTTTTGTCCAGTCAGCAAAAATGAACGTTGGAGAAACTCAAAAACCCAATTGAGGGCATTTGAGTCTCATCCAACCCAAGAGAGCAATTCAGAACCTAATTGTAAAATTTCTCTTTGAATTTGTGCAAGAACAAACAAGACAACAACACATTATTGATCAGAAGCTTTCATAATTTCCTTTTCTCAAGTGTTAATTCCCAAAAAGCTCAACTTCTCAATCATATTGTCATTTTATTCCAAGTTGAGTTTTAGGCCTCAATTCTTACATTGAGCTGTGCTTATTTGTGCTAATCCATTGTGAGATTAGTAATACACATACAAAAAGCTTGATTATTCAAAGTCTTGGATTGTTCCCAAGCAAACCCTAAGTGGCTTAGGGTGTTGGAAGTCTTGAGAGGTTCTCAAGCACAAGACTAGGAGGTTCCTAGCCCGGTGGAGTTTCTTGAAGGGAGTTCAAGGAAGCTTTGTGAAGAGTTCTTCAATCACCGGAATCAAATTGGGGTAGAAATCAAGAGTTTGGTACACTCTTGAAAGGGTTAGGTTGAGTGAGGCCATTCTCAAGCAATCCTTTGTAATTTCTAACAATTTGATTATTAGTAGAAACTCCTAAGTGATTAGGAGGACTGGATGTAGCTCATTGTTGGAGTGAACCAGGATAAAATTGCTTGAGTGTTGGTTTATTGCTTTTAATCTACTTTCTAGCTCAATAGACTTAAGTCATTTCAATCAATTAGGATTTATACAATTAGGTAGCAAGTTCAAGGAATCTTTGTGTTTAAAAGTTATTTAGATTGCTTGCTATTCTGTTGGATAAGTTCCTGTTTATTATTGAATTGATTTGAGTTAAATTGCTGAATTTTCGTTTCTGGTTTTTCCCATATCTGATAGGAAAAACTCGAGTATTTCATAAAAGACTCGAGTTGTTCATCACTGAAAAACTCGAGTATTTCACAAAAGACTCGAGTATTTTGTGTCTGATTGCAGAAAATTCAGTCTTAGCTCCATTCTTCAATTATCAATCGAAATATTTGGTATTAGTGATTCAAAATACTATTCACCCCCCCTCTAGTATTTGCTTAGCCCGCTTGTTGGTTTCCAACAAGTGGTATCAGAGCTCGGTCGAAAGATCGAGTGTAACAACTTTTTCGAAAAAGATCCTTTTGGAAACTTAATGGGCTCTGGCAATAACTTTGGTGGAGAAGGAGCTTCAATAAACCGTCCTCCACTATTTAATGGTGAAGGATATGTTTATTGGAAAACTCGCATGAAAGTTTTTATTGAAGCAATTGATATGGATATTTGGGATGCAATTGAAAATGGTCCTTTCATTCCCAAAAAGAAAATAAATGATGAAATTGTTGAAATTCCAAGGAGTAGTTGGAATGATGATGAAAAGAGAAAAGTCTCATTTGATTTAAAAGCTAAAAACATCATCTTTTCGGCTCTATCCCATGATGAATTTTATAGAGTTTCCCAATGTAAATCGGCAAAAGAAATGTGGGATACTTTGCAAGTCACACATGAGGGAACAAGTGAGGTTAGAGATGCAAGATTGAATTCTCTAACTCACGAATATGAATTGTTCCACATGTTGCCAAATGAAACCATTAGTGACTTGCAAAAGCGATTCTCTCACATTGTTAATCATTTGATTTCCTTGGGAAAAGTATTTCGCAATGGTGAAACTACTAACAAAATTCTAAGATGTCTTGATAGGAGTTGGCAACCCAAGGTAACCGCCATCAAGGAATCAAGAGACATAAATAGCATGGACTTAGCCACTTTGTTTGGCAAACTCCAAGAGCATGAGATGGAGCTTACAAGACTTGGGATGCATGAGGAATCGGACAAAAAGAAAAAGAGCATAGCACTCAAAGCTTCAACCAAAGCTACAAAAGAAGTTGAAGAATGCTCTACAAGTGGAGATTCCGATGGTGAACCAAATCAAGAAGAATTTGGGATGTTTGTGAAAAGATTCAACAAATTTTTCAAAGGGAAGAAAGGTGGATCTTCATCCAATTTCAAGAGAACCAAAGACTCCAAACAAAGAGAAAAGAGTACCAATGATGGAGTTAAGTGTCATGAATGTGGAGGGGTTGGTCACATAAGAATGGAATGTGCCACATTCTTGAAGAAGAATGACAAGAAGACCCAAGAGACCAAAGGGAAGCGTGCATACATTGTTTGGGATGCACCGGAGAAGAGTTATGAATCATCTTCAAGTAGTTCCAGTGATGAAAATGCAAACCTTTGTCTCATGGCCAAGAACAATCATGAGTCCTCATCAAGAGCTAATCATGGCATGAGTGAAAGTGATGATGAGGTAACCTCTAGCTCTTCTTGTTCATCTTCAAACTCCATTTCATATGATGATTTGCAAGAAGCCTACAATGAAATGTTAATTCAATTTAAAAGGCTTGCTAAAATTAATAAGGAAAAAGGAAAGAAAATTTTGGAGTTTCAACATGAAATTGATGAATTGCAAAAATCTATAAATGAGTTGAAACTTCAAAATGAATCCTTGGAACTTATTAATTCTAGTCATCAAAGTGATTGTGCAAATCATGAGGAGATTATCACTCCATGTGAGAGATGTGATGAACTTGAAAAAGAAGTGAAAGAGTTGAAAAACAAACTCACAATCTCACATAGTGATAGAAACCTCAACCGGTTGTTGAACTCTCAAAGACATAATCACAACAAAACCGGTTTAGGATATGTTCATAAAACGAACAAAAAGTACAAGGTGGTTGGAACATTTTCTAAGAAAAATTCATCAAAGAGACCAACTTGTACTTATTGTGGAAAGGTTGGACATATCAACATTGAGTGCCACATTAAGAAGTTTGAAATGAAAAAGGGCACTTATATGTGGATTAAGAAGGGAGAAAGTCCCAACACTAACCCTAAGGGACCCAACATTGTTTGGGTACCCAAAGTGAACAAGTGATTTCATTTTGTAGGTGTGTCTTCGAACGGGAAAACAATTGTGGTATCTTGATAGTGGATGTTCGAAGCACATGACGGGAGATAAGCGGCACTTCATTGAGCTTACTCCAAAGGAAAAGGGTTATGTCACTTATGGGGACAACAACAAAGGCAAAATCCTTGGTATTGGTAAAATCGGAAACTCTTCAAACTTGATTATTGATAATGTGCTCTATGTTCAAGGATTAGAACATAATCTCTTGAGCATAAGCCAATTATGTGATGTTGGTAATCATGTAGTTTTTACCTCTACCCATTGCCTCATTAAAAGTGACAAAGATGAATCAATCAAATTTGTTGGTAGAAGGTCAAATAATACTTACTTAGTTGATTTGAACAAAGTCACTTCTTTGGTCTCTACTTGTTTAGTGAGCAAAGAAAATGACACTTGGTTATGGCATCGTAGGACCGCTCATATAAATGTAAACCAATTGAAGAAAATTCAATCTAAAGATCTAGTAGTTGGTTTACCAAAGCTAAATTTTTCTATTGAAGGTGTTTGTTCCCCTTGCAAGAAATGTAAACAAACTAAAAACACCTTTGGATCAAAAATGGTGATGTCCACATCAAGGCCATTAGAAATGCTTCATATGGACTTGTTTGGACCATCACAAGTAAAAAGCTTTGGTGGCAACTATTATGCATTGGTGATTGTTGATGACTTCTCTAGGTTTACTTGGACTTTATTTTTAACTACTAAGAGTGAGACCTACAAATCTTTTAAACATCATGTCAAACTTTTGCAAAACCAAGTGAATCAAAAAGTAATTATTATTCGTACCGATCATGGTGGTGAATTCGAAAACCACAAATTTGATAGATTTTGTGCTAAAAATGGTATTGAGCATCAATTCTCCGCACCAAGGACTCCGGAACAAAACGGAGTGGTAGAGCGGAAAAATAGGGTGCTAGAGGAACTTGCTAGAACCATGTTAAATGATTCTCAAGTACCTCAATATTTTTGGGCCGATGCCGTCAATACGGCTTGTTATGTTTTAAATCGTATTTTGATAAGGCCCTCTTTGGATAAAACCCCCTATGAACTTTACAAGGGAAGAAAGCCAAATATATCTCATTTTCATGTCTTCGGATGCCAAGTTTTTGTTTTAAATAATGGAAAAGAACACCTTGGCAAGTTTGATTCCAAATCCGATGAAGGCATATTTTTAGGCTATTCTTCTCATAGTAAAGCTTATAGAATTTTCAATAAAAGAACTTTAACTATTGAGGAATCAATTCATGTGGTTTTTAATGAGTCTTCAAAAGAAGATAGTGTTTTATGTGATGCTAGTGAAGATGGCATTGACTTTTCAAAAGAAGAAAAAGAGAGAGAGAAATCAAAAGTTGATGAAGGAGAAGTAAGGGAAGAACTTCCTCCAACTTGGAAATCGGTCAAGGCTCATCCTATAGACAAAGTCATAGGAGATATGTCAAAGGGAGTACTTACTCGTAGGTCTATTCAAAACATTTGCCACTATGTCTCATTTGTTTCTCAAATTGAACCCGATTCAATTAAAAAGGCCATTGAGGATGATCATTGGGTTCTTGCTATGCAAGAAGAATTAAACCAATTTGAAAGAAATGAAGTTTGGGATCTAGTCCCTAAACCCGATGATCATACCATAATTGGTACTAAATGGGTTTATAGAAACAAACTTGATGAATCCGGGTTGATTATAAGAAACAAAGCTAGACTAGTAGCTCAAGGGTACAACCAAGAGGAAGGTATCGATTATGATGAGACCTTTGCTCCGGTTGCACGTCTTGAAGCAATCCGAATTTCACTTGCTTATGCTTCAATCATGAAATTCACTTTATATCAAATGGATGTTAAAAGTGCTTTCTTGAATGGGTTTATAAATGAAGAAGTGTATGTCAAACAACCCCCCGGTTTTGAAAATAGTGAATTTCCAAACCATGTTTATAAATTGAAAAAGGCACTCTATGGATTGAAACAAGCTCCTAGAGCTTGGTATGATCGATTGAGTTCCTTTCTATTAGAAAACAAGTTTCAAAGAGGGAAGGTTGATAATACATTATTTATTTATAAAACCAAGGATGACATTTTGTTAGTACAAATCTATGTTGATGATATCATTTTCGGTGCTACTAACGTGTCTCTTTGTAGAAAGTTTTCAAATTTGATGAAAAAGGAATTTGAAATGTCAATGATGGGAGAACTCAAGTTCTTCCTAGGCTTACAAATAAAGCAAGTCAAGGAGGGGATATTTGTGCATCAAGGGAAATATTGCAAAGAGCTCCTTGAAAAATTCGGATTGGACAAGTGCAAGGAAGCCTACACTCCAATGAGCACATCATGCTACCTAGACAAGGATGAACAAGGTACATCGGTTGATGTTAGTAAGTATAGGGGTATGATAGGTAGTCTCCTATATCTCACTGCATCTAGACCGGATATTATGTTTAGTGTATGCATGTGTGCTAGATTTCAAGCTAATCCTAAAGAATCTCACCTATTCGCAGTTAAACATATATTTAAGTATCTAAAAGGAACAATTAACACTGGTTTATGGTATCCTGCTGATGCCAATCTTAGTCTAGTTGGTTACTCGGATTCCGACTTCGCCGGATGCAAGCTTGATCGCAAAAGCACCAGTGGTACTTGCCATCTCTTGGGAAGTTCATTGGTGTCATGGTTTTCTAAAAAGCAAGCTTGTGTCGCTCTTTCTACCGCCGAAGCGGAATATATCGCAGCCGGTAGTTGTTGTGCTCAACTGTTATGGATGAAACAACAATTATCGGATTTTGGTTTGAAACTTGAAAATATTCCGATTAGATGCGATAACACGAGTGCAATCAATTTGACTAAGAATCCGGTGTATCACTCAAGAACTAAACACATTGAAATAAGACATCATTTTTTAAGAGATCATGTACAAAAGGGTGATTGCACAATTGAATTTGTTAGTACCACAAATCAATTAGCCGACATTTTTACAAAACCTCTACCAAGGGACACCTTTTATCATATTAGGAGAGAACTTGGTATTTTAGATGAAGCTAATATAGGCTAATTGCATTGTGTGTCATTTTTGGAAAATCACCATATTAGTCTTACTCTAATGTGTTATTGATTCTTAGTTAAATTGTCCGTGATGATATTTGAAATTGTATATGTTAATTGTGTGTGATTCTATACTGTATTCCAAGTTGGTAGTGAAGCATTTGTGTTTGATTTGTGTTTGGTCTTTTAAAACTGAGTTTTTACTTTCTGTTCTGTCAAAATACTCGAGTTTTTCCAAAAACACTCGAGTATTTTAATTCAAAATTAAATCAGTTTTAAATTGAAAAAGTTTTTAATCAGGGTCTGATAAAAATACTCGAGTGAGTCTTTATTAAAATACTCGAGTGTTTTTCAAAACACTCGAGTCTTTCGAAACCCCCAATTTTTGAACTTTCAGACCAAACTCGAGTATTTTCCAAAAAAAACTCGAGTATTTTGAGTTTTCCTGAAATTTGAACTTTCGGACCAAACTCGAGTATATCCTAAAGAACAACTCTAGTATTTATGAATATATTAGAGTATTTTGAACTGTTTATATATACTCTCAGACTCAAGTTTTTTTTTTGCGACCCTCTTCTCTCTCGGTTTTCTCATATCTCTCTCCTCAAAACTCAGATTTTCCTCAAAGTTTTGTCAAATCTTACTAGTTTTTCATCCTCTAAACTCTTCTCTCGGTTTTATTCTCCTCCAGATGCTCCAGCTCCTTCGATGTTTTGATGATGTTGACCTTTGGATTTTATCTTAGTTTTCATTCTGTTTTTATCATATTGGTCTTTGTTACATTTTCGGTATTTTGAGAACTTGGTGTTTTGAGACTTTGGGTTTATTATTGCACCTTTAATTTGGACCTTTTATGATGTTTTTATGTTAATGAATTTGGTTTTCATTATGATGTTTGTGCAAAGCTTCAGGGGGAGCTCTTTATATTTATTATTAAGTCTATTTTTTTTGCATAGTTGGTTATGGGGTTTTCCGATTATGCACCTCTCCTCCCTTGATCTTTTTCTAAATTGTTACATCTTTTTGGCGTATGACAAAAAGGGGGAGAGATATTACACTTGTCTTGTCTTGATATTGTTGCACCTAAAATCTCTAATTATGGTATATACTCTGATAATTGTTAAATTCTCTAATACCATAGGCTTGGTGCTAAAATTAAATTGTCATAACATCTTGCTCAAGCTGAATTTTTAGATAGGTGAAAAGTATCATATAGTGAGGGGGAGTTGCATCTCCAAGTGGATCAAGCTTAACAAATGGATCAAGTGTTAATTATTTTGTCATCACCAAAAAGGGGGAGATTGTGAATTCAATGCTCCTAATTATGTGGATTATGTTTTGATGATGACAAAATAATTAACAAATCATGCCTTGAAGATATTGCAACATCAACATCAACAAGAAGTCAAGAAAAGAAGACAAGTGCCCAATCATTCTCAATCAAATATTAATTGTAAATTTCTAATTTATGTTGAGAGTGATTGAGAGTGGGTAGAAATAGTTAGTCTCTTCTAGGAATAAATTTTTATATGTTTATTAAGTTGAGATTGACCAAAAATTAATACTTGAGAGGAAAAATAAAATTGAAAAATAATTTTTCCCATATCTGATCAAAATACTCGAGTATTTTGAAAAAGACTCGAGTATACACTCGAGTATTTGTAGAAAAACTCGAGTATTTGTGCCAGGTCAGCAATTATGACCGTTAGTCTTGTTCGTGCACCAATTCACTCGTGACCGACCAAAAAGACTCGAGTATTTACCAAAAGACTCGAGTATTTTTGTCCAGTCAGCAAAAATGAACGTTGGAGAAACTCAAAAACCCAATTGAGGGCATTTGAGTCTCATCCAACCCAAGAGAGCAATTCAGAACCTAATTGTAAAATTTCTCTTTGAATTTGTGCAAGAACAAACAAGACAACAACACATTATTGATCAGAAGCTTTCATAATTTCCTTTTCTCAAGTGTTAATTCCCAAAAAGCTCAACTTCTCAATCATATTGTCATTTTATTCCAAGTTGAGTTTTAGGCCTCAATTCTTACATTGAGTTGTGCTTATTTGTGCTAATCCATTGTGAGATTAGTAATACACATACAAAAAGCTTGATTATTCAAAGTCTTGGATTGTTCCCAAGCAAACCCTAAGTGGCTTAGGGTGTTGGAAGTCTTGAGAGGTTCTCAAGCACAAGACTAGGAGGTTCCTAGCCCGGTGGAGTTTCTTGAAGGGAGTTCAAGGAAGCTTTGTGAAGAGTTCTTCAATCACCGGAATCAAATTGGGGTAGAAATCAAGAGTTTGGTACACTCTTGAAAGGGTTAGGTTGAGTGAGGCCATTCTCAAGCAATCCTTTGTAATTTCTAACAATTTGATTATTAGTAGAAACTCCTAAGTGATTAGGAGGACTGGATGTAGCTCATTGTTGGAGTGAACCAGGATAAAATTGCTTGAGTGTTGGTTTATTGCTTTTAATCTACTTTCTAGCTCAATAGACTTAAGTCATTTCAATCAATTAGGATTTATACAATTAGGTAGCAAGTTCAAGGAATCTTTGTGTTTAAAAGTTATTTAGATTGCTTGCTATTCTGTTGGATAAGTTTCTGTTTATTATTGAATTGATTTGAGTTAAATTGCTGAATTTTCGTTTCTGGTTTTTCCCATATCTGATAGGAAAAACTCGAGTATTTCATAAAAGACTCGAGTTGTTCATCACTGAAAAACTCGAGTATTTCACAAAAGACTCGAGTATTTTGTGTCTGATTGCAGAAAATTCAGTCTTAGCTCCATTCTTCAATTATCAATCGAAATATTTGGTATTAGTGATTCAAAATACTATTCACCCCCCTCTAGTATTTGCTTAGCCCGCTTGTTGGTTTCCAACACATCATTCATAATATTCTCATCACTCAAGATCTGTTGAGATTGTACAATAGAAAGAAGATATATCCTAGAGTGTTGATGAAAATTGATATTAAAAAAGCCTATGACATGCTTGATTGGTCTTTCATTGAGAATATGCTGATTGGTTTAAATTTCCCCTCAAAATTCATAAGTTGGATTATGGGTTGCATCACGTCTGCATGTTTTTCTTTATCTTTGAATGGTAGACAGTTTGGTCATTTTCAAAATAGCAGGGCCATTAGGCAAGGAGATCTAGTGTCTCCTCTTATTTTTGTTCTTGCTATGGAAATGCTTACCATAAAACTTCTCTCAGCTGCTTCTGATAATCACTTCAGGTTTCACCCTCAATGTAAAGATCTTGGTTTAGTCAACTTGACCATTGCAGATGATTTAATGCTTTTCTGCAAAGGCTCTTATGACAGTGTTGAAATTCTGGTCAATACCTTCGTTGAGTTCTCTAACTCATCTGGTTTGTTTGCTAGTCAAGAGAAATCTTGTATCTACATGGCAGGGGTCAATGACAGGGTGCAACAAGAACTTTTGAATCTGACAGGTTTCAAAAAAGGTATTTTCCCTTTTAAATACCTTGGTCTTCCAATTTCAGCTAGGAAATGGTCCATATTAACTTGTCAGACATTGGTTGAGAAGCTCACTAAAAGGATGAACACCTGGACTAGTAGAAATCTCTCTTATCAAGGAAAGTGTCAATTAATTAATTATGTTCTTCTGTCCCTGCATACTTATTGGTCTTTTGTTTTTATAATTCCTAAAGCTGTTTCAAGCAAATTGAAAAGCACTGCAGGGATTTCCTTTGGGGCATTAACCAAAATGTTAATGTTGTTTCAGTTGTTTCTTGGAATAGAGTTTGTCTGAGGAAGATTCATGGTGGCCTGAACTTTAAAAACTATCATGTTTGGAACAGGGCTGCTATTGGTAAACAACTCTGGCAAATCATCTCAAAGAAGGACAGTTTGTGCCTTTGTGGGTGAAGTGGATCAATGGAATTTATTTAAAAAGCACTGACATCTGGTCTTGCTATCTCAGAAGTAGAGACAGTTGGCAATGGAAAGAAATTCTTAAAATTAGAGACATGTTCAGAAGTGGCTATGCTAATGATCAATGACAAAATTTTGCTGATGGTAGTTATAATGTTCAGAGTGGCTATAATTGGTTGATTGGCCCTCAAGATAAGTTTGCTCATCATACTTTAAAGATAGAATTGGTTTGGTTGATTAGTGTGGAACTCTGTTTCCATTCCTAAACATTACTTTGTTACGGGGGTTGTGATGCTGAATAGGATGGAGATTAAAGATAGAATTAGTAGATTCAGTAATATGAATGAGATGTGCAGCCTCTGTCATGTACACAATAAAACAAGAGATCATCTTTTTTTTAGTGCGCTTGGAGTAAAACTAGCTTGCAATTAGATTGGTCTTGATGTGGGGCAAACTAAATTTTCAAATTGGACTCAATGGATTAATCATGCTTTTAGAACAAATAGGACAAGAAGGAAAATAATTCAAGCAACCACTATTTATCATATTTGGTTGGAGAGAAATAGAAGGATTTTCCAAGACAAGGAGCTTCATGAAGATCAAGTTTTTCTTTTCCTTAGAAGAGAATTAGCTATTAGATTTAATTATTGTTTGCCTAGATTATCTGATTGGTGTAATGCTGGTTTAGTTATTAGAATCCAAAATGAATTGTAACAGGTCTCTGGATCTGCAGTTGTCTTTTTTTCCTTGGGATTGCTTGGTAGCTTGAACCTTACATAGTAGGTGGCAAATTGTTATACCAAACAGCCATGTCTTTTGTTTTGATTTTTGAAAATTTGCTTGTGGAATGAAGTATTTTCTTCTAAAAAAAACTCATGAAAAAATGCTCTTATGGTCCTATGTAGGGAGGCAGTGCCATACACATCAATTTCACACACATGTAGGCATATTGCTAAATATTGCAAACCAATATATATGCAAATCAAACGGATAGTATAGTTTGGCTAAAATACTAAAATTAAACCAGTATGTTGCAGAAATAGAGACGCTTAAATTCAAGCATATGCTCATAGTTATGTGACAAAACTTGACACTTATGGGTCATTTAAAACATATTTAATGGGGCATACAACATATTTCAACTGCTAAGCTATTGCTCAAAAATTTGAGTTGCAAGTTACATGTCACGATAGATCGTTATATCTAAGTTTTTAATTTGGATATGATTGTGAGGATGTAAGGATGGGATAGAAGGGACTTGGATGCATGGTCGGACCTAACATCATCATAGCCCTAACTGAAAGAAAAATGAGAGGTCTTATTTTATTAAAAGAAAGTTATATTATATTTTGGCTTATTTATGCTTTTGGTTCCTGTAAGTTCAACGTGTTTTGGTTTTAATCCCTATAAGTTATTTTGACCGGGACTGGTCCTTAATTTTTCAAACATTTTGGTTTTGGTCCCATCAACAAATAACAGTTTTTTCATAATGAAATGGATCAAAACCAAAATGTTTGAAAAATTAAAGACCAGTCACGATTAAAATAACTTTTAGGGACTAAAATCAAAACACGCTAAACTTTTAGAAATCAAAACCATAAATAAGCCTTATATTTAAGAAATTTTTTCAACATTTTCTTTATAATATAACTTTTCAAAATATTCTTAATATTCGTAAGTATATAACATTTAAAGCAACCAACAATACCTTACATAAATTACAAAACATAATAACTAAATGATATGATATCATCTCGAAAAAATAAACAAAATAACAAAACGGATACATTAAGTAATGAATTAAGCTTATTATCATAGAAATATAACTAATTGTATTAAAGTTTTAAATTAAAAAATATATATATATATATATATCCATATTTGTATCAAAGTTTTCTTTTTTAATTTCGTATAAGAGGAAGAATGTGGATGGATGATTGGGAGAGAATATTTAAGATTTTCTCTGTATTTGAAATCACATATTTAAAAATGTTATTATTTACTATTTAAAAAGAATGTTTTTATTTATTATTATTAATATTATCAGTACTTATTTATTATTAAGATGATATAAAGTAAAAAGACAAAAAGAATGGGTCTACATAGTCTGAAGTTGAGTCTTTTATTTTATATACTCAACTTAAGACTCTCTACTAAATTTTGAAGAACAGCACAGTCTTATAGAAACTTTGATGTTGTTAAGACTCTCCACCAAATTCTCTCGAGAATCTGTTGTGGTTGCCATAAGTAAGGTATGCTTGGGGTATCCACATTAGCATTCTGCTATAAGACTTCACTTCAAATATTTCATATATCCACCACAACAATTAAGACTTATTAGACTCACGACACTTATGCATCGACATTATATCATGTACTTTTAGATTCAATTTCATTTTAATAATGTTTTTGAAATGTAATTTCAATAATATTAATTGTCTACTATTTCTAAGAATAATCTAAAAATATTTATAAATTTCCAAAAACTATATTTGCATTCAAATAATATTTAAAAATTTAATATTCAATTTTTGTGTTAAAAAGTGTGCCATAATTATTTTTATAAGGAAAAAAATATTACAACAATAATTTTAATATATAGCTCTATGTTTTTTCAATAACTTCACCAGATAGATTCTCTAAAAAGTCTGCTATATTTGTACTCAGCTATGACTAGGGTGGAAAAACCCTCCCTTTGTAAAATGAGAAGGGAAAAAAAAAACGGTCCAAGGATAAAATGACATAATAATTTATAGGGAAGTAGTACCATGAATGATACATCTTCAATGTCTCACAGCATTTAAAACAATCAAGCCTAGATGATTAAAAAAAAATCAAGCCTAGTAACCCTAATTCTCATTTTTGTTTAGATATCGTTAATAAGTGTTTTAAGGATATTTGTTAAAATTATTAAAAGTAAAAAAATATAATAAGTCAACATTATTTGTTTTTTGAAAATCTCAAAATCTATATTTTTCAATATTTGTTTATTATACTTGATTGTTCAACAAATACCCTAAAAACACTTATTAATATTTGACTTTATTTTATCAGTAGGACCAATTCCATGTATATGCCTTTCAAGCTCTCTAGAAATGACTTAAAGAAAAGAAAAGAAAAAAAAACTAAAACTCGCCTCTAGTTCTCTACGTCAACTATGCAGACTATAGAGCAAGGAAAACTGAAAAAGTAAGCGCACACATACAAACCATTTGCAAAAATTAAAACTAGTATATAGCGCTGCGTGCTAAAATTAACATTAAGGAAAAAATGGATGCAAAATTAATTAAATCAAAGAAGTTCGAAAGGAAAACAGCAATTTGAAATTTTTTTAATGTTATTTTAGAATGAATAGCTTACTGCCTCTAACATTTATGACTAATCAAATTTTCAGTTTGTAACGACAAATCCACATATTGCAAAAAATTGGTGATCCGAAATAATTATTGTATCAAAATAAAGTTTTAAGTGGTAATGACTAATGAGTTTGATTCTCCTCAAACTTGATCCGAAGTTAGAGGTTATTCTCCTCTTGTGAAAAAAAAAAGAAAAAGAAAAGTCATGCATAAAGCTAAAAGAATTTTGATAATATTTTTCGGATCTAATGTGACTTCTAGACATTAAAAACGTGCATCTCCAATCAAACACTATTATATATTTGTGAAACCAAATGCTGTGATTATAGAGCTCCTTATGAAATGGAGGTCTCACATGCAAAGTTGAGAAAATGGAGGCTAACCAGATATGCCACATGTCTTTATGTCATAATTTATTTATTTTTAAATTTTAATTTTAATTAAAATTTTGGAAATATGCATCTGCTAGATTGAAACGAAAAGATACATCTGCTAAATTGAAACCAAAAGATGCACTTATTCATATTCAGAGGAAGTATCCACCTAAATTGAAGTGCTGAATTCCAAAATGCTCAGTATCTTTCTTAGTCTCTAATCAGTTGTGATCATTCATACTACTTACACAAAATGGGAAATCAAATAACCAAAGAAGGAAACAAAGACACCAGTGAAGAAGTATCTGGCAAAGATGTATCAAATCTCTACTCATAGAGTCAACAGTCATGTAATGAGGACAAACTTCAATCACAAAAAAGAGCAAGAATATTAAGGAAATTAGCACTCAATAAAAAAAGAGGTTATGAACCCAAACATGGCATGCAAAGTTGTAATAATTTCAATAAAGAATTGAAACAGGATCAAAGGGATGCAAGGCTTAGGAGAAAAGAAATCGTAACAGAGAAGAAAAGAAAGCGACAAGCAAGTATGTGAAAATTCATTCTTATTATGACAAAATAAAAAATAAAGGTACATTTATTAATCCAAATTCACTACTTCTTCAACAGGACATGCTCATTCGCATGACCAATCCATGGATCATGAACAACAACAGTCAGGTATGTTGCTATGAATTTATAAATACAATATAAATAAATATTTGCTGAGAATTGTTTCTTCTAATACAGATTCAACTTCAAACATTCATCGAATTAGACAACATCAACAACATCAATCTAGGCAATGCAGGACAAGAATACTACGCAATAAACAGAATGGTCTATCTCATAATGGTAAATTATATTTCTTAATGAAAAATATACAAAAAAAAATTTTTAACCAAATTTCACCCTATACGAGTACAATTGCTTACCTAGACATTGGCGATCCAACTTGGCCATGTATTCACCGTGGGGCATTGATGTGGTATGATGAACGGAATACAAGATCAAAGAGCCCAGCAATCCCCAAGTTTAGCATGTGTTGTAAGGGTGACAAAGTTCAGTTACCTCAATTGCAAGACCCACCTTCGCTAATGAAGGAACTTCTTTTTAACAAAGATACACAAATAAGCAAACATTTTAAGGAAAACATAAGAGTTTACAATGCAGCATTTAACTTCATGCCAATGGCGGCTAAAATAGACAAAAGTGTGAACATGAGTAGTGGACCTAGCATTTTTAGAATATCAGGCCAGAATTACCATAATATTGGTGATCTTATTCCTTCTTATGGCAATGCACCAAAATTTGCTCAACTATATATATATGACACAACTAATGAGGTGGAAAATAGAATGTCAATATTCAGGTGATTAAAAGTATTATCTTACTTTTTTTATTATAAAAAAATTTGATACAAATAGTTACCTATCATTTATACTACATTTATTTATGTGTGTACTGTTTAAATAAATGCAGGTCAAGCAATACAAATGATATTTTGCATCAAGAGATAATGCGACGTATAAAAGAAATGCTTGATGATATTAATGTATGGGCCAAGACTTTTCGTATGGCTAGAGATTGCTTTGAAGAAGATAACGACTTAAACTTTGGGTTAAGATTGATATATGACAGGAGAACAGATGGGAGGACGTATAACATACCCACTGTCTCTGAAGTGGCAGAACTGATTTTTGGAGATTTTGGTTCAGCACCACAACCGAGAGATATAATTGTGCAGAAAAAAGACGGTAGGATGCAACGTGTACATGAATTGCATCCAGCTTACCTTCCATTGCAGTATCCTTTGCTCTTTCTTTATGGTGAAGACGGTTATAGAAATAGAATACCTCATAGACATCATATGGACTTATCCAAAATGGCATATAACACTGTTACTATGAGAGAGTTTTTTTGCTTATAGACTACAAACGAGGAAGAATGAGGCGGAAACAATTTTGCATGCTGAGAAATTATTCCAGCAATTTGTGGTTGATGGATATACTATGGTTGAATCAGAAAGGTTGTCCTTCATTAAAAGCAAACAAAAAAACCTAAGATCAATCACGTTTAAGGAAATTCATGATGCAGTTGATCACGGCGTAAGAGATTCATCTTCATCAGGAACCCGCATCTTTCTCCCGTCTTCATTTGTAGGGGGTGTAACATCCCAAACTTTACTTATATTGTAATTTATGTTATGATGGTCTTAGGGTAGAAGAAGTGAGAGCAAGAGTGAGAAACTTAGCCAAATTAGCATGTAATCTTAGGTTTAAAACATAGGAACTTAGGAAATTAAAATAATAAGATTGGTAGCTCAAAAGATAAATTCCACCGTTGGATGTGAAGTAGGATATGCAAGGAAGCTTGCCTTAAAATTTGAGGAAGATCCAACGGGTAATGAAGAAGTTATGGGCATTCAAAGTCGGGGTGCTGAAAACTCTGCAACTTAATCGATTAAGATGCAGCTTAATCGATTAAGTCCAGAATGTTGGAATCTTCATAATCGATTATTAATCGATTAAAGTGGGTCTGTGCAGAAAAAATTAAAAGCGTTCTCTCTTCTCTTTCTTGCCATATTCGAATCCCTCTCTCTCTTAGGGCACCAAACCTTCCATTTTCATTAATCAATCCTCAAGAGGATCCCTCCAAGTCCATCCACAAGTCCTTCCTTGTTGCTCCAAGTAAGTGGTTGTTGATGTTGTTCTTCTCTTTCTCTCCTTAAGAATTCGAATTTCTCTCTCTCTCTTCCTCTCATGGAGCTTTAGGCATCAACATAGAGAAACCATGAAGGGGGGTCACGAATTTCCCTAAATATTGTGGGTAAAAGCTTAATGTTTGTCTCTTTATTTTATGGATTTTAGGTTCCTCCCTCTCTATTGAGTTGTGGCATCTTCTCAAGTGTGCTCCAAGCACAAATTCTCCCTCTAATTCAAAGAGCTTGAGGTAAGGAGTGGGTTATAGTGAGTATTACCTTACTCTGGGGTTTAGTTTAAAATATGCATATAATGGGTACTAAGAGTTATGTGTTAGTTAGGTTGTTATGATATAGGGTAATAAATAACTAGAGCTTATGACATAGGAAAATTATTTAGATGATGATATGCTTTATTTTGAATATTTGGTATATAAGCATGTGAATTGGTGTTGTTTATAATTGAAGTGCTAATTTCGTTAAATGTTTGAGTTATGATTTTATTTTATAAACCAAGGCAAAGTATGGAAATTAAGTATGAATTAAGGATAATGGGGATGATATTAATAAAATGTTGATTTTGTGCTAATTAAATTATAAGATTTAATAGTGGTGATTTGATGATGCAAATATGTAATTGTGATGTTTGGATAGTGGAAATGTGTAATGTGGTGATTAATTTTGAGTAATGGAAATTGCTAAAGAATTGATGATGATAAAGGAACGAAATGAATTACACCCGGGCGCAGCCAGGGGAGAATGAGAAAAATATACCCGGACGCAGTAAGACGTGAGTGCACAGGAGTGCAGACGCAGTAGGACGTGACCAGGGGAGAATGAAAAAAAAATATACCCGGACGCAGTAAGACGTGAGTGCACAGGAGTGCAGACGCAGTAGGACGTGACCAGGGGAGAATGAAAATATATACCCGGACGCAGTAAGACGTGAGTGCATAGGAGTGCAGACGCAGTAGGTCGTGACCAGGGGAGAAATGAAAACATACCCGGACGCAGTAAGACGTGAGTGCACAGGGGTGCAGACGCAGTAGGTCGTGACCAGGGACAGATTGAAAAGAATTATGAATATGATTAAAGTGGAAGGAATAAATGACTTTATGAAAATGATGTATAAGAATGAATAGGCAAGATTGACTTGAGAAACCAATGAAATACTTTGATAATTGAATTGTAAAACCAATGGATATGTTGACCATGAATTGTGTTATGCAGAGTTTTATTATATTGTTATCGAATTGTTAAATGTGTTTGGCTTAGTATAGCATTATGTCATATTTGGAAACTGTTTCCCCATTTTATGTGTAATGCTCACTCCTTACTATCTCCACAGGTACTGAGGTTTGAGCTTGCAATTCTATTGGCCGAGCAGGACTACACTCCACCCCGTGGAGTGTTGTAAAATTAATTAGAAGAGAGAGTTGTTTATTATGTTAAAATTTAGTTTTCTTTTGATTTGTTATATTTCATTCGTGAAAGCCCTGAACATGTTTTATTGGATTAGCAGGGCATGAAAATTAAATTAGTATGTTTATAAATATTTTCTGAACTGTACTGGTTGACAGGTTTATAAAAGTTATTTTTGGGAAAGTCCGATAAACATAGGAGACTCTGTCAGATTTTCGTTAAGATTTAAAACGAAATTTTCAAGTCCATATTTTTATAAAACTCATTTTAATTAAATATTTGTGAGGGTGTTACATTGTGGTATCAGAGCAGTTTTTCCTCAGTAACTTATTACTCCTGCAGTTTACTCACCAAGCGAGTAACTTAGAGTTAGAATTAGAGTTTGTTTTAAGGTGTAGTGAGTATCATTGCTAGGTGATAATGGAGATTGTGCGGAGTATAGTATAGTGAGTGTTTAAGCTTTCTTGTATGTTTTTCTTTTAATTATTTGGGACGCGTGGTAAGCATTTGAAAACCTCTTTTAAGTTCATCTAAACTATGTGAAGCTTACCATGCAAATCTGAAATTTTGTGGAAAACAATGAGTCAGATTTAGAAATGGATGAACGACGAGACTAAGGAAGCGATACCCCAACGGGCAAGAGCACTAAGTTGCTACCCCACTGGGAGGAAACGATCTTTAGTTTCGTGCCATGTAAACCAGTTCTAAATGTGACACACAAAACAAGGTTTCAACGTTTTAAAACTAATAGGTTGAGTGATTCGAACTTAAGTAAGAAGAGAATGGTCTTATCACTAATATGATGCATGTTTGAGCCTGATCACCTCAAGCGTACATATATTGAGAGATATCATCATCCTGTCCTTAAGTTTCGGCGAGTATTTTGGGAATTTAGGAAGATCCCAAATTTAGGAGGATTAGAAGCCTAGTTAGCTGTAATAGTTACTAGAATTATGTGCATAGAATAGAAAATAGAAACTCCAAGATAGTACATAGTGTTAGTCTTAGGTCTAAGCAATTAGGTGCTTAAAATCCTAGGTGATTGCATAGAGCTAAGATGTATGTTGATGATAAGTGTATGTCATACTATGTGTTGTTACATGTTTACCTAAATGTTAGATTGTGAATTTGGATGATGCTTGCTTTCGTCTGAAAAAGTTAATGTTGAATTTGTTTTAAGAATAAAAACCATTTTGAAAACTTCTATATAAAATGATGGGAAAGATTGAACTTGTTTCGGCACATAGCTATTTTGAAAAACTTCGTTCTGAAACAATGCCAACATCAAGAATCATTCTATTTCAATTATAAAAGTATTTAAGGAGAATTTCAATGTTTTGAATTGAACCAGAGTCATTCCCAATTGATGGTTAAGTCGCCTAACAAAATTTTTAGAAAGTAACAAGGAAAACAAAGGATTCCTAGGTAATCGAGCGGTGAAGTCATTCTTTTGAACAAGGCACACGCCGATTAAATAGAAACTCCTTCCATGTGACTTTACTCAATTCGGAATGAAGCTTAGTTTCCAAACTCAAAGCCAAAGGGAATGGAACTATTTTAATTTATGAAGAAGCATCAAAGTAAACTTTCTAATCAACCACATATTCCCTTTCTCATTAAGTTTGCTAATCCTGAGTAATTTCATATTCCTTCATCTAAGTTTCCCCGAAGTTAGATGAAGGTAACTTGTTTCGAAAAGATATGCTTCGATTTACAAAGATTGTTTTTGGAATTTCATCCGAGTTATTTGGCATGAACATGTCAAGGTTTTAAAGTGTAAAATAAATTTTCATGATTTAATCTTTTCCTAAGAATTGTACGTAAAACAAATCAAAATGTTTTTCCCTTAAGAAAAGAATTCGATTTTTCAAAAACCTTGATTCTATCTTCATACCACCACATCAATATTTTTCTAATACGCTACTTTTACTATATATATATATAAATGCATGAATGATCTTCTTGAAACTTCGCATCGACTTTCAAAATGTGTAAGTACTCTTTTAGTATGGGGGTTGTATTTATTAAACTTTAATCCCCATACATGGTGATCACTTTTATCAAAGTTTTGGCATAGCATTTGAATGGTTTGATTATTTGAAACTTTGCTTAAGTGTGTGTAGATGTAAGCCTAACCTGAGGCTAGTCCAGGTAGATCATGGCTAGATTAGGAAGAGCTAGAGTTTAAGTCATGATTGATGGTTGTAAACATGTGTTGATCTGAAATATTGTTGAGCATGTTTGAATTTTGAATGATGTGTATGTAATAAATGCTTACTTGAATAATGAATGTGTTTGATTAGGACTTAAGAGTAGTACATAAGTTGTATGTACTTGGGTAGAGTAGGCTCAAATCCCTGTGGATGTTGTTGGATAGATAGGGTGTAGAAGTAGATTTGGATTGTTCTAAGTACGGTAGTTGCTAAGTGACAGTGTTGTTAGTGAACCTGACCACGATGTCACCATTGATGGATAAGAGATTGGGATGGGCACCTCAATCTTTTTAGTTATTAATCGCTGATATCATTGGGAAACTTTAATTAGCACAAAACCAAACAGGCAATGAAGGAAGGAATTCTCCTGAATAGTGGTATTCCCAACCCTTATTGTAAAATCCCTTGAGAAAACCCAGATGACCTTAGAAAACTATATCTAATCGTTGGGAGAATCGTACCTGATTCTTGAAACCCAAGACCAAGTAGGAGTCTTCCTAGTAGGACTCTTGAAATGAGAGACTGCTAATAGTGTAAAACCTTGAAAACCTTAGAGCATTTCGCCTCGAAAACTAACCAAATTAAACCATAACTTGTATTCTTCATTGAGTGCAAGAGTCCAGTGGCGTACTAATGCAAAATGATATGCCAATTCCAAGTGGGGGAGTAGAACCAAAGAGAAGTGAGTGTCGTAGTTAGAAGACCCGTTGTCTGGGATGGTTCTCCATTTGAAGGAATTGAACGGAATTTCGGGGACGAAATTCCAATAAGTGGGGGAGAATTGTAATATCCCAAACTTTACTTATATTGTAATTTATGTTATGATGGTCTTAGGGTAGAAGAAGTGAGAGCAACAGTGAGAAACTTAGCCAAATTAGCATGTAATCTTAGGTTTAAAACATAGGAACTTAGGAAATTAAAATAATAAGATTGGTAGCTCAAAAGATAAATTCCACCGTTGGATGTGAAGTAGGATATGCAAGGAAGCTTGCCTTAAAATTTGAGGAAGATCCAACAGGTAACGAAGAAGTTATGGCCATTCAAAGTCGGGGTGCTGAAAACTCTGCAACTTAATCGATTAAGCTGCAGCTTAATCGATTAAGTCCAGAATGTTGGAATCTTCATAATCGATTATTAATCGATTAAAGTGCGATTAAAGTGGGTCTGTGCAGAAAAAATTAAAAGCGTTCTCTCTTCTCTTTCTTGCCATATTCGAATCCCTCTCTCTCTTAGGGCACCAAACCTTCCATTTTCATTAATCAATCCTCAAGAGGATCCCTCCAAGTCCATCCACAAGTCCTTCCTTGTTGCTCCAAGTAAGTGGTTGTTGATGTTGTTCTTCTCTTTCTCTCCTTAAGAATTCGAATTTCTCTCTCTCTTCCTCTCATGGAGCTTTAGGCATCAACATAGAGAAACCATGAAGGGGGGTCACGAATTTCCCTCAATATTGTGGGTAAAAGCTTAATGTTTGTCTCTTTATTTTATGGATTTTAGGTTCCTCCCTCTCTATTGAGTTGTGGCATCTTCTCAAGTGTGCTCCAAGCACAAATTCTCCCTCTAATTCAAAGAGCTTGAGGTAAGGAGTGGGTTATAGTGAGTATTACCTTACTCTGGGGTTTAGTTTACAATATGCATATAATGAGTACTAAGAGTTATGTGTTAGTTAGGTTGTTATGATATAGGGTAATAAATAACTAGAGCTTATGACATAGGAAAATTATTTAGATGATGATATGCTTTATTTTGAATATTTGGTATATAAGCATGTGAATTGGTGTTGTTTATAATTGAAGTGCTAATTTCGTTAAATGTTTGAGTTATGATTTTATTTTATAAACCAAGGCAAAGTATGGAAATTAAGTATGAATTAAGGATAATGGGGATGATATTAATAAAATGTTGATTTTGTGCTAATTAAATTATAAGATTTAATAGTGGTGATTTGATGATGCAAATATGTAATTGTGATGTTTGGATAGTGGAAATGTGTAATGTGGTGATTAATTTTGAGTAATGGAAATTGCTAAAGAATTGATGATGATAAAGGAACGAAATGAATTACACCCGGGCGCAGCCAGGGGAGAATGAGAAAAATATACCCGGACGCAGTAAGACGTGAGTGCACAGGAGTGCAGACGCAGTAGGACGTGACCAGGGGAGAATGAAAAAAAAATATACCCGGACGCAGTAAGACGTGAGTGCACAGGAGTGCAGACGCAGTAGGACGTGACCAGGGGAGAATGAAAATATATACCCGGACGCAGTAAGAGCCTGTGCAGACGCAGTAGGACGTGACCAGGGGAGAATGAAAATATATACCCGGACGCAGTAAGACGTGAGTGCACAGGAGTGCAGACGCAGTAGGTCGTGACCAGAGGAGAAATGAAAACATACCCGGACGCAGTAAGACGTGAGTGCACAGGGGTGCAGACGCAGTAGGTCGTGACCAGGGACAGATTGAAAAGAATTATGAATATGATTAAAGTGGAAGGAATAAATGACTTTATGAAAATGATGTATAAGAATGAATAGGCAAGATTGACTTGAGAAACCAATGGAATACTTTGATAATTGAATTGTAAAACCAATGGATATGTTGACCATGAATTGTGTTATGCACAGTTTTATTATATTGTTATCGAATTGTTAAATGTGTTTGGCTTAGTATAGCATTATGTCATATTTGGAAACTGTTTCCCCATTTTATGTGTAATGCTCACTCCTTACTATCTCCACAGGTACTGAGGTTTGAGCTTGCAATTCTATTGGCCGAGCAGGACTACACTCCACCCCGTGGAGTGTTGTAAAATTAATTAGAAGAGAGAGTTGTTTATTATGTTAAAATTTAGTTTTCTTTTGATTTGTTATATTTCATTCGTGCAAGCCCTGAACATGTTTTATTGGATTAGCAGGGCATGAAAATTAAATTAGTATGTTTATAAATATTTTCTGAACTGTACTGGTTGACAGGTTTATAAAAGTTATTTTTGGGAAAGTCCGATAAACAGAGGAGACTCTGTCGAATTTTCGTTAAGATTTAAAACGAAATTTTCAAGTCCATATTTTTATAAAACTCATTTTAATTAAATATTTGTGAGGGTGTTACAGGGGGTAAGCGATATATGGATGAACATTACTATGATGCAGTGACTATATGTCATAAAATTGGATACCCTGATCTATTTATAACTTTCACTTGCAACAAGAACTGGCCAGAAATCACACGGTTCTTGTCAGCAAAATGACTAAAGCCTGAAGATCGGCCAGATATAATGTCAAGAGTTTTTAGAATAAAACTTCAGTTGCTTATTGAAGACTTAAAGAGTGGGGAGCTGTTTGGAAATGTCGTTGCATGTAAGTTTTATAGTTATTGTGCATTTTTATACCATAATTCTTTTGTACATCATTTAAAATTTATTAAGAAATTTTATTTTCTAAATTTTGAAACTATCATGGCAGCTGTTCACACCATTGAATTCTAGAAAAGGGGCCTTCCGCATGCCCATGTTTTGCTCTTCTTAAGACCTGAAGACAAGTACCCGGATTGTAGTAAAATTGACACAATAATCAGTGCTGAAATACCAGATAAAGATCAGGATCCAATACTTTACGAGAGGGTTAAGTCTTTCATGATCCATGGCCCATGTGGCTTAGCAAATAAAAGATCGCCATGCATGAAAAATGGTAGATGTTCTAAGTTCTTTCCTAAACCTTATGTTGAAAGAACTACAATTGATGAAGATGGATATCCATTGTACAGGAGACGAAACAATGGTAGAATTGTTTTAAAGGGACAAGTTGAATTGGACAATCGATTTGTCGTACCATATAATCCTACTTTGTACAGGAGACGAAACAATGGTAATAGGCTTATTTCTTGTAGTGGATGCACACATAAATATCGAGTGGTGTAACCAGTCACGGTCAATAAAGTATCTTTTCAAATATATAAACAAGGGAAGTGATAGGATTACCGCTGGGTTATACGACAAAGACAAACAAAACAATGAGATTCAGATGTACTATGACTGTCGGTATTTATCCGCATGTGAATCTACTTGGAGGGTTTATGGTTTTGAGATCCAACACAGGGAACCAGTTGTTGAAAGATTAAAATTTCACCTTCCAGATGAACAGAATGTAATATATGAAGATGAAGAACCACTCAACGATGTTAAAGATAGAGCTGAAAGAAAGAAGAGTATGTTTTTAGCATGGATGGAAGCAAATAAAAAGTATCCTGAAGCCAAAACTTTGATATACTCAGATTTTCCAAGTGCATTTGTGTATAAATGCAAGGAAAATGAGTGGCAGCCAAGGAAATCAGGAAGATCCATAGGTAGGCTCCATTATGTAAAACCCACATGTGGAGAGCTCTTTTATCTAAGGATCATGTTGTCAATAGTAAAAGGCCCGGAAAGTTTTGAAGAAATTCGAACCGTAGACAATATTATTTATGATACATATAGAGATGCATGTTTCAAGCTCGGGTTGCTTCAGGATGACCAAGAATATGTTGAGGCTATTAAAGAAGCTTCAATTACCTCAACAGGTCATCAATTAAGATTGCTATTCGCAGATATACTTATATCAAATAGTATGGCAATGTCGGTACGTGTATGGAACAAAGCATGGAGATACTTATCAGAAGGTATTCTTATGAATCAAAACACTCCACGTCATGCTCAAGGTAATTTAAGAGTAACTTTAGAACTTTCTATTTTCTATTAATTTTTATGAAATGTCCATATGAATTCTTGATAAATAATTATATTGTATTAAATATATATATATATATTAATTTTATATGGTATTGTTCCATTAGATTTACAATTCGATGACCAACAGTTGAAGGAAAAAACATTGATAGAAATAGAAAGAATATTGAAGATTAATGGTCGAAGTTTGAAGGATTTTCAAGGAATGTCATTTTCATCTAACGCAGATATCAACTACGCAGATAATATTCTTATACAAAATGAAATGAATTATAATCAGGAACAACTTCAAGATGATTTACAAGTTTTGATTTCAAAACTCACGGACGAGCAAAATTATGCTTTTACAAAAATCATGACTGCTGTTGATCAAAATAAAGGTGGTGTTTTTTTCCTTAATGGATACAGCGGGACTGGCAAGACATTTGTGTGGAAAACACACTCTACTGCTATTCGGTCTAGAGGTGAAATTGTACTTAATGTGGCTTCTAGCGGGATTGCTGCAATATTACTACCAGGTGGCAAGACAGCGCATTCCAGGTTTGGTATTCCTATTGATGTTGATCAGCACTCTACATGTAGGATAAAACAAGGATCAGATTTATCCGAATTACTTTTAATTAGTAAGTTGATAATTTGGGATGAAGAACCTATGACAAGGAAGGAGTGTTTTGAAGCATTAGATAAGTCTCTAAAAGATATTATGAGAACAACCAATGCTAAGAATCAAAATTTAATCTTTGGAGGAAAGACAATTGTTTTCTGGGGAGATTTCAGGCAGATACTTCCTGTAATCCCTGGAGGAGGGAGATCGGATATAATTTTTTCAACAATCAATTCCTCCTACATATGGGATCAATGCGAGGTATGTTGTAATGTATTTAGGAGTAAATTATTAAATTTCATTCTAATTTTAAATAATTAATTTTAAATTTTCCATTCAGGTGTTATCTTTAACCAAAAATATACGTCTACAATCAAGTAATTTTATCCAGGACATTCAGAAGATGGAATAATTTGCCAATTGGATACTAGATGTTGGTAATGGTACTGCTGGAGGTACTAATGATGGAGAGACAAACATAGAAATCCCACAAGAATTTCTCATCAAACCATTGGACAATCCTATATCATCAATAGTTGATTCAACATATCCTACACTTACACTTAATGACAATTACAAGGACAAACATTACTTACAAGAAAGAGCCATACTTTGTCCAACATTACGTATGGTAAAGAAGATCAATGATTACATGATGACAAAGATCCCTGGTGAAGAAAAAATTTATTATAGTTCAAATAATATTTGTCCAACTCAAAGAGAACAACAAGGAATGCAACATTTGAATCAATCAGAATTTTTGAATAGCTTGACAAGTTCGGGATTACCGGATCATGAGTTAAAATTGAAAGTTGGGGTGCCTATTATGTTACTAAGAAACATTGATCAATCACAAGGATTGTGTAACGGGACAAGATTGATAGTCACTAGATTGAGTACTTATGTTATTGAAGCAGAGATCATTACAGGGACAAACTCTGGTGAAAAAGTCTTCATTCCTCGAATGGTTATGGTCCCATCACAAAGTAAATGGCCATTCAAGTTACAGAGAAGGAAATTTCCAATCACGGTTTGTTATGCAATGACTATTAATAAGAGTCAAGGACAATCTTTGACCAATGTTGGACTATATTTGCCAAATCCAGTTTTCACTCATGGTCAATTGTATGTCGCTATTTCCCGAGTTAAGCATAGAAATGGATTAAAAATTTTAATCCATGATAAGCAAGAGAATGCAACTAATATGACCACCAATGTAGTTTGGCAAGAAGTTTTTCAGAACGTGCACTAGAACTTCCAGTAACTATTATTTACATGTACTTCATTGCTTGTATTATTCTTTTATATTAATTATATTAATTAATTAGTTTTAGGTACAAAATGCTTTTCGAGATTATATGCGAAACAAACTTTTATTTTTAATTTATGATTTGCTCCATTTTACTAACGCTAAGTTTAAATATATCATGTGTTAACATCCAAGAGTGGCTGATGAGAAGATGGTATGTAAGGAATAACATAGAAAGAAGTAAAAAAAAATTCTAAATCATTTTTAAGTGAATTTATTTATCTCTTTTAATTTTTATTTCATATCAAATATAAGATGAAAAAAACCTCATATCTCAATTAATAAAAACCAGTACTGATAGTGATATTATCATGTTGATGGAACTGATAAATACAGAAAAATCAAAGCAGTTAAAAAACATAATTGGATTACTAAGAATAATTAAAATACATTTTTTTTATCATATATGCAACATGTCCTTATTTACGACATTTTGAATTAAAAATAAAATTTAGTTTTGAAAAAATGCATATGCTAAATTGAAATCAAGAGATGCACATGCTGAATTCAAATGAAAGGAATGTCCTTATTTATTTTAAATTAAAAATAAAAAATAATATTGAAAACATGCATCTACTTACTTGAAATCAAGAGATGCATCTGCTGAATTGAAATAAAGAGATGCATTTGCTGAATTCAAATGAAATAGATGACCTTACCAGGTATAGGCAGAGGGTGTTGTTTTAAGTTATGCTTGCACTAATCTATTCACTTATTTGAAGACATTTCCTGTACACGTTTGGTCATAGTTATGTGCACTCTATACCTTCCTTTTATTCATTTTTCTTATGCTCATATTTAATTTCAAATAAAGGGCCTAAAAACCCAAAGAAAAACAAACAAAACTAAAAACCCTTTAGAAAAACAGTGGCTGAATAATCAGTAAATAGTGAAATACATAAAAAATTTGTAGCTTTATCATATATCATTTTGAATTAAATTAAAAATAAAAAATTCTTTTGAAATGATGCATCTCCTGAATTGAAATCAAGAGATATCCTTATTTATTTTAAATTAAAAATAAAAAATAATTTTGAAAAGATGCATATGTTGAATTGAAATCAAGAGATGCATCTGTTGAATTGAAATGAAGAAATGCAACTGCTGACTTAAAATGAAAGGGATGTCCTTATTTATTTTAAATCAAAAATAAAAAATAATTTTGAAAAGATGCATATGTTGAATTGAAATCAAGAGATGCATCTACTGAATTGAAATGAAGAAATGCAACTGCTGACTTAAAATGAAAGGACACATCTGCTAAACTCAAATTAAAGGATATGTTGTTCTAATTTATAAGTTAGAGGTAGAGGGTGTTGTTTTAAGTTGTGCTTGCACTAATCTTTTCAATTATTTGGAGACACTTGCTGTACACGTCTGCTAGGTAATTATGTGCCGTCTATACTTTGTTTTTATTTCTTTTTCTCATGCTCCTTCTGCTAGGTAATTATGTGCAGTCTATACTTTGTTTTTATTTCTTTTTCTCATGCTCCTTCACAAATTAGTACCTAACGACTCTATATAGACTCTGTATATATGCTCATTAAAAATTAGTACTTAAAGTTTTACATATAGACTATATATATGCTTTTATTTATTATTATTTGTTTCTTTTTCTTTTATTTATTAATGATTGTAAATCATTAATTTTTATTAGAATAATTTAATTTAACATTTAAATTACTAATAACTATTGTTGTTTTCCAAACAAATTACAACATCACGAAAAAGGAACAATGGCGAGACGTGATAATACAATCATGGAGATAACAAAGAAAATGGGTGCTCTGAAATTGAAGGCAAGGGTTATAAGCTTATGGAATGTAATGGACATAAATACAAAATTGACTCCAACATCAATGCAGATGATCCTTCTAGATGCTCAGGTATTATAATTTTCCCTTTAAAATTATCTTCCTTTATATAATAATAATTTACAGGGTTAAAAATCTAAAATTGACTTCATCTAACAGGGACACAAGATACAAGCAACCGCAACTGGAAAAGATATGGAAAAACACAAAGACACTATTAAAGAAGGAAAATGCTATCACTTTGGAAATTTCAAAATTGGATTGAACGTGGGTAGATTTAAGGCTACCCAACATAAGTGCAGATTGTACTTTGAAAAAAGTACAATTGTAAAGGAATTTTTATGCCATTCAATACCACCCAACAAGCTAGAATTCATCAACTTTAGCGATATATTAAGTGGTAAAATAAAAATGGATTCACTCATTGGTATGTTTTCTATATTCTACTGCTTTTTTTTATTCTTTCTTCAATCAAAGCAATAATTTAAACATCTAATTTTCTCTATTTTTAAAAGATATATTAGCAAGGGTCATCAACGTAAAGAAGGACATTTGTCTTTCTAATGATGAAAAGGAATCAAGGAAAATTGAGTTAGAGATCGAAGATGTCAGGTAACTTTGAATATACGTAAAAAAATTGTTTAAAATTAAATTGTTGACCATACACTGTTTATTAATAAATTTTTAATATTTTATACAGCAACACAAAAATGGTTTGCTCTTTGTGGGATAAATTTGTCAGTAAGGTGATGTCTGAGTTAGAGAAAAATAACAACAAATGCTTGATTATTGCCTTACATTTGGCAACTATACGAGAAGGAATGGGTAAATATAATATATATATATATATATATATATAGTTTCATGTTTTCAACACTAATTTATGTGTAGTATTCTTCATATATATATATATATATATAGACACTATAAAATTGACGTCCTTATATTAGCAGGTAATTTAGAACTAGCAAATGCAATGTATGGGACAAAGCTACTAATAAACCCAGATTTTGAAGAAGCTTCATATTTTAGGTACTATTTTAAATTACTTCTAACTATTTGTCATCCTTTCACTTAATGCAACTCCAAAAAAAATATAATAAATTTTTTAACATTGTAAATTACTCTTTACTAGTAATTTTACCCGTGCATCGCACGGGTTTAAATTTTTTTTTAAAAAAAAAAAATTGATTATAGATTTTGGAAATATGTCTTTTTAAATAATAAGTTAATATAAACTTTTTATAAAAATGATTTACATGTATTTAGAAATGAATAGTCATAAACATTAACCTTTAAATCTAGTTTCAGCTACCAACTTTTTCATTAATAAAAATTAACTAATAATGTATCAACTATGTGATTTCTAATTTTAATTAACAACATAATTTCTTATATTAAAAAAAATCCAACTCATTTTTATTTTTGTTTTATTTAATCCATCATTCCAAATGCATTTTGTTAGTAATTCGTTTTGCAAGTCCAAATGCAGCTATTTTTTTTACCATATATATATCATCATCATCATCATCATCATTATTATTACATCTGTCCCAAAATATAAGACCTGTTTTCACACTTTTAATTAATTCGTGTTTATAAGATTCGAACTTTCAAATTATTTGTTTGTATTAGAACTTCATAATTGTAAATAAGTATATTGTCTAAAGTATAAAATAACGCATCATTATTTTTCACAATTTAAATTGCAACATATTGTATAAATTTTTGGATTTTTTTAAATTTGAATTCATGGTTGAGTAAATATTTGATTGTATTAAGTTACATCATTATACCAAATTATAGCTCATCTTTAATATTTATATATCCGTTGTACCCAAAATTTATTATTCATAATGATGCTCTGTTTAAATGTTTAATACCAATTTGCCTATATTATGATTTGTTTGTATTAGAATTTCTGAAATTACAACATTATATTCGTTTTTTTTGCTGGTTAATTATCATATGACGGGTCGTTTAGGCATTATATATTTTTTATGTCAATATTTGATTCAAATTATTTCCTTTTGAAAAGATCATTAATAACCCGTGCAAATTGTAATAATATCGAAATGCAAATTGTATGTTTGCGGGTAATTTTTATATTTATGTGTAATACAAACTGTACTAATAAAAATTTACTAAAAATAGCTTAAGATAAATATTTATTCCCGTGCGATGCACGGACAAACAATTTGGAGGGAAAAACAAGGATGAAGGAGGGAAAATGAAAATGACAGAAATGCCCTCAACTTCTTCTATTTTATAATATGTTGACAAGGGCTTATACCGAAGAGGAGAGTTTGTCATTAATGAAAAGTCAACTCTCTTCACAAACACATTCAAATATAAAAGACAAATGGACTGACAAACAAAAAAGAAAAACAATTGCTGATGCAAAAGAAACAAAAGAGGTTAGCATATCTATTTCATCCAATTAACATTGAAATAACTGAAAATACTTTTATTGGTTTAACTATCATTTTGAATGTACCAGGGCGGAAACTGGATCATTTTAGGAACTGTAGACAAACTAAATGCAAACAGAGGCTGGTGCTATCAAGGGTGTTCGATATGTTCAAAAGTGGTTAAATCTGAAAGTAAAACACCAAAGTGTGGGGCTTGCACAATGAAAAACTTGAACCCGTATACCAAGACACTGTAAATAAACAAATTATACTTTAAATAATTTAAAAAAACTTTTGATTTACTATTTCCATTTCGTAATTACTAACATCTAAGTGCAGATATAAATTGCACCTGCAAGTATCGGATGGGGAGAACGACGTTGAAATAGTGCTATTTGACAAAGAAGCGAAAAAGTGGATAGCAAAAGATGCCGACATTGTGAAAAAGGAGGCCGAAGAGGTAAACAAAAACACACAACTATATGATAAAGTTACTCATCCCTCTTCACCTATGATAAGATCTTAAAGTTAGTGAGAAAATATATGTGCTTTCTAAATTAGAAGGATTCTTTGATGTTTTATACACATATCTATACCTATATCCATATTAACTGAAGACAAAGTTTACCAAAATAATTTAGCAAACAAATTGGTAAAACAACAAGTTTAATGAAAACTACAAGAGGAGCCACTCACCTTCAAATATGAAACTGCATAGATTTCTGTCCTTCAAAACCAAAGGATTCTCTGATTCTTTGTTATTGGAGCTTCGAAATTTGGTTTTCCTACTATTTTCAAAGCAAATGAAGTTCATTTAGAAATAAATTAATTGTCCATGATTGTGCATGCTTTACATTGTTACATTTAGGAAGGCTTATGAGGATAAAAATTAAATTAATTTATCAATCACATATATTTCAAAATAATAATAAATTTGTCAATACTTTTAAAGTCATATACTTTTAGTGTATTTTAATTTATATTTTAATTCTATTTGCAAAAGGCAGGGGAATTGGAAGGAATGGCACCAGAGGCACTCGATATAATGTTAGGAAGGACTTTCTTTATCAAAATCAACACTGATAACTATGGTGGAAGGCCAAGAAAAAGTTTCATAGCATCCAAAATGATAGAAGACGAGGAAGTAATGAAATATGAATTGGGAACCCGAAATGAACAGGTATGTCAACATTAAAAATTTAATATTTCTTATTTATTTAATAGCAAAAAAAAAATTAAATTACAATTTCGTATGAATATATTATAAAATACATTTAACAATTTGTTGTCAAATTTATTTCAGAAAGCTCCAACCCAAAAAAGGAAGCTTGAAGACATAATCGACCAAGATGAAGGAGTTCAACAATAATCTACAAAGAACGTTAAGAAAGTTTTACAATAAAATTTATTAGCTTAGGTTTTTTTAGCTCATCGAATTATAAATTTATAATTTTACATACTTGCAAATGCATTTATTTGTATACTTATCGTACATTATTCAGTTTTTATGATATTAGAAACTATTATTAAAATGGTAGCATCGCAACATCAATGTAAATTCACTTTAATAAGCCAAATTTTCTACTAATATAACAATAAAGAGAAAAAAATACAAATACTTCTAATAAAATGAGGAGAGCCACAATATTGAATAAATTAACCGGTTTTGGATATGCTAGAGAAGAACATACCCCACAAACCCCTGAATTCCAAATGTGCAAAATAAGATTCTAAAATATGCAACAAGATGTCTAAAAATTTATAACTCGAGAGGTATAACATGGCAAGAAAGTTTATCAGCTTTTACTTTTTTTTTTTAACAAAAACAATAAAAACCCTTTTTCCCACAAGTTGCATTCCTATTCCAATAATCAATGAGCACCGTTACAAAAGTAATCCCAAAATTTTTACAGCTTGCAGACCCAGCAAGAGAAACCCTCTGCGAAAAATGATACATACATACACACACACAGATATATATATATAATATAATCATGAATGCAAAACTAAGAAGAGGAAAAAAAATTAAAAGTTGTGTACTTGTGTTCTAATAATAAGCCATCAAGATAAAAATAAAAATATCAGGATGAACAACCTGCTCCTTTCTTTTCAGCTCAGCTTCTCTAGCCTGAAGTTCCCTCTCCTTTGCTTTGATGTCCTAAAGTTAAAAAGGAGATAATTAAATCTTAGGTCAACAACAACATTGATACAAATACTTCTGAAATTTATTTCAATATTTCATTATCCAGTCTACCTTTGGGCTGTCAAGTGGAATGTCGTTAGTTGCGCCACGATCATAAGGCTCATGAGGAAAAGGTGAAAGCCTTGAGGTTGCAGATGGAGGGTTTTACAGAGTTAAACAAATAGTAAGTTAATAAATGAAAGATACTTTTTTTATGTGTTTAAAAGAAACAGAGACTTATCAAGAATATTATATATAAAACTCTAGATTGTTTACAAAGGGAAAAGGTCTGAAAATTGCAAATTTAAAAGTTCAATAGTTACATTCCAGGTTTTCTAGACGTGTAACAGTACGGCCAGCACCCTTGCAGTCTCACACCGTTCCACAATCAAAATACATAAGATACAGTTCAAAAGGTTAAACATACCATTGCTATCTTTGTTTGTCAAAATATGAGAGTATAAAGTTTTGTATGTTAATGCAAAAGCTTGCAATAGAAAGAAGGGAAAACTTACAGTAGTATAAAAAGCACCTCCACCGAAATTTGATGGCCCTGATCCTTTAGCTGTTCCATCCAAATATTGTAAAAGAAAATGCATATAGTTTTAGATCTTAAAATAATAACAATAACAATAATAATAAAAAAAAGAAAGAAGGACTAAAAGAACTCGGCATACATAAGGTAGCATATAAGCAGTTTCTAATCCATGACGTCAAATAGTCATGGTATATAGTATATGTTCAGTATGCTAGACTTAACAAATTAACTACATTATTTGGCTACCAAAGAAATTAATCCCATGATTGGCCACTGTTTGTGATGGTTCTTTATCACAGATAAACTGCTTAAATGCCATTAATGATTAATCATGTTTGGAAAAAAAATTATTTCACCTTTATTTTAAAAAAAAAACACAAAATTCTTATTTTTCATCACTCAAATAATGCAAAGTCCGGGTTTAATATCCATAAACTACATCTTAGTAGGTAAAAAGTAGAGACAAAGAACGAATAAATTATAAGAAAAAGAAGCTTACAACTTCATCTTTCGGCAAAGGAAAATGATAATCATAATGAGCCTCCTTGGATGATGTCTCCAAAGACCACACACAAGACCATTAAGAAGAAGATTAAGTCATCATAGTAGCAAACCACAATTGTACCTGCAATGAATGAATTACTCAAATTCCTTTAATAATATATTTTTTTAAAGAGAGAGACGAGGAGGAACAAACTATTATGATCTACAAAATCAGAATTGCACAACCCTAAAGGTGAATAGAATGGAAAGGAAAGAGGTGTCACAATTTTAACTGGAAACGAAACATGAGAATAATAATTCTTATGCGTTTTGAGATTATGAGGTACCGAATTGGGTTTTTATTCATTCATATAATTAAATTGGAGATAAAGATAACATAGTAAGAGAATGAGAAAGAGGAAGTAGTAATAACAGAAGACAACGAGGAGGAGAAGAAACTCAGTAAGACAGTAACTCACCCACCCATCGGAGAACAGACGAAGGAGGTGGCCGGAGAGAGAGTAATTGTCGTACTGAATGCAACCGATTTGAGGTGTTGGGTTCATAGATAGATTGAAGGTGGGGGGAGGAGAAAAAAGGATCAAAGACATAGAACAACGGAAGGTGGTTGGCAGTTGAGGAATGGAGGAAGAGAGATTAAGGGAGAGAAGGAAGAGATTAGTAATGATTTGGAATGGAAGAGAGGGACATGAAGGAAGAGAGAGTGAAAAGAAGGAAAAGAAGAAGATTCTGGTGGAGTGTATGGTGTATGCTGAGTCCTAGCGACTCTTGTCTCTTGTGTATCCGTGAGAGAGTCACTGTTTAATGCTGAGACTCTTTCTCTTTTGCATTTTTTTTAAAACAATTACGGATTCTTTACATTTTCATACTATAACAATCTTTTGCAATATTTCACGTACATTAAGAAAGTGGATTAATTTAATTATATGTATTATAAATGTGAACTTTTGATGTGTATTTTCAAAATTATCTCTATTAATATTATTACGAATCTAAAAAATGTTAAATAAATATGGGTGTTTGTGGATAAAATTAACTAATGATCATTGAAAATTGATATGTGATCTTATAAATAGAGAAAAAATAAAGTGTCAAAAGGTTCCCATAATTAGGGACGGAGGGAGTATAATTTATTAGATTTTCAATTATGTACTATATACCAAAAAATGTAATATTATTAAAAATGAAAATTTCTTTTCACAGGAAGTAAATTTAAACAAATTAATTTGCTAATATTTAGGTTTCTAAGTAATTAAGTTATAAAAATTTAATTATTTGCAATCAAAATAAAATAAAAATTCAATTAGCTAATCATTTACAAAAGAGAATTTAAGATAGGAATGGTTTTAAAAGGCTAATTGATAAACTTTTAAAAACACATTTAGATTTAATAGTTACTTAATTTCTTTTTATATTTTTTCCGTTATATTACTTTGTAAAAAGTAAACGTAATAAAAAATTAAGATAATATCTTCTTCATATAACTCATAATTTTATTTTCAAAATAAAATCTGGTGCATGATTCATTCATTAATTACACATTTTTATAATTTTCATAATACTTTTGCATACAAGTGACGTTGAATTAGCTTTCACTCTTAAATTGAAAAATATCACAACGAAAAGGGAGGCAGAACAATATCAAAATGTCGAGCATTACGTACAAACTTCACCTAACAAAACCCCAAAGACAATAAAAAAAGGTCAAAAAAGAAAAAGATATAAAAGTAAAGCTTTCGTTGTTTTAATGCAATAAAATCTACCTAGACTATTATGATTTCAACTTTATATTTTTTTAAATCCAAATTTTGATATATTATGATGATTACAAAAATATTATCATTAAATAAAAAACGATATTATAATTAAAAATTCAAATACCCCGTGCATTGCACGGGCTAAAAACTAGTGTTAACGTATATGTCGTGGACCGGACTCCGGTCCGACTTACGCCATCTTAACCGACCGTATGCCGAAGTCTTCGACATTTTACGGGCCATTGGATTACAGCTATGAACAGGCTACCAACAACCTTATCTTACTAGCTACAGTCCCATCGTCCTAGTTTTCCTCCTATAATTGGCCGGTTAACTGCTCGGCTAACCCTTTAACTCGGCACAGGCTCAAATCGCCTTACCGAGCTTGGGGCTTATGTAGCGGACCTAACTCCAGTCCGACCGGTTCGATCTCATGCCGACAAGTTAGCACCGAGTTTATGAGCACCAACCATAAACGGGTCGGATTCACAGCACATCGAGCTAGGGACACAGTGGTTTAAAGGCTTACGGGATCAGGACCGAGCAACAGGATTATTATCCTTATCCTCACCCTTTACGGTCCCAACAGTCTAACAACTACTCCTATATTCCCGCACAGCTTGATAAACTACGGGATATAGATCAGTGCTTATCCATTACAGGATTTACAAGGGCTAGCCTATCAGCACCTTAAACTAATCCTATTCGAACACTACCTTCTCACGGGCCTCATCAGAAAGCCCACAACACACCTAACAGGTAATCCCCTATAAGAACCGCCATGCTATAGGGGCTAAGGTATGTTCTCTCATCCCTACTCTCAAGAACTACGTGTGGCTTGATTCCCTTTTCACTGGGGATACGTAGGACCGGGGTCACCCTCGCCAGCTACAACAACCCATCAAACACATCGTGGTGTTCCATCAATACTGGAACACGACATTGGCGCCGTCTGTGTGACGATAAATTTCGATTCCCATCCATATTAATCCAAAAAAAAAAAAAAACAAACAAACCACGGTGCCGGTGCTGCGGGTTCGGTTCACGGTCCTCCGAACACGGATCAACCACAACACCCATCGCCGCCGCTGCCGGGGCTGTTCCTCCCCATCGCCGTCGCCGTCGCTGCCGGTGCCGTACCATCTCACCCATGGTTGCGGGTGCTGTTCGTTGCCACTGGTGCTGTTCAGAAGGAGGAGCGGTACGAAGCACAAGCCACCAAGAGTGGCGAACAGCAACGTCCCGGTCTGCACGAATGGCGAACCCAGCAACGGGTCTCCTACGCCAAACCGTCGCCGCACCATGATGAGGGGGACATCAACCAAAAGGAATTCGAGCACAGATCGAGCACGTCCCTCACAGCCACCCCTTCCACTGACGCTGGTGATTTCCAGTGGCGGTGAATGTTTTTATCACCGTTGCCAAGCTTCGAACCAGAACCAGAAAAGGAATACGATGCTGCCACATGAGGAAGCATGCGAACATCGCTTTTTCCACTGTCACCATCCTCCTCCTGCTCTGCGCTTTCCCTGTTCAGAAACGCCGCTGTGGCCCCCAAACTCAATCGCGAGTTCTCTTCTCCCTGCGTTCATAAAGCCATCAAACCAGTGAAGGGGTTCGCAAATCAGGGAGGAAAGAGCCGCACCGACGTACGTTTCTGATTCTAGTAGGGACCACCGCCGCCACGCACACCCGCCGCTGCACGATCCAGTGGGCACAACGCTCCTCCATGATCATCGCCGCTGCAAACGACGACACTTGCTGTCCGCCCGAAACCTGCCATTGCTTGCCCCCTCCTGTGCGTACCCCTCGCCGCCCCGTGCTTGCTACAGCCACACAACAGCAACACAGATGCTGCATTAGGGTTTTAGCCCTAATGGGGCCTAAGGCCCAAAAATAAAAAAAAAAGGACAGGCCTAAACAAAAAAAACAGAAAAAAAAGTGTTACGGGCTTATCTAAGGCCCAAAAAAAAAATTATATGGGCTTGTCTCATACAAGCCCAAACAAAAAAGAAAAGGAAAGAAGAGGAAAAGAGGAAAGAAAAAACGTAGCTTAACACCAAATGTGGCTTAACTCCGAACAAGCTCAACAAAGATATTCGAGTTACTGAATAGTCTCTTTCGAGATTCTCATTAATGGGCAAGTCATTCTCCGAATGTCACTCTATTAGGAACATGGTGATAACAGCGAGAACCCCTGCGCCGAGTTTCCCTCCTTAAGGATGACATGTGGTTCCCATTTCGGATACATGTGCCAACTGTGCGCGGACCTTCGACAGCGTCCCCCTTTTGGTATCTCATACATCGGGAATGTCAGGAACCACACACTACTCTCTCTCCTCGGATTTATAAGACGATTGCGTAAACCTTGCACCATGTTCCCTTACTAGAGTCTCTCATTCCGGTTCAACCGCTCAACGAAACTCGCTTGGAAAGGATTGACTGGAGACTTCAATCTAACTGTTTTTAACCCGACATTCCTCGCCACACTGAATCAACTGTCTTCAACCCGACATTCCTCGTCACACTGAATCAGGGAAGGAATTCTCGTTCCTACATTACTTTCCTATTTACTTAGCATTTTAAGTGATTAATTCGTACACATGTTAATATTAATTTACTTGATGCAATGCTTTTGATATATGCTTCTAATGCTTTTATGTATTCCTTTAATTTCATTACATATCATTTATTCTATACTCATGATTTTTCATACATGTTGATATGTGACACAAACTCCTTTGTTGCTGAATATCCCTAAACGTTTGTCTTTCCTGTCATTATAGAATAATGATATTTGATGTGCATTGCCTTTTAAGTAACACAAAGTAGTTCCCGACAATTAAATATTGTCATTATTCATAAATTAATGCTTTTATCTAGTTCAACACCATTAATTGCTTTGGCATATTTTTCGTGCATGTTACTTATTACTACACATGGTATATTTTCGTACATCCTTTTATTGACAATCTTGTATGACTTACGAGTATTTAAATCCCCAATAATTCTCATTATTGTGTTTATTACATGTGATATTGTTAAATCATACAACTTGTATACTGATATTATATATCAACTCAGCAAATAATCGTCATTATTGTTATTTAATCACCATAAACTATCAATTTAACGACGATTGCTAATTATTAATTTCGTATATACATGCGAGGTACAAGTGGGATGACCCATTTCTCTAAACAGCTCATTTTGAGATCCTCGTCAATCGGGAAACGGTTTTCCAAGTACTGGGAACACTTTGACATGTTCGGAATCCAGCCGACGACGACGAGGATGAGGTGGCAAGGAACCATGCCAAAACTTCGCCAAAGCTTCACGATTAATCTTCGAGCTCGTGTCCTGAACAAAAAGGGCTCATGTTCGATTCACAATTCTGGATGCATGTGACAAGCGTGGCGGGCCCTCATCAGGAAACCCCTCTTTTTTCATAACCATAAATTCGAAGCATCAGGAACCAGAGAAGAGCCTTCTCCCTTCAAAGTCGTTAGACGATTGTCACCACTCTTCCACCGGTTTCCGACTAGCCTCCTACGCCTGTGGTTGAACACCGGGCTATGGAGATAACATTTTGTCTCTTGTGGCTCCTCTCCAAAAACGGACGAGGACCGAAAAGGGGAACCGGTAGTCGTTAAATCCTTAGCGAGGGATGTTATTATTGAGGAAGACCGAGAAATCTCGACAATCTGGTGATGTGCTCCCAACATTCTCGGTCTGGGTTTAAATGTAGTGAACCAGACTTTAGTCCGATCGATATTGCTTCAGGCCAACTAGTTCAGGATTGAACCAGCGAGCACCGACCACGAATTTGGTCGGAACCATGTCTTACCGAGCTAGGGACACGAGTGGATTGAGACTTACGGGATCACGACCGAGCATAAGATCCTCATCCCTGTTTAAACCAGTTACGGTCCCAACAGTCCAACCTCCACTCCTATATTCCCATACAGCTTGAGGACACTTGGGATAATGGCACTCTCGGAGTTCCGGACGAAGGAACGAAAGAATCCTGCCATCATTCTCACAAAGCAGTTATCGCACAACATTTCCACTGTCGAAATGATTCTCAACACTGTCGAGCATGTCCCAGGAGTCCATGTTGTCATCACACCGTGATCTCATCATCATCCATAAACACAACTACGAAGGTCGAGCAAATCACCGGGAAGTAACCGACTAGTGGAGACCTCTTTTTTCAGCTTCCAATTGCCAATGATATCCTCAAATCAATCGGTGTCATACAAACTTAGTAATTCTTGGCGTCTAATCTTACAACACGTCACTCTGGGCGTCTAATATTACATCATCTTCAACATGATTTCGGCAAAATCTTACGATGACATCACTGTCTCCTCTATTGAACATGCTTACTGTGACTATTTCCATTTATTACTAGTCATGGCCTCAAAGTCATCACTCGGATTCCTGTTTCAAGTAACACAACTGAAGCCTCTAGTATCCTCGCACCTTATGCCACGACATCAGGGTCACAGGCTGACCTCGCTTCGCCGTCTAATTTGGATCCATCAGATCCGAGGAACCACACAATGAAGACCCTCTCTCACAACTCACAAACGTTCAAACTCGTCATAGTTTTCTTCCACACAGATCTGAATCCAAAAATTCCCTAAACAAGATTGAATCCGATCTAATCGGGCCAGCGCATGCAGATCGTCACATTTGCTTGCTCGTCCTTCCCAATGACTCTCAATACATTATTGCTAGATCGACATCCTTCCTAGAAAAGTGAAACATCATGTTGACCCTTCTTCCTATGCCATCACAAAATTAGTTTGGCATTCAACTCCTCTCGTTGGCCAAGCACGGACCACCATGGTTTATGGTAGCCTCGATCTTTTGGTCGAATCGCTCATAGGATCGTTTCTGAGCACCATGAAATAAAAAGAAGGTACAAGTATGATCACACAAGCTGCTCAAAGAACTCCAAAAGCTAGCCACTTCGAGATTCTCCCAACATACAACATGTTCTACAAGCACAACAAACACTTGGTTTCTTTCCTCCTTCCCAGAATTATTTTCGTGATGGCGAGGAACCACACATTGGTCATCTCCCCTCGGTTTCATTAGTCAGCATCCGTACGAGCTTGACTGGTTTCGTCCATCTCCTCTCGGATTCATAAGGCGCCGACCTAAACACTTTGTTACGTATCACAGGACTTCCGAACTCGGCACAAGCCTCTTCAGGCTTTATCGGGTTCGAATTTATTATGCAAGGGAGTAGAGGTCTACTTTAGCTTTGTTATTTGAATAATCTATCACCTTGCTTTCGACGACCTCATAACATGGATCTGCCCCAATTATTCCGATTTCCGAGGGGTTCAGCAGTTATAGTTGATTAATAGCATTGACGAGAGAATCAGCGCTACTTGTTTTCTATCCACAAAGAATTTTCTCAGACTGTTTTCTTGGCTTTGTTGAAGATAATCTCACTTTTCTCCCTCTCGGCTTAATTTCTCGGCTTCAACATCGGCTTATTTCTCTAGCTCAACAACATTGTTCTCCAACATTGAGCACATCTCAGCCAACTGGGGTCTGAGGACTCCCTCTCGAGTAGCCACACTCTGCCACATCGTCCGCTGCTCGGGAGTAGCAACGTACTCTAAATCCTTAGAGTCATCTGGGAAGAACTGTAACAAAGAAGTTTCCATGCTCACCATGCGTTGACAATCATTGTTGCCGACCAATATCTTTAGGAATTCTTTTGGACCCAGATCGAGTTCGAGGAAGCCTCGAACATCAACAGTTAGCGTCTATCAATTATCATACAATCGACACAAGCCTCAATGACCTTTCCCGATCACAACCTCTTTCAGTTGAAGTAGGCGGGCACAAAGTTGATCTGAATACTCCAACCTTTCTTTACTCGCTTTGGACCCGAGGGCTTCATAGATCTTATGACCCGGCACAAGCCTTTTTCAGGCTCTACCGAGTGCGGGACTGGTATGTGATAGAGTATATACATAGCCGACGTAGGCTGACCTAGATACTGGCACCATATGATGATCAAGATCATATCCTGTCGTATAAGGGATGTAACAACGTTTCCAACCCATCTCTGTCAGATTTGGTATATGCCTCTCTCATCAAGGTATTACTTTATTTCATTCACTCATTTCGGATCACGTCCCGACGCACTTGCCTACAATCTCGGTTGGCCGACCAGATCGGCGTGGCTACAAGTGAAAACGGGGATTGCTACCTCGATAACTTGGCCATCGGCCAAATACGTCGCAGGATCGAGGAATGCACCTCGGCCAAGGCAGTCATTCCGACAGCATCCCCCGTAGACGTTACGATCCAATTCATGATATTACTTTTAACACACCCTTATGAGAGAGGTGTATGAATCTCCAAATCGCGATACTCTTCCGAGTAAAGGACCTCGGTTGCGAAAAGTCTTTTAAGTCACCACCAAGCCTCGGAAAAGAACGTCTGATAGACCCAAAAGGGCTCTAAACTCGGCACAGAGTCTCTATGACTCTTCCCGAGCTGGGGGGCTTATGTCGTGGACCGGACTCCGGTCCGACTTACGCCATCTTAACCGACCGTACGCCGAAGTCTTCGACATTTTACGGGCCATTGGATTACAGCTATGAACAGGTTACCAATAGCCTTATTTTACTAGCTATAGTCCCATCGCCCTAGTTTTCCTCCTATAATTGGCCGGTTAACTGCTCGGCTAACCCTTTAACTCGGCACAGGCTCAAATCGCCTTACCGAGCTTGGGGCTTATGTAGCGGACCTAATTCCAGTGCGACCGGTTCGATCTCATGCCGACCATTTAGCACCGAGTTTATGAGCACCGACCATAAACGGGTCGGATTCACAGCACATCGAGCTAGGGACACAGTGGTTTAAAGGCTTACAGGATCAGGACCGAGCAACATGATTATTATCCTTATCCTTACCCTTTACGGTCCCAACAGTCTAACAACTACTCCTATATTCCCGCACAGCTTGATAAACTACGGGATATAGATCAGTGCTTATCCATTACAGGATTTACAAGGGCTAGCCTATCAGCACCTTAAACTAATCCTATTCGAACACTACCTTCTCACGGGCCTCATCAGAAAGCCCACAACACACCTAACAGGTAATCCCCTATAAGAACCGCCATGCTATAGGGGCTAAGGTATGTTCTCTCATCCCTACTCTCAAGAACTACGTGTGGCTTGATTCCCTTTTCACTGGGGATACGTAGGACCGGGGTCACCCTCGCCAGCTACAACAACCCATCAAAGACATCGTGGTGTTCCATCAATACTGGAACACGACAGTATACATGTAGAGTAATGATGTTTATAATAAAAATAATTATTGTTGAATAATATATAATATATCAATATGCAGAAAAGTGATATTTGTAATAATGATGTACATATTTTACTTATTATTAATTGATTAACAAGTGACACTTGTCTTTTTTTTTTTATAGTTCTTGTCTCTTTTTTTTAATGTAGGTTGATTTGTAGGTTAATATATTAATAATACTCATACATTTATGTTAAGAGATATCTCACATATCACAAAATATTTTATAAAAAATGATTCATATGCACACACAAAGTGTCGACATGTGTCACTTGTTAAACTATTAATAATGAGCAAAATATCACTTTGTGACATATGTCACTTTTTTTTTTATTATGAGCCTATTTATAAGATGATTTTGCAAATTTATATATTATTACTCATATTTTCTTCATTTACTTTTTACATTACATTTAACCACATTAATGTTTAATTTTCATTGGATAGAAATTTTTATTATAATCAGATTTTAATTTATGAAAAAGCTTAACAAATTATATTTTGAAAATATTTTCAAATTAATATTTATTTTTTTGAAAATAAAAATTTTCTTTATTGATAAAAAAAAAATTAAAGCCGTGAAAATAATTAGCACTTGTTATGGAAAGCATGAAAATATGAACTGTATTATTATTACCCGCTTCACACTTTAATTTTTACAATTCCTTGTATCATATTGTGGTGATTGATCTAAACAAAATCAAATTAATTGAAACTCAACAAAATTGAATTCTTTTGACCAATTTTGGTACAGAAGATGACACAAATATGTTACATGTAATGTTTACAAGTAGTAGTAAATTGGAGTTTACGCACAAGTGAGGAGTAATAGCAAAGGTGAATGAAACATTTATTTATTTCTCCTAGGTTGAAATTAAATAGTTGTTTTTATTATATCTTAGCATAAACATATCTCTTTAATCTAAATTAATTTCCTTCCTCTGATAATATTAGCTTAGTAGATGCACTAAACATATACTACCATTTTAAGTGCTCTGAAAAGCTACAGCTTCCTCATCCTCTCTGACTTTTTTTTGTTTTGTTTTTTTTTTTTTAAATTTCCTCCTCTCTGAATTATAGGAGTAGTTCAACAACATTATCAATCCCTGTTCGATTGGACCACTGTTTCGGATCGCTTTTGGTGATAAGCAAATAATAATGCAAAGATAAATGAGTTCGTAAACTTAATGAAACTTTAGGCTTTTATTGCACTTGAAATGAAATACAGAGAGATTGGTACAAGGAAATGAGCTTCACACTTGTGGTGTTCTTACAAAGGGAGGGGTGTGCGCTCTGGCTTTACACTCACCTCTATATTTCTAAGCTTAAGCTTTTTGAGGAAGCTTCTATTCTTTCCTCTCTTTTGTACTCTCTCTGTGTTCAGTATTGTTGTGGTTGTTGTGTTTCTTGGTGTTCTGATTGTTGTTGTTCTGGTTCTCTTTGTTGTTCATGATGTTGTATACGTTGGAGGAGGGCCTCTTTTTATAGAGTCCTCCTTGTCCACTGGTCCTTGCCTTTCTCTCTCTTTTTCCATTGGATCATGCCTCTTTTCCTTCTCTGTAGTTGCTCCTCTCTCTCTTTGCAGAGTCCATTTTTTCTTCTTTTCTCTTTTGAGCTTTGTTATTAATTGCTAGCAGTGGGAGGCATACAAGACTTGCCTTATTAGTCTTTCCTCTGGGAATGGGCTGCATGAGGTAAGCCAAAGATGTTCTGGCTTCTCATGCACGTTCCTTGCAGTCCTGGGGAACCGGATTGCCTTGTCTTCACGTGTGCGCCTTCCACAAGTTCATTTCCTGTACGCTCTCATCTACTATGACCTTCTTGGTGAGTTTCCATGATACCTAGGGCGCTCTGAGAAGATGTGTTGTGCCCATTATCATCAGTACGTCTTGCTCTTCTCTTGGGCACAATATCAGAATGTGACGCCTTGACAACTGACGCTCTGGACATGTGGCGCTCTGGGCAGTTCTTGGTGCTTGCACGCCTTCCTCAGTGTCCTTTATTGTTTTATTTTTATTTGATGATTTTGGGCCTTCATATGGATTGGGCCTTGTAATTTGGGTCACCAAATATTGGGGTACCAACAATTGCCCCCTTTGCAGTGAGAAGGGAAGGATTTCCTTTTCAATACAAATCCTATTTTATTTTTCCTCTCACCTGTTTCTCCTTTTCCTTCATTTCGTTCCACGTGTGAGCAGGGGGAATACCCATCAGTTACTTGCACGTTCCCCCACTTTCCTGTACAGCTCAAAACTCCCTCCTTCAAACTCTTCAGTTCCTCTTTTCTCTCAACCGTTCCTTCTCATTCATTCTCTCTCTCTTTTCAAAACTTCTCTACTTTATCAGTAAAACTCCTTCCTTTTCCTCTTGCTTCATTACTCTTCTCTTCCCCACCTTTGCCACTTTCTTCTTTTACTTCAAATTTCTTTTACTTCATCTCCTTCTTTCTTGTTGCTTTTCGTTCTTGCCATGGGAAGATCAAAATCCACTCCCACTGTTGAAGATGACACTGTTCCTGAAGAGGTTGAGGAGGAAATCTCTCTTCCAAACCTCATTACTTACTGCTTCATGCAAGGTCTCCCTTGCCCTCGTTCCTATCCCATGGATGCTGGTCACCGTCGCTGGGCCACAGGGGTGAAGGCGACGCTTCCTTTTGGTCCTTTCCCTGGGTCTGGTGACCTTCTCAACGGTCCTCCCACCAAGGCAATGGTGACTCCTGAGAGTACTGCCAAGCTCATCTCTCTCCCCTCTTATTACAAGGACCACCGCGAGCTGGGTCCCTCATTGCTCCGCTCTCGCCTCCGTCGTGCGGAGTTTCCGTGGGTAGATCTAAATTTCAACGTCCGCATTGGCGGTACTACTGGGTGGCAAGATTGGGTCAACCATGTATTTGCAAGCGACCCTCCTTTCGTGGAAGTTCTTAAGAAGGTTGGAATAGCCGATGCAATCAAGGTGTCTCCCCGGATTGGCGCTAATCGTAGGCCAGATGATTTGTTCGCCTTGATTCAACGTTGGTGTTCTTCAACACACACGTTCTTGACGTCTTGGGGTGAGTTCGCTCCCACATTGGAGGATGTAGTTGTCTTGCTCAAACTTCCTTCTTTCGGGGCTAGCACTCTTGATATAACTGGGGTGGATGAACACCTTTCTGACTTGGCCTTGGAGCTGAAAGCGACCTCTGTTGCGAGCGCCAAGTATTCTCAGGAGTTGTTCCAGTAAAGGCGTGCTTCGCTTGCGGAGGGTTCTTCATCTCAAAAGGTTAGGGGCACAGGGAATTTGGTCCCCAAAGAACAAAAGGCGAATCAGCGCTCTTCACTCAAGTACACATTTGCTAGTTGGGTTCGGTATTTTTATGGTGACTTTCATGATGGTAAGTTTCATTCCGGGCCTGTGAAGGATCAACGACTTCGTCGTGCTGCTTTTGTCGCTTTCTGGTTAAGCATGTACGTGTTCCCAGGCCCTCCATGGGAGTCTGTTAGTCCTTGCGTTTTTCTGTTTGCTTGCATTCTGGCTGAAGGGACACGCTTTCCCCTTTCCTCATTTTACTTGGGCGGTTTGTACGCTCGTCTTGATAAAGTGACTGAGCAGATGAAGATTTCTCATGGTCGCTTTCCTATCAATTCTTATGCTGACTTGGCTTTCCTTCAGTATTTTTTATTTGAGCGCTTTCCAGAGTATGGTCCAATTAGGCTTTCTCCTTCTGATGACGCTTCTGGCCCTGAACCCCGTGCTTGGTGTTGGACCAAGGGCTGTCCCAGAGAGCCTTTGATTTCCGTCATTGATCAAGAGGATCAATTAATTTTTCGCCCTTACTTGGATAACATTTTGGAAGGATGTGACCCCCTGCACTCTTTGTATAATGAGGAGCACCTTGTCTCCCGGAATGATGCTGAGAATCATGCTGAAGGCAAGTATGACTTATGGAAATTAATCTTGACTGCTCGTTATCTTCTTGGCTTTGTTCCTTTGGATAACAAGAGAGTCCACGGGGGTGCCTTGTGGCCCTTTATGTATCGCCCCGATCGTGTTGCGAGGCAATTTGGGCGCGATCAACCTCCGTGCGCTCTTCTAATTGATCAAGTCTCTCTAGAGGAATCTGTCAAAGCTGTTCTTTTTGGTGTGGATCATGATGCTTCAACTGTTCCTTTGGTTTACATCCCTCCTCTTCATGTTGGAGGCGTCTTGCGCAGTTGGGTAACATCTCATAAGGATATTTTGCAACATCTCCAAAGCTTTGAAGCCACTCCAAAGCGCACTATTCCCGCTCTTCTATCCATCGTGTGTAATGATCCTTACTATTCCACTTCTGTGAAAAAGGGAAAAGGTAGCCTTCTTTCTGATCTCATTTGCTTTATTTGCTACTTTATTCATTTATGACTTATTCTCATGATTTGTTTTGTTTGTTTTAGCTGAAGCGGCTCCTTCCGCACGCAAGCGCAAAGCCACTGCGTCTTCTCCTTCTACTGTTGTAATATCGAAGCGAGGTAAGAAACATACTTCCTCTTTAGCCTCTTCTGCTCCTAAATCTTCTTCTAAAGGCGGAGGCAAGAATGCTGCACCTTCTCAAAAAGGGAAGAAGGCTGTTACGGCTGCGCCTTCTCGTCGGTCTTCCCGCTTGCAAGTTCACAGTGCTCATCCTGCTCCTGCTTCTCCAATACACGTTGACTTAGTTGAAGATGAGAGCGAAAATGAAGATTATTCAGGTGATGCTCTCCTGGCTTATTATGATACTTCAAAAGGAGATGATGATTCTGCTGAGGGTGAGAGCGATGATGCTGATGAGGAGAATCCTTTAGGTTCCGCTTCTTGCCTCCCCTTTTCTTCTTCGTCGTGGCCCTTTTCCTTTCTCTTTGGCCTTTCTAATCTTTGTTATTATTGCATTTTCTAAATTTTTGGTACTGATAAGCATTTTCATTTCTGCTGTTTTGTTTGTTTGCTTTGTTGCAGGTGGTTCTGGTGGGCGTGGTTCAGCTTCGCCTTCGCCTCAGGTTTTCGAAAGCCTTCCGACTCCCATTAGCACCCATGTTAGCTCTCCGACGGTTCCATCACTTGAACGTACAGATGCTTCGGACTTTCGTCGTCAACCAACTGTTAGCGAAGGCGCCCCTTCAGATGCTTCGGACTCTTGTTAGCACCCCTTGCTGATGCTTCTTCAGATGTTCCGGAGTATGATGCTGATATCATTATAAGTGAAGGTGTTCCTGTTGACACTGTTTTTGATTACTTGGGTACTGAAACAGACACTCTTGCCCCCAAGGAAAACCAAGTTGATGCTGCTGTTGAGGTTCCCATTGAAGTTCATGCTGTTCATGAGAGCGATGTTGGCTTCGCTCCTCTTGATGGAGGGAATGTAGGTTCTGCCAATGTAGCTGAAGTTTCAAAGGGTACTGTGAGCTCTTCTGAAGGGCGTCCCATGCATGAGACTCCTTCCATTCGGCTTCCTTCTGTCAAAATTGCGCAAATTGTTGCTTCTCCAGCTTCTTCTTCAGTTTGTGAGTGTTCCTTTTACCATGCATAAAGTTGGGTTTCCTTCACATTAAGCATCAACTCTTTTCATATTTTACTGAATTGGCAAATTTTGTCGCTTTTCTCACTTGTTTCTACTTTGTTTCTTTTCTTTTTGCTTTGCAGCTGCATTTTCTGCCAAGTCTCGTGGCTCTCTTGATGCGGAGGAGCAGTCTATGCTTGACTCGTTTCTTCTTGTTCACCCCGATTTGGTGCCACCATGTGCTTTATTCCCTCGCTTTTTCAGAGAGTCTGCAGCGCGCACCATGGTGCAAATGCTGGGTTTGGTGAGCTCTGTTGATGTTGACGCTCTGCCGTGGGAAGACAAGGTGGAGCTTTTGGATTGCCTCCATTCTCTCAAATTCCAACACTATTCTGGTACTTGGCTTGATGATGCCATTTCTAAATTGGAGAAATTGCGCCCTCCCTTTGATGCTGCTGGCTTGGCTAAAACCAAGCGTACCTTGCAGGAGCGTCGCACTGCTTTGACTACTCGTTCAAAGGAACTTTCAGCCCAGCTTGCACAAGTAACTTCTGATTTGGAGAATGTGGAAAAAGAGATTAATGACTTGGCCGCTCAGGAGCGTTCGTATGAGGAGGCCCGCAAACATATCAATCTGAATGCCCTATTTAGTGTTTGATGGTCGTTGTTAGGCTATGTCGCTTATGGACTTGTATTTTAGGCTTTATTTTGCTGAACTTTGAAGTTGTACTTATTTGCGGTGGTGCGCTTTTCAGGCTTGAACTCTGCTTTTGTATGTCTGCTGCCACCTTGACAATGTTTATGCATGTTTTGACTTTGTTTTACATGTCTTTGTTCGCCTTGCTCTTAGGCTTGTATTTGGGTTGTACGCTTTTGCTGGCTTTGTCGCTTTGGCGCCATTGCAACTTGAACTTTGTCTTGCGAACGTAACTTTACAATTGTTTGCTACTGCACTTGTACTTGTTTCTGTTCTTGCACGCTCTTTTTGGCTTTGATGCCTTTCTTCAAGTATTTTGATAGCGCACATCTCTTCTTTTTCTTCTTCTTTTCTTTTTTTCTTTCTTTTCTTTTTCAAGTACAACAGGGGCCCCTCATGTCATTGGTGCCCAAGAAAGGTTTTCTTTTCTTCCTCTTTTTTTTTCAGAGCGCACTTTGGGCGTTTTCGAACTTTCTGCAGATTTCAGTGGCCCCTCATGTCATTGGTGCCAAAATTTGTTTCCAAAGTGCGCTTTAGATATACTGCAAGTTTTTTTTTTAAACAGTGGCCCCTCATGTCATTGGTGCCAAAACTTGTTTTGAAAGCGCACCTTGGATACATTTCAGATTTTTTGCCGCTTTGGGCTTGTAACTAACATGGAAGCGTCCTTGTTAGTCAACCCCCTTTTACTTCAGATTTTTCCGCCCGCGTTTAAGACTAGCGCCCTTGTTTCCCGGGACCTTTTCTAGCCTCGCGATATGACATACTTCGCCAGCGTCTGATCCCGGAAATTTTTTCTTTTGAGGAGGTCTATCCTTGTACCGCGATAAGGCGCTTGTGCTCGCGGTACGGCCCAACACTTTATTTTCAGCTTCTCATCAAAATATATATTTTACAATTTTTTTTAGTGATGGACCTCGCGTTTGGCATTTTGGCTCTTTGCTTTGAGAGCGCTTCTTCTTTTTTTTTTCAGAAAAGATGCATGCATGCAATCATATTATTCACTGTTTGAGTCATGTCTGCTTTCAGCATGCATTGTCATATTTCATTTCTACTATTAACAGATTTCTAAAGGAGGTAATTTCATGAGGGAAGACCTTCAGGTTTTTCATTGACCAGTTCACGGCGTACAAAATAAGTCACTTCTTAGGGTTCAACAGAAAGTAAAAAATACAGCTCTTTCATTATATCATACAGTGAGCTAGGCATAATATTTCTTAATGCACTTGAAATTTAAAGGCCCTATTTTCTTTTGAGTGTCTGCTTCAAGTAAGAAACAATACCCATTAGGATGTGCTTCTTGTACAATGTAAGGTCATTCCCATTTTGGCATCCATTTGCTGGTGTGTAGGTTCCTCATGACTGCTTTTGTCGCCTTCAGGACAAGCTCGCCTTCAGCAAACATTCTTGGCTTCACCATTCTCTCATATGACAGCATAACGCGCCTTTGGTGTTTGAGCAGCTCTTCATGTGCTTTGTCTCTGGCGCCTTCCAGTGATAGCAATCTGTCTTCTGGCCCGCCTTCATTCTGAGCAATTATCCTGGCAGAGGGGACCATCACTTCTGCAGGTAGTGTCGCTTCCGCCCCATACACCAGGGAGAAAGGCGTCGCCTTTGTTGCGCCGTGTTTGGTCACGCGATACACCCAAAGAGCGAGTGGTAAGTACTCACTACAGTCTGTAGGCGCCTCCTCCACTGTCTTGGCCAAGATCTTGATCAGTATTTTATTTGTGGACTCAGCTTGGCCATTAGATTGTGGGTAGTAGGGGGTGGACTTGTGGTGTGTGATCCCATATTCTTCTAGTACTTGCCCTACCTTTTTGTTGATGAAGGGAGTGCCATTGTCAGATACTATTCTCTTGGGCAGCCCGAAGCGACAAATAATGTGCTCTTTGATGAATTGCGTAGTGGTGTCGGCGTCTCCTTTCTTGAATGCCACTGCTTCGACCCATTTGGTGGAGTGTTCTGTTGCCCCCAAGATCCATCTCTTCCCTTTTTGAGAAGGCGGGTCGATTGGACCAATGAAGTCCATTGACCATGTGTGGAAAGGGTAGGGCGAGCTAAGACCTTTCATGGATTCTGTTGTCGTGTCTCTGGCATTGTTCACACCTCCTTGCAAAGTCGAGGGCGTCGCCTTTCATGTTTGGCCAATAATAGCCAATTTTCAACAATTCATTCCAGAGCGCCCTCCCTCCTTGGTGTCTTCCACAAGGTCCCTTGTGGACCTCCTCCATGACTTTGCTTTGTTCTTCTTTTCCAATGCATCTGAGAGCTTCTCCAGTGAAACTTCTCTTAAACAGCTCGCCTTTCTCAATGAAATAGTATTCTGATTTCTTCCTTACCCTTTCCGCTTCCATGTGATTCTCTGGCAAGACGCCGCTTTCCAAGTATGTTTGAATTGGCTTAGCCCAATCCTCATCCACCAGATAGACTTCCAGTTCTTCTTTGGCCTCCTGACATTGACCACACGCTTTCTGGAACGAGTCACAACGTGCCTTCATGTCAGGCCAGTACACTCCCACCCTTTGCATTCTCCTGTATAGGCCAGGGCCAAATTGTCCACATATGCTGTCATGAAGCCTTGTCATCTTCTGCACTCCTTCTTTCTCAGCGACACATTTCATGAGTAACCCATCTGCACTTCTCTTGTACAATGCCCCCTTTAAAAGGCAAAAGTCTCTGGACGTCTTCGTTAGTGCTTTGTTGTGGAGCTCCCAGATGATTGGGACTCTCCAATCTTCTCTCGCTTGATCCTCCTGCACGCTATTTTGGATTTTGGGATGGTACGCCTTTCTGAAATGTACCAGATGCTCGCCTTCTGCCATGACCGCTTTGCTTCCCAAAGTTGCGAGAGCGTCGGCCTTCCTGTTCTCAGCCCGTGGCACATGTTCGAGAGATTCCAATTTAAACTTTGCTAATGCTTGGTGTGTCTTCTCTATCCACAGCGCCAAAGACATCTCTTTTACTCCATACTCCCCCTTTAACTGCTTCACCACCAGATTGGAATCCCCTTTCACAATGAGTCTCTGCACTCCAATCCAAGTTCTTCAGCTACATCAAGTCCCAAAAGGAGAGCTTCATACTCTGCTTCGTTATTGGTGCACTGGAATTCCAGTTGGAAGGCGAAGGCTAGCTCCTCTCCCTTCTCATTTGTCAGAGTGACTCCTGCTCCGCCTTTGGGTGCTGAGGGCGAACCGTCAAATATCAGAGTCCACACCCCAGGCTCTTCACATACGTTGACAGGCTTTACGCTTCCTTCTTCTTCTTGGTTTGCACAAATGGCCATCAGATCAGCTAAGGCCTAGCTTCTAAGCGCTGTGGGTGTCACCAAAATTATCTCATATTCTGTCAGTGTGAGCGCCCACTTGCTTATTCTTCCTGTGAGAACAGCGCCTTGCAATAAGTATTTGATCCCTTCGGCCTTGGTCATCACGTGAATGGTGTGCGCCTGGAAGTAATGACGGTACTTCTGAGCGGCGTACACCAAAGCGAGACATTGCCTTTCTTGATTGGAGTATCTGGATTCTACCTCCTTCATCATCCTGCTCCAATAGGCCACAGGACGCTCTGAGCCTTCAACTTCTTGTGCAAAGAGTCTGTTGATCGCTGTCTGGGTGGTGGCTAGATATACTCTGAGCGGCATTCCCTTTTGAGGCGGAATCATCACTGGTGGTGACGCTAAGGCTTTCTTCACCCTGTCGAAAGCGTCCTGATGCTCCTTTTCCCACTTGAAATTTTCCTTTCCCTTGAGGAGTTTTCTCATAGGACCTAACAACTCTCCCATGGCTGGTATGAATCAGCGAATGTATCCCAACTTCCCCATCATTTGCTGTAGTTCTTTCTTGTTGCGAGGCGCTTTCATTTCCCTGACTGCCTTGACTTTTCTTTCGTCGGCTGAGACGCCTTCCTTATGGACTCTGAACCCCAGGAACTCACCAGAAGAGACCCCAAATTTGCATTTGAGGGGGTTCATTCTGAGCTTATACTTCTTGCATCTGGAAAAGACAGCTCTTAGATGTGTCAAGTGTTGCTCTTTCTTCTTCGATTTGACCACTATGTCATCAACATAGTCCTCTACTATGTCGTGCATCATGTCATGGAAGATCGCTGTAATGGCTCTTTGGTATGTTGCTCCGGCATTTTTGAGACCGAACGACATCACCATATAATAGAAGTTTCCTACTGGGGTTCTGAAAGCGGTCTTTTCTTCGTCGCCCTCTGCCATCCTTATTTGATTGTAACCGCTGAAACCATCCATGAAGGAAAAGCGCTCATGCATGGCTGTTGCATCCACCATGCAGTCAATGTGTGGCAGCGGGAAATCATCTTTGGGGCACGCCTTGTTTAGATCTCTGAAATCTACACCACATCTGATCTGGCCACTCTTTTTCTTCACGGGGACTATGTTAGCCAACCAAATGGAATGTTGTATGGGCTTGATGAAACGCGCCTCCAATAATTTCTCTACTTCGTCTTTGATCACTTTCTCAATCTCAGGGTTGAACTTTCTGGGGTGTTGCTTTACAGGTACTGCATCAGTTTTAACTGCCAAGTTGTGGGTGACTAGCTTGGGGCTGAGTCCTGGCATCTCCTCATAGCTCCAAGCGAACACTTCTCTGAACTCTTTCAACAAGGCGACCAAGTCCGCCTTTTCAGACGGGGTAAGTGAAGAGGCAATGAAGAGCGGTCTGTGTTCGCCTTCTCCTCCTACATTGACCTCCTCCAAACCTTCTTGACCATTTGCTTCATCCCCTTCTTGTTGGGCGTGCATAACCTCCTCCGTCGAAGCGAACCGCGCTTCCCCTCTTATGATGCCCATGAGTGTGGGGCTAGCCAAGTCGCTCAATTTCGGCTTGACTGGCCCCGCGAGTTCCTAGAGGATGGCCCATCTGGCCCCCCCATCAGGAAGGCGTTGCTTCTGCAATTTGTATCTTGGTTTGGATGCTGGCTGCCATGCGCTTTCTTCTTCTTCTGGTAGGCGGAGTCTCTTGAACACTGATTGTCTTTTCTCTGGTTCTTTCATTTTCTCCTTTCCTTTGATCAGAACCTTGGGCTCTCTTCCAATCTTGTTGGTCCCCGGGGGAGCTAACTCATCAAACACCGAGGCGTCAATCAAGTGTAGCTCTGAAGCGTCAAATGACGCCTTTGTTGCTGGGATCTCAATGTCCTGTCCTTTGTACATAGACTTCACACATTGGTGCAGAGTGGATGGGACACACCCGTGTAAATGGATCCAAGGGCTTCCAAGTAGAACGTGATAACTGGGCTCTCCATCAACAATGTGGAAGGTGTTCAAAGTTTTTATGGGTCCTACCTCCAAGTTAAGCACCACGCACGCCCTTGCCATAACTGTTCCTCCATTAAAAGTTCCCAGTGCCGCTTCTACTTTCTTGAGTCTTTATTTAGCGACCCCCAGCTTTACAAATATATGGGTTGGGATGATATTTACTCCTGATCCGTTATCCACGAGGGCGCGCCGAACATGTACGCCTTCGACAGTTGCTTCCACGAACAGCGGCCTGTTGTGACAAAAGCCTGGATGTGACCGCTGTGGCTCTCTAAACATCACTGCTGAGGCATGCGCCCTGGCTACCCTGGTTGCTGGCACGTAAGCGACACTAGTGTTTGCCCCTCTTCTAACTATCACATCAACTAGAACATGCGCTGCTTCATCCCTGACATCAGCTCCCAACCTTAGTTGGTCAAACAAGGCTCTGAACCCTCTAGTTTTCACAAGTCCCCTTTTCAACTCATTTTCCACCAGTTCTTCTTCCTCAATCTCCTTCAACAGGTTGTCGCCATGGGAGAGAATGACATTCACATCATGTCTAGGCAAAGGATGATCGCCTAGACTTTCCTCGCCTTCACCTTCTGGCAACAATATCTTTCCTGCTGCGTACTGCTTCTGGAACACGCCTCTGATGACATAACAATCCATGGTACCATGACTCTTTTGCCTGTGCAGGATGCAATATTCTGGGTTATTGTACTCTTCACGTGTCAGAGGGGGCTTTGTTGTCCTTTTAGTGAGAATGCCCTCCTTCAGCCATTCCTCCACCAACTGATAAGTGAGCTCCCTAGAGATTGGAAGCTTTGGTGAGGGCTCCTTCTTTTCATAGTTCTTAGGAGGCGGCATAGTCCTGTAACTTTTCCTTCTCTTATCCTCCACAGCGTTCACATCAAAGGCGACCTGGTCTTTGGTTCTCTTTCCCTGCTTCTTCATGGCCTCGGTGACATCCATCGCCCTCCCAAGCAACTCAGAAAAGGTGGTGATTTTACTGAGCACTAGGAATATTTGTGAGCCATCTTCAATACTTTTAATGCATCCGTAAACCATGTCCGCCTCGGGAGAGTCTCTTTACAGTGGAGCGCTCTGTCCCCGTATCTTTTGATGAAGGTGGTCAGACTCTCTCCTGCTCGCTGTCTTACACGCCCAAGGTCCATGATGTGGATGGCACCTTCTTCTTCCAAGAACTTGTTGCAAAATTCTATAGTCATTTCTTTCCAAGTGCGGATGGAGGCTGGGCGCAACTTGGAATACCAGGTGAAGGCGCGCCCAACGAGAGACTTTGAAAACTCTCTCAGCCTCAAACAATGGTCTGCACTGTATACTCCAAGATCATCTACATATGTCATCAAGTGCTCTCGCGCGCTCCCGGTCCCATCAAACTTTCGGAACGTTGGAGGCGTATACCCCTGTGGATAGCGATAGGCAGCCACATCAGCAGTAAAAGGAGGGTTTAAATTTATTACCATACTCTGTCCCTCTTTGTGCACTTGGAGGATGCGCTTCAACTCTGCTTGCGTGACCAGAGCATCCTCTGTGCTCTCTCGCCTTCCACTTGTCTCATGCTGAAACTCATCCTCTGATCTTGTCCTTGCTTTTGCCAACTCCGCCTCCCTCCGCGCCTCCTCTTCTTCTTTTAATCTTGCGCTCAGGGCCTCCTTCTCTTCTTTTGCTTTGGCAGACTGGGCCTTGTATTCCGCCACCATTTCAGATAGTGCGCTTTGATTGGCCACCAGGGAGTTGAGTATCGCAGCTGATATCACAACTTGAGTATTTGGGTCGCCTTCTACATGAGGGATTTTGATGTGACTCAGCCTCTCTCTATCATTGCTGGGCTCTTCATCGTGAGGCTCTCTGTCATCTTCATGGGTGTCTGAGGGAGAGCGAGTATTGTCACTTCCCTGATTGGCTGGGCTAAAACTCAACCTTCTGGAGCCTGGTCCTGTTCCACGGCTTATAAGACTGGGTGTTGGATTTTGAATGGCAACTGCAGGTGTCGCCTTCGGAGCAGCATCTCCCACAGGCACCTGCTGCACAACGTGAATCCCATTTCCTTCAAGATTGAAAGCCATAGCTTCCCCAGTGGAGTCGCCAATTGTTTCGGATGGCTTTTGGTGATAAGCAAATAATAATGCAAAGATAAATGGGTTCGTAAACTTAATGAAGCTTTAGGATTTTATTGCACTTGAAATGAAATACAGAGAGATTGGTACAAGGAAATGAGCTTCACACTTGTGGTGTTCTTACAAAGGGAGGGGTGTGCGCTCTGGCTTTACACTCTCCTCTACATTTCTAAGCTTAAGCTTTTTAAGGAAGCTTCTATTCTTTCCTCTCTTTTGTACTCTCTCTGTGTTCAGTATTGTTGTGGTTGTTGTGTTTCTTGGTGTTCTGATTGTTGTTGTTCTGGTTCTCTTTGTTGTTCTGGTTCTCTTTGTTGTTCTTGATGTTGTATACGTTGGAGGAGGGCCTCTTTTTATAGAGTCCCCTTTGTCCACTGGTCCTTGCCTTTCTCTCTCTTTTTCCATTGGATCATGCCTCTTTTCCTTCTCTGTAGCTGCTCCTCTCTCTCTCTCTCTCTTTGCAGAGTCCATTTTGTCTTCTTTTCTCTTTTGAGCTTTGTTATTAATTGCTAGCAGTGGGAGGCATGCAAGACTTGCCTTATTAGTCTTTCCTCTGGGAATGGGCTGCATGAGGTAAGCCAAAGATGCTCTGGCTTCTCATGCACGTTCCTTGTTGTCCTGGGGAACCGGATTGCCTTGTCTTCACGTGTGCGCCTTCCACAAGTCCATTTCCTGTACGCTCTCATCTACCATGGCCTTCTTGGTGAGTTTCCATGATACCTAGGGCGCTCTGAGAAGATGTGTTGTGCCCATTATCATCAGTACGTCTTGCTCTTCTCTTGGGCACAATATCAGAATGTGACGTCTTGACAACTGACGCTCTGGACATGTGGCGCTCTGGGCAGTTCTTGGTGCTTGCACGCCTTCCTCAATGTCCTTTATTGTTTTATTTTTATTTGATGATTTTGGACCTTCATATGGATTGGGCCTTGTAATTTGGGTCACCAAATATTGGGGTACCAACAACCACCATCGTTCTATGCTTATTATTCTACATCACAATGACTATTCAAAAAGTTCACGACACATAATGTCAATGTTTATGCAAAGCAATTACTTAATCAAAGAAAAAAGTCTTCAATACCAGAGCCAATAACAAGAGGAAATGTCCTTTCCTTGCAAAATCCTCGTATATCCCATTGACCTCCTAAGATATTTGTACTTACGTACAGTCTCGTAGCTTTATTTGGCAAATGACATCAAAGGCAAAGTTTGCTGCTATATATTTTTTGCCAGCTTACACAATTCTGCATTTCTCCCAAAATGTTTGTTAAATTTTGAAAAGTAACAAAATTAAGAGGAATAAATATTTCATGTTTTGTCTTCCAAATCAACTAATTATAAAATAAAATTAATCATTTAATGTATTTTTGGATTATCCAATTATAGATTAGAGATAATTTTTCATTTTTTACTCATTATTTTAACTTTGGCTCAGGACAATAATTTTTGTAATTTTTTATTATCTTTTTGAGATGAAAAAAGTATAATATAACTAATGCAATTAATTATATATAAATAAACAAATAAAACTAAAACAAATTAATATATTTTATTTTTTAAATTGAAAATTATTATATTTTCTAAATGCATGATATTCGAATTGAAAATATTTACAATATAGAAAAACTAATTCTATTTGCGAGGATTTTCTTTGCACGCTGGTAGCACTTGAATCTATACTTTTTTTGTCTGTATTCTTTGATCAGTACTACAGGTATCCCCAAGAGCACCCTTAATATCAGGAAATCCTTGAGATTAATACTGCACGAGGTCGCATTCCTATGTCTCTTCCAGCGGGGTGTGTTAACCTAGAATCGAACCTAAGACTTCTTAGTCTCAAGCCCCATTCTCAAGTTTTTAAGTTGGCAGGATCACATCACTTAAGCCAACCCCCATTGGTACTTGAATCTCTACTAGAAAACCAATATGTACCGGTTTAGGATTATCAACCCGTTAGTACATGATATGATTTTTTTTTTTTTTTTGAACTGATGATATGATATTAAATACTAATAACTTATGAGATCATACAAACATAATAAGTAGACAATAGAAGGTTTTATTTTCATTATAAGAAATCAAAAGAAAAAGAAATATATATATATATATTCCTACCAAAAAAAAAAGAAGAAATATATATACATGATATATAAGTTCACATACATACACAAACAAGACACCACTCGCACATCTCATGTGTGAATAGGCACAAGCCAAAACCGATTTGAATTTGAGTTACACGGATTATTAATTTTTATGAGCAATGTTGACAAACATGGACCAGATCAATTGGTTGAATCGCATGAACCATGAGCAGACCACTTTTCGAATCCTAATTATGTTATAAAGCCATTTCAATGATTAAACTAGATTTTTGGTTTGCACCCTGGTATCCGGCCCACTGGGCCGACTAATCCAGTTCGAGGGGGGTTCCGGGGTTAAGGTTTTATTCTTCTCCCAACGTTGTTGCGGGGGATCGAACCGTGGTTCGCCCTACCAAGTGCAGTCCCTGGCACCACTGCACCAACAGCTCGTTGGTAATGATTAAACTAGATTTAAACCCAGTTGAATCAGGTTGAACAATAAAAAATGGTTTCGGTTATCAAATAAAAACAACAACAACAACAACAACAACTAAGCCTTTGTCCCACTAGGTGGGTTCGGCTACATGGATCAAACGACGCCATAAAGGCCTATCATAAATCATGTCTTTGGATAAGGCATTGATTGTCATATCCTTCTCAACGGAAATTAAAAAAGAAAATGGGATAGGGTGATTAAAAAAGAAAATGGTTTTTTTTTTCAAATGATTTCGGTTATCAAATAAAAAATGGAAATTAAAAAATAAAAACATTTTTTTTTCAAATATAGGAGTATATATATCTTTGTGGGATAGGGTGATTATCAACTCCCAAGTTTAATTATAATTTGATAATTTATAAATACATCCTTTAAATCGATCAAATGTAACGAGTAGTAGCGAATAAATTATTTTTCAATTAGTATCATAATTTATAATATTGTATATTATGAACAATTTTGGTTTTATGTAATTATATGTGTATATATATCATCAAGTCAAACCGTCCAATTTAATTAGTTAAACCGGTTCAACTTGAACATGAATATTTTTCGGTTTATCATCATATACTGTCCCGAGTTTGACAAATTGCATCATATACTAAATAATATTTATACGAATCTTTTAATTTTCATATTAATGTTTTCTACAATATTAAAAACGCGTAAAACGACCCCAATATCATTAAAAATAAAAAATAAAAAATGACAAATCATGCTGAAATGTAAAAGCACTGTTCCAAATTAGCCAAGGGCTACGCGTCCGGTATGAACGGGGAGTTTTGAGTTCCTTGGACATATCATCGTACATTTGATGTCTAAATAGGACAACATCATCATCTTTTCTTTTTTCTTTTTTCAATTTTTTTAAACCTTAGGACAGCATCTTTTATCTCGTGAAATATGTCATAGTCTTGTGTCGTACGGTATATGCTAATTGAACAATTTATTTATTTATTACTATCTTTTTAATAAATTGAACAATTTATTTAAAATCAAGCAATAACTAAAAATGCTAATATTAGTTTTAGAAAAATAATAATATTAATACAAATGTCATTTTTTTTCTCTTTTTTCGGAATAAAATTTAGATAAGTTTAGTTCTAAATCTCGCCGTGGTAATAAGGAAGATCTCAGGATTCAAATAACGCTTACAACAATAATTAAGGCATGATCGGAATTCATGATGGTATGAGCTACTACCTTGGTTTCTATTTACCTATCTCATTTGGAGAAATTTATCATTTATGATTATCTGTCTCGTTTAGAAATTAAATAGTGTAATAGTTATTACTCCCTTTGGTATTATATGTAAGATTTTTTTTGGATAAATTTATGTCCACAAAAAAAAAGATTAATATTGTTAGTGGTATTGAAAGGTAAACATTTGATATATTTTTTTCAAAATTACCCCTATAGTTGTGATTGGAATTTTAAAAAGTGTCGATTTAATTGAGATATTTTTGGAAAGAAAGAAATAAATGTTATTGGATATATAAACAAAGTTTTATAAATATGACCAATATTTTTTAAAATAGGGTATTACATATAAGACGAGAGGAAATATTTTTTATATTTACTGTATTTTAATATTGTCATGATTTACATGAGTTATAAAAATAATTAATAACCACAGGAGAGAAATAATATATTAGGAAAAAATACAATAAATTTATGGTAAGTTAACACAATTATTACATTTTTTAAAAAAGGTTGTTTTTTTTTAATTTTAATATATATAAATAAAGAGAAGTGAAATGAATATGAGTTAAATCCTTATTATTTGAATCAACTTTTGTTTGTCAAAATGTAGAGAAAGTAATAATAAATGTATGAAAATTATATTGAAAAAAATTAGGAAATATAGAATAAAAAGAGAATATGATAAATAAGTATATACTTAAAAAAATAAAAAAAGAGTATTGATTTTTTAAACTACATTATACTAATATATTAGGCAAAACAAAATAACCAAATCTACATAATTTATGTTACGAGATGGAGAAAATACTACTCCGTATATTTTATTCATCCAAAAGAATCCATGACACATTGACACCTATGTGCAGGAACACAAAATCCAACATGCGTGTTTTGGATGAGCACCCACGACATTTGATTTTGAGTGAATTTAATTTTGCAAAATTGACTATACAGTTATACTCATTTCATCTCTAAATGTGGGAATTTGTGATGATATTTAACGCGATTAAAAATTTACTCCTTCCGGCTCGAATTATAAGCAACAAAAAAACATATTACTCTTGGTTTAAAATATAAGCAAAACTAACTAACCTTATTAAATTTTGTTTCATTCCCAATGTCACTTTCCTAAAACATCTATAGAAAATTGTAATCTTAATTAATTTTTGTTTCATTCCTAATACTACTTTCCAAAAATACCTTTATTTTTTATAAATTTGAGAAAATTAAATACAATCAACTAACTTCCTTAATAAGTGTAAAAGTGGTTAGAATTGCTTATAATTCGAGCCAGAGGAAGTAATTAATATGATTACTGATATTAGAATTAACAATATTTGATACTCCATCCGTTTCAGAACATTAGGCCTAAAAGGCCTGGGCACACAGATTAAGAAAATGTTAATTATTGTAAGTGTTATGTATAATTTGTCCAAAATGCCCCTATCAATCCTTATTGAAAATTGTAGTAGTATTTAATGTTTTATTAGTAAGTGTGTCCATTAATTAATGTATAGTGGTTTAGAGATGAGAGAGATGATAAAAGTATAATTAATGAGGAGAGAATGAAATGATTGAAAAAAAGTTAGAATTGGAAAGAAAAATATGTTTATGTATTGAAATTGTAAAAGGCCTAATATAATGAAACAAGAAAAAAAGGCTAAAAGGCCTAATGTTCTGAAACGGAGGGAGTAGTATATATTTTAAATTATCCGTATAGCTATTATAGTGATTTTAAATAGTATTAAATTAAGAGCAATGATTGAGAGACTTACATAAAGAGATTTACTAATAAGTCTATATATTAGGATCTTCACATTTGTCATTTAAGTTCTTTTATTTAACTTTTTTTAACTTGAAAATAACAAGTGTCATAATTTTATTTGTAGGTTTGTAGACTTGTAAGTCTCTAAATCATTTTTCTTGAATTAATAAGAGTGTTTATGAAAAATAATTAATTAATATCATTAGAAATTGAATCAAGTGCTTATAAAAAGAGACAAAATCCGCCCATTATCTAATGCTTATATTTAACAAATAAATTATCCCCCTGTCCTTATATATAAAATCCTTTTGGTAGATTTACGTCCATTAAGAAAGTTGATTAATTTAGATAATTGTATTAGAAACGTGAATATTTGATATATATTTTTAAAACTATCTTTAATAATTGTATCGAAAATCTAAAAAATGTTAAGTAAATACGATGTTTGCGAAAAGAAGTAATTAATTGTTATTAAAATTAATATAGAGTTTTATAAATAAGGGAAAAATAAAAGTCTCAAAAATGTCTAATACATAAGAATAGAGATAGTACTAATTAATTAAGTTTAATGTAAAGCGTGTTTGTATATTTTTAATATCAAATCAAGTTTGGTAAGAAAATTTACCTTAAAATTTTCATTCAAACATAGTAGTAAAATATACAATTTTCCACTTCATGCAAATATGATTATAAATACTCCAAAAAATGATTTTAACATATTGGCAGTTTGGCACAAATTATAAGAGAAAAAAAAAATGGTACATCGATAGTGTAAATAGTTTTTTACATCATCAATACATCATCCAATAATCGTTGATTTTCAAATAAAAGTAATATAGATGAACAGTGGATGATGAACCGATAGTATAAAAGACGATAATCTCAAATTATAAATCACAATTATATCTTCAAAGATGTCTAGAATCCAACACATACTAGTACTCTACAACACTTAAGAGTTAAGACAATCAAATTACTTCAATGAATCCACATAATAGTATTACCTGAAAGTTACATAGTGAAAGGGTCCAACCAGCAATTTACTTTCACTCATAAATGAGTACAGTTGCCAGTTGTAGTGCTTCTTGTTAATCTTTTTTCTTTCATCAATTCTCTCCAAAATTTAACTTCATTTTCCATTTTTTATATTTTTATATTTTTATATTTTTTCTCTCTTTTATTTTTCTTTTCCTTTTTTTATTATTATTATTCTTCTTCTTCTCATTTTTCTTTAATTCTTTTCTTTGCTTCTCTCTCTATATATTTCCTTTCTCTCTCTACAACACTCTCTTCTTTCTCTTCTCTATTTCTCCGGCGACTTCTTTTTCTCTCTCTCTTGTCTGAACCCTTTGACTTCACCGATCTCCGTCGCCGTCATGGGCCATTGCTGCAGCAAAGGCGTCGCAGCCGACAACGAAACCAACGCCACCGATCACCGCCAGACACCACCACCTCAGTCATTGGCAGCAGCATCGTCGTCGCCGGCAGCTCCCTCCGGCAACTCCGTCTCCACAGCCAGCGATGCAACTCCGGGGAGGTACACTCCGGCGAACTCATTCTCAGCTAACAGCCCCTTCCCGAGCCCTCTCCCGGCGGGGGTGGCGCCGTCGCCGGCGAAGACTCCGGGGAGGAAATTCCGGTGGCCTCTGCCTCCCCCGTCGCCCGCGAAGCCGATCATGGCTGCGTTGCTGAGGCGGCAGGGGAAGACGGCGAAACCGAAGGACGGGCCGATACCGGAGGAGCAGCAAAATGAAGGTGGTGGTGAGGGTGAGAGAGTTCTTGATAAGAACTTTGGTTATGGGAAGAATTTTGGGGCCAAATTCGAATTAGGGAAAGAAGTGGGGCGAGGGCATTTTGGTCATACTTGCTGGGCTAAAGGGAAGAAGGGTGAGCTTAAGGGTCAATCAGTTGCTGTGAAAATCATTTCCAAAGCTAAGGTAGTGATGATTATGATGATGATCATGTTTATTGAATTCTTGGGTTTTGATTGTTTCATTGAAAAGTTTGGAACTTGAATTGAAATTTGATCATTTGATTATGGTTTTTACTTGGAGATTGTATGCGTTGACTCTTGGTCAATTGTGAATCAGCTATTGACTTGCATTTGCATGATTGTTTTTGCAGTGGTAAATTTTGAATTTTTTGAATTGAATTTAGCAGTCAAGAGACTCAAGACTGTTTCTTGGAGAAATTATTGCGCTGGTTTTGCATTTGTTTCGACTTTGATCATTATATGATGTATGAATTTCGATGTTGTTATGGAACCTGATGAGGTAGTAGTTTTGAAGTGAAGTTCTAAATGGTTTTATCAATGGTGTTCTAGGTTGCTTTCTGGTCTGCGGTATTTGACTGATCCTATGTCATGATCGTGCTTTTCTTTTAAGTTAATGATAGGACCTGAAAGGATCGCGGAGACGTGTTTCTTGGAAGAAAATTAATTTCGAAAGTGTGAAATGCAAATCATTGCAGGATAACTATAAATAGTGTCGGATAAGACATCTTTTAACGAAAATGGTTTTTCTATGTTGCTTTCTGGTCTACATTGTTTGACTAATCGTATGTTATGATTGTGATTTTCTTTTAGGTTAATTAATGATAGTACCTGTAAGGAAAGCGGTGACATATTTTCGCGAAAAATATCAAATTGTAAAGTATGAAATGCAAATCATTGTAGGATACCGATAAAAAGTGTTGGATAAGACATCTTTTAGCTGAAATGGTTTTTCTAGGTTGCTTTCTGGTCTACAGTATTTGACTAATCTTATGTTATGATTGTTATTTTATTTTAAGTTAATTAATGATAGTACCCGAAAGGAAAGCGGTGACGTGTTTTCCGGAAGATAAATAAATTCGAAAGTATGAAATGCGAATCATTGCAGGATAACTATAAATAGTGTCGGATAAGATATCTTTTAAGGAAGATGGTTTTTCTAGGTTGCTTTCTTGTCTACGGTATTTGACTATTTGTTTGTTATGTTGTGATGTACTTTTAAATTAATGATAGTACCTGAAAGGAAAGTGGAGACGTGTTTTCCGGAAGAAAGTTAAATTCAAAAGTATTAAATGCAGTCATTGCAGGATAATGATAAATAGTGTCGGATAAGACATCTTTTAACGGAAACTCTGGGGAGAAGTGATGATGATAAATAGTTTTGGATGCAACTGGTGCTTACCTCTTGTCGCTTTCTTCAGAGCGTCAAGTTAAAATCTTGAGAATATGTGGCAGATTGTTGTAAGTTATGGTACAAGTGAATGAAGTTATAAACTCTGTAGCAAGGGCAAATTGTAGGAAAATGTGGCTTTTTCTGAAGTTATTTTATATGTTGGGACTTTGATATATAAAAATCTGTTTTTTGTTGTCGTTACATGTATGGCTAATTTTTTGTGGTTTTCCCGGTAAAGGCTTTGTTTGAGGAGTTAAGCTCGTTGGTTATCCCCTGTTGCTAAAGCACACAGATTGAGTGGGAGGCGTGCAAGGGATCATCTAAGATGCATGTTTGTCTGATAAAAATTGTTTTGCGCTCCTCGATTAGATCATTAGTAAGCATATTGGTGCATAATAGTTGTCCATCTTAGATTTAAGAATGCATATAGCGAATCTGTGTGTTGTTTTATCCTCCATTATGGCTCTTAGAGAACAAACAGCAGTGTTCTTATTGATTACTGATGAATGTTTTCAGTGTCCACTATTTGCAAGCCCTATGGCCATCAAATAATGCAAAACTTTCATTTCAGTTATTTGGCTTCTGATGGATTATGTTTCTGGGAACAGTACTCTATACTTCTGCACTTCATCACTGTTCTACTAAACAATCAAATTGGAGTATAAGAGTAAAATTTAATTTGGGGTGGGGGAATTATGCATTTTGAAGTTTTGGTCGTAGCTTCTGTAGTTTGTTTTTTGTCATACATCATCATGGATTGGACTTTTGATTTTTAAGTTTTTTTTTTTTTTTTTTTTTTTTTTTTTAATTCTGACCTTATAATTTTGATTGATCATGGTTATGGTATTTAATTGATTTTTATATGGCAGATGACTTCAGCAATAGCAATTGAAGATGTACGTAGGGAGGTCAAAATGTTGAAGGCCTTATCTGGACATGCAAATTTGGTCAAGTTTTATGACGCATTTGAGGATGTAAATAATGTCTACATAGTGATGGAGTACGTTTAGAAACAATTATTTCTGAAATTTGTTTCCAGTCCTGCAAGAACTTTTTTTTCAGTTTTCAGATTTTGTAGCCAGGCAACATACATTCAATAGTTGAATTAGATATATATTCTTATGTCATAATATTCTCATTGTTGTTAGGTTGTGTGAGGGCGGAGAACTTCTTGACAGAATTTTAGATAGGTAAAACTGAAGGGTTATCTTTCATATGTACTATCCTTTCCTTTTTAGTCCCTCCATTATTTCATCATAAAAGTTTGGTTTTGACTAGCATGATTATAATTGGATTCTTTTTATTTAATTACTTGTTAAAGAGGTGGAAGATACCCAGAGGATGACGCTAAAGCTATTATTGTACAAATTCTAGACGTGGTTTCCTATTGTCATCTTCAAGGAGTTGTTCATCGTGATCTTAAACCAGAGGTATGATATTGAGAAGTTGTGAACATCTTAGAATAATTTGGTCATGCCTTTAATTGAGTAAGCAATTTTTTGTTTGTATAATTACCTATCAAGTCTATTACATGTCTTCACTCTGGATGTTTTGCCTACTTTGCAGAATTTTCTTTTTGCCTCAAAAGAGGAGAATGCTGCGATGAAAGTTATTGATTTTGGTCTATCTGATTTTGTTAGGCCAGGTAATTTGCTAAACTAACCTTATATAGCCAGTATTAAGTGATATAAGAAAACATATCCAAGTTGCTAGCTTTCTCGTATTTAACATCTTAGTTTTAGTTTTTAGTTTATAAATTCATCCAAACCGCGGGAGAACAAACAAGTAATTAAATATCACATAATTTTGTGCAATGTGATTAACGCTTTTAGATTTTGTAAAACTTAAATTGTGTCCAACTACCTTGTCAATTTTCCCACCAACATTTTTTACCTTCCTATTTTATTTTGTTTTTGGTAAAATTTTTACCTTCCTATTTTCACTTTCCATTTTGTACCTTTCACTCCTAATGTTGAACAATGCCTTAAGGGCACTCTTAGCATTTTCCTTATTTAAAATATATTTTCTTTCTTCCTTTTCATATTCTCGCAGGCTGTATTGAGTCAATGAGTGTAGTTCGGCAAAGAGACTAGGGGAATGTTCATTGAAAGACTTTGCTAATATTTGTACTAATTAAGTAATGCCATGCTATACTTTGGTCAAAATCATGGAGGCATACTAACAATAACTTGATTCTTTTTTATCCTCACTCAAAAATTTCCCTTTTGCAAGCTCTTTTATTTCTATGATTGCTCCTCAATTGCATTTCACTAATTCACTGGATGAGTCTCAGGACATGCATTAAATTTCGGCGTAGAATTGCCTCCATTGTTCAAAAGAAATGTTTATCATTTATTCTGCCGGTCTGTCCTATCATCGTTGCCATCTTCTTATTGATTTTTCGACTGCCAAGAACTCACACTTTTAATGAACATGCAGATCAACGCCTTAATGATATTGTTGGCAGTGCCTACTATGTTGCACCTGAAGTACTCCATAGATCTTACAGTGTTGAAGCAGACTTATGGAGCATCGGAGTTATATCATACATTTTGTTATGTGGAAGCAGACCATTTTGGGCACGCACTGAATCAGGAATCTTCCGGTCAGTGTTACGAGCAAATCCTAACTTTGATGATTTACCCTGGCCAGCAATATCACCAGAAGCTAAAGACTTCGTTAAGAGACTTTTGAACAAGGACCACAGGAAAAGGATGACTGCTGCCCAAGCTCTAAGTATGTTTCATTTAAATGTTTTGCTCAGAGCTTTTTTACTCAACATTTGATTACTTTAATTGAAATTCTCTTTCACACACAGATTTCTAAATCTAATTTAATGATTCTTACTGACAAAATGTTAACTCCATATTTTCAGCTCACCCATGGTTGAGAAATGAAAAAATTGTTGTTCCTTTAGATATTTTGATTTACAAGTTAGTCAAGGCATATGTGCGTGCCTCTCCTTTGAAACGTGCGGCATTGAAGGTAACCTGTTATGCTGCCATCAAAACAAATGCATCTGATATCATCCCTTTCTCCCCCCTTGGGACTGGGTGGGGGGCAATCGAACAAGACTAACGTTTTCTGTTTTGCTTTACTTTACGTTAATGCAGGCTCTCTCGAAGGCATTGCCAGAAGAAGAACTTGTCTACCTTAGAGCACAGTTCAGTCTCTTGGAACCAAAAGATGGTTCCGTTTCGCTTGAGAATTTTAGAGTGGTAAGTACATGGTTATTGCAATTTTATTCCCTCTATGGCATAATGTAAATATGCTATAGTTTCACCAAAGCACTACTGAAATAAAAATTAAATACAGGCTCTCTTGAAAGTTGCAACCGATGCCATGAAGGAATCAAGGGTCTCTGACATTTTAAATTTGGTGAGTCATCTTATATTTGTCATTTCAGTATATTTATCTATCTACATTCAGATTTTTTTTTGTTGCCCTTTTGCTCCCGTACTAGCATGTACCATGTCTTGACTGGTAATCATATACTAATCTGGAAAGAAGTTCCATTATATTACTTAGATAGGATTCCATGACTTTGATTGAGTGACTTTGGGTAACTTTGTAAATCGCTGAATGAAGATCCGATGGCTTAGATTTTAAACTGAACTTTAATCCTAATTTACATTTGAGCCATTCAATTTTCATCCAACGGTATAGACATGCAAAGTCACTGCATCAAATTCGGACACTTAATGTCAGGTGAATTAAATGCTGAGACCTGCAAGACATGCACATTTCCTTGACAGCAGCTTTTAATGAAAATGGGTTGCAGAAGGATCCATTATTTGTTAATACTTAATAGTAGTATAGTACTATTGAAAAGTGCAGATAGAGTAGTTGTTTATTTTGACAAGTGCAATTGCTTACTTGCGCTGTTGATCACCATACTCTTGTGAACTGTAATGCTAACTAAACTGTTAAACTATTGGTCAAAGTGCATTGTTTTCTTTACTGCATTATAATACTGAAAATCTTAAATGCACATATTTGTTGAATTAAGATGGAGCCACTCTCCTATAAAAAAATGGACTTCGAAGAGTTCTGCGCTGCAGCAATCAGTGTATACCAGCTGGAGGTTCACCAAGACTGGGAGAAAATTGCTACCTCAGCTTTTGAGTACTTTGAAGAGGCAGGAAACCGGGTCATTTCAGTTGAGGAGTTGGCACAGGTTTTCAAATCCTTTTCAAGACCATACCTACTAGACTTGAATTTGTCTAAAGATATTAAACAACTTACTGACTTTCTTTTTCCAATGTTTTTATTTCAGGAGATGAGTTTGGGCCCTTCAGCTTACTCATTAATAGGTGATTGGATGAGAAAATCTGATGGAAAACTCAGCTTGGTGGGATACACAAAATTTTTGCATGGTGTCACAGTTCGTAGCTCAAATACAAGACACCGACAGCTAGCATAAGTAAAGGGAAATTTTATTATTATTATAATAATAATAATATTTGTTGAAATTAGTTTGTGTCTTTTTTTTTTTAATTTTTAAATTTGAATTTTAAAGGAAAAATGGTACAGAGGGTTAGAAATTTTTTGGGGGGTTTGGGGATTGGTCCATGGAAAGAAACAGAGCTAACATATTGATTTGTTGTTACTCATGTGACTTGTGGTGCAAATGTAAAATGATCCTATTTTACTTGTGAGATCAAATGCCACCTGCTTTCTTGTAAGATTTCGTGTGAAGATTAAAGAGTTTTTTTTTTTTTTTTTTTGCTTTGTTTTGGTCAACTTCATCTATAGTTCAAATGTCACTTTGAATTCTGTGTATTTGGTCTAAACCTTAGTTTTTCAAAACAATAAACATGCATTTTTTTAGCACTGGTCAAAAGCCAAGTGACGTGCTGCTAAATGGCTACAGCCTACAGTATTATGCATTGTATTGTACTCTATGAAAAGAAGTGTTGAATCACATTGTGTTAAACAATGAAGAATGTTAGGATCAGAAAACTATGTAGCTTTCACAATACTGAGACTCCTATAAAACAAACATACGTATGGTAGGGGGCAAAGAGAATAAAGAAACAAAAAACAAAATGCAAGTTAGGAACTTGAGAAACTCCGTGATGATAGAGGATTGCACATTAAATTATTGGATGTTAAACTTCTCGATTAGACTTTGTCCATGTATAGTGTTTTAAGGCCTATAGGTTCTGAGAGTCAAAATAAGGAGGTTGTTTCTTATAAGAATGTGACATTGACTCGAATACGATAAGTTGGACAACATATAATTGAAAAAGATTGATAACATGCGATGTGAAGCTCATTTTTATTATTGTCACTTAAACCTATTAATGATCAAGATTAATCCACCTACCTGTATAGGAGGGGATTTTAACACCCTATCCTCGAAAAGTACACCCCGCTTAAATTTTTCTTCCAAAAATTACTCTTGGTGACTCAACCAGGATTTGTTTTTGCCATCCCACCCAAGGCAGTGACTGCAGAGTCACCACCCAAACATTATGACCCAAAATCATTATGTTGAAGCCTCGCTGAAGGTGAAGGTGAAGCCTTGCTTGACTTTCAGTTTCGCCAAGGAGGAGGCATCATAGACATTTCAGGTTCATCAAGGAGGAGGCATCCTTGGATAATACTCCCTCGAGTCTTTATTATAGGGCATACTTAACCGAATTACACATACCAAGGAAAGTAGTTAGTTTTATAAATTTTATGAGAATATATTGTAACATTACAATTTTACCCTCTAAACTTTTCTTGGAAAATTCACACTCATTAATGAACAACAAAAACACATAGATAGTCAAAGCATTTAATAAGGGCAAAAAAGAAAAAAAAGCAATAAATGATACATTGGAAATATAAAGTGACTTATAATTAAGACCAAGAAAACCTTCTAGAATCTGACCTATAATAAGGACGACCGGAGGGAGTAATACATAAATGTTTTAGTTCGGGTGAAACATCATGAAGATATCTTCTTCATGTTCATATATATATATATATATATATATATATATATATATATATTGTGTATACCAACCGGTACCCGAATCTGGTTTACCCAGAATCCGACCCGACTCATCCGGTTCGACCCAACTGAGGTCGCACTAAGAAGTAGGGGTCTCCCAATGGGGGTTGCTAAAAAAAATTCCAGTCACAACCTTGGTGGGGTGGCTAAAAAAATTTCCAGTCATGAACTGAGGTTAAATAATACTCCCTCCGGTCCTATATATAGGACATATTCTAGAAGCAATCTTTGGTCCTATATATAAGACATTTTGTATTTTCTATGCATCATTTATTGTTTTTTCTCTTTTTTGCCCTTATTAAATGCATGTGTTTTTTGTTGTTCATTAATGAGTGTGAATTTTTCAAGAAAAGTTGAGAGGGTAAAATTGTAATGTTACAATATATTCTCATAGAATTCATAAAATTAACTACTTTTCTTGGTCCGAGGAATATGGTTAAGTATGTCTTATATATAGGACCGGAGGGAGTAATAATAATTATAATAAATGGGATGCGTAAAGCCAAAAGTGAAATGTTAAAAGTTACTAAAAGATATGTCATAAGTGGCCAATCCAATTGGCCTTGTTGAGAAATAAGAATGTCACAGGTCGACTAATAAGTGAGTGCTTTTTTCTACTTCCATTTTTATTAATTTTTCTCTCTATTTTTTTAACTATGAAATGCATTTATGTAATATTATTTACACTACAGAAGTACATTTTCATTAGTAAAATGGGTAAAGTTAGTAAATAAGAGGAGTGGGAAAGGCATACACCTGACTAGATTAAGGTAAGTTAAATCTACTATCTATATATAAAAGGATCCCTTTTCGAGCACCACGTTTGTCGAAGAAATTTTCGAGGCACCACGTTTGTCCTGTGAAGCTTTCTTCGCACCAGAGAGTTTATAGGTAAATAACATTATCTCTAACCAAAATTACAAATTGAAATTAAATTAATTATTTAAATTTATTCAATCATTATCTGTAGGTGAAATCATTATCCTCGATTTGTTGAACAAATCATTATCCTCAACAAAAATATTTAAAAAATATTAAAAAAATCACTATATGTTTATATATAAATATATATAATAGGCTCTCCCATACAATTTTTAAAGTTCTATCTAATTCTAAGAATTCTCTTCTCCAAATTCTCTCTTTTATTTTTATTTTTTCCCTCATTCCTCTACTTAAAGCTCTTAATTTTGATTTTTGAGTGTTTGATGCATTACTTATTAGATGATGCATATTTTGTTATACTTTTAATTGACTTTTGTTTATTCATCTACTTAGAGCTCTTAATTTTGATTTTTGAATGTTTGATGAATTACTTATTAGATGATGCATATTTTGTTATACTTTTAATTGACTTTTGCTTAATGCTATTTTCAGGAAGAATGACAACAATGAGTTACTTCAAACAAGAGCATGACCTTGGTAAGTTTTTTTTTTTTAAATTTTGGTAAGTTGTTATACATACTTACTTTGATTATTCTTTGTTGAAAGAATATGCAAATAATTGATCATTTTCTCTTTTCAAAGAAGAGAAGGGCTAAGGCTCCTAGGATTAGGAAGAAATACCCTGATCATATTCGGTGAGATAATTTTGGTGAGTCTTTTGTCTGTTTGAAAAAACAATGTTTTTCGATTTATTTATGATTTTTTCCGTTTTTGTCATGAGATAAGATAAATGATGAAAAAGATCAAAATATTTAAATATGAATAATAATAATAATAATAATAATAATAATAATAAATGTGATAATTATATTAAAAAAAATAATGGTAAAAAAATATTAATTTATCCATCAAATAAATATAAAAAATATCTTATAATATTATCCAATAAAAAAATCAGAATGTATAATTTTGGTTTAATTATATATAATTTTTCATATTAGATGTGATAATTATATTTAAAATATGCTAAATTATCATGTCATATGCAATAAAAAATATTTTGATTTATCTTTAAATTTACTCATAATACCATCAAACAAAAAAATATAAAAAAGTTTAATTTTCATTTCACTCTAATAATTAATCATAATATCATGATAAAACGTGTTAATTCATCGATCAACTAAATAAGGAATACATTAATTTAATACTCATCTATACATAGACAAATATAATATTAAATATATAAAAAGAGCCAACATTATATTCATAATAAAATGCAATGTGTTAACCAAGATAGTCAAAAATAACAATTTCAATGTCGTCTTCATGTTCTACGAAATAGTGGATATTCCAATTTATCCTTAAATTTTAATAATCAAGTAAAAAAATGTTAATTTATCCATTGAATAAATAAGGAAAATCTCGGATAAAAAAATATTTTTCATTTATATAAGGAAGTACAAAATTTTTCAACAAGCTCATTTTTTATTGTTGTTTAATAATAATCTTTACTTTAAAATATTTAAATATTAATAATCCGTGCATTGCACAGGATAAAAATAAAAAAGTTTAATTTTTATTTCACTCTAATTAATAAAACATGTTAATTATCGATCAACTAAATAAGGAATACATTAATTTAATATTGATCTATACATAAATAAATATAATATTAAAAAACGAACCGCCATTATCTTCCAAAGAATTCATCTCCAATGAAATAAGGGATATTATGATTTATCATTGACTATTCTCATAATACCATCAAGCAAAAAAAATCAAAATAATAATAATAATTTTTGATTTATCATAATAAAGTATATTGAATAATCCTTTTTTATAATTATTTTTGTTATTGTTTAATAATAATATTTACTTTATATTAAAAATAATAATAATCTTTAATTTAAAATATTTTATATAAAAAAATTTAATATCAACAACCCGTGCATTGCACGGGGTAAGAGCTAGTAACATATAAGTGAAAAAATTCAAACTTAAATCTTATGATTTAGGGTCAATATGTGATCTCAAGCTCATTTATATTATTGTTCACTTAATAACCCACTAATCATCAAGACTAATCCATTATTCGATGTTAAGACTTGGTCAGAGCCCACTGCTAAATTCTAATATTGACTTGTTATGATTTCAGTAATAATATTTTGATTTTGGATTTGGTTTGATTATTTATCGTTTTGATTCGATTAAAATATCAAATTTGATTTGAGTAAAAAATACTTGCATTTTTTATTTGGCTTGATTTAATTTTTTTTAAAATATTTTTTTTGACTTTCTTTTCATTTGAAATATAAATTAAATAATGCGAGTTGATATACTAAATTCGTATTTTAAACAATGTAAATGAGATTATATGATGAACCAATCTATTAAAGAGATAATCTAATAAAGGAAAGGAAAAAAACAATCTATAAATGTAAAATGTTTGGTTTAGTTTATAGAATAAATTTTCTTTTCACACTAGAAGATAATTTATCTCCTCACATCATTGTCGTGGAGAGTGATCTTAAGTTTGATTTGCTTTGCGTTATTGCTGATGCCACGTGGAACTCACCACCGCCATAAGCTTTTTATAATTGAACTTGGGCCTCGTCATGCCAGTGGGTAAAAAAACCCGATTGACTGCGCTATTGATGATGCCACGTAAAACTTACCACCTCCATAGGTTTCTTATAATTGAACGTGGGCCTCGCCACGCTAGTGGGTAAAAAAAATCCGGTTGGCTGTTGACATAACAACGATCTGGCGATGGAGGGGAAAGTGGAGGGCTGTAGTGGTGCCAAGTTAAGCTTTTACAGTGAGGAATCGACGATGACGATCAGCGATTAGTAGTCCTGTTTAGAGGACTCAACATCGCTATCCTGGTTGGGGTTGTTAGTAGAGCTATCGAAAATGGACCAAGTCCGATGGGCTGTCCCATTTAACTCGACTTTAGCATGGGCTATGCTGGGAAAAATTCTAGCTCGAGCTTTGTTGGCTCAAGCCAGCCCAACCCGACAATTCATTAGCTCAACAAGGGTCAGTCCATTTGGCCAGAACTTAATTTTTTTTATGCGTTATAATATTTTGCTATTGTATAGAATGAGACAATAATAAAATTAAGATGAGATTTTTTGTCTTTTTATTTATTGTTTTCATGATTAATAATGACATCCTAATCATGAGAAAATGTTATGAAATTTTAATATGATTATAATTTTTTATTTTTTTATTTTTTTATCGAAAAATAAAAAATATTGATTTTGGCCTTCAGGCATAGAAGTCATGTGCAACGCCGTCATATGCACATATCGCCTCTTCCGTTGTGTCAAAGGTGCTAAAGCCAAAATGGTTTTTCTTAGCTAGATCTATGATCTCAACCCTATATATGTATGGTTCTCTTTGAGTCTTCGTCACTTCTCCTTCAATAGTTTAAACAAAAAATAAAAGTAAGACACATATCACAATTTAGATAAGTTAAAAAGATAAATTATCTCCTAGCAAGTGTGAGGAAACAATTTATTATGTTAATTTTATAAATGAATTCAAAATCAAATCCGATTATTTATAAAGCCAATTAATCCAAAACAATCTAAAATTACTTCTAAAAGAGAAGAGGTTTTGATCGGTTTTCAAGTTTCTTTTTTTTTTTTATTTGTTTGAGGTCTTCTTTCTCAACCATTTAGATGTGAAATTCACTATCCCTATCCCTATGTATAAGTGACATAAGCTAATTGACCTTTGTATTAAAACAAAATCTGTGTGTGTATGCTGGCAGAGGAAGTCCTTAAAATACTACTTACTTACATCGTCATCCGAAGAGTTTTAATAAGAAATAGTATGCAGAACATGGCAAGTTGGTATGGGATGATAGGTTGTTGCGGCTGGATTGACCGTTGGAACAAATAAAAAGGTACTAACCGCAGTAAAGGCCCAAATCTCAGATAGGAATTGGCCAGCAAAAAGGGACATAGACTGTTTCAATAAATGTTCACGAGATTATTACAGTCCGAACCAATTCGGGTAGGTTCATGTAGTGCCACTCATAAATGGTGGAATGCCAATATGCCTTGCCCCCTAACTCAACTTGTGTATGTCTAGTGTGATTTGAACCACATAAGAAGGGGAAAATTTTGAGTTTAGGTATTTGTAAATGAATTTTTATATTTTTCTTAATCTCATATACTTTTATTTTTTTGGCTTCCAGATATTCATCTAAGATATGGTTCGGTTCTTTCGGGGTGATTTCCTCAACTAAAATTCTTTACCTTCATAATTAATAAGAATTAGAAATCGAACCTCCAGTCATTTGCTTAAATGACACAACCCCATAACAACTATATTGACCTAAATTGATTAATCCAATATACTTTTAAAATAACAAATACTGCCCCTTTAATTTTCTAATTTTCTTCTCTCCCTCTCCTTCCATTGTAATTGTTAGGCCTACTAAAAGTCTTACATCGAGAAAAAAAATATAGTAATAATAATAAACTGAGAAAACTATTTTTTAATAAGATATAAAGAATTAATATAAACAAATTGAGGTACAAAAATAATTTTTTTTCTCCTTACAATGAATAGTTGTCACTTGTCAACATGTCATCTTTAACGCTTAAGGTACCAACAATTTTATTTATAAAAGAAACACAAAGCCAACTGAAATTTTAAACGGTTGACAAATATGCCGTCTTAAATCAATTGGTACATACTAACCATGACACCCGAGTAGTTTTTATTTTTATTTAATGTATATAAAAAAATTGCAGGACAATTTTTTAATAACATAAAAACGATTAAAGAGTCCGCGTAAGACAGCTCAGTTGGTGGCTGCAGGGACACTTAGGATTTCTCCCTCCCCCAGGTCATGGGTTCTAGTCCCAGACCTCCCATGTAAACCCAAAAAAAAAAAGTGATTAAAGAAAATAGGTACTTCAAAGTCAAGATCACACCCACCACATTCCATCCACAATCCTGAAACCATAATTTGATTTCAATCTCTGTTTTATTCATCTTTTTATGACAACTTAACAATAGAATATGCAAGACTTTGATTCGTGAAAGTACAATCTCAACTTCTTTCGTAATATAAAAAAAAAAATCTCAACTTATTTCTTCTCAACTAGTTCATTAATAAATCTCAAGTATGAATAGGAATTTATTAACAAGTAATTGATGAGCAATAGAAAAAAGATAAATTAAATTATTTGCTGTCTCTATTATTTCAACCATTAAACTTGTGACATAGGGTTTTAGATTGGTGCATGAGTTCAAAAATATGTACAAGTATCATTTAATTATTTCTCTGATTTGTATGGTTTTCATCCTCTTGTAAAAGGGTTAATTAACGTACTCCTTGTACTTGCTTCCAATACAATTTGTGCTTATAAAAAAAATTAGTTGCTTTGCTTCAGTTTAATGGGAGCATAAAAAAAGATAAATGTAATGATAATGAGACGCATCACGCCGAGCGAGTCTCTTTCGTTCACAACCATTCCACCAAACTTCTATGAATTTCCTAATCACAACCATACAAACCCCACTATGAAGAAACCAAAAGCAAAGCGACAATAATTTATTTCAAAGCCAAAAAAGAAACAACGGAATAGCACATACAAAAGCAATTCCAAAAACTTTGCCAATGGGCCCCTCTCATTGATGTATATATGTCCTCTTTTAGTTTAGCCACAAAAAAAATATAAGGATGTAATTAGATTTAGATCTAAGATTTTCATCTTAATCATTATCTTTTGAACCCCGGATATTGTGGAGAAACTTAAGGTATCAACTTGTTTTATGCACAAATTAAATTATTACATAGTGATATGTGTGGAGTTGTGTTACTGGAATTACACAACTTAGAAGTGTTTCTGTCTTATAAAATTAGGAAGATAGAACTAATTAACAATTTCTGTTAGCAAAAAAAATTAATTTAAAATGGATGAATAAGTCTACCCTTCCCTTTGTTCCAAATTCCCACCGTGCCTTTCACGCTTGCAATCTCCAACACAGAAACAGCTATCTCCTTTTCTTTCTTTTTATTCTTTAAAAGAATGATAACTAAGAAAAGCTATATTATTTCTGGGCACATAAAAAGCTTTTTTGCTTTAAATCTTTCACATTAGACTAAAGAATCAAGATATATAGTTGAAGAAAAGATACTAACCAAGAATATATACACAATTATTATCAAACCACAGCACAATTCTCATTTCATTTGTCATTGGTTGAACATTGATTATACCAAAAATAAAAACATAACAATTCAGCTCCAAATTTTCGTAATCATCATCAACATCTCATAGATGTTGAGCAAAATTTAAAATAAAAATACATGTACATACTACATAGTTTTAATTTTAATTGGCTTGATGAACAATTGGATCAAACTTTAAAGCACCAAGCGTGATGGTGATGGTGGTGATGATGGTGATGAGATTTCTCTTGATCAATCATGCCTTGAACGGTGCGAAAATGTTCCACGTGGCAGGGGATAGTAATGGGGCCTTTGTGCTCAAACCCGTATTCTTCTTCAGCTTCTTTCAACAATTGCATGAACAAAGGGTGGTTGAAGTAGATCACTGGGATCACAAACCTTTGTTGCTCCTCTCCTTGTCCCACCAAGATTGCTAAACAACCTTTTGGGATGTCCTTCATGTCCTTCTTGTCATGGTGGTGATGAAAGTGGAGGTGAGGTATGTGAATATGAAAACTCATGAGATGCTTGAGATTAGTATGATCTCCAACAATTCCCATATTCAAGAAAAACTTAAAACCCAAGAAAGCAAACAAAATACTAGGGTTTGGTATTTTTTTTAAAAGCAAGAAGTGATTCCTAAGGTCTTGGAGATTTGAGGGGTTATAAGAAAACTAGAGAGAAAGGCCAGGGATCAGAGGATGATATGGCAAGGTTGAAGAGGGTTAGGGAAGAGTCGGTGAGAGATCTTGGTATATTGCTCATGATATATGGAAACTAGAGAATACCTACATAACAAATAAACATTAACAAGAAAAAATATGGTTGAGGGAGGGTTTGTAAGGGTGAGATAAGGTTGAATATATAGGGGGAGCTGAGGGTCAAGAGATGCAATTGTTTTGTGAATGTGAAGGTGAGTGTTGTGGTGGGTCACGATGCTTCTAGGTTTTGCTTATTGTGTACACAAAGATTGGTTCTCGAGAGATAATATTTCGTAGTATTTTATATAGAGATTATGATTGAAAATATTTATATTAATTAGACTTTAGAGAGAGACCCCAAAACTTGGAAGTGTCTCAATTTGATTGGATGATCTTTTACGGGAAGGATATATTCTGTTATGTGAATAAAGTAAAAAAGATATGCGTGTTTTGAATCAGCTGGAAATTTGAATTGGCCCAATGAATTTGCTGGATATAAAGAAACATGGAAGAATTGTAAATTGAATTTTAAAAATTACATTCAAATATTCAAATACGAGTTGTAGTAGCTAGCCAGATAGTTCCCTTCCGATTGACTTTATATTATTCACAGGAAGACTTTGTATAAAAATAGAATATTGTCGATTGCGGCACGCTCTATCCGCACGTCATCATTATGGAATTAAGGAACCGATTTATTTTTTTAATTCTATAATAATAAAATAAAAATAAGGAAGAATCCGGGTATTGATGTTGTTATGTACTCCTTTCGTCTATCCAGATAAAAATGAAATAAAAAAGTTTATCCCAAATTAAAATAAAAATAATAAATGAAAAGTATTAATTATTGAATAAGTAAGAAAAAACGTATTATTAAATTAAAGTTTTATTGTTATTTTCAATTCTCTAAACGTTTAAAAATTATTGTAATTTATATTAACGATTATGAAAATTTGTGTAATATTAATTTGTAATTAATAAATGAATCATGTAATACACCAATGATACGATATTTTATCTCCATTTACTAATTTGACTTTTACCAAAATAATAGGACATAAAGAATATTATAATTTGATATAAAATCACAAAAATATGAAACAAATTCTTCGTTTAAAAAATGAAATAAAATTTTGAATATACTAATATTCTACAATTAAACTTATTTTATCACTTTTTAAATTTTATTATTTAATTTGAATTGAATTTATTTTTTAGAGGATCATTTTTGCTATACATAAATAAAAATGATTGAGTTATCTCATATTATTTAATTTCATTTTCAATTTTTTTTAGTTTAAAGTCTTTTTCTAATGTGATCCATAGATATGTATAAGGGTCAGATGTCAAGGATACTGTAGAGAGTATGATAATTTTTTTTAATAACGGTATCTTCTTACGACAAACAAAGATTAATTATTTTCCGTTGTAGATATTTTGAAGGGAAATTTTTCTCTGCAAAATTGAATTGAATTTATCTTTATCTTGGGAAGGTTTATTTTAGGAAAAGTTTTGCTGAGTGGAATAGGATAATTACAAATGAATGTTAAATGCTGAATCGACCGTATAAAAAATTTTACACTATAAATGCATACTCATTAATTTTGTAATATAATATAATTGAATTTTTTAAATTGTACTTTTTATTTACTATTAATCTAAGTTAAGACTGTGTTAGCTTAGTTTTTTTTTAAATCTAATAAGATTATGTTTGCCGTAATTATTATTTGAGTGAAGGACCAAATTGGTCCCTGACAAATTTGGACAGGACAAATTTGGTCCCTGACATTTCATAAATCCAATTTGGTTCCTAACAATTTTAAAAAAGGAACAAAATAGTCCCTCCGTTACTTTCGTCACCCCACGTTTCTGTTAAGACTAACGGAGGTTCCATGTGGCCGTTACTTTGTAGCCTTGGCAATCCATGGTGGAACACATTGCCAAACGACGTCGTATCATATTGAACGAGACTTTCTCTCCTATCAAAATTTCAGAACAAGTGAATCCAAAAATGGAGTAACTAAGCTGTACTCAAAATAGAAAAAGCAGAAAAGGAGCTCAACTGAACATATAACAACTAATTTACCTTGTTGTAGTATGAGCAGCCATAGAATTGTCTATTAGGGTTCAGATTGGTTTTTGAAGTATATATGTCACATTCTATCTTGCATTCACACTTTGGGCTGGGGAATCGGCCAATGCTACCACTACCGCCGCCAATGCTGGAAGAAGAAGAATGCCAACCCCCATCGCACTTGGACCCACCAGCTCCATCACTACCTAAGCTTCTCATCTCTACCAACCACCAATTTGGGTTCCAAAATTGGGGATTTAGGGTTTGCAGATCTAGGGTTCCAAAATTGGGGATTTATAAAATTGGGGTTTAAACAAAACGTCGTCGTTTGGCAATGTGTTCCACCATGAATTGCCAAGACTACAAAGTAACTGCCACGTGGAACCTCTGTTAGTCTTAACTAAAACGTGGGGTGACGGAAGTAACGGAGGGACTATTTTGTTCCCTTTTTAAAATTGTTAGGGACCAAATTGGGTTTATGAAATGTCAGGAACCAAATTGGTGCTGTCCAAATTTGTCATAGACCAATTTGGTCCTTCACTCTTATTTTTTTTTCCCTTAATATATATACACACACACACACGAGAGTATGTTTTGCGACATTTTAACCATTTGTACCATACAGTTCAGTAGTGCTAAGCGATTCCCCATTCCAGTTACTCCCACCGGCTCAAGTTATAAGCAATTTTAACTTATTTTGCGTTTATTAAGAAGATTAGTTGATTGTATTTAATTTTCTAAAATTTATACTCCGTCCCTTTCATTGAGTTTGGCTTTTAAGCCTTTTTTTCTTGTTTCACAATATTTGACCTTTTACATTTTCAATACACAAACATATTTATTTTTCCAATTTTACTTTCATTCAATCATTTCTCTTACTCCTCATTAATTCTACTTTTATCATCTCTCTCATCTCTAAACCACTATACATTAATTAATGGACACACTTACTAATAAAAATTAAATACCACTACAATTTTCAATAAGGATTAAATATGAACATTTTGGACAAACCATACATAATACTTTCTCCGTCCCTAAATATAAAGTCTTTTTGGGGGATTTCACGTTCATTAAGAAAGTGGAATAATTTAGTTAATTGTATTGGAAATGTGAACTTTTGATAAGTAATTTCAAAATTACCCCTCTTAATATTATTGGGAATCTAAAAAGTGTTAAATAAATAGAGGTGTTTGTGGAAAAAAGTAATTAATGATAATTTTCGGGCTTTATAAATAGGGACAAAATAAAAGTGTGAAGAGGGCTTTATATTTAGGGACGGGGGTAGTACTTACAATAATAATCAACACTTTCTTAATCTGTGTGCTCGGGCATAAAAGGCCAAACTCAATGAAACAAAGGGAGTAAAAGAATAGAGGTATTTGAAGAAAGTTGCATTAGGAATGAAACAAAAATTAAATAAGATACAATTTTCTGGGAATGTTTTAGGAAAGTTGCATTAAGAATGAAATAAAATTTAGGAAAATTGTTTAGTTTTGCTTATATTTTAAGTAAAAAAAATATGTTTTTTTCTTATATTCCAAGTCGGACGAAATATATACTACCGGATCGCGTGTTCTACCCATGTTTTTTCTTTGATTTTTTTTATCTTCAAAAATTTGCAAGGAAAAGTACAATTTTCAATATTCTTTCTAATCTTGATTATAGATCATATCTAATTATATTATAGAGTTCAATAAGAATAATTATACATTTTTTTAATTTTAAAAATATACTTTAACAATATAATTTTACCCTCTTAGCTTATATTGAAAATTTCACAAATGCATTGTTTTACATTAATGAAGAAAGGGCCATTAATAAATGTTTCATGAAAAATATAAAATGACTTATAAATAGAACAACAATTTTTTTTTTTAGAAAATGACTTACAATTCTAATGAAGGAAGTACTCCTATATACTTAACAAAATATATTGAATTTTGAATCTTTAGTTTTTCAATGTAGATATATTATTTTTGTAGGGTCTGTCGACCATATACGGACTCAAGTCTTACTAAAAGGGTTCTCCAAAGGCACTTTCCTCAGATTACTTGCTATAAAGGTCCTTCGCTCGGACTCATGGACTCCGAGCAGACCAAAGGGCCAGGCTCGGACTTGATGGATCCGAGCCTTACTATCGGTCCCCCGTCCATCAGGCTCGGAACTCTAGGATCGAGACATACCGTCAGCTAGTGGATAAGCTCAGGCTCGCCGAGGCTTCATATCCACTCCGCAGATCTCTCCTAGATTCTCGCAACAGCCTAGACATGAGATCTTCAGTTGATCCTAACCAGATTCTAAGAGCATAATTATCCGACATTATCGCACAGAGTCCTGGTTCAGTACAACTATGATACAGGGCCCAAACGGCCCATATCAGCCTCCTCCAAACCCTATAAATAGCTCATCACAGCTAGGGTTTCAGGTAAGTACTCTCATCCCTAAGTTGACACTCTGCACGCACACACGTTGACTAGGGAGTCCCTGCTTTTCCCAACTGGAACTGCATAAATACCACAAGTCATACATTAATACTTGATCCTCTCTTGGGCTCCTGGTTTCCAAAATCTTGAGCACTTAGAGGGTTAAGGACATCCAGTGTTCAAGGACACTACATTGGCGTCGTCTATGGGAATCGAATAACCAGTATTCCCACATCCACTGTTCTTATGGCAAACGATAAGGATGATCAAGGAGACCTCCGCCGTCGCCTCCGTGGGAGGCCACCCAAGAATGAGGGAAACGTTAGGGACAGAATCGCCCCAGGAAGACCAACTAAGGGCGATCAGGCCGTTGTTCCTCCAGTTCCGCCAGTTCCTCTGGTGGGTCAGGCGCAAGCCACGGTTCTTCCGGTTACTCAGGCACAAGCCACTATTACTCCTCGCATGGAAGGTGGCGGAGGGCGATCCAACCCTCGCACTGTTCCAGATGGCCATGTTTTAGAATGGCATGATACTGCAGATTCTGGACCACGTCAATCTCGGAGGGCCCCTGCTGGATCACGAACTGGGGAGGATCGGCGAATTGAGCGTTCTGGTCATCGTGATCATTCCCGAGCCGAGGGATCCGACAGGGAAATACCTCACTTAACAAGGGGTCGTTTTGGAACGTTTCAAGGTGGTCAACATTCTGAAACAGAGGGCAGGTCTTACATGACTACCTCTTCGGCCCGAAGGAGAGAAGAATAAATCATGGAAATTCTGAGGACTCAGACCTCCCTGATTCAAAAACATAATCAGGCTATTGCTGCTCTTCAGCAGCAGAGCATGGGAAGAACTGCAGAGCAAGGCCCTAACATGGCTCTCGACAATCCGATCAATCTACCTCCTCCCTCACCCCTTAACTTGAACAGGGTTCCTGAGCGTGTTGTTGGGGAACCTCATCCTGGACATCCTTTCACAGTCGAGATTATGGCATTTCAAACCCCGCAGACTTATGTGGGCCATCAAAACATCCCTCGATACACTGGAACAACTGATCCAATGGACCACATTGCGGCTTACGAGTCTTCCATGATGTTTTATGGAGGAGGGGATTTCATGAAGTGTCGCGCTTTCTCAATGACCTTGGGCTCGACACCTTTGAGATGGTTCAATTCCCTGTCTGCTAATTCAATCCACTCTTGGGTCGAGCTTAGAAGGGCATTCTTAAATAGATACACAGCCAGTATGTCACAGCCGAAGTCAGATCATTCACTAGCTGGAGTCGCCCAAAGACCTGACGAGTCTTTACGCGACTACCTAGCTCGGTACCAACAAGAGGCGAGTGGCATATCAGGTCTGCAGTCTGGAGTATCTGTCCTCTTGCTCACTCAAGGCCTGCGAGATGGAGATTTCAAGGATTGTTTGATTGGAGAGCCACCAAAGGACATGGCCGAGCTTAGAGAAAGGTCCAGGAAGTTTGTTAATCTGGAAGAATTTCATAGGATTAGTACCGCGGCGCGGGGTAAAGAAGAACGTCAGGAGCAGTACCCTCGTCAAAACGATCCTCGCCAAAGCGATCGTTTTCGAGATAGCAGGGGGAGGAAGGACAAAAGAGAAAGAGAGAGAGGTGAAAAACTGCCTCCTAAAGGCAAGTACGATGAGTATACCAAGCTTACAGTCCCGAGGAGTCAAATCCTTCATGAGACTATGCATACCGAGATGCGAAATATCACTCGACCTCCAGCTCTGAGAAGAGCTGCTCAAAAGGACAAGACGAAGTATTGTGATCATCATGGCGGATGGGGGCATACCACTGACCAGTGTACTATGCTAAAGGACTTGATAGAAGAAATGGTAAGGGATGGAAAGCTTCAAAAAATACATTGGCGAAGCATTACGGAAACGGGCTAAAAGAAGAAGTCATTCCCCACCTAGATCCGAGCAGAAACAAAAGAACAGAAGCCCTTCACCACCTGCAGGGGGAGCCTCTACCCTACTGTCCGAACAGGATAAAGGTAGAGAGACCTTTCTGATTAACACCATTGCTGGAAGGTTTGCAGGTGGAGGGGAAAAAAGAGGTGATCGAAAGAAGTATGTGGGGCATGTCCTTTCGGTGGCAAGCCGACCAATCCAAAAACCCAAAAAGAAGAATATCGTCATTAGCTTCAGTGACGAGGATTTTGCTGATATTATCCAAGACCACAATGATCCAATGGTAGTTACAGCCAGACTCGGCAATTATGAAGTAAAAAGGATTCTCGTTGATCAGGGGAGTTCGGCTGACATAATGTTCTTGGATCTGTTCGAAGCCTTGAGATTGAAAAGATCTGACCTAACTCCGTTCGAGGGAAGTTTGATTGGCTTTACGGGCCATTCTATTGTTCCTCTAGGGCATATCCACCTCCCAATGACCATGGGGGAACAACCATCTGCTCGAACGGAGATAGTAAAGTTTCTGGTTGTCCAGGCTCCGTCAGCATATAATGCCATCCTCGGCCGTACTGCACTCCAGTCCTTTGGTGCCGTCGTATCAACTGTCCACCTAGCTATGAAGTTTCCAGGGTCTGATGATAAGGTGGTAACGGTACGTTCCGAACAAGATCTGGCTCGGAAGTGTTACAATATCAGCCTAGGCAAACTGAAGCTTGAAGATGAAAAGATTATGCAAGAACCACTCAACAAGGGAAGTGTCAACTTGGCAGATCTTGACGTAAGGGAAGAAGATGAAACTAGGCCGACCCCTCAAGGGGACTACAAGAAAGTAATTTTGGGATCTGATCCATCCCGTTGTGTCAAGATTGGTGTTGGTCTTGCAGAAGAAGTTGAAAGAGAACTGACAGAACTGCTTGTAGAAAACAAAGACTTATTTGCTTGGACCTCGGCAGACATGCCAGGGATCGAAACGAATTTTATTTGCCATAAATTAAGCGTGTACCCTGGTGCCAAGCCAATTTGTCAGAAGAAAAGGCGGGTCGGAACCGAGAAGGCTCAAGCAACAGAAGAAAAGGTGGCCAAGCTACTTGAAGCTGGTTTTATCAGGGAAGTGGTGTACACCGATTGGTTGGCTAATCCAGTACTGGTTAAGAAATCCAATGGAAAGTGGAGGATGTGCGTGGATTATACAGACTTGAACAAGGTTTGCCCCAAGGACCAATACCCACTTCCCTGCAAAGACAAATTAGTAGACAGCTCGGCAGGGTATCAGAGATTGTCCTTCATGGACGCTTATTCGGGCTACAATCAGATCCCGATGTATCCTCCAGATCAGGTGAAGATGCTACGTATTGTTATAACGTCATGCCCTTCGGACTTAAGAACGCTGGGGCGACTTATCAGCGGATGATGAACAAGGTGTTCGGCCCACTTATTGGGCCGAGAATGGAGGTATACATCGACGATATGATTGCTAAAAGTTTGAAGGAAGAAGACCATGCTAAGGATTTGAAGATCATCCTCGGCAGAATTCGGCAATTCGATATGAGGTTGAATCCGGAGAAATGCACCTTTGGGGTTCCTGCTGCGTCGTTCCTCGGATTCATGCTTACTGAACGTCGGATCGAGGCAAATCCAGAGAAGTGCCGAGCGATCCTCGAGATGAAGAGTCCCTCTGATATCAAAGGTGTACAGCAACTGGTAGGTCGGGTAGCGGCTCTTTCCAGATTTTTGTCCCAGTCAGCTCGGAAGGCTCTACCGTGGTACCAACTGCTGAAGAAGGAAAAGGAAAAGACATTTGAATGGAACGAGGCATGCGAAAAGGCCTTCACTGACGTTAAGCAGTATTTGGCATCTCCCCCAATCTTATCTAGTCCTGTAACTGGAGAAATTCTTTTTCTTTACTTATAAGTGGGTGATTCGGTCGTCAATTCGGTTCTGGTCCGAGAAGAGTCAGGCAAAGAATCCCCTGTTTATTTTGTCAGCCGAGCGCTTCAAGGACCAGAGTTAAGGTACCAGAAGGTGGAGAAACTGGCTTTTTGTTTGGTTATCACGGCCAGAAGACTGCGTCAATACTTCCAGAGCCACCACATCACGGTCAGAACAGCGCAGCCGATCCGACAGATTCTCCAAAAGCCCGACTTGGCAGGCAGAATGGCGACTTGGGCCATTGAACTTTCCGAGTTCGACATCACTTTCGAACCTAGGAAGGCAATGAAGTCACAGGTCCTAGCTGATTTTATCACCGAGTTCACTGAGCCAGTGACGAGCTCAAACTTGGACTGGAGCATTTATGTCGATGGATCAAGCAACAAGCTCGGGACAGGTGCTGGAATAATCTTGGAGAATTCCGAGGGGGTTACCCTGGAATATTATTTGAAGTTCGGATTTCCTACTTCAAATAATCAGGCGGAGTATGAAGCTGTAATGGCTGGTCTCAGGATGGCAAAATAAGTGGGGGCCCGGGAAGTGAAGATTTTCAGCGATTCTCAGTTGGTGGTTTCGCAAGTTAAAGGTGATTATCAAGCTAAGGAACCCATCCTCCAAAAGTATCTGGAGAAGGTAAAGTTCCTATCTTCGGAGTTTGCCAAGGTCGAATTCTGCCACATCCCAAGGGAAAGCAATGGCCGAGCGGACAGTCTTTCTAAACTCGCTTCAACAAAAGGCCCTGGGAATAACAAAACTTTGATACAAGAAATGGTGCACGGACCTAGCGTTGTCCTCTCCGTTTCGGTGGATCCAAGTTGGACTGCTCTGATCACAAGTTACTTAGAACAAGGAGTTTTGCCAACTGATCCAATTGAGGCTAGGAAACTCGTCAGGAAAGCATCACAATTTGCCTTGGTTAATGGAATACTGTTTCGCCGAGGGGTCAGTGGCCCCATGCTCAGATGTTTAGATCCCGCTGAAGCAAAACAAACAATGGACGAGGTTCACGGGGGTATCGGAAGTCATCATGTTGGAGGAAAATCACTGGCCAAGAAGATTCTAAGAGCAGGATACTACTGGCCAACCCTTCAACAAGATGCGATCGATCATGTAAAGAGATGCGAAAAATGTCAGTTCCACAGCGATGTCTACCAAAAGCCGGCCGAGGAACTCCACTCACTTTCATCTCTCTATCCCTTCTATCAATGGGGAATGGATTTGATTGGCCAGTTCCCCACCGCACCAGGACAGCTAAAGTGGGTAATAGTGGCCATTGATTATTTTACAAAGTGGATTGAAGCCGAGCCTCTGGCAACTATCTCGTCGGCAAAGGTTCAGAAATTCTTTGAAAGACAGGTTGTAGCTCGGTTTGGAGTACCCAAGTTTTGGTAACGGACAACGGAACTCAATTTGCTGCAAAGGCATTCCAGGATTTGGTCAATGCTTTAAACATTGAGCACTATTTTTTCTCGGTCGAGCACCCTCAAACCAATGGACAAGTAGAATCGGTGAACCGATCTATCATCCACGGGATCAAGAAGAGGCTCGTCGGTGCAAAAGGAAATTGGCTGGAGAATTTGCATGAAGTGCTTTGGTCATATCGCACCACCATACAGACTTCGACAGGAGAAACTCCTTACCGACTTACTTATGGTTGCGATGCAGTCATCCCGATAGAAAGAATCATCCCTTCTTTCCGAGCCATACAGCAACCGAACCCCCTCAACAATACTTTACTGTGTGAGGACCTCGTCCTATCGGAAGAAGTCAGAGACCTAGCCGCCGAACGTGAAAGACATGCCAAGCTTATGCAAGCGAAAGGGTATAATCGTTCGGTAGTACCCAGAGAGTTCGAGGTAGGCGACCTCGTCCTAAGAAAAGCTGACATTGGCCTCAAGAATGCTAAGGACGGGAAACTGGCCCAAAACTGGGAAGGACCATACCGAGTAGCTTCCAAAACAGGAACAGGAGCCTACAAGCTCGAAACTCTCTCGGGTGCTCTCATCAACAGCACATGGAACGTGGCAAAGATTAGAGCATATTTCAGTTAGATTTTTTTATCCCATTTCAATTCTATTTTTATTTGTTTCATTATTACCCTTATTCTGTTAGGATTGTTTATTTTTGATGATGGTGTACGCTCGGTGGAACTCTGAGCCCATTGTATTTACTGCTTCGAATAAATAAAAGTTCTGTTATTGAATTCATTGTATTTACGTACTTTTCCTCATAATCGACTAGCCACCGTTTATGACGCGAACGATTATAAAAAGCTCAAACAAGAGCTTATAACTCGTCAAGTACCTTAAAAAGATTCCCGATTCAAACATGATTTGTTTTAAAAATCATTTATACAACGCGGATAGAGGAATCCACCTCGGCTAAAGTGCTGGAGTTCCGAGGTCTTAACACTTGAATTCTTAACAAAAAGAACAGAAAGAAGCATAAAATAAAAGTGGATATTATAAATATCCAAAACCAGTTATAGCAGAGAGATTCAAACCCATCTATTGGGGCAGATAAAAAAGTAAAAAGGCAAAAGGAAAAAAGCTACTCTAGGTCAGACAACACTACGCTGTCAGGGTCGAACTTATCCTCTTCTTCCTCCTTGCCCTCGGCATCCTCGCCTTCGGCTTCTTCTTCCTCTGAATCTTTGGCGAAGTGGTCAGGTAGATCATTGCTGCTCATGTCAATTGGAACCCCATTCTCGCCCACAATCTGACCATTCTTGGTTGAAAAGTTGGGGTCAGCGCCCTTTGTCACGAGGCCAGGGTTCAGGATACGGAGTTGCTCGGCTGTATTAAGGAAGGAATCTTCAACTGCGTGATCCCAATTGTACAGATTCTCCTTGGCTGCCTTCTTATGCTTAAGAGCTTTCACTCTCATCTTGTCCAAAGAGGCTCGGAGCCCAGTAACTTCATCCCTAGCATATTCAAGTTGTTCTTGAGCCACAGCAGTATCCTTCTTAGCCTTTCTCAGATTTTCCTCGGATTGCCTCATCTTTTCCTCGGCCTCTTGAAGAGTTTTTTCAGCTGTTCCCTTATCAGCTTCGGCCTTAGCCTTGGCGCCTTCAGCTTCCTGCATTCCTTTCTGCAGTTTCTCATTCTCGGCCGCTAGTGCTTGAAGCTTTTTATTAAGGCCCTCTACTTGAAGCTGTAAGTAGTCTTCCCGAGCATCAGCTTTACTTCGTTTTTTCTTTTCCTCAGAAGACACACCAGCATGAACGTCTTCACCATGCTGACTGAGGTAACGAAGAATGCTTGCACCTTGCAGGAAACTCCTCACCAGGGCCGAACAGTTGTTTTCCCAGGTACCTGGGGTCCAAGCACCTATCACTTGCACGTCCTCAGGGGGGAAGACAGTTGCGTTAAAGGCATCGGAGTTCTTCTTAGCCCACACTGTTTTGGCGACAATGTCGTCCATACCCTCAGTAACATGAACTCCCTTGTGGGACTTACTCAGATGGAGCCAACCCTCGGCCACCCCCTTTCCTGTGTCCATCCGAGGTCGCTTAGGTGGACGCTCGGGGGTACCTTGAACACTCGGCTGAGCTTCCGAGTTGATTATTTGCTCTACGCCTTCAACGGCCGAAATCACTTCGGCAGGGACAGCCTGAGGAGGAACGGTTGGATTACTCTTTGGCGCTGGCTCGGAGGACGGACTTTTTGATGAGGAGCTCGAGCCGGCTTTCACAGCAGCCAGCTGAGTCATCCTGGCCGATGCAGCAACACTCTTCTTAGCCTTTGAAGCTTTCTTCCCCATTTTTTCTGCAACAAGGAAATATGCGTTATACCGAGCAAAAAAAAAAGTATATACCAAGTTCGGCTTTCACTTCATCCTGTGTTCTCTTCAACAGGATTTGCTTTGTATCAATTTGACCCTTATCTCGAAGATACTCCCAAACTCGGTCACATAACCGCCTCTCGCCTTTCGTTAAATCGGCCTTATAATCAAATTGATACAGGGAGGCCCCTCGGTTATAAATGTTGTTAGACCAACTCAGAGGGAATTGAGGCACGACCTTAATTTCCCCTTCTTCCTCCACTTGTTCCATAAACCAGCACACTTCGGCTCCAGTGTATCAGTATTGGAAGAAGAGCGGTTTGAAGGACTTCCAAGAATCGGTAACTTTGGCAAAAAGGGCATGCTCCCTCCGTGCCTTCAAAGACACCCAAAGTCCTTTTGAGTCGCCAAACTTGTTTACTTGGGGGGCATACAACCAGAAAAAGGATCATAACGTTGCAACTAGACCTTCGGCGTCGCAAAACTGTTGAAACACCCTGACAAAGGCCCACCCGCTTGGATGTAGCTGGCTCGGGGCTATACCTAAGTGCTTTAGAACTTCTATCTCAAAGGTGGAAAAGGGCATGCGGATTCCGACCTTTGTCACTATTTCCTCGTAAAAATAAAAGAGTTGTCGATTTTCCGGTACTTGGAAGCATATCCGGTCGTCTATGCTCGCAGGTCTTAATATAAATTCTGATGCGTTCCCATCTTCGCTCGGAGGCGTTAGAAGCGTACGAAGGTGGTTCAAGCTGTTAGTCGTTAACAATGAAGGCCTCGTTCCAAGTACTTCCGATCGAAGACTCCATTGTACTGCGCGTGGTTGGGAGGTAAAGGATATTCTTCGGGATGAATCTCACATCTGCGCTCCACCATATCTGGGGAAAAAGTAAAAGGCTCGGCGTTAGCATTTTTTATAACAGATCTTTTAAACCTAAAACTAAGGCCGAACCTTGGACTTCTTTACCCCTCCCTCTTAGGATCTCCCAAAGACTCCTCCCTCGTAAATCGCTCGGGACTAGTCCTAACCTGAGCTCGGCGCTCGGCGAACCTGTAAGCCAACAGCCACCTACTATCCTCTACAGGGTCAGAAGGGTATTCTGTTGACAAGGGTTTTACCTCAATTGGCTCGTTTACCCTTTCGCTGAAAGGGGGGACAGGAGGATCTCCTTATGCATCATTACCAGTGTTACCAGAATCAGAACTAATCTCTATGGGAACAAAATCAGCATCAATATCCCCAGAATCCCCAGTACTAGAACTAGAATCGCTGGAAGGCTCCTCTCCTAATCTCCTGCAGAGATCATGGTAAATCTTCTTCCAATCTCTCCAACTCCCCATAGTTATTAAATCCAAATCCTCTATACTATCTACCTAGAACAAAAACCCCCAAAATCCCTGCAAAACCTAGAGAAACCAGAACTCTCTCAAAAAGAAGAAAAAATGGAATCGAAAATGAGTTATTAGAGTTAGAAGAAGAAGAAGAGGTTACCTGCTTTTGACGGTTGAACCCTGGAAGAAGTTGATGGCAGCGGGTGATTATGGGAGAAATGAAGAAAATAAAATAAAAAAAGGTGCAGGGAGTGAGTGAGAAAAAGAGTTTATGGAGTATTTCTGGAGCAACAAGTGGAAAGTGTTTGATTTTTTGGGGAATCAGAAGTGAGGAAGTGTAGAAAGAGGGAATGAAGGAGTTGAGTAACCCTTAACCCTCAAAACCTTTCGGTTTCCTTCCAGCGCACGTGTGGGCCGAAAGCCCATTAACCCGCTCAACCACTCCCAGGATGAGACGTGGTAGTTATTAACGACACTTTTTCAAATTTCAAAATTTACAATGATGTGGTACGACTCTCTAGGACACGCGTCGTACCTAGGGAACCCAAAACGTCACCTCGAACAGGCTACAGAGTTAAAGCTGGAAACAGTTGTCAAACACTCCCGAACTAAGACATCTGAAATGGTCAACCTTAGCCACTTATTATCTCGTCAAACTTTCCAAAGTCTTACGAGCTGGGGGGCTTGTAGGGTCTGCCGACCATATACGGACTCAAGTCTTACTAAAAGGGTTCTCCAAAGGCACTTTCCTCGGATTACTTGCTATAAAGGTCCTTCGCTCGGACTCATGGACTTCGAGCAGACCAAAGGGCTAGGCTCGGACTTGATGGATCCGAGCCTTACTATCGGTCCCCCATCCATCAGGTTCGGAATTCTAGGATCGAGACATACCGCCGGCTAGTGGATAAGCTCAGGCTCGCCGAGGCTTCTTATCCACTCCGCAGATCTCTCCTAGATTCTCGCAACAGCCTAGACATGAGATCTTTAGTTGATCCTAACCAGATTCTAAGAGCATAATTATCCGACATTATCTCACAGAGTCCTGGTTCAGTACAACTTTGATACAGGGCCCAAACGGCCCATATCAGCCTCCTCCAAACCCTATAAATAGCTCATCACAGCTAGGGTTTCAGGTAAGTACTCTCATCCCTAAGTTGACACTCTGCACACACACGTTGACTAGGGAGACCTTGCTTTTCCCAACTGGAACTGCAGAAATACCACAAGTCATACATTAATACTTGATCCTCTCTTGGGCTCCTGGTTTCCATAATCTTGAACACTTAGAGGGTTAAGGACATCCAGTGTTCAAGGACACTACAATTTTTAATCTTTTATCCTCTATCAATTGAGGTTAACAAATTAAAATCGCATTTTTAATACTACAAATTTACTTCCTCCAATCCTTAGTAAAAGATTTTTTTGAACTTTTTTTTAATTGTTTATAAGAACTTATTTCAATTTTTAGTGGTATTCAATTACTTTTTCCTACCAAACGTTCCTAATTATTCAACATTTTTTAGAGTACCAATAATAATATTGGAATAATTCTGAAAAAGTATATCAAATATTGATATTATTGATACTAACAATAATAACTACTTCTAAAAAAACAATAAACTAATTTCTACTATGGACATGAATTTTTCAAAAAATATTATATTAAAAATCGAAGGTAGTATATATGAATTATCCCCATTGTTAATAATTTCTGGATCCGTCACTGGTTACTCACTCGGTTCCTCAGGTACTATTTAGTACATCCGGATCCGACCCGAGTCGCGTGCCTGGTTATGACAAGTGAGTCTCCCAACATGAGTTTTCTGCATCCACAAGGAATCGAACTCGAGACCTTATTTAAGCGAGATCGAGCCGTTTACCACTCGTCCCAATCCATGTTGGTTTTAGTGTAATTATTTGATTCTTTGAAATATATATGGGTTAATTATATGATTTTAAAATAATAAGAAGATTAACTCTTCGGAGTATAGGTTAATATTTTTGGCGAATTTCTCTTGTAAAGTGAAATTTTAAGACTCGGAAGCTCTCCCGCATTGAAATGGTTAATTCTCACGGATGGCTCTCTCATTTCGAATTATGATTGATTTTGCTCATCAAAATAAAAATTATGGTTGATTTTTTCCATCTATTGAAAAGAAAATGTTTTTCTATTGCTTTTTGTTGATGTGTTACATTTGTAATATATTTTTGTTTTTAAAATGTTTGTGTAGGGAGAAAAAATTCATGTTTCCTTTAGTAAAAGTTAGGTTTATACGTAGGAACGGTTGTTGAAGGAAGGAGAGGTTTATCACATTTTTAATGTGGAGTTTCAAAAGGTTCAGAAAACTTTCTGACCACTGGGCACCCTTATCATCTGAAATTTGATTTTGAGATTGTTATCTCATTCAAGTACATACAGTATACAAAAATATTATGCCATTAAAAAAAAAGTGTTAAAAAATATGGCTTTATTTTCTTTTGTGCATGTATGGTTCAAATTAAAGATAATCTCAATGATGATACAAGTCTAAGTTTAGTTACTATGATAGTTCCATAATTTTGAAAAGTTCACCAAGACGCTCAAAGTTTGTTGCCGGCCTCAACAATTGTACTCATCATTTCGTCTCACAAAGATGACAATAAATTGCAAAATCAAAAATTAAAAAGACATGCATTTAATAATTTATTTAACATATCAATAAACCAATTATCAAACACATAATTTAATGCACTTTACATTCATCAACTAATTACAATTATTTAAAGTTTACAATTCTAAACTTTTCATTTATTATTTTAACTTTAGTCTGAAACAAGAAATTTTGTCTTTTTTTACGATCTTTGTGGTATGGAGGAATATATAATATTGTTTTTTTTAAAGGTAAAAAAGTTGTAAAATTATCTTTGTTGAAAATTCATTAACCGCGAGTGCTAGCAGAGATACTTAAGAAAATTGTTGCATGTGGCAAGGGAAATTGTTCATAGAATTGAAAAGTGTTGGGAGGTTGCGGGATTGCACAATGAACCGGCACCTTAGATAAGAATTCTCATGCAAGATATGCAAGCTCGTTATGGCATCACTAGTGACAATGCCATGTGCTCATATTTTCAACAAGTCACGTTTGGAAGATATATAGATGTTCTTGCTGGCCAAGCTTTTATGAAATGCAAGTGATAACAAGTCTTTTTTTTGGTATGCTTGTTAAGAAGTTAAATATAATAGATAATTATTGAAAAATACAATTTTTTTTTAAAAAATTCCAAAACACATCATAATACATATTTATGATTATTTTTTTAAAAAACTCTTATTAACAAAATTCTTTTGTGAAAAAACGAAAAAGGAGTGGAATATCGCTCGAGGCCCAAAAAACTGCACTATTGACATCTCCATTTATCTTGAAATCCTCAAGGTTTTGATATTTGATTATTTGATGAATTTCATCGAGTCACTAAAAAGTCAGGGTTAAGCGGCTCGGTCTCACTTTGACAAGGTCTCAGGTTTAATTTAATTCCTTGTGAATGCAGAAAATTCATGTTTAGGAGACTTATCTACCATAGTCAGACACGAGAATCGAGTCGGATCCGGATGTACCTAAGTAGTACTTAGGGAACCGAATAGCCAGCAAAAAAAGCCAGGGTTAAATTAAATGGAAAAGCAATACTAAAATGGGGTGAGGATGCATCTTGATTACTCCCTCTGTTTCTATGTACAAAGACTTTTTTATTTATAAATTTCACCTCCATTATAAAAGTTAACTAATTTATTTAATGATACTAGAAATATGAATATTTAATATATATTTTCAAAATTATTTATATTAATATTACTGAGAATCTAAAAAGTATTAAATAAAATACGGATGTTTGTGAAAATAAATAATTAACTATCGTTAAAAAGTCATTGAAAATTGATATAGACTCTCGTTATACTAATTTGCTAAATCTCCTTAATCTCATTTCGTTCCATTATTATTATGCTAATCTCATCTAAGCACGTGTGTCGATTTGTTGATAAACCACATTAATTCCAATCCTAAATATTATACTCCATCCGGTCCAAAATATAAGCACATTTTGACCAAAAGCTCTCCCTTTAAGAAAAGTAGGTCAAGTTAGTTATTTGTATTGGAATTGTAAATTTTAAGGATATATTTACCAATCTATCCTTTTGATTTTTAAATTTTTAATCCAAAATTATTTCCCACCCATTTTTAAATGACACTTTTTCCCACAAACATAGTTAATGGAGTATTAAATAGGGTTAGTTTAGTAAAATTTTAGAAAATGTGCTTATATTTTGGACCAAAAAATTTTGGTCAAAAGGTGTTTATATTTTGGACCGGAGGGAGTAGATAATATCATTAATGTTATGAAACGTATGAAAATAAGGAAGAAGAGAAGAAAAGATGAAACAATATATTGTGATATATTCAATGTATATTTTACATCATAGTTGAGTCCTATTTATAGGGAGATAGGAAACCCTAATATGGAGTGGTATCAACTAAATATAAACACAATCCAATAAATAGTCATCCATTAATTAGATAGATATGAATTGTTTATAACACTCCCCCTTGGATGACTATTAAGAGAATATGTCTCTTTAAAAACATTCATAAGAAAATCCCTATAAGAAAAATTAGCGAAAGAAAAAGAGTACACAATTCTTCTTACGCAATTAGATGCTGCCTCATTAAAAACCTTGTCAGGAAAACTCATCGGGAAAAAACCGTGACTAAGGGAAAAAGAGTGCAGTGCGTATTTATATCTCCCCCTGATGCGAACAGTTATCTCTGAGATATTACACTATTACCTTCGCAGCATAGGTTTCATGATGTACCAAAATTTCATTACATATTCCATTTGTAATTCAAAACAAAATTTTGTTCTTTCCAAATCTTTCATTTCAAATGTTTTCTTTAAGCAATTTACAACATTTGAAAGCTCTTCGGGAATTCTAATAGTATTCAATTTATCATACTAAAATGTGTATTTAGCCTCATTCAAACATCTTCCTATGAATGAATAACAATATCTTGCTAATAAATTAATATCAAATGACATATTAAGTCATGTATGACATTTAACAATCTAATAGAGATTATCATATAAATTAGTTGTTATTTATCAAAGCAATTCACTTTAGAAGTTGTTTTCCGCAACTTGATAGACACAAATTTAATTTACTAAATGCTCGATTTTCAGGCCGAGGTATTTCATTTTGAAATGTTTCCTTTAACTTTAAGTAATTCAAACAATATTAAAATAAAACTACATAAATACTAAAATAAATACATAACATGAACCATAATCATATAAGTATTCTCAAACAATTGCCATAAACATATCCATGATTGCATGACATGACATCATATATATAAGTCAAACAATATATAACTAAAAAACATAAATTATTAGCTAAATCTAAATAGATATATACATGTATATATCAATATCCTTAATTCTTCTGAAATTTCTCATATTGATATAATGATATCATTCTCAAATGAACCACGATAATGCATTTTATATTTGCTAGAATTATAACTTCGAGTCTATTAAAAATCTCTTGGAGTTTGAACTATAAGTTCTTAATTATTGCATTTTGCAATTTAACTAATTAAAGTGCATGTGTCGACATATTGCACTTTATGCTTCAAACATTTTAATTATCCATGGATATGGTTCAACCATATTAAATAGTTCAAGCATATTGAGTCCTTAAGGAGTATTCATATATATGTTATTAACCACGTTAGCCATAAAAATCTGCTATAAAATCATTTGACACAATTTGAATCCTTTTTATATTGCCAGACTAATCAAGTATCGAAAAATACTTGGATCCACCACATGGAAGTATTATTCCTCATAATTAATGTCAGTTCTTTGTGAAATTCTTTGGGCAATCAATCTTACTTTATATCCCATAATTTCTTCTTTACAATTTCGCTTATGTACAAAAACACATTTGTATCCATCTGACTTTACACCTTCAGGTGTACGGACTATAGGTCCAAATACCTGTCGCTTTTCAATTATGGCTCAATTGTGTCTTTCCATTTTGGCTAATCATTTCTTTGTCTATATTCCTTAATAGACTTTGATGCATGATCCTCATCTTATATCATTTAAGCGCTATATCATATGTAAAAGCATTGTCAACGTTGACTTCATTTCGGTTCCATTGTATTTCAGTCATGACATAATTTATTGAGATCCCTTTGTTTTTACACTTTTCAGGTACCTGAGTTTTTCTTGAACTGAACTATTAATTATGTCTAAGGACTCTTCAGGAGTCTCTACATCCTCGAATTGACCATCTTATTTCTTTGCTCCTTTTCTTTTTCGAGGATTTTTGTATTTTTTTTAATTTTGTTTTGGAACCGATGGATCTGTCACGCTTCAAGCGTGCCTCATACTCATTTGCAATTTTAATTTGTCCAAGAGGGACATCAATTTCATTGGAGCATTAGCAGCTGGAATATGTGACTTAGTCACTCTTTTTAGGTCAGTAAATGCGTCTGGCAATTGGTTATCTAAATTTTGCAAATAAATTATCTTTTGAACTTAAGTTCAAATCGTTTTGTTCGAGGATCAAGATAATATAATGATAACCCTTTCGAAATTATTTCTTTTTCCAACCTTATTTTCTCCCCCTAATGTTGGGAAACAAATTCATCAAAGCGATGATCGAAAATCGATCCATGAATGACTCTCTTATTGTTGGTTTGAGTTATTTTATCATGGATGAGGATTCATATCCAACATATATTCCCAACCTTCTTTGAGGTCCCATCTTAGTGCGTTGTGGTGGAAAATATACCGCACATCCAAAAGTTCTTAGATGGGAAATATTAGGATTCTGACCAAAAACCATTTGTAAAAGGGGAAACTAATGATAATTTCAATGGCTTGATGCGAATCAGTGTCATACATGTTCCCAAATAGTAATGGCAATAGACATACAATAGTTAATAACTAGATTTTGGTTGATTCAATTGCACAAGTAATCTGGCAAACTTCTGGTTGTGAATTGCCAATGAACAATCATGTGACCATTCAGTTGATGCATCAATTAAAAATATAAAATACCTAAATGATCCACATGATAAAAGTAATGACACATAAATATCAACTTGTATTCATTTCAGATTCAATCCAAATTTTATGGTGATGGCTGAACAAACTTTCTTTGGAACAATTATTAGCACATTGAGATAATCAGATCAAAGAAACTTCGATTTCTTCATTGGATGTCAACATAAGTTTTAATTTTTTTTTCGCATCATATAGTTGATCTGGGATGGTCCAACCAGTCAAGCCAAAGAAAAAAATTATATTATAATTTATAAACTTTTGGTTTATAAACTTTTGGTTTTACGATATGAGATATTTCAACTATATACATGTAAACTGAAAAATTTTCCAATACCTCTGGATAACAAATCTTTTAGATCTCCAAATTATCATCGTACACGAATATAGTGTTACCAACGGTTTCTAGCAATACTAAATAGAAGAAAATTTTTGTATAACTAGTAGAGTATGGAAGAAACATTTTGTAAAACATTTCGAATAAACTATTTCCGCCATAAAAGAATACTCTATTAAAGTTAATATTGCAAATTAATGTAAAACAAGTATGAAAAGGTTACATCGTAAACTATGTTTTGATTTTTATTTCGTAAACTGAGTCTATTATATACACATACTTGTATAAAAGATTAAAAGATAATGCATTAAAACTCATTGTCCACAAGTTCACTAAAATATATATTGGAACAATTAATTTTGATAAAATATACTACGCTATTTTGAAAATAAAATTTTACATATACATTTGAAACTTGACATATTTATTCATGATCCACTACATTATAACACATTGTTAACCTCAATAAAAAAAAATAGGATATGCTATTTTAAAATTTTTATATCCATAAACTTTTGTTATAAAATATATTATGTATACATGTGATCAATTATTTATGTGGTTCGTACAATCCAATCTAATTAAGCGAAGACTTAACTTTTGGAAATATAAAAAAAAAATATTTATATTGAAAATAGAATTCAAAACAAGATCATACGAGATCTTGCATAAATTTACTCGCTAAAACTAACAAGCATCAAATATCTCCAAAAAAAACATATGTGATCAATATCACTCAATAATATCATATTCAAACAAGTATTGACGTCACTCAATGGTATAAACAAATGCGCAAGTATATCCATAATTATATTGGCAAATTTTTCTCTTTATCATAATGACAAAAATCATTTTCAATAAAAAAAAATATTAGAATTTTTCATCCCAAATAGTTTTAAAACATGTCAATAAAGAAGCACATAAATTTCATGTTGTGAGATTGTCGCTTTCTTAGAATTTCATATTGAAAAATAAAACGACAAGGCACATGTACTCATTTAGGATAAATTTCTCCACTTATTCATATTCTTAATATGACAATAGCTTAAAATTTTTATAAATAACCTCGAAAAAAGTACTACTCAACATGTGTGTAGAGCTAAGAAAATAGAAGCCGACATAAGATATGAGTCAACTTGATGAAGTATAATCTTCCTTATATAACATTCAAAACAACTCATAGGATGATCATTAGGGAACAATAACAAAAATTATATCAAATAAAACTCTACTTTAATGTCAAATTGTTAATGATAGAATATATAAATCATATTAATTTACTTCATGAAAAACATTAATATTTTCATGTTTCAACATAACGTTCAATAATAATTGACAAGAAACGCAATTAAATATATAAGGCAAAATAAAGAAAATTATTTTTTCTCAAAGTAAAATCATACTTATTTGACTGTCTTTGCATCATAAAAATAAATGTGCTAACATTTAAAACTAATAATTTATGACACATGAGCAGTATCATTGATACATCAAATAATTAATGATTACCACTACCAAAGAAATATTTACATTAAAATCAGAACCTGTCGATATAATAGTGAAATTATTCAATTTAATAAAATGATATCAAATATTGATTTCATCTTTATCAATAAAGACACAACAACCTGGTGCGATTGGAATGACCCGTGGGATCCCGAGTACAATACTCGGTGAAAACAACAAATTTTTTTAATAAAATTTTTATTAATTCAATAAGACAATCAGCCCAAATGGTTGGAGTTGCACAATGATAAGTGTCGGTGTGTGTTCAAATTTCAATAATATATTTACTCTTTAAACTCTTCAGCAATACTTGAAATCCTTAGCACTAGACATGATTATTCACATCTTGATTCGATGTGTATTCTTTATTTTGTGGAATTTGCACACAATTGAAGCAAAAGTTAGACATTACAAATTGGAGATGAAGAATGAATACAAGTCCCTCGATTGCTTTAAGAAGTTGTCACCATTAATAGTAAGATTTGGGCACTGAGAACCTTGCCATCCATTGGCATAGTATTAAATAGATTGGAACTCTCCATTGGCATAGTATTAAATAGATTGTAACTCCTTGGACTGGTGGAACAAACCAAGTCTCACATCGGGTTCTATAGATTCCAATCTTAGAAAAATTTTGCTATTTTATTTTTCGATAATTCTTTGGAAAATATATAAAATAGACTTCAAGGATCAGTCTTGAACCCATAACTTGCCATTATTGTAGTGATTATTGCTACCGTGCTTGGCATGAAATGCAAACATTATATATATATATATATATATATATATATAAATACCACAGTTACTGCAGAGCTATAAATCGCTTTTGCCTTATTTGCATCGATGAGTTCTCCTTTTCAAATCAATCAACACTGCTTTTGTTTGCATTTTTTCAAATCTGTTTCGATTTGCATACTTTTCAATTCAATCAACACTTTTCTGTTGCATCTTTCTTTCTTTTTTTTTAATGATGGAAATGATAAATGCTATAATTCTCAAGAACTTGTATCTCTTATAAAACGTTCATGTCCATATAATATTGATACTTTGGGCAATATATAATATATCAAAATAAAAAAATTAATAAATAAATAAAACATTAATAATATTAAAATTTACCTTGCTTCGATACTCTTTGATATATAAGCTTCAACACACCTTTTGGTTAGAGTTTCGTGCTGATAACGTGTTATGAAACGTATGAAAATAAGGAAGAAGAGAAGAAAAGAGGAAACAATATATTGTGATATATTCAATGTACATTTTACATCATAGTTGAGTCCTATTTATAGGGAGATAGGAAACCCTAATATGGAGTTGTATCAACTAAATATAAACACAATTCATAGATAGTCATCCATTAATTAGATAGATATGAATTATTTATAACAATTAATATGTTATACAGATCCTTTTTGTCTTCGAATAATATAATATTCCATTTGTGCTTGAAGTAATATGCAAAGTTTTTAAGGGGATTTTCGATAATTAAAAGGGGAATCAAACATGGAGTCCGCCCTGATTCATGCGAACTCCAAGTCTAGTTTTATTAATTTTTTTTTTAAAAAAAAAGGTTACACACCCTAAAAATTATCGTGAAAAGTGAATTATATATCCCCTTTAAAAATTATTTTCATCATATAAAAACAAATAAGAACTTAATTTACTTTTATTAGATAAAATATTTTTCATCTTCTTATTTAAAAATCTTATTGTCTAATAGGTTTTTAATAGTTAATAAGCCTTAAAATAAGTTAGGTCTATGCCTAAAAAATGTTCTATAAGAGATACATAGGTCAATTAGTTTAGAGCATTTATTTTAGAGTCTTAACATGAGAATGCACTTCCACTCATAAGACTCTCACATATCAACATTAACATAACCATTTTGCAATAGCATTTAACTTCAGACTTTTCGTATATTCTCCCATAATTGTTACTAAAACTCAACATAATTATAAAAATCATGCATCGATATTTCATTATCATGTACTTAAATACTATTTTTTTTTTTTGGTACAGTGGATAAACCAAAAAAAAAACTAAGGCCTACATATGAAAAAGAATGCCTAAAGCATCAACTTGAAGAAGCGAACTGACTCAACCGGAGTTTTCTAGAGAGTAGCATAACTCACATCCATCATCAAACCCATCTTAGAGTGTGAGTAATGGTCACTGTCCAGTCTCTCCCACCGGTACAAAATATATTTTTTAGACCACTTCATTAAGATTGGTTCCGCATGAAACCGGTTTGGAAATTGGAATTAGTTTAAACCAGACTGATAAATTTAAATAACCAGTCTAAAAATATATTAATTGAAACAGGTTCCGCATTCCGGTCTGGAAGTTGACATTGATTTATATCAGAGCAGTTCATTTTGACGACCGGTCTGAAATATAGATTAAAAAAAAACCTGAGTTCCCTTTTTGTGCCGCCAAACCCTTCCTCCACCTAGGGTTCCTTTCTCTTCTTCCCTCATTCTCTCCCTCTGTTCCATGTTATCACCACCGCCCTTGGCCTCTCTCTCTTCCTCGTTATTTTCTCTCTCGACCTAGCAACATTGTGATCTTCAATACTGATGACACCACACCAGATCGCAGTCCTTCAGTGTTTCTTCACTTGTAGTTCCCAGCTATAGCAGAAGAAAAAAGAACCCTAGTTTTCGCTGAATCGAAGTTCATCGCTCTCACACACACTCAGCTTCTTCATTCTAATTCGAATTTAACTGTCATCGAAGACTTCAGTGTGAAATTGAACTTCCATGGATGAAAGAGAAAGCAGTGAAAGTCCAATTGAAGCTAAGAAAACCAAATCCAAAACCCCTCGAAAACAAAAAAAAAAACTGTTCTCAAACAACGTCTCTCTCTCATTCTCACTCTCTCGATTGATGTTGCGATCTCAGTGTTTCATAATCATTTTCTTTTAATCGACTATTTATTATTATTTTTTTTAATTTGTAGAATCTCCGATTGAGTTCTTCGCAGAGAACAAGAACATCGCAGGATTTGATAATGTAAGCTTAATTATGAAATAATAATGTGTGCTTGATTTCGTATATCTGCATTTTTTTTCTTAATTTTTGAATTTTTTTTTTCAACGAACTTGTGTGGATTTGATTTCAACCTGGGAAATATCTGTATACTACTGTTAGAGAGCTTGTGGGGAACACTCTTGATTCCGTGGAATCTATATCCGAGCTTCCGGTGGTTGAAATTATGTAAGTGTTCAATTGGAAGTATGAATTGATGAATTGATTAGTGGTAAATGATTTATGTGATGTGAATTTGTGTCATACTGAGATATACTAGTCTGGATCAAACTTTATGGTGTGACACTCTAACCTTTAGTAAATGTGTCAGAATAGGACAGAGCAGAACATATGAGTTTTGCTCTATGTTTGGTGTATTTTTTAGTCAGAACGAAATATGACATCGGATAAAAAGTACATCTTGGTTCAATTGGAATGGATGAAACCAAATTAAACATAACATCGTGTTTTGTCCTTTGCCATCCTGTTCTGTTTGCACACCCAAAACTACATATGGTTGGATGGTATAAATTGTTAACTTGTTATGGTTACAAATTTGAAAGTATGGTCTTGGCTTGTTTAAATTATTTGCTAAAATTGAGTAGACTATATCATAGAAGAATCTCACTCTCAGATTTTAGGGGTATGTCTCACTCTCGCATTATAAACTTACCTTGCAGAAACGATTAGCAAAAGAGGCTCGTGCTCAAGAAATACAAGCAAAGAATGCTACCCTTGGAAAGAAAGTGAAAGAGGTTTAGCATCAAAGGGTATCAAGGGTCGAGGTGAGGCTTCATTTTACAGGGTTACATGCAAGGTGCGCATTGTTTCTGCCCCATCCTTCTTTTGTGGTATAGTGATGTGCACTGTCCATTTATGTGTTAGCTCCAATCCGGTCAGTAAAACTGTTTGTTCTGAATTTGAAATCCAAATCGAAAATGTTATCATTTTCTGTGGTAATCAATATTATTCTTGCAAGTGAAATGTAGACAGTCTCATGCTTGTTACTAATTGCAGGATAATGGAAAAGGAATGCCACATGATGACATCCTAAATATGTTTGGCAGAGGTTAGTCAGTTACTTGCTACTTTAGTTATCTGTGAATCAACATTTGTTTATACATTTTAGTAGTCCTATTTTTTTTGGTTGATATAGGAACGATAAATCTTGCTTGCTTTAACCTTTTATATCCATGCAGTTCTCTTTGGGAGAAAATATGGCTTAAAGCAGACACGGGGAAGTTTGGTCTTGGTGCAAAGATGGTATTGCCAACAGCCAGCTTGCACTAGTTTACATATTTCCCTTTCTCATTATTGCCCACAGCCAACAGTTGCCAACTCTTCTACTTGAGGCTAAATTACATACTGGTTTCTGTTGGCCTTATTGATCTATGTTGTTTGTTTATGCAGGCACTAATATGGTCTAAAATGAGCACTGGGCTTCCTATTGATATCTCTTTATCAATGAGAAACCAAAATTACATTTCATTTTGCAGGGTGGATATTGACATCCATAAGTATGATATTAATATTTCAACTCCTTCAAATAAACAAAGACTTTGATTTTCAAGAATATTCCTCATGTACATTTACATGAGAAACAGGATAGCAAGGAACACTGGCATGGAGCTGAAATTCAAGTTGTCATTGAAGGGAACTGGACAACTTATCGTGTATGCAATACTTATTTGTTTTAATTTTAATAAATTCACTGCAAACTACTAATATTATTGAGCATTTCCATTATGCACTATGCACAGTTGTTATGCTCATTGATATATCTATAGACTAATTGTGGTTGTGTTTAATTAATATAAGCTCTTTGTTTGCATTTGCAGTAAAAAATATTGCATTACATGCGACAAATGGCTGTTATCACCCCTTATGCCTAGTTTCAATTTAAATTTGTATAAGATGCACCCGAGAAGCCAAGTTTCGTCAAGCCGAATTTGATGATCCTAGTGGGCGACTAAGTTATGGAGTCTTTGTTATATGCCCCTTTTCTATATATTGGCTATGCTTTTCCATTATTTGTTTATGGTATATTCCTTACTTTTATTATTTGGTATGTCCTCCATCCCTTTTTTCAGTGTCTTAGCCCTGCAGGTGAGTACAATCTCCGGCTAGGAATTATTAAAGAGCTGAATCCAGACATGGTTGCAACTTATTCAGGCAGGTTGTGGGTCACCAGAAAATTTCGCTTGCTTTTTCTCTTACCTCAGATTTGGAACTTCTATTACTCTTAATTAACCACTTTCTTTTTTCTTTTTTTTTAAATCTGTGTATGAACATGTGTTGCTTATGTGCTTGTTTTTCTTTTAATAGATAATTCGTATTGCTTAAAAGCTAGACTTTTTCCATTTCTCTATAACTTCTATCGTTTCTTTGGTATGACATAAAGCATTTAATTTGTTACATTGGCCATCCATTATTATTTTTTTTATGTAGGTATCACTATCCAATATCACTATCTTTCGCTGCGGACATATGATGTGGAAAATGATGATGCAAGCTTTATCTAATTTTTTGGTGAAAGATGCAAGCTTTATTTAGATATTATGAGATTATTATTATTATTATTATTATTTGTTGACAATATGAGCTAGTAATTCAAGAGTTTTAGCTACCAACAATACTGTAAGTTGTACGTACTCTATAAACAATTAGTAGATGTGTGTGTGTATATATATATATATATATGAATGTTTCATTTTTGTTGTTTGTCTGGCCTCTTGGGTTATTATGCCTATATATTGTTCTCTTTGATTTGATATATCTTTCTTTTGCTATGTGTGCATTACTATAAATATGGCAAGCATTACTAAATAGGTTCAAAGTAATAAACGAGAGCGCTTCAAAAGAATAATTCAAAGCGGTTCATAAATTAATTCAGATCGGTTCAAATGAATTATTCAGAGCGGTTCAAAAAAATTTTTCAGAGCGGTTCAAAAGAATTATTCTGAGCTGTTCAAAAAAATATTTCAGACCGGTTCAAAAATAGAATTACTCAGAGCAGTTCAAAAATTATTTTAGACTGCTTCAGAAATTTATTCAGAGTGGTTCATTTTCATGTGTTAGAGCGGTTAATAACCAGTCCCGTTAATGTAAATTAGACTGGTTCATAACTGTTCTCGTTTAACATGATATTTTTTACAACAAACTCTTTTAGACCAGTTCGGAACCGCTCTGAAATATGGTTCGTAATCGATCTGAAAAAATTTATTTGTAGTAGTGTCCTCAACAACTTAACATTCACAATTTGAGAAGCATATTTGTTGAAGGATGGAAATTCATTAAGAACAAGAGTGATAGCTTCTAAACAGTCAACCTTGCTTATAGGCTATTTCAAGATTGAAGAATAAGTGAATCTTATATATATAAAAAAAAAAAAATTGATATTAAAACTCTATACAAGATTGACTATTTCAAGATTCTGTTGTAAATGCTCACGGACTTAAAAAATTAGATTCATTAATGAAACATGTCTTAACTTGTTTATCAACGTGTTTGATTCGACCTAACCTATTTATACCCCTATCTAGCTAATGACGTCTCAATCCAACGGAAAGAAAGGAGTGTTGATTTGCAAGATTTCATACAAACTTGAGATCCGACCATTGTTTTTATTGAGAAAAATATATATCTTCGTAATAAAACAACCTACCTAGTATTAGTATATACATGTCACATGTAGATAAATTATTACTCCTGCCGTCTCTGAATATAAAGTCTCTTTGGAGGATTTCACTTTCATTAAGAAAGTGAAATATTTAGTTAATTGTATTGAAAATGTGAACTTTTGATATGTAATTTCAAAATTACCCTTATTAATATTATTGATAATCTAAAAAGTGTTAAATAAATAGGGATGTTTGTTGAAAAAAGTAATTAATGATCATTGAAAATTGGTATGAGGCTTTATAAATAGGGACAAAATAAAAGTATCTAGGAACGGAGGGAGTAATAAAGTAAGCCAGTCATCCACATGTTTAAAATTAGTGAATAATAGCTTTTACTTTAAAACAAAGTAAATTTAGTTTCTTTGTCTTTTAAATTTTTTTTTAAAAGATTCCAAATAAATTCTAAAAGTATTTTGTTTTTTCTTCTCACAAATTTATCAATATTTAATCAAAATTTACATCTTTGTGTCATTGACTTTTCATGATGAAAATATGTGAAACACATTCATTATTTAAAAAAAAAATTGTACCATATATAAAAAAAAATTTACGATCATTTCAAAAGAAATTGAATCAAGTTAAAATCCGAAAATAATATAAATAACAAAAATATTAATTTTGTCTTTTTCCAAATTTTATTTTACTGTCACTATTAACTTGATGCACATGATTGTGGTTCCTTTTGACAAATCCTTCATAGAATGTGGGGTCTTTGGATGTTCTATGATGCTCGGTTAACTTGATGTTAATATTTTTTTTTTTTGCTGTTAAAAAAAAAATTACTGTCACTGTTACTAAATAAACAACATTGTCTTTGTTTTTCCTAACATGTTCCCCTTCCTCTCCTTCAGGTTGGACATTTCTATTTCTTCACCTTCCATTGCTAATTAACTTTACTACTGGTATGAAAACTAGGAAATGAATCATCAAGAGTTTCTGGTTTTTTATTTTCAGAATAAAGTTTATTTTTTGCTTAAATAAAAAAAAATAATTTAATAGAAACAACTCTTTGCACTTAACATAAAAGTATAAAACCTAGAGCAATATTATCTCGACTATCGTCTTGAGTAGTGACACTCTCAAGTTATTGACGAAAACCTTATATTAAATAATAAATATAGTAATAAAAAATAAGGTTATTAACACTCTCAAATAGTATCTATTTGCGCTCCACCTTTAACCAATTACAATTTTATACTCGCTCCGGTCCTATATATAGGTCACATTCTAGAAGGTTTTCTTGGTCCTAATTATAAGTCACTTTATATTTTCTATGCATCATTTATTGATTTTTCTCTTTTTTGCCCTTATTAAATGTTTTGACTATCTATGTGTTTTTTGTTGTTCATTAATGAGTGCGAATTTTCCAAGAAAAGTTAAGGGGGTAAAATTGTAATGTTACAATATATTCTCATAGAATTCATAAAACTAACCACTTTCCTTGATATGTGTAATTCGGTTAAGTATGCCCTATAATAAGGATCGGAGGGAGTATTGAAAATCCTGAATCAACATTAAAATAAATGGGTTGTTTAACCAAATTTGGAAAGAATTTTAGAAAACTAACCCTATTACCTTTTAAAATCCTCCATTAGCATTTAGTTTCCAATGCAAGATTCCATTGTTTAACCTTTTTTTTTTTTGTCCATGAGGAGTGTCCACCGCCGATCGCAGTAACTAATCTCCTCGCTGGCTTGTAGGCACCTCTAATGGGTAGCACGGCTGGTCCCGAGATTTAACGTTACTGCATGCACAAGGCAAGATTCGACCACTGTTTAACCTTTTATTCTCTGTTTTTGGAGTTGATATTAACAAAATTTAAAATTAAATAAAGTTATCTAAGGAACGTGGAAATTGTACCTTGGCGTGGTACCGAAAAAACTCGGCTAAGAGAGAAGAAAACAGGTGGAGCCGTAGCACCGAAACTGCCCTTGATTTTGGGGGCATATTCTCCTAATGATGGGACCCCTAACCTTGATACAAAGTTACAAACAACATCTTCGTCTAAATCAAAAATGAAAAATCCAATTTAGGAGCGGAAGTGGTGCCACACATTTTGTTGCACAATAATTGCTGTGTGAACAGATATATTATGTACTCAATTATTTTGTTGCCTTGGCAGAGATCTTCAATGAATGGGCTCCATTATTTCATACTCTGCCCGGTTTTATATATATCAGACTTATTTGAAAAAATTTACATAACAAAAAAATTGGATTAATATTCTTATAATATTGAAAAAGAAAATGTAAATATTTAATATAATTTTTTTTTTCAAAATTACCTCTATAATTATTATTAGGATTTTAAAAAAATGTTGATTTAGTAGGGATGTTTTTGAAAAAAAAAAGTAATTAAATGTTATTTGAAATATGAATAAGATTTTATAAAATGGACGAAATTCTTTTTCCGAATAGGTTCTTACATATAAAATTGGAGGGAGTATAACATTTACTCCTTCCATGCCTATATATAAGATCTTTTTGGTACAATTTATGTTCATTAAGAAAGTTGATTAATTTAGTTAATAGTATTTGAAATATGAACATACATTTGATACATATTTTCAAAACTACCCCTATTAAATTATTAGGAATATAAAAAAAGGTAAATAAATAGAGGTGTTTATAAAAGGAGTAATTAATTGTCATTAAAAATTGGTATAAGGTCTTATAAATAAGACCAAAACAAAAGTCTCAAAAAAATTTATATTTAAGGACGAAGAGAGCATGAGGTTATCAACATTAATCTTTCATTTTTTTTTTATATGTAAGTAAGTTTTTTAAAGTTCTAATACGTAGATCATTAATATGTCTATTTGTATTATAGATAAGTGGGTGTAGCCCACATGGAGGTCTCCAATTTGATCATGAGTGTCACCTAATTTGATAAGTGGGTGTAGGTGACCATTTGATGGATTTAATTTCTTTCCCATATTCTCGTTAAAAAAAAAAAAACTTTACCTATAAAAAAACAAATGCTATTTTGTATTATATTTGTGTATTTTTTTTTATATTTTAAATGTAAGTTTCTTTTAGACATTTTTTCAGTATTTAATGTAATTTCCCTTTTCAATAGCATTATTTATTTATTTTTCACAATGGTCTTTCTAACTTATGAACCATGTGCATTAGTTAAACAAGTTTTTATTGAAAATCCAAACACTTGATTATTTAAAAAATAATTATTTATGTTCTTTGTCTTATCTTTTTTTTTTCCATCAACCGGTACCCGGATCTGGTTTATCCAGAATCCGACTCATCCGGTTCAACCCAATTGAGCTCGCATTGAGCGATAGGGGTCTCATAGCGGGAGTTGCTTCATACCCTAGACTCGAACTCAAGATCAATTGGTTATTATGTTCTCTTATCTTATATATGCATGTGGTGCATAGGATAGAAAAATTATATTCACAAATATCTTTATTTACTTGTGTTGCATGAGTACGGGTACTGCATGAATACGGGTATGGTACCGATACCCAGTACAGGTAAAGTACAAAATATGCCATTTTTAAAAAGCCATGGTACAAATACGTTTATATATATAATAAGAAAATTGTAAAATGCAAACTCCAACTGAGGAGGGTTAACGGAATTGCAAACTTAAATAAGGAATAAGGAATAATAAGGAAAATCTCAAAAAAAATCAAGTCGAACCAAAAAAATTAGCAAAAATCTGAGACGAATTGCAAAAACCAGTAAAAAAGAAAAAAGGCAAAATAATGTATCCAATAATCCAAACGTGCCGCGATTCGTACCCAGTCATATCCAATTTTTTAAATTGTTTTCCTAGCCAGTACTTAGCGGGTACCCTGTACCGGTACCTGTATCTGGTACACTTACGACTAAAAAAATGTTGTATCCATGCTTCACAACTATTTATTCAGCACTTCGTATAGTCACAAATATCTTTGTTTATTCAATATTTTATAGAGTCTCAATAATAATTATAAGGATATTTTTAAAAAAGTATACCAAATGTTTATATTTTCAATACTACTAATTAACAATAGTAACAAACTTAGTTTAAAAAAAACAATAGTAACAAACTTTCGTAAAAAATATGTTTTTAATAAAGAGGATTAAATTAAGGACCAGAAGGTGTTAACTTTTTAAGAAAGACTTATGTTGTGCAATAAAAAAAAAGATTTGCTTAATTTGATAAGAAATTAAAAAATAGTAAGATGGTATTGGAAAAATGAAATCCTTTATTTTTTAAATATTAAATCTTTAATATTTTTAATGCAAAAATTATTTCGTTTTAAATTTTTGATCTTCAGCTCTAAAAGTAGTTGATGTTAAGAAAATCTAAAAAAAAAAAGTTATAGAAAAAGTAATACTTTTTTTTTTTAAGGAGAAAAAGTAATACTAGATATTCAAGAATACGGAAAATTATATAATGCAGGGGAATTGCAGCACCATTATTATTACATAATTGCTTCATTGGTTGGATTATTTTTCATCGAGATAAAAAAAACATTCTTTGTTTATAGAGGTAAGGTTATGTATATTTATCTTTCTTAAATCGCTTTTTACATATTATATATATTAGTTTTGAGCCTTGGGTCATGAATGAGGTTCACGATTTGCTTAAAACTAGTTTTGGTCATTAGTATAACTACGAGCGATCTAAGGGTTTTTTTTTTTAAATTTCTCTCACTACACACAATTATACATGTCTTTTGTATGAAATTATGAATTTTTAAACCTATTATTTCATATTTTAGAAGACCTATAGTTCATGGATTATGAAAACATTGATTTGCATTTTTTTTTAATTTTAAATCAGTGTCGTGAAATAGGCTCATGATCCGCTAAAAAATTTGAATCATCAATACAATCATGGTCTGATTTTTTTTTTTTTTTAAATTTCACTAACAATATGTAACACCCTAATTTTCCTAACCGAAATCCATGATCCAAGGAAGCTTACCAATTACATATTTCAATAAAAAAAGTTTATTAGAAAAATATATCTCATGAAAGTGATGAAACCAAACTAATTGCTAAATAAAATTAATTGAAAAAGTTTACTTATTTTACGATGACAATAGGCACTCAATTAAAAGGTTAGAACAAAGTTCATCATTCCCTTCAAAAACAAACTCTTTAAAAATTAAATTACATAATCAACATAATATAAAATATAAGATGTTGGAGGGAAAATTTGATTTCCCTCCAATGCAAATCATTATTTCTCTCCTAAATTGCATCATTAATGATGTTTTCCATAATTATTAATTTGAGCCGTCCATCATATTTTGTAAGATTAAATCACAATCATTAATATGTGTGTTTAAACCCATTTTATATCATATAATTGCCCCACCAAAAAAGCACGAAGAAAAATACTAATTGCTACTTATAACTTTTTAAAATATTCATGGTTGACCAACAAAGTACAACATAGTTGGTAGATGACTGAGTTCCTTAAGCATGATGTCAGGGTTCGATCTCTGTCGTGGGCATGGAAAAGACTTTGTTGGTAGAGGCAAAACTCACTTCGATGATCTCTTCGGCTAGAGGATACCCTTGGTGTAAAAAAAATCATGGTTGTTTCACATATTATAAATCTTTTTCACATATTATCTAATTATAAGTATTGTATTCCGATTTCATTACATAAATTTATCTAATCATAAATCTTTTTCTTTCATTGTAATAATTATAAAAAAAAATACCATATAAAATATAATTCCAAAAAATGATAAATTTATTATCCTCTAAAAAAAATAGTCACATGCAAATAAAATTAAAGAATAGCGAAATTTAAAACTCATGCATCGCACAAGCAATTTTACTAGAATAAGAAATTGGCTTGATTGAAATTGGTATTTTTTTAATCTTCTTAAATATGATAGTATAAATCCATGCTTTATTTGCGTTTCTTCTATGCTCAGTTTTGATTTTTTTTAATAGTTCATTGATAATCATCTATGTAAAACATGTGTGTATTTGACACATAAAAGATATCGAATTCTTAGAGGACAATCCTCATGTCTAGGAGTGTTATCAATAGCATAGTTTTTCTACCCTGGGCTGATACCCATAGGAGTTGCTGGTATGTTGCGGAGGTTGGTTGTTTTATCTACCGGTAGAGACAAGAGAATTTGAGGGTATGCTGCTTATGTGGGAAGAAAAGACTTCATGCATCAGCTTGATAGTATATGCTTGAGTGTTCTGCCAAATCCATGTGACTTCAATTTATTCATAGTTCAAGCAGGATAAAGTTCATCTGCCTTTGAATTACGAAAATATATATTAACCTCCTCTTCCTTGAATGTCTTGCTTCCCAAAATTTTAATTTGACAACATCAAAACTCGAATAGTGATATAAAAATCATAATAATAACACTTTTAATTTTAAGGTTTTTTTTTCTTGATCTAAAATGTCGTCAGGCGTCACATATACGGAAAATCTTTAAGAAAAATAATATAAGATAAATAACATTTAATACGCATTATCACATAATATAACTCATTTTCCCTCCGTTTTATATGCAGTGTGTTTTAAAGTTATGCACGAATTTTAAGAAATGATTAAATGATGTAAGATGTAACACCCTCACATTAATTAATTAATTTATAGGTTTTAAACAAAATCAGAGTTTAAAAATTCTTTTTAAAACTTAATTTCTTTAAAGGGTTTTACGAAAATCCGGCAGAGTTTCCTCTGTTTTCCGAACTTCCCAAAATTTTTCTTCTTAAAACCTGTCAGTTCATAAATATTTAAAAACATATACCACAACAGTTTAATAGCCAAAACCGATCCTAACGCCCGATTAGTATAAGCTTCAGGGCACGACTAATACATATTCTAAAATTACAAAAATAGTTGTCCACTCATATATTAATAAATATACATTCCACGTAGTGGAATGAAAATCCTGCTCGGCCATGTCCTATGTAAGCTCCACTTCAATACCTGCAAAAATATAGCAAGAAGGGTAGCATTACACAAAACTTAAAAAGATAAATTCTACAAGAGACATAGCAATAAACTAAGTCTACCCTATTACTGATATCAGTTACTCGTAAATATCCATATAATTATTTTTCTTTTAGTTTCTCCAATTATTCTCATACTTCCACTCTTAGCCTTCAATTCATTTTATCTCATTCCTTAGTCGCTTTCCTTTCCTATTCTTTTTCTTTTACTTTGTCTTTTCATTTTCTTTCTTTTTCATTTCACTTTTATTCTTTGGCCACAGGGTCACCACGACCATCCTGCGACGATTATCATTTACATTTATTAAGCCACAGGGTCACCACGACCATCCTGCGACGATTATCATTTATATTTATTAGGCCACAGGGTCACCACGACCATCCTGTGACAATTATCATTTTTATTTATTAGGCCACAGTGTTTATTTATTAGGCCACAGGGTCACCACGACCATCCTGCGCTGATTAACCTTTATATTTATTAGGCCACAGGGTCACCACGACCATCCTACGCCGATTAACATTTATTTTTATTAGGCCACAGGGTCACCACGACCATCCTGCGACAATTATGATTTATATTTATTAGGCCACATGGTCACCACGACCATCCTGCGACGATTAACATTTATATTTATTAGGCCACAGAGTCACCACGACCATCCTGCGACGATTAACATTTATATTTATTAGGCCACAGGGTCACCACGATCATCCTGCGCCACTTAACATTTATATTCTTTCTCATCATTAATTCGTCTTAGTCTTTTCTCTTAACTTTTAGTTCCTTAGTTTTCTTTAATTCTTTTAATTTCTTAATCCCTTCTTTTATCTTCTTATATTTAAATGTTTCTCATTTTTAACTAGTTCTGCTTGATTAAGCCATATACGTTATATTTTAATTCTCGTTCCTAGCTCTTAGTTATTTCCCTGTTCTCTTTCTTTTCTTTTCTTCTTCTCTTCCTTTTCCTTTTTCCTTTATTCTTTTTTATTAATTACTCTAGTTTACATCTAACTCCACTTAGCTTTGATATAGTCGTTATATCTTAAACTCTCATTTCAAATTCTTAGTTATTCCATTAATTCCTTTGTCTCACACTTTTATTTACTTATTATTCCTATTTCATTACTCTACTTTAATTAGATACCCTTCTTAACTTAGCTTAGTTTCCATATCTTATTACAACATTTTATTTAACTTTCTAACAACTCACTCTCTCTTGGCTTTAGTATCTTTTTATTAATTTCCTCTTACCGGTTATCTATTTTCTTGTACATCTATTCCCATATTCGACTCCGCACATATTCCTTATACCACATTCTAATCCCTCTTTTATCCCATTTAAATCTTCACTTACTAATTTACTTATTATCTTTCAGCTTATTAGTTCTACTCTTTTTACCTATTACGTTTACTCTTTTATTCTTTTACTCCCAAGTTTAGTTTGTTTATCCTTAAATTCTCCCTTGTGTTACAGTGTATACTTTTCTACATTTTCGTTCAATATTAACCATTTAATATCCTAAATATACTCATTCGTTCCGGACCTTGTCCTACACGTACATATTCTATTCCCTAAGGTGGGGTTTCCATTGATAATTCTAATTACTTCCTTTATGTCAGGGGGAAACTATCCTAAGGTCCATTAACATATTACCCTATTCCTAGTCACCACTATAGCATCCTAGAATTTACTTCTCAAGTAGAGGTAATACGACCCTTCTTACCTCGGGCTTTCTTTTAAAAGAACTTGGGTTGTGGCTCGGCGACGATGACGGCGTCGGTGAGATCCGTGGAGAGAAAGAGAACTCGTGGATGAGAGAGAAATGGCCAATAAAACTCTAACACACAAAGAGAGAGACAAGAGTTAGAGGTGATGATGATTAGCTCTTGAAATGGAAGAAATAGGAGGAAGAGAACTTGTTCTCACATACCTAGGACTTGATGGGAGTGTTGGAGCTAGAGAGGGAGGAAGCCATGGAGAGAGAGAAGCACCAAAAGAGAGGGAGAAGAGAGGATGACACTTGGGACCTTGAGGATGATGATGGATGGCCACAATAACTTGAGGTTTTAGGGTCTCAAGGCATGGAATGAGTGTTCTTGGGGTGGGGGAAGAAGAAGGGACGAATTGGGAATGAAATGGGGCTTGATTCCCTTTTATTTTTTTCATCAGCAGCAGCTCTTAATCGATTAAGAGGCGATTAAGAGGCGATTAAGTCTTTTCACTCAATCTGACGTTAATCGATTAAATTGCAGCTTAATCGATTAAGAGGCGATTAAGCTGCACAATTTTGCAGTAGTCAGACTTTCAAAGGCCATAACTTCTTCATTACCCGTTGGATCTTCCTCAAATTTTAAAACAAGCTTCCCTACATACTAATCTTCACATCCAACGGTGGAATTTGTGTTTAGAGTTGCCAATATTTTATTTTAAATTTCCTAAAGTTCTATGTTTTAAAGCTAGTTCTACATGTATTTTTGGCTAAATTCTAACTTATATCTCCATTTCTTCTACCATAAGACCATCCCAACATAGATTATACTTGGAATTAAATTTGGGATGTTACATAAGAATTTGGTGTTTTTTGACTATAATGCCCTTATAACATCATTATTAAAGAGAGAGCAAGATATTGAAATTGAAAAAGATAGTGTAATAAATAGGGGTATGTTGGGGGAAAATAGCATTAATTATGTATCAAGTTTTGCAAAAGAACAATCATATGAAATATGAGACAAAAACTCTATGAACACACTATACATGAAACGGAGGGAGTAATTAATATCATGATATTGTCATACGAATAAAAGCATGGCTATTATTCATCACAATTGATTTTTATATGTGGCCTTATGATCTCGATCTGCAATAATTAACTTTAACTTTTTATCTTGTACACAACACACGTCTGTTGAAGGTGCCTATCCTCACTCGGTGTCCCGAGTTCGGATGACTTACACCCGCGTCTAAGACAATCCTGAAACATTGGTTGGTGTTCCTTTGCTAGTGCCCAAGCCAAAGAACGAGTAAAAGACTCCCTAAAAATAAATCATAATAATTGATTTGACTAAATAAATTCGTAATACAATAACTATTTATCTTTAATGCATATCAACTCAAACACTAATCAATGAATTTAATTTCTATCTTGCACCCAACAAGTCTGTTGGATATGCCTACCCCTTACTCGGTACCTCGGATTCAGATGACTCGCATCTACGACCGAGTTAATCCTAAATAATTTTTATATATGGTTGGTGTTTATTTGGCTGTACCTACACCAAATCAATGCATCCAAAGACCCCCTGAACAATAAATACGTTACTACCTTAGGTCATAAACCACTCTTCAACATTACGAGTAATATATAATTATAACTTTTATTAATGGAAACACAACAATCAAATAACAGCTAAATATGAAGTAAACATGAGATAGAGTAGTGAATGACTAAACTTCACTATTTAAATTGAATATGTATTATTATAAAGTTAGAACTTATATGTACAAGCTGAGGCTTTATCAACATAATAAATTAAATGCCCTTAAAAAAAAAACATAATAAATTAAATGCACTTTTCTATTTCTATTCATGTACAGAGTGTTTCACCTTCACCAAAACTTTAATAATATATCTGTAACTTGTGGTACAGAAGGACAATTGTTACTCAACAAAGACACATACCATGAATTCCTATACAATAACAACATGAAAAATGTTTAGACAAATTGTGCATCGAGGTGCAGATGGACGATCATTACTCAGCAAATACACATGCCCATGAATTCATATATAATATTAACGACAAGAAAAATAAAGATGCGTAACGAAATATTAAGGATGCACAGTAATTTTACCAAAAACAAAATTAGGGATATCAACAATTCAACAAACAAGACAGGTCTATTATCTACGTTTTTCATGGAAAAAAAAATAATCTGATTCATCTAAACCAGTGTTTAAATTCTAGACAACGAAATTGAAAATAGTACTTACAAATCAAACATAGTCAATTCTCTATTACTATTTCATATATGGAGTTTCATTTGGGTTTCAGTGTTACATTGTTAAGAGAAAATAAATATGAGACCTTGAGAATCCTAATAGGTGGAATCATGTTGATCTTTTTTAATCTTATCTTTTTTTTATCATGATCCCTATCCCCATATTTAAAAACAACAACAACAATAATAATACGATTCAATTAGTCATTATTTTAATTAAATTGTATTGGAAATGTGAACTTTTGATACGTATTTTCAAAATTACCCCTATTAATATTATTGGGAATCTAAAAAGTGTTAAATAAATAGAGGTGTTTGTGGAAAAAAATAATTAATGCTCATTAAAAATTAAAAATTGGTAAAGGGCCTTATAAATAGGGACCAAATAAAAGTGTTAAGAGGACCTTATAATTAGGGACGGAGGGAGTATTAAATTGGCTATATTTATACGAACGAGCTGTTGGTGCAGTGGTGTCAGGGACTGCATTTGGTAGGGCGAATTATGGTTCAATCCTCCGCAATAATGTTGGGAGAGGAATAAAACCTTAACCCCGGTACATCCCTCGAACTAGATAAGTCGACCCAATGAACCGGATAACAGGGTGTAAACCCAAAAAAAAAAAAAAAAAAAAACGACTAGACTATCGTAAATATTTTATTTTATTTTTGTCAAAATCAAGTGATATATGAATTTCACTTATTTGTGTGAGTCACTAACTCAATAGCACGGAATCTCCCAAAAGTTCTTGTCTCAATGGAAATTGAGGTACAAACCTTAGACTCCCTGAGCACCCAACTAATTAGCTACTACGGTAATCCGAATTGACAACTATTCTACATATTTTAGAATTATGATAGACAATAATTTAATCATAATAATTAAAAAATAAATTATAACACATGATTTTGGGATGTTACACAATAAATCACCACACGTCGTTAATTTTTTTTTTAAAGGGCATTTTTATATAAATAGAATAGTGGGGAGGGTGTGTCTATTGGTTGGGCTGCTGCTGTGGGATAGGCGGTTGCTGTTGCTGGGTGTGATGTGTGTGGCTGGGGAGGAAGGTTGGCGTGGGACATATAGGAGAGGAGGGGACAGGGTGTGTGTGGTGGTTTTTTAATTCAATGGTAGTTTAAATTTTTAATCTTCACCGCATGCGGTCGGTTAAGTGGTAATTCATTTGATCCCTCAACCAACTGGTTTCGAGTTCGAATCTTGGGTATGGAGCAACCCCCGCTAGAAGATCCCTACCGCTTAGTGCGAACTCAGTTAGATTGTACCAAATAAGTCGGATTCTGGGTAAACCAGATCCGGGTACTGGTTGGTGTAAAAAAAATAATTTTAATCTTCAAAAATCAAAATATGGTGTATGTATATGTTCATTGGTGGAGTGTCAAAATACCTCTCTAGGAGGCCCGACAGATAAGCATCGCATCCCCATGCCCTTCACAACAAAGGAAGCCCAACCTTGGGCCCTATACTGTTATACATAGGAAGGGGCTCTAACAGGTAGTACTCCCTTGCTTTACTCTCTTCTTATTCTCAAATAATTCCTCTTGAGTCTTTGCATGGTGAACTCAAATCCTTCCGGATGAATAAACTATTCCAAAACTTGTTGCAAAGCCTATTATTTCCTCATACATAGATTTTAATAAAATGAAAAATAACTTCTCAATTGCTACGACACTTTTGTAATAGTTGATGAAGTTTAACTGGGTAAAGACAAAATATTTTGGGATAGAAGATCATGGTTCAATCCTCCCTCTCCAAATATATTTTGTTTTTATGTCTCCAATCAATCAAACTTTATCAAATATTACAAAAGTGTCATATCATTTGAAAATTTATTTTCCATTTTGTTAAAATCTTATGGGACAAATGATCTCCATCTTTACATGGTAAAAATATTAATGGATTGGATATCAATTATTTCGAATTTATCTCAATCATTTATTTATTTTTATTTAATATACATAAAATAAATAATGGATAATCATAATGTATTTGAGATCATTGGTCTCGTACCATTTAATAATTTCTTATTTACATGTACCCATTCCCATCATCCCGAGGCCGGATGCACCTCGATTCAAGCCAAATACAACTAGTCAAAGCACTTGCCATCAGGGACAGATTTAAACAATGTGTATATGTTTTACTTATTTATCATTCGACTTAAAATTTAGCGAATTTGGATTCTCTAACTTCAATTATACTAATTTCATTAACTTCATATCATATTTGGAAAGAATATTCTCAATCTTTATTTTTTATATTTGGTTTAATTAATTAAATAAAGCAAATTATTTCCAAAAATAACTAAGATTTTCCTAACCATAAAAATATAATTTGTGTTTTTATTTGGGAATAAATTATTGATAAAGTAGTATATATCACCTTATAACACATGTCACTCATGAGATTAGGAACATCTTTAACTTTATTTGTTAGGAAGATATAACATTGTTCTTAGTTTTATATTTTCTAACCGATTGTACATTTACTTCAAAATAATGTTCTGATCTGGTGCTATTTGTATGAGTAGGGACGAGTATCAGATGGGTTGAGAAGAATTAAATTTGTTCCCAACCCATTCTTAAATATTTATTGGATAAAAATATAGATTCAAATTTGTTCCTAATTAAAATGAGATACAATAGGAACAAATTTAAATTAGAATTGTCAAAATAGAGATAGGTCGGGTTGATTCGAGACAAAATTGATAAGTATAAAACTTTTAAAAAATATCTATTTATTTTTAAAATAAAAAAGACAAAAAATTGATATGATGCAATAAATTTTTCGTCAAAAAATTTATTTTTATTTGTAAAATGTTAAAATGGTTTCAAAAATATAAATCTCAATTGATTGCTTAATGATATATAGTTGATCAAACGGTATCTCCATTATGATCTCTCCACAACTTGAAAAGAGAAATATCAAGAGACTTTATTATTTAAAATATATATATACCCAAACCTATCACTTTTTATATCTAAATATTTCCATTTTGTATTTTTTTAAAAATTTCTTTGATCAAACCCGATCTAAAATCAATAAAGCAAGACATGTTAAAAAGAGTAAAGGCCCAAAGTGGTTCCTAAAATTTTTTGTATGGTCAAATTTGGTCCCTGAAAAAAAAAATAAAGTACTAAAATAGTACTTGAAACTTTTGTATGCGAGACAATTTGGTCCCTAAAAAAATTAAGTCACCAAATAGTCCCATTTTTATCTATGAGACAAATTGGTCCTTGAAAATTTTGACTTCACATAAGATCGTCGTCAATTGTGTCGATTTGAGTTTGCTCGATAAACCTGATCGAGAAATCCAAATCAATATCTCTAATTTCATCCAATTTAGTCCAAATTTCTAGGGATTAAGTTATCACACAAAATTATTTTAGAGGACCAAATTGTTTCGTGGAAGAAAATTTCAGGGACTATTTGGTGACAATATTTTTCAAAGATGAAATTGTCAAATAAACAAAATTTTCAAAAACTAAGTTGAGTCTTTATTTTTTCAGGAACTAAATGTGATCATATGAAAAAATTCACGGATGGATTTGGGCATTTACTCGGTTAAAAAAAGGGTCGGATTCTGCTATGTAGGTTGCAATATTGAACCTTCGTTATGGTGGGTGTCAGTTTATTTAGTTAGTACAAGACTACAAGTTGTACAGGTCTTCAGCTGACATGTCTTTCGATCTAAGATACTTTGGGTAAAATGAAATTTGATTTGATTTTTCCTTTTTGAACCCCATTCATTGCTCACTAGCCCCCATTCGTAATTGCTCAGACGAAATAGCCCTTAATGTACCGACTGATACAAGTCGGTACTATCTTTCCGCCTTTAAGTAGGCGGTTAAAAATAGGATCTTTTAACCGACTACGTTAAGGCGGATTAATTCCGTCTTGTCAAAGTCGGCAGTAATTTTGGAATTCCGCCTTGTTATAAGCGGAACAAGTTAAAAAAATTGGAATTCCCAAACTGCCTCTCCGTCCAATTGAGTACAAAACAAAGCAACAACTCAGTAGACATTTCTTCCCTCATAAGGTACGGGAGTGAGTACGTGAAGCCAAGAAAGGAAAAAAAAAAGCTCAAGCAGTGTTTGAAGAAGAAGAAATAACGTGAAGGAGCTTGGAACTAAGCATTGGAGCAACATTGAGAACTCTTTGCACAAGAATATATCTCATTTAAGGTATTTGAAAACCTTTTATTTTGGTTTGAATAATATTATTTGAAAGAGGTTATACCATAGTTATGTTAGGTTATAGTTGCATTGAATATATATGTTTCTCTATGTATTTTTTGCCTTGTGAATGGTGACACTCCATTAATGAAGCTCTAATGGCTGCCATTAATACTGCCGCCAACCCTGAGTCGGAATGCATTCCTCCAACCCTGAGTCGGAAAGCTTCCCGACTTGTTAAAGGTGGAAACAGTATTAGAGTCATGTTTTACTTTTATGCATGAATTGGTAATAACATCAATTAACCTTGCATGCAGATACAATGGTGATAGATGTCGAAGACCCTCCTCATGCAAAGGTTCCGAAGACAGAGTTTCCCGATTTTAGCACATCGTTTTGCACGAACGATATGTTTAAGAATCGTGATGAGCTTATTGATTGGGTTCGCGGAGTCGGCTATAGTCTAGGGTTTGTCCTGAAAGTAATGAAATCCGATTTAGGACTAAGCAAAAGTAAGCGGCAAAGGGTGGTGGTGGTGCTGGTGTACGCTCGTCTGCAAAGGGTGGTGGTGGTGTAGGCTCGTCAACTGAGGGGAGTGGTGGTGGTGGTGTAGGCTCGTCAAGTGAGGGTAGTGGCGACGACGGTGGCTGTAGTGCGGACTGGTCTGGTGATGGTGGTGGTGGCAGTGCGGACTGGTCTACTGCTGCTGCTAGTGGTGCCTGCGGTGCAGAGTGGTCATCGAATGGTGGTGGTGGTGGTGGTGGTGATGGTGTAGGATGGCCTGCTGATGGTGGAGGTGCACACCCATGTACTGGTGGTGGTGGCGGTGGTGGCGCTATGCGTGGATCTACTGGTGCCTGGGACGACAACGCCTCAAGCTCCCCTGCCTTCCGCTTCCTACCCGACGCGCTCGGTGCCTCTCTCCCCGCGCGAGTAGCATCGGGTGGCAGCATCGCACAGTTATCGGGATGAACTGTCTGCGGCGGTGCACTCCTAATGGTGTTCTTGAACCTCACCATATACCTGAAAAACAATTAAATCAATACATTAATACTAATCTAATAACTAATCACCAAAATAAAAAAACAAAATAATATACTAATTAAATAAATTCATTTATGCTAAGCTATATACCAGTAATATTAGCAATTAAATTTATTCACTAATACTAATCTAATAACTAATCACCAAAATAAAAAAAAAACAAAATAATATACTAATTAAATAAATTCATTTATACTAAAAGCTATATAACATAATAATATTAACAACTAAATTGATTCATTAATACTAATCTAATAACTAATAAAAAAACAACGTAATAATATACTAATTAAATCAATTCATTTATACTAATCTATATACCACTATTCTAATCAAATCAATACATTAATACTAATTTAATAACTAATCACCATAAAAAAAACAACAAAATAATATACTAATTAACTCAATTCATTTATTAGTATCTATATGCCACTAATATTAGCCATTATACTAATTAAATCTAATAACTAATCAACAAAAAAAATACTAATCTAATAATAACTAATGCAATAATAATAATAATATTCACAATACAAATCATATAAATGATAAAAAGTAAATATTAATAAAATTATGTATTTAATAGCCCAATTACTACAAACCAAAATCTATAAAAATAATAATATTAATTATTTACAAGAAAATAATAGTAATACTAATAATATTAAACATACTATTATTCACTTCCGCCTATATCCAATCGGGAGTACTTCCGCCTTTAGGGTGTCGGCATTTCTACCGCCTTTAGGTAGTCGTATGTGTTCCGCCCACAGTTAGGCGGGACTTTTACCGCCTATAGATAAGCGGTACTATTACCGCCAACCATAAGTCGGAGGATATGGAGTTCATCATACCAGTACGTAGCAGCAAACAACACCAACAAATGCAACCCATTATCAAACAAACACAATGATCAAACATGCAACAAACCCATAACAATGATCAAATACCAATGATCAAACCCATAACCCATTATCAAACAAACACAAACCCTATACCATAACAACTATCAAGGGAGCATATGGGAGAGAATGAAAACACAAAATACTTACTTCAGAAACAGAGAAGAGATTGAAACGGAGTGAGAAATCGAGTGATTGAGAGAGAGTTGAAGGAGGAGACTTGGAGACCGAGATTGAGAGGGAGTTGAGGGAGTTTCTTCGAAGGAGAGTGAAGAAGGAATGAGAGGGAGAATGGAACGGGTTGGGGTTTTGAATGGGAAGGGGTAACCGTTCATGTAGGGGCAATTTTGGTATTTAATAATTTCTTAACTTATTCCGCTTCTAACAAAGTGGAAATAAAAAAATACACCCCGACTTTAACGAAGCGGAATGCTTCCGCCTTTCGACAGTCTGTTTCATTAATCTACTTTTAAGTTTTAACCGCCTAGTTAAAGGCGGAAGGAAGTCCCGACTTGTCTCAGTCGATACATTAAGGGCAATTCCGTCTGAGCAATTCAAAATGGGGGCCAGTGAACAATGAATAAGATTCAAAAAGAAAAACTCTTTGATTTAGTATTTAAAAAAATTAACGATTAGAATTAAAAGATTAAATATTGTAGGAAGACAAAATATTTCTTTGATTAGCCAAAGCCACCAACACAGGCACCAATAGTGTTGACACCTCCATTCTATGACAGGCACAACCACCATTACTGTCGTTGCCACCGGGTTTTTTTTAATCTTGTGTACCATGTACGCGTATAAATAAGTTAATCATATTTTAAAAAATAAGATTTTATGAAAAAAAAACTATTTTTAATGACTAAAAAATATTTAGTTTTCTGAAACATCTTTACTTTTAATGTATATTTATCCTATATTCCTATACATGGATATATAAGTTAATAGTTTAATGGAGGAAAAATTTTGTCACGTTACTTTTTAAGCGGGTCCTCAGGGATTGTCAAGGTATTAGCTTTGCACAATTGTGGTTTTTTTTTTTTTTTTTTTTACTAATCTATCATTTTAGTTTCTCACTTTGCAAGGAGCTTTTGTTTTAGTCATTAACTTTTCAATAATTCATCTTTAGTCTTTCTCTTTGGAAAAAACTTCTCACGTTAGTCCCTGACGACTAACTTTATTTGTTTATTGACGTTAATGTCTTTCACACGTGGCCGTTAAATAACATATACGTCGTCTGATTGTTGTGCTGCTGTATTTTCTACAATTGTCACAGCTTCAACAGTTGCTTTATCTGCAACTGCCTTAACTGCCTCTTCAGCCACCTTAGCCTCTTATTCCTCCAATTTTTGTATGTCTTTTGAATTCAGTATCATGTGTGACATGTTAACGACCACATATAGGTTATTTAACAGCTACATGTGTAAGACATTAACGTTTATGAATGGAGAAAGTTGTCAGGAACTAACGTGAGTAACTTTTTTCAAAATGAGGGACTAAAGATGAATTATTGAAAAATCAGGGACTATATTGAAAGCACCTTATAAAGTGAAATACTAAAGTGATAGTTTACTTTTTTTTAATAACAATATTTTTTTATTGACATATATAATTAACAATCAATTTTAATATCTATTATTTTGAGTAAAAAAATAAGTAAGATCCTCAATTTATCTTTTCATTATTTTGTTTTTTTTTTTATCTATAAAAGTAGGTGTTCGATTTGAATGCTATATATAGAGGTTCCTTCCATTTTTATTATAAGTAACACTTAATTATTTTATTTTATAAATATAAAAAAAACTTAGTTCCTTTTTTTTAAACTTTAAAAATTTATTTTAATATTAAAATTTAACTTGCTTAGTTTTTTATTGAAAATTTTATAAATATATTGTTTCATATAAATGAATAAAGGATAAATAAGTGTAAAAAAATTAATATTTCTTGAAAAATACAAAGTAACTTATAAATAGGATAAAAAAATTCTAGAAAATAATCTACACTATATATAAATAAAACTGAAAGAAGGAATATAAATGTCTCTATTAACTTATTACGATGGGTCTCGTCAACAAGTATCTTAAAAATCATTTATTAAACTTCCTAGATTTAAAAAAAAACATCACAAGTCTTAATTCTTTTTTCTCGCTAATTTCAAAAACTATATTTTTTAGTAATACTTTCAAACCATATTTAACTTCTTAAAAGATACTCCCTTTGATCTTTATTAAAGGTCATAATTAATTATTTTACAAAGACATAAAAAATAATTACTTTTTTTGGAATTTTAAAAAACTAATTCAATATTACAATTTTACTCTATTGAAGTTTTTAGTTTTTCTTTGCTCAAAAATTTAAAAAAAAAATACATTTTTCAATAATTTCCCATTACTATATTATCATTATCATTATTGTTATCTTCATCGTCCTCCTCATGATGGAATTGGGATTTGTTGAAACAAAGGTGAGGGGCTTGGTAAAGGTACCGAGGCTTTCTTTGCATTGAATCCAACGAGATGACGTCGTACACAGCTGACTCGGTCAATACAAAGTAAGAATAGTGTTAGAGGTCTTCTTTTGTACAGTACTTTAATTTTTGTGGGTGCTTCTACTATGCTCTAGATTACCCTACTCCGGATAATTATTTTTTTTAAATCTATTAAATTAAAAATATGTTTTGAGTTCTCTGTTTTATTAATATGCCTTTTTTTATTATTTGAATTAAATTTTTTTATTATATGCTTTCTGATACAGGTAAAAAAATTATATTTTATAAATTTGCATTAAAAATTGACATACTTCAATAAATATGGGTTAACAATATGTATTAAAAAATATTCTGAGCAAAATTGGATTTAAACAAAAATTTAAATTTAAAAAAAATATGCCAAGCGTGCATGAAAAACCGGAGCAGAAATTTCCTCTATTATCATTGTTTGCATCATGTTTGCTATTCTTCTCATCAGTCTTCACTTTTAACGAAATGAACAATGGTACAAGAATATTCAAATTCAACCTCAATATTTCACATCTATTTTTTTCAGAAAAAAAAATAAAAAAACATGAAAATTTGGATAACTCTCTTTTATTTTTTAAAAAAACCAAAATGTAAGATATTTATATTAGATTTAGATGTTAATAAAACATTGTTGAACGAAAAAGTTGGTCTTAAATTTTTTGTCTTTTATATCTTTTTGTGTGCACTAAAATTATTTTTATTTTATCTATAATACCAAATTAATTTAAATCTAGAAACAAAATTTAATAAAATAAGTTTTGTTTTTATTATAAAATCTTTTTCATACATACGATAAAAATCAAACCTCCCTAAAATTATATTTAAGTAATTTAGTAATAGCTGTGTTGAATCTTAAGTTGTTAATAGGAAATTACTCTTATCCTTATTTAGGGTATAAAAATGATGAGGACTACTACTTATAAGTTATAATTGTCATTTACTTTAATTATATGGTTATAATATCATAATATTAGAAGAGTTTAATTCAATTATTATAAATAATTACTATGGCAATTTAAAAAATTTTAGCCATAAATTTGTAATTGAATAAGAAAAATGAGCTGATGACACTTCTTTTATTTAATTTATTGATTATTATTAAATGAATAATTAGTCTCTGCTCAATACCACTGCAGTCTGGCTAAAACTTTTAAATCAATTGAATTAAAATTAGATTTACCTATAATTAAATTATTTCTTTCGTATATTTTTAAATATTGGTTGTACGCCTGTACTCTTATTTTTCCTCGAAAGTATGGTTTATATTGAATTGAAAATCTTTACAAATTCCTTATTGACTTTACATTTTGTTTGACATATCATATATAAAACTGAATTGAATAAGATAATTTATTCTATTCCTAAAAAGAATTTGAGCCCCAAATTCATTAAAAAAATTATTAAAACTATCAATTAATATATATATATATATATATATATATGTGTGTGTGTATATAGAGTGATGAAGTATCAATTTAGTCTCTCATATTTTTTTCTGTGCCAATTCACTATCTGAAAATTTATAAATACACATATAATCCTTAAGATTTTTGGATGTACCATTTGGCCATTCAAAATTTTCTTACATATCAATTTGATCTCTCATGTTTTAAGGACCAAGTTGGGAAATCCAAAATCTTGAGGGACCAAATTGGTACAACCAAAAATTTTGAGGTACATACTAAATGTGTATTATAAATTTTCAAAGACTAAGTTGGTAAAGTGTTAAAAACATGAGGAATTAAATTAGTACTTCACTCTACAATCAATTAAAACAACTATAACAATCATAATAAAACTAGTTATTAAAAAATAAGATTTGAAATAAAATAAAACGTTATTAAGTAAAGAGGTAATAAAAAACCTTTTTCATGTTTGGTTACAAAAGTAAAGTTCATTGCTTCATTTATTTATAAATTAAGTGAGCAAATAAAAAAGACAAATTAAAGTATTATGCTAAAATTATATAGTTGATGGTTAACAGATAAAAAAACTTGCAACTATTAAACTATTTTTTTTTTCAAAAATAAATGTACTGCTAAAAAAAAGTCCCTAAATTTTTTCTCACATCTATGTCCTACTAATTAGTTTTGTAGTTTTAGAAATTCAATACTCATTTATATTTTTTTAAGCATATTCTTATTTATTACATTCTCTTTTTCATTACTCATTTCATCATTTTTTCAATATAATCTTCATACATTTATAATTATCCTTTCTTCTATTATTAAATAGGGATAATTAAGTCAAAATACCAAATTTTTATATCATTAACTTATTTATTAATTTATGTATAATGGTTAAAATAACATAACTTATAAAACGGAAAGAATACAATATAATATAATTACGTAAGAGATCCTCCTCTACTAACAAAATTTTGTATTATAAAATAGAACAAATAAATTTTAAAATTTCAACTTGAAAATCAGCATACTAATAGTTAAGTCTCAAAGTACGTAGTCAACAAAAAGAAAAGTAGTTAGTCAACAAATCATTATTGTAACTTAGAAGATTAATATTTTTATTATATATTTATAGTTTTATTTGGTTAAATTTTAAAGTGGCTTTTAATTTTTATATTAAATAATTTGTTTTTAATCTCAAATTTCTTTTGTTAACCTTTTTTTTATTAATGTGATTTATGACATTGACAATTATATTACAATTAAATGCATAACAATAACAATTAAACTTTTTTTTATAGTAATATATAATAAGTGATTCGTTAACGAGTATTCTTTCGGATATTTATTAATGATTTTTAAATTTAGAAAAATAATCATAAGTGCACATTATTTCATGTTTTGAGGATGTAAGGAAAAACATTTTCAATAATTTTTTAATTATATTTGACTTCTTAACAAGTGCACCAAGGACAATTGTTATCCTTTCTCATTAATGTTAAACTGACCCTATATATATATATATATATATACACACACGGCCAGAAGGATCTATATGTTAATTAAGGATTCTTTTTTTATATTAACATTTTTCTTTTCAAATATTGATTTTTTTGTGAAGGAGATATTACTTTAGATTAGGATGATCCATGTTATGAAGATTAAAAGCATGCACTGCACGCGGCAAAAAAAAAAAAAAGTTATCTGTGGGTTATATTAGCTGAATACCACATGTGTCTAACGTGAAAAACTTTCTCCACGTTCTAGGTGTAACTTTCCATATATAGGCTATAATTTTCCAAATACACAAATATTTGGTCTCCAAATTTTTGCATAGTTCAATCCGTCCGATCTAGACATCCAACCCAGTCTCTCCACCGTCCAGCTAAATATATACACTTCCAACCGTTGGAATCATCAAATCAAAACCCAATTAAGTAACCAAATCAAATCACATCATTTGCTTTAGATACATACGTACCTAGACAGATGTACTTGTATACATTAATAATTAGTTGTAATAATTTTTTTTCATCTTTCAATATTAATACCAAGAGTTCCGAAATCCGTTTTGCAACTCACCAAGATAACAAATTACTGAATTAACTTCGAGGATTAAAATTTTAAGTAGAATTTTTTTAACCTAGACTTTATAAATTTCCACAACTGGAATTTTCAAATAACGATTCATTTATTCTATACATATATACCCGTACGTGTGCATGTTGGTTGGCAAACACTGCTACAATTATTAGGATAACAATATAGTAACTATAATATAAAGTTATAGACAACCAAAATCTCATCATATATAGTAGACCATAAAGGCAAAATAAAACAACACAACCATAATTATAAATAGAATCAATATCACCATATATAGTTCTTTTAAGGAAATAAAGATTATGTAAGATACTAATAACCTTTATTAATTATTGCGTAATCAGTATTATATATATATATATATATATGTTTTATGTGAGATAATTAACTGTAAATTAAAAAAGAGAAGAAGGGCAAGGGTGTTGTGACTTGTGTTGTGTTGTTTCTTAATCTTTGTCGTCCATGTAATAATATAACCTCACACCACCGAAATTAAAGGATCCTTCTCATTACACCACAAAGCCAGCCACCTCTTCTCTTTGCCAAACGACAACACCAAAAAAAAAAGCACCTCTCTCTTTCTTCTGTTATTCCTCCTTCAGGTTTTATCTCTTTCAAAACCCAACTCTTTTATTTTTTCTAATAACCTGTTCTCCCACCACCACCACCACGGTTGGGAATAGTGGGGAGAAAGAAAAAGAGAAAGAGAAAAAAAGAGAGAGAGAGAGAGAGAGGCAACACCAAAGGCCAAAACCTAACAATTCTTTCCCCCCACTATCCCCTTCCGTTCAAACCCTCCACCCCCTTATTCATATATTCATTGTTATGCTTTTCCATTCCTCATCAACATCAATCCCTATTCTCCCATGCTTAACCTCACTCTCTCTCCACCGCCCGTCCCACCGCTGCCCGACCCAGCACCGCCATACCCCATGCCAAAATCATCCCTCCAATTAATTCAACATTATTCTTTCCTTTTGGTGGGTAGGTAATTAATCTTTATATATTATCCGGCAATATATACACCAAGAGAAGAGAGACATACGTATATATACACATATATACATATATATACCGTAGATATATACGGATCCATGGTTTTCATGCCTGCATTACCACTTCTAAATTCAGCATTTGATCTCATCACGGTAACATTCATCTCCACCCTCATTATCCTCTCCGTTCTCTCTCTCTGTTTCATCTTCCACCTCAACTTCAAATCCAAATCCCTCACTCATCTCCGAGGCTTCAATTCAATCTGGACCGTCCGATTCCTCCTCGTCCTCTTCATCTTTTTCTGGTCCATAATCGAGCTCCTCCGTATACCCTTCTTCCGCAGAAGATACCTTTACCCTTTCCTCCCTTCATTCTCGATCTCCCAGCAAACGGAATTCTGCAAACTCAACGTCTTCCTCTCGTTAGGGTTCTTCGAACCGGCTTTCCTCGTCACCCTCCTCTTCCTCCTCAGCGCTTCCATCAAGAAGAAGACCCCCAACGACACGTGGGCGATCACGTTTGTTTTCCTTACGTGCCTCCCAGTCACCACGCTCCAAGGGCTCTTGATCTATTTCAATCCGCTCCTGAATAAGGTAAATAACCACTTATATTAACTCAGACAATTTCATTCTCTGCTATAATTATTTGGGCAATGCAAGATGGCTCTTGCTAAGATGTTAAAGCTAGACTTTTAATAAAAAATTTCTTTTATCTTAAAATATGAGTATATTTGTAAAGCAAGGTTTAGACTATTGCGTCATAATTACAACAAGGGTCTTGCGTTAAAGTTATTTGATTTGAAAAAAATATTATAAGTTTATCTTTTGTTTTGTCGAGAACATGAAAAATCATAATTTTCAATATTTTTATACTAAATTTGTTTTTAAAGTACTTGTTAGTATTTGTCTAACAATAATTATGGAGATTGTTTCTTCAATTGTGGTCGCATAGGATGCATTTTTAATTTTTGTTCTACTTGTTCCTTATTTCTTCCGTCCCTTATTGTAAGATACAATTTTAGTAGATTTATTATTCATTTTTTTATAAGTCGTTTTAGAATATCTAGGTAGTATTGAAGAATTTATTCCAAATGCATCCCTCGTAATTTCATATAGGTGATAGATTAATAATTATAATAGAGAGAAATAAATAAAATTGTAAAGTTTTAAATATTGTTAACTTTGAATTGATAACATTTTTTTGATAAATTTGAGAGTAATAATTATTATTATTTTTTGGTTTATAATAATTATTTTTCTTAAACTACTCAAATTAGGTAAAATGACAAGGAGTTCCCTTATTTATACTACTTGATTTTTTATTTTATTTTTTTTAATTATCTAAATTTTTTTGGTTCATCGATGAATCAGATCCCTTTGCCATTTCGACAAATTGTAAAGGTTATTGATGACGGTTTCGGAAATGACACGGTTCTATGCGGTTACCCTTTCTTGAACAGCGTTGCATTCGCGGGGTTTGGCATAGGGTATTGCTTTTGGTTCTTGTTTTCATGTTGGAGGGTGCTTACTTTGGTGATCAACAAGGGTTTAAGGGTGAGGATTTACGCATTGGCAACGACGATTTTGTTTGCGCTTCCTCTTCAGATAATGGCGTTAGGGTTAACGACATTTTTCAAACCGGACGAGGACTTTTTCGGTGTTATTTCGCTTCTGGGGTTTCTTGGCGCTTTCTTTTGTGCAGTTTCTGGTGAGGGTATTTTGGTCATTAAGCCGATTTCGGACGCGTTGGACGCCGGAGTAAATTGTTGCAAGTGGAGCTCGCGCAATCGCGAGATGAAGCGGCTGTCGGAGACGGAGACGGAGAGGAGGGCGGAGGTGGGTGAAGAGAGGGTTTAGATGAAGCCATGATGAAGGGATGTTGTGAGGGGTAGGGTGGTAATTTCAGTCTGTTGAAGATGGGTTTTTGGTCATCTTAGTTACAGGATTTTTCTTATTCTTTTGGTGCAGTTGCTGTGCAAAAATGTAAAGTTTATTCAAAGGAAAAAAAAAAGAAAAAAAGGAAAAAAAAATTTAATGTTTCTATCTTTTTCCCTCTCAACAAACGTTTGTATTTGGCCATTGACATTTTTCTCTTCTTTTAGTTAGTGATATTGTATGTACCTAAATTTATGGTGTTATTCTTTACCTTCACTTCTTTCTCTATAGGATCAAATTCTGCAATATATAGGATGTTTATTTTGGTGCTGTAGATAATCAAACACTTGAGGTTGTGGTTCAAAGTCTGTAAAATTTAAGAACTGGTGTTAGAAACTTACATGAGAAAATGTTATTTTGCCTCATTTGAAATTAAGGGATACATGCAACGAATGAATAGGGTTAGGTTTCTAATAAACTAGAGAAATGTTTTCATTTTCAATCGAAGAAATATAGATGTTTTCTTGCACGCGGGAGATCGAGAAAAAAAAAGCTTGAACTATAAGAACGTAAGTTTTTCTCATAGACAAAATTTTTCACGAGAACAGGGTAAAAAAACTATGACCATGTGAATGAGCTACACTTATTTATTATTGTAAAAATGTAGGTGTTAACGTACAAATATTAATAATGTTATTTGTACATTCAGAATTGACATTTAAACTAATATTTGCTTGTCTTACATACAGAAACAATTATATGTATGTACATATAAGATATGTAGATGTTAATCTAGATATCAATTCTGGATGTTAATCCACCGCGATCCGCGCCACCACCATCACTGACTTTGGCTTAGTACCCCACCGTCATGGTCAATGGCAACAAGCTACCGTGTCCTCTTGGGACAACATACACCACGTGACCCATTCATGGCTCATCGCTGCCACCACAAGGCCCGTTGTCACCACCGGTCATGAGCTCCTTGAGCCACCCACCCTTAAGTCACCACGTCACCATCACTTTGTTGTTCCTTCTCCATCGCTATTGCTATTGCGAGCTCCACTATCGAACTACAGCCACCACCATTCGTGCTCCCTCACCATTTTGTACACCACCCGTCACACATGAAGCCCAGGTCTAAATCAAAACCACGACCAAGCTTGTTCACCTTTCATCTCCGTTGAACCTTGTTAAACAACTCGAAGTTGGAGAACCTAGTGAAGAATGCTTTGGTGACTCAATGGTTAGAAGTTGGGTGGTTCATGGCTGCGCAAGGTGATCGGAGGTGGAGTTGAGTTGGTGGTTGGGGTATAGGTATGAGGTTCTAAACCCCGTGTGTTTTCTATTTTGGTTTATTTATGATTTTGGTTCCTAAAATTTCAGCATGTTTTGGTTTTAATCCTTAAAAGTTATTTTGACTGCGACTGGTCTTTAATTTTTCAAACATTTTGGTTTTGGTCTCATCTGTTAGAAAAATCTATTTGTTGACGTGGTTAACGAAAACCCACACCAACAGCGACGTGGTGTGAGATAACGTCAGTTACGTGGTGTGAGATAACGTCAAATAAGTATTTTGACATGGATGATTCAAGTTCATAAACGCAAAATTATGCGTATGAAACCATTTTGCGTATGAGACAATTTTGTGTCCATGGATCTGTATCATCCACGTCATATCACTTATTTGGCGTCTCCTCACACTATGTGACTGCTGATATGATAGTTCTGCTAGTCACATCAGCAAATAACAGTTTTTTCATAATGAAGTGGATCAAAACCAAAATATTTGAAAAATTAAGGATCAGTCACGGTCAAAATAACTAATAAGGACTAAAACCAAAACACGTTGAACTTTTAGGGACCAAAAGCGTAAATAAGCCTTCTATTTTTATATACCCTTTCCAATTGCATGTTTTGACTATAATATTTTTGTGTGATTATATTAAAATATCCCAAATTTTTATATTAATTAACATTGTCCTAAAACTCATCATTCAAATTATGGAAGATGACGAGTCAAAAATTTTGGGTAATTAACGCTTATTCAAAAGGTAGTGGCACACCCACTAAGAAAATTAGTAAATGGAGTAGTATGAGTATTTAATTAATTCATGGAGATAGACAATTATTATGTCCCGATAATTATTACAAAGGTATTTTTGGAATAATACATCAAAAGTTCTCAATTTTAATGCAAAAACAATATTTTTCGTAGACGTAATTTTTTTTGGAGAAAATCTTATATTTAAGGATGAAAGGAGTATCATTTGATACCATTAATTTTAATGGTTGCCATTGACGAGTATACTTGTTTGGATAGTTAGCAGTAATTATATGCCCAAATGGGAGAAGCCGGATTGAGTTCGCCATCATGGGCAAGATTTTGTTGGATATTCAAGTGTAATATGAAGTCCCATATAAAATACGATGGGATGGTTGAGAAGGTTTATAAGTGGCAAGATCCATAAAACCATTGCCTTAAAGTTTTAGTTCAGGGTGTGGTGTCTCACTTATAAATGACTCCTCACTATTTTCATGACCCTGAAGCAATGTGACTCCCCGGTGGTTGGAACCTCTCGGTTGAAGGTCCATATAGTAGTATCAAAGTCGATGGTTCAGCTGGAACATGGTAGATCAAGGAGGAGGGGAGTGATCGATAAGTGTGGAGATTCACACTTAAAGAGGGAGGTTGTTGGGTATTCAAGCACTTGAAGTTACTTACAGTTGGTCTGCGTGTGTTGCTCTAGTTTACGACACAATTTCAAATTTTCAAACACAGGTTACAAAATAAATAATAATTATTTTGTGAAACAAGTATGCATGAAGTTGAGATGGCCGAGTTGGTCTAAGGCGCCAGATTAAGGTTCTGGTCCGAAAGGGCGTGGGTTCAAATCCCACTCTCAACAATTTACTTTTATTTTTTTCTTTTATTTCTGTTTAAATATGTACTCGTCATTAAAAATACTATAAACAACCTTTTGAAGATATAACAATATCGCAGTTGATGTAAGAACATCATATGTTATAAGTTATAACTAATATAAAAAGTTGCCGCCTGACTTATTTGCAATTGACTTGTTATTTAACACACCACTTTCTTTGTCCAGCAAACTGTTTTTGTCCTGCATGATTCAGATCACCGCTTGCTGCCAAATAACAATTAATTAATTAATTGGTACAAAGTTTTTTCAGCTTGCATCAGTGCTTCAAATAAAAAATTACTCATGAATCATATCTGAATCTATGGATATGATCAGATGTTCCTTGACCATGTCTAAATGATCGAAGAGCTGACTGCAGATTGTTTTATCTTTTTATCCTTTTTGCTGTTCTAACTTTCAAGGAAATTGCAGAGGACAAGTTGCAATTTCTATCTTCCTAAGCACAAGCATGGTAATGCAATGTTTATTTATCTATCATTTAATTATATATTCCCTTAGTCAGTGGTCGTGAATTTTTTTTCCCATTATTAATTCTGGCATTAAAAATTTCAAATAATTGACATTTTTTTACAATTGAACTTTTCTTTGAAATGATTATCTATTAAAATAGGCATACTTAATTGATGATGGTTTTCAATAACTTGCTAGTAGTTTCAATCAGTAATCATTAAAAAAAAAGCTGGAAGTTTCAGTGTAATGTGCCTTCTTTCAAGTTCCTTCTATTTACATTATATTGTTGCCAATAAAATAGAGAAGCTAAAAGGAAAGGGACCGAATATAATTTAAATTTATAGGTGATCATATTTATAATATATACTATTTACAATAAATATTTGCCTAAAAATAATTCCTGCTATTTATATTTAAAAACAATAGTACTACATGCTAAAGGGCCATTACAACCAACATGGGTTGGGACGAGTGGTAAGTGGCTCGGTCTCGCTTAAGCAAGGTCTCGAGTTCGAGTCCTTGTGAATGCAAAAAATTCATGTTGGGAGACTCACCTGCCATAGCCAGGCACGCGACCCGGGTCGGATCCGGATGTACCTAGGTAGTACTTAGGGAACCGGGTGGGCAACCAAAAAAAAAAAAAGGGCCATTACAAAATCCTAGCACATTTTCTCAATTCTCAGCAAAAATGTATCCTACCGTTATTAATGTACCTGAGACATATCCAACCAATGCCCAACCAGGTTATTTCTTACCAACTGCACCCCCAAGTTATGGTATTCCACAACCTTATGGTGTTCCATATATCAGCTCAAGTACCAGTAGTACGAGGTACCCAATCATGACACAGAAATGGTCAACTGGTCTTTGCCGTTGCCTTGATGATCCTGCAAACTGTAAGAACCAATGAATTAAATCATGTAGCTTCATCTTTTTATTTTCTTTTTTCTATACATAATTATATGTAAGTAATTGACATTCTATATTTATTTATTTCTTTGCTTCTTTTCTAAGGTGTTGTGACTTGCTTCTGCCCTTGCATTACATTTGGACAGATAGCAGAGATACTAAATAAAGAAAATTCAGGTAAGTTTTTGAAGCATTGCTCATGATGAAATCGTAGTAATTGTTTTGGTGCTAATTTTTTAACGCTCTAGCTCTGCAGGTTGTCCTATTTATGGAGGTATTTATGGGGCACTATTAGCTTTCACTGGCTTTTCATGCTTGTACTCTTGTTTTTATCGATCAAAACTGAGGGCGCAATATGAATTGCCTGAGGCACCGTGTATGGATTGTTTAGTTCATTTCTGCTGTGAAACTTGTGCTCTATGTCAGGAATATAGAGAGCTCAAAAACCGTGGATTTGACATGAGCATAGGTAATTTCTTCTTATTTCCAACATATCCATTTTTTTTATTATTGGTTAAATTGTGAAGTTGTGATTGAATAATATACTCATCAACTTCAAAACTTGATTGTTTAGTTCAGCACTTCAGCTAAGTTCCGAATTTCTTCTTGTTTTCTAACTTAGCTTTGGATGTACCGAGAGTGATAGTCTTTGTGATTGAATTTGTCTAATTGAATTTTTCACTTAATTGCAGTTTTGGTTCCTTAATTTTGTTAATTTGACAAATTTAGTTTTCCTATTTTTAATGTGGCGAATTTAGTTTTTCAATTGTCAATTTATAGTTATTTCATTCCTTCCATGTCCAACAAAATTGCTCATATGTTGACACGTGTCTTTCTATTATATGGAAGGACTGAAATCGCCACAAATCGACAATTAAAGCACTAAGTTCGCCAAATTAAAAGTAGTTAGATTAAATTAGCCAAATTGACAAAATAGAGGATCAAAAATGCAATTAAGCCTTAATTTTTTCACAAGGATTTTGCTGGTCAACTGACTAGTTTCTTTGAATAATTTATTTGGGAAATTACACTCACTTCTCATTAGGCTTGTAACATGACTCATACTCTCTTCTACTTTCAAAAATGACATTAATTTTCCGTATTTTGCATTTTGTGTTGCACTTACTCCTCTTTTGACCAAAATTACCATTAAAATTAATGAGAATTTGTTTTGTTTAGAGGACAAAAGTAATATAAGTGTGACTAAAATGTAAAATAGGATATGTGAGTGTTATTTTTGAAACTAGAGGAGATATAAGTGTCATCATGACAAATTCGAAAAGTCATGAGTGCAATTTTCCCTTTATTATTTGGTACAATAAAGCTAATCTTGGTAAAATGTTAACAGTCTTGAATGTGTTCCAGTTGCATTAGATTTAAAAACCAATGAATTATTCTAGCACAAATTAAAGAAAGAAATATAGTTTTAAAAGTGACAAAGATTTGATTGTACCAAAAATGAGAAATTTTGGAATAGCCACGACCTATATATAGTTTGATGCTAACCTCTGAGCAGTCTTTTTTGTTTTAAAGTGATATGAAACTGATTTCTTGTTGGGCAATGAATTGAAATATAGGGTGGGATGCCAACATAGAAAGACAAAGGCAAGTTGCAGCAGTATCACCGGCACATTCACAAACCATGTCAAGATAAGAAGTGAAAACCTATTATTAGGATTTGTTTTTTCTACCTTTGGGAGCTGTTGATGCTGTTTCAACTCCTTGTTGTCTATATTCTGTTTGCAGCTTGGTTTGAGTGATTTTTTGTTGTTGAAAAAAAAATAATGAAATTGTGGAATGCGATCCGAAATGTACAAGGGTTTGTTAGCTAATTAGACAACCACTTCAGTTCCAATTTGCTGTCTTAGATTTTACTCTTATCAGCTAGCATACATCACAGAATATTCCTTTTTGTCTGAAAGACTTAGAATTCCTCACAATATTGTTAAAATTTGATCAACCTATTAAGGAACTCACTGATCATCATGCAAACTCTAACTCATTGGAGTTAATTCAAAACTGAGCCAAGTCATTTTAGCTAGCAACCTATTAGCTTGTGTAGGAGACTTTAATTAATTGACCTGATCCGACTTTATATAGTTTGTGAGCTATTGTGGAGGCATAATTTCAATCTGGATGAATTTGGATATTAAGAAGCTTTAGTATTTTCATTAGATCTTGTGAACTTTCACCCTGAAGTGACTATTATTCTTCCATGCCACTATCATATACCAGAAGTGCAATATGATTAAAAGCCTCCTCTGCTCCAACAAGAAGCCCTGCATCTTTTGTTTTAAAAATCTGTTTTGCTCCAAATAAAATACACATGCTAGTCAATTACTACTGTTTTATCCTCTAATGAGTTAAGGACATCTGTCTTGTATAATAGTCCTTAGACAACCTACTGCGACCTACACAGCAAAGGCCTTGAGACAATACCCAAACTTAATCAATCTATAACGAATTACTTAGAGTTTAGACCAGTTCAAAAGAGCTTTGATCTGGGCTTAACATGTGGATAAGTCACGAGACTTATTTATGAAGTCAATCTTCAGCAGATAGCAACTTGATTAGAGAAGATTATTACCGAATTATTTATGATTATAAGAGATCATCGCTTATCTAAATAAGATAAGATCTTTAACCATGATGTCAGAGGTTCGAACCCTTCCGTGGGTATGGAAAAAACTTTATTGGTAGAGGCAAAACCCACTTAGGTGATTTCTACGTCTCAAAAGAGATTAGTCTTCGGCTATCGGCTGGAAGATACCCTTGGTGCACAAAAAAAAAGATTACATGAAAATTATCCTCAAAGAGATAGAAGATTTCTCAAGGGAAATACATTAGGCCAGACAACACATCCCAATCCTATAAATATTAGCCTCAGGCAAGGGCTGAACACACCACAATTCCATTAACCATCACGCACACACACAAAAAGAATACATAATATACAACAATACTCCCTAGAGAGAAAATCCTAACAATGGGAGAGAATACCAAACTCTTGTCATGCTCACGATGGTAGTTAAACACAACCCCACTGCAGAGACTCTACATCATCACGAAGGCCACTGCAAATAGTATTGAGAGACTTAACCTCAAGATTTGAAATGGTCAACCCAACTTGCTTATATAGAGGTTGCAAGCCACTTAAACAACCTATGTTGGAATCAACCTCAAACCTATCGATAGGACACTTTAGTCCCTCAAAAAATCTTTAGGGACTAAAAGTGAATTTCCACATTTTGAAAGACTAAAGTGTTCCATCTAAAAAATATGAAAGACCAAAGTGATACTTCACTCTTTTTTTAATAAAAAAAAAATCAATTCTTTTAAAAATTATTAAAAAGTTCAATTTTCTTAAAAAATATGGTTTTTAATTATTTTTAATAAATTTGATTTTTTTTAAAAAAAAATTCACTTGACACATTATCTATTGATGTGGCGAATGTGACGTGACATGTTGTCAGTCATATCATCACTTAAGTAACAAAAGAACCATTTAAAAAAATTCGAACAAAGTTCAAGGACCCAATGTATCGAAAAAAGTTCAAAGACCAATTCCAAAAGAACACCTAAGTTCAGGGACCAAAAACTTAAATAAGCCTTTTCAAATTCACCACTATGATCACTTCTAATGGATGCAATTTTCAAATTTTTTTCATTTTGAATAACATTTGCTAGCCTCTTAAATGCTTTAGAAGCATCATTTTTTGTGAGTAATAAATAACGTTCATGTATACTTAGAATAATTATCCACAATTACCAACAAAGCTCAGCACAGTTGGTAGATAGCTGGGTTCCTTAAGCATGATGTCAGGGGTTCGATCTCTGCCATGGGCATGAAAAAGGCTTTGTTGGTAGAGGCAAAACCCACTTTGGTGATCTCTACGCCTCGGAGGGGATTAGTCTTCAGCTGTCGGCTGAGAGATACCCTTGGTGTACACAAAAAAAAAAAAGAATAATTATCCACAATCACAAGGGCATAGCAATTGCATCAAAGCTTTTTACTCGACTAGGTCAAATAAATCCATGCGTAAAAGTTGTAAGGGTCTTTGAGTTGAAATTATATCTTTTGGAGGGAAATTAAAGGTACCCTTGTCAACTTTTGACTTTTGACATGGATCACATTTTTCATAAATTTTAAATTTTTGTTTTGGTAAACCAATTACTAATTCCCTAAAAGATACTCCCTCCGTTTCACTTTAAGTGTCTTTTTAACATCAAAATTTTGTTTCAAAATAAGTGTCTTTCTACTAAATCTAGGCAACATTTAATACTGTTTTTCCTTATTTACCCTTACATTTAATGTTGTTTTAGTTTTGAAATTTGTAATACTAATAATGATGCATTGACAAAATAAAAATATTAAATAGGGGTATTTTTGACAAAATACACATAAAACTTACAATAATCATCATAATCAACACTTTCTTAATCTATGTGCAAAAGTCCAAAAAGACACTTAAAGTGAAACGGAGGGAGTAGTTTATTTAAATGATTCATGTAAATGTAGACTATCCTACAATGCTATAGCCACGACTCATCCTCCCTGTTCAATAAACATTTAGCATCATGTAGGGGATTGCATTGAGATTAATTAAATAGATATTATTAACCATGCAAGCAATAAAAAAGTTTAATTAGGTGGTCATCTTTACCCTCTATAATGCAACAATCAGAATGAAAAATGATTATATTATCCTTATCACATAATTGACTAATATTTAGTAATTTGTGCTTTTAAGCCCTTCTACAAATAAAACATTCTCAATACAAAGGTTTAATAAGTACCTACTTTACTAATACAAAGCACTCTTCCTTTGCTGTTATCTCTCAAGGCTGCGTGTTCTTGATTGTTGAAAATGAGATGTGAAAATTAAAAGATAAAAAGTGCTCTCTTTGTCTCTTAATATAGGACACCATTTTGGTTGATTTCTTGTCCCTTTTTATAAGTCGCTTTGGAATATCTAGGTAGCATTATATAGTTTATTCCAAATACATCCCTCATAATTACATAGGGGTGATAGGTAATAATTACAATATAAAGAAATGAATAGAGTTGTAAAGTTTTAAATAGGGATAATTGTGGAATGACAAAATATTTTTTTTGATAAGTTTGAAAGTAATAATTACTTTTCTTAATATATGTGAATTAGATAATATTAAAGGATAAATTACAAAACAACGTTTTAAGATAAGTCGTGGAATATTAGATGTACAAATAACACCGCTAGTAGTTTATTAAGCTAATGTCACGACTTGAGTGTCAACATTCAATCAAATTTGGCCAATTCAACTTACCATCATCTTTTTTATCTTTTCTTTTTCTTTTCTTTTTTTTTTTAAAATATACTCGTATGGGATAACTGCTTTGTTTATTAATTACAAAAATCGAGTTGTTATTTTTAACTGACAAGAAGAATGATAGCTTAATAATAGATTTTAAATATAGGTTCATGATCACAAGTTGAAATAATGTATGTTAAGTTTCCGTAGTCCTACAAACTACATACATCATCACCATCGCAAAACCATATTTTTAGGCAAGAATCTGCAATTTTGGTAGGTGTAACACAACCGCGACAAACCACATTTTAAAACTTTATTTGACAAAGAGTCTTTGACATTTTCATTCCTGAAAAAACATGGACGAACCACAAAAAATTATTAAGAGGGGCGAAGAGGGCTAAACAAATAGCAAAGAAATAAATACATAAATTATGTGAATTATTTATATCATGATAAATATGGGTGAGATTGTGAGAAGAGCGATAATTACTTTTTACAAAGGCTGCAGGTTCGGTCCCTGCCTAAAAAAAACAAGTAAATCACACAAAAGCAATGCCGGCAACCTTGATAATCACTCCCTAACCAAATTCTGCACTAAGTACATTTAGATATTTAATTAAGTTTGTTTTGTTTTAGTGGGGAAAAAAGGAAGGAAAAAGTTGAAATCAAGGTATGATTTTGCTAACAACTAAACAGGCAATACATATATAAAACCTACGTTTCCAGCGATCACTTTCTGTTCCACCCACAAATTTATAAAAACCTTTCTTCTTCGTTGTCTCTCTGTTTAATTTGTTGCGCACTTGCATCCCACTAGTGATGATAAAAATATTCACAATTTTTTGTATTTTTGATTAACAAATATCATGCATTGTGGTCCGAGTTAAAAGTATCAAATCGTGTCTCTCATGATATGTGATATGGTGTAAAAAAAATGAATTATTTTTTTTATTGCCAATTGATTTTGAAATAAAATCTTTACATGGTATCAGAGTCCACTTAGTCCGGTAGACTTTGTCGGGGGTGTTGAAAATCTCTCATCATCTACCTCATATGGTATGATTTATTAACCTCTTGGTTACTCCTCTCATCATCAAATCGAATAAAGTAACTTAGCAAGAGATTAACTTAAGTTACCAGCTTGCTGCACTTGAAAATATAATAAAATTTATGTAATTTAAATTTAAATGTTACTGCTATGCTCAGTAGAGCTAAGTGATAGCTGCACAATTTTCATCTTTCCCTCCCATCAAAAACTTGCCTTTCAAAAAATAAAATGTGGGTTTTATTAAATTTGGAAATCAGAATAAGCTTATTGAAATGAATGATCTGCTTTAATTTCTAAAAGCAAAGTTAAATGAGCAACGACAATTGGTTGAACAAATTAATTAATCTTTCATGTGTTAGATAGATATATAACAAATTAAACTAGTTTTGTAACCTCACTTACAGCTAGAGCCTTAAATTAAAATATGGACCACATCAAACACCTTGGTTGCGGCAACCGCACTGTAATTGCATCAAACTGTGATTATATTGCATCTAATATTATTAAGTGCTAGTGATGATACATGCTTAATGCTTATTATACATACATTGCTAAGGCATAAATAAAGTCCAAAGAAATTCTTCTCTGTGATATAATCATTAATATGTATTTACCTTAGCAATGAAATAAAAGAGATTATCTTTATGACCTGCAGATAAGAAAAAGATCAAAAAGGGCTCTGAGACCTCACAGTATAGTAGCTTGTTTTTATACATGGTCATGGACTCATGGGCCATGGGGCTCTGTCCTAATATCTAACCAAGGAAATTATTATCCCCTTTATTCAGGTTTGGATACAGTGTAGTGCTGTAGCAGCAGGACGTCCAATTTTGAGGAAGATCAGAGTTCAGAATGCAGAAAAGCAAAAGGGAGGAGCTATAGACAGTGATTCAGAAGATAGAAAAACTGTTTACCATCAAGAATGAAGCTGATCGATGGAACGAATTCACATAAGATATTGCTAGTCTCAACTCTCATGCATGGGTCAAATTAGATTAAACTTTTGATTTTATACTCCCTCCCATCTTTTATACTACAAGGTTTTTTAATAAATTATTATTATCATATTTATAAGATTTTCTTCGAATTTTCAGTAACATTAATTATTATTTTTTACACAAACATTTTTATTTATTTAATATTTTTTAAAGTGTTAATAATAATTAAATCAATAATTTAAAAAAAAATATATGTCAAATGTTAATAATTCTAATTTTACTGTAATATTAATTAATTTTCTTATTTCAGTGAATTTTCTTAATAGAGTTATAAAGTTTATTTATGGTTTTGATCCCTAAAAGTTCACCGTGATTTGGTTTTAGTCCTTATAAGTTATTTTGACCGGGACTAGTCCTTAATTTTTTAAACATTTTGGTTTTGATCCCTTCCGTTAAAAAAAATCAATTATTTGCCGACATGATTAGCGAAAATTCACACCAGCTGCCACGGGGTGTGAGATAGTGCCAAACAAGTGATATGACAGAGATGATTTAGACCTATGTATTCAAAATTTTGCATATAGTATCATTTTGCGTATCGGACCATTTTAGTTCGTGGATTTGTATCATTCACATGGACTGCTGATATAATGTTTTGCTAGCTACACAAACAAATAACAAATTTTTACAAACGGAGGGGATCAAAACCAAAATGTTTGAAAATTTAAAGACTAGTCCCAATCAAAATAACTTCTAAGGATTAAAACCAAAACACGGTGAACTTTCACGGACTAAACACATAAATAATCCAGAGTTATAACTACTATCCATGGTGTCGTTTTTTTTAGGAAGCATGGTGGAGTTTAAACAAACCAAGATGTTTAAACAAACATACAGTGCAGGGAATCAACTTAGAATCTTCATTATTCCTCACTCCATAGTCGTCATCTTTGATTAATTAATTCTAGTGTTTCAAATCGTGGTTTCATCATATATATGATGTGGCCGCAATATTGCGATTTTGCGGTGACCGCTACAACCGCATTACCCCGCAATCTCAATATGACAGCAAATCACAATAATGCGGCAACATCAAACCGCATCTGGTTGCATGCATCAGCTTTGTAAACAGTTTTTCAATTACAATAAGTTTCAAACAGCAACAGCCACAATACAGTGTGACCGTTGCCGTTATTTAATACTAATCCGAGCCTTAATTTTGACGTGTGCAATATGACAACTTGTAAAAAAACAAAACTAACTATTTCAGATAAGCTAAATCATTATATTGCTGATGAGCTTGATCAGAAAAATCAGTGCCGATGATTCTTTCACTTTTCTCCAACTTTTTGTCCAGCAAAAAAGCTTCTTTGTTTTGAGAACTGACCCGACCTAATAATCAAGTTACCTTTCGTTTTTTATTTTCTTCTCTGTATATATATGTGTGTGATTGTGTCCTGTCAGTGTGAACATGGCATGGCATGCATTATTGGAGTGTATATATTAATCATACTTGTGAAAGATCATTTTGGGTAACGTTAAGTATCATACATTTATATAAAAGATATAATATATATATTATTATTATTATTATTATTATTATTATTATTATTATGTGTCTATATATTAAATGTGTGTGTCTATAAGAGAACTTGCATCATTTGGTTTATATTAATCCCTTAATTAATTTGAATCAAATACTTAATATTATAACTTAATTAGAATTAATTTAACATGAGCCAAAAGAGAATAAATTTTATATAAGATAATTGATACTAATGTGTTTTATTATAAGTCATTTTTAATCGAATTAAAAAAAATCAATAAAATTAATTAGGATTAACTAAGTGTTTTGATATTTTTAAAAAATAATATAACCTTACATTTTAACTCTCATTTAATACTAACAAATATTTAAAGAGTATTCTACCGTTGGAACTAACACACATTTAATCTAATTTCATTATTTATACAATCTTCATTTATCTAATTAGTTATTCGTTAATCGTTAATCAATGACAAAAATTATAGATAATTAATTAATAAAGCAAAAGTGAGAAAAAAAAATAGATGTAATATAAAAATTATAAAATAACTTATAAAAAGATCTTCTAAAATTTGATTTCTAATAATAATGATCGGGAGGGAGCATAAAGAAAAGGCATAAAGAAAGATTCAAAAAATTTCAAAAGGCAACATAAAGACATCCCCTTTTATAAAGAAAGAAAAGATAGCAATAAAATAGAATCTATTCTACAGAATAATTTGTCATACTATTGTATACTATATGCTTCAAACATACTACTATCCTTCTCCATCCATCCTTGTCTTCCACTCAAAGGAACATATTATTGAAAAAGATGGAATTTTTTTTTTAAAAGATACGTAAAAGAACATAATTGAATAATTGATAAAGCTGAGACGATGGTGATCCACAAGGCATGCAGCAGGTCTGAAAATTAAATTAAACAATAGATCATACAGTAACTGATTTATTATTCTTACCATTATTATTATGTTTCGCAGCTAGGTTTTTTTTTAAAAAAAAAAAAAAAAAAAAATCTCCATTTCGGTAGGTCATTTTTCTTTGCTCTATGCAGGTTATCAGGGGAAGAAGAGCTATCATAATATAGGATATAATAATATAGGTGAACATGGCCACTATTGTATGTACTTTATTAATTATAAGTCTAAGACTTTGGCTATGAAACCCTAAGCAACTATAGGAGAAAAAGGATAGCAAAAGATCTCAAAACTTATCATGTGAAATTCAGATCCAATGATGAACAACAGTCAACAATAGAAGCATATATAGGATACTGAAGCTGAAACAAGATAGATATATATAGTCAGAAATGAAAAATGTAAAACTAGACCTCATCATCATCATATATCAAAAGCAAAATGATGCCTTCCTTTTCATGTTCTGTTGAAGAGACGCATCTTATCATTATTACACGGATAGATCCATCATCAGTGAATCATTCAATAATAAATCTCCTCGAGTCAAAAAAGAAAAAGAAAAAGAAAAGATGAACACGCATGAGTAGGATAAATAACAGATGAATAAATTAAATTATAGGGTACATAATATTTATATAGCTGAAAACTGGGTGAATAAATAAATAAAGATTATGATAACTCACCATCAATAAATAAATTTTCTGATTAAAAAAATAAATAACTCACCTGGAGATAGATTACATTGCATATATATATATATGCAGAGGAACCTATTTAATTCTCTTTGGATATATGGAAGCTGTAATTGAGGGGAATGAAGCCTGGTCCGAGGAAGCACTAACTCATATATAACAGAAACACAATACATTATTAATCCTCATATATTATTGCATATATATCTTATATGATTGCTGATCATTATCTAGCTATATATGATATATGATAATTTGTAAGGTGTGAAGTGAAAGATATAGTGTCATCGATGGATCTCCTTGGACCAGACTGCATTCCCCTCAAAAGATGAAAGCTTCCTGATCTTTGTTAAAAGCTGATTGTGCTAACCCTGAGATAGATTCTGTGAAACAGCAGCAGTATAATAAGCTGGTTTTAATTTTGAAACAAAATATTCCTTGAAGGAAGGAAGGAAATGAAAATTGGGGTTGGAGGATATGAAGGAAATGCCATGATGAAGATAATCATTTGGTTTTAATAGAAAGTAAAAGTAAGGCACAGAGAGAAGATATCAAGAGAGATTCGTACATGATTTTCAGAATAAGAAAAGTTATTGCTATCATTAAGAAAATGCTCACAAGCTAAGTTTCTTAAGGGCACTAATTAAGTATCCAAATGTAGTTAAATATTGTAGGAAAATTAGTTTTTTTAGATTCTCAACAGATGAGGTATGATGAACTTATGATTAAATTTTCTTTTGTGATAATTTTAACAAGTACCCTAAAGATATTTGTTAACAATACCTTATTATTATTAGGAAAAATAATTATTTTTTTTATTTGCATACTTATATTTGGAGTTAACATATGTTATAAAAAAATATATTTGTTGTGTTAAAAATATGTTACTTTATGTGTCACTTTTTGTGATTAGTTAAAAAATAATATTTAAGTTAAAAATTTAATAACCAAATATTTTTTTAACCAATCAGCAAATCATACATTGAGTGACATACTTTTTAAGATAGAATATGTGCTCTATTAGATTTGTGCATCTTTAATTAATGACAATTCGCACTTGTATAATTTTAGATGTTATTTTTTGACAGGGAGAGTCAATTCTATTTAGTGAGACAAAAGTTTAATTATTATTAATAATTTTGGCAAATTATTTTTATTCAAATTTTTTTGCATTATCTAAAAATTTATCTTAGGTGTGAGTGTGTGACTAGCATTTTTTAGATGTGAATTAAATTTCTCAAAATTAAAGTCGTAGCACAATGTTTTATATATACTCCTTCTATATATTATTTTGGTTTAAAAAAAGTAATAATAAATTTTGTCCTAATTTGAAGTAAAAATCATAAATCGAATATTTTAAAAATGATATATTATGTTGACAATATTGAATAATTAAGGAAAGACATACATATTAAATTATTAGGAAAAAATATATGATTTATTGATAATAAAAGAAAAAATGATGTAAATTTGTATAATTTTTATATGTAATTAATGAATTACATTAACTTTTATTTTCTTTGACTTTATAAATTTTTATCAATATATTGAGACAGAAGAAATACATACTAAGTAACACATATTAATTATAAACAAATCAATGTTAAGGTGAATCCGGATTAACTTGTGTTGACACCCAATTTTGTCCCCAAAAAAAATAAAAATTTCATAAAAAAATTTTGAGAATAAAAATTAATTGAAAAGATTGTGTCTAAAATTTTGACAAAATCAATTTAAAAGATTGAAAATCAATTTTTTAAAAAAGAAATAATTTAAGAATTAATTAAAAATTAATTTATAAAATTTTGAGAATAAAAATTAATTGAAAAGATTGTGTTCAAAAATTTGACAATCAATTCAAAAAGATTGAAAACAAATTCAAACAAATTGAGAATCAATTGAAAGAATTGAATCAATTAAAGAATACTGAAAATCAATTTGATTAGTTGAGGATATTTTTTTGTTTATTGATTGTTTTTTGTTTCGAATTAAAAAATATATGGAAAGAATTTTCGTCTTTTTGAAATGATTGAAAATCAATTCAAAAGATTGAAAATCAATTTTTTTAATAAGATTTTGAGAATTAATTGAAAAATCAATTTAGAAAATTTTCAGAATCAATTCAAATCAATTTTTAAAAAATTTGAAATTCAATTTGATGTTTTGATTAAAGATTTTTTTTAATAAAAAAATATTTGAAAATGATTATAAAAGATTGGAAATTGATTTTTGAGAAATTTTCTTAAACATAATTTTTATTATAAATAGAGATCTTTCCTCACTTCAAAAGGAATTTTTTTTGAGAAATACAATTAAAAAAAACAAATTTCTTTCTCTCTCGATTTTCGTGCCCCTTATTTTCATGGCAAGAACCACATGTTCTTGTGTTGTAGCCCTTCTCTCTCGCATACTCCCACCATAGCAGCATCTCTTGTAACACCCTATCTTAATTACAACTCTAATTACCTCGATTAGATTAGTGACTTTAAATTTTCTTTTAAAACTCTTAGTTGACTATAAAAATCTCCGTAAAATTGGATGGAGTTTACTTTGTTTATTGGACTTTCCCAAAATATGAATTTCCTGAAAACCTATTATAAAAACATTTATATAATTCAAAAAAAGCCAACAGGGCGTCGTGCGTAAGTGGATGTGTACATTTATATCAGTTCAAAAGTATTTACAATTCTTGAGTTTGTTTGATTTCCAAAAATAATATACATACATAATGTGTTAATAATAGAATCCCATAACCCATACATAATTAATTTCCCCCACTAAGTCATTACTCCGTGGAGTGTGCTACGGCTCGGCCATGCGTAGTGTAAGCTCATTCCGTGTAGCATTACACAGAACTTAGGAAATAACTTCTAAGAAGCAGTGGCGGAGCTTGAAAAAAAGGTTAGGTGGTGCAACAAATTGTATTGGTATTTATACTTAAAACATTACTTTTGCAACAAGTAAAAATATTCTAGCATAGTGGTATGTTGTCTTTTAAAGCACTCAAGGAACCTAAGTTCGATTATTTCCACTGCAACAAGTAGAATAGCGATGCCAGTGCGTGCTACTAATATAGATATATATTTAGTTTAAAAATTTGAGGGAGCAGGTGCTCCCACCCACCTGGTCCTTAAAAGCTTCGCCACTGCTAAGAAGTCATAATAATAACTAAGCCTAATACACTTATACCATAATATTCACTTAGCATTTTCCTTTCTTTTTCTCTTTAATTTTATTCATTTTCCCATTACGACTATCGCACATGTCAAACATTTACACTCACTAGGAAATTTCCACCCATTAGGAGAGTCTCACCCAACAGGAATTTGTCCACCCATCAGGAATTTCCCACCCATTAGGCCACACCCGATAGGATTTTCATAAATTTATTAATCCACTCATATTCCTTTGTTTACTTCTATTTCCTCCTACGTCTTTCAACAAACTTTTATTCGTTTTAATTGCGCATAATGATCCGTGGGTACACTTTACACCTAACGGGCTTTTCCACCTAATGAGCATTTCCCCCATGAAGGGCATTTCCACCTAATGGGACTTTCCACCTAGGGGCATTTCAACCTAACAGTGCATTTTCGCCTAATGGGACGGTGTTACCCATACAGATCATTGGTCGGCGCCTTAGCTATTCAGGCCCTCAATGGCCACATTCACTTTATTTTCTCACCAACTACTCACATACATTCAACATACATACAAGTATCACCAAATCATCATTTTCTATATAGTAACAAATTAAACTTACACATATATCAACACAACCACATCATTCCATTATTCCACATTTAGCATCTTTAACTTATTTCCTTTCTTTGGTTTCCCTTAATTATTCTCTTCTCTCTTTACTTTCATTTGTAACCTATTCCCATTTTCTTATTATCACCTAATAGTTAACAAACAAATCCAACATTCATAACACACATTCACAATCATACAATTCATTTCCACATAACACTACAAACAATTAAGTGGGTTCATTTCATTTATTCTTCTACTCTGTTTATTATCTTTATTTTCCTATAGTTTCCTCATTCATTCTCCACCATTTAACATTTCCATAATAATTCCACACAATACAAAATATCATCATAAAACTCATATATTCACAGCATTCAAGTGGTTTCATTTTCCCTATTTTCATTCTTAATTTATTGTCAATCATCAACTACCCTATTGTTTATCATCCTATCTAATCTTCTCTACTCTTATACACTATTATAAACAACCTAGAAATTAGGTCCTAAATAAAGGTAATACAACCCTCTTACTTCAATGAAGGTAGAGAGATGGAGAACCCTCAAAGCCTTAGCTTGATTCCTTTGCCCTGGCTTCCTCTTCTTGTGTTCTTAGACCCTTAAGCTTGAACCTCTTTAATTTCATTCACTTGGTCTTAATAGAAAAGGCATGAAAGTGTATTTCTCCATGGTTATGGACTTTGAAAATCCAAGGGAGATGAGAGAGGGGATGGTTCGAATTTTATGAGGGAGTGATGGGTGGTTCTTAGCTTATTTCCTTGATGAGGGTTTGATGATGATGATTAATATGATGATTATGGGGCTTGATTTTAGGGTTTTGAGTGATGATAATGATGTTTGCTCTTGGACCATGGAGAGGAAATGAAGAAGATGATGAAGAATGAAGTGTATGTGTTGTTGTATTGTTGCCTCTTATTTCGTTTTTCTTGCATGAAGGGAAAGGACATGTGGTGGAAAATTAATGGCTTGCCTAAGAAGCCAAAAACTAGTGGTTGAGAATAAAAGATTCTGACGCGCACGCTCCAGCGCGCGCATCCCTGGTGCGCTTGGTGCATTGATTTTTGGCGCGCCAATTTGGTGCATCTGGTTGGGGCTGGTGCGCCAACCACGCTTGGGTGCGCTTAGGCGTGTTAAGCACCATTTTGCACCCCTTTCTGTGTGGCAGCGACACGCCAAAGCGCTTTAGTGAGGTAGCTCACGCCTGGGCGCGCTTAGGAGCATAGGTCTGATTAATATTTTCTATTTTTCTTTCATTTTCTTTGCACTTAAAACTCCATAACTTCTTCGTTAACTGTTGGATCTTGCTCAAATTTGAAAGCAAGCTTCCTAAAATCCTTATCTTCATATCCAACGGTTGAATCTACGTTTTGAGTTATAAATCTTCTTTAGAAAAATTATTCATCTCTCTAATCTTATTATTATTTTGTTTATTCTTAGGATTAAAAATTCGGGATGTTACATCTCTCATCATCATCAGGTGTTTTCCTTCTTTCTTTCATTTTTTTGTTTCTTCTTTTTTTTAACTTCTAGATTTTTTTAATAAAATTCTAAAAAAATTAGAATGTAACTTTTTTAATTTATTGTTGATAATTTAATTATTAAATTTTAAGAATCGTTCTCTTTTTTCGCAATATTATAAATTGGTTATGTTTTGGTAAGTCGATTTTTCTCGTCCATTTAGTGGTGGAATCTTTCGAACTTTCCATCCACATCCAAAATATGTAAAATATAATTTTTTAAAACGACAAAAATACTTTTCTTAAATAAAAAATTAAAAATGTTTTCATTAATTAAATATTCAATCACTTGCGTTTTGAAAATTCACATTTCCTTGTCTAAATGTCAAGTCTTGTGCACGTTTAATTTCTCTTCGCAATAATAAAGAACTTTTTGTAAATAAAAAAACATAACATAAAATTAAAACAATAAGAACTACATAGCCTTGATTCCTCATTTTATGAGGATACGTAGGACCAGGGGTAACCTTGTCAGGTACTAAAATAAAAAACAAATAGTTTAGGCAAATCATTTATTTAGATATTTTAAAACCAATCAAATAAAGGTACCATTTTCGAATTGGTGAACGGAGTGCTAATACCTTCCTCGGCTCGTAACCGACTCACGAGCTCGGAATCTGTTGAGTTCAAAGCCAAGCTTAATTTTCAATTACTTTTTCCGCGTTTTGGCAACAAAATACGGTGACGACTCCGATCTATATTAGGTCAACCGACCCCCACTCGTAGGCGAGCCCCCGGACCCTAGCCGCAACAACTTGCACTTGCGTCACATTTTACTTTCATTTGTGTGGGAGGATTTGTAGACATTTTATCTTTAGTGGTGTGCATCAAGGATATCCTCTATATCACTTCATTGCCTCCGTTGGGTGCAAATGCAGCATTGAATGAGATCTAAAGCAGGTATGGAAAGTAAGGGTTCCTTTGAAAATTAAAGCCTTCGTGTGGCAGCTTTTGCACGATAGAATTCTAACCAGAATAAATTTGGCTAAAAGAGGAATGGATATAGGGGTGTTGTGTTCACTATAAGCCTTACATGTGGAAGATGCTGCACATTTATTTCTCCATTGCACATTAACCAAACAGATACGGGAAGATGTGTATTCTTGGTTGGAATGCTCGGTCTTGTAGACTCAACAGTGGCTGAGTATTCTGTGTCCCACCGTAGGCTATTCCTAAGGAAAAAAACCAAACATGTTTGGTGCTATGGTGTGGTTTGGTGGTATTAGGCGATTTTTCAAGGTGAGTTGGTGAATGTTTGAGAAATGATTGATTCCTTGATAGTTAGAACTTGACATTGGTTTAATGTATTGGGTGATTGTAATATTCTCTATAATGAGTGGTGTATGAGTCCAATGTCTTGCATTCAATTAATATAAATATTGGTTATAATTGGGTTTAGTACCTCTAGTACTCTATTTCAATGAAATTTTTTTGTTTGCTGATAAAAAAAATACATAAAAAATAAAGCATTTTTCATATCCACGGTAGAGATTACACCCCTATACATCTTATTTAAGAAACTCAGTTATCTATCAACTATGTTAAGCTTTGTTGGTGGACTAATTTTGAACGAAATATTTCATTACTCCCTACTTTTCAATTGGTTAATATTTTTTTAAAGGTGAATTATACTTTAGCTTGCCCCATGTGTGTGTGTGTTTTTTTTAAAATTCTTTGCATTGTCAATTTTTTAATTTTGATATTTTATCTCAATGTGATTTATTTCGATCGATTACCACATTAATACATTTACACGATTTTTAGTAATAAAACAGAAGAAAATATAGTGTAAGTATCTGAATTTGAATCTCGACAATACATAGTTTCTCTCTTCTCTTATTGCTGTCAAAATATTGCTAATAGAAAAAATCTTTTTTTTTTTATAAAAAAAAATTTCTATCTTTAATAAAGAGGTTCAGAATTAATATTCTCAAATTAAAATTTGTTGCCCTACCTAAAGCTTCTTAACAAAAATTAGATATTAATTTAAGTAACATGATATTGCTGTCAGTAAATATTACTTGTCGATACCTATTTTTTTTCCTCCTGAAAATTGGAAAAATAAAGAAAAAAAACCAAAAAACAGTAAAAAGAGAACTTTAAAAAAGAAAAGAAGAAATACGAGAAAAGAAAAAAAATAGTGAGAGAGACATGGATGAGAAAATGATGAAAAAAAAAGTAAAAGCCAATTTTTGAATTTTTTTTTAATGAAAATCACCAAGCTTTTTTTATGCTTTCTTAAAAAAAAACAATAACTATTTTTCAGATGAAAAGCTTCACAAATTCACAATTGACATAAAAAAATTTATTGTCAGTGGGTATTGAGATGAAAGGACGAAATTGGTGGAAAACCAATAACGCAATTAAATCATTTTTTGTGCAATTTTTTATTATTATAATGGTAATTTCATTCGTTCTCTATTTTATTATATTACTAGCGTCTCGAGAGTGCCTGTCAATCAACATTCCTATTGTCGTATTTTCCTTGTAAAGTGTTGTTTATCATAAAATATTATATTTGTAAATCGACATTCATTTTGTCATGTTTTTTTTATGTTAAAGATGAGAAGGAGACAATAGTATAAGGCAGTTTTTGTATCGTTTTTTTCTTTTTGCTTTGTTGTGGTAAAACAATCAACTCATCCAAGCATGTGTGAACTGCTCTTTTCCATTTAAAATTGCTCCATTCCCCATTTGATTTTTGTTTTTTGAAACTGCCATGTGTAACTGGCTTTACTTGTTGATGCAACAATTGGCTTTACTTGTTGATGCAACAGTTATTATTATTATTTTGTTTTTTGGTAACTTCCCTTCCCGTTAGGAAGGGTATAATGGGACAAATTATGTACAAACATGGTTTGTTTCATAGATAGTAATATTAAGGGTGTAAGTGATCCGGTCCGAGATCGCGAGACCGGTCGGATCAGACCGGACCGGACCGAAAAATACAGTTCGGTTTGATCTCATGGTCCGGTCCGGTCTTAAAATTTTTGGACCGCTCTTCTGTGGTCCGGTCCGGTCTTAAAATTTTTGGACCGCTCTTCTGAGGTCTGGTCCACGGTCTCACAATTTTTTAGATCGTAAAGACCGGACCGGACCGGTAGTTGTAATATTAAAAAAAAAAAATTAAATAAAACATAAAGGGCCTTCAGCCCTTCAATCCTTCATCTCACGTTCACACACAGACACACTTCAGTAACTTCACAGCCGCACAAACTCGAGTTCAAACTCTCCCTCACACAACCCTAACCTAAGCCGCCCCCGCCCGTACGCCGTCTCTCCGCCTTCCCTCCCTCTTCCCTCCGTTCTCGACCTCTCACTCCGTCCGTTCGCGACCTCTCTCTCTCCCTCCGTTGTCGACATTCGCCGCGACCTCTCTCTCCTCCGTTCTCGGTTCGCTTGCCGCTGGAGAAGCGCCGCTCGCCACCGGTTCTCCCTCGTCGCTCCACAAGCGCGGATCTCCCTTGCCAGTCGACACCGCCGTTCTACAAATCAGATCCGGTAGTTTTTTCTGAAATATTGGTTTCCTATTGCAGTTTCCCTTTACAGATGGGTGGGTTTTCGTTTTTTCCTTGGGGTAACTGAGTATTGCTTAGGTAGTTTTTTTTTTTTATTATTATGGTCTAAATAGACCGGACCGTTTCGGACCGGACCGAACCACAGTTATTTAAATGGTCCGGTCCCTAAAGTTCACTAAAGACCGGACCAGACCGGACCGTTACACCCCTAGATAGTATAGATTAAACGTTTGCAAATAGAATTATAGGAAATATAAAACTCAATATTATAATATTAATTTAATATATAATTTAATATATAAATAATATTCAAATTTTAAAAAAATCAAAAAATTTGATATTCAGAAACAATATTCAAAATTAAAACAATTTTTTAAAAAATTAAAAATAAAATAGATTGAATTAAATATAGGAGGTATTAAGAATTTATACAGAGAGACTCAGAACTTTTGAGTAAATTTTGCTATCAAAGCTAGTGCCGTTGCTCGCCTCTTCCTTCTCACCATCACTGTCGCGCGTCGCTTGCTAATAACAGCGACTGACAAAGTATCTTCCTTTATCTCTTCCTTCTTCAAACTGACTAACCCATACCCATACCCATACCCATACCCATACCCAATCCCCTCCATTCTTGTTATGATTGAATATACTATATATATTTAAGTGTTTATTCAGGGCAATAAAAAAGAGTGGTTAATCGATTGATATTGTGTTTTCATTTTATTTGTACACCAATTGTTTGATAAAATGCTTAAACCAATTGATATTCATGATATTGTGTTGTTCTGTGCCACAAAAAACTTGTACCAGTAGCTTTTTCTGGAGGGTCTCTTTCTTTTCCTCTATTCATTTTCATGATCCATTAATTAATTTTTCTTTGGTTACATCCTAGTTGATTTATATGATGTCAACTACGTTTCAGTTTATTTTAAGTCGTCTTTTTATACCAATGGTTAAGAGAAAATAACTCTCTGTAATTTTCAATATCGAAGGACTAGGATTGATTTATGTCAATAGAGTTTTCTATTCCGTAACCAGAACGAACTAGTGTAGTTTGGATTTGAGGATTTTTTCAGTGTTTGACTAAAAGGGCTACCTGTAGAAAGGGGATGAGAGTATGAGACATCGATATTTTGGGAGGATATGATCATTGTAACTAACTAAATAAAATTCAAATTTGAAAGTTTGCTCATTCGGTAGAGCTGTGGGACATTGAGCATGAGCGCTTGGATTCAAACCCTAGTAGATGCGCTGTGGTGAGAAGTATAATTTGTAACAGCTCTTGGACATCACCTATTATGAGTCTGTTTACATGTCCAGTTAGTGCGGGGGAAGCCTATTCGTTTCACCGTGAAGTTTGTTTGATTATTGTGATGAAGACACCAAACACATGTTTTTGTTTGTGTCTGAGATTTACGAGAACTTTCGAGGTTTAAGGGTCATTAAATGCAATATTTATCTTCCTATTTTTCTCTTTGGTTGAGTGCTTTAAAATAACCTTTATGCCTTGCGAGTTTAAATTTTGTTGGAATCTAGTAATCTAATAAGCTGCTCTTTGTACATGATGCAATTCCAGATATTGTCCTCTGAAACTTTTGGTCAATGGCAAAGGACCAACCAATTTTTGTCAAAGATGTTGTTTTCAAACTGCAAATGTTCCTCCTTGAGGGCATCCAAAATGAAAGCCAATTGTTTGCAGCTGGATCTTTGATTTCCAAGAGTGACTATGAAGATGTTGTAACTGAACGATCAATAGCAAACAAATGTGGCTATCCACTCTGTCGCGATGCTTTGCCTTATGATCGCCCTCGGAAGGGTAGATATCGAATTTCACTAAAGGAGCACAAGGTCTACGACCTACAGGAGACATACATGTATTGTTCTTCTGATTGTGTTGTTAACAGCAAAGCTTTTGCTGCAAGCTTGCAAGATGAGAGATGCTCGGTTTTGGACCCCGAGAAACTAAACAATGTTCTCAGGTTGTTTGGGGATATGAATGTGGAACCAGTGGAGAATTTGGGAAAAGATGGAGATTTAGGTTTGGCAAACTTGAAAATCGAGGAGAAAACAGAAACCAGCACTGGGGAGGTGTCTTTGGAGCAATGGGTTGGACCTTCTAATGCAATTGAAGGTTATGTGCTGAAACAAAGAGACAGCAATTCCAAGCGCTCTTCTCGGAAAAATATTAAGAAAGGTGAGACTATAATTGCATCCTAGGTAAACTGTTAGGAGCAATTGATATTCGGATAGCCATTTGCCAATTCTTGCTGAGGAGTGTCTTGTTTATTCATATAATGCACAAATTTTGGGTGTATGGGTGATTATGATACTACTGTGAAGCTGAGGACGGAATTTATGAGAAGTAGAATAGTGTAATTGCTCATTCTTATCCTTTTTCATCCTTTTTCACTTGGCAACAAAACGTGCTTTGATTTTGCATTTGCAGGGTCCCAAGCTACTCATGGCAAGTTGACTGCTGACAAAAATTTAATTTACAATGAGATGGATTTCACGAGTACTATAATTATGCAAGATGAGTATTCAAAAGTACCATCAGGTCAAAGTGAGACAACTGCTGATAATCAAATTAAACCAACAGCTGTAATAGAGCTGCCAAAAAGGGTTTGCAGTAAAGTGGGCAGAGTAGATGGTGATAGCATTCAAGAATTGTCTTCAACTTTCAAGACTGGTCTAAATTTAAATACCTCTGAGAAAGAGAAGGAACTAAAGGTAAAGGAAGTAGCCAATTCAAGTGAAGTTGTGCTCAAATCCTCCCTCAATCCTTCTGGTAAAAAGAAAGTTGCTCATGCTGTCCCTACATCAGAAAGACAATGTGATGTAGAACAGAATGATTCTGAAAGGAAATCAATACATCTCAAAGGGGAAACGAGTGGAGCTGCTGTTAATGATGATGCTTCCACTTCCACTTTCGATGCTATCAATGTTGAAGAGGAATTTCAAGCAGAAAAAGCAACTGGATCATGCAAGACTAAACCCAAGTCTTCTCTTAAATCCTTAGGTGAAAAGAAACTTAATCGTTCTGTTACTTGGGCAGATGAGAAAATCAACAGCTCTGGGAGTAAAGATCTTTGTGAGTTTAAAGAATTTGCAGGTATCAAAAAAGAATCTGACTTAGTTGGTAATATGGATGCTGCTGATGATGAAGATATATTACGTCGGGCATCAGCAGAAGCATGTGCGGTTGCATTGAGCCAAGCATCAGAAGCAGTTGTATCGAGAGATTCAGATGTCATTAATGCTGGTAATTTCTTCTTTTTTTGGGGTTTTTTTTTTGTGTAAATATCAAATGATTTCTAGAAGAATTTTTTGTATGTGAAAGTAAAAGAAGCTCAATCGCAGAAAGAGAGAACGAAAGTGATAACACAGAGAGAGGAAGAGAGGGAGAGTTCTGAAACTGTAAACTGTATATTGATGAATCTATGTTTTTGCGCGGTTACTTGTACATATATACAAAACCGTTAGGCAGCTATAACTGGCAATGCTAACTCTTGTAACCACCTGCTAACAAGTTGTTGGGGACTTGGGGTTATACTAACCTATGGTAGGGAATATGCAATGCACAATAGGTGCAGGGAATTAGCTATTCTAATTATATTCTTAAAATATGCTGACACATACTCTAATAGTTAACAAATCTTGTACAGTTTCTAAAGCTGGAATCATTATATTGCCACCTCCACACGATGCAGTTGATGAAGGGACTGAGGAGGATGTTGATATGCTAGAAACAAATTCAGTTACTTTGAAATGGCCAAGAAAGCCTGGACTTTCTGATATTGATGTGTTTGAATCTGATGACTCATGGTATGATCCACCACCAGAGGGTTTCAGTTTGACTGTAAGTCAATTGTATTTTTTATGTATTTTTACAAATACCCTTAGCTTTACAAATTCGCATTGATATACTCCGGCATACCCTGATGCTTGTTTTAACTTTCTATCAGTTGTCACCTTTTGCAACTATGTGGAATGCCCTCTTCTCATGGATATCATCATCTTCTTTGGCATATTTATATGGGAGGGATGAAAGTTTTCATGAAGAATATCTATCAATCAATGGAAGAGAATATCCCCGTAAAATTGTCTTGACAGATGGTCGATCATCTGAAATAAAGCAAACATTAGCCAGTTGTCTTGCTCGAGCTTTACCATCACTTGTTGTCGAGCTCAGGCTACCAATACCAATATCTACCTTGGAGCAAGCGGTGGTAGGATTTTGGAGTCATATTTATGATGCATATAGTTGTCATGAATTAAGTCATTGCAGATTTATTATAGTTTAGTTGACATGCTCTTGTTCTTTTTACATTTACCACATTATTTTAAACCTCTCTCATGCTTGTGAATTGTGAGTCTTCCCCCTGACAAATATTAACGATATCAACAAATAGGAAGTTAAAGTGAAATTTGAAATAGGTGGAAAAGCAAAATCAATTAATTCATGTAAGCATGCACATCGATCTTGTCTTCATAGTTTGTAGTGTGTCATTCCATGTTCGGCTCTATTTAGTTATACCTGCAATATTTGTTAGATACCAAGTTGCATTAATCTAAGCACCTATATGCACTAATAGTGAGTGACAAAGGGCTCATTGTTGGAAGCGTACTAAAGTCATATCTTAATGTTGTGTTGTTTTAGTATCAGCATGTCTGTTTGTTTTGCAGAAAAGCAAACATGTTCCCTGATGTAGGATTTAGGATCTGGTTTAGATAGGCAATGCTGTTGGTTCTTCAGTTTTGAATTTATGCTTCATTATTTCAAAAAGATGAAATATAATTTTAAGGATCAATTTAGAAATTCGTAAGTTGATGTGTTCAAGGCTATTAGAGGCAGAAAGTTTTCTTTCTTTCTTTCTTTGACCAAGGTATTCCCATAAGCGTTGTTGGGATACCAACCATCAAGCTGGGAGTGGTGTTTTGTAAAGCCCTCCTAAGATATAATCTTCATATTTGTATTAAGAAAAGTCTTCCAAGAAATACTGTTACTTGTTTGTATGTTAATTAGTTATATATAGGACAGTTCTAATAATGACTTTCTCGTAGGTACGCTTGTTGGATACAATGTCATTTGTGGATCCAATTCCAGCATTTAGAACAAGACAATGGCAACTGGTGGCTCTTTTGTTCATTGATGCATTGTCTGTTTGTAGAATACCTGCCCTTATCTCATACATGACAGACAGAAGGGCTTTGTTTCACAAGGTGAAACCCTTTGTATATTTCTTTCCGTTTTATTATTTTATATCTTGGCAAAAAATTCTTAATCTTGTTGTATAAGTTTTTGAGTTAGTTCGAATTGGTTTGCTAAGTTTTGGTTACTATTCATCTATGCTTCCTTGATAAATGATTAATCAACTCTGTTTATTGGTTCTAATAGAAACTTAACAATATAAGTGCCACATGGCTTGGATTTATTTTCCTTGTTCTACTTAATTTTATAGCCACATTCTTATGAGTCTATAACCATACACCCGAAGCACTCCTCCATTTATGACAGGGCATTATGGTCTCATTTGATCTATGTAGATGATCCCACTTAGTGGGAATAAGGCTTGGTTGTTGTATTATATGATTCTAGAACTCGGTTCACCTTTTTTGGTTCTCATCCCTTGGCTAATGGACTTTACATTCATGAATGTTGTTTAGTTTAGAGTCCCATTTTTTATTACATCTTATTTGGATGTAATAATTTTCCCTCTACGTTTAATTTATGAGTTTGTCAAACATTGTTCTGATGTTCTGGTGAAGCAGGTTTTGAATGGCACACAATTAGGCCTGGAAGAGTACGAGGTTTTGAAGGATCACATAGTACCACTCGGCCGGGCACCTCAGTTCTCTGCTCAAAGTGGTGCATGAAAACATGGGACTTCCGTAGTAACAGGACAAGCAACCTCTTACTTGATCAAATACACCTAAGCCTTATGTCTATTGAGATTTCATGACTAGTTTCTTTGAAATCACATCTTTATAGCCCTTTATCTTTTCCCTGGCTAATCATTCTGATGATTGTCATGTGGGATAGAACAAGATTTATCTTCGGAGTTGTTGTTCACTGCAAATTGGTAGATAAAAACATAAAAAAATTTAACAATTAAGTTTTAGGACAACCAAATCTGGGTCATTTTATGAGGAACTGAATTGTGTCTCTCTTTTTATTGCCTTAATTCACTTTTCTCTTTAATTGCTTTACTCCCAGTCTCGTGGCTTTACTTCTTCAGGAATTTACACCAACCTTATTTGGATCAAGTACGCTTAGTGGTTTAGATTTGATCAAATTTGTATGATATGAGTTTATAACATTTTTAGTAATCAAATAACAGTTATGTTTTGTAATGTGTTTATTGTGAAGTGATGTAAATATGTATGCAATACTCAGGTACATGAATTCTCCAATTGAACTTATTAATATCATCGGAGCATTCATTAATATCTATCTACAATCACAAATTGAAGCTTCTTGCTACCCCTCTTTCACTGTTAATTTCCACGTCAGCCTTCCTACCCCATGCCCATAGCATTTAATTCGTTTTGTTGGATGCCTCATGCCTTGCCAAAGCCTGCTCTGCATTCCTGCTCCTGCTCTGCTCTGCGTTCCCTGCTCCTCACATGTGAATTTTTGGCTGAGTGTGGCTTCTCTCTCCTAATCTATTTATTCAAATTTTTGCCTCATATTTGGTTAAAGCGTCCCCCCGTTGAAGAATAAGCCATGGCCTCCAATCTCTTGATATAAACAGGGAACCATGGCCTCATATTTAGTTCAGGTACTGTTTCACCTAGACTAAGAAATAGTTTGTCTGGCTATTCAAATTCATGAATGTTTTTGGTTGTTTGTTGGTTGATTGGAATAATTTGTGGTGCAGGCTGAAGCAGCATTTTTCTCCAAAGATTATTTTAGAGCTGCATCTTTCTATGCCAAAGTAAATTCCCTTCTTAAGTTTACTATTTGAGTTTAGTTTCTTAACGCACGTATTAACTTTTCTTTTGTGACTTCAAAAATTAATATGTTGCCCTTTTGGGTTTTGATTCACTCTATTTAGCTGTGTACTTGCCTCTTATGGAAAACTTTTAAAAATACCAAATCATGGCCCAATTTATACTGAAAATTACCCAAACCATTCCCTTAAGATGATCATAACACATCTTTTCCCAATGAATCTTCTTCATACAGGCAGAAATTCTTACGTGGATGTTAAAAATTTCATGCTTTCTTCAATTATGTAATAACGCATCCTTGTGATGATGTCATATACAATTTTGTTCATAAATCTGAACTTAGTTTGGCATAGAATTTTTTTTTTTATTTGTTTAGCATCATCTTTAGGTCTTTGCACACACTGTACAATTCTAATAACTTGGTGATAATTTCAATCTTCTGTGCTTAAGCATGTGTGTGTTATTCTCTCAATTAGTAATACTTAGGAATTTATTTTGATTATCGAAAAGAAAACAAAATCTGATTGGAATAATGATTTGCAGATCAACTATATTTTATCGTTTGAGGAAGTTACTCTGAAGTTCATTAGTGCTGGTGAACAGGTACTTTTCATATTGCCGGTCTTTTCAGTTTTGTGAAATTTTATACATAGCCCTTTTTTCTTCCTTAGATAAGGATTATATGGTGGCTCTATTTGTCAGTTTGTGTATTTGCGGAAGAGTTTCATGTTGTAATTTGGATTTTCTTCTTGAAAAATAAAAGTTTTAAAAGTCCTGCTTTGTTTATTTTTACTCTCCGGTCTTCATTTCAGATGTGCAACTCAATCTACCCATATTCAGAGTGAGCTGGTGAACTTGAGGGATATTTATATTTGAGGATTAGAATGCATTCTTTTGTTTCCTTCTCATTTATATTTTTCTGTATTTGAGTATTTAAATATATTTTCAAACAGCTCTTTAGCTTCATGATATGAAACTAAATTGTTGTTTCTCACTTATTGATATATTAGACATATCAAATTATCAATTGTTTTGCTGGGCTTGACCAAAATGTTTAGTTTTTATTTTGGTTATGATTTGTTCCATTAAATATTCATTCTTTAGTTTTTATTTTGGTTATGATTTGTTCACTAAATATTCATTCTTTAGTTTTTATTTTGGTTTTGAATTTGTTCCATTTTGGTTTATCATTTTCCCATGAGTGTTGTTTTGCAGATGTTATAATTGCTCAGTTTGCAAGATCAATAAATCTTTTCTCAAATCTACAAAATATCCAAAGGATATTATGAAGTCAATATTTTATTTTATTGATTTGTTCTTCTTTGATACCCTTTTACAGATGAAATATAGGGAGCGTGTTGTTGGTTTAATACTCGTATCTCCTTTATGCAAAGCACCTTCTTGGACTGAATGGTTTTATAACAAGGTTCCTTTCAAATGCCAGCAGATTGTTCATTTTTGATCTTCTCTGCTTTCATACGATTACGAAACGCCACATGAAATTTTCAGGTGATGTCAAATTTGTTATATTTTTATGGCATGTGTGGCTTGCTGAAGGAGTGTTTGCTCCAGCGATACTTCAGCAAGGTATTGTATAGCGAGGATCTTAGCCATGTCGCATTCTTCTTTTATTTGATACGTGACGAGTTTTCTTGGTCTACTTTAACAGGAAGTTCGTGGTAATGTTGAAGTTCCAGAATCAGAGATAGTTCTAGCATGCAGAAAAGTCAGTGCTAATCATATTTAGTTTATTTTTTGGCCATGTATTGTTCTGTATCTGGAATGCGATTCTTATTCTTTTCCTCACTATTTCTTTGTTCTCTGTATTCACCATGCTTTGCACTGTTTTTTTTTGTCATGTTTCTTTCCCAGTTGCTGGATGAGAGAAAGAAGACAAATGTCTTGAGATTTCTTGAGGCAATTAATGAGTAAAAACTGCTACACATATCCTTCATCATATTTAATTTTCTGTTTGTGAGTGTGGATGTATCATCTTCCATCAGTATGAGAATCAGGCAAACTGATGCTTTAGAACTTTTGTTTTGCCAACTTACAGGAGACCTGATATCACAGAAGGGTTAAAACGACTAAAATGCCGCACTCTCATTTTTGTTGGTGACAGTTCTCCTTTCCACTCCGAGGCTCTCCACATGACTTCAAAACTTGATAGGAGATTCAGTGCTTTTGTTGAGGTATGATCCACAGCAAAAAATAACACAAAAGCTTTAGAGAATAGAAAAACAATATGCTAAATGTGTCTCTAAATCATATCATTCGAGGGAAGCTTTGACAAATATGCTTAAAAACTCATGCCAGAAGCTTTGGTGTCTCTTGTTTGCTGTCTTATTTAAGTCCATTTTGTTTTGGGGACATATTGAGGATATGAGTCCTTCACGTGCCTTATTTTTTAATTTTATTTGTTTCATTTCTGTATTTTTGAGAGGCACTTTTGCTCTTTAAAATGTATCTCATTTTTGAATTGGGTGACCATCTCATTCTCATTATGGCCCTGCCATTTAGACAGATTTGAAGCACATGTTCTATAGCGTGTAATATGTAGTTTTACTATTTAAATATTTATTGCTTTACTTTCGTGGTGCCTGTCTACAAGTGATGCCTTCAATTTGTTGTAAACATCAACTAAACATGTTGTAGTTTTTGAATTTTTTGTCAGCAAGTTTGGCAGCAATTTTATGTTTCTCAAATGCAGGATGCCTACTTTGATGATGATTCTGCTGAAGTAGTCATATCGTCCCTAAGACTCACTGATGATCAAAGGAGGTGAGTATTTTACCCTATAGCTGGGAACTATGGTAGGAGGAACTTGTGCCCCTATAGCTGTGAACTTGTAACAATCTACACTCTACAGCAGTAATTGATTACAAATATTTGCATCCCATGACAGATCAATGTGGTTTTTCATTTTCTTGACCCCTGACGATATTTCTCATTTTTTATTTTGTTTTTTCCATGGTGCGACTTGCCTATTTGACTCCCTTTGCTATTTTCCTAGATCATATACAAAAATTAGGCAAACTCATAAAAGTGGACAGGATAAAGAAGCTAAGTAACATTAGGAGTTTGGACCACTTTTAGGAAAATATTGTTGCATAATTAATTTGAATTTTATGCTTGATTATAATTTTTGGATTTGGGTGATGCACACTTCTAAATTATCTGTTTATAGTTTTAATCTTGATATACTATCTCTGGAAAACAGTCATTGGAATAAATAGCCATCTATTTTGCAATAGTTGTTCTTCCTCTGCTCTTTTCTTTATTTTCTCTCTTTTTAATTAATATTTATTCTTATATGTTTGGAGTTCAGTTGCAGAGTATTATTGTTGTTTAGCTTATTATTACTTTGTGTTTGCAGAAGAAGACTAGAAGAGGAAGGAGAAAAAATATTCTCAACAAGATCTATAATAATCACATGTGTAAGGTAGAAAGACAGATTTGGAGTAATGTAATGGTTGATCTGATTTTTTTTCTCTATTATAGCTTTTCTCTGCATACCATTTCAGTACTATTTTGCATCATACTATGTCTTTCATTTCTTTATTCCATAATCATTTATCCTTATATAATTGATCAAATGTTACTTGAACATTAAATTTTGATATCAAGATTGAACATCTACTACTTTAGGATAAGAATGGTAATAAAACCAAAGTAGTAGATGTCCAATAAAACTGTGATACTTTTTTTTCATTATATTGACCAGTGAAACAAGACTCCACGCAATACTTTTTTTCATTATAGTTAGATCTCTTTGAATAGAAGATTTACTCATAAATCAATTACGAAAATTCTTAAATTTTTAATTTTCATATTTCAAATTCATGCATTGTAAAATCTATATAATATTTGCATATTGTGTGGTGTAATGATATTAATATTTGTTGTTTTTGACAAAGATATTGATTTCTATATAATATTTGCATTCTGCTTCATTGTAACTGTTGCGGCACTTATTGGCTCAGTGGCTGGTATCTTAATCAACCTTAAGCAGTACAAACCATTCGGTTTAAGTTATTAAAAGTCTTCTTTGCAAATGTCCAAACCATTCAGGGTTGTGAGGTTAATCGTTTGTATATCATTATCTTCTTAGTGATCCTTTTTTAATTTTATCCTTAAGACTCTTCGATAATGATGTAGGATACTTTTTTTTTTAAAAAAAAAAAAGATGAAGTAAGACAAATGTTTGTTGCGAAGTAATAAATAATTTATGTGATTATGGTTTTAAAAATGAGATTAAGTGTATGTAATTGTGAGGAAAAAGAAAGATGAACAAATTGAAAAGAAATTTAGGAGAGAAAAGGAAGAAGAAAAAATGATTTTTGTTTTTAAATGAAGATATTTTTGGTATAACTGAAAAAATTAAAATTCAAAATGGGGTTAGAAAATTAAATCCCATCCAAAATTCAATTTATTTTACAAAGGTTATTTCATGTATAAAAGAATTTCGGGGACGGGGTTTTGTAATGACATGTGATCAATTTTAGGATTCAATTTGCAAGTCTTTCTAGATTAATTGTATATGTTCCTTAGGAAATATGGCTTATGCTTATTTACTTTTCCGATGTTTGGTTCATAAAAAAAAAATATTATTTTTTATGTCGCTCTATTAAGATATTGACTCATATTTTCATGAAAGGTTACTCCATATGCTTTTATTTAAGGATGGTGTATTGAGTATGAATTAATTGGTAGTGGAAATTGTCCAAAAAAATAGTGTACATGTTTATTTATTTTAAACATAAAATTCAACATATTTTCATATCCTTATCACAATTAAATATTTCTTTTATTTTAAAAAAAATGAATTTTGTTGTAGTTAATATTGATGTCTTTATTTTAATTATTTATGTGGTGTGTATTATCAATTTATTAACAACTAATTTATTAAACAAACAAATTCGATTTTCTTCCTGCGCATTGTGCTGGTGCTATACTAGTACTCTACATTTTGAAATTATGATTGGTGTTGCTTATATAAATACATATCTATCTAAACTCTATTGAGAAAGATACAGTTGATATTACAAAAAATAATATTATTTGAACATCTACATTTAATATATGGGATATGGAACAACCATTACTCTTGATAAGAAACCAATTAAAAATGAGAAAATAGATGGTGCACCGATAGTGTAAAGGTTTTTAACATCGTCAGTGCATCATCCATCATTCATGTGTTTATGGTCATTGATTTTCTTATAAAAGTAATATAAATGAATGGTGGATGATGGACTGATGGTGTAAAAAATGTTACCGTCAGTACACACCCATTAATCTCAATAGAAATAGACATTGACGACAACCTCTCCAAGGAAAAAATTTAAAAAATTGAATGAATGACGGTAAGAAACATTGGTATTTGATGACAAATGAACGATATGATTCCTATGCCAGTATTTTCTCCATTAACCTTTGTTTCTTTTCACAATGATTAAACGAATCTAAGACAGCCTAATAATGATTGGAAGAGCAATCAACTCAATTTGGACTTTGAGGCACCCAATACCTAACGTTGCTTGCAAGTAGTTGGTGTTAGAGGGCCACCCATTTGGCACAATTGGCTCCTCGACACATATCCCTTCCTCAAAAGCACTAGGACCCCCCATCCCAGCCAAGGGCCGTAAAGATTTCAATAGCTTGACGTTTACATGGTGATCAACTTGTGGGATAGTAATTCATACTTACCCTAACGGAAAGCAAGGCTAATCATGGCCGTTTCAAGACAAAATATTGTGTCATTTTCATTAGGAATAATTAAAGTTGGCAATTGGCATGAGCGGAGGGGTATGCTTCTCTCCCCACGCTGTTTCTAGCACAAAAAGGTGCAAAAGAAAAAATTACGGCTGCTCAGTTTCTTGTAGTTTGACAAGATTCGTGACCAAATGCCTTATAGACCATGACCCACTACCTTAGTCCTTAGCCATTTGGTGGTGGTGATATTGGACTTTCATTGCATTACATAGTTTGTATTGGGATTTAAAAGAAAAATATGATCATATAACTTATTATGCGAGGAGGAGGGATCTCGAAGTATGTGATTTTGACTAATAATAATATGATAAATATGTATTATTTTTTGGTATGTTATGATGAGGGTTTCTTCTGTATCGTCATACAAATATGGGTTCCAATATCGAAGAATGATTATTCAATAAAAATGTGACATCTCATATTAGTAACTATGTTATCATCTTTTTTTTCTCTAGTTGCCCACCCGATTCCCAGGTACTACCTAGGTACATCCGGATCTGACCCTGGTTGCATGTCTATCTATGGCAGATCCACAAGGAATCGAACTCGAGACCTTGTTTAAGCAAGATCGAGCCGCTTACAACTCGTCCCTACCCATGTTAGTCCATGTTATCATCTTTATTATTAAGGAATCCTATTTTAACTTATTACACTTTAGTCCTCCATATTTTAGGTAACTTTTAATTATTTTAATCAATTTAAATCAAATAAAAAAATAAGATTTCTTTCTTTGGCTCTGTTCGACAACACGAGCTAGGAGCTTTTTAACTAGCTAGGAGCTTTTAGATTCAGTCAATAAGCTATTAGCCACGTTCGGTGAACACAAATTAGAAGGAGCTTATAGCTTTTAAAAAAGGAGCTTGTAGCTTTTGAAAGCTAGCTTTTACAAAGCTACTTACTTCAAATAGCTTTCTAAAAACTAAACTAGCTTTCAATAATTCATATACCAATTATATCCTCAAACAAAATTTAAAATTATTTTACTACCCTTTAATTAATTATTAATTATAATTTAATGATTTTGTTATAATTAATTAATTAACTACATAATTAATAAATTAAGAAAAAATGAATTTAATTAATTATAATTTAATAATTTTTATATTTTATTAATTAATTAATTAATTAACTATCTATTTAATAAATAAAGAAAAAAATTTGAAAAATTTAAAATAATAAAATGTTGCATATCCTTTTTGATCATTTAATAACTTTTAGCTACTTCAAAAGCTAGTTTTGCCGAACAACACTATTTTAAATAGTCAGCTAAACAGCTATAAGCTCCCAGCTATAAGCTCCCACCAGCTCCTAGTTAGCTTAACAGCTACAAGCTAGAAGCTCATAACTACAAGTTACAAGCTCACAACTACAAGCTAGTTTTTTCGAACAGACCCTTTATTCCATTTTATCATCATCGTTCGAGCATCACCATCAAATAGGATTTAGTGTGTAGAAGTAAGGAGGAAGGGGTTTGGGCATTAAGAACTTGGCAGATGCTAATTTGCTCCCCCTTGAGTTTTTGTTAAAATGCTCCCTCTATATTAAAATCGGTAATCGGTGATTTTCCACTGGTAAATAAAACTATTATACGTCTTAGCTGAGACGTATGTATTATTTTTTTTTTTAGATCCTTACGTCTCAACCATGAACGTAAGTATTAATTTTTAGCTCTTACGTCTCAAACAAGACGTAGCTTTTGTATATAACACCTACGTCTAATCTTTGACGTATGTATTAATTTTTTTAACCCCTACGTCTCAACCAATATGTGGGTGTTAAAAGTATATACAAAAGCTACGTCTTGATTGAGACGTAGTGGTTAAAAATTAATACTTACTCCCTCCGTTTCATATTATAAGCAAAATTAACCATATTTGCACTTATTAAGGAGGTTAGTTGATTGTATTTAATTTTCAAAAATTTATAAAAGAATAGAGGTATTTTAGGAAAGTTGCATTGGGAATGAAATAAAAATTGAATAAGATAACAATTTTCTAGAAATGTTTTAGGAAAGTGGCATTGAGAATGAAATAAAATTTAAAAAAAGTTAGTTAGTTTTGCTTATATTTTAAAACAAGAGAATGATGTTTTTTTCTTATATTTCAAAACGGAGGGAGTACGTCTTAGTTGAGACGTAGGAGTTTAAAAAAATTTAATACATACGTTTTATCCAAGACGTAAGTGTTAAAATTATATACAAAAGCTACGTCTTGATTGAGACGTATGTATTAATTTTTCCGATGCCATATGCTCTCCAGACCCCAAGTCTATATATATGTCCCTACGGAGACGTAAATTATATAAGTCTTGGTTGAGACGTATGCTCACAAGTTTATATTTGTCCCTACTATTATTTATATATATATATATATATATTTATTATCTACGCTTTTGTTTGGGCGTAAAAATGTTAAAAATTTTCATCCTATGTCTGAGATGAGACGTAGGGTGTTTTTAAAACATTTTACCCCTACGTCTTAGCTAAGACGTAGGATTAAATTTAAATTTAATCCATTCTTTTAAAAAAATCTTACGTCTCAACTAAGACGTAGTAGGTATTAACTTAGTTTTTTTTTTTTTAATAATAAAACCTACGTCCAAAGTAGGACGTATGTATTAGGTTTAGTTTTTTTTTTTTAAATAATAAAACCTACGTCCAAAGTAGGACATAGGTATTAGCTTAGTTTTTTTTTTTTTAAATAATAAAACCTACGTCCAAAGTGAGACGTAGGTATTAGCTTAGTTACCTATTCTTCAGTTACCCTGAATTAATTTGGTCCGTTGATGATTTTTAAACATCATCCAACGATTATAACAGGAAAGAGCATTTTAACAAAACATGTTTTTCAGGGGAGCATCGTATGCTCTACTTGAAGAGGGAACAAATTAGACGAGTTTAAGAACTTAAATAAGTTCAACTTAGCGGTGGAATATGTTAGAAGGGGAGGGTAGCTTATGCCTGAGGATATTGAGGGTGAGGTATGGGTCTTTTGATGACAGACGGTTATTTTTGCTAGCGAATGATGGTATTCGAGGTAGGTCAATTTGGTGGCGGGACCTCTGCTTATGTGGAGGGGTTTTAGGGGAGAAAGATTGGTTTGAGAAGTGTACGTGTTTCAAAACATGGCAAGAGGGGTAATAGTACGTGTTTGTTTCTGGAAGGCTCCAATATGGCTGAGACCAACTCCTTTGAATGATATTTTTTCTCAAATTGTTCTTGTGTCAAATGAGAAATCTTGTATTATTAAGGAGGTTTCTATTATGCGCGATAACACTTACTTCCTTCGGCTTAAATCATAAACAAAATTAATTAATTTTACGCTTATTAAAGAGATTAGTTGATTGTATTTAATATACTCAAATTTATAAAAGAATATAGATATTTTAGGAAAGTTGCATTGAGAATGAAATAAAAATTAAATAAGATAACAATTTTTTAGGAATGTTTTTGGAAAGTGGCATTGAGAATGAAATAAAATTTAAGAAAGTTGATTAGTTTTGCTTATATTTTAAATCAAGAGAGGTATATTTTTTGTTTCAAGCAGGAAGGAGTAGAGTTTTGTATTGTCTCGGAAAGTTCCGAGGAAAGTAAAAGCTAAGTTCCCAGGAAAGTTCAAGCGTTTGTATGGCAACTAACGTAAGTTGTCTCCCAACTAGAGGTAACCTTCCTCGGCGTGGTGTTCAAGTGGTTGATATCTGTCCTTTTTGCGCTAAAGCTGGTGAAATTGAATCCCATTTATTTCTGCACAGCTTTGTGACTAAATTGATATGGGGTTGGTTTTATAATTGGTTGGAGATTAATGCTGCAAATGGTGCTTCATTCGTTGGAGGATCCTTTTATGCTGCTACGGAGGAAAGGCGAAAGAACTTTGGAAACATACAATGGTGCACTTTGATTTGGCTCTTGTGGAAAGAAAGAAATAGAATTATCTTTTAGGATTCTCAGTTGCAGGTCTCGGGGATGGAGGAGGCTATTAAGTGTGTGTTTGGATTGGGGTTTGTAAATTTGATTTTGGAAAATTTGATTTTGTAAAATTGATTTGGGTATAAGTGTGTTTGAAGTGAATTGATTTTGGAAAAAGAATATTGTTTGGTTAATTTTAAGTAGAATCACTTTCACATAAAAAAATACATAAAGGCTATATATTATATATTATTTTATTTAAAAACTATAAGAAAGTAAGAGATTAAGAATAAAAAAAATTATTTTTTTAATGTAAACGTGAAATCGAAACGTATAAGCTGCAAAATGTTGCTTCCGGCCATACTCACGTTTAGACCAAAAATTACGTTTTGATAAAAAGAACCAAACATAATAGAAAATGTCAAAATCGTGTTTTGTCTAGGACTTGAACTCGATTCAATGGGTTAAGCGATAATAATATTACATATAATGACTCATTTATGAGTCCTAGACCGTGCATTTTAAAATGTGTATAACCTAACTTTTCCATTGCATATGATTTTGAGTACATCCAGTACTTGTTAATATTAAGTTTGCTTAAAAAAAAAAAACTGGTATAAAAACTACTTCCTCCGATCCATATTATAAGCATCCTTTTTGTGAGAGAGAAAAAATGCTTATAATATGGACGGGAGGGAGTAATATAAAATGTGAAGTTTTTTTCTCCCTATAATTGAACCCGAAGTAGTATCATAAATTGATATAAGTTAAATGAGAATTGTTACGTGGTTCTCATGATTACTAAGAAAGTTAGGAAAGTCAGTATGATTTTTTTTTTCCATGAACGGAATTATGATGTAGATCTTCGTTTAAAATTGTTGTTATTTTGTTATTCAATACTAAAATCTATGAGCTTTCCTGATCAAGAGGTGCTAGCTTCTCAAAATGTTCCAAAAAGTAACAAATTAAAGTCTCTCACTTAGCTTGGCGTGCAATTATGAGATATGACTTCTAGTGTATAGGGGCATCTTAACTTTCTTAGCCAAAGACTTGCTTTGCTTGTATACACGAGACACTTCACCTAACACCAACAAGCAATCTGCAAAATATGGCATTAACCATGGACGGACCAAGCTTCATATGTAATGATCATACCATAGTTTTGCTATAAAACAAAAACCGGGGACTAGGGTTTGTTTGTTTTTATTAAGATTACGTTTTTTGTTTTTTTTAAATAGTCCTAATTTATTGTGTTCGGTTGTTAATGCATATTATAATTTTATATTATATTCTTGAAAGTATATATAATCAAATTTTAACATCTTCCTCATAAATGATGTAGATTATTTTTGATCTCCCTCATAGGTGTTGTAGATTATTTTTTATAAAATTATTTTTTTTAGACTCATGTAATTTTTTTTATTTTATCCTTATCACTATAACAACATTAACTATTCCTTATTATTTTACACCTTTTTTTTTTTTAATTTACTCGATAAAAATAATTTTTTTTACATTATTCAACTTGTTTAGCTAAAAGATCTAAATATAAACAAATTATAATCACAGATAAAAATAATCATAACATTAATATTAAATATGCACTAAGTATTATGATGTTTGTTAAGGAAAAAAAATGTAAAAGATCGCTTTCTGTGATTTAACTCCACAACCAGACAATGTTTTTGTCTGCATTAGGCGACATCTATTGACCCTTATCTCTGGGTGTGATGGAAGCTCTACATACATTATTAAATGATTCCCCATCATACCTTATCTTCTTATCCAACTGACAAAAACAAAATGTGAAAATTGACAACAGTATTGCCCATTCACTACTGCTTAATTGTTTACAGCAGCAATGCAGTGTAGCTAACTGCCTCCATTTTCCTATATATATATTAAAAGAATTGCCTGAACCGAATCATTTAAAACCATAGATTAGCGCATCTTTGGTTTCAATTTACGGAATCAATTTTAGCTTCAAAATCATGTTGAAGCAGAAATAATTGTCAGTAGCAATGGTATTCCAAAATTGATTCGGGGCTAACTCACCGCAAAACCAAACATGCACTTAAACTCAAGTTGTGCGACCCTGCCAACTACTTGAGAACTTGATAATAGGGTTTGAGATTAAGAAGTTTCAGGTTCGATTCCCGATTAACATATCTTGCTGGGAGAGGCATAGGAATGTGATCTCGTGCAAGATTAGTTTCAAGGATTCCTTGATATTAAAAATACTCTCGAAGACACCTGTAGTACTCGTCAAAGAGTAAAAAAAAAAAAAAAAAACTCACATATAATGGTTCAAGTGAAACAAGATTAGGTTGCATTTAAGTATGAAGTGTCGGATTTAATTTTTGATCTATGCGTAGAAAAAAAATTACTCATTCCATTCTTATTTATCTGTCATATTTCAAACAAAACACATCCTTTAAGAAATCTAATCATTACTCACATTTCCAATACATTAATTATGTTTTTTCTCACTATACCCTTTCTCTCTCTATAATCATTAATTTTTCTCCACTACTTACATAAACTAAGACATATTAAATAGGGGCAAACATGGAAAATAACATTTATTACACTCTTGAAATCCTCTCCAAACGACAGATAAAAAGAAACAAAAAATCTCTCCAAAAAACGACAGATAATAAGGAACGGAGGGAGTATAGGTAAGAATCTCTACTTAGGTAGCATGGTTCGGTCATTTAACCTATGTATATGGGTAAAAGACTTTATTTTAGTTTCCCAAGGTATTCACCTGTGCAATTGAGTGACTAATTCTTTAGACATTGTCAGACCCTTTCGAGGGCTAGTCTCCCAGCAAGACCTCTTACATTCACAAAAATCGGGGATCGAACCCTCAACCACTTGCTTAAATAGCAACAAATCCCTTACCATTTGTATTAGCCTTCATCGATTGGACAAAAAACTTATTGCAAGATGCTCTAATCCCACAATTTTTACAAATCACATTCCCACGCACCAAAATCTGATCATTTTCACATGCCCTCTCATTTTTTCTCCACAAAATTTGGAGCTCAAAATTTTCAGATTAGGTTATAATTAGGATCGGTCTATTAGGAAATTTTTGACATATGAAGAAATAACATTTTGAAGGAAAATAAGTACAAAAGAAACATTAAATGTTTCACCATTTGTGTTATTCTATGTCCAACTATGAAATTTGGCCAAAAAATTAATATTACATTTTTTTTATGTATATTTAGTTATTTTACTTTATCTCATATATTATGTACTTTTAAAAACTCAATATTTATTTATACTCTTTTTTTAAGTATACTCTTATTTATCACGTTCTCTTTTTCATCGTTCGATCATTTCTCAATCTCTCTAGTATAATCTTCATACATTTATTATTATTCTCTCTCCAATTATTTAATGGAATAATTTAGTCAAAATATATCAAATTCTTAGATCATTTACTTATTTCTTAATCTATGTGCAACGATTAAAAATACATAACTTATAAAATAAAAAGGTTTCAATTAAATTTATTTATTTTTAGTGATCCTTACACTTTAACACATAGAGTAAATGAGTAATACAAAGTGTAAAAACAAATGCAGTATATATTTCTTTTCTCTAATTAAAGCTCTTACACTTACAGTATTACTTATTATCACCAAAAAAAAAAAAAAAAAAGCTCTTATTATTTCGTTGACATTGAGCATATGTGTACACAAGCTAGAAAACTTGTAGTATGAACTTATTATTATAAATGCGTCAATGATAAGGAATTGAAGGCATTTTTCTTATCTGTCTATTAAAGCTCTTATTACTTTGTTGACAATGAACACATGTACACACGAATTAGCAAACTTGTATGTACTTATCATCAGACACGTTAATGATAAGGAATTCAACGCAACTTTTTTTTCTACATACATTTTCATTATCTACTTTATAGCTTAGGAACTACTAAAACTTTTGCTTAATTGGCCTTTTAGCTTTTGTACACATTAACATTTGACTTAGCCTTCCACTGTGTTTTGAAATTGCCCTTTTTTCCTAAAATGATTAACTTTGCCATTAACCATTTTTTTTTCCATCCGGTTTCTCAAGTACGACCTAGGTACATCCGGATCCGACCTGGGTCGCGTGCGTGCCTGACTACGACATGTGAGTTTCCTGACATGAATTTTCTACATCTACGAGGAATCGAACCCGAGACCTTGCTTAAGCGAGACCGAGCCGCTTATCACTCGTCTCAACCCATGTTGGTTTTGCCATTAACCATTTCAATCAAACAAAAACTTTTTTTTTCTGATCCTAGTGTGTAAAATTCTGTGATCTTCAATTAACTTGCTCTCCTTTAGAAAGCAACCTAAGAATAATGACAAAAGATAAGAACTTCTCATTAACAGATACAAACAACAAAAGAGAAATAGTCCAATTATTGATAAAATCATCAGTCTTCCACAACAAAGAAACCTCCAATTTGGTTGGAACTTACAATCACACAATGGCAACAATTAACATCTTATGATCTGGCCACATTCAGTTTTTGGCATCCACTGAGTGAGAGTAATTGAGCTGAATCACTAAATATTAATGTTCCTTCCAAGTTGTTTTTCTCTCCTTTTTTCTTCAATTAACTTCTAAGGAAAATTATTAACTTTGAGATATTGCACACCCCCTTTTGGTAAAAAAAAAATACAAAAGAATTAATTCAAAAAAATACATATGGATCTTGTTTGCATCTGTTTCTAACTTGTTGTCAACCCTTCTTTCTATTCTTGTCATTTTAATTTCTTAAGGTCTACAACTTTATAACCAAATATGATTGTTTATAGTTTTTTTTTTTTTTCACCCTGGTATCCGGCCCACTGGGTCGACTAATCCAGTTCGAGGGGGGTCCCGGGGTTAAGGTTTTATTCCTCTCCCAACGTTGTTGCGGGGGATCGAACCGTGGTTCGCCCTACCAAGTGCAGCCCCTGGCACCACTGCACCAACAGCTCGTTTATAGTTAATCTAGATGATTCCTTGACAAAATTAATTATATATATAAAGCAAGTTAACCTGATTTTTCAAGCAAAAGACGTCACAAGTGTTAATAGGAAGCTCCAACGAGTTGGGTTCAAAACATATATATACTAATTTTTCTATATTCTATAATAGGTATTGCTAACAATTAATCAAAGTCTTTATTGCAAAACTAAAAACCCAACATTTCGATCTATTAGGTAGTAGCAAGATTTTTGCAAGAGCCGGGAATAAAGACTTAAAAACGGTAAAAAAAGTAGAAGGAGTCTTGATACATTAATTGTTAATGTATTAAATACATAATTTTTCAATATACTCCACCATCCGGTCTTTATTATAGGGAATACTTAACCGAATTACACATACCAAGGAAAGTAGTTAACTTTATGAATTTTATGATAATATATTGTAACATTACAATTTTACCCTCTTGACTTTTCTTAAAAATTCACACATGAACAACAAAAAATACATAGATAGTCAAAGCAATTAATAAGGGCAAAAAAAAAATAATAAATGATGCATAGGAAATATAAAGTGACCTATACTTAGGATCATAAAAATTTTCTAAAATGTGACCTATAATAAAGACGGGAGTTTTAGCTCCTTTATTTACACTCAAAACCAAATCCTAATAACAATGCATTTGTTAAGTTTATTTAAGTTTTTAGTCCCTGAACTTAGGTGTTCTTTTGAAATTGGTCCTTAAACTTTTCTTTCGATGCTTTGAGTCCCTAAACTTTGCTCAAATTTTGAAAATGGTCATTTCATCATTTAAGTGGTGATATGACCGAGGATTTGCCATGTCACTTTCGTCACATCGATAGGTAATGTGTCAGATGATGCCATGTGATTTTTTTTTAAATTTAAAAAACATTCAAATTTATTAAAAATAATTAAAAATTGTATGTTTTTTTTAAAAGAAAATCGAATCTTTTGATAAATTTTAAAAGAAATTATTTTTTAATAAAAAAAACTCATGTAGTGTCCTGTGACTCTACATAACACGTCACTCGTGGATATTATGAAAGTGACGTGATATGTTGTGGGTTATATCATCACTTAAGCGACGAAATGACTATTTCCAAAAATTAAACAAAGTTCAGGAACCTAAAGCATCAGAAAAAAAAGTTTAAGGACTAATTAAAAAAAAACACCTAAGTTCATGAACTAAAATGTTAATTAAGCACATTTGTTATTACTTGACTGTGTATTAACATGTTCTTAATGCTCTGTGCTAAGTTGAAGACCGAAGGAATTTGAAGAATAGTGATTACAAAACATTTTTAAGCAAGTTCAGTATTTCCTCCATTTCAAAACATTAGTAAATTTTTAAAAATTTAACAAAAATAATGAAACATGTTTTTAATGAATTGCTCCCCTAAATCAATGAATAATTAAAACAAGTATTTAATGCATATTTTTTAATTAACCAATTATAAAATATACAATGCAATTTTAATTTTTTTTATTCGCTATATTTTAACTTTAATTTGGGACAGTAAATTTTATTCTTTTTTATTAACTTTCTAATTAATTATGAACAAAAATCTTTATACTAAATGTTTAATAAAGAGACTTATGACACTTCTAATCAATATTCAATGTATTCAAGACCATAGAACTGAAAGATTTTTTCTCCTCCTCCCTTATAAGAAAAGGAACAGAGACGTATGCTTATGTGTATTGACAATTGACAAGTAGACAGTTCCTTCTACAAACAAAATATCCTAAGGGGGGCCTATAGATATCCAACACAAGTTAACAATCAAAAATAATTGAGCAGTGTCATATTCTTCTAACAAATATGCATTTTTTTTTTAATATACACATAAATGGCACGTGTCACTGGATTATTCTTACCTCATCAATAATTGATTCACAAATAACATATGTCACATTTATATTCAGAAAAATATATTATTTTTCAAGATAATTTCTTCCTACATGCTTTCAAAAGGATAGTATGCTCCACACGGTACCTAATATCATAGGTCATTATGATCCTTCAATTACAAGTCCTGATAACGTGACATAAATGTCTTTATTATACTTTATGCTAGCTATATATTCTGCAACCAATTGCCCTCAGCAAACTTTTAAACCATGATTTTATTTTCAATTTCTTGGTGGCAAAAGTAATAAAATTTGTGTATCCAATTCCAAATTCACATTCAAGACTTTCAATCTTACTACCCATATATGATGGAGGGAAATGATGAGTATATTCAACAAGCATCATCATCAACATCAAAAGGAAAAAATGTTGAAATCTTCTCTTGCAGCTCAGAGCCACAACAGCAACATCAGCATAATCCAAGGAAGAAAAAGAACAAGATGGAGAACAACAAGAGGAGGTTCAGTGATGAACAAATAAGATCACTAGAATGCATATTCGAGTCAGAGTCGAAGCTCGAGCCGAGGAAGAAGCTGCAACTAGCAAGAGAACTTGGTTTGCAGCCTCGCCAAGTTGCTATATGGTTTCAAAACAGAAGGGCAAGGTGGAAATCAAAAAGGGTTGAGCAAGAGTTCAGAAAACTCAGAGATGAATATGATAACTTAGCATCTCGGTTCGAGTCTCTAAAGAAAGAGAAAGAATCTTTACAATTAGAGGTAAAAAAATTTATGTTTCGTCTAGCAGGCCAGGGTTACATATATGGTTTTAAATTGCAGTCTGCAACCATAATCGCGAATGCATCAGTCATATTTTCCCATACAACTATAGTAAATGCGATATAAATGAGTTCGCTAACGCGGCTGTAATTTAAATTCATGCACTACATATGCATGAATTTAAATTCAACAAAGTATATGCAGTTTCCTAGGCCTGGCCTTGATAAGGTGTTTACAAGCAAAAAAAATAATAAATTGTGAATCAAATTTTATAGACTACTTTTATAGAGTCGATGAACAGCATGTGCAAAAAACTAGTAAAAGAATGTGTAATATTATGAGTTTGAATAGCAAATTACTGACTGTGTTATTTGTTTTTACAAAACAGTTGAAGAAGCTAAGTGATTTGATGGGGACATCATCTCATGAAGTGAAGGTTGGCAAGGAAAATAGCACAGAAGATGGTGGTTCTGGCAGTGGATACAATAACAATTGGAGGGTTGAAGTAAAGCCAAGTTTTTCAAATGAGGGTTTGGAAGACAGAGAAGCCATGCATTATTCAGATGATCAAGATGAGAAGAGCAGAAGGAGTGAAAAATCTGAGGAAAGAGGGCAACAACAACACCAAGTTGTGAGAATGGATGAGCATGAAGAGATTCCTTTGGCATCACTTGAAAAATGGTACAGTGTGGATCCAAGTGGTATCTTAGACCAATCATGCAACACGTCACATTGGTTAGATTTCTGGACCTGAAAAATGAAACAATATCGCACTCTATGTCGCATGATTGATTTTTCTTGAACATCGGTGTTATTTGTACAACTAGACTAACAAGTTTTTGCTACAACTTTTGGTTTTTGTAAGGTAATTAACTTTATTTTATAAAACCAAAAATTGTCGCGAAAGTTGTCACGTCTCGTTGTACATATAATATTTTGGTTTCTCCAAGAAGGAACACAAACCGATTGGATTTTGTGCACTGAGCAAGTCAAAACATGCCAGCCAAAGCAGGATGTTGGAATTTAATGTCTCAAAGATGCAGTTTTGTAGGGTTGATTTGATGATAGAGAGAGAGAATTATGATAGCCTTACTTAATTCAATTCTTCAGAGATTTGGAACAAGAAAGAATTTGCCAAGTTTGCTTCATGCCTTTCCAATCCATGTGTGCGAGTGTTGTTTTATTTTTTCCTTTTCCATAGTTGGGTTACAATGGATTTATTTAAATTAAATCTAAGACCTCTATCTATTCTTAATTTAGCATCTATTCTTGTATTAACATGTGTGGTCATTAGGAGATGACTAGGTCACATAAGTATATTAGGACTTGACTTAATGAAGCTTTGAGTTTGTCAATTTTATAAATGGTCTTACAGACCCATTTGCATTTGATCAACATTGTTTAATAATCTTTCAGTAAGGGGGGAGTATATTTTTTATTTTATTTCAAATAAGTATCCTTTCATTTAATAATTTTTTTAAAATGAAAAGAATAAAAATGATAGATTATTATGGATCCATCCTATCATTCCTTATTTATTTTTATAAACATTGTATAACTCTTTCAATTAAAAATGGAAATATGCTATGATAAAAAAAAAAATGAAAATATTCCCTCCTTACTCCCCCTCCCTCTGAAATTCTGCTCCCAAACGTACCCTTAAACTTCTTAATCTCCACCCCTTTGGTATGATTTCGTAGTTCAGAACAAGACAAATACACTTCAAAAAAAAAAAAAAGAAAAGGTATAAAGAAAATGTGCTATTGTTACAGTGTTGCAGTGCTAAATCCCGTAGAAGCGGGAATTGATTGGACCAATTTCAGTGCTGATAGGAAGTAGTAACTACCAAGAACCGGGGATTTCATTCATTGATACTAAAGAAGACTAAAATAATTCTGATTTCATTCATTAATTGAACATGCACAATACAAATGCTAAAAGGATGATTAATTACAAAAGTGCTTTAAGAGCACTTTAAAGCACTTTTAAGGAATTATTAAAAGAATGAACCACTCTAGTCCCTTATGTTTTTTAGATGGGACACTTTAGTCCTCAAAATATGAAAATTCACTTTGAGTCCGTGAAGATTTTTTTACGGGACACTTAAGTTCATCAAGGTTTTTGTATGGGACACTTAAATCCGCAGTTGAGGTAGTTAGCGGAGTAGATAGAGGAACTTGAGCGTACCATAAAAAATCTCCAGGGACTAAAAGTGAATTTCCACATTTTGAGGACTAAAGTGTCCCATCTAAAAAAACATGAAGACCAGAGTGGTACTTCACTCTAATTAAAAAGTAAGTTTTCATAGGACGCGTTTGGATTTGCGGTAGAGCACCTCAGGACGCGCGTTTGGGCTACCGCATGTGAGAGGGAGCTTCTGCGTTTTGCCCTCTCAAACGCAAAAACAAACATGTCCATAATCTCAAAGTATCATTAGCAAAATTAACTGTCGCTACTAATTTCCAAATGCCACTTTTTTCATGTGTTTTAAAACTAAATAATGGGTTTATTGGAGTTGAAATTTTAGTAAAATCTAACTATATCGGAAACTGTAACGGGGACCAAGCCATACTCAAGTACTAACAATACCAAATCTTCTCTTAGTAAAAAAAACTAAGCACCAAGGGCCAAAAATACAGAAATACTGGAAAACTTTGAACAGCTTACAGTTTTAACTAGTGGCTATAGAATACAAAATTAATCAAGGGAATAATACAGTACAAGAGGTTCATACAATATAAGCAAGCAACTCCTACTGCAAGAACTCTCTTGGATCAGTAACAAAACCAGTCAATGCAGATGCTGCAGCTGTATATGGAGAAGCCAAGTATATTTGACCTTCCTTGTGCCCCATTCTGCCAGGGAAGTTCCTATTTGTGGTTGAAACACAAACCTGCACATCCATCAAATATTCCATAAGCAATTGAATAACAAATTATTTCCAAGTCTCATCACTCATCATATGGTAGAGAAGCCGTTCATCAGTTATTATTAAATACTAAACCAGCTGCTTGTTACAACATTAAGAAACATACATTTTATCTCTACAAATATATATATATATATATATATATATATATATACAAAGAGGTACATAGACATGCTTTTAAAAAAACTCCTAAAGCTTATTATATAATCATGTGTTACCTTTTTTTTATTTTCATAATACCCTATTTAATTACATAGTATAGAACTGCATAGAAGGTTCACCCCTTCCCATGACCCTGCGTATAGCAGGGGCTTTATGACATCAGGTTGCCCTTTTTACCCTATCTAATTACACCAGTATGATGTTTTCCACTGCCGAAAGGTTCAAATGATTTTTATTTTTCTAAAATATAACCATTTCATTTCATGTCATGCGATCGGGTAGGAATGAACAAGTTATTTCCGTATGCAATCAGACAATCATCTTTAGCCAAAGATAGATCAATGCTGATTATATTACATGATGCTCCAAACATAAGCAAAGGAACTTGCCTGAGGTTCGTTCAAGCGTGCGTAAGTATCTTTTGGGCCACCCAAACAAGCACCACAACTAGGACTAGCCGGTGTGTCGCACCCAGCTTCTTCAAATATCTGTGAGCAAGTCTTTCCACCTGATCCAGGGACTGGGATGCTATATAGGTCCATCCAAACCTAAAAATCCATTGACATAAATATGTCAGAACGATTGCAATCGACACGGAATTTATTAGTAACTGTAAAACTAGTGAGGCAAAGGTATCAATCAAACCTTCTGTGTTGCAGGCACAAGAAATGTGGGAACTTTAACCTTTTTACCCTGCACATACAGATATATCAAGTTCTTTATTAGGGGAAATAGTTTCATATCAAGAAGTAAAAAAACTTTGCGGATGGACTTTAAGATATATAAAAGACCCCAAGATGCACTTCTAAGATTTACAGGAGACACTGACAACAGTGACAAGAAACCAGTCATGAAAAGCAGAACAAATTCTATATAAGACCGAGTAAATGCTTCAATGCAAGATGTAATACCATATAAGAAAACAAGTACACTGCATTTTTAAAGATCCATAGCCCATACAATACTAAACTCAAATGTTGCCTTGTACACTACGTTGCACAGGTACGTGGAAATGGGAGGAGTACCCGTACCGGGTGCGGGTACGCGATAGGTACGCCCGGGTACGTACTCATCGATTAAAAATTAAAAAAAAATAAAAAAATACTGGGTACGCTTGGGGTACGCTTTTGGGCCTTGGGGTACGCTTGGGGTACGACCCAATTAGTTAACCCTAAAAATTTTTCTCCTTCTTCGATCATCAGTTCCCTTTCTTCTTCTTTTCTACTTTTCTTCTTCTCCTCCGTTCTCCTTTCTTCACACACCGACCACCACGCCGACGCCGTCGCCGCCACACCAAGGAGCCACCGCCACACGAAGGCGCCGCCGCCGAAGCTAACGACCCTTCACGCCGAAGCAGCGAGCGATCCACCGCCACACGAAGGCGCCGCCGCCGAAGCTAACGTCCCTGCCGCCAGCCACCAGCCACCTTTAATCACTAGTCCCAGCCACCATCCACCGTTAGCTCTCTTCTCTCCTTGTGTTAATGACTTAATGTGTTTTTTAGGGTTTTTTTGTTATTGCTCTGATTGCTTTGAACACATGCATTTTTTTTTGTTCTTGTTGCTGCTTCTGCTGCTGTTGTTAATTAAATTAAATTGTACTTGTTTTTTGTTCTTGTTGCTGTTCTTTGTTCTTTGTTAAATTAAGTTGGAGGCTTGTTCTTTGTTGCTGTTGTTGACCTCAACTTGCTGCTTTGATGCTGCTTCTATTCGGCTGCTGCTGTTCTGCTTTGAGATTGAAGTAATTGTAATGTTTTATGTTTTATTGACATTCTGGACATGCTAAGTTTTATTTTATCATATGCTATGCATTAATTTTGCTTTAATTTTTGTTCAATTTTACTATATTTTGTCATATGATTTTTTTTATTATTATTATTTTTTTTACGTACCCGTACTCTAGTTTTTTAAAAAATGCCGTACCCCCATACCCAGTACGTACCGCGTACTCGGTACGTACCCGAACCTGTGCAACATAGTTTGTACATAAATAAACTAAGCCTGAAAAGGCCGCATCTTTTATAATTTTGGTATATAAAACCTTTGCTGCACATTAGGAAAATATGATGCTTACTGATGCTAGAAAAACTTTTGCTGCAGCCATGAAATCCTCTGTTTTTCCACCTGTACAAGATCCTATATAGACTCTGTCAATTTTCACATCCTTGCACTCTCTTGCCAAAGCACGATTATCTGGGGAGTGAGGCTGCAACAACCATACACATTGCATTAGCTGCGGAACCTTGCAGCATCGATTAATAAAAAAAAAAAATAGAGAAGTACAGAAAATAAACAAAGAATAAAACCTCGCCAGAAATGCAAAGGACTAACCTTGGCTACCAGTGGCTCCAATTTTGAGACGTCAAATCTATACTCAGAGAGAAAACTAGATACCAACATAAAAAAAAACCAGGTCTGAGTACTATGTAAAACTGATCGTCAATGCATACTAATATTTCAGGTGCTAGTTGCTACATTCAGTTTTTCTTCAGTATAATTTTGAGGACATTAATGGCTAGCGAGTCTAGATTCCTTTTTCTTTTTGTATTCCTTTTTACTGTATGTTTTAATTTCATTAAATGAAGAGAGAACAGCAACTAAAAATATACCCACAAGGACAACTTCGTTAATAATCACCTGCAAGTGACACCACTGGGTCTATCCTACAGTGATAAATATCTACCGTGTTTATTTCTTCAAACATTATTGCATTTATATACAACCACTTGTCCATCAAAGTATATCACACCAATAGATAAAATTCAATTTATTGAACAACATCCCATCCATGGAATTTGACTTTTCCTTATCACTGAATATAAGGGGGTAAAACAATGAATTAGAAAATTATTACTACCTTGCTTGCAGGTCACTGTAAACTGGTTCATATGGCACAGATGTCTTACCCTGCACAAGAAATCAGAACGGTATTAAAGCCAATGCTGGCCGAGACATGGGCACCATATGCAAAGGGATCATTCATGGAGAACATAGACAGACACAATGCCCATCCATCAAAACTTCATGAGATGGCATAATCAGTGCGCAAGATTAGATATTTGAAGCAATAAGATGAAAAAGAAAAATATAATACTGTCATTACTATTCAAGACATGATAGAATCCTACACATTCCTCTGATGAAAACAGAGCCAAACAATTACCAATCTACGTATAGAAAAGTAAATGCAAAATGAAAAAAAAAAATTATTAAAAGAAAAGGCAGTTTGTCGAGAAAGAGAAGAGAAACACATGCAAAATGCAAGCATATACTCCCTCCGGTTTGAAATGTAGGCAAAAAAAAACATACTTCTCTTGGTTTAAAATATAAGCAAAACTAACTAACTTTCTTAAATTTTGTTTCATTCCCAATGCTACTTTCCTAAAACATCCCTAGAAATTTGTTATCATAAAATTTTTGTTTCATTCCAAATGCTACTTTCCTAAAATATCTCTATTTTTTATGACTTTGAAAAAATTAAATACAATCAACTAATTTCCTTAAAAAGCGTGAAATTAGTTTTTTTGCTTATAATTCAAACCGGAGGGAGTACATCTAAATTGAGAGGTAACAAATCAATTTCAGTGCATCAACTCAGTTGCACAAACCTCGAGATATTTATATGTAGTGCTGTCAGCAGGAACAATACCATTCTTTCCTCCAGCTTCAACAACCATGTTGCACAATGTCATCCGTTCTTCCATCTATCCAATGGGAAAATAACAAAAACAATATTTATGATCAAGAGACTTTCAGAGATTGAAGTGAGTTACATCATAGCACAACATCTTGGCATCTTGCTGAACATACTTACATTTAAACTTTCAACAGTTGAGCCAACAAACTCCATAGATTTATATGTTGCACCAGCCACAGTTATTTCACCAATAATCTACAACGTAAATATTCACTCAAGTAAGGATCTGATTCTTATATTTGCTACATGCAAACAAGCTAATTAAAGAACCCAAGGTTACCATATTAATATGATATATTCCGCAGAAACAAAAGTACAAGATGAAGGATACATACTTGCAAAATCAAATCCTTTGCAAGCAAGTAATCGGGCATATCTCCATCCAGCACAAATCTCAAAGTTGGAGGCACCTGCAATTTAACAATTATCTCCTACTATTAATAAACATAACAAAAAAGTAATATTAAAGAAAGAAGATCGAGAGAGAACTATTTACACCACAAAATTCAAAATTAGCTGTCTGCCAAGCCAATAAGAGCAAAATGAAATTAAAACAAAAAATCATACCAACTAAACCTACAAGTACAACCACCAAGCAAAAAAACATAGGCTGTAGCTGATAATACAAGATAAAAAATATAACAAATTCGACAAAGTATCGATTATCAAAAACCATAGGTATTAAGGTATATGAACCTTGTCGCTAGCACAAGAAGATAGATTCAATGAAGGACGAGGAATAGGAACTAAATGTATACTTTAACACAAGTGGAACTATGATCAAGTTCTCGTCATAAAAAGAAACACAATATTGTAACTTGAAACAATAACGACCTTAGTAAAACATAAAATTACCTTGAGCAGAAGCTTCCCTGCTCCCAACACAAAACCTGCATCGGTATTACCAATCCCTGTAGCAAATTGACCAAATGCTCCAGCAGTACAAGTGTGAGAATCAGTACCTAAAAGAACCTGCAGATGGAAAAAAAAAAAAAAAAAAAAAAAGAGATTAACACCACAAGAATCATTTCAAACAATACAATACTTCGCTAGCCTTTCAAATAGTTTGTTAAAATAATCGAACCTCTCCTGGCCTACAATGACCTTCCTGAGCAAGGGCAACATGGCAAACACCTTTGTAGTCTGGATTTGCCTGCACAGAGTTATAATCTCAGTCAACATTCACAGATATCATGCATTACAATGATCTTAAGAATTGAGACTACCAAATTAATACTGAAGAAATCAAAAGAATGCATACCTTAAAATTACTAAGATCCTTAATATCATAAAAGTACTTGATATTCTGCTCGTGGCAAAAATCTCTTAATATGTCTACATTACGATTGGCACGTTCATCACTCGTGAATATATAGTGATCAGGTATTATTACAACCTTTTCACGATCCCAGACCTTCAATTTCAAAGGAATTGTGCAGTCAGGATAACAAAATTACAAAACATTGGTCTTAACATTTAAAAACAAATGTATAAACAGATACTCGAATGAACCCGATCCTATTTTTCTTCAACAACTATCATAATCGAAAAACACAATTCCCCCAAATTACATAAAAGTACCGATCTCAATAATTCAATACAGCCCAAGCTCATATAATGAATGTTCACGTACCGGCGCGGCTAACCCCCGATCAATCCAAAATAAGTTCAAAGCCATGAATTATCAGAATGGCATACAAGACATTACCTTGGCATCCTCACCGAATTCCCTCTTAAAAATCCCAATAGAACCAGGGCCACACACATCATGAGTCATGAGAATATCAACATTAACCCATACATTATCCCCAGGGCTCAAATGGGCTCTCTCAGAAGCTCTGGCAAATATCTTCTCCGTCATCGTCATCGCCGTCTTCACCTGAAACCAATAAAAAATCAAAAATAAAAAATAAAACTTCAAATCACCCAAAAGGACTCGCATCAAAACCACACGAAAAATGCAAAGGATGGGAATTAGGAACGGAACGGAACTGATCCGGTGGTGGATGGGTGGCGCTGCGATTGGTGGTGAGGTGCGGCGATGGAGCAACAGATTCTCCTGGAAGGCGGCGCGTGGCATCTAGCAGAGAGACCAATGTCTTTCTGAGAAACAAACATAGTCAAAGTATGAGTTAGTGCAGAGTTAAAAAAATAAATTAATAATAATAATAATAATAATAATAATAATAATAATAATAATAATAATAATAATAATAATAAAAAGAAGGAAGATGCCTTGAGTTGGAGGAAGGATGTAGAAGGTGGAGCAATGAGAGAGGAAGCCATCGCCATTGATTGCTACAGAAATGGAGCTGCGGGGGAGCTTATGTCTTTTGACATGTTTATTATTCAAAAGGGTATATTTGTAAATTAACAGCAGATTAAAATGTTAAGAGTAAGCTTTTACGCCTGTCTCGAAATAAGTTGTGATAGTAGCTCCGATCTTATTTATGTGATTTTTTTGGGTTTTTCACTTGGATAAATTTGTTAATGACATTGAAAATGTGAAAATTTGATATACTTTTCCAAAATTGTCCCTATAATCTATGAAAAAATTTACCCCTATAATTATTATTGAAACCCTAAAAAATGTTGATTTTATATGGGTGCTCGTGAAAAGAATTAATTAAATATTATTAAAAATTGAAAAATGATCTTATAAATAAGATAAAACAAAAACTTCAAAAAGATCTTATAAATAGGAGCAAAGGAAAGTATAAACCTTGCCAAAATTTCTGGAAAATTTATGAAAAAGTACAATTAATATTATCATCGTTTCACATTCATTTTAGTACTGTGTTAGTGGTACATCAAAAAATTTAACACCATAATGACCATACAATATTTATCTCTATTTCTTAGTATCTATTTTTAATTTTTATTTATTAATATATAAGTGTATAGTTTGCCACGAGATGACATCAAGACAGTTTGGCCGAGTGGTCTAAGGCGCCAGATTTAGGCTCTGGTCCGAAAGGGCGTGGGTTCAAATCCCACAGCTGTCACTTATTTTTGCTTTTTTTTAATGATTTACAAACATTACTGATGTGAACTTTAACGAGTTCTAGGATTCAATGGTTACCACAAACAAGAAATCATCAAACAAAACGAACTTACTCCAACCAACTAACTGATCTTTGAGTATCCATTCATCAATGGCACTCTCAGCTTGCTGCAGCAGTCTTGGCCCTTCAAATTTCAACCCTTTATCAATACCATCTTCTCTATTCAACTCTCTCAAGCTCTCTCCCTTCTGGCCATCTCAAAAGGTGGGCTCCACTTTTCCTTTCAACTATTACTCCCTCCCTTCCTTTGATAGATTTCACGTCAGTTAAAAAAGTTTGTTGATTTAGTTAACAGTATAAAAAACGTGAACATTTGATATGTTTTTCCAAAGCTACCACTATCAATATTATTATAAATGTAAAAAGTGTTAAGTTAAGTAAATAAGGTTGTTTGTAGAAAAAAAGTAATTAATTGTTATTGGAAATTGGTATAGGATCTTATAAAAATGGACAAAATAAAAGTCTTATGTTTAGGAACGTAGGAAGTATTATATTTCTCGAGTTACCAATGTTTTTAAATTGTGGTCGCAGTCGTAGTTATGATCATGTTGCGTTTATGATAATCGCGGAAAAATGCATGAAAATGTGGCTGCAAATTGCAGTTTTATGAAGACTCTCTAAATTGCAATATTGCAGCCACAATCGCGGTTGCGAATTGCAATATAAAACCAATATGTGATGTGAGTATTGGATACTGAGTAGCAAGGTTCATGGTGTTATTATATATGGCAGGTGAAGATGGGCCCTTTAAGTGTATCTCCAATGGGGTTTGGAACATGGGCATGGGGGAATCAGCTTCTTTGGGGGTACCAGGAATCCATGGATGATGAGCTTCAACAAGTGTTCAACATGGCTTTGGACAATGGTGTCAATCTATTTGACACTGCTGATTCTTATGGAACAGGAAGGCTTAATGGCCAAAGCGAGAAGCTTTTAGGGAAGTTCATTCGAGAATTTCAAGGTTCGTCAGCCATCACACATCATCCTTATCTTAATTCTATTTAATTTGCTATGAACTCTTCTGCTAGATTTTGTAGATTGCACTTGCAGTGCAGGTGTAAGCTTAATTCATTGAATTAATGTGACAAGCACATTGTTAGATGAATGATGGTTTTTTTTTTGTTTTTTTAAACTCTAACTGTGAATCTAGATTAAGATAATAATTAAATCAAGGGAATTCAAGTTTAACTTAGGGAGACTCAACACCTGTCTTGTTTTAAAAGTTAGACTCACCTCCCTATGATAGGTTGATTTAATCATCATAATTTGGGGGAGGTAATGGTATTTAGGTAAAAGCTAAAAACTTGATTAACATATTATTCAGTAAGGGCTTCACTGATAAGCTTTTTGAAATAAGCTAAAAGAAGCTAGGAAGGTCATATGCTATTTCATATGTTATTCTCATATAAGCTTTTAGAAACGCCCCCTAGGCTGTAATGATAACTTAAACCTTAAGGGAGGTTAGTGCAACTTCTAAACATTAAAGGAGTGACTCTTGTAATTAAGCCAAACAGCAGGAGAGGCCAACATAATATCGTCTTCGTTCTGCTACTTCAGAATTAGTTTGTGTATTGTGTGATTAAAGCAAAACAAGTCCTCATGTGCGAGCTCAAGGCATCTCCCCGAACTAGCACAAGAGCTTCCTGATACATGCCTTAATGTGAAAACAATATTTTTCTATTTTATAATGAATTATTAGATGGTTAGATTCCAACTTGTTTACCAAATTGCATATTCATACCTCAGAGCAAAACGGGAGCCAGCGTGACATAGTAATTGCTACAAAGTTTGCAGCATATCCATGGCGCCTTACACCTCGACAGTTTGTAAATGCCTGCAGGTATCAATTTTGTGTTGTCCCTGATATGATTAATATATCTCCCATTACAAATGTTTGCTTGATTTATGTCTTTGTTTATGGTATTATTGAAACTTGAATGAAATAAATTTTCAGGGCATCACTAGATAGGATGCAGATTGAGCAAATCGGAATAGCACAATTACATTGGTCAACTGCAAATTATGCTCCTTTCCAGGAATTAGCTCTTTGGGATGGTTTAGTGGCAATGTATGAGAAGGTTACAATAATTCATGTTTAATAGTAGGATTATCTGGTACCCGTAAGAACTTAAGTGAAAATTCTTTTTTATAGACCAATCTAAACACTATAATTGAAGTTTTCAATTCAACATTAGTATATATAAACCTGTTAGAGAAGGACACAAGAATCTTACCTTAAATTACTGAATGTGGCTAATGCCTTTGATAATTTCTTCACTTGCACGGATTTTTATTTTGCATTTCTTGATTTAATTTCAAATTGGTATTGGTATATTAAGAAATTGAGTTCGATGATTATGTCTAGAGAAAACAATCATTCTTGATTATTCCTGATGTACTCATATGAACGTTAACAATTAGGGTTTAGTTAAAGCTGTTGGAGTAAGCAATTACGGACCGAAGCAGCTTTTGAAGATACATGATTACTTGAAGGAGAGAGGAGTCCCCTTATCCACAGCCCAGGTATAAAGTTATGCATAATTATAAACTGTTAACATGTAAGGTTTCCTAGATATGTTGTGAAAGTTCCATTTATCCCAATAGTGAATAATAACTAATAAGTATCATCTGATTATCAAACCTGTATCCTTGAAAGACTTTAAAGGAAAAAAGTAAAAGAAAGAAAGAACAAATGTACTTATAACATAACTGATAACTATATGATATTCACATAGTATCATTCTAATGAACATCTGTTGCCTGAATAACTCCAAGCAGTTGTGAATTTCTATTACTTGGTGCTATGAGTGAGTATGCAGTGACTGGCAATTGGAATCATACTCCACTGGCTCACTCTTATTAATCTTTTTTATGATTTCAACATTTCAGGTACAATTTTCTCTGCTAAGCATAGGGAAAGATCAATTAGAGATCAAGAGTATATGTGATTCTTTGGGTATCCGCTTGATTGCTTATAGTCCCCTAGGACTTGGAATGCTTACTGGGAAATATTCACCAACCAAACTTCCAACAGGGCCAAGGTGTGTGTGTTTATATTTAAGCAAATGTTTTAAAACATTATTGCTAGTGATTAACTTTATAGCCTAATACATTATTAGCTCCTTTTTTCACGTCACCTTTGTTATTTAATCGTAGGGGGTTGCTATTTAAACAAATACTTCCAGGACTGGATCCCTTGTTGAGTTCCCTGAGAGACATTGCAAACAAACGGCGCAAAACCATGTCACAAGTAATCTTTTTACCATTTTTTTCCCTTTATATGCTATTAATTTCTTATTGCTGTTTTGTCACTGTTGGTGTTAGTTAGAAGGTCACAAAATATAATCTCAGCCACAAGATATAGTATTTATATCATGCATGAATGTCCTGAGAAATAAAATATGCATTGCAGGAAGAGTAACTGAAACATTAAAGTTCAGTGCTTGTTTAATAGTAGTAGATTATAAGAAAGAAAATTATTTTCTTTTACCCCTACTGGTGATTGGCTACAAAACTGCCCCATTTTGTGCTTTGTTGGAAATCTATACATAACCGGTCTCAAGCTCAGCAAAAAAGATGAGGATTGTGTTAGGCACATGACAACCAACATAAAATTTTGTTGAATTTTAATAACATAGATAAATGATTTGTGACATGGTTTGATTTATTAAGCTAACTCTTCCTTGTGGAAAAAGCTTGGTTATTATTGTTGAGTGTTGACACTACTAAATGGATACATCGTACTAAATGGATACATCGTTTATAGAAAAAAAAAAAGGTTGGATATATCTCTAATAGAAACACATATATTGCTATCAATAAATAGAGATTTCATGATTTTCTCTCCTTAATTTCAGATCTAATTTCCTAAGATCTATTTGACAGAGAAGCACACCAACTACCAAAATCTATGTACAGTGTTCTAAATGCTTATTATTTATTATTTTTATTTTTTGCTAGGCCCATCTGGCTTGCCCTGTCATCTGAATGGCATAATTTGATCCACTTTTTGCAGTTCTCTTCATCAATCTTTTAGATGCACACAAAATAAGACCATAGGTCTAATTGTTAATGTAGCTTGTGGCTTGTCCATAACATATTACTCAATGAAAGGATTATGTGATACTATAATACACTACCTATACATCATAGATATTTGAGGTCACAAAGGAACTTCCTGAATCTTGTCCACATTAATATCAGATCTATTCTTGCTGCATCTTCATTATTAAGATCAACCACCAAAGAAAGCAAGTTTTAATGTTATTTTATGTCACAAATGCTGGGGTCCCCCACACAACTTTTTATTAAAAGGTTCAAAGTCCCCTTTACGTAACTACCAACTAACACACACGTAATTGTCCCCTGTCTTAGGCTCAGGGCAAATGACGATTATGACCTCTTAAAGACTGAGCATGCACCTTACGTGATTATTTATGATGTCAGGTTGCTATAAATTGGTGTATAAGCAAAGGTACAGTTCCCATTCCAGGAGTAAAGTCAGTGACACAAGCAAAAGAAAATTTGGGTGCTCTTGGTTGGCGCCTTTCCTCAGATGAGTTGCTTCAGTTGGAATATGCAGCACAAGAATCACCTCGGAGGATGATCCAGAATATTTTCCAAACCAGGTATACACATGCATAATTTCTATCCCATTTAACAATTATAGGTAAAGTGTTAAAAAGCACATAAAAACACAATATAGTAAATATCAAATTGTTTGACGTGGTTTAACTTTCATTAACAGATAATATTTGTGGCAATGCATGAAGATGAAGATGACAAGGCATATTTTAACTTTATGAAGAGTCAAGGCCACGGTCTATCATCTCATCTGAGCCGTGAAAGATTCAGCAAAGTTTAGCGTGTTCAGCAAAATTGAAACTAATGGGTCATATATTTTTGGCTTATTTATGTTTTTAGTCCTTCAAGTTTAGTGTGTTTTGATTTTAGTCCTTAAAAGTTATTTGACCGAGACTAGTCCTTAATTTTTCAAACATTTTGGTTTTGGTCCTCTCTCCGTTAGGAAAAATCTATTATTTGTTTGTGTGGCTAGCGGAACATCACATCAGCAGTCCATGTGGTATGATAAAGATCCACGGGCGCAAAATGGTCCAATACGCAAAAATTCATGAGCTTGAATCATCAATGTCATACCACTTATTTGATTTGTGTGGCTAGCGGAATATCACATTAGCAATCCATGTGGTATGATACAGATCCACGGGCGCGAAATGGTCCAATACGCAAAATGTTCACATTTGCAAAATTTGAATTTATGAACTTGAATCATCAATGTCATACCACTTATTTGGCACTATCTTACATTACGTGATTGCTGGTGTGAGTTTTCGTTAACCATGTTAGCAAATAACTGATTTTTTTCTGAGGCTAAAACCAAAATGTTTGAAAAATAAGGACTAGTTCCGATCAAAATAACTTATAAGAACAAATCAAAATACGCTGAACTTTTAAAGACCAAAAACATAAATAAGCCTAGATTTTTAAACATTTTTATTTTTTCTACAAGTGTTGCATTGCATTCCTGTGTCGCTGTAAATTAGTACAACTCGTAACTAGACTCAGAACAAAGGCTGGTACCTATAAATATCCTCCGAAATGCACGTCTAAATTCAGACACGATTTTTTTCCTGGCTATTGTCAAAGGCACCACACGCGAAGAACGAAGCTGAGAAGGAGTTATTTTATAAGATCTTACATTCTTACAAGTGCAATAAAAATCATAAAATAATGGACACGGTGGTGTCATTGTGGTCGAAGAGCCTAAAGGTGGTGGTTGAGGTGGTGAGATGGTGGGGAAAGGGGTGAAGGACAACTAAATGGAGCAAAATAAATAATCACTACAAAATATTTTCAAAAATTTTATTCCAACCTCTACTTCACATCCCAGCCATTCTGTTTAAAAACTATTTAGTATTTACCCATAGTGTTAACGTTGAAGTGAGAATCAAACTCACTGCATGAAAGTAAAGCATTAATCAAAAACTCATTCAAAAATAGGTTGAAGTATAGGGAAAGAAACAAAGACAAACATGCATAATTATGAAAAGCTACAAATTTATGTCAACATGAAAATGAAGCAAAATTGATATCAACCCGTCTCAAACTTAATATTAAAATCTTAACAAAGTTTCAGCTAGTGCAATTTCCAACAGATTTCCTTAATACTAAGATTTCAAGAAATCCAGCAAATCCACTAGTCCGTTTGGCAATCAGAACAGTTTACTTGATCTTCTTTTTTGGCCTCAGCTGCAATACAATAAATAATCACCAAAATGATAATAATTAGTAGCATAAGATATTAAAATGCAAATTCTATCAAGTAAAAGACACACAAATGACAGAATGAAACATCAATCAAAATATATACCTGGTTGCTGTGTCCACACTTCTTTTTCCTGCAATTGACAGCGCGGGGGTGCAGACGTGCATAACACCTGCAAAGCACAATGGCACATAAGTACAGAGCAGATGCAGCGATGGTTGCTAATTGACATTATACAAACCAATATAGACCAGAGAGCTCTAATAAGGAATGGCAGTAATTACTGTAGTGGTCATTGGAAATTATATACAAAGTAACCGTATCATGCTCAAACATGAAGGCATTATAATATATATTTCCCAATATTAAACCCCCTGAGAGGGTTGGTTCTCGAAGAAAACATATGCATTGAATAATTAAGTACTTCAGTAGCTCCATTCTAATTATTATTATTATTATTATCAACAAAGAATATATGGTTGTAAAATTACATTTGCATTACATACATTGGTATTCAACACCTTTAATAGGTTCATAGACAGCCACAGCCAGGATAAAATATTCAAGACTATACAATTATATGATTGAAAAAGACTTCATTTGAATTAACTGATTTATACATCCAATCAACAGTTATAGGGTTTACAAATCAGAAAATGTTTCAGGTAATACGGTTCATAAAGGAATAGCATTCTTCACAAATTTGTAAGCGAAATTAATACTTTTATTTCAAAGATTCCAAAACACAGTACGACAAACCAGCTACTATTTGAAAGTATATGCTTCTACATACATTTAGTTTTATAAATAGGGTGTAGCTCATAGTCAAAATTCATGCACATCAAGATTTTGATGAGTCGTCCCTAACACATCAAATCATCACACATTATCCAGAAAATGAGAACCATATTCATAACCGCAAATTCCAGAATGAACCACACAACTCAAGCTCCAATGCCAATATAAAAAAGCTAAATTGTGCAAACTTACTTGCGGCAGATAGTCTTGTCCTGGTTATACTTCCTGGCCAATGCCATCAAAGATGGCTCAATAATCCCACCACGAAGCCTCAAAACAAGATGCAAAGTCGACTCTGCAAAATAGAGCAACAGATATAATAATTCAAAAATTCTAGGGACCAGTGTGTTCCACCAAATAAAGACAAGCCAATGAAGCCATTGAATAGCAGTAAAGTTACAAAAAAAAAAATAATAATAATTTAACATGGTCAATTTTAAGACTCATTTCATCCAGACTTTAAACTCAATATCAATGTTTCAAAACTCTGGTCACTGCTAAAATTTGATTGCATTCGCCACAATTGCATACAATTGCGGGAAAAGTGGCCAATGCAACCACAATTACAGTCACATAGACCACCAAAACCACAACGTCGTGGCTTCCATCGTGGCCTATGCTTTAGACCCCCTTTTTTATAAAATAGACCTTATTTTAAAAAGCATGCTGTGTTAAAACCACGGTGATGGTAAATTTATTTTACAGTACATATACACCATTAGTGCATCATCCACCATTCATCCGTTTATGATCATTGACTTTTAGATTAAAGTAATACAAATGAATGATGGATGATGAACTGATGGTGTAAAAAACATTACACCGTCAGTGCATACTCATTAATCTCAATATAATTTCTACACTAACGCATCAGTAATTGGAAATTGGAAATGAATCGTAACAAGATTAAAATACATGAATGCAATTAAAATACCCAGAAAAATATAAATTTCATTTAATTTCGTGATTTCATGCCGCTGACCTTTCTGGATATTGTAATCGGCGAGGGTACGGCCATCCTCGAGCTGCTTTCCGGCGAAGATCAACCTCTGCTGATCCGGTGGAATCCCTATACACACAAATAAATAAATAAACAGAATCAGCATCGATAACGTAATCGATTACATTCTTCGATTGCAATAGAAATACAACGCACCTTCTTTGTCCTGAATCTTGGCCTTGACGTTGTCGATGGTGTCGCTGGACTCCACCTCGAGGGTGATGGTCTTCCCTGTCAGGGTTTTCACGAAGATCTGCATCTTTATTTGCGCCTGCCTTCTTCCGATTCTGTGTTAGGGTTTGCGGTTTCTCTGAAACACTGTATATATATGTGGGGTGGGAATTGTTGGATTAGGGTTTTTCGTGTTTCGGTGTGTTTGGTAACCAGACTTATCTTATTCCCATCCTACTTCCGGTTTTTTTTTTTTTAAACATCCGCTCTAAAGATCGAGGATAAGAACTTAAAAATAATTAAATTTCATAGAAAATGATGAATTTATAAGAGATAAAATCTTATATTTTTATTTTTTTTACTCAAGAAAACTTATCTAAAAGCTAAGGTTGAGGTTAAGAAAATCTTTTTTTAATGAGTATCTACACAAATTACTCACACTAGGAAAGATGTAGGGGTAAGCGTGCGATGAGTTAGAAATGTTCCTCACTCGTCCTTAAATGTTGATCGGGTCAATTTTTGAACTCAAACTCGTCTCTAATTAGGAAGGGACATGATTATGAAAGATAAAATTTTATATCTTTTTTTTTCAAGAAAACTTATCTAAAAATTAGGGATGAGGTTAAGAAAATCTTTTTTTAGTGAGTATTTGCACGAATTACTCACAATAGGAAAAAGTAGGGGTAAGTGTGCAACGAGTTAAGACATGTTAGAAATGTTCCTCCCTCGTCCTTAGATGCTGATCAGGTCAATTTTTGAATTCGAACTCGTCTCTAATTAGGAAGGGACGTGATTATGGGTTCAATTTGGGACGGTCAATATAAAGACGGGTCGGGTTGATCCAAAACAAAAATATAAGCATAAAAAATTTGTACAATTATGAATATATTCTTGATGCAAAAATGTCAAAACTTGTTATAATGCAATACTTCATCACTAAATTTATTTTATTTGTATGATCGTTAAAATGATATCTAAAACTTAAATTTCAAGTGATTGCGTAATTATAGTTGACTATACTGTCTCGTGATTATACTTACTCTACATTACTATTTAAGTATTTTGCACAACTTAAAAAGTGAAAATATCAAGAGATTTTACTATTCAAAAAGACAAAAAATAAATATTTCACTAGTAAATACCTATCACGCTTGATTTAACACATAACTAAATAGAATTGTAACATATTACTAGCGCAAACATCCCCGGTGTCACTTTTCAATGTTTAATATGAATATGTTTTCGGTCTTTGTTGCTATCATTTTAATCCCAAACGACAGCGGACCGCGTGAGTATTGAGCCCAACAGGTATACTACAAAAACCCAGTAAGACATTTGCATATGTGTAGAATAAAATAAAATATAAAGAGTTAAGTCCAATAAAAATGAGCAATGTGGAACTAAGTTTTTCTTGAAAGCGTCGTTACTTCTAACATATTCATTGACATCCCTTATGTCACTTTTCAATGGTTAATATGAATATGTTTTCGGTCTTTGTTGCTGTCATTTTAATCCCTCTTTTTTTTTCTTCAAGTTTTTAGTCTATGATGTTTAAGTTGGGTGACAAATGTTAACATGTGACACATACAATCCTACCAATAAGTTTGAGTGCCCATATTGGATTCGTCTGAATACAATTTGGATGTGGTTTAATTCAAATCAATCGTTTTTCATAAGAACTTGTGTTTTTTCCTTTTTTTTCCCAAATTACACCATGATATTAAATTCTCTCACCCTTTTTTCTTTGGTTTTGGGTGTATTTACTTAACATATCCAAGAGCATGTAGAGAAAATAAATGGAAAGCTTTAAGTGTGGAGACTAACTTTGAAAACATGTGGTTTCCGCATAAGTCGAAGTAAAATGAAGTATATAGATTGTTAAATCAACTAGAGATGCATAAATCAAACTTTTGAGGTGAAAATTTGAAGATTATGTCATACCACATGTCATAATGTTTGAGTATCTTTGATTAATCATACAACAAGATGAAAAAAAAATAAAAGGATGTGTAAATCATTGCATTCTAGTAGGATGGATGAGATAGAAAAGTGTTTCAGGTGTTATATAAGATAGAAAGGTGCCTCTTAAGCTCAAGGTAAAGTTTTACAGCTCAACTATATGACCGACAATATTGTATGGGACTGGTTGTTGGGAGTCAAAATGCCAATAGAAGAATAAACTTCATGTAGCAAAGATGAAGATGTCGCGCTAGATGAGTGGACACATTAAACAATATAGGATTAGAGAAAGTTGGGATAACTCCTATTGCAAAATCCTGCCTAGATGAGTTGGGCATATAGGGAGACTAACGGAAGCCCCGATAAGGAAAGTATATCAAATGGAGGCTAGTCTAATTGGTGGAGAGGTAGAGGAATGCCAAAAAAAATCATAAGCGAAACAATTAAAAATGATTTAGGGATTAACATCAATGGATATCATTTATGATAAAGTATCATAACGTCGTTTGATCCATGGACCCGACCCCACACAGTGGGAATAAGGTCAGGTTATTGTTATTTTGGGACATAGCCTCTCGTTCTGAGACACTTGAATTTTATGCCAGTGTCGTGAAACAAACATTTTTATCATTGACAACCTGAAACTGATATCCAATGTGTTTTTCTTACATTTTTAGTACTATTTGACTAAAAAATAAAATTAAAATTGAAAACACTTCTTACATAACAATGCTTGGAAAAAAATTGAGTAATCGATCCGATTTGGTTTTCATGATCTAAAAAATTATGAAACCGTGGACCAGATCATAAAATAATAATTTAGAAAAATTGAGTCTGTAACACCCCTAATTTTCCTCTCTTGAATAATAGATTAATTAATTATAATAATTAGTTTATAATTAATTAAGTTTATTAGAAGTCTTTACTTTTGTACATTATGTGCTTTAAGATATATAAGAATATGTGATATATTTTATATATTAAATTTGTAAAAAATATTAGTTTTTGCAATTCAGTCCTTGGGGTAGGACCTAATTGCAATATTGAAAAGGTTTTTGGAGGGAAGTTAACTAAAATATGAATTTTTGAAAATTTTCATCGTGGTAATAATCGATTACCACGACTTGGTAATCGATTACCAAAGTGCAGAACAGTTAGTGTTGAGTGCGTTTGATGACTTAAAGCTTAATCAACACCTAATTACCTAGTTTATTGACACGAAATCGTTTCATGCATAGTGGAAAACACGTGTCTTCGTGCATGAACACCCAATTCGTGTATATAAGGAGGATTTAGTGGATCAATTGAGCCATTTCTTCGATTTCTGAGTGAGGCCGAATTAGGGTTCCTGAGTTCGCCTCTCAAATTATCCTTCGTTGCTAAGTCTCTGTGAGTGAGTGATACACGGTTGGAAAGGTTACATCTCAAGCTTTTCCAAGATACTAAGATTGCGTGTTGAGAGTGAGTGTGGAAGGAGAACGCAGCTTGCCAAGTTCAGCTTCAAGTTCTGCAGAAAGCTGAAAACTGATTCCTAAAGCTTACTCTGAAGCTCAATTCTGGTAAACTCAAGTAACCATTCCACCTCAAACTTGTTTCTTTAGCTAGTCTATGTTGCAAAGAGTTTAGAGGAACTAATTTCCCCAATTTTCATGGCTGTTTCATGTGTCAACCAATTCGGTTTTGGTGATGTGTCGAAACTGTTATGTTTTAGTGAGGAATTTGGGGAATTCGAAGTTCTAGAGCTCTTTCTTGCCAAGTCTCTGTTCCTTCACGGTTTAAAGGTACGGGGAAAGCTTTACATTCACTGGAATAAGAGTGATTTATGTTTTTGTGTAGGGAGTCACCATGAGACTCATAAGGGCCTAGTTTGAAATAGGTTTTTGGTTTGGAGACCAAATTTTGCTCTCTCTTTGATTTGAGTAACTTATACTGTATGCATGCAAAGTGTTTAGTGCCTGAAATATAATCATGGTTTGGTTGCATGTATTGTGATTTGGTATCTTGAGTTGTTAAAGTTGTGTTTTATGCATAATTTATGAGATTGTTGGATTCTCTGAGTTTTGGTTTGATTTAAGGGTTGAAGCATGTTTGTTTCATGTCATTTGATCTCTGTGAATGGTGGTTTTAAGATTGAATTGATTAGAATTGAAAATGGTATGTTAAAACTCAGTTTTTGTGCATCTACTGTCATGAATAATCAATTACCACGATATGGTAATCAATTATCCTGATGCATTTGATTCAGGTTCAGGAAAATAAACGTGATAATCGATTACCAGTCCTTGATAATCGATTACTAGTGTAAAAATTCAGCAAAATACCATTTTTAATTTCTAATAATTTTAACCTATAATTAAATGCTAAATTTTAAAAGAGGTCACACTGAAATCATACCTGAAATAATATTGGATTATTATTTCTAAGTGATATGCATAAAGCTTATATTTATTTTATAATGAGTTCGATATTATAAAATAAATTAAAGAACAACTCAATTGAGACATTGAAGCATTCATGCATGATGTTGGTGGAATTTATCGTTTATTATGTTCGAGGAACATGAGGAGGGCCTCTAGGAGTGCCAAATGTTACTGCTAGCTCGATGACACATTAAGGTTGACGACGTGGGCAGTATGTGATATACTGTTGATATGATCATTACGTTTTGGCGACGTGACGCACGCAAGAGAAGCGACGTTGTGTATCATAAAGTGATAGGTGTACGTTTTGACGACGTGACGCTCACCAGATAAGGTGACGTTGTTATCACTTCCGAGCTAGTACGCCATACGTTCAGGTAACGTATTAAAAGTATTCTTGGAACACTGATGTTATGGATGGACGTCCGTGAGGATATTTAGTTGGAGTAACTCAGGATTGAGAGATGACATGCATCATGCCACTATAATTAAAGAGTTTAATTATAAATGAATTTGGCTTGATCATATGCATACACATGTTGAATGACAATGTGATTATTTGTGATTGTTTACTTACAATTACTCTTATTTGATTATGTGTATGTATATGCTTACCCTTGTGCCCTTATTAGGTGATGTCCAAGTACCTAGCTTGCGTCGAGATCAGACTCATCCCTAGTGGTATATGGATATTTGAGGAGCACCGAGCTACCTTTGAGGGTGAGGTGAAGATTACTCTCTATCACCTAACCCCTTGCTTGTGTGCGCCCTCGTAGGTTTAGGATCCCTATCATTTATACTATGCATATACCCCTGTTCTATACTTATAGAGGACAACCACTAACAGACGACCAGTACGTAGGTTTCATAGTTTTCGTTTCCGGACAGCCACTCGTTCTCATCCCTCTGCTTCTAGAGTTTTCACTGATGATGATATCACATCACCTGGTCCGACAGGTACTGTTAGGACTGCACCTGCTGCAGACCCTAGATCCAGTGGTAGGGCATCTACCCCGTCGGACGAGATTGAGGAGGACCCTGAGAAAGGGGAGAGCAAGGAGGAGGCACCGGTCGAGCTGGCTACTAGACCCCGTGGAGGGCCGAGTGGTTCCTAGATATAGGCATAGTATAGGTAGTATTAGGGGTGTAACGGTCCGGTCCGGTCCGGTCTTTGGTGGACTTTAGGGACCGGACCGTTTAAATCACTGTGGTCCGGTCCGAAAGTTTTTTACATGCAAAGACCGGACCGGACCGTATCGGTCTGGACCGCTTCGGTCCGGTCCGGTCTATTTAGACCATAATAAAAAAATTAATAAAACAACTTTTTTTTTCTTTTTTTCCACTAAAACCTCTAAAGAATCAGGCTAAAGAATGGCAGTGAGTTCTCATAAAAAAAAAGAATGGCAGTGAGAACTAAGGGGACAGAAGCATCAACATCAAATAAGGGGGGTAGAAGCATCATAAGACCTGAAAGGCTGAAAGTGCAGAACAAAGACTCAGTGGTGGCGAGAGGAGCGGCGGTGGCTGAGGGAGAGAGAAACCGGAGCGTCAACGCGAGGGAGAGAGAAACCGGACCGGAAACGAGATCAAAGAGAAGGAGAGCGAACCATGGCAGAGGGAGATCTGGCGGCGAGCGAGGGAGATCTGGTGGTGGAGAAGACGGTGAGAAGAAAGTGAGAAGACGGAGACGAGGGAGATCTGGCGGCGAGCGGCGAGCTGCGATCGGCGAGCGCTTGAGACGGAGGGAGAGAGAGAGCGGACGGAGAGGGAGTGCGGACGGAGGGCGGCGACGGCGACGGTTTGTGGGAAGAGAGAAAGTGAGTGTGTACTTAGGTCTGAGGGAGAGAGACGTTTAAGATAGTGTTTTGACCTTTGAGGGCTATGTTGAGTCATTAGGCATTGTTTCATTGCTGTGTTTTATTTTATTTTTTAAAATTTTTTTTTTTACATTTCAGCCATCGGTCCGGTCTGGTCTTGGTGGTCTCAAAATTTGTGAGACCATGGACCAGACCACATAAGAACGGTCTAGAAATATCCAGACCGGACCAGACCGCGAGACCAGACCAGACCATATTTTTCGGTTCGGTCCGATCCGACCGGTCTCGCGGTCCGAGACCGGATCACTTACACCCCTAGGTAGTATGGATCTTGGATCTGATGTGTAGCTGCAGTGGACCAGTTGGATGCTTGGAGGACCAGTTCGACTTGCTCTTTGACACTTATTTTTTTGAGTTGTGACATGTTGTACATATTTTTGGAGTGTTGGAGAGCTGAGGTCTTTCATATTATCTTTTTGTACTTTCAGTTTATGGACTCAGTACTCAGGACTTGTACGCCTTTTATGACTATGATGACTTGAACTTATGGGATCATTTTAAATTACATACTCCCTCCGTTCCATATTATCTGTCACTTTAGCATTTTTAACTTGTTCCAAATTATTTGTCGCTTTAGGAATTCGAGGATGTATTAATTGATTTTTTCCACCTTTAACCTTGCATTTAATGTGTTGAAATATGTGAAATGGGTGATAATTAATGTACTTTGAGGGTATTATAGTAAAGTTATTTAATAATTTTCTTGAAAATTGAAATATTAAATGACTTTCTTAATCTGTGTGAAATTGCTAATGTGACAGTTAAATTGGAACGGAGGGAGTATATGTCTGTATGATGTTTATTTCACAACTGATCCTTAAGTACTATTTTTATTCCGCGCACTCTAATTTTAGTAAAATGCGAATTCGGCAATTGTTATAATTTAATGATATCAAACCTCGCAAGACAACGATAAGTTTGTAATTACAAAAGGTCTATTCGTCTATTTATGGTAAGAAAAATGTTGTCTTAAGACATTTTCCATAGCTTGATATGATATACAGTTATTAAGCCGAATTCATTATATTCTCAAACGATAAGGTCAAATGTTTAAATACAAGTCCAAGTGTCTTCGAAAATTAATTATAATGAAAAATTTTATACGAAATTTTTCTTTTGATAAAGTCCATAAAACGATTTGGAAATATTCACTATTTTCAATATTATAAAGAAGGGTGTCACATAGTCTAGATTGAATCATAAAACCAAATCGAACTACATTTTTTTTTGTGTACACCAAGAGTATCTTCCAGCCGACAGCCGAAGACTAATATCTTCCTAGACGTAGAGATCACCGAAGTGAGTTTTGCCTCTATCAACAAAGCTTTTTTTATACCCACGACAAGAATCGAACCCCTAACATCATGGTTAAATAATTTAACTATCTACCAATTATGCCTGATGGACCTTATTGGTCAAATCGAATCACATTTTAGAATCAATTCAATCCCAATAATCCTGTGGTCCAACCCAAAACCATTTAAGCCCTTAATCATCAGGTAATGCGAAAAATTGGGGATAAGTAAAGTTGGGAAATGAGAGACGGGAATATAATAGGAATTTTATTTGAAAGGCAAGGTAGGATCGTCCTACTCAAAACTCAACCTGCTTCATCGAGGAAACGTTATTACAATCTTTGGTCAAAGCACATTGCCACACACTACCCCTCTATTCATTTCACCCAATATTCCTGTGCTCTTATATCAGTAATTACTAATAAGCCCCTGTGCGCATGGCCTCCGCCACATCATCACTCACTTTCTTCCCCAACACCATTTCTACGCGAACCCCACTCTCTTCCCAACATACCCATCTCCCCCTCAAATTCTTCTGCTCTTCTTTGAGGTTAAAAAAGGTATCTTTATCATCTCATTTTAACTTGAATCACCCGAAGAGTGATTTCTTCAAAGTGAAATCATCGATGGCGGAGACCACTAAGAACAACAACAACGTGGTGGTCGAGGTTTCTGAAAAGGAAGACATTGCTGCGTCTTTGGCTCAATACGTTGCTAATCTCTCTAATAAGTTCACTAAAGAAAGAGGGGCTTTCACTGTCACTCTCTCTGGTGGCTCCTTGATCAATTATCTCAGGTGTTTTTTTTTTTTTTTTTTAAATTGATTTTTTAAATTTTCATATAAAAGCAAACACAAAAATTTAAGACTAAACTACTCATTTGGTCCCTTATCTTATTTTTCACTATAAAATTGGTCCCTTACATTTTTTTTATCATATAGATCCATCATGTTTCTTTTTCCTATTAATTTGGTCCTGAATTCGTGGACCAATACAATACACACACGTATGATGAACAATGATATTGAGACCAATTTGATATTGAAAAATAAGGTAATTGACCAAATTCGTAGTTTAGCCAAAATTTAATTTTGAAAAACCAAAAACAACGAATTAATTGCATTGAATTTAGATGAGTATCATGGTTTACTAAGTTGGTTGGATTGATTGCATTGAGAAAAATTTAATTTTGAGTTTGACTTATTTGAATTGTAAATTAACAGGCGCAGTGAGGGCTTTGTCCTTTTAAATTTGTCATGATTGTCATCTATGCTTGAGTTGGATTAGTTGGAGGCTTTTTTTTTTTAATTTTTTTTTATAAATGTTTGTAATTTTTTGTTGGAATTTTCAGTAAACTTTTGGAACCACCTTATGTTGATACTATAGAATGGTCTAAATGGATTGTGTTTTGGGTGGATGAGAGAGTTGTGCCAAAGACTCATGAAGATAGTAACTACAAGCTTGCTTATGATGGATTCCTCTCCAAGGTATATGTTACGTTGTTCGTGATTTTTCACGATTCATATCGTAATTTGTTTATGTTGATTGGACTTGTTTTCTGATGATTGTATTTTTCTACGAATGTTTGATATGTATTGCTGTCAGAAAATTGAGAGTAGGGGAGGTGAGTTCAAAGTATGTATTTGTTGAGTTAAAACCAATGTAAAACCGCCGATGATATGCAAGGATAGGAACACCTTTTTGGAATTGTATAGAACATCATATATGGACTTGTTTTCCTTCGAAAGATCGCTTGAGAATGTCTATTAAGTGAGGAAATGAGTGGACCTGTTCAAGCATTTCGGGAAGAGACTACTCTTTTTGTAGAACAACAACAACAACAACAACTAAGCCTTTGTCCCACTAGGTGGGGTCGGCTACATGGATCAAACAACGCCATAAAGGCCTATCATAAATCATGTCTTTTGATAAGGCATTGATTGCCATATCCTTCTCAATTGTTTCGCCTATAGTTTTTCTAGGTCTTCCTCTTCCTCTAGCCCTTGTAGTACCCTCCATTTGGTCTACCCTCCTAACCGGGGCTTCCACCGGTCTCCTCCACACATGCCCAAACCACCTAAGACGAACTACTCTTTTTGTAGAAAACCAGGCAAAAAAATCATCACTAAATCATTCATCTGCCTTTGCCTTAATCGCTTATGCTTTTGGAAGAATTATTTCTTGGCATGATATCTGACATTCTAACTTTCTATGACTGAGTAGTTAGGAATTCTCTCCTTGCCACCCCATTCTTCTAAATAAAAATTAAATTTCAAATTATTTGTACATTTAAGGCTGTGCTTATACTGTGGTATTGAATATTCCCTTGAATTCTACTTGCTTATGCTTATAATTGTTCATTGATGGACTTCCTGAGTTGCATAATCAGAGTTGTTATGAATGGAATGTAATTTAGTCAATTCCTTTAATTCCTATAATCTGGACTTGCTTTAATTCCTTATATGTCGTGTACTTTGATAGCCTGAAGTAATACTATATATGTAATTACCAAGTAATCTTTGAGGAATGCTTTAGTGGTTAAATTATTAAATAATGTATGCTTCTAGGCGGTGATTGATATCAATATTTGCTTGGGGTATTTTAGGATGTTGTAACTTGAACCTATCCTAACCACATCTCTGCTCTTGACCTTGAACAATTGAGGGCATAGCAGATGCAAGTCATCATGAGATTTATAGATCAAGATGTTGGCTTACAAATAAATAAATAGTTGGTGTTTTTAGGACTATGTTATCTTATTTTATGTAACGATGATCACTAGGACTTACAACCCAAAATCTGTCATTTTGCTCTGGTGTTCTGTCATTTCTACAACTCCTAAATGGCTGGACAGTTATAGTTGTCCCAAGTAGTTAAACTGTTAAAGTCCTTGATCCATGTACCTCTTATTTTTCTGCATTAAGGATGGTGCTGGATGAGCCGAATATATCACCATTACTAATTTGAATGCTTCTCCTACCAAAGCACTATTCGTTATGATTTTCTGTTCTTACTTAGAGATTGCTATTATGAGATGTCTGTTGCAAAATCTGCATCATAGGCTTATTTAACATACTAGTAATAGCCATGTGATGTTTCTTTGAGATGAACTTCAATCCATAATCATTGGCATCCGATGAATGTTATGTTGTAAGTAATTGAGTCCACCTCTTGAGTCTTGACTAAATTTGACGTAGATATCCCAATCTCATATTATTATTGTTATCCTAGGAACTTGCTAAGTCATATTTAAATTGCTTAGCTTGTCAAAATTTTGATGCACGTTAGTGAGCTCAATTCTTTGATTTATTCATTCATTTTACCGGTTCGCAGATTCTGTCTGTATGTGCTGGCTAGATTATATTTAAGTCAATATTGTTTTAAATTGCTGCTGGTGTAATTCAGTGCAAGTCTTTGGTGTTACGCAGCGCTTAGCACTGTATATCAAGCTTAAGCAACTGTCCCTTATAACATTGATCCACTAATTCAGCTACATGTCCAAATTACTAGGTAGTGTGTAGAAATGGGAGTTGAAGACTTGAAATAGATTCTGCAGAACTGGGCCTTGACAGGCTCTATTTCTTTTCTTGAGATCATTTTCTGTTTGAAACAATGATAAGTCCTGCAATAGATAAATATATGGGATATAGTTATATCCCTCACCGGTAGAGCCATTATAAACGCTCAAGCCTAGAAGACTCTTGTGTGAGGGGGCATGTTAGAGATATAATAAAGTGATTCATGTGGCTTGTTGGATAGTATGGTATTATATTGACAAGTTTCTCGTTCCTATAATATGATGCAAGAGGGAAAAAGTTGATATTATTTGCCTTTACCTACCGCTTAAGCTTTTAGGGGAGTTGTTTCTTGACATGGTACTTGACCTTCTATGGCTGAGTGGTTAGAAAATCACTACTTGCCACCCCATTTTCTAAAGAAGTTAAATTTCAGCACATGATAAAGATGGGCCTATACCATGCTTCCAAGTCCAAATGTTTCTTGTGTGAGGACTGAGTGGGCATGTTAGAGATATAATAATAAAGCCCTCATTGAATTGGATGGTATTATGTTGAGTGGTTGCCGAGTACACTTCTCATTATATAATATGATGCAAGGGGGAAGAAATTGCTATCTGTTTGAAGTTATGTTCTATATTTAATTTATGCGGTCTTCTTTAAAATGTCTGCATAATCAATGTATACTGTTCCCCTCCCGCTACTGTCTTTCTCTCTATTCTTCTATTGGGATGGTTTTCTTTAAAACTAACCAGTTGGTACTTTCATCACAGGTGCCCATTACTCCTGGCAATGTTTATGCAATCAATGATGCCCTGTCAGCTGAGGGGGCAGCGGATGACTATGAGACATGTCTCAGACACTTGGTAAAGAGCAATGTGATAGCTTCATCATCAAGCGGATTTCCAAAATTCGATCTTCAGCTGCTAGGCATGGGGCCTGATGGGCATGTAGCTTCTTTGTTCCCGGGGCATCCTCTCGTGAAGGAGGACAAAAAATGGGTTACTTTCATCAAAGACTCACCAAAACCACCTCCTGAAAGAATTACTTTTACCTTCCCAGTGATCAACTCTTCAGCTTACGCAGTACTTGTGGTGACCGGTGGTGATAAAGCAGATGCAGTCCATTCTGCCCTGCGCGGATCTGAAAATTCTGAAAAGCTTCCCGTTGCATTGGTTTCACCCGAAAATGAGTTGAAATGGTTCTTAGACAAAGGTGCAGCCTCAAAGCTGTAGATCCCTGAAGCCCAAGAGAAGTTGATGTAGGTGTTGAGCTAGTGTATTTTCCTTTGCAACATTAAGTTTGTGTATTGGTAAAAACATATTTAGTGACGAACCTCCTTATCTCAGTGAGAGTTAGCACTGGAGAGTGTTTTCATTTTTCTTTTGTGGCAAATAAAAGTATAAACTGAGTTGTGTTCATCACTCAACTTATCAGTTTTTTATGTTGAGAGACAGAAAATAAATGGGCTTCACTTTCTTTCAAATCGTGTTCGTTGATTTTTGGAATGCGGTTGTTCCATCATTGTCATTTTTACTTTGTGCATCAAGTGATCAAGGTGTCCCTGACTCATAGCTAAAGATATAATCTCTTTTGAGACAAGGAAATTATTGAGACGGTGACATCTCCTAACAAAGTACTATTTTTTATACATACAACAAGAATCGAACTATGAATAGAATATTATATTTAAGAAACTTAACTATTTATCAATTATGTATTGCCTTGTTGATAGCATTATTGTCATTTTAAATTAATCATATGTTCATTTATGCTACTCTTTTTCATAACATATACTTTCCCGCAATCAGTGCCATGTAATATGTTGTTATTCATTAATTTACCTCTATCCATGTTCCATGGTACCTTTCACGTGAAGGTATTTTTTTAGTCGCTTGTTGGTATTCATGAAATGAAATGATACGGCTACTGTGACTCTATTTCTAGGACTTGGCTTTCTGCAACCAGCATATGGATACGTAAATTATGGGAAGAATTACTGAGATGAAAAAGTCAAGATAAGAAGCTGAATCTTATGAGAACTAATACTATATGATAACTGATTAATTATTCATGTGGTTGAAAAACTGGTTATGCTCTGTTACTGCTGACTTGATTAGTAACTTGTTGATTCTTTTTAAATTGATTTTTTTTTTTTTATGAAGTTCAACTTTTCAAGATTTTTTTCCTTAAAATTTTTTATAAGATGGATTGTACACAGCTTAATCATTATTTTTCATGTTAGGATGTTAAAATTTCATTGTTTGAAACTTTTGGACCATATCATTTTATATTCCATACTTAAACAAATTTGAGTTCAGTTTTAACTAGTTTTTCTTGCAAACGAATAAAAGAAGGTCTAGTGCATGGGTCTATCCATAACTAGCTCTTATCTCGTGCAATGCTAAGGTTATTAACATTTTAAATTTTTTAAATTAAATATTTTAAAGCAAAGATTATTATTTTTTTTATTGTAAAGTAAATGTTATTATTAAATAATAGCAAAAAATAATTATACAAAAATGCAAGGGTTCAAATTAAACCCTACCAGTAAAAAAAATAATCTAAATTATTTTGTGAATAAATTTTGTACTTCCTCATATGAATAAAAAATTACACCTCTTATCTGAGATATTCCTTATATATTTGGTGGATAAATTAACATTTTTTATATGATTATAAATTTTATTATGAAGAATCAAAATTAAATCAGAATTAAACATTTTGATTTTTTTATATTAATAGAATAAGAAGAATTGATTTATCTATTCATTTATGATAATGATAATAATAATTTATAATTATTGTATAATATAATGATTATAATTTAGATTTTGGAAGAATAAAAAATATGAGTGGTAATTGATATTGATTTTTATTTTTAATTAATTAGAGCATATGGAAACTTAGATAAACTTTAATCAATATTTTAAATAAAATAATTAAATACAACATGAATTCTTATTAATTTATAATAAAATATATAATTTGTCCACTTTAATTTGGAAAATATTCATACTCAAATATGAAATACCAATTGAAGCAATAAATAAATAAAAATTATATCTATATATTAATTTATTTGTAGTAGTTCAAGAGGTACCAAGTTAGTGGAATGTACCACTTCATTGTTATACCATCCCCATTTTAAAAAGTGTCAAGTTAGTGTTCACCAAAAAAAAAAAAGTGTCAAGTTAGTGCAGTGTACCACTTTACTGTTGAAATGACAAACCACTTTACTGCTGAAACGATATATCACTTGTGATAAATTTTTTTATAATTTTAAAAATATAAAATTTAATATAATATTATATATATAATATTTAATTTAATAATATTCAGAAAACAGTGCACCATTTTCTTGAACTTGTATCGAATTAAATTCAATGATTGAAACTTGAAACAATGTATCATTTCAATTGCATTGTTACAACTTACACTTAAAAAATTGAATTACAAAGTAAAACATTGCACCCCTAAACCTGTACCGAATTACAGTATAGAGTAAAACATTGCACTGTTACATTAGTTTTTTTGTTTTTTTTTCAATTTTAAATATTTTCAAGACACGTGACTCTCATTGTTTTTTATTTTCTTAACTTTTTATGTGAAAACTCCGTTTCGTGAGAAGTTCTCTGATTACAATGTTTGAGTTTAAAAATATAATATAGAGTATGCCTATATATAGAGTCTTAAATTGTTAAGATACATTAATATTATTATGAAAGGGTGTATCAGAATTTTTTTAACAGGTGCATTAGTATTATTTTAGAATTTATTTATTTTTAAAATGTATTTAGTAACACTATTGTGAAATGAGTTAGTTCATAAGACATAACTTTTCAAGAATTTATTATTTTGTATAGGTGCATTAGTATTGTTTCATAAATTATTTTTTTAAATTATATTTAGAAACACTATTATGAAAGGGTGTTAGTCCATAAGACATATTTTTTCAAGATTTTTTTTTAAACTATTATGAAAGGGTGTTAATCCATGAGATATATCTTTTCAAGAATTTTTTATTTTTTAAAACTATTATGAAAGAGTGTTAGTCCATATGACATAGCCTTTCAAGATTTTTTTTTTATTTTTTTTAAATAATGAATGTCGTCGACACGAGGCATATCTCATACGCTTCCATTTTTCTAACTTTTATTGTGAGAACTCCGTTTCATGAGAAGCTCTCTGGATTCACCATTTGGTCTCGAAATTAAATAACAGTGTTTGATAATTTTCTTACCTATCAAGTTTGTTTTGTGTGTGTGGCAATTATCTATTAAAAATAATGTTTGCTTGTAAGCAAATGAAAACAAAGTATCAAGTAAACTGAACCAAACACTTGTTAATAGGCTTAAGTATAAAAAGTTGAACCTTGGTTAAAAACTAAATTTTTTTTACCTGGTGATGAGTGCTCAAACTAATAAGTGGTATAAGAGCCATGGATTGCATGAACTTCATCTGACATACTTAACAGCCACTCCAAGAATACCCACATTTGTGACTGGTTAAATGCATTAATATAAGCAAGAGACCTCCTTTGGGCACATGGGCAAAGCATGTTAGGGGGATACAAACAACGAACTCCTAACCTCACATTTCATACTTAATATTTTCACACAACGTTTTATGTATCTTTTCTAGTTTTATATTTCTTTGGTTTTTGAACAGCTTTTTCATTTCCATGTAAAGTATACCTTGGTTTCTAATCCTGCATCCATTTTCTCAAATGAGTATCTTTTTCTGTTGCAAATTCCAAGCAAATTGGATTCTTGGTCCAACAAGAAGATAATGTTTTGTTAGATGTAGAAGTTTAACTTCTCCCCCCAAAAATACAAAAAGGACCTCACTTTTTTTTTTTTTTTTTTTTTTTAGATAAGGACCTCACTTTTGTGCTATTAGATGTATGTTACTTTAAGTACATGCCTTGGAAGGTAGTCTTTGCAAGTAGCTCATTCTGTTCTTACTTGCTACATTGATCTACCAAATATGCTACCTAACTTTATTCACATACCTCACAATAAGACCAAAGCCAGGTTTCCTGTATGTTGAGTATATCTATAAATGAAAAGTTAAAAAAGGAAAAGGGGAATCAAAGAGATGAAGACTGAAGGAAATATGTGGTCAGAAGTTTGTTAAATTAACTCCCATGTCATTATCGGTTAACATATATTTAATTGGAATCCAATAATTAGCCTCAGGTGATAATGTATATTGTTTTTAATTTTTCGCTTTTTTAGTTTAGCTAGCTAGTTTAAAAATGCGATTTAGTACTCCAGATTTTTATATGGTAAAATTTAAGCAGGTACAAGGAAGCAACCTTATATTATATGTATAGAGACTATTTTGGGAATTTGAACCCATAATCTTAGAATTTTTTTTAATAGGCAAATATATTTTTTTCTTTTTATAATAGGAGAGGGGGAAAGTATCGTTATCAAGTTCGAACTCAGGTTCCGACACTATATGTCCTGCACCTCTATTGACTAAGCTGTTTCTTGGAGACTAATCCCCTATATTGTAGTAATACAACAACTTTATCATTGTAATGTGGTTGATTATGATCTTTAGAAAATCAGTTTAAGATTGTATTAATAACCTTTTGCCTTCCACTATGGAAAAGTATCAATCAAGGTTCATAGTTGCTTAAAAACCAAAACAACCACGTCATTATTAGCAGATTTGACTGCAATCACTACACATAATTAAGGTCATGCTTTAGGATAACAGAGAGTGCAATGTTGTAATTAGGGGTAAATACTTATACCACACCCTTGGCATGGTGGTGTTGTCACTATCCTTTAGAAGACACAAGGCTCTCACTGTGTATTCCCTGGAATCTCTTTCATCATTGTTGTAGAAGATGATGAAAAGGACTTATATAAAACATGAAATATTCAAAAGGTAAAACATATGGGCCTCAGAAGATTATTTCTTTTATATTTTTAATTTCTTTACTTCCCATTTTTTTTAAAAAGTGGTCTCCCTTGCATGCTGATGACCCAATTAATATGCTTTCTATTTAATTATCACTTATCACCCTAAAGATTTGTGAATAGAAAGATAGTACATGATATTTTTAAAGCTGCAGCTTCATCATGACAATGTTGGATTTGTCAGGCCACCAAATTGCAACAATGAAATTGCTGATAATGTGTATGATAAATTATGGAAGGCAATACATATCATTTAGGGAGACTTTATTTATAGACCATTGTCGGATCTCAAAGTGGCAATTGATTTGAAAGCAACAAACTTAGAGGAGAATTATGGAGCCCACATGAATAAGAAAATATCATGCCATATCGGGTGCCCACTCTCTAAGAGTCCAACAAAAACAAACACAGAGACAAAGATCAAAATAACAATATTGAATATATTAATATTAATTTATGAAACAAACTCCTCTCCTATTTTTTCTTGAAAAGTTTGTTTTTATTTTATTTTTTTACCTTAAATAATATCTTAAGTTCATTTATGTGCCTAGATTAATTCGCTTGGAATGTGTTGTTGTCGCTCCCAATATAAATTTGTTTTGTGTGGTTAGGAATGGAATCAAAGATATTGTCTTGGCCAATTCATGATATTCAACGAGTCTTATCATTAAATTAACAAAGAGTTGGTTGAAAAATTCGTATTTTAACAACAAAATTAAATTTACCATAGTTAAAATTGTGGTTTGATTATTAAAACAAGTCATTTAACCATCATAGCATAGCTATTTTTATAACTTGTTAAAATAGTTGGAGTCTATAGGAATGAAATAATTAATGTATTTTTGTTGATACAAGAATGAAATTATGTTAAACCCTGACATAAGAGTTTTTTTTGCCTTTATAATCATGTGAGGATTCGAATTTGGATCTTTCTCTTTTTTATAAAAAAAAATATGTACAACTGGAGTTTCCAAATTCATTTTTATTCAATTCCTAATTTCATAACAAAAGTTGGCGTTTCCAACTAACGTGTGGTTTGGTCAAGTGATAGCTCGTTTGGTTCCTTAACTAATTAACTAATTGGTCTAGAGTTCGAGTCTTTAGAATGGAACAACTCCCGCCGGGAAATTCCTACCGCTTTTGGGTCGGATCAGATGAGTCGGATTCTGAGTAAACCAAATCCGGGTACCGGTTGATGTTAAAAAAAATTGTCGTATAAGTTGAGTAATTTTTTAAATCGATGTTGTTTTTCATGAAAGCAAATTTCCTACTTTTACACATTTAGTGACGTGTTAAAATCTGTTATTCATTTTAAGGCAATTATTTTGTAGTTGGATGCCAGTTTTTTTTTTTTTTTGTTGCTAGACTAAATTTAGAATCTCAAGCCCATTTAAGATATGGCACAATTATGGAGCATTATTATTTAATACTTATATGATGCATGGTGTGGACAAGAAACAATTTTTTTTTTTAGAACGAGGCATATCGTAATGAAAATATGGGCATATGTAAAATTCACTAAAAATGTTTATTTATCACACATTTTTAGACCTTCGAGTGTTCCTTTATATCCGTATATATTGTTTACCAACAATAAATATGAAAAAAAAATCATAAGTATAGATATCGGTTATTTTAATCATGTATATATACTTGGATGATCTTATTCTCCATAAAGTATTCATATGGTTAAAGGTTGATATATTGTGTTATTATATATATCGAATTATATTTTTTTATGCATGAATTGTATTTCTTAAATTAAAATAGAACAATAAGTATATGAGATCGACACTTTAAGATAATAAAAGAAAGATACATTATATTATTAGTAGGTTTTCACGAACATGATCATTTGAATTTCAATAAATAATTTTATATTTATAAATAAGTTGGTACACACTGATTCAATTCAAAAACACAAAATGATTAACAATTTTTGTCAATAGCCGAAGACTAATCGCTTCCGAAACGTAGAGATCACCAAAGTAAGTTTTGCCTCGAACAACAAAGATTTTTACATATCCACGGCAGGTATTGAATACCTGACATCATAGTTAAGGAACTCAGCTATTTACCAATTGTACTAGGCCTTGTTTGTTGATTAACAATTATTTAATCATAATACTAATTAAGAAATATCATGAAGATTAAAAAATGAGAATTTATAAGAAACCATTTAAAAAATAGATTAAAATATCGACTTAAACTATCCAATAATAATTAACTAATAATAAACAAACAAAGAACTTACTCGTGTTAATTGATGCTTGTGATATCCTACTCGGATAACATTTCTTAAAGAGTAGTAATTTGTTTGAGTAATTAAAGATTTAAATTAAATTAAATAATTATTTTGTTTCTTTTTCTACTTTTCTCATTTACTGTTTCCTGTGTATGTAAAGTGTAATTTCTAAAGTAATTTGTCCTTTCTAAAATCACCCGCCTGCTTATGTTGACTAACACTGATATTTTGAGATTTCTTTTACCACACACAATCTTATGTTAGTTGTTAGTTACTTAGTTGACAATCACCGATGGTTGAAACTTGTAATTTTCATTAAGCAAATGAAATGAAGAAACAAAAATATAAAATTGGTTAAAGTGATGATCACTGGGTAGTTTTGGCAAAACTTCAATCAACTTCAGAAAACCCCACCACCTAATAAGTTTTGGCAAAATTTCAATTAACTTTTCTAATTGTACTGCTGTAGAGACATGCTATGTTAAAATGTATGAAACCTTTGAGTAAATTACCTTTTGTACCCAGCAATCACCATCTATGGCATGTTTTTCAAAAGTGGCCTGAAGTTCAGTTAGACAAGTCGGTGGTGTTCTTTGCACAAATTCAACATCAAGTTGACTGAATATGAAAGGTTAGGGGTAACTGTATATTGTAGAACAAAAGTTAGATGCAAATCACTCACATATGTTAATGAAGGTATAAAAAATTGAGGATAAAATGTAAGCTTATTTAAGTTTTTCGTTTAGGTGTTCTTTTATAATTAATTGGTTCTTGAAATTTTTTATTTTGTGTCTTTGAACTTTATCCAATTTAAGAAATAGCTATTTCGTCACTTTAATGATATTATAACGAACGACATGTCATGTCACTTTCACCACGTTAATAGATAACGTAACACGTGATACCACGTGAATTTTTTTAAAAATTCAAATTTATACAAAATAATTAAAAACAATTCTTTAAAGAAAATCAAATCTTTTTAATAATTTTTCAAAGAATTGATTTTTTTTAATAAAAAAATGATATGATGTCACGTGACACTACATAACAGTCGCATGTCAATGTTGCTAAAGTGATGTGGCATGTCATAGACCATATCATCATTCAAGTGACGAGATGATCATTTCCAAAATTTGAGTAAAGTTTAGGGATTCAAAGCATTGAAAAAAAATTTCGCTGATCAATTCGAAAAAAAACATTTAAATTCAGGGACTAAAAACTTAAATAAACCTAAAATATAATTAACAGATAAAAGGGTGCAAATATAAATTAATGTGAATGGAAATATGTATAATTAAAATTAAAACACACTCTTGTATTTTCATAATCAAAATTCAAAATCTCTTTTCACAGTAACTTATCTTTATAATATTTTTTTTGTTTGCACCCTGGTATCCGGTCCATTGGGCTGACTAATCCAATTCGAGGGGATCCTAGGTTAAGGTTTTATTTCTCTCCCAACGTCGTTGCGAGGGATCAAACTGTGGTTCGCCCTACCAAGTGCAGCCCCTGACACCACTGCATCAACAGCTAGTTGGTAACTTATCTTTATAATATGAGAATTCCATAACTTACCTTCGATTATTATTTTTTTTAGAGTGAAGACCAACTTATTAATTCTTGATTTTTTTTATGGTAGCAATTTAGTCCCTGAAAATTTATAAATACACGTTTAGTCCCTCAAGATTTTTGGATGTACCAATTTGGTCCCTCAAAATTTTCCTACATATTAACTTGGTCCCTCTTGTTTTAAGGATCAAATTAATATATCCGATATCTCGAGGGACCAAACTGATTCATCCGAAAATTTTAAGGAATCAATTATGTATTTACAATTTTTCAAAAATTAAGGTGATACAATGGGAAAAAAAAAAACATTAGGATGACTAACTTAATACTTCACTCTTTTTATTACAACTAAAGCTGGTTACTAGCTAGACTAATTGGAAGAATATGGTGCAGTACTTCTTTTACAGCCGCGGCTGGTAATAAAACTGGGAGAGAGATCTCGAGAAATTTCATCTAAATAAACTTGACGCTAAGTAACTCATGAAAGTTTACTGTAAAAAAAATTCCAAACAAACAAACACATGAAAGAACAACCACCCAGTCACATGAATATTGGGGTTAATTAAGATTAAGATTATTTAGTCCGAAAGTTGAAACCAAAACCACTAAACTTTTTTTTTCTAATTGCATTTTATATTAGAATTTTCGTAATCAGCCCAAGGATAAAAATTTAAAGATAAAAATGTTTCATGAGAAATTGTATCTTTAAAAAGTTAAAAAATTTAAATGTTTAATTTTTCAAAAAAATATTTCAACTCTTAGATTATAGGACTGGAGTTAAGAAAAATTTTATATTATAATTCATGATTTTAGTAAAAAAGCAAATAGTATGTATGTATGTATTGATAGTATAAATTTTTTTTACATTGTTAATTTAACATCCAATATTCATGAGTTTATGAATATTAACTTTTAAATATAAATAATACAAAAAATTATGGATGATGCATCGACAATATAAAAAAAATTTCATTGTCGTTGCAAACCATTTAAACCCTTTAGCAAATTTAAATTTAATTCTAATTCTTTTATGAAGGAATTTAATTCTTGAAGATTTTACATCAATTCCAAAAGTGATATTTAATCTATTTTCAATTGAATTGTACGGTATATCTTTGCAAAATCCTCGTTTTATAATGAAATATATTTGGTAGCACATGTTATGGTATTATTTTAAACTCAGTTGCTTACAGAGATGCAATTTAAAAATCAAGAACATGTGACTTAGACACAAACCTATGAATAATATCAATTTCATTATTGTTATATAAGATTCTTACTGTTCTATAAAATTGGGCATCTATCTAAAATATGCTGTTTTTTCACTATTTTAGGATATTCTTATTCCTTTTGAAAGTAAAACTGATCATTCATTTAAACACGGTGATTTGTTAAATTATCCTTGCATGTCAAATTTCAAGAATTAGAACTTCAACTCTTGTCATTATCTAAAGGCCAGTTCACTACTTGCTACTACGTTTAACTAAGTAAAATGTGCAAAATTAATGTTATGTTCGAATGAGACTGGGTCCCTTATTAAGGATGAATGTTCTTGGAAAGGATTTTTAGTTTGACAAGAATAAATTCTCGATTTTTCATATCCGTTCGAACTGGGTTCTAGGGATCAAGATTATGTAAAAGTGGAGAACAAAAGAGAGATTAATGTTGTCCCTACTAAGAGTAACAACCGATATGCCCCTTACTTGTAGAGTGACATGTGTGGTCAAGGAACTCCTTCAGATGTGAAAAGGTTCACTGTAACACCCCCGTTTATATATAAAAATAATTAAATAAAAGTAGTGTAATAAAGATGAGGAACTCAAAATTTCCTTTTTACAACATAAGTTTATAAACAACTTTCGGGGTATTCAATTACAAAACAAGCAGAAATAAATGGAGTTCCTTTCTTTTGCCTTTTCCGCTGCGACACTATGATCTTCAAGCTTCTTGGAAATTTAACTAAAATGTTAAACCACTAAAGGGTGAGACATTTTCAAAACACATTGAATTAGAAGATAGTAAACAACTGATAATAGAAATTCAGGAATAACCACTAAATTCAAGCGCTACTAAACATACACATCACAATAGCTAGCACATAGTGCAATGCATGGGTGCCACACGACCATTCCACAATTGGATCCATCACATCCGTATCTCATCCCAAGATACTATACACACATAACCACATAATACTCATGGGATCTATCCTAGATTGACTCAATCATCTTTGTACTCAAATCTCCCATATCACAATCACATAATCAATCTCACAACACCACCCTCGACTCCTAGGATAGACGAGTCGGGAGTAAGCGTCTTGCAACCAGTGCTTGCACAATACTTGGCCAATCCAAGTCCAAATACAACTCGAGGCGATGCCCGAGTTGGATATAGCCGAGACCACCCTCCGCGACCCTGAAATACCTAAGTGACCGTTAAAATTGTAATGATTACGGCGGAACTGATCCCCAACATGGGTAGCTAGCCCGACCCCTTGTAGGATCAAGGCCCCACTTACTACAATTCCTTCGGTTGTTTCAATATATCAACCTAGTCACTAGATCACTCTCGTACCTAGGTTCAATGAACCATTGTTGGACTCTCTAGCATGTATACTAGATCGTACAATAGTAATATAATGAAAGTGAAATTATCGCCCCACGAGGATTGTAAATTGTTTTCAATAATCTCTACCTTATTATAATTACTAGTGAAATTTGAAACTACTTTTAAAATTGAAAATTAATTTGATTAATTAAAATTAAAACTAGACTAAAACTAATAACAAAGCAATAATTAAATGAGTTGAGAAAAAGATGGGAAAAACGTTAGGAATCTGGTTTCATTGCAGGACATAATTTACTAATTATGAATCTCTCTTTTCCTATTGAATCAACAACATTCCAGCTGTAACAATTATTAAATTCCTTTAACAATTGTGTTTCCTATTCAATTGGAACCCTTAATCCCTTAAGAAATTACCAATCAATTAGTCATAAATTAAGAATTCAGGAATTAAATATGTTATATAATCCCTAAAAGTATCCCTACAAATTAGACGATCATGATGCTTGATTTCTATGGTCATAACCAATTCCTAATTACCCAATTGAAGAATTAAGTTCCCAAAACATAAACGGATCCAGATTTATGTTAACAATAAAAACACAATCAAACAATTGATTCAATGAAAAACTTCAATTCATAACAATCATAAACTATTTAAGATCCATGCAAATCCACCATCTTCCTAACACATAATTAAGAATGAAAAACAGAGAGTAGAAGAATAACCCATCATCATAGACAAGTCTGAATTACTCCAATAATCTTCAATCTTCAACCGGATTCCTCCGTTGTTGATCACCAATCTTCTCCAAGCACTTTCTCTCTCAAGGATTGTGTAATCTCCCTCTCTAAAAACTGCCTAAATCCTAATTCTAAACCTATAATAAATACCAAAAACCTAAAAACTAAGCAAATCCCCCAAAATCTGATCAGAAACTGGCCCAAATGGGCTTCTTCGCCGCTCGCGCGCCTGGGCGCGCCAGGTTTGTTGGTGCTGGTTCTCGTGGTGCGCGTGCCTAGGGGTGAGGATCTCCACGCCTGGGCGTGTGCCACCTGCTCTGACCCCGTTTCGCTCCGTTCTTGTGCCATTTTCAAGGTCTTTTCGTTCTACTTTCAGCTCCATAATTATTTTCACCAATTTAGCTCCAAAAAGTACCTGAAACATACCCAAAACAGATCAAAACGTTCAAGGGATAAAATTTCCTAAACTAATTAAAAATTAAACTAAATCTACCTAAAATACTTAAGAAACAAGCCAAAACCAAAGCAAAAAGGAGTTAAATTAAGCCCAAAAACATCATATATTAGACCCAAATCAACCGTCTCGTAAGTCTATCCCATTCCATGACGTCCAACCTCAACTCCACGTCATGATGCATGATGGTTAGGATTATTGGAAAAGAAGTCAATAGCCGACATTCTTTCGGTTTTTCTTAATAAAATGTGGGACTCGATACTTACTTAACCAGTTATTGGAATTGACTAACCGGTTAAGTTAGTATTGAAGTAAAATCTCAATTCATTTGTCACATGATCCGACACTGGCTTCGTTTACAATAATCTTAACCCGGCCTCCACAATATCTACATGCTCACACATAGTATACACATAATCAATATGCACAATCATATCTCAGTCTAAACAAGCCAGTCCAATAGCCACAACAACAACGACAACAAGGACTACACCAATAAGGCATAACAATAACAAAATCAACAAACAGTTATCATACAAGTCAGTCGACATACTCATATATGTCTCAGGGAACAATAATAGAAATCCACTCCCTAGGGTTCTTCACTTCCTACTTTATAGCATACAAAAAGGGGTTTTGTTATAAACATTTTAATAAATATAAAATCAACCAATAATAATCTAATTGCCCCCCAGTCCAACTTTAAACAAGTGATAAAACACTGCCCACACTCCAATTTAATTATTAAACCCATATCCTATCATAAACCCTAACTATCCCTAACTCAAAGTGTAGAAAAGTGTCTCCCCCTTACTGTGGAGGAAGATGAGGCTCGATTGAAGCTCCAAGGACCTTGAATCTACCCCCAATCTACTTGGATTTCAACTCCCTTGACCGATTTCCACTTGGTTCCATGGTTGGAGGAGAGAGAAAGAACCCTATGAGAGAGAGAGAGCTCCATGAAAAAGAGGGAAAGCTTGAAGAACAAGAGGGAGGAAGTGATTTTATGCGAAGTTTAGCCAAAACTTGGCTTAGATCCATATGGAAGGGTTGGAAATGGAGTTTGGGTGATTGGAATGGAGTTTGGTGCTTGTGGGGAAGGAAATGGTGCAGCTGGTATGGCTGAGAAGTGAGCCTGGTGCATTTTTATAGACCAGACGTGCCTGGGCGCAGCGCCCGTCGCGCCTGCGCGTGCGTTCTGGTGCAGGGGATTGTGATGCGTGCTGGCACATCGCGCCTAGGCGCCTGGGCACCGGTGCCTCTGATCTGGTGCATCTGATGCACTCTGTTGCACCTGGGCGCATCAACCTCATGCCTGGGCGCACCGAAACCCCGATTTTCGCACTTTTTAACCTGATTCAAGGGTTCCTAACCCTTCCTAACACTAAATCAAACACACCCAACATTAACATACATTTCCAACCATGAAATCATATTTTTAAAATAACAAACACATAAATCACAAACACGAAAATCAATTGAAACTACGAACAAAACCTTATACTTTACCCTTTTCTAACACTCGTGCTAACCCGAACGACTTAAGGCAACTCTCTAACCTCACCAATCTAAGGCTATTAATACTCGAGGCATAACCAAGCGGTCGAATAACATCCAAATGCCTCGCAAAACCTATCACTTTCCAGAACTCCGTCGAAACACAATTTCGAAGGAATTTTATGAGTACTAACCCTAAAGGCCACCTCTTGCACTTGAAACCCTTTCTTAGAATACTTTAACCAATTACTCGACCGAGACCAAAACACTAGGGACACACTAGGACTCTTGCCAATCCCGACACACAAATACCTATAACACCCTAAACGAGCAAACACAACCACGCGTACATTACAAGCATTCAAAACTCAACTCTCATACGAATCCAGAACATTCCTAACAACTCACTTATTGAATTTATATATATACATATACATCTTAGCTCAACATAACTATATATATATATACTAAGAAAATAGTATAAACCACTACCCATATCTCACTTTCACCTAATTAAATACATACATGATTATAATTATTAAATTTAGAAATTCAAATCGTTACATTCACTACTAAGGGCAACAAGCTTCAGTTGGTTGATGAATCTTCATGGTGGGGTTAACTGTAACTGCCACCTTTTTTCTGGGCAGGAAGAATGTGTGCTCTTTTCCAAGTGTTGATGATGCTCTGAGAGTATGTTTATACTATGCGTTTGGTGTGCTATACTATGTGTATAGTGATGAACTATTAGGTGTGTATGGGATGTATCCTGGACGATGCCTCAGCCTCTTGCATGAGGCTGATATTTATAGGATCATGAAGATTTTCTAGTATGATGTTTTCTCTTGATAGATCCTCTATATTTGAGAGTAATATTCGTGTGATCTTATCTTTAATGCGACAGACGATGATCTTTTATAATTGTTGATAATCTGTCTTTAATTTTCTATAATGTTTATTATCTTATGGAGATTATTTACGAATAAGTTAGTCATTCTAATGTTTCTTATCTTATGTAAATAAATATTTATTTATACGAATTTAATATATATGCATCGACAATGTGAAGTCGGTCATCATCCATAATCTATATGAATTACTTTTACTTAAAAGTCAATCATCATTATTTCATGAATGGTGAATAATGCGTCGGCCGTGTAAAAAAATCTTTAAACTACTGTCTATGCACATCATAATATTTTCTCTATTTATATAAGGCGCGATGTATCTGTATCCTACATTTTGAACATTGTCCACGTCCAAATATCCATATTCGTATGGGTCGGAATCTATGTCGAAATCGATAATTCACATTTACGTAAAGAATACATACATACATATATATATATATATAATATTTAGAGTGTGCTTTGACTAGGGATTTGTAAATTTAAGGAAGTTCAAGCATTTCAAACCTGATCTCCAAGGTAGGAAACATTAAGGTGAGGTAAGAAAAGAGGATCTGGGAAGTGTTGAGGTTATAGGTTGATAGAGAATTTCGAAATTCCATCTTAGAATGAGGAATTTTGAAATCTTATATCAACCTCTAATCGCAACATTTTATGAATCCTCTCTTCTTACTCCACTTTCATACACTTTATTTTGAATTAGCTTGAAATATTTGAAATTTTTGAGAATTGCAAATCTCTTATCCAAACACATCCTTAATAAATTTATCCGAAGTAAAGCTTTTGATCCCAATATTTGACTAGAAGGCAACTTATTAATATTTAATATAAAGAAGAAAGCAAGGTGAGCATGGAAGACAATATTATTATTATTATTATTATTAATTATTAATAATAATATAAATCGGAAACCTAACGAGAAACTTTCAAAGATTTTTATTATTGATATATTAGAAAATAAAATTTTGGGTCAATCGATTCAATTCATTTAATTAAATCATGAGACATGAACGATGAATATGTAAATTTAAATCCCTAAAATACATCGCTTTTCAAAAAGATAAATTCCTAAAACATAATTCATTTTTTTAGACATTTTCTTCTCTTTCCCCATCTCACTGGCCATAATACTTATGTTCCATGATACACTTTTGGCTAAATTATTCATTTGGTCCTTACCTTATTTTTCAATTTCAAATTGGTCCATTTATGGTTTTTTGTTTCAAATTGGTCCCTCGTGTTCCTTTTCGTTGTCAAATTGGTCCCTGGGTCACTATCCATCCTATGTGGACCAATATGATATTGAAATGTAAGATGAATAGTGACTCAGAGACCAATTTGACAGCGAAAAGAAACACGAGGGACCAATTTAAAACCAAAAAAACGTAAAGGACCAATTTGAAATTGAAAAATACGGTAAAAGACCAAATGAATAGTTTAACCTACACTTTTTTTATTCTCTTCTTTCCATGAGAAATTTGTTCATTATGGAAATGTAAGAATCTTGCATAAATTAATGAAAAAAGTATTACATAATGAAAAATAACTATAATCTACATACAAGAAATGAATTGTCATTCACTGATCACATTAGAGTTGGTTTAATAGTTCTAACCATTTGTGTGAATAATATTTATGTAAGTCTAACGCAACTAATCAATATTTCTATTAAATATTAAAATCACATTTTTAAATAAGTTCAAAAAAAAAATCACATTTTTAAATCACGATTGATCGTGTCAATATACTGTGTGTTTCAATTCATGTTACAGACATTTTCAAACTCACGTTTGCAAAAAAATTAAAAAAAAAAACTAGAATTACGAGCATTGGCTCAACACAAAAACAAACCTAGCTTAAATTTTATTCCTGGTATAGGCTTCAAAGAATCAAAGCACCGGTTTTCATACAGACACCATGTGGTACCAAAAATATATTAACTTTTTTTTTCTTTTGAAATTCCAATTGTCCACTTCAAAAAAAAAAAAAAAGGAAATTCCAATTGTACCCTTCATATGAATCTTGTCTATTATCATCTTCAACAACCATTTTTGCCTCCTCCTGCCTCCACATTACCCACTCCCCCACCATTAGAACCACAAAGTCCATCATTCCACCAAATCCATCATCACAAGCGTAGCTTGCATGAATTAGAACCACCATTTCCAGCATTACATCGTCGTCAAATCCATCGTCCAACGCCTGGCTTCATGGTGATCGCCTCACCACCCACAACCTCTGACTTCATTGGTTTTCCTTTTCCTTCTACCACTTTGACCATTCTTCTACTCCCTATCCGCCTCATTGTCTATGTTGTAGCAAGCTTTGTCGTACCGATATAGCCATAGTTGTGGTCAACCACTTTCAAAACTTGAATATGGCATATTAGCATTGCAGTGGTAGCAAACTCAGATATGCTAATCTTCACTCATTTTGCGTTTCAGTTGGTGGAGGTGCGACTGGAAGAGCACCGTGAACCCAGGCGAGCATCGGGCCTCCCCTTGAACCCCATCATCACAATTTTAGTCCTCATTGCGTCTTCGTCACTTCCAATTGGGTAAAGTAGAAAGCTTTCATTTTGGTTGAATTTGTGTTTTGAACTTGGAGATTGTGGATGGTGAAGGTGAGTGTGAGAAAATGGTGATGGTAATTAGGGGTGTTCAGAACCGAACCGATCCATTGGATAACCGAAAAACTAATCCAAAAAACCGAAATTAAAAAAAAAACGAAAAAAGATGGTCCAATTTGGATGAGAATATTGTAAAACCGACCGGTTCGGTTCGGTTTTCGATTCTTAGTTTCATAACCGGACCGAACCGATCTTAATGTGCCTTATTGTTTTCCGTATTTCTGAAACTGTTGGCCCAAGCCCAATTTCGTCTCCCTCAATAGCTTTCCAAGTTCCAACCCTGCTTCCTGAGTTCCTCACTACGTACTTGAGTCCTTCAGCCGCCAATATATTCATGAGCTTGGAAAAATTTGATGAGGCTTTGGAAATACTTATACAAAGTTATCCCTGCGAAAGTAGTATCTTTGCTATGATGGGCAATATCTACATGAGGCGTAACATGTAGATAGAGCAATGTTTCATTATGGTATTGCTTTGAATTTGAAACCAACTGTTACAGATGCTGCCACCATCAAGGTTATTAACTTACAACACTGATCCTTCTGCTCTTTACATGTTAACAACACTAACGGGCAATATTGAAAAGAAAAGGAATGAACCGAGCCGAACCGAAACCGAGTGTATTTTTTTGGATCGGATTGGATTGGATGTCTCAAGCTAAATCAACCGAACCGAACCGAACCGATGCTAATTTTTATCTTTGGATCGGATGATTTTTTTCATCAAAACCGAACCGAACCGATCCATGAATACCCCTACATTCATCAGAGATAGTAAAAATGGTGGTGGTCGGTGATTGTGTTCGGAGTTGATCACCGTAAATGACAAAAGTTTGGTGAGAAGTTGAGAAATTGAAGTTAGAAGGATAAAATAGTATTTTGACCAAAAAAAAAAAGGAAAATCAAAAAGTATAATTAATTAGGATGTGTGATGGTGTATACACACAGCGGTTTAAGTTTCGATGCATTAAAGCACAAACCTTTATTCCTATCTTGTGATGCTTTTCAACTTTAAAACTTGTAACGATCTTTTAGATTGGATTTTCCTTTCTCAAGATATTGAAAAAGAGATATATTTTATTGTGGTCAATTATAAAAAAAGGATTTTGGGCATAAATAATAATACCAAAAAAGGAAAAAGTATATTCAAAGAGAGGGTTAATTTTTTTTTAAAAAAAAAAATTAATAGAGGAAGAGAGGGTTAGTTGATCATTGGAGTAAAAAAAAAAAAAGGAAAAAAAGAAAAAGAAAAAGAAAAGAGGGTTAGTTGGTTTGAAACTTTGAATGATGTGATTAAGAGAGAAACGACACCGTTTAACTCCCCACTATGACAAGTAAAAACCCAAACCTCTTTTTCATATGCATAGATTCTTCCTTCCCCTACTAACCAGTCTTCCACTCTCTCTCTCTCTCTCTCTCTCTCTCTCTCTCTTAACACTGCCAAAGTGCTTCTCTCTCTCTAACAATCGAATCGAGAGCAGAAGAAGAAGATAAAATCGAATCAAAGGATCAGGGCATTCCAGTAATTTCAGCTTCTCGATGTTCACATCCACTCACTTGAACAACAACAACAACAACAACGACAACACTCCCTTCGTCTCCGGCGGTGGCGGCAGCGGCGGCGCCACCTTCTCCTCCTTGATGGCCGCCGCTTCCTTCCCCTCTTCTCAGGCGGTGCTTTTCACGGCAGTGGCTGGACTCGCTCTCGTTGCCGTCATCTTCTTCTACGGCGCCAGTAGGTAAAAAAAAAAAAAACCGCCGCTCAAAACTTCAAATGCAAAACAAAAACCCTAGCTCTTGTTTTCGATTCCGATTCCGATTTTGTTCAACTAAAAAAGCGAACTACAACAACAAAAAAAGTAGAGTATATATAGAAGGAAACTTGTTTATAGATGAATCCACTTAGTAGAAGAGGTCACAATTCATCTTCGTCGTCTTCAAATTCCTCTCCTTCGTCGTCGTCTTCGTCGGCGTCGTTGTCGTGGATCCATTTGCGTTCGGTTCTATTCGTTGTCACTTCTTCTTCCTCACCAGCTTCTTGTTCTTCATCCTCCTCTTCTGATCGGTGAGTTCTTCTTCTTCTTCTTCTTTTTCTTCACTCTCACTTAATTTGCTTACTGATTATTATTATTATTATTATTATTATTTTTTAATAATTGAAGTTTAAGATTTGTTTCAAGTTTGAACTCAGATTTCTATTACTTTGTGTTTTTTGTTATTTTCGTGCCAGATCTTGCTGTCAGTGTCAGCTTATAGGTTGATCAGCTTGTGTTGTTTTGCGTTTTTGTGCTTCGCAGTTCAGTTTCTGTTTTCGGTCTCTTCAGTGTTTCGGTCCGATCGTCCGATTCGCTGGATTCACTGGTAGAATCGTCGATTCAGTTGGAGTTTCAATGCTCAAAAGGAAAAAAAAAAAAATATCAATTTTGGTTTGTCTGTGAAAGGAAATGAGTTTTGTTGATGAGGAGAAAGATATGGTGACAAGGGGGAGATAGATCTTCAATCTGATTTTCCTTCCCTCCATTCCCTTTTTCTAATGTCGAATCAATTGCATTGAAGAAATCGTCCAATGCAACTAAATTATGATCTTCATATGATATCAAAGCACCTTTATTGTATTGTATCTTCCTGAGATGGAATGGAAGATCCATGCTAGAATATATTTAGTGTGTATGGTCGTTTGGAGACCGGACAGATTTATTTTCTCGACCAAATTAGACTTTTGGGGACTGAAGGAAGATTTAAGAAAATATATAAATATCGGAGTCATAGTCTTAGCAATGGGTCCCTTGGTGAAACGTTTGAAGTCTTTGTCGTGTGACAAGGAGGCCATGGGTTCGAGCTGGGGAATTGGTCCTTCCCTGGACCCTGCGCATATGGGGAATTAGTTTTGTTTTTTGTTTTTAGTTATAGTCTGTCAATCTACCTGGCCACATCAGGGATTATAGTTTTGGGGCTTCACGTATTTCTGGATTTTTCCGGAGCGACGGATGGTTTTTGACAAAAAAAGTAAATGGTGTTGTTTTATCAATGTAGCTGGCCATACGTAGTGGGAGAAGGCTTTGTCGTTGTTGTTGATGACGACTTCAAGGGTTTATAATTTACGCCTCTTCCTTTCCTTAGATATAAATAAATAAATCTCACGCTTAGGTCCCAAAAGATTCTTACTTGTTATTGTTTTAGTCCTTCCCCCCCTCATGTAAATAAATTAACAACTGAAGTTAAAGATTCAAATGAATAATGGTTGTGCTGCAATCTTTTGTTGGAATTTGGAGGCGTTGTTGAATAACTTAAGTAGTTCGCACAGCAACAATGTTGTATTATTGAAGCCACCGCTTAAGTGTCCTTCGGACAGGAACTCCAATGATGAATCAAGTAGTAGATTGATGCTTCTCAAACTTGATTTTGTTAGTTTTCATATGTAGATAGAATTAAGAAGTACCGAATGGATTTATTTGTTTTAGCACAGAGGAAATAAGATTGTTCCACATAAACTATTTCACTCCAAATCCATAAACACTAATAAATTAAAAATGTATGAAATCTGTGTCAAAACTATAATCTAATTAACAGAGATATGTAATTGTAATAACTAAAATATTGTATATGCTTGTAAAAGTTGATTAATCTAGTATAACAAAGTGCTGCTGTGTGCTTTTAATCTATAAGAACATCTTTTTCTGTGTACTTTTTCACTTCCCTAAATTTCTCAAATGATTCTTTGCGACGTATTCTCTTTTCTAAATCTCGCTTACATCCAGGCAGTTGTAATGAGTAATTCTTTTGGGCAAAATTCCAGGGGTCGTCTTAAATCACCATGGTCACGCCGGAAAAGAAAACGTGTCCTTTCATGTCATCAATGGAAAAGCTTGTTTACAGAAGATGGGAGACTTCGTGATGGTGGAATTAAGTTCCTGAAAAGAGTTCGCAGTGGAGTGAGTTTACTAATCTGTTTATCTAGATTTTAAATTTATGTTTTTTATGTTTCTTGGTTGAATTAATGACGTTATAAATATCTGATGCAGGGTGTTGATCCTAGTATCAGGGCTGAAGTTTGGCCATTCCTACTTGGAGTGTAAGCATGACTTGTTTCATATCTGAGTAAACTTTACTATTTAAGTATTTATTTTCTTGCGTACCTGGGATCTAGGAAGTTTGGACATTCATGAGATACAAAACTGACACACGTGGATCGAAATTTGTTTACTATTAATATTAAGGGAAGCTACATTGATCTCTCTTGAAGTTGAGTTTAATTACACTTGACACGCCTCTTATTTGAAGAGTTATACTCAGTTACTCACCTCCCTTTAGATTTTGTTATCAATACACTTAAATTATTAGCTTTTGAAACAGGAGGGTACGAGTGTAATAAGGGGAGGTTAATGTAATTTCCCTTGATATTTATTTGCAGAGTTGTGGTGTAATATTGCCTTGCTCCCTCTTTTGAAATTCAAAGTGCCTGTGCTTTATGGCATGGTTGGAATGAACACTAATTGTCTTTCAGTTTGTAATAGCTCAAACCTGGTTCTTTGCTTTGTGTTATGCATTAGAGCAAATATCGATCCTCTCGATTGTTTTGTTTTTTTGTCATGTGGTCAAGTAAAAAAGAGAGATTGCCACAAAGGTAATAAAAGAAATTTCACATATCTTGATTGGCCCCAGTTAATAAATACTTTTGTGTCGATCTCTCCCCTCCACTTGAGGACTTAACGAGAAAAGGCAATTGGGGAGATCTAGTTTCATTGATTACCTTCTCCTTTATTTTATGTTAGAACTGTCATTTCCCATTCTTTCCTGCACTTATTCATTTGTATAGACAATCTTTTGTTTGGTTACTGATTGTAATTCATTTACACAGCTATGACTTGGACAGTACCAAAGCAGAACGAGATGTTATAAAAACTCAAAATAGGTAAGCATACAAGTTTGTTCCCCAAATCCGTGCTCGGCATTTCTCCGGTCTTCAAAATTTTATTTTGTTTGTACTTAGCTCTTCTGTTTGTTAGGTTTTGACATGATTTTGTTTTTATGCCAAATCTATAAACACAGAAAGGAATATGAGAAACTCCGCAGACAATGCCGTCAACTGCTAAAGCAGAGCAATGGGAGCTTCAAGTTAAGTGACATTGATGAAATCAGCTATGAAGGAGATGGTGCTAGTCTTATTCAAGATTCTGGTTCTCCTAATTCTGAAGACGCAACAAGTGCCAGAGAATCCCTCTCTAGTGAGGGAAGGAGCCCAGATACTGAATATTCAGACGATCCATCTAGTGCCCTGTTGGAAGGATACGATGTTCCTAATGTTAGCAATGCTGATACCTCTGCACTGGATACTGATTCCTCTGATTCAGACTCCTCAGATGGTCCTGAGGTAATTCAGGCATTTCCTTCTGATGATGTTCAGGAAGAGAACAATTCCAAAAGAACTTCGAAGGGAAATTCTTCTCCCTCCCTAAGGAAAGTCCCATCAAAACTACAAACTAATGAAGATTTTCCCACATGGCAACGGATCATCCGACTGGATGCAGTACGTGCCAATGCAGAATGGATGCCATACTCCCCCTCTCAAGCTGTTGTATCAGAGAGTAGGGCCCATCGTTCTGCTGAGGCTGTTGGCTTGAAGGATTATAGTCACCTAGAGGCCAGCAGAATCTTTCATGCTGCTCGACTAGTTGCTATTCTTGAAGCATATGCACTGTACGACCCTGAAATTGGCTACTGCCAAGGTATGAGTGATCTGCTATCTCCTATAGTTAGTGTTATACCAGAAGATCATGAGGCTTTCTGGTGTTTTGTTGGATTCATGAAGAAGGCACGGCAGAATTTCAGGCTTGATGAGGTGGGTATTAGGAGGCAACTCGATATAGTTGCAAAAATAATCAAGTTCAAGGATGGCCACTTGTTTAGACATTTGGAGAAGCTCCAAGCCGATGATTGCTTTTTCGTGTATAGAATGGTGGTGGTATTGTTTAGACGCGAGTTAACATTTGAACAGACTCTCTGCCTTTGGGAAGTAATGTGGGCAGATCAAGCAGCAATCAGGGCAGGTATTGGAAAATCTGCATGGAGCAGAATTAGGCAACGTGCTCCCCCAACCGATGATTTATTGCTTTATGCCATAGCAGCTTCAGTGTTGCAGAGAAGGAAATTGATTATTGAGAAGTATAGCAGCATGGATGAGATCATCAAAGAATGCAATGGCATGGCTGGACAGCTTGATGTTTGGAAGTTGCTGGATGATGCACACAATTTGGTGGTCACCCTTCATGACAAAATGAAATTGAGACGTCATTCCGAAGACTGAAATTGATACTTAAAACAAAGTTATTTATCTTTACTTCGACGGTGAGAGATTTCTGTCCTCTGCATCTGAAAATAAGCACTGCAATGCTGAATCATTACACTGAGTTCTGCTGCTTGCATGAACTTGTCAATGCTAATTTGCAATGCTTTTGGTTTCGAGTTTGGACAATGTTGGCTTATGTGGATGGAAGTTGGCCAGATTTGCACGGCATCATTTTCTTTTTCCTTTTCCACTTTTTTTTGGGTCCCATTGTCACCATCCTTTTCTTTGTTTTTCCTAAAAAAAAAAAAAAAAGAAAATCTGAATTGAGAGACATCTCAGAGCACCTTTGCGAAAAGCAGGTGGTGGGTAGCATGTAACCGTTGTCCGTTAGAAGAGGCTCAGATGTCATGGACAATTATGATGTTGTCTCTTTTGACTGAACTCATGAATTTGACTCTTTAAGCTGCTGGCCAAGTTGCATATCACGAGTTTTAGCTTTTTAAGGTTTGAGGAGATCTGTACTATTACTAGTGGTGAAAGGGTGCGTCATGCTCCAAAGTCCAAAGTGAAGGAGCCGCTTTTACGGAAGTATAAAAAATTTAGCCGGTTTTTTTTTTAAAAAAAATTATAAATAAATCCTTGAAGATTTTCTAAGCAAAAAAATAACCGTGATATGTTTTCATCTTCTTTGACTTGAGTACAATCAGTCTCCAACAGCGCCATACTAGAATTAATTTTAAATTATCATATCAGAGCAATCTTAAATAATTAAATATGAAGAAGAAAAATGCAAGAAAGTAGGGTATTAGCTATTTAACAATTATAACATATTTAGACTCTATTTAACAAAGAGTAGCACTCACTTAACAAAGAAAAGAATTCAGAACATTACATTTATTCTCTAATATGGGTATTAGCAATTTAAGAAAGATTTTTTCTTTTTGAACCCCACCCTTTACTCATTGGCCCCCATCGTCCGAAACAAGTCGGAAGATTCTTGGTGGAAACAAAATAAAATATTTTTCGCCTTATGCAAGTCGCATTATCTTTCCCCTTTCCAAAGTCGTAAATAAAATAAAGTATTCCGCCTCTCATCAGGCGAAAAACATTAAAAATTTGTTATAATACCAAAATTGTCTCTCTGTTCATTCACGTAGTAGAAAACAATAAAAAGAAGGGAGGTGGAGGGTTTACGGAGGGGCATTTCTGGGATTTCAATACTTTAATTGTTCCGTTTCTTAAAAGTCGGAAGTATTTCCGCTTTTAAGTAGTCGATAATTCTTTCGCCTTATATAAATCGGTAATTTATCCGACTTGTTTCAGGCGGTGAGGGCCAATGAGTAAAGGGTGGGGTTCAAAAAGAAAAAGTCTTTAAGAAATAGTCATAACATATAAGATAGCAACATTCTCTACTTAACACCGCAAAGAGTGAGCTACTTGGGAACAAGATCAACTATAAAGAAAACAATTACAGAGTTGAATGAAGAAGGGAGTTAACGAGTTACAAGTTGAAGTCCTGAAAATTGGGGGGCGGTAGCACTGCGATGGCTGACGGGTAGCTTCTGGGAGTTGGCAGCAGTGTCTGTGCGACAATAGTAGTCTTTGGGCGATGGTGGGTGTATGGGCGACGATGGGTGTCGCGAGGAAGAAAGGAGAAGGAACTCTAGAAGTCTCTCTGAATTCTTATGGGTGAAAACATGTGGGGGTTGCTTTATCAAATTTGGAATGAGTTCAAAAACCCAAATGTCTTATTTATGGATGGGCTTGTCCCTTTTTAAATGGATCTATCCTCATTTATTGTGTTAGACATGTCAGACCTGCTCGAAAGGTTCGGGCAGAGCCAAGTCCACGGGTTGGCCCAGATCTCAGAAAGGATGGAAAGAAGCATGAGGCTCACTACAGCCTTGTGAGTTCAAGTCAACGATGTTTCCTATTTTTTCTGATACCTTTTCCTTCTGTGGTGGGGGTTAGTGTAGCAATTGATAGTTCGTCAAACTTTATAAACATTTGCACATCAGATTTTCTTGCATTTTTTTCGAAGAAATCATAGAGTGCTTTATATACTTAGCAATGTTGACCGCTGCCAATCTGTTTGTTCTTATATGATTTCATGATTTAATTTCTTGTCAATTAGTAGTAGCTTAATTTTATAATCATTTTATATCTTGTGAATTGTCATCCATGTTTTTCTCGAGTGTTCTTTTTTTAAGATGCTTATTTTCACCCTTGCCCATGGGCCATGGTTGTGCACTGTGCTTTGTTTTAGGGTTTTTATTTTGACACCCCAAAATCCATGGATGTCACCCTAACTCTTTAAATAATACCCTTTATGCCCTTTAAAAAAAACCATGTTTTAATACAGGTCGTAAAACAGGTCGTAAGGGGTACTTACGACCTACAGGTCGTAGCACCCCCTTACGACACTTTAAAAACTAAGTTTTAACACAAGTCGTAAGGGTGTTACGACCAACTCATAAATTGTAATTTTGAATTGGTCGTAAGTGGGTGCTAAGACCTTCCACTTACGACCCATGTTAAAACTTAGTTTTTTAAAGTATCGTAAGGGAGTGCTACAACTTGTAGTCCTGTAGGTCGTAAGTACCCCCTACGACTACGACCTGTGTTAAATCCTAATTTTTTTTTAATATAAAACCCCTAAAACCCTTTACATGTGAAACTTTGTTTTAGTATCGACTCTTATTCTCCATCATACTAATATTATTGCTTTTAATGGCTGTCGTTGAACCTGAATTATCTGAGAGACGAGGTAAACTCCAAAAGTGTTGCATAAAGTATCCAAAAACATGTTTTTATTTGTATTTTTAATTAAGATGATTTTTTTCAATAATTTATTGTATACGATAGGTTGTAGAACTGAATTTATGGACGGTCATAACCCTGTGTTACGACCAATAGATTTTGAGCAGGTCGTAGCCCAGTGTTACGACCTTTGTTTTTGTTCTGGTCTTAACATTGAGTTACGACCTATGTTTTTTCTTGGTCGTAACACCAAGTTACGACCTATATATAAATATATTAAATCCTAATATTACTTTTGTGTATTCTAAATTTCTAAGATAATTTTTTTTAATCCTAATATTACTTTTTTATTATAAATTTATAATATAACTTTTTTTTATTCTAAATTTCTAATATTACTTTTTTTTATTCTAAATTTTTAATATAGGTTTTTTTTTTAATTTAAAATTCTTACTATAACTTTGTTTTTTTTTCATACTTTTTTTTTTAAATTCCTAATGTAACATTTTTTTTCATATTTTTTATTTTAAATTCCTAATGTAACATTGTTTTTTTTCATTTTTTTAATTTTAAATCCTAATATAACTTTGTTTTTTCATTGAACAATGCTATTGCAGATTATATATAGTGATGACTTTTCACATAATAAGGTCTTCGCAAGTAGGGACGACTTGATCCGTTGGGTTCAATCTGTTGGAAAAGAACAAAAACATGTGATCGTTATATATCGCTCAAACACAGGCGGAGGAACGTATAAGAGAAGACCTAGGGTTTTATTGGCTTGCGAAAGAAGTGGAAAATATAGGAAAAGAACAAAAGGTGAGGTGATGTCTGTATTGAGTAGTCACAAGTCTGATTGCCCTTTCATGATTAATGCCTGGGATCTTGGTAATGGAAAAGGTTGGATGCTTTTGGTCAAATGTGGCGTTCACAATCACAAACCATGTGAAAGCTTGGAGGGTCATTATGGTAGGCCAACCAAAGAGGAAAAAGAGTTAATCGTGAACTTGACAAAGGCAGGGGTTAAACCGAAAGAAATTCTCATTAGTTTGAAAGAATGAAACAAGAACAATACTATACTACCTTGAAACAAGTGTACAATGAGCGTCTACGATATAGAAAAAGTATCAGACATCCCAGGACACATATGCAGCATTTATTGCACAGATTGACTTCTTCTGGATATGTGACGCATTATGTAAAAGACGAAGAAAGTGATGTGTTGAAGGCCATTTTTTGGGCATATCCAAGTGGAATATCATTATTCCATTCATTCAGTATTGTTCTTGTTATGGATAGTACCTACAAAACCAATAGATACAGGTGCCCACTTCTTGAGATCGTAGGTCAAACATCCACAAAGAAGACGTTTCATGTTGCTTTTTTTTTATATGGAGGCTGAAAAGGCTTCCTACTTCACATGGGCTGTGGAGCGGCTTCGCAACTTGATTGAAGTGATGATGCCATGCCTCAGATCATAGTGAGTGATAAAGAAGAGGCTCTGACTTTGGCAGTCACGAAGGTATTTCCAACCTCTACTCACTTGCTATGTAAGTTTCACATCTCAAAGAATGTGTTGTCTAGAGTGAGGAACAAAGTGTGTGACTCAAAAGATGTGACACCGATAATGGACGCTTGGAAAGAAGCCGTAGAATCTCGAGACTTGCAAGAGTATGAAGATTATTTGAAAAAATTTAAGGATTTGTGCGGATTAATAATTTTTGAATACGTGCAACGTGTTTATTTGAAACGCAACAAGGAGAAATTTGTGGGTGTTTGGGTAAACCAATTGATGCATCTTGGTAACACCACAGCTAATAGGTGAGTTTTAAAACCCAAAGATGTTTTTAGTTATGTGTTTTTACCAATTGAATTATAAAATAATTATGAAATACGTTATATGTTTATTTTTTGTTTTAACAGGGTTGAGAGCGCTCATGCCACATTCAAAAGATTACCGAGAGATAGTCAGGGGGATATGTGCACCAGTTTTGAAGCGATGGAGAATATGTTGGTATGTCAACATACTGATATTAACGAGTCTTTTGAGAGTAGTATAACCAAGGTGGATCATCGTGTAAATAATGATTTCTACAAGGAGTTGCGCCACTTTGTCTCGCGTAATGCGATAGTACACATTTGGGAGATCATGGAAGGTCTTCGCCAAACAGATTGGGTAAGCTTACATTGTGATTGCAGAATCAGAAGGACTCACGGTCTACCATGTGAATGTTAACTTGCAAAATATTTTAAAGAGGAAGTACCCATCCCTTTGGATGCAGTTCACGATCATTGGCGACACTTGTCTTTTAATGAAAAAATAAAGACCTCTTTTTTACCAACAGAATTTGATCCAAAACCATACGTGGATGAGATATATCCTCAAGTAGAAGCATTAGATGATAAGGGTGTGCTTAAAAAGAAAAGATATTTTCAAAGATTACATGAGTTTGTGTATCCAACAACAACTTCAATGAAGCACATGAAAAATCTACAAAGCACGAACCATCTAATTAGGAAAATGATGTCATGGAAGGTACTTTTCAATCCAAGGGATCTCAATCTAAAACAATTCACAATCTACCAAATCAAAAACAAAAGGGTCTCAATCTACAGGTGATTGTCAATTGTGATCGTTTATTCTTTCTTAATATGTTTTGTCAATTGCGATGTTTATTCTTCTCAATCTATAGGATCCAAAACAATAATATACTATATTAAAGGAATTAAAATAAAAAAATAAATTAATATTATTAAAGGCAAAAAAAAACATTGGTAATTATTAAAGGAATTTAAAAAAACGAAATTATTATTATTATTATAGTAAAAAATTTTATTATTATTAAATGAAAGAAAAAAACAAAAAAAGGGGGAGGTCGTAAGCTTGGGCTACGACCTGCATAAAATCACATATTACAGCAACGCACCACAGAAAAACACAAAAAAAAACCATTATAGATACATCTTCACATATATAACTAACAATAATGTACTATATTAATGTACAAACATGCATAAAATTAAAAAAATAAAAAAGGGGAAAACCTAGGGTTCAATTGCTCTACATAAACAAACTCAATGTAATGGTGCTACAATCACGGACTAATAAGCTATTAAAACAGTCAATACACATAATGATTAAGAAATATTTAAAAAAAATTAGAGAAGATTGAATAACAAACCATGATAGAATTAAAAAAAAATAAAGAATATTGAAAGAGAATGAGAATGAGAATGAGACATACCGATTCGCGAGGAAGACACCAAGAGGGAGGAGAATCACGTTTTGGCAGTGAAGAGAAGAGAAGAAATAAGGCTAAGAAGTTGAACGAGAATGAGAAGGTGAGAAGAAAAACTAATTTTAACAACTGTGTGAGAAGAGTGTGAAAGAGAAAGGGAGAAATCGTTGGGGTATAATTTTATCGGGTTGTAAGAGAGTGATACGACCTACAGGTCGTAACACCCCCTTGTGAATTCAATGCTCCTAATTATGTGGATTATGTTTTGATGATGACAAAATAATTAGCAAATCATGCCTTGAAGATATTGCAACATCAACATCAACAAGAAGTCAAGAAAAGAAGACAAGTGCCCAATCATTCTCAATCAAATATTAATTGTAAATTTCTAATTTATGTTGAGAGTGGTTGAGAGTGGGTAGAAATAGTTAGTCTCTTCTAGGAATAAATTTTTATATGTTTATTAAGTTGAGATTGACCAAAAATTAATACTTGAGAGGAAAAATAAAATTGAAAAATAATTTTTCCCATATCTGATCAAAATACTCGAGTATTTTGATAAAGACTCGAGTATATACTCGAGTATTTATAGAAAAACTCGAGTATTTGTGCCAGGTCAGCAAATATGACCGTTAGCTGGTTCGTGCACCAATTCACTCGTGACCGACCAAAAAGACTCGAGTATTTACCAAAAGACTCGAGTATTTTTGTCCAGTCAGCAAAAATGAACGTTGGAGAGACTCAAAAACCCAATTGAGGGCATTTGAGTCTCATCCAACCCCAAGAGAGTATTCTGAACCTTATTGTAAAATTGCTCTTTGAATTTGTGCAAGAACAAACAAGACAACAACACATTATTGATCACAAGCTTTCATAATTTCCTTTTCTCAAGTGTTAATTCCCAAAAAGCTCAACTTCTCACTCATATTGTCATTTTATTCCAAGTTGAGTTTTAGGCCTCAATTCTTACATTGAGCTGTGCTTATTTGTGCTAATCCATTGTGAGATTAGTAATACACATACAAAAAGCTTGATTATTCAAAGTCTTGGATTGTTCCCAAGCAAACCCTAAGTGGCTTAGGGTGTTGGAAGTCTTGAGAGGTTCTCAAGCACAAGACTAGGAGGTTCCTAGCCCGGTGGAGTTTCTTGAAGGGAGTTCAAGGAAGCTTTGTGAAGAGTTCTTCAATCACCGGAATCAAATTGGGGTAGAAATCAAGAGTTTGGTACACTCTTGAAAGGGTTAGGTTGAGTGAGGCCATTCTCAAGCAATCCTTTGTAATTTCTAACAATTTGATTATTAGTAGAAACTCCTAAGTGATTAGGAGGACTGGATGTAGCTCATTGTTGGAGTGAACCAGGATAAAATTGCTTGAGTGTTGGTTTATTGCTTTTAATCTACTTTCTAGCTCAATAGACTTAAGTCATTTCAATCAATTAGGATTTATACAATTAGGTAGCAAGTTCAAGGAATCTTTGTGTTTAAAAGTTATTTAGATTGCTTGCTATTCTGTTGGATAAGTTCCTGTTTATTATTGAATTGATTTGAGTTAAATTGCTGAATTTTCGTTTCTGGTTTTTCTGATATCTGATAGGAAAAACTCGAGTATTTCCGAAAAGACTCGAGTTGTTCATCACTGAAAAACTCGAGTATTTCACAAAAGACTCGAGTCTTTTGTGTCTGATTCCAGAAAATTCAGTCTTAGCTCCATTCTTCAATTATCAATCGAAATATTTGGTATTAGTGCTTCAAAATACTATTCACCCCCCCTCTAGTATTTGCTTAGCCCGCTTGTTGGTTTCCAACAAGTGGTATCAGAGCTCGGTCGAAAGATCGAGTGTAACAACTTTTTCGAAAAAGATCCTTTTGGAAACTAAATGGGCTCTAGCAATAACTTTGGTGGAGAAGGAGCTTCAATAAACCGTCCTCCACTATTTAATGGTGAAGGATATGTTTATTGGAAAACTCGCATGAAAGTTTTTATTGAAGCAATTGATATGGATATTTGGGATGCAATTGAAAATGGTCCTTTCATTCCCAAAAAGAAAATAAATGATGAAATTGTTGAAATTCCAAGGAGTAGTTGGAATGATGATGAAAAGAGAAAAGTTTCATTTGATTTAAAAGCTAAAAACATCATCTTTTCGGCTTTATCCCATGATGAATTTTATAGAGTTTCCCAATGTAAATCGGCAAAAGAAATGTGGGATACTTTGCAAGTCACACATGAGGGAACAAGTGAGGTTAGAGATGCAAGATTGAATTCTCTAACTCACGAATATGAATTGTTTCACATGTTGCCAAATGAAACCATTAGTGACTTGCAAAGGCGATTCTCTCACATTGTTAATCATTTGATTTCCTTGGGAAAAGTATTTCGCAATGGTGAAACTACTAACAAAATTCTAAGATGTCTTGATAGGAGTTGGCAACCCAAGGTAACCGCCATCAAGGAATCTAGAGACATAAATAGCATGGACTTAGCCACTTTGTTTGGCAAACTCCAAGAGCATGAGATGGAGCTTACAAGACTTGGGATGCATGAGGAATCGGACAAAAAGAAAAAGGGCATAGCACTCAAAGCTTCAACTAAAGCTACAAAAGAAGTTGAAGAATGCTCTACAAGTGGAGATTCCGATGGTGAATCAAATCAAGAAGAATTTGGGATGTTTGTGAAAAGATTCAACAAATTTTTCAAAGGGAAGAAAGGTGGATCTTCATCCAATTTCAAGAGAACCAAAGACTCCAAACAAAGAGAAAAGAGTACCAATGATGGAGTTAAGTGTCATGAATGTGGTGGGGTTGGTCACATAAGAATGGAATGTGTCACATTCTTGAAGAAGAATGACAAGAAGACCCAAGAGACCAAAGGGAAGCGTGCATACATTGTTTGGGATGCACCGGAGAAGAGCAATGAATCATCTTCAAGTAGCTCCGGTGATGAAAATGCAAACCTTTGTCTCATGGCCAAGAACAATCATGAGTCCTCATCAAGAGCTAATCATGGCATGAGTGAAAGTGATGATGAGGTAACCTCTAGCTCTTCTTGTTCATCTTCAAACTCCATTTCATATGATGATTTGCAAGAAGCTTACAATGAAATGTTAATTCAATTTAAAAGGCTTGCTAAAATTAATAAGGAAAAAGGAAAGAAAATTTTGGAGTTTCAACATGAAATTGATGAATTGCAAAAATCTATAAATGAGTTGAAACTTCAAAATGAATCCTTGGAACTTATTAATTCTAGTCATCAAAGTGATTGTGCAAATCATGAGGAAATTATCACTTCATGTGAGAGATGTGATGATCTTGAAAAAGAAGTGAAAAAGTTGAAAAACAAACTCACAATCTCACATAGTGCTAGAAACCTCAACCGGTTGTTGAACTCTCAAAGACATAATCACAACAAAACCGGTTTAGGATATGTTCATAAAAAGGACAAAAAGTACAAGGTGGTTGGAACATTTTCTAAGAAAAATTCATCAAAGAGACCAACTTGTACTTATTGTGGAAAAGTTGGACATATCAACATTGAGTGCCACATTAAGAAGTTTGAAATGAAAAAGGGCACTTATATGTGGATTAAGAAGGGAGAAAGTCCCAACACTAACCCTAAGGGACCCAACATTGTTTGGGTACCCAAAGTGAACAAGTGATTTCATATTGTAGGTGTGCCTTCGAACGGGAAAACAATTGTGGTATCTTGATAGTGGATGTTCGAAGCACATGACGGGAGATAAGCGACACTTCATTGAGCTTACTCCAAAGGAAAAGGGTTATGTCACTTATGGGGACAACAACAAAGGCAAAATCCTTGGTATTGGTAAAATCGGAAACTCTTCAAACTTGATTATTGATAATGTGCTCTATGTTCAAGGATTAGAACATAATCTCTTGAGCATAAGCCAATTATGTGATGTTGGTAATCATGTAGTTTTTACCTCTACCCATTGCCTCATTAAAAGTGACAAAGATGAATCAATCAAATTTGTTGGTAGAAGGTCAAATAATACTTACTTAGTTGATTTGAACAAAGTCACTTCTTTGGTCTCTACTTGTTTAGTGAGCAAAGAAAATGACACTTGGTTATGGCATCGTAGGACCGCTCATATTAATGTAAACCAATTGAAGAAAATACAATCTAAAGATCTAGTAGTTGGTTTACCAAAGCTAAATTTTTCTATTGAAGGTGTTTGTTCTCCTTGCAAGAAATGTAAACAAACTAAAAACACCTTTGGATCAAAAATGGTTATGTCCACGTCAAGGCCATTAGAAATGCTTCATATGGACTTGTTTGGACCATCACAAATAAAAAGCTTTGGTGGCAACTATTATGCATTGGTGATTGTTGATGACTTCTCTAGGTTTACTTGGACTTTATTTTTAACTACTAAGAGTGAGACCTACAAATCTTTTAAACATCATGTCAAACTTTTGCAAAACCAAGTAAATCAAAAAGTAATTATTATTCGTACCGATCATGGTGGAGAATTTGAAAACCACAAATTTGATAGATTTTGTGCTAAAAATGGTATTGAGCACCAATTCTCCGCACCAAGAACTCCGGAACAAAACGGAGTGGTAGAGCGGAAAAATAGGGTGCTAGAGGAACTTGCTAGAACCATGTTAAATGATTCTCAAGTACCTCAATATTTTTGGGCCGATGCCGTCAATACGGCTTGTTATGTTTTAAATCGTATTTTGATAAGGCCCTCTTTGGATAAAACTCCCTATGAACTTTACAAGGGAAGAAAGCCAAATATATCTCATTTTCATGTCTTCGGATGCCAAGTTTTTGTTTTAAATAATGGAAAAGAACACATTGGCAAGTTTGATTCCAAATCCGATGAAGGCATATTTTTAGGCTATTCTTCTCATAGTAAAGCTTATAGAATTTTCAATAAAAGAACTTTAACTATTGAGGAATCAATTCATGTGGTTTTTAATGAGTCTTCAAAAGAAGATAGTGTTTTATGTGATGCTAGTGAAGATGGCATTGTCTTTTCAAAAGAAGAAAAAGAGAGAGAGAATTCAAAAGTTGATGAAGGAGAAGTAAGGGAAGAACTTCCTCCAACTTGGAAATCGGTCAAGGCCCATCCTATAGACAAAGTCATAGGAGATATGTCAAAGGGAGTACTTACTCGTAGGTCTATTCAAAACATTTGCCACTATGTCTCATTTGTTTCTCAAATTGAACCCGATTCAATTAAAAAGGCCATTGAGGATGATCATTGGGTTCTTGCTATGCAAGAAGAATTAAACCAATTTGAAAGAAATGAAGTTTGGGATCTAGTCCCTAAACCCGATGATCATACCATAATTGGTACTAAATGGATTTATAGAAACAAACTTGATGAATCCGGGTTGATTATAAGAAACAAAGCTAGACTAGTAGCTCAAGGGTACAACCAAGAGGAAGGTATCGATTATGATGAGACCTTTGCTCCGGTTGCACGTCTTGAAGCAATCCGAATTTTACTTGCTTATGCTTCAATCATGAAATTCACTTTATATCAAATGGATGTTAAAAGTGCTTTCTTGAATGGGTTTATAAATGAAGAAGTGTATGTCAAACAACCCCCCGGTTTTGAAAATAGTGAATTTCCAAACCATGTTTATAAATTGAAAAAGGCACTCTATGGATTGAAACAAGCTCCTAGAGCTTGGTATGATCGATTGAGTTCCTTTCTATTAGAAAACAAGTTTCAAAGAGGGAAGGTTGATAATACACTATTTATTTATAAAACCAAGGATGACATTTTGTTAGTACAAATCTATGTTGATGATATCATTTTCGGTGCTACTAACGTGTCTCTTTGTAGAAAGTTTTCAAATTTGATGAAAAAAGAATTTGAAATGTCAATGATGGGAGAACTCAAGTTCTTCCTAGGCTTACAAATAAAGCAAGTCAAGGAGGGGATATTTGTGCATCAAGGGAAATATTGCAAAGAGCTCCTTGAGAAATTCGGATTGGACAAGTGCAAGGAAGCCTACACTCCAATGAGCACATCATGCTACCTAGACAAGGATGAACAAGGTACACCGGTTGATGTTAGTAAGTATAGGGGTATGATAGGTAGTCTCCTATATCTCACTGCATCTAGACCGGATATTATGTTTAGTGTATGCATGTGTGCTAGATTTCAAGCTAATCCTAAAGAATCTCACCTATCCGCAGTTAAACATATATTTAAGTATCTAAAAGGAACAATTAACACTGGTTTATGGTATCCTGCTGATGCCAATCTTTGTTTAGTTGGTTACTCGGATTCCGACTTCGCGGGATGCAAGCTTGATCGCAAAAGCACCAGTGGTACTTGCCATTTCTTGGGAAGTTCATTGGTGTCATGGTTTTCTAAAAATCAAGCTTGTGTCGCTCTTTCTACCGCCGAAGCGGAATATATCGCAGCCGGTAGTTGTTGTGCTCAACTGTTATGGATGAAACAACAATTATCGGATTTTGGTTTGAAACTTGAAAATATTCCGATTAGATGCGATAACACGAGTGCAATCAATTTGACTAAGAATCCGGTGTATCACTCAAGAACTAAACACATTGAAATAAGACATCACTTTTTAAGAGATCATGTACAAAAGGGTGATTGCACAATTGAATTTGTCAGTACCACAAATCAATTAGCTGACATTTTTACAAAACCTCTACCAAGGGACACCTTTTATCATATTAGGAGAGAACTTGGTATTTTAGATGACGCTAATATAGGCTAATTGCATTGTGTGTCATTTTTGGAAAATCACCATATTAGTCTTACTCTAATGTGTTATTGATTCTTAGTTAAATTGTCCTTGATGATATTTGAAATTGTATATGTTAATTGTGTGTGATTCTGTACTGTATTCCAAGTTGGTAGTGAAGCATTTGTGTTTGATTTGTGTTTGGTCTTTTAAAACTGAGTTTTTACTTTCTGTTCTGTCAAAATACTCGAGTTTTTCCAAAAACACTCGAGTATTTTAATTCAAAATTAAATCAGTTTTAAATTGAAAAAGTTTTTAATCAGGGTCTGATAAAAATACTCGAGTGTTTCTCAAAACACTCGAGTCTTTATTAAAATACTCGAGATTTTTTCAAAACACTCGAGTCTTTCGAAACCCCCAATTTTTGAACTTTCAGACCAAACTCGAGTATTTTCCAAAAACTCGAGTATTTTGCGTTTTCCTGAAAATTGAACTTTCGGACCAAACTCGAGTTTTTCAGTTTTTACTCGAGTTTTCTTCGGAAATCTGGGCTGAGTCACGATCGACTCGAGTATATTTTCAAAAACTCGAGTATGTCCTAAAGAACAACTCGAGTATTTATGAATATACTCGAGTATTTTGAACTGTTTATATATACTCTCAGACTCGAGTTTTTGCGACCCTCTTCTCTCTCGGTTTTCTCATATCTCTCTCCTCAAAACTCAGATTTTCCTCAAAGTTTTGTCAAATCTTACTAGTTTTTCATCCTCTAAACTCTTCTCTCGGTTTTATTCTCCTCCAGATGCTTCAGCTCCTTCGATGTTTTGATGATGTTGACCTTTGGATTTTATCTTAGTTTTCATTCTGTTTTTATCATGTTGGTCTTTGTTACATTTTCTGTATTTTGAGAACTTGGTGTTTTGAGACTTTGGGTTTCTTATTGCACCATTGATTTGGACCTTTTATGATATTTTTATGTTAATGAATTTGGTCTTCATTATGATGTTTGTGCAAAGCTTCAGGGGGAACTCTTTATTGTTATTATATCTCCGTTTTATTTGCATAGTTGGTTATGGGGTTTTCCGATTATGCACCTCTCCTCCCTTGATCTTTTTCTAAATTGTTACATCTTTTTGGCGTATGACAAAAAGGGGGAGAGATATTACACTTGTCTTGTCTTGATATTGTTGCACCTAAAATCTCTAATTATGGTATATACTCTGATAATTGTTAAATACTCTAATACCATAGGCTTGGTGCTAAAATTAAATTGTCATAACATCTTGCACAAGCTGAATTTTTAGATAGGTGAAAAGTATCATATAGTGAGGGGGAGTTGCATCTCCAAGTGGATCAAGCTTAACAAATGGATCAAGTGTTAATTATTTTGTCATCACCAAAAAGGGGGAGATTGTGAATTCAATGCTCCTAATTATGTGGATTATGTTTTGATGATGACAAAATAATTAGCAAATCATGCCTTGAAGATATTGCAACATCAACATCAACAAGAAGTCAAGAAAAGAAGACAAGTGCCCAATCATTCTCAATCAAATATTAATTGTAAATTTCTAATTTATGTTGAGAGTGGTTGAGAGTGGGTAGAAATAGTTAGTCTCTTCTAGGAATAAATTTTTATATGTTTATTAAGTTGAGATTGACCAAAAATTAATACTTGAGAGGAAAAATAAAATTGAAAAATAATTTTTCCCATATCTGATCAAAATACTCGAGTATTTTGATAAAGACTCGAGTATATACTCGAGTATTTATAGAAAAACTCGAGTATTTGTGCCAGGTCAGCAAATATGACCGTTAGTCTGGTTCGTGCACCAATTCACTCGTGACCGACCAAAAAGACTCGAGTATTTACCAAAAGACTCGAGTATTTTTGTCCAGTCAGCAAAAATGAACGTTGGAGAGACTCAAAAACCCAATTGAGGGCATTTGAGTCTCATCCAACCCCAAGAGAGTATTCTGAACCTTATTGTAAAATTGCTCTTTGAATTTGTGCAAGAACAAACAAGACAACAACACATTATTGATCACAAGCTTTCATAATTTCCTTTTCTCAAGTGTTAATTCCCAAAAAGCTCAACTTCTCACTCATATTGTCATTTTATTCCAAGTTGAGTTTTAGGCCTCAATTCTTACATTGAGCTGTGCTTCTTTATGTTAATCCATTGTGAGATTAGTAATACACATACAAAAAGCTTGATTATTCAAAGTCTTGGATTGTTCCCAAGCAAACCCTAAGTGGCTTAGGGTGTTGGAAGTCTTGAGAGGTTCTCAAGCACAAGACTAGGAGGTTCCTAGCCCGGTGGAGTTTCTTGAAGGGAGTTCAAGGAAGCTTTGTGAAGAGTTCTTCAATCACCGGAATCAAATTGGGGTAGAAATCAAGAGTTTGGTACACTCTTGAAAGGGTTAGGTTGAGTGAGGCCATTCTCAAGCAATCCTTTGTAATTTCTAACAATTTGATTATTAGTAGAAACTCCTAAGTGATTAGGAGGACTGGATGTAGCTCATTGTTGGAGTGAACCAGGATAAAATTGCTTGAGTGTTGGTTTATTGCTTTTAATCTACTTTCTAGCTCAATAGACTTAAGTCATTTCAATCAATTAGGATTTATACAATTAGGTAGCAAGTTCAAGGAATCTTTGTGTTTAAAAGTTATTTAGATTGCTTGTTATTCTGTTGGATAAGTTCCTGTTTATTATTGAATTGATTTGAGTTAAATTGCTGAATTTTCGTTTCTGGTTTTTCTGATATCTGATAGGAAAAACTCGAGTATTTCCGAAAAGACTCGAGTTGTTCATCACTGAAAAACTCGAGTATTTCACAAAAGACTCGAGTCTTTTGTGTCTGATTCCAGAAAATTCAGTCTTAGCTCCATTCTTCAATTATCAATCGAAATATTTGGTATTAGTGCTTCAAAATACTATTCACCCCCCCTCTAGTATTTGCTTAGCCCGCTTGTTGGTTTCCAACACCCCTTACGACCAATTCAAAAACTTAACTTCTGATTGGGTAATAAAAGGGTGCTAGTAAAAGGGTGTTACGACTTGCAGGTCGTAGCACCCCCTTACGACCCAATCAGAAGTTGAGTTTTTGAATTGGTCGTAAGGATGTGTTACGACCTGCAGGTCGTAGCAGGTCGTAATACACCCTTACGACCCGTGTTAAAACTAAGTTTTTTAAAGGGTCGTAAGGGTGCTACGACCTGTAGGTCGTAAGTACCCCCTACGACTCGTGTTAAAACATGTTTTTTTTTTAAAAAAAAAAATGGGCATAATGGGTATAATATAAACAATTGGGGTGACATCCATAGACCTTGGGGTGGCAAAATTAAAACGTTTGTTTTATGTAAGTACAAACTATAAAATCTATCTATTTCAAAACAAAAATGATTTATAGACCTACAAAATTAGCCTACAAATCAACTTACATCATAAAGATAATGACATGTGTCATTTGCTTACTATTGATTGGTTAACAACTTTTGTGTTTTTAAATAGATCTCATGCATTATTTTATTATTTTTAAATTAGGGGGTGTTTCTCATGGATGTGATTTCCCCTTTTTTAAATGATGTGAGAATGCGGTAGCGACATTGATGAATGATGGTGTTCCAACAATAAGGAAGATGCTTGGTGCTAACAATCGTTGGCTCAATTATTAAGGATTAAACTTGAGATTAAGAGAGATCCCGGATTCGAATCAAACTAAAGTGAGGATGATGTTGGTGGGTAATTTGTAAATACCTCTGTAAGTGTTCTTTAAGCCGTCAGGCCTGCTCTAACCTTGATGATCCTCCGGATCCCAATTCACCTAAACTTTAGTTTACATTTAAAAAAAAAAAGGGAAGATGCTTGGTGCTTCAATTACAAGGGAAATTCTTTGATGCTCCCTTTTTAAATTATACTTATGCACCCCTTTTCATTTTTGTTTATGAAAATTCTGTTTTAGCTTTGCTTTTAACCTCAAATTCTATCCATTTTTACCTTATTACAATTAGTCCAACACCGCCTACCATTCTCTATCATTTGTTGTCATATCCAGCTTCACATATAATAGTCATTCCACCAACGTGATAGCATCCTTGATCTCAAGAACCAGCTTCACATATAATAGTCATTCCACCAACGTGATAGCATCCTTGATCTCAAGAACTTGCAAAAAATGGTAACATCATCTGTTACTTCAAGGTCAATGTTACAATTTATCATTATTCAAACTTTTAATCTCAATAATCTAAGATTCTTGATTAATAAATCAATGATATTATAAAAATGGAGCATTGAAACAAAACTAAAAGGGAGCATAAAAAAATTGCCCCGGTTTCAAACAAGGAAATAGTGATTTCCAAAGAGGATCGTTGTTGTCATTGGTGGATGTTTGCAACGAGGATTGGTTCTGCCAATGAGCAAGGAAGAGTGACAAGAACCACAACAAAAGACGAAGATGACAACCAAAACAGTTCACTCATCTAAAAACAGACCCCGCGATTCAAAAGATGACAGCTCCAAGATAGAGACCTCGGAGTATTTTTGGAAGAAAAAAAAAATTGCTCAAATGCAGTAATGTTGAGCAGATTTTTAAACTCAGTTACTCAATCCATCACATTTTTAGTATTCATGTTCTAAATTATTGATGAAAAAAAAGAGTAGCAGCCTATGAGCTCCAGAAGATTTTCCCCACTAGGATGATACCAATTAAAAACTTCCAACTTCCAAGCCTAAAAACTTGGTACATGACCATGTGGACTACATCTACTGGGATGATACCAATTAAATTTTAGGTACACTATCCATCAGGTGTAAGACAGTGATAACACTATCAAACTGAACTTGTACCTAAATGATAATTGCTAGAAGTATCTTGCACAAAAGGGTTCAAATTAAGCCACGAGTTAGGAGATCCTTAATAGAAAGAAAAGATGCAAGAAAAGAAAATATGAATGAAGCATCCATAATAAAACGAAACTAACTTATCATCCAATATAAGATATTATTCAGACATAATGATGACACTAGAATCATTACCAAAGAAAGAGTCAGAAAAGATTGGCTAATCCAGATTCAATGCTCAAACACCATACATAAACTAAACACTGCTCTTTTTCATGGTCCCCTATAGAAAATGCTAACCGACCCTTCAAAGGGTCAAACTCCAATGTAATTAAGAAAGGGCCTCTACTCTTTCTTGGTGTAGTGTCTCACAGCAAAGGCCAAGCCCAATATCAGGAGAGGGACCAGGAACTGCAAAATCTTGATCACAAACTCTGGAGTCTTGTCATGGTTGTACTGAGCTTGCTGAGGGGGAATGTAGGTTCTCTTTAGTGGTACAGTTGCTGGATCAATCTCTCCAATATAATATTTTTCCATCATCTCTTTAGCAGAATCACTGTGTCCCACATCTTCAAAATCATTGGTTGCATCTTTCCCTGTAATGCATAAAGTAGAGTATAATCAATACGGTTACCCTTTGGTTCTTTTAATAATGCTCTCTTCAGATGATATATAGGCGTACCTGTTGCAGATAACAAAACTTCATCACCTCCAGGATGATCCTCCATAAAAGGAGTGACATCATACACCTAATGAAGTTGACAAGTAAAGTAGTGAAGTGGCAGAAATTAACATATAGCATACAAGAAGTGAATTTCTTTTTCCTTCTTTCGTTTTTGGGTCTTAAACTAGAACTGAAGTTCAAATGTTACATTTTAACTCTAACCAGGATTGTGGCCCTATGGTTACCATCCATGACATTATACATGGGATGGGATTCTGCATTCTGCAGGGTATTTGAATAGCATTAAAATCAGCCATCTGATTGTGAAAGTTTGTTACTTTCTGCTAAATGTCCATATGGGCCAATGTCTTGTAGAAAGGATGGGTTAGTAAGAAAGCACCATTAAGTCGTATCAAAAGGGCGATAAATAAAGGAAGAATGCCCCTCAAAGCATTATTGACTAACAATAACATCTTGCCGATTAATCTAGGAACACAAACAGCTTGCATTAAAAAAAAATATGCTACCATGCTATTACCATGAGAGCAGTGAAGATTCTATTCTCCCCATGGGGAAGGAATCAAATTGAGGAAAGCAAGAGTATATGGGGTCAATTAATAACACATTAACATTCCCACCCCTTGTTTGGATATTTAAAATCATCACAAGTTCATCACAGGGGGAAAGTTTAAAGTATTCATAAAAATAAATGAGGGTAATCTGGGGACCATAATCCCTGTTTTTCTCCCCCCATCTTAAGATAACTCACAAAAAAGGTGAGGTTTACTTAAAAACTTCCCCTCTTCATTTTAGGATCCAAACATTCAATAAATATTCAGGTTAATTCAAATCATCCATGCATCCAAAGATATTCAACATTTCAATTGAGAAAGCCCAGAAAAAGGAATCAAAAGCATGTGAAATGAACTACCCAGAGTCTAGAGACTACCAGAGGATCTATTGGTATTTCTATAGTTATTCCTAACATTCATATTTATCAGTTTCGAAGCATCAAAGCTATTGAATTCAAAACCACCATATCTGATATGAGAATTTAAAAAACAATACACATGATTAAAGCTGCTGGTTAGTAATGCACATGGTAGCAACTTCTTAGACTCTTGTTATCAAAGTTGTTATCAAAGCAATGGCATAGACTAACAAAATGGCAAATTCAAACCAATCAAAGCAGCAAGCAAAGCATCAACCATATCAAACCAAACAAACCACTGAGCAAAGCATCGAAAGAAGGCACACATGACTGTAGAGACACATGTAATGTAAGTTGGTCAAAGGGAACTTAATATGCAGAAGCAGACAGAAAGCAAGAGATGGTATCATGCCAAAAAATCAAATGTTATAGTATGTAATAAGAATATCTATTGATCATTTGTCAACCAGATATCATTTTCTACTCAACCACTTTCTTACAACCGCAAACTTTGACTATGAAGTAGAAAAACTAATATATCTAAAAAATGCTTTAGCCATGAAAAAATAAAATATTGCAGAAGTTGATGTCTAGACATAAACCTTGAATTTGTTATACGGAATGCCAACATATCATAAACAAAACCCAAATAACATCCAAATTAAAAAATGAGACTGAAGTGGCAGATTAAAACTTTAAGACCAAATTTGAGCAAAAGAAAGCAGAGATAAAACAAGTCCTCTAAAGATGCTACATCAAAAAGGAATCTCCAAAGATACAAATGCACAAGACCCAGTAAGACAAAAAAGAATAAAGCAACCATAACAAAGGGGGACATAAATGACATGCAAGAGGCCTAAAATCCAAATTATCATAATTTTATCATAAAAAATTGAATCAAATGAAGTATATAGATTCCAAAAAGTGAAATTCAGTACCAAAAAATAATCCAAAAGGTCAACAAAACTTCTCATTGAAGTATCCGTCACTGATTATAGTCAGCAGACAAAATAAAATACGGAGTAATAGATTTATAAAACATAGTACTTAGCCCAAACCATTCTATGTATAAAGTAAACAAACTTCACAAAATCATATGCTAAAATTATGATCGCTTCAGGAAAATCGATAATTCACATTAAAATTAGAAATTATTACCTTCCCAGAAAGGATAAGCCAGCAATCTTTGATCTGGTTGTGCTTTGACACCTCTTCAAAAGTGTGAACTTTCTGATCTGAAGCCATTTTTTTTTTTCACTGCAAAATCAATAAAAACAAAACCGACCCAACAAAAATTGAAGTCAAACCCACAAAAAAAATTTGATTTTTCGTAATTGGGAATGAAAAGAAAGAGGATCTAATTAATCACCCAAAAAAGAGAATAAACAAAAAAAAAAAAAACGAGATTTTTAATAAAAATAAAGAAAGAGAATCTATGTGTAGGTCAAAAAGAGCTTACCTTTCTTCTCTCTCTCTGTGAGTGTGTTGTTGGTGATGCAGAATGTGTGGTACTGTCCAAATCTAATCTAACGCTTTGGGGACACTGATGAAGAAGATGTGTACTTGTTATATACTACTACTTCTACTTGCCACTTGCCACCGTTTTATTTGAATACAAAACCAGACACTTGATTTGTTCAATTTACATTATTGACATCCACACCAACCATTTCTAATTTCTAAATGAATTATCAAAACAGAAAAAAGGATATTCCTACTAAATATATGATTGCTGCTTTTTGCATTTTTAAAAGAAAAAAGAAAAAGTATATTAAATATGAGAAAATAATATATGCACTGATTTTTTACGCTGTCAGAATATCATCCACCGTTGATGGGTTAACAATGATTGATTTACAAATAAAAGTAATTCTTATGGATGGTGGATGATGCACCGATAATGTAAAAAACTTTACACTGTTAGTGCACATATATTAAACTCATTAAATATATAAATTTCTAAGTATAAATTATTACTACTAAATATTTTTATCGGTAAAAAAAATTGGTAGATTGACACTACTCATTTTGATTATTTATTTATACAACTTCGTACTAATAAATTAATCCTAGGTTATTGGTGTGGCTTATAAAAATACTAGCTCTTACCCCGTGCAATGCACGGGTTATTGATATTTTAATTTTTTTATATTAAATATTTTAAATTAAAAATTATTATTATTTTTAGATATGATCATAGAAGCCTCATCTCTTTGAGTTTATCTTTTTGAGTATAATGATTTCACACAAAATTAATTATAAGCAAATATATCAATCTTTTCTAGATATATATAAACTTTTATTAGATGTTTGGGTTTATGATGAACTCTTACTATGATCATAGAAGCCTCATCTCTTTGGGTTTATCTTTTTGAGGATAATGATTAACTTTTTTTAACAAAATGATACTGAGGATAATAATTTCACAAAAAAATAATTATAAGCAAATATATCAATCTTTTTTAGATATATATAAACTTTTATTAGATGTTTGGATTTATGATGGACTATTTACTATGATCATATAAGCCTCATTTATTTGGGTTTATCTTTTTGAGGATAATGATTTATAAGCAAAATTAATTAAACAAAATTAATTATAAGCAAATATATCAATCTTTTTTAATTAAAATTGTTGGTAAAGAATTAATTTAAATCTGAAAAAAAATTATTATTGTTTTTTTAGTTTGATATTTATGCTATACAACATGTCTGAGTGCATTTTTCAATATGCTATCCCAAATTTTTTAACTTCGAACAAACTATTCAAAGGTTTCAAAACATAAAATTATGGGCATCGATAGAAATTGTTATTTTCATTATATATTTTTACTTGTTTTTTCTGATAATATGAAGAATAGAATGTATGTATGGATGCAGCAAAATCTTGTCTACCAAAGAAACTATCTCTTTCTGTGTCTCATTCACGTTTCATTATTTATTTATCTTTACACGCATTTAAAAAAATACATCCAAAGAATAAAAAACAATCACAAGTTGACACCTTGATTATCAATATAAGGTAATAAATAATTGAAGAATTAATTATTGATTATTTGGTGACCAAATAATTTGTAAAAATTAAATAACAAAGGGAATGATAATCATGTGTGAACAACTAATATATTGATGTGTGAGTTTTACTTGACATGGTTAAAGTAACACTCCATTGCCACATCAGTATTTACATTTAACAAATCTAGACTAATGATAAAGACCTAAATTAAATGGTCGACCCTATCACTCTAATCATCATTCTTCACGCAGCAATGAAGCATATGAAGCTTGTTGTTCTTATCATGCTGTTGTTGAGAATTCATTGCTATAGATGTCTGCCAATGCAAAATCATCAACAGTGATGATTGCGTGTAATGAGATTGCAACTTATTATATGGTGACACATTGGAAGAGGCGGTGGTTCATGTTCAATAAAAAAGAGAGGAGAATGATGAAGAATGTGACTTTCATGACTTGAGAAATCATCATATTTATAGTTTGAAATATGTGATAACTAAAAAGATATTTAAGTTTATTATGAACTGAAGCATCATCTCTTTTTTTTTTTTTTTTGGTTTGTAAGCATCATCTCTTTGGGTTTATCAATCTTTTTTAGAATAATGATTTTTTTTTAACAAAATGAAGATAATGATTCCACATATTCCACATATAGATAATTTATTTAATTTTAAATATTAATTTTGGACAGATAATTTATTTAATTTTAAATTATAATTTTGATTAAAGACAATGTTATCTACGTACAAATACTCTGGTGCGAGTATTTTTTAAGCGAACAAACGTGATGTCTCGAAAAGGGATGTTTTTATATAAGTATAGTGGATTTATGAGTGGACAAGAGAAGGTTGGTGTGTACCGTGGTTTTATTTGGGACAAGGAGTTTGGAGCTTTTTAGTTAATTTATAGATTTTATATTTAGTGAATAAGCTAATAGTTTTGATAGGCAAATACAAACTGAACAGAGAATTGTGAGATTGTAATTTGTAGCTATGAAGTTAATTGAGAGTTGTGAGCTTATAGTTATTTAGCTGACGGATTGAAATAGTGTTGTTCGACAAAATTAGCTTCACTTTTGAAGTAACTCAAAGTTATTAAATGACCGAAAAGAACGTGTAATATTATATTATTTTAATTTATTCATTTTCTCTTTATTTATTAAATAAATAGTTAATTAATTAAATTTTTTTTATTTATTTATTAATTATGTAGTTAAATAAATAATAATTAATAAATAAATAATTAATTAAATTAAATTGTTGCCATGGTAGGTAAATAATTTTAAAAAAATTTAGGGTATAATTGATATATGAATCATTGAAAACTAATTTAGTTTTTTGAAAGTTATTAACTTTCTAAAAGCTAACTTTCAAAAAAGTTACAAGCTTCTTTTTTAACAGGCCTGGTCCTGACCTATTTTGGGCCCTAGGACGAAAATTCTTTTATTAGGGCCCTACTAAAAAAATTTATTAAAAATAAATCAATTAAAACAATATATATTTATATATTTAATTAATTAAAACAATGATAACGATCGATAATAAAAATAGGTATTATATAAAATAGAGTTGAAATAAAATAAAAAAATTTATTAATTAAATAGGTAATTAAAATTGCTTTCATGTTACTTCTTCTGTCTTTGTATATATTATCCTTTTGGTTGAATTCACGTTTATTATTAAAATTGGTTAATTTAGTTAATTGTATTGAAAATGTGAACATTTGATATGTTTTTTTTTTTCAAAACTATCCTTATAAGTATTATTGAGAATCTAAAAATTGCTGAGTAAATATGAATGTTTGTGGAAAAAAGTACCTAATTGTCATTGAAAATTTGTATTAGGTCTTATAAATAAGGACAAAATAAAATTCTCAAAATGATGTTATATTTGGGGACAAAGGGAGTAAGTTATAAAAATAAAGTTCATAAGTTAACCTATTTATAAGTCAAGTGAGCAAATAAAAAAAATTAAAATATTATACTAAACTATTAATAATTGAAAGATAAAAAATATGCAACTATTAATTTTTTTTTAAGTATAAGTACTATTAAGAAAATTTATAGGGCCCTGGGCGGTGGCCCTCAATGCCCACCCCAGGGTCGGGCCTGTTTTTTAATAGCTAAAAGTTTTTCTTTAATTTGTGTTTACCGAACGTGATTAGTAACTTCTTGACGAATTCTAAAAGCTTATAGCTAGCTAAAAAACTCCTAACTTCATTGTCGAACATAACCTTTGTAATTTTATTTTTTTTAAAAAAAAAAAAAAAAACTTGTAGCTTTTCAAATGCAGTTTTCAAAAGAAAAAAACTAATTTAAGTAATTTTCAATAAATTAACCTAATTTCGATAATTCATAAGCTATTTATAATCTCTAATTTTTTTTCAAAATTATATAATTACTTGGGGTCTCGTGAGCAAAGTATTAAAATACGACAATTTAATTTTTAATTAGATATGTATTTAATTAATTATTAATTATTAATTATAATTTGATAATTTGTTTTATTTCATTAATTAACTAATTAACTATGTACTGTAATTAATAAATAAAGAACAAAAATAATTTAACTGATTACTATAATTTAATAACTTTTTTCTATACTTTGTTAATTTATTACTCCCTCTGTCCCTTAATATAAGTCACTTTTACTTAATTCACGCAGATTGAGAAAAGTAATTATTATTCTCAAATTTATCAAAAAATATATTATCATTTCAAGGTTATCCCTATTTAAAATTTTACAACTCTATTCATTTATCTCTCTATTGTAATTATTACCCTATCACCCCTACGCAGTTATGAGGGAAGTATTTGGAATAAACTCTTTAATAATACCTAGATATTCTAAAACGACTTATAAAAAGGGATATCAGTTCTACCAAAATGGTGCCCTATATTAAGGGACATAGGGAGTAATTAACAATGTAATCGATAAAGAAAAAAATAATTTAAAATAATAAATATAAATAATATAATATCACTTGTCCTAGACCTTTTCTGTTATTTAATAACTTTCAACTATTTTCAGAGTCAAATTTGCCAAATAATTCTATTTCAAACCGTTAGCTAAACTCTATTACCTCCGTTTCTTATTATTTGTCCTTTTTGTAGAGATTTTTTCACTTTTATCTTCTTTTGAGGATTTCAAAAATGTAATAAATGTTATTTTTCATATTTGTCCCTATTCAATAAGTATTGGTTTACGTAAGTAGCGGAAAAGAATTAATGATTATAGAGCAAAAAGAGTAACGGTTGAGAAAAACATAATTAATGAATTGAAAATCTAAACAATAATTAGATTTTTTTTAAATGTAATTTTTGTTTGAAATAAAACAAATAAATAAGAACAAAGTGAGTATAAGTTTGCAATTACAAACTCAATAGCTCTATATGACAACTTCAAAAATACAAGCTACAAACTCACAACTTACAAATATAAGTTATTTTTATCAAAGAGACCTTTTATGTATGTGTCATAGTTCTACCAACTAAAATAACTTTAAGTAACAACTTGTTAAATATTTTGTCTTTTATTTAAAGATAACTTCACTTAACAACCTATTAAATATTTCGTCTTCCATTTAGTGCTATTAAAATTTAACTAAATCAACAATAGTTGTTGGTCCAATCTCAGGCACGCGACCTGGGTCGAATTCGAATGTACATATATATACTTCTTCTGTTCCAATTTAACTGTTACTTTAGAAATTTCACACGAATTAAGAAAGTAATTTAATGTTTTAATTTTCAAGAAAATTATTAGATAACTTTACTATAATAACCTGGAAGTACATTAATTATCATCCATTTCACATATTTCAATACATTAAATACAAAATTAAAGTTGGAAAAAATAAACTAATACACCCTTGAATTTTTAAAGAGACAAATAATTTGAAACAAGTTAAAAAAAATAAAATAAGGAATATTACTTGGAGAATCGAAAAAAAATAAAAATAAAAATGAACGACGGTACGAGAAGTTGAATGGTCACCTATAAATTAAAAAGAAATGAAGAAAAGTAGAATGGTCTTCAGCTACCACAAAAACGATGGGCTGTGGTCAAACGAATGCATATTCGACCATGCGTGCGAAAGGAAGACCAAAAGAAAACTGGAATATGCTTGTGATGTGTTTTATTTTTTCCTAGTAGAGAGGTTACATGGAAAAAACATTTGAAATGAACATATACAAATAATGAAATCATATATAACTAGTGTTTAACTCGTGCACAAATTATTAAATTTTATTATGTTATTTTTTTAATAATATTGTCAAATTAATTATAAAGAATATCGATTTTAGAAGTAAAAATAAAAAGGTTTAGTCTGATTTTAAAAAATTGCCAAGAAGAAAAAAAAATTGCCATGATATGATGACAACCTTAATTTGAATCTTGATTTTCTCATTAAAGTAGCGTGATAAATATATAATTATTATAAAAACGTGTTTATCTTTTTTTTTTCCATGACCGGAGTGTTCACCGCCGACCGCAATGATTAATCTCCTCGCTGACTTGTAGTGTTTATCTTTTTTTAATTCCGAATTACATGGAAAAAAACATTTGAATTGAAGATATACAAATGACAACATATACATAAGTTACACATTCACCCGAGACTTTTATCGGCTTAAATGTGAATAAAATGGACATTTTTTATTAAAAAGAAATAGAAAAAATTTGAAACCGATAAACAAATTGTTCTGAGGAACCTTAAAATGGAAGGTCCCTCTCGACCTTCAATAAGACATAATGAACCTTTGACCAAGACCGGACCGGTCAAAGGAAGGTCCTTCTTCCTCGACCTCCCAATCGGACCGATTAAAGGAAAGCCCGTCTTCTTCGACCTCCCAACTAGGACTGGTCAAGGGAAGGCCTCCCATGACCTCCCAATGAGGACCGGTCGAACGAAGGTCCTCCCAACCTCCTAACGAGGACCGGTTCCATGACCTCTCAACCTCCCAACGAGGACCGGTCCCACGACCTCCCAACGAGGACTGGTCAAGGGAAGGCCTCCCATGACCTCCCAATGAGGATCGGTCGAACGAAGGTCCTCCCAACCTCCTAACGAGGACTGGTCCCACGACCTCCCAACGAGGACTGGTCAAGGGAAGGCCTCCCATGACCTCCCAATGAGGACCGGTCGAACGAAGGTTCTCCCAACCTCCTAACGAGGACCGGTCCCACGACCTCCCAACGAGGATTGGTCAAGGGAAGGCCTCCCGTGACCTCCCAAGGAGGACCGGTCGAACGAAGGTCCTCCGTGACCTCCCAGCTAGGACCGACCAAAGGAAGGTCCTCCCTTTCGACCTCTCAACCGGACCGGCCCATAAAGGAAGGTTCCTCTTGACCTTTCTCGAGCATACATTAAAGGCCTAGTGAGGCCCCCCGCGACCGGACCGGCCCCAACCACTGTGGTAGGTCCAGTCCAAAACACGATCCTTCCTTACTTGTTCCACAACCACCCCGATCGTAGCAAGTCACATCAAGTGTCACTTCCAAACCTGTGGCTCTAACTGACTCCGCCGACTGACAAGGACGACGACGTCTAATCGACGACATGACCACTGATGGCTATCATAGCCCATTTTTCACTATAAATACCCCTCACATGAATGGTGCTAGAGGGGGAGGAGACGACCTCTCCCCATCACTCCTCCTTCCGGGCCAACCTGATTCGCCCCTCTCCCACTTCTCTTTATTCTCAAGAACTACGTGTGGCTTGATCCCCTTTTCACTAGGGGTACGTAGGACCGGGGCCACCCCCGCCAGCTACAACAACCCACGACCCACATCGTGATGTTTCATCAAGACCGAATCAACTGACCCGGTTCACTTCCGCTCGCTCGGACCGGTCAACCTCCCTAGCCAAAGCATCCACGTCAGCAAGTCCATCCGCCCTACCTCAGAGACTTAACAATTAGCTGGACCAGCTAAGGAGACAACCTCCCAGTCAACCGACCAGACAACCTTCGAGTCAACCGACCAGACAACCTTCGAGTCAACCTCCCGCCATAAACTACAGAACACAAATCAAGACACGCAAATATGTCTACGCAGTAAAATCTGTGTGCCATGTGAGTGAGATACACGGGCGTTAAGGAACAATGAATATAGATATAGAGTATTGCTATTTACTATTTGGTTCAACAAAATTCTCAATGAATCAATCATGATTTTTGTTGGATTTTGCTTCGATGCCCTCTGATAATAAAGGTTTTGGTATTTTTTTATGTTATATCCAATAAAATCGTAACATATGGATTGAAAATGCCATATAAATCTCTTTAATTAAAATTTTTTAAAATTTGCAATTAAATCCCTAAGAATTTTTTAAAGAAATTAACAATTTAAAATTTTCAAAAATTAAAATCCAGTGAAAGCCTTTTTTTTGCAAAATAACAATGCTAATGGGATGGACACACGATCTCAAATTTGCTATACTCGAAAAACCACTGCATTTGAAAAGTAACAATGCTAATGGGATGGTTGGCGTTTGATTTGGTGCCAAAAATTTTGGCACCACAGGTGGTTCCATGTGTTTGAACCGTTGATGTGGGGAGAATACGAAATGGATGGCTGAGATGGGTGACCTGGTAACTCCTATACAGGTTTTTATACAGTGTACCTGTATTTGGTGAAAAAAAAAGAAAAATAGGAAATTCATCAATGGGCTGGAGAATCAGGTTTTGCTTTGGGCCAAAGAGGCAGAAATTTTTTTTTGTCTTTAACAAATCTTTGGACCAAGTTTGATATATGGCTGACATTTTGCTCATTATACGATAAAACATAGAAACTTTTAATAAAGTGTATTGAATAGTAATATAAATTGATTTTATGTCAATAAATTATAAAATAGTTACAAATATAAAAGTATGACCACGTGTGAAAGGGTTAAAAAAAAAATTAAGGTAGAAATAGTGATTAAGTATGTTCCTAGTATTTATGCATGTCCAGTCCACAGATTTTGTAGTGTGGTGGTAATATTAATGTTATTATTATAATTATAATAAATGGAGTTAAAAAGAAATTGGATAAAAAACTGAATTAGTTCCTAGTAGGCACTGTATATTTTTAGTTAAACTGATATAAGCTGGACTGACTATTATATGGTCCATATATTAGTAAGTTTTGAGTGGAAAAAATGATTCGTAAATTAAAATTGATGAGGAAGAAATAGTGAAATTTAGATACTATAGAACAAATCAACATGATTTAGTAGATGATTGAATAGAAGTACCCTTTTTAGCACCATAATCATATGGAGTGAGTATAGGCAATCATGTTTTACCTTGTGTTTGCAAGAAGATTCATAGTGAAAGTAAGAGGTCATGCCCCGTTAAATAAGTTGAGAAATTACATTCCAAATAGATTTTTAGTCATAGTTGTTCATAAACCATTTCAGGACAACAATGCAAGAAGTACAATTAAGCAAAGTCTAAGATATTAGCCAAAATACATCTTTGAGACATCATCTAAGCTATGAGAAAGTCAGTTAATTAGTTCAAGAGAAAACATGATTTTGTCATCTTCAGCGACATAGAGCGTAATTTCACATTCTTGATCATCTTTGATGTTGTGTTCAGTAGCAAATGCCTTCCATCCATCAGTTAAAAAGCAAGTTGATTTTTTCATCACTTAAGCGAGGAAAGGACTATTTCCAAAAAATAAATAAAGTTCAGGGACCCAAAAAATCGAAAAAAAAAAGTTTAAGGAGTAATTCCAAATAAGCAACTAAGTATTCCTCGCCTAAAATGTTAATCAAGCCAATTTTTTTTATAAGTTTATTGCAAATAATTTATTTTTTTTATAAGGCTATAATAACCATTTTTTATTTCATACGGTTATATTAAATAATTAATATTTGTAAGGTTATATTAAATTTTTATTTAAAGGTTATAAATTGTAAATAATATTTTATTTTAAAGGTTATAATAATTAAAAAAAATTTCAAGGTTATAATAATTAGTTTTCTCCTTTTTGATAAGGTTATATTAAATAATATTTTTTCAACGGTTGTAATAATTTTTTTTTTTTGAAAATGTGAAAATAATAATTTTTTGTTTATAAGGTTATGATAATTTTTTTTTTAGGTATTCGTGGATGAACCTCAAAAGCAAAGCATGGTGAAAAATTTTGAATTTGCCTCCCAAGCATGGAATGGACAGAGTAGGGAATCTTTTCCTGTCGCCTAGCATGTGCTGGACAAGCTCTTCTCCCTACGCGTGCCTGGTCACATTCAACAAAAGTAAAGAGGTTTCCGGTAATTCTTGCAAAAATTACCTACACCAACAAGTAAATAGTATATCATCACCGGTGGTGTCGTATACATACGGCACCAAATTAAAATGGTTCAATGGGATGGTTTGGAACACAATCTCTAATTTGTTATACATAGAACAACCACGACATCAACGAGAGATTTTCTAATTACTTTTCTTCATTATTTATTTATATCGTAACCGGTCATGTTTTCCTAAAAAAAAAAACAAAAATGATTAACCAGAACAATGACAAGGTAAGGATTAATCCAGAAACAATGGCAAATTAAGCATTAATCCATAAACAATGGCAACTTAAGTTTTAATATTGTTTTCTCTTTTAATTTAGAGAAATCCTAAAGGTTCAGTTGCAAAGTTTTAAAATTTTTAATTAAAGAGGCCTCGCATGGTATGCTTGTCGCATTTTTAATCCACATGCTATCATTTTATTGGATATAACAGAAAATATCATGACCCTTTATTATCCGAAGGTACCAAATCAAAATCCTTATTTAATTGGAAATATAGTGATAAACCATGTCCAACTAACTGCGTACAAATGGGATACCATGGTCCGCGTAAGACAGCCCAGTTGGTGGCTGCAGGGACACTAGGATTTCCCCCTCCCAAGTCATGGGTTCTAGTTCCAGACCTCCCATGTAAACCAAAAAAAAAAAAATTGGATACTATGAAATTCATGGCCATACCATGCTTAGTACTCCTTCAGATTTTATTCATAAAGTTTTTGACGAGCACAATAAAAGAGAAATTAAAACCACATAATCTATCAAATATTGTAATGAACCATGTTCAACAAACTGCATATATACAAATTGGAAAAGACGATATTAATTGTCATACCATCCAACATTTTCCCATGGATATAAAATCTATAAACTCACATGCTTAGTACTCCTTCCAGGTTTATTTATAAGCAAAGAAAACTTTTTTAGGCGTTGTTTTTGATAGGGATGAGGGAAGGGAAAATAAAGTCACAAATAATCCAATAAACATTGAACTTGGGATTTCAAATTCTCATGCCTTGAAAAAATTTGGTACATGACCATGTGAATTACATATATTTGTCTATAAGCAAATAAAACTAACATCAAACATATTAAAAATATTAGTTTGGGGCATTGAATTTTCTCATCAGTTCTATTTCAAAAATAAACTTTATTACCTAAATTGCCCTTGATAACCCATTGCAAAGAAAAACATAAAACAAAACAAAAAAACTCCATTGCATTAGGAACGTGGGTTTTAAGTAAAGGAAGATTTTATTAACACCCTGTATATTACTACTTACACCCAATTTTTAAAATATTTTGCACCTATCTACCAATTTTACCCTTTTTCCATAAACTAACTATTCTTTTCCTTTTTACTTACACCCATCACTCCTAATTCTTAAACCCTTATTTTCCCTTCTCACACCCACTCTCCTCAAACCTCCCAAACTTCTCAGCCTAAAGGCCTCTCCTTCGTCACTGTTTATTACCGTTCTGCAACTTCTCCTCCTTCTTCATCATTTTGCTTTTCACCCTTATTATTGACTTATCCCTCTAGTGTAACATATGCCTTATTTATTTATTTTTTTCCAAAGGTGGAAGACGTAGGTTTTCATCTTTTCTGTATATATATAATATCATTGTTGAAAATGACGACTGTCTAATTTCTCATCTAGAAATAGTTATTGGACATGGCTGCGGATGAAAACTAAGCATTTCTTTGTTGAGTATGGAAACTACCAAGCTTGCCGGAGGTCCCAACAAGTCCTCGTTTATTCTATCATGCACAGGAGTTAGAGACTTAATTAAAGATGTATGTTGGCTGCGGATGAAAACTAAGCATTTCTTTGTTGAGTATGGAAACTACCAAGCCTGCCGGAGATCCCAACAAGTCCTCGTTTATTCTATCATGCACAGGAGTTAGAGTCTTAATTAAAGATGTATGTTGAGGTGAAGAACAAAATAAGAAGATGAGAAAATGCTGAACAGTGATGAAGGAGAGGACTTTAGGCTGGGAAGTTTGGGAGGTTTGAGTAGAGTGAGTGTGATAAAGGAAAATAAGGGTTTAGCAGTAATGGGTGTAAGTAAAAATGAAAAAAATAGTTAATTTTATGGAAAAAAAAGGGTAAAATAGGTAAATAGATACAAAATATTTTAAAAATTGGGTGTAAGTAATAATGCATAGGGTGTTAATAAAATCTCCCTTAAGTAAATGGTGAAACAAGTTTAAAAAGTATTGGAAAAAATTAATGAATTTAATGAGAAAAAATAACAATATTTTTGTTTATATTCAAAATCGAAGGAAGGTACTCTTTAGGGTATGTTATTTTTGCCCATCTAATCATTGAATTATCACAATTTATTGTTGGACTACTAATTTTGAGCTCGCGAATTATTTTTTTCTTTATTATAAAAAGCAAATGTTTTTGTTTTTAGTACTTGCATGCATGCCTTATAAATATATATATATATATATATATATATATATATATATATTATAGGAAAAGATTTTATTTAACTTCTTCATCATGAGTTGTTGTATTATTTTGGTTTGATTATGGTACCTAATTATAGTATTTGATTAATTCATGAAATATTTGAAAACCAATTTATATGTAATTGCTAAAACCTCAAACACAAAATTATATGTATTACTTTTGGTAGATAAATGTTGAACTCCTTCATCATGCGGAGTTATGTCTTTGAAGCTTCCATTTTTGAGGTGTAGCTTCCGTATTTACGTTTGAGCATAATTCGTTTTCACTTGAATCAGAGTTTTTCCTATAATAATGTGGTCATGTTAAATTAAAGTTAGATAACAATAAAAAAAAAGCCAGCGAGGAGATTAGTCACTGCGGTCGGCGGTGGACACTCCGGTCATGGAAAAAAAAAAAAGTTAGATAACAATCAATTATTGACGCGGTCATGTGAGAACCTTGACTATGAAAAGAAAAAATAGTCTTCTACCAGTGGAGGAAGGCACAAGTGGAAGGGGCTTGTGTCCCTTAAGCATGTAGTCGCGGGTTCGAGTCGCACCCGAGACGCATGTGAATGGAGCAAGCCTTACAGGGAGTATCGCCCCCGAAAGGGCCCGACCGTAGTGCGAGGGATTAGTCACCCAGTTACGCGGGTGGATACCTTGGTTCATCCAAAAAAAATAGTCTTCTATCCAGCAAAGAGGGTGGAAATACCATAAAACCGAGAAGGAAAATGTTATTCATGCATCTTGTATTTAGGTATAGGAAATATAGTGAGGAGAGAGATAGGAGAAAAAGAAAAATAAATGATTAATAATTTGATTTGATATAAAAAAAAATTAAAAAAATAAAAAAAACAGATGAAAATATATATATATATATATATATATATATATATATATATAGAAAAAAGAAAAAAGTGTAAGAATATCACTGCTCAATACTCAACTGCTGAAAAAGCATATTTGCAAGATGTTAACTTCTAGTCTTCTACACATCCGTTTAGGATGGCAGAGAATGCACTCTAATTGATCTCACTTCTAAAAAGAAAAAATTGGTCACTCACATTCTATTCAATATATATATATATTATACAGGCAATTCAAAATTTAGAATATGTCAAAATCTATCATAAAATTTTCTCTGAAAAATTTGATGCACATTCTTCTCTAGCCATTTGAGTTGGATTTAAATATGCAACCCCTTGTTTCGCCTTTGACCACTAAGTATTGCATCTTTATGAATCAAATGCTTAAAACTAATAAGCATCCTTCCATGACATTATGCTTATATTATCAACTTAGGTAGTAATTTGACTACATCTATTTCCTCTAATCTCTACATGTTATTCTGAACTTCTTTACTTGTTTGGGAAGAAACTCATGCAGATCGGCGGCTGAATCCGGAGCAAAGCAAGAATGGATGAAGGGAGAATCCACAATCCATCTCCACAGATCAAACCAGAAGCAACTGCAGGAATCATCAAACCAGCTTCCTTGCTGTTTAGCATATGCCATGCATACACAACCAAACTACCAACACACATGTCAATGGCAAAGTAACCACCAACTAGGAAAGGTACAGCCATTGCCATTGGAAGTGGAACACATCTCCCAATCTTGTTTGGAGTGAGATCTCTAACCAGGTTGGCAGCTATGGCGAATGCGAAAAATCCATAACAAATCTGCAAGCAGTGATTCGGAAGGGCGGAGAAGCCTTCAACACCGAGAATCGCCATGTTTCTATATATGATGGCATATGGTGCCTTGTAAATACCATCTGGATTCCCTACATCAAAGGCCTTGTAGAAAAGGAAGAATGTGAGAGGAGCAACGACGCAACCTATTGCTGTCCCTATAGCTTGGCTTAGAAGCATCGACCGCGGGGAAGTCAAAGTTAGATGTCCTGTCTTGAAATCATGCATCAAATCAGACGAAATGGAAACAATGGATTTAATCAGGCCGCACCCTACAAGTCCCGCGACGATGCCATCATTTTTTCCAGCCAAGGCTGCTATCACAAAGAGTGCCACTTTGCCGTAGTTATAGGCCATGTTCATGTCGGTTAAGCCTGCGCCATAGGCATTGCAGAAGCCGAGAGAGGGTGCAAGAAGATATGCAACCACCACATAGTACCACTTCAACGGAGGGAACATCAATGGGATTATGATGATGGAAATGATGGAGAACAATATGTACCCTGTACATGCTAACCATATAGGAATGCTTTCTCTTAGAAACACTTCATTCCGTCTACGGTCATCAAGAGGCAGCGGTTTTTGGTTGTCTGTCACTGCAAAGACAGAAAAATTTTAGATTTCAGAGACATACATGAACTCAGGAATTGGACTAATTATAAGAGGCCATTTACTCACATGTATTAACATTCTTCTTTTTCTTGCTGGCATGGATATTTATAGCAGTGAAATAGAGAATTTTGACAAAATTGTAGAGTCCATCACCGAGGATCAAGGCAATGGAAATAAAAACCTGTAGCAAGAAAAAAGGAAAAAGAGAAGAAAATCAAGGCTTGAAATTGAAAGAATTTAAATCAAATAATATGGCTCTAATAGAGTCCTTCAAGTCTAACTGAATTATGACCTTGTATCCGTTAAGACTCTTCATGCTACTTTCTGATATACTTGCAGGAAACCATTCTCCTTTTCGTGCCTTGATTAATGGCCACATAATGCCCCATGAAACCACAGCACCAAGAAGCACAGACAAATTGACAAGATGGGAACAAATCATTCCTGCTCCAACATAAGTCATGCTGAAATCGAAGTAAAATCTGCAAAATTCAAGCGCTTTGATCAGTGTCAATGGACAATTATTTAATGGTTTAGAGACTTTAACTAGTAGATGAAAGGTGGACGAACAGACGAGTTTTTCCATGCTTGCAATCCAAAAGTAGGAAACTGAACAAATCCACAGTCATCTCCACCCGTATAAAACCACTGAAAGAAAGCCCAAACGAAACTGACTGAGAAGAATTTCATGAAACCGTGAACCTGCTTCCTGTAAAACCAGTTGAACCAGTTTCAGTTTCTGTGCAGATTCCCCTAGTTTAACTGGAAAATACCAGAAACAAAGCAAAACCAAACTGAATCATACTTGGCCATTGCATCGCCTTTAGGAGTATGAAACCCATTAATAAGAACAGCAGTAGCAGTTCCACTTGGGTAAGTTAATTTGTAGTCTATTATCATGATCTGTTAAGTAAAATAAATTTCATAAGCAATACCATTCAACTCAAATTGAAGCAAATACTTATGAAATTGAAATTATCATCACTTCTGAGCAAAAAAACTTAACTAATAGAGTAAAACCCTAAGTCCAATCCTCGAAAGATTATGTGTCGCCAAATAATTCCTTGAAAGTTTTTTGCCACCAATTTAGTATTTCAATATAACATTGTGCGACACCGTAATATACTGAGGGCGTTTACTCAAACTAATAAACTTCCGGAGCAAGTGAATTACAACCTTGAATAACCAATTATATTCAATGAATCATGTGAAAAATCGTAGAATTCATTTCTCACAAGTACCTTTCTTATAGGGACCAAAGCCAATAGTCCAACAAAGCTGGTGACAAAGAGAAAACCTGTCATCCATCCAATTGCAGGCTCCTTGGTGCTACCAGGAGTATTCCCTTCTGTATTAACCCCTGCTTGCTCATAAGTCCTATGATTCAAGCCCAACAAGTAAGATCCGAAACCACCTACAGTTACACAAGTGATGTTCAAATATCACGTAAACAAAGTTTCAAACACCATCATTTCCAGATATTTAAGTTAAAGAATCAAATTTAGAGATCAAAACAGCAAATAAATTGCATAGAAGATCCTACCTCCTACTGCGATGCTATAGCAAGCGACCGCGCAAGTCTGGATTACGGTATTCTCTTGTCTAGTAAAAGGTGTTGAAAGAATGTTAGCTTTGGAAAGGAGCTTAGTCCAAGTTTTAATGAACACAAAGCCAAGTAGAGCAGCTGAAACATTGAGATTGGGGACTAGTCCAGTTGTGAGGTTCAGTTTCATCACGATCACACTATAGATTGCTCCAATAAGGATGCTAGCTATTAGTCCTCGGATTGTGATTTGTCTTGCCCATGGTGCTATTCTACTCATATCCTCAGGCTCAATTGGAGCCTCTTCAATGTCTAAATTCTCAACCTCTCCGTGTTGTTCTTCATTGTTTATAGTGCTCATTGGATTCATCAAATCCTTGACTGAGTGAATCAAAAATCACAGAAAAGAAAAAAAAACTAAGGAAAGTGAAGGAAAAAAAATTATTATTTAATGGTTGCTTAAACTTCTCTATTTAAAAACTATCAAAAGTTACAATAAAAATAATTCATGAATAAGAATTATAAAAATACAATACAATCATTGTAATAAAAAACTAATACTACTAAGTAAGAAGGAAAAGTATATTAGAATCTCAAAAACAATAATTAACACTTTCAAAAAACAATAATAGTTCTAAAAGGATAATGGAAGGCTAGATAAGAAAGAAGCAAAAACACAAAAGGAATTAGAATCTGATCCTACAATTGTAAAGTTCATAGATTTTTTTTTGTTGATGAAACCCCATTAAATAAATACTATCTCTTACCTCAATTTCCCTTTAGATGATTGGAAGATTGAATCTTTGTGACAAGGACAAAACCAAAGCTTCAATCTTTGACTGCCTTACCAAGAATTATATTCTCCATTAGGTGATGTAGAGAAAAACCCAAAAAAAAAAAACCACCTTGAAGAAGTATCTAAAACCTGCAGAAACAACCTCAACTGGGTTGGTTTTTTTTTTTTTTTTTTGCAGGTTGTAATGACAAAAGATCACAACAGAATAGAACAGAGAATTAACCCAAAAACCCAAGAAATTTTGCCACGGATTCTAGATTAAAAATGATATGATATGATATGCTGCTAACACAAAATTCAAGACGGATGAGAAAAGGTTGGCAGGTGAATGTGGAATATATACTATTTGTGTTTGACATTGGAATGGAATGAGTACTGTAGAATCAATCGTTACCATCATATTTCTGCGTGTAGTACAACGCAGTGGTGGTGTGTGTACTACATCAAACGAATGTGTTTTATACTATGTTTTAAATTTTGTACTACACTAAGCTGTTGGTGTTGGTGTTGTGATAAAAAGTCTTGCACCATCCACTTTTGTACTTGTTTTCGGTTGAACAGTAAGAATTTTCTAAATGAAAATGGTTCCAGGTGACTCAGATACAGGTTGGGTGACGTGGTTGGAGAAAAAAACGAGGGCCTCTAAAACTAGGTGATCTTTCCCACTTTTTTAAAAAATAATCTTACTAAAAGTGTTTTAATTTGTTAAAGTTATTACTGCTTCTGTCTGTCTTTCTACGTGTAAATTTTTTTTTTTTACATAGGAGGTCTGAGACTAGAACACATGACTTGAGGGAGGGGGAAATTCTAAGTATTCATGCAGCCACCAATTGGGTTGTTTTACGCGGACACATGTAAGATTTTTTTTTAAGATTACAAATTTATTATTTAATTTAATTAATCGTGTTGAAAAAGTGATCGGATGGAGTATATTTTTAAAACTATTTTTAGTAATACTTTTGGAAATTTAAAAAGTACATTTTTCGATTTAGAATAGTACGTATTTCCTACTATCTTATTTTTAAGCAAAAATAACTAACTTCACACCTGTTAAGGAAGTTAGCTGAGTATATTTAATTTTCGCAAATTCATTAAAAAAAGATAGACTACTTTAGTAAATTTACGTTGGGAATGAAACAAAAATTAAATGATTCAATCACATAATAAGGATATTTTAGGAATGATTGCATTGGGAATAGAAAATTAGTTAATTTTTTCTTATATTTAATACCATTGGTGAAGTATCTTTTTATGCTTATAATTGAAACAGAAGAGAGTAAAAGAAAAGAAACTAAAATCACGCTTATTAAAAAAGTTAGTTGACTGAATTTAACTTTATCAAATCTATAAAAAAAAAAAAGAGATATTTCGAAAAAGTAGTATTGAGAATAAAAAAAATTAAATAAGATAACAATTTTTTGAGTATGTTTTAGGAAAGTAACATTGGTAATGAAATAAAACCTAAGAATGTAAGTTACTTTTGCTTATATTTTAAATAAAAAGAAATATGTTTTTTTCTTATATTTCAAACCGGATGGAGTATTAAGTGAACTAGTAATTTTACTCGTGCATCGCACGGGTTTAAATTTTTTTTTTAAAAAAAAATTTGATTATAGATTTTGGAAATAAGTTTTTTTAAATAATAAGTTAATATGAACTTTTTATAAAAATGATTTACATGTGTTTAGAAATGAATAGTCATAAACATTAACCTTTGAATCTAGTTCCAGCTACCAACTTTTTCATTAATAAAAATTAACTAATAATGTATCAACTATGTGATTTCTAATTTTAATTAACAACATAATTTCTTATATTAAAAAAAAAATCCAACTCCTTTTGATTTTTGTTTTATTTAATCCATCATTCCAAATGCGTTTTGTTAATAATTCTTTTGCAAGTCCAAATGCATCTATTTTTTACCATATATATCATCATCATCATTATTATTATTACATCTGTCCCAAAATATAAGACCTGTTTTCACACTTTTAATTAATTCGTGTTTATAAGATTCGAACTTTCAAATTACTTGCTTGTATTAGAACTTCATAATTGTAAATAAGTATATTGTCTAAAGTATAAAATAACGCATCATTATTTTTCACAATTTAAATTGCAACATATTGTATAAATTTTTGGATTTTTTTTTAAATTTGAATTCATGACTGAGTAAATATTTGATTGTATTAAGCTAAATCATTATACCAAATTATAGCTCATCTTTAATACTTATATATCTGTTTTTTCCATTGTACCCAAAATTTATTATTCATAATGATGCTCTGTTTAAATGTTTAATACCAATTTGCCTATATTATGACTTGTTCGTATTAGAATTTATGAAATTACAACATTATATTCGTTTTTTTTGCTGGTTAATTATCAAATGACTGCTCGTTTAGGCATTATATATTTTTTATGTCAATATTTGATTCAAATTATTTCCTTTTGAAAAGATCATTAATAACCTATGCAAATTGTAATAATATCGAAATGCAAATTGTACTAATAAATATTTATGTGTAATCCAAATTGTACTAATAAAAATTTACTGAAAATAACTTAAGATAAATATTTATTCCCGTGCGATGCACGAACAAACAAATTTGGAGGGAAAAACAAGGATGAAGGAGGGAAAATGAAAATGACAAAAATGCCCTCAACTTCTCTTATTTTATAATATGTTGAATATGTTGATGATAAGGATGTTTGTATGGAAAGAAGTACTTCATCCATTTCATATGTAACGTGCTTTAAGGTTCTGTGTGAGTTTTAAAAAATTGTTAAATGACGTAAAAATTTGAGGTATTTTGACTATAAAACCTCTTATGTAATCATTGAATTGTAAAAGAACAATACATATGGAAAAGTGGTTATAATAAATAAAGATGTTGATAAAAGCACATTAATAATTATGCATTGAGTTTGTAAAAGAACAATAGATATGAAATAAAAGAGAAAACTTTATAAACACTATATATGAAACATAGGGAGTAACTAATTGTAATTTAAAATTGATATAAGGTCTTATAAATAGAGACAAAATTAAAATCTCAAAAAATCTTATATTTAAAAACAAATGGAGTACATATTAAAAATATCATAAGTTCAACTTTTTTTTCTTTTTTCCAAAAATATAAAAGATAATATTTTTCAAAATATTTTTTTATTATACATGGTTCTTTAACGAGTGCCATATTAGTATTGTTTTTATTTTAGGGTTTTTTAACACCTTGAGATTGAGGATGAAAACTCAAAAATAGAAGTATTTTATAAAAAATTATTCATTTAAAAAGTTAAAATTTATTATGTTTAATTTTTCAACAAATAACTTTCACTCTTGAATTCTTGCAACCGGGGTTACAGAATTTTTTTTTATAATATCAACTAGTGTTAAAGAGTAATCTTTTGTGGCTGAGAAATTATTGAAGTTTTTTTTTTGGTGAACTGAGAAATTATTGAAGTAGATTCAATCTTTTTGAACAGAGTTTTTTTTTCCATAAAAAATGGGGTTGTGAAATCATTCCTAAAGATTGAAATTAATTACTCGATCCTATCCTGATATACTACGATAAACCTATTTTTGGAATTGTGAAATTATGCCTAAAGATTGAAATTAATTACTTTATCTTATGTATTCCTAATATAAGCTTTTTTGAATTTTTTTTCATATAGTATAATTCATTTTTTAAAATTTTTAATAACATTATTCACTTTTTTCATAAATATATATACACTGAAATTTTTTTATAATTTTAATATTAATTATTATAGAAATAATTTTAGGCAAGTATATCAAATCCACTATAAATATGTGATTTTAAAAAGTTTAGGTATGTTGGGTTTATGAGGCTCATCAAGCTTAGAATAAGCATTTGAACTCAATGAGCGGTTATTCACATGTTATTAAAGAACATTGTACTTATATTAATAAAATTCGAAGCCGAGATTTTTCTTAATAGAGAATGAACTCATACTTTTAGTCCAATAGTTGTCGGCATCCACCGGTGAAAATGAACTCATAATTTTAGTCCTTCCTGATGTGGATTATCTCGTCGATATTCTAACCATGAAAATTGACATGCTTTTTTGAAAAGACAAATGTTAACAAGTGTTTTTGATAATGTCCTTAATATATTTGTTAAGAAGCTAAATATAGTAAATAATTATTGAAAAATGCATTTCATTTAAATTCTCAATTCACAGAATAATATGTATTGGTAATTATTTTTCTAAATATAAAAACCTTAACAAGTGCTAGCAAGAGGCTTATGGAAAAAGTCTATATCATTGAATTGCAACTCAACACGAGTATGGACACAGAGCGGGGCCCACGTGAAGATGTTGACTTCTTCAGATTCTCAATCCACTTGCTGAGAGCCAAAGACAGCTCTTCCAGAAATTCATTCATGTTTCATTGTGACCCTTGATAGTGGGTTCAATTGATCAATTCCTTGAGTAGTTGAGTTTGAGGTTGAGTTAGATGATAGTACTTCCTCCTGTCTTTAGTACTTTGTCAGTCTCATACTTTTACTTTTTCTGTTTGAGTTTTTCCTCTTATTTTATACGGAGTGCTATTTTTCACATAAATAAGAATTAAATAATTAATTTGTTTATTAAGTATTTTAATTTCTAATAAAATTTTACTTTTTTAGGTATAATTAACCTATATATCAGATGCATGGTTAAGAAAAGATCCTATTTTAAATACTCTCACCGTTATATAAAAAAATTTAAAAGATATGTAATTAATGACTTTTTTTTTTTTGAACATTAATGACTTATTTAACATATCAACTAATTATAAAATAACTAATAATTAATTTTATTTTATATTGATCAACCAATCATAATTCAAAGTTTACAAATTTTAAATTTTTTTATTAATTACTTTAACTTTAGTTTATGACAAAAAAATTATTATTTATAATCATCCTTGTACGACGGAGGGAGTATTGTTTTTTTACAAATTCAATGTATATTAATATTATTTTTCTTTATTTATATCCTTATTTATTACAATATCTTTTTCACCTCCAATATTTTTTCTCTTTAATAATCATTACATAAAAATATTATAGTCGAAATATTTCTTACATCAAACTCAAATTCATACATTATTTAACTATTTCTAAAAACTCGTGCATAACTTTAAAATACACTGTATAATATGACAAATGCTAACAAGCGCCCTTGATGAACTTGTTAAGAAGCCATACATAGTAATAACTCATGGAAAAATGTAATTTTTTATATTCCCAAAACATGAAAATATATATGAACGGATGAGGTATCTTTTGTAGTTTTAACTTTTTATTTTTATTATTTTTTTAAATATTTTTTTCCCAATTTTAATATCCATTCAATCATTTTTATTACTACTACTCATTAATTCTATTTTTCTTTTATCTCTCAACATTAAAAAATCATACATTACTTAAGGGATACACTTTCTAATAAAAATTAATTACTACTACAATTTTCAATAAGGATTAAACATGAAAATTTTGGATAAAACACATAAAATTTACAATATTCAATACATCCTTCATATGTGTGAAATAACCTTAAACCACAAAAAATATGAACAAATGGTGTAGTAACAAAAAATAACCAATTTTGTAGTATTTATTAAAAAAAGGTAGCTAGTTAAGAGTATTTAATTTTTTCAAATTTATAAAAAAAAAATAGAGTTATTTTAGAAAAATTTCATTGAGAATGAAACAAAAATTAAATAAGAAAATCATTTTATAGAAATATTTTAGGAAATATTGTATTGGAAATAGAAAATTAGTTAATTTTCTGAAATTGGAAGGAGTATACTAATCCATTTGGTTATAAAAAATGCAAAATGATATGTTTAGCTTTAAAGGTTGGGTTTAAGAATTAAAAAAATAAGTTTACATAAAAAAATGTGTGTTTAGTACTTTGAAGTAATAAACTTAATTTTATAATAAATATTTTTTTTCTAACTAGTTGTCTAACATAACCCACAAAAAATTAAAGGGCATTGTTGTATTGTCGGATTAAACAGAGATTTTTGTGAAAAACGTTTAATCTGACGAGAGGGAACTTTTTATCCTACGTACTCGTTCGAACTGTGTCCTAGGGACTAAAGACTGTGTAGTTTTTATGGGCACATTAATATTGTTCATGAGAAAATTAATGACGGGGTGTGACGAGTTGCTCGTAGAAGCGTTCAGTGATAAGCCCTCTCTTCAAGGAAGGTCGTTTAGCTTGTATGTGTTCTTAATATCAAGCTCACTGTATGAATCATGAGGCTCTAACTCTTAGTGCTGTTAGTGGTGGCCTTTATGATATTCATGGATGTGTTACAGCAAAATTGTGATCAACTGCAACCATGAGGCTAGCGAGAGTTTGAATTATTCTCTATGTTAGATCTTTCTCTTGGGAGTGTAATGATTATATATCATGCGTACTCTGACTATAGTTGTAACATCCCTAATTTTAATCCCAAGTATAATTATAAGTTTCAATGAATTAAATATTTGTTTCTTGAAATCAATTATTTAGTTGTTGGGTATTTTTATAAAATACATTATGTTAATTACGAAAGTACCTTTAATTGCATTTTAAAGTAAATTCATTTGAAACAATTATCCCATTTGAAAAATAGACTTTCTATTCTTTATTTTGATTTTTACAAAGATACAATATTAAATAAATTTTTGTTATTTCCTAGTATCTAACTAATTTCTTACTTTATAGTTTTCCTATATGAATCTATATGATGCTAAAATCCTATTATTAATATTTTTGAGCATAAATAAATAAGTGTAAGTAGATGTTAAAAAAAAAATATGTGCTGGTGTACGTGTGTTGTGTGTGTCTTTGTGGTGAAACCCTTATCTTTCTCTCCTTCTTCTAAGTCCAGCCGCCACCCACCTTCCTCTCTCTTATCTCCATTCTTTCTTTTCGATCTCTCTCATGGCCGTGGGCTCGTCGGCCATCACCACTCAACCATGCGCCACCGTCGCAGATCTCTCTCCCTCTCTAAGATCAACTTTTTCTCTCTCTCCGTCACAGTTTCTCTCCCTGCCGTGTCGTCGTCGAACCCGTGCCACCACCCTCGCGAACCACCGCTGTCCTCCCTCAAGCTGCTGCAGTAGTCGCGACTCTCCTCCCACCAGTCACTGATCCGCCGATCTTTGCCTCCCTCTTCTCCCATTGCGAGCCGCTGTGTTCTTGGTTGCTGCCATGGTGGTTCCAGCCATCGCCGCCTCCTCCTTGTACCAGTGACAACCAACCACGGAAAAAAGCCGTCTCCGCCTTGGTTGTTGGCTCTTGTCACAGTTTCAAACCAAACCGACGCCGGTATCGCCATCATCGTTACCGGGGCCAGCCGCTCTATTGTGCTCTGAACCGGTTTGACCGAACCGGCTTTCAAAACCATATTTGAGGGTAAATCCCTAACACTTTTCTAATTGCTCTATGTTATGTTTTAATTTTTATATTAATACTAATTTTAATATTATTGTTAATAATTATTTAGTAATAAACTGTTTTGGAAATTAAAATTGAAATTATAGTTTATATTGATTTTAATTATATTGTTATTAATAATGATTTATTAATAGTACGTTGATTTATGTTAGGGCAGAATTAACTGTTATGTCGAACGATTAATTTTAAATGTACTTTTGTCAAATGTGTGGGTTCCTAAGTAAGTGAGCTGTCGCTTAGCTTGACTGAGTTGTCCCTGAGCTAAACGATACCTCAGTCAATTAGGAAACTGATATAATCGACATAATGTTAATTCGAGTTAGGACGTCGAACATTAATTTCAAACCGAAGAGAAGTGGAACTGTTTTAATGTTATAATTATGAATTGGACTTATTTTTGAATCAAGAACACTTTCTTTTAGTTTGGAATTAATAGTGTCAAATAGTAATCTTTGATTTTGTGGTTTCAAAAACTAAAACTAATTAACTTTAATGATTTTTCGGTGAGTATGTAAGTTTCGGAAGTTAGCGTATATTTTTTTTAAGAGAAGTTATACTAGTTTAATAAAAAGGGCATGATCTTGCTTTTATGAGCTTGAGTCCAATAATTTTATGGTTTGGAAACATGTTTAAGATGCAATACTTTAAAACCAAAAATGCAATACGTTAGCTTATTTTGTTTTATGATTTTGAATCAAACCCCATACTTGTCAATTTTCGAAATGTCGAAGTTAATTGTTTTGATTTCCACTCCTAAATTCCTTGAAAGTAAAATTCTAAAGCGTTTGTTCTAAGGAACCTTGGATGGTATTTTATAACCTCATTGATATTTATTAATTTGCTGGTTATAATGAAAAGATGTTTTTATACGTTATAAACCTAATAGCTAATTTAATATTGGTGTGGTTTTAGCGTAATTAAAAAGGATTAATTGATGGTTTAATTGATGAGTCTGGGTCGGTTTGGCGTATTAATTTGATTGTTTGATTTATATAATATGGCTAGACGACGAAGAAGCTCTAGAACCTGTCACTGCGCGTAGGCAATGGACCCTGGTATGATCGGACGTTATCGTGCAAAATGGAAGTGTATAAGGAAAATCAAGGTAAGGAATGAGTTATAGTGAGTATTACCTTACTCTGGGGTTTAGTTTACAATATGCATATAATGGGTACTAAGAGTTATGTGTTAGTTTAGGTTGTTATAATATAGGGTAATAAATAACTAGAGCTTATGACATAGGAAAATTAATTAGATGATGATATGCTTTATTTTGAATATTTGGTATATAAGCATGTGACTTGGTGTTGTTTATAATTGAAGTGCTAATTTCGTTAAATGTTTGAGTTATGATTTTATTTTATAAACCAAGGCAAAGTATGGAAATTAAGTATGAATTAAGGATAATGGGGATGATATTAATAAAATGTTGATTTTGTGCTAATTAAATTATAAGATTTAATAGTGGTGATTTGATAATGCAAATGTGTTATGTTTTGACTAATTTTGAGTAATGTACTTGTTAAACAGTTAAGAGGTTTTTTGGAAAAATGGACTGGTTAATATGATTAAGAAGGAATGTTATTTATAAAGGATAAAAAGAAAAATGAAAAAAATATATACCCGGACGAAGTAAGACGTGAGTGCACAGGAGTGCAGACGCAGTAGGTCGTGACCAGGGGAGAATGAAAAATTTATACCCGGACGTAGTAAGACTTGAGTGCACAGGGGTGCAGACGCAGTAGGTCGTGACCAGGGGAGAATGAAAAATTTATACCCGGACGCAGTAAGACGTGAGTGCACAGGGGTGCAGACGCAGTAGGTCGTGACCAGGGGAGAATGAAAATATACCCGGACGCAGTAAGACGTGAGTGCACAGGAGTGCAGACGCAGTAGGTCGTGACCAGGGACAGATTAAAAAGAATTATGATATGATTAAAGTGGAAGGAATAAATGACTTTATGAAAATGATGTATAAGAATGAATAGGCAAGATTGACTTGAGAAACCAATGGAATACTTTGATAATTGAATTGTAAAACCAATGGATATGTTGACCATGAATTGTGTTATGCAGAGTTTTATTATATTGTGATTAAATTGTTAAATGTGTTTGGCTTGGTATATCATTATGTCATAACTGGAAACCGTTTCCCCATTTTATGAGTAATGCTCACTCCTTACTATTTCCACAGGTACTGAGGTTTGAGCTTGCAATACTATTGGCCGAGCAGGACTACATTCCACCCCGTGGAGTGTTGTAAAATTAATTAGAAGAGAGAGTTGTTTATTATGTTAAAATTTAATCTTCTTTTAGTTTGTTATATTTCATTCGTGCAAGCCCTGAATATGTTTTATTTGATTAGCAGGGCATGAAAATTAAACTAGTATGTGTATAAATAATTTCTAAACTGTACTGGCTTGACAGGTGAAAAATCTAAATTTTTGGAAATCCGAAAAACAGAGGAAACTCTGCCGGATTTTTATCAAAATTTTCAAGTCCATATTTTTATAAAACTCAATTTAATTAAATATTTAGGAGAGTGTTACAATAGTTGTAGTTTTCGTGTTATATCTTTGTCCTTTGATGGAGCCTGGTATTTATAGAGTTTTTATGGGCTTCTGGGCTTGGTGTATTTTCCTTGGTATATCCTCTAGTTGCAAGGATAATATCCATGTGATCTTGACTTATTTAGATAAGCGATAATCCTCTATAATTATAAATAATCCAACATTTATCCCCTCTAATTGAGTTGTTATCTGTCGGAGATTTACTTCGTGATTAAGTCTAATGATTTACTTATTGGTCTCACCTGTAGCTCAATTTTTTCCTGAGCCCATCGATGTAGATCTTTCAAGGTCACTTCTTGCTCTATACTAAAAAAAAAAGTCTAATCTATAATCGACAAATTCGATCGTGAAACCCTTTTTTTCGTTTGCAAATTAGTGATCAAATTAGCGATCGAACAATAGAGGTCGCAAATAACTAGTTGCAAAAGTTTTTGTGACTGAAAATGACTACTTTAAAATAGATTGTTGTTTTGGTGACCAAGAAAAGAATGAAATTTAAAACAAAAATTATAGGAAAAAGGTGATTTTATTCAAAAGAAGTATGAGCCATATTTCAAGTAGTGACTAATTACAGAAGAAAGCTACAAAAATACATATCAGACCCAAGAAACTTAAAACTAACATTTGAGTCAACATCTAAAATAAAACATTAACTTCAATGTCAAAGTATAAGTCAACATATGCCTATGAGCACATTACATTGAACAAAAGATTGTTGGTTCATACCTTATCTAATACTTTTTTAGAGATTGTTGGTTTGACTTTGCCTAAGTTGCAATGCAAGTATATGCTAGGCCTATGGTCTATGCTTTGTTGGTGCATTTGGCTTGCAAGAAATGAGGTAACTTTTAATCATGCCAATTTTATTATGATGGAACTTAGGGATAAATTCAAGGTTAAATATTGGTTGTCGTTTATGGTCATTAGTGAATCCACTTTTACTTTTTCATACTGGTGTTTGAACCCTTTAGAATGCCTTGAGAGACTTTTTTAATCTTTTGTATTTTGTTGTTTGGATACTTCTAGTACTCCTTAGTAAATTATTGACCATAAAAAAGTTTATTAGTTTATAAAAGAGAATAAAGTCTCTCCTGATATAAGGAGAGAAACTATCTTCTCGCATCCACTCAAATCACGACACGTATCCCACTGAAGTTTCATTCTCTCACCACATCTCTCTTTGCTCTCTTCATCTTATCCCACCCTTATTCCATTCTCTATAATCTAGTCAAACATTTCTCGTAAAGTTACACAATTTATTTTATTTCTCTCTCCTTTGACCTCATTTTTTTCCTTTTCCAATTTACTCTCTTGAAGACTCATTGTTGTTTTGTGCTTTTTAATTGTGGATTTGGAAGCTCTTTCTAGGTAGCAAAGCAATGAAGCTCACCATGGCACAAATATCAAGGGATATGTCGCTATCTAGTTTTGTGTAGGCGGAGGTCAACGACGTTGATGATGGGTTGTGGAATGTGGTTTTTTGAGACCAGATTAGAGGTATCGGTTCAATTCTGGTTCGACTGTTGGCAGTAATGATGCGGTGGTTGGTAATGACGCTATTGCTATTGGCCGATTGGGCTATGGTCCTTATGGTATGTTAAAGCTTGGTGGTTTGATGTTGGAATGTGAAATTTTTTGATTGTTTATTTTGTTTTGTGAAAGATAGAAATGATATGGCAGAAAGGTGAAGATGATAATTGGGTTCATATATGGATTTAGTTTTCTTTTGAATAAAACTTATCAAATATAGATTTTTTTAACATATGCTCTAAGGGGGTAATTCTGCAATGCATAAAAAACAAAACATGCATCAGTGCATGGGTTGACTTGCACAGGGAATAGGCTGGTTTTTGATATTTGCAATAAAGGGCTTCACTTATTGAGTATTGCTTATACACCATTAATGTGTTATACCGAAATTGCCCCTCTATCACCACTGCTTCTCCCAATCCGACCCTGATGGCACCGCCCCACACGGCACCACCGCCACTGGAACTGGAATCCACCGCCACCATCTCACTGGAACTGGAATCCACAGCCACCATCTCACTGGAACTGAAATCCACCGCCACCACCTCCTTCTCCACCATCTCACCGGAACCGGTACCGCCGCGACCCATCATCATGTCACTAGGGCTAGAACCACCGCACTGACCTCCAACATCATCGAAGATGACCGGCCGCAAAACTCGCTTCCCCTGTGCTCCGCCACCGCCGCAACGGTCTTGCCAAGATTGCCCCGTCCGGTGTGACCACCATTCCGTCATCTTCTGCATCCGGATCCGGATCACCATGAGTTTTGACACATTCGTGGATGTGCAGTGGATGTGCAGAAGAATGGATAGAGGAAGATGGAGAGCTACGAAGAAGAAGATGAACAGTTCTTTTTTAGTTTTTTAAATTGTTAAAAAAACAATAATATATTATGTATTAACCAAACATCAACTAATATTACTGACTAGCCTAGTGGTCACAGTATCGCCTATCAGTAGGAAGGCTCTGGGTTCAAACCCCACCTTCTACAACTATAACTTTTTTGTCTTTTGAATTATTATGGAGTAACATATTTATTTTTATGTTTTAAATTTTTTTTCTCAACTTTCATACTTATGTAATTATTTTCTACAACTACAATTTTTGTATTTTGAATCCTTCTACAACTATAATTTTTTGTCTTTTGAATTATTATTAACATATTTATTTTTATGTTTTAATTTTTTTTATCAACTTTCATACTTGTGTAATTATTTTCTACAACTAAAATTTTTGTTTTTTGAATTATTATTAACATAGTTCTTTTATGTTTTTTGAATTATTATTAACATAGTTCTTTTGTGTTTCATTAAGGAAGAACATGTTTTATGTATTTTTATGTTTTAAATTTTTTTTATCAACTTTCATACTTATGTAATTATTTTCTACAACTACAATTTTTGTATTTTGAAACCTTCTACAACTATAATTTTTTGTCTTTTGAATTATTATTAACATATTTATTTTTATGTTTTAATTTTTTTTATCAACTTTCATACTTGTGTAATTATTTTCTACAACTAAAATTTTTGTTTTTTGAATTATTATTAACATAGTTCTTTTATGTTTTTTGAATTATTATTAACATAGTTCTTTTGTGTTTCATTAAGGAAGAACATGTTTTATAATGCATAAAAAGGTTTTAGCGCTGACCCTTAAACGTGTGTTATAAAATTAAAATTTCATAAAACACACTTAGGAGTCATCGTGCTTGCAAAAATATAATATTATAAAATTAAAATTTTTGCAAGCATGCTGACCCATCAACGTGTGTTATGTACACTAATCCATCAGAGTGTGTTATGAAATTCATATTTTATAATACACGTTGTGGGGTTAGCGTGTGTATTTAAATGCTATATTTTAAAACACATGTTGTCCCCTTAGCATGGGTTAATAAAATTTTAATTTCATAACACACGCTGAAGGGTTAGCATGTATTGTTTATTTACCTTTTTTGAAATATGAGAAGGGTATTTTGAGATTACACTATTTTAGTAAGGTTATTATGAGATTTTCACATAAAAAAGGGATCAACAAATAAAGAGAATAGTAAAAAAAAAAAAAATTAACACCCATGAACAAAAAATAAGGGCCCAATTAATTAAAAAAAATTAACCATTCATTCAAGCCCATATTAATGGCCACCAAACATCTCTGCAAAACGGCACCGTCCTTTTAATGGCTTATTGGCAAAGGAGCATAACAATTGGCAACGTGCTTAACAGGTAGCAAGTTCATATCTTGTCCATCCATTCCACAATAAGCAATTATCTATGCTTATTAACATCACTTGCATCAGTGCAAGCCAAACATTATCATACTTTGCAGCCACACCCCTCTAAGGTGCCCTAAGGCACACGTTAGAACAATTTTTTTAACTTCTAATATGTATTTCTTACCATATGCCATAGGAGACACGTTAGAACGATTTTTCTAACTTATGCACTGTGTGCATTGTATAAATAATCCTTAAAAAGTAGGTATTTATATATAAAAAAAAAGAGTGAAGTATCAACTTCGCTTTTGATGTTTTTTCAGTGTACCAACTTAATCCCTAAAAATGTGAAAATATCAACTTGGTCCTTCAAAATTTTCGGACATACCAACTTGCTTCCCCAATTCTTTTTAATATACCAACCTGATCCCTCAAGATTTTCATATTTTAAGGATCAAATTAGTAGTTCTGATAATCTTGAGGGATCAAATTGGTACATCCGAAAATTTTGAGGGACCAAGTTGGTATTTACTCATTTTCGAGGACTAAGTTGGTACATTGAAAAAACATCAAGGACGTTGTTGGTACTTCACTCTAAAAAAATGATATAGTATTTAATAAATCAAGGGGTTATTTATACTTTTGGTCTTTTATCTTATTTTGATGATGCACTTTGATCTTTTATCATTTTCTTGATTTATATTGGTCCTTTATCTTGTAAAAACAAAATTAATTTGATCCTTTACTTAATAAACAACTCAGTTTGGTCCTTTATTTATTTTTTTTAAGTTTCAACTCAATCCTTTATTCTTATCGAACTCATTCCTTTATTCTTATGGAAAAGGTTCGTTTTGAGTAAAAAATTTTGCAAGTTTTTAGATGAATTTTATATTGTTAAAGTCAAAGACAAGATCGGCATGATGTATTATGTAAAAAAATCAAAACTCTGTTTAAAAAAATGCAGTAATTGATAATAAAACTCCAAAATTTGGTGATGTTGACAAAAAAAAAACCAAATTGAATCTAAAAAAAGATGCCAAAAAAATATTTTAAAAGAAGAGAAAGGATCAAAATGAATATTCAAAATAAAATAAATGACAAAAATATAAATAAGTCTAAATCAAAAGATAATTATTTAATTTTCCAACACAAGTTTACTTTTATGTAATTTTATAGTTTGTTACCCTCAATTTTAAGAATCGAAGACTATAAGTTAAAATGTAAATTAAAGTGCATATGGTAAAAAAATATTGAAAACTAAATTCTCTATTTTAAATTATTAAACATTTAGCTTTTTAATTAATTGGCTAAACTGCTCATTTGGTTTCTTACCTTTTTTTTTAATTTCAATTTGGTCCCTTACCTTTATTTGGTGTAAATTTGACCCCTTGAGTTTCAAATCGTTAACACCGTTAGTCCCAACCGTTAGTATTCTTTGTTGATTTGAAATCGTTTTCCTTCTACTTGATACTAGTGAATAGCTGAGCTCCAACTCACATTTTTGTCTCTTCAGTTGTGCCCTAGCAAAGGAAACGTTTCCCTCCAAAAGGCTGTAAATGAATTTCTGAAACGCTCTCCTTTTTTCCCTTGAGAAGAAGGTGAAACGTAGGCTCTAAAACGACAACGTTTTGGGCCACAAATTATGCGGATACAGAGAGAGAGACGTTTTCTCAGCCACGTATATAATTAATGGTCATGTAAGATTAAAATTGACAACGTTAACAACGATTGACGGTTGAGACTAAAGATGTTAACGATTTGAAACGTAAAAGAACAAATCGACACTAAATAAAAGTAAGGGACCAAATTGAAATATAAAAAATAAGGTAAGAGACCAAATGAGCAGTTTAGCCTAATTAATTCAATGGTATTTTTGTAGTCTTTTTTTTTTGTGTACACCAACCGGTACCTGGATCTGGTTTACCCAGAATCCGACTCATCCGGTCCGACCCAACTGAGCTCGCACTAAGCGGTAGAGGTCTCCCAGCGGGGGTTGCTCCATACCCAAGGCTCGGACTCGAGACCAATTGGTTAAAGGATCAAGTGAGCTACCACTTGACAAATCTCACATTGATTTTGTAGTCTTTTATAAGGCTAAAAAAATCCATAATTTTAAGTTAACTTTGGATGGTTAGAAAAAACACTTTTTGAAATTGAAATTACACTTCATAGAGCCTATTCCTATTTTTATAGCTCCCACCTCATTTTGCTTCAGCGAGCGTTTGATTCGGTTGCTTGATCATACTTTTTCAATTTTTCATCAATGAAAGGAAACTCTTTATGAGAAGAAAAGAGATGCAGTACAAGTGCAATTACTACAGCAGTACAACACGTCAATATAGGATTCTAACTGCTGCTAATGATTTATTGCCAAAGTTACCATATTGCTGCATTTTATTGGTAAAATATAATATAAAATGTGTATACCAAAAAAATATATATAATATAAAATAGGCTTAATTGCACTTTTGGTCCCCCAATTTTCTCAATTTGGCGATTTTGGTCCCCCAACTTTTAATTTAGCGATTTTGGTCCCCCAATTTACGATTTGTAGCGATTTTGATCCCTCCGTCAATTCCACCGTTAATTGTGCTGACGTGGTTGCTGACACGTGTCCCTCTGGTAAATTGGAGGACCAAAATCGCTACAAATCGTAAATTGGGGGACCAAAATCGCCAAATTAAAAGTTGGGGGACCAAAATCGTTAAATTGAGAAAATTTGGGGACCAAAAGTGCAATTAAACCTTTTTTTTTAATAATCAATGACCTTTCTAAAAGCCCATGTTATTATTGTGTATTAGATAAGAGAAAATTTATGATCTCACACTTTGTGCACAACTTTATTTGCTAAAATATTGTGATTAGCTAAAAAAATTGTAATATATTAATAAGAGTTTATATTAGTTGAAATTCTACAAGTTTTTTCGGTTGCGGTAATTTATACTCTAATATTTCTCTTGAGATTAATTTGAAGTTAATCTTGGCATTATACTAAAACTCTATTTGAGAGTCCATTGTCACTAATTACAAGGTGTGTGACTGTGTGAGTGATGAAAATTTCGATTAGCAAAATTTGTAATTCCTTTTTAAAATATGCAATCAGATTTCCTTGACAAGTAAATTGTCACAAAAATTAAGGAGAAGGCTAACACGTGCGTATTTGTTAAGAGACTAAATATAGTTTAAATGTTGTTTCCAATTCTATTTTCTTAAAACACCTCTATTTTTTTTTTTTATAAATTTGATAAAATTAAATTCAACCAATTAATCTCCTTAATAAATGTCATTTTAATTTTTTTTTGCCTTATAAATTGAAGGGAGTATATGTTAATTTTTCCTTATTAAAAATAATTTTAATTTTTTTTCCTTATAGGATATTTTTCATTTTTCAATTTCTTTATGTACTTTGAGATGAGATATAATACTTTATGTCAGTTTTCAATTACTTTATGTCATTTTTCAATTTCAATTATAACATAACTGGTTATATTTTAACTTTAACTTTTTCTATACTTTATGAGATACATAAAATTTTTAAAACAAATTTTCTTAATTTTGTACTCGAAACATGTACTCGCTATTTTTAATTTTTGTTTTTTTGGCTTAATTGCACTTTTAGTCCCCCAATTTTGTTAATTTGGCGATTTTGGTCCCCCAACTTTTAATTTGGCGATTTTTGTCCCCCAATTTACGATTTGTAGCGATTTTGGTCCCCCAAGGACACGTGTCAGCAGCCACGTCAACACCGTTAACAGTGGAATTGACGAAGGGACCAAAATCGCTACAAATCGTAAATTGGGGGACCAAAATCGCCAAATTGAGAAAATTGGGGGACCAAAAGTGCAATTAAGCCTATAAAATATCACAATAAATAAATAAATATATATGTATATATATATATATGAGGAGGGATCAACTTACACCCATTTAAACTTACAACTCTTACTCTCAATCATGACCATTAAAACTAACTTAATCTAACAGTTAAAAAGTGGTCGCGGTCACTTATGCTTTGTTTGGTTGGAGTGAAAATGGGAGGAGAGAATTTGAGAGGAAAGAAATTGAGAGGAAAACTGAGTTTTCCCCTGTTTGGTACAGGAGAGAAAACGGAGGTGTAGAATCAAGTCTCCAATGAGGTGGATTTATTTTGAAGATGAAAATATAATTAGATCATGAATTTAAAGGAAGAATTCAAGCTCACCAAGTCAAGAAGATCAAGTGCATCAAATTAGCTAGTCATTCTCTCTTTTAATTTTTAATTGTAATTTTATTTCTTTAATTGAGAGTGGGTAGCTTAGGAAGTAATCTCATCCTAGGATAAATAATTTTAATGCATGAAAAAGGTTGGGATCACATAAAATTATTTCTTGAGAAGAGAATTGAAATTAATCTTTGAAAAACTTAATTTTTATCATCTCTGGGCAAAAGACTCGAGTGGTCTGAAAATTACTCGAGTAGCAAAACACTCGAGTAATCTGAAAATCACTCGAGTATCAAAAGAATCGAGTAGTTTCCAAAAGACTCGAGTATTTCAGCCTCAATCAGAGATTTGACCGTTAGTTCAGTGCATGGGCATTTCTATTGTAAGATGGGCAAAAGACTCGAGTAGTGTCAAAAATACTCGAGTATTTTGGTTCTGACAGCAAATTTTTAACCGTTGGAAGAGGGCAAAAATGGGAGAAAAAAATTTGTCTCACTCTCTCATTCCCTCTTCACTATATTAGAATTGAATGCCTTTGAACTAAAAAAACAAGAACATAAAAGAGCATTGTGCTAAACATTCTCTTGGCTTATTCTCTCTCAAGTGATAAATTCTCTAACTCAACCTATTCATTCATCATTATTATTTTGTCCAAAGAGTTAGAGATTGTGCTTTATTGTTGTGGAAATCATTTGTTGGATTTCTCCACATACACATACACTTCTTGTTCCAAAAATCTTGGTGAGGTATCCAAGTACTTGGTGAGGTATCCAAGTTCTCAAGTCTTGAGAGGTTCTCAAGCAAAGTCTAAGAGGTTCTTAGCTTGGTGGAGCTCTTGAAGGTTTCAAGGAGCTTGACGAAGAAGGAATCTTCATCACCAAACTTCAAATTGGGGTAGAAATTCAAGAGTTTGGTACACTCTTGAAAGGGTTAGGTTGAGTGAGGAATCTCAATACCCTTTGTAATATTTCTAACAATTTGATTTTAGTAGACACTCCTAAGGTTCTTAGGGGGACTGGACTAGCTCTCTAAATAGAGAGTGAACCAGTATAAAATTGGTGGTGTTGTTCTTTTTATAGTTTTCTTTGCTTTCAAGTAAAAACCAAACCTAAGTTTCTCTAAAGGGGCTTTTTAATTAGAGTAGTAATTCCGCTGCAATTAGGTTGTTTTCAAGTTGTTATAGCTTTATTTAATTGCTTTCTACTCTTCTATTAATCTGCCCTGGACTGGTCTAATTCGTATTGATTAAAGTGCAAATTATTCAGAAACTATTTTCTGCTAACTGCACGATTTACTCGAGTATTCTTCAGAAGACTCGAGTGTTCTTGTGATTTTACTCGAGTAGTCTGAAAAAGACTCGAGTGTTCTTGCTCTGTTTCAGAAAAATTTGCACGTGATCAATTATACTTAATTGCATTCGAAAAATTAGTCACTGTTGCATTCAGATTACTATTCACCCCCCCTCTAGTAATTGCTAAGCCCGCTTGTTGGTTTCCAACAAGTGGTATCAGAGCTCGGTCGAAAGATCGAGCGTAAAAGCTTTTTCGAAAAAGATCCTTTTGGAAACAATGGACTCTAGCAATCAACAAGAAGGGTCTATGTCTCTTAACCGACCTCCATTCTTCAATGGTGAAGATTATTCTTATTGGAAGGTTAGGATGAGAGTCTTTGTAGAAGCAATAGATATCGATATTTGGGATGCAATTGAAAAAGGTCCACATATTCCTAGAAGAGTGGTTAATGGTGAAGCCGTTGTTATTCCTAGAACAAGTTGGAATGAAGATGATAAAAAGAAAGTTTCATATGATTTAAAAGCTAAAAATATCATCTTCTCTGCTTTGTCCAAAAATGAATTTCATAGGATTTCACAATGCAAATCGGCTAAAGAAATGTGGGATACCTTGCAAATTACTCATGAGGGAACTAGTGAAGTTAGAGACTCAAGATTAAATGCTTTAACTCATGAATATGAGCTCTTTCATATGTTCCCTAATGAGTCTATAAATGATATGCAAACAAGGTTCTCACATATCGTTAACCAATTGATTGGCTTAGGAAAGGAATTTAGAGATGGTGAAACTACTAACAAAGTCTTGAGATGTCTTGATAGGAGATGGCAACCAAAGGTGACGGCCATCAAGGAAGCTAAGGATATAAAATCTATGGACATGACCACCTTGTCTGTGAAGCTCCAAGAACATGAGATGGAACTATCAAGACTTCACCTAAATGAAGATTCGGACAAGAAAAAGAAGAGCAACTCTCTAAAAGCCTCAACCAAAATGTCAAAAGAGGATGAAGATGAATCTTCAAGTGAAAGCTCCGATCATGCTCTAAATGAGGAAGAGATTGGTTTATTTGCCAAGTGGTTCAACAAATTCCTCAAAGGCAAAAAGGGTAGTTCATCATTCTCTAAGGACAAGAGACCTCAAGACAAAAGGTCCAAGGATAACAAGCAAAGAAACAAGAGCTCAAGTGAGAGTGTGAAATGTCATGAGTGTGGTAGGATAGGACACATAAAAATGGAATGTCCCACCCACTTGAGAAAGAATGAGAAGAAGACCCATGATTGCAAGGGGAAGAGAGCTTACATTGTTTGGGATGAACCGGAAAAGGATTCCAAGTCAACCTCAAGTAGTTCGGATGATGAGGAAGCCAAGCTATGTCTCATGGCCAAGAATGACAATGAAGCCTCCTCAAGTAGTGAAAGAAAAGACAATGAGAGTGAGGATGAGGTATCATCTAATTATTCTTACACCTATTCTCATACTATTTCTTATGATGATTTGCTAAATGAATATAATGAAATGTTAACTCAATTTGAAAGACTTGCTAAAGTTAACAAAGAAAAAGGAAAGAAGCTTTTGGAGTATCAAAAGGAAATCAATGAATTAGAAAGATCTATTAATGATTTGAAACTCCAAAATGCATCCTTGGAACTTGCTAACTCTAGTCATGTTTGTGAGAATGCAAATCAATCATATACCATCACTCATTGTGAAAAGTGTTGTGTGCTTGAAAAGGAAGTTAATGATTTGAAAATCAAACTCAACACTTTTAACAAAAGTGATAGAAACCTAGATCGGTTAATTGGTTCTCTTAGACACAATTCAAACAAAACCGGTCTAGGATATGTCCACAAGAAAAAGAAAAATAAAGAGGTTGGTTCATTCTCAAAAATTGATTTTACAAAGAAACCAACTTGCTTTTATTGTGGAAAATTTGGACATACAAACAATAAGTGCCATATCAAAACTTTTGGAATTCAAAACGGTACTTATGTTTGGATTAAGAAGGGTGAATCATCCATGACTAACAAAAAGGGACCCAACATAATTTGGGTACCCAAAATGAGAAAATGATTGTGTTTTGTAGGTGTGCCTAAGAACCGGAAAGCAACATTGGATACTTGATAGTGGTTGTTCTAGGCACATGACGGGTGATAAGCGACATTTCATTGAGCTTACTCCTAAAGAAAAAGGATATGTCACATATGGAGACAACAACAAAGGCAAAATACTTGGTATAGGTAAAATTGGTAATTCTTCCAACATGGTTATTGATAATGTACTTTATGTTCAAGGATTAGAACATAATCTTTTGAGCATTAGTCAATTATGTGATATTGGTAACCATGTATTATTTACCTCTACTCATTGTCTCATAAAAAGTGACAAAGATGAATCTATCAAATTTGTTGGAAAAAGGTCTAATAACACTTACATGGTTGAATTGAATAATATCACTTCTTTAGTTTCAAAATGTTTAATTAGCAAAGAAAGTGATACTTGGTTATGGCATCGTAGGACCGCTCACATTAATGTAAATCAACTTAAGAAACTTTAATCCAAAGACTTAGTAGTTGGTTTACCAAAGCTCAATTTTCAAATTAAAGGTGATTGCACTCCTTGCAAGAAGTGCAAACAAACTAAAAGTCATTTTGGTTCCAAAAATGATGTGTCCCCAACAAGACCATTGGAAATGCTTCATATGGACTTGTTTGGACCTTCTCAAGTAAAAAGCTTTGGTGGCAACTACTATGCCTTGGTGATTGTTGATGATTTTTCAAGATTTACATGGACATTATTTTTAAGTGCTAAGAGTGAGGCCTACAAGTCTTTTAAACGCCATATTAAGCTTGCACAAAACCAAGTAAACCAAAAAGTGATTATAATTCGAACCGACCATGGAGGTGAATTTGAAAACTATAAATTTGATAGATTTTGTGATAAGCATGGAATTGAGCACTAATATTCGGCACCTAGAACTCCGGAACAAAATGGAGTTGTTGAGAGGAAAAATAGGGTGCTAGAGAAACTTGCTAGAACCATGTTAAATGATTCTCAAGTACCTAAATATTTTTGGGCCGATGCCGTTAATACAGCTAGTTATGTAATGAATAGAATTTTAATTAGGCCTATGATAAAGAAAATCCCCTATGAGCTTTACAAAGGTAGAAAACCCAATATATCCCATTTCCATGTTTTTGGATGCAAAGTCTACATCTTAAACAATGGAAAAGATCAACTTGGAAAATTTGATTCTAAATCGGATGAGGGAATATTTTTGGGTTACTCTTCTCATAGTAAAGCTTTTAGAGTTTATAATAAACGAACTATGACTATTGAAGAATTTATACATGTTGTTTTTAATGAGTCTTCGAAAGAAGATAGTGTTTTATGTGATGGTACTGATGATGGAATTGAGATTTCAAATGTTGACAAAGAGATGGAAAAATCAAAGGATGAAGGAGAAGTCAAAGATGAACTTGATCCGACTTGGAAAACGGTGAAAGCTCACCCTATTGACAATGTCATAGGAGACCTTTCAAAGGGAGTATTAGCTCGTAGGTCAATTCAAAATATTTGTCATTTTGTTTCCTTTGTTTCTCAAATCGAACCAAATTCAATTAAGGAAGCAATTATGGATGAACATTGGGTTATGGCCATGCAAGAAGAACTAAATCAATTTATTAGACATGATGTTTGGGAATTAGTGCCTATGCCCGATGATCATACCATAATTGGTTTAAAATGGATTTATAGAAATAAACTTGATGAATCCGGTTTGGTTATAAGAAACAAAGCGAGACTTGTTGCCCAAGGGTACAACCAAGAGGAAGGTGTTGATTATGATGAGACCTTTGCTCCGGTTGCACGCCTTGAGGCAATCCGAATCTTGCTTGCCTTTGCATCAATTATGAATTTTACTCTTTATCAAATGGATGTCAAGAGTGCTTTCTTGAATGGTTTCATAAATGAAGAAGTGTATGTTAAGCAACCACCCGGTTTTGAAAGTCATGAGTTTCCAAACCATGTTTACAAATTGAAAAAGACACTTTATGGATTAAAAAAAGCTCCTAGAGCTTGGTATGATCGATTAAGTACCTTCTTATTAGAAAATGGCTTTCAAAGGGGAAAGGTTGATAATACCCTATTCATCTATAAAACCAAAGAGGACATTTTGTTAGTGCAAATATATGTAGATGATATTATCTTTGGTGCCACTAACGTGTCCTTGTGTAGAAAGTTCTCTAATTTGATGAAAAAGGAATTTGAAATGTCCATGATGGGGGAGCTCAAGTTCTTCCTAGGACTTCAAATCAAGCAAGTCAAGGAGGGGATTTTTGTGCATCAAGGAAAATATTGCAAGGAGCTCCTTGGAAAATTCGGAATGGACAAATGCAAAGAAGCATACACTCCCATGAGCACATCATGCTACCTAGACAAGGATGACAAAGGTAAACCGGTTGATGTTAGTAAATATAGGGGAATGATAGGTAGTCTTCTATATCTTACCACATCTAGACCGGATATTATGTTTAGTGTATGCATGTGTGCCCGTTTTCAAGCTAATCCTAAAGAATCACACCTATCCGAAGTTAAACATATTTTTAAATATCTTAAAGGAACAATTAACACCGGATTATGGTATCCTAGTGATGCTAGTCTTAGTTTAGTTGATTATTCGGATTCCGAATTTGCGGGATGCAAGTTTGATCGCAAAAGCACTAGTGGTACTTGCCATTTATTGGGAAGCTCATTAGTGTCATGGTTTTCTAAAAAGCAAGCTTGTGTTGCTCTTTCCACCGCCGAAGCGGAATACATCGCCGCCGGTAGTTGTTGTGCTCAACTCTTGTGGATGAAACAACAATTATCGGATTTTGGTTTAAAATTAGATAGTGTTCCAATAAAATGCGATAACACGAGTGCCATCAATCTAACTAAGAATCCGGTGTATCATTCAAGGACTAAACACATTGAAATTAGACATCATTTTCTTAGAGATCATGTGCTAAAAGGTGATTGTACCATAGAATTTGTTAGCACATCAAATCAATTAGCGGACATTTTTACAAAACCATTGCCAAGAGATACCTTCTATCATATAAGAAGGGAACTTGGAATTTTAGATGAGTCAAGCATTAGCTAGTTGATTTGTGCTTTTATTAAGAAATCACCAAATATGTCTAATTAAATGTGCATTGATGCTTGATGAATAATTGGACCTTGAGATATTGTGAAAAATATGATTTTGATTGTGAGTGATTTTGATTCCAAGTTTGTGTTGATGTTCAATGTGTTCGATTTGTGAAAATGTGTTAAAAATGCATTTAGAACTGTCTGTCTGATAAAAACACTCGAGTATTTTTCATGTTACTCGAGTATTTTAATTCCAAATTAAATCGTTTTAAAATAGAAAAAGTTTTTGGGCATGTCTGATGGTTTCACTCGAGTATTTTCAATTTCACTCGAGTAAATTTCATTTTACTCGAGTCTTTTAAGCTTCACTCGAGTAAATTTCATTTTACTCGAGTCTTTTGAGCTTCACTCGAGTGATTCAGATTTCTCAAAATTGATGGTTTCAGATGCCCCAAAAACACTCGAGTAAATTTCAGTATACTCGAGTGAATCTCAGACCTGAGACTTTGATCTTTCAGGATAGGCGTATTACTCGAGTACTTTCACCAAGACTCGAGTCTTAAGCCTTAGAACACTCGAGTGTTTTCAAAAACACTCGAGTAATGCGATCAGTTTTTACGCATCAGCAGCGTTTCTGAACTTCATTCTTCACGAACCCTTCTCTCTCTTACTCGAGTTCTCTCAACTCCTTTCATCAAAAATCAGTTTTTAACTCAAATCTTTCACTCATTTCAACTCCAAATCATCTTTTCATCATCTTTCATCACTTATTTCACTTCAAATCTTCATTTTTCACCTTCAATTACAAAAATCCCTTTCAAAACCCTAACTCCCAATTCTCCAAATTCTTCGTTTTTTCTTCCAAATTGTTGCAATATGTCTACTTCTCGCGGTCCCAAGCGTCCAAGGAAGCAAAGGAGGGAGCCCACTCCTTCACCTTCATCATCTTCAGAGGAGGAAGAGGATTTTTTCTCTGCTGCTAAATGTGCAAGGAGGGAGGCTCTGTTTGTGACTCATGCATATGGTGTACAAAGCTGGACAATTGAGGAATTTCTTGAGGGTAATGGTTTTTCTTTTGTTCAAAAGCTTAGAGACCAACATCTTATGCAGTTTATATCTTTTCATGGTCCCATCTATCTTAGGCTAGTGCGCCAGTTTTATGCCAATATTAAGGAGATAGATAGGACTAGGTATGAAACTAGTGTAGAGGGCACCCATTTTCAGATTCGCCCTAGGGATTTAGAGACCGTTTTCGGTATAACACGAACGAGGATGAACAATTACAAGGTTAATACTGATGATATTTTTAGAGACTTGCTTCGCCCCGATCGTGTATATAACGGAAAAGAAAAGAAAGCTGTGCACATGACCACCTCAAACCGACTCCTCCATCATATAGTATCTCACCAACTTGTGCCCCAAACCTCTCCCAATTACTCAAAACCCACCCAATTAGAGCTTCGAATTATGGATGCTATTCTTAATGACAATCTGCTGAATTGGGTTGCTATTATTCTTTCTCGGATGGTGAAGGCAGGGAGCTCCAAAGCCTCCCAAAATTTGCCTTGCCCGATGCATGTTTGTAAACTCCTCCAGCACTTCAATGTGCCTATTCCTGATGATGAGGAGTCCTTTACTCCTTCGGAGGAGTTGCATGCGATTCATGATGGGCTACTCCGCCAGATGAAGATGAGGAAGCGTGGTGGGAGGTATTATTGGCAGGATGAGGTGTCAGCCATGGAGGCTCAGGAGGCCGCTGAGCGTGCTGCAGCTCAGCAAGGTATGGATGCTGAGCAGTTGGCTTAGGAGCAGGCTGCGTTTGACCAGGCTGCCGGTGGTGGTGCAGATGAGGATGACCCTGCTGATCATATCGATTTTAGTAGTCCTGCATTCCAGGGTTATATGACTCATTTTGATGCTCGATTGGATGGTTTTGAGCATCGACTGGCCGAGCAGCAGGACAGTATTAGCAGACTTGAGTCACAGATGGGTGTTCAGTCAGCCATGATCTACTCCAGGTTGGACCAGCATTCAGCTCAGATGAATGCTCGGTTTGATGATATGATGACTGCGTTTGGCCGATTCTTTCCTCCGCATGACCCTCCTGCGCCGGACATGTTTTGAGCTTGTGGACATTGCACTCTCTGTTTTCTGATCTTTCATGTTTTTATGTTATGTCGTTTATGGATTTTCAGTTTTTCATTTTATCTTGAGAGTTAGTTTGATTTCTGGAACCCCTGCGTGGGTATTTCTCAGCTTTTATGATGTTGACCTTTTCATTGCAAACTTGGATTTAGTCTTTATGATGTTTTATGCTATGATGACTTTTGATTTATTTTATGCTCTGATTTTCATTGGTTTTCACATGTTTTATGTTCTCCGATAGTCATGATTATGTATATTGCTTATATTTAGGGGGAGTTTTCGTTATTGGTATCCTTCTTATCTCCTTCGTTTCCAAATGATATTTTTTTATTGTGACAAAAAGGGGGAGAAAAAAGGCATGAGAAGAGCAAGCACAATATTTTTTTACTCTGATATTATATATGCTCTCGCTCTGATACCAAGTATATAGTGTGCACTTGACTATGATTATTATGATATTATGTTGTGCTTGGAATTCTCTGGATTGACAGGTTTTATAGGTTCCTATATTGAGGGGGAGCTCTCAAAAGTGATGGAACGAATTAATTATTTTGTCATCATCAAAAAGGGGGAGATTGTAGAATCAAGTCTCCAATGAGGTGGATTTATTTTGATGATGACAATATAATTAGATCATGAATTTAAAGGAAGAATTCAAGCTCACCAAGTCAAGAAGATCAAGTGCATCAAATTAGCTAGTCATTCTCTCTTTTAATTTTTAATTGTAATTTTATTTCTTTAATTGAGAGTGGGTAGCTTAGGAAGTAATCTCATCCTAGGATAAATAATTTTAATGCATGAAAAAGGTTGGGATCACATAAAATTATTTCTTGAGAAGAGAATTGAAATTAATCTTTGAAAAACTTAATTTTTATCATCTCTGGGCAAAAGACTCGAGTGGTCTGAAAATTACTCGAGTAGCAAAACACTCGAGTAATCTGAAAATCACTCGAGTATCAAAAGACTCGAGTAGTTTCCAAAAGACTCGAGTATTTCAGCCTCAATCAGAGATTTGACCGTTAGTTCAGTGCATGAGCATTTCTATTGTAAGATGGGCAAAAGACTCGAGTAGTGTCAAAAATACTCGAGTATTTTGGTTCTGACAGCAAATTTTTAACCGTTGGAAGAGGGCAAAAATGGGAGAAAAAAATTTGTCTCACTCTCTCATTCCCTCTTCACTATATCAGAATTGAATGTCTTTGAACTAAAAAAACAAGAACATAAAAGAACATTGTGCTAAACATTCTCTTGGCTTATTCTCTCTCAAGTGATAAATTCTCTAACTCAACCTATTCATTCATCATTATTATTTTGTCCAAAGAGTTAGAGATTGTGCTTTATTGTTGTGGAAATCATTTGTTGGATTTCTCCACATACACATACACTTCTTGTTCCAAAAATCTTGGTGAGGTATCCAAGTTCTCAAGTCTTGAGAGGTTCTCAAGCAAAGTCTAAGAGGTTCTTAGCTTGGTGGAGCTCTTGAAGGTTTCAAGGAGCTTGAAGAAGAAGGAATCTTCATCATCAAACTTCAAATTGGGGTAGAAATTCAAGAGTTTGGTACACTCTTGAAAGGGTTAGGTTGAGTGAGGAATCTCAATACCCTTTGTAATATTTCTAACAATTTGATTTTAGTAGACACTCCTAAGGTTCTTAGGGGGACTGGACTAGCTCTCTAAATAGAGAGTGAACCAGTATAAAATTGGTGGTGTTGTTCTTTTTATAGTTTTTTTTGCTTTCAAGTAAAAACCAAACCTAAGTTTCTCTAAAGGGGCTTTTTAATTAGAGTAGTAATTCCGCTGCAATTAGGTTGTTTTCAAGTTGTTATAGCTTTATTTAATTGCTTTCTACTCTTCTATTAATCTGCCCTGGACTGGTCTAATTCGTATTGATTAAAGTGCAAATTATTCAGAAACTATTTTCTGCTAACTGCACGATTTAGTCGAGTATTCTTCAGAAGACTCGAGTGTTCTTGTGATTTTACTCGAGTAGTCTGAAAAAGACTCGAGTGTTCTTGCTCTGTTTCAGAAAAATTTGCACGTGATCAATTATACTTAATTGCATTCGAAAAATTAGTCACTGTTGCATTCATATTACTATTCACCCCCCTCTAGTAATTGCTAAGCCCGCTTGTTAGTTTCCAACAGGAGGGAGAGAAAAAAACGGGTGGGTCCCACGGTCAAAATTTTTCTTCCCCCGTGAGGCAAGACTTTGGGGGAGCATTGGTTCCTGTGCATTAATACTAATACATCCTTCTACTCTCCATGAGTCCATGTGCACGTTAATACTGCATGAGTCTGCATCTTTGTTGGTACAACCTTGCTTCTTTTTTTTAAAAAAAAAATTTTGATACAATTTTTTATATAAATATTTTAATTAGGATTTTTATGATATAAAAAAATCAAAGCAAACAATAAATATTTGGTTATTTTTTTATATTAAAAAATAAAATTATATATTTATTTTTTTATGTAAAATAAGTGTATATTTGTCTTTTAACAAATTTATTGGTTTTTCTTTTCCCACATTTCTCTTCCAATTAACAAAACAACTTTTCTCTTCCTCATATTTCTTCTCATTTTCTCTCGTCTAACCAAACAATCTCAAAATCTACTCATTTTCTCTCCATAATCTCTCTTTTCATTTTCTTTCTTCTCATTTTCTCTCTTCCCATTTTCTCTCGTGCAACCAAACAAAGCCTTAAAGTAACCACGTGACCTCCTTCCCCCTCTTTCTTCAGTTTTTTCTATCTTTCCCAATTTCTCTCTTTCTTCTATCTTTCCCAATTTCTCTCTTTCTTTTCTAGTTTCCTATGCTACTTTAGAACTTTTCCTTCTATGAAAAGCAATTGACATGTACATTTATAACTATCACAAATTGTTACCCTAACTTTTTTTTTTATAATCCAATTTTAAGTTTGCAAAGTTATTGCAGAATTTGATGTAGTTCCGGTTACTTGGAGTGGAGCATATCTGCATAGGCTGTTTTCTGTCACTTTTATCTGTTGTTGCTATTAAGCTATTATTAGTGATGTAACTAATTTGAGAGGTTGGTTTTGCTGTTGCTAGGTGTGGGTGTTGTAGCTGCGGTTGGTTTTTTCAGCAATGTTCTTGTAAATCTTGGATTTTATTTTTCTTCTCTTTTGGGTTGGAAGCATATCTTTTGCTTCTTCCCTTTAATAAAATTTTCTCTTATCTTAAAAAAAACTTTTTTTTACATTTAGAGCAAGTTGGTACTAATTTAATATTATCAAAGTTTAATGACATGTCCCTGTTGTTTGCAGATGGTGTTCAATACCTATTCAACCTTTGGAGTTGATGTTTCTTATGTAGAAGATTTTGAGATTTTATAGATGTAGTTGTCACAAGAAGTCAAGGCAAGTTAAGACACACTAACAATTAAAATGACAAGTTCACTCAAGGAGAGATCTATTCGAAGTGTGATGCATTGCAATTTTGTTACAAGGCACTAGCAAAGAATACAAGCTCCTTTCACTTTTAGTTGTATTTTCAATTTTTCTTAGCATAGTTTGTAATTTGTAAAATCTTTCCCAATCATTCCTATATACTTGAGGAGTTATTGAACCAAGCTGTAATGAATTCTTGTGAAAAGCTATATTAAACAATGTAATTCTATTTGTGCAAAAGAGTGTCATTATTAATATTTGTTCTATACTTTATATACAACACCATTAGTTAACTGCTAGTCATAATAAGCCAATACTGAGTCCAGCATATTATACATGCCCAAGTTTGGTTCTGTATTATGTCCAGCAAATATTGACACAAATATTATACTCCTGCAAAAGATTCTTTTAAACATAATACAAGGAATGATTTCAACAGTACTGGACTATTCTTTTAAACATATATTCTATTGTTCTGTACTGTGTCCAGCCAATACTGAGGAATGATTTCAATGTATAAAAATCAGGGTGTCTCTCAAGAATTCCAGGTGCAGGCAATGCCAGCATTCATATTTATGAAAAAAGGCAAAGTTGTTGATAAGGTGGTGGGAGGAAAACAGGAGGAGCTACAGAAGATGATTGAGAAGCATCAAAACTAAGCCTGTGATAATTTTGCACTCAAAAAAGGGTCCAAGAGTTTCTGCCATTATAAGGGAGCAAGAATAAAGAGAAATTGTTTAATATCTCCTGACATACATAGTAACATACCACATTAACATGTAACATGTTGATGTGATATGCTTAGGTAATTTATCTTGAAAAACTTTTATTGTAAGTTTTGACAAGAGAAAAGGTCAGGGTGGTGCAAAGCACTTTATGTACCCAAAAACTTGTCATTCACTTTCATAAGAGGCATTCATGTGAGATACTATTTGTTAATTTCAAAATTACTAGTGTCCAAACAGTTTCACAAATTCAAATTCGTGCAAACCACCATGAAATAGTGTTCAAAATATTTATACACTATGCCTTACAAATTGATGGTGGGCTTCAAGATTTATACTCATGATTCATGAACATAACTCCTCTCCCCAAAGCTATGATTGCTCAAGTCCAGTTCTTCTCAAACCCGTGAACTGAAAACTTTAAATTTTGCTGATGAAAGTAAGAAACAAAAAAGAGGAGGGATCAAGTAAAATTGAGTGACAGTTTGACATAAAGTCAGTAGAGGCTGCAAAAATTAGATAAACTCAAGCCTTTATTCTGGTGCAAACTTAGGAAATCTGGTTTCCCTTCCAAAACTCAATGTAACTTTAGAAGCTTCTCCATATCATATGATTTTTCTTCAACTTCTTATAATCTTCCTCCACCGTTTGCTAGAAACCAAAACAAGTACTTCAATCCACCAAATTTATGCTGAAATATTACAATGACAACTGCAACAAAATATTTTAAATATATTAGCTAACATAATATTTTAAACCATGTGATCTGCAAGAAAATATCAATATAAAAAAAAAGATGTAAAGGATCTTACACTATATTGTCTTTTTTTTGCATGTTGATATATAATGGCCATATTCTCCACAAAATTTGCATTTTCTCTTTTTCGCTAATGACTTATTTATTGATAACTCAAAACCACTTTTAAACCTTCCTGAATGAGCCACTTTGTCAGAACTTTTCCTTCTACCTTTTGTTTGTGATGTGTGTGGATCTTTGATATTGAAACTTGACCCTTCATGCAAAGTCTCACTTGTTAAATTCTGCTCATCTGACTCTTCATTAATATCAGGAATTGTTGCTCCCATTGCAACAGCAACATCATAGACACGATCAAGTTCTGTCATAATAAACTTATATGCATCTTCTTATACTTTAGCCAAATCTGAAAACTTTTTAAACTGACATTGGACATGCATACTTCTCAAAACATATGAATCACAATTCTGAATATTAATGTCAGTAACATCAATGCATCTATTGGCTTCTTTTGTCCAACGCTTCAAAATATATTGACTAGGAATTTCAGAAATATTTTTTGCTTGGAATATTACCAAAATGTGCCTACAAAGTATCCCCATAAATTCATAAAGCTAATAGCCACATGTAGCATTCTTTGATTCTAAATTCACATCAACAATGAAAGTATCTTGGGCATTAAAACAATTCGAAACACGATACTTACATTGTGTACCATCTTTCTCAATTTTCTCCTTTGTAAATTTGCTAACAGTTTCAAGCTCCTTATGAAACTTTACAAACACATTTCTAGTATAGACTGATGCAGCATGCTCCTCAATTTTTGAGCCAATATTCAAAATGCGCGATTTGTGTCTAGACTCAAAGTCTTCTTTTTTTTTTCAGCCTCATATCATTTAGCAATTGCTTTCTCATATTTTAGAGCAAAGTCTTGTAATGTTGTCGCTGCATTAACAAAGGAGTCAAAAAAGGAATTGATGCTCTCACTTCTTTGTGTAGTATTCATACCTGCAAAAAAGGTACTTCTATTATAAACAGGGATCCACGACTCCCTAATTTTGAATAAACCTCCAAGCCATTCATTATCTTCCAATTCATATTTTTCCATTATACGCTGCCACTCGTCTTCAAATTCCTTGCTAGTGTATGATTCCCGAATGCACCTCTTCATCTTGAATGCTGATTTTTTTTATATGTGTCCAAGTTTTATAGGAAACTTATTTAGTATGTGTCACAAGCATAGACGATGACGAGCTTCTGGAAATACCTTGGATACAGCACCTCCAATGGCTAGATCTTGATAAGTTATTATAGATATTGGCTTTTTTCCATTCATTGCTTTAAGCCAAGTTTGAAATAACCATGTAAAAGAAGACTCAGACTCATCTTGTAACAGTGCGCAACCAAATAGAATTGATTGAAAATGATGGTTTAATCCAGTAAAGGGGGCAAATGACATGCTATACTTGTTAGTCTTATAAGTGGTATCAAAAGTAATAACATCTCCAAATTGTTGATAAGCTAACCTTGACCTAGCATCCACCCAAAAAAAGTTTATCATTCTGGCTTCATGATCAAGTTGTATTTCATAGAAAAATCAGAATCTTCAGACTGTTTTTGTTTGCAATAATCAAACACAGCTTGTGCATCTCCAATATCTAAATCCTTCATTCGAACATTTCTCATATGGTTCCAACAATCTCTATCAGAAAAAGCTAAATCCCCGCCATTAAACATTGCTGCAACCTTCCCCGTAGGCAAACCTTCTTCGCTAAATTTTTCAACAAGGTTTTTTGCAGCAGCATTCATTTTTCTATGACACCTCAAATAAGACACACTTTTAGGACTAGCCATCACATGATTATGATTATTGTCAAAAAACTTAACAACCCATATGTCTCGATTCTTATCCTTTGACACAGTTAGTGATGCTTGGCATCCCATACGTATGGATGAACCAGTTCTCTTAACTTTGTCCATGTCGCCATTATTTTCTTCATTGATGATGTCACTTTTCACTTTGTGATCACCTTCTCTGACACATACATACTTGCAATAATTTGTTTTGCTAGAGCGTTTACGAATTCCAAATCCTCTTGCCTTAGCAAAAATTCTATAAAATTCTTCAACTTTTTCAAGACAATCAATTTCCATCCCATTGTAAGGTTCAAGGCTGAGTTCTTTAACAGAAGAAGATTCTGGCATATTAAGAGAGTCAAAATGAATTACCGGTCTGTTATCTGAAATGGGTCTACTCTCCATATCCACGTGAACTGGTTGTTAACCTGAAATCATAAGTCCAAAATCCTTGTGTCTTTAATACAAAAGAAGAAAAAAGCAATAGAATTGGTGATGAAATAATATACATGTGAAAGGAGTAGCTATAACTTACAGTGAAATAAAGGTTGCTAATATGATAGAAAAAGAGAAAATGTTGAAGTTTTTTGTTTTTTCGTTACTATGAGAAAATATAGAGGGACAAAGTGATGAGAAAATAGAAAGAGAGAAGGTTTTTGTTCTTCTATTGATGTGAGAGAATAGAAAAAGGCACATCATGTAGAAAGAAAGAAAGAAGGTTTAGTATGTTAGGTTAATTGCATCAGTGAGAAAATATAAAGAGGAAGGGTGAGGGGGTCACATGGGTACTTTAAGTGATCACTTTTTAACCGTTAGATTAAATTAGTTTTAATGGTCATGATTGAGAGTAAGAGTTGTAAGTTTAAATGGGTGTAAGTTGATCCCCCCTCATATATAATGATATATAAAGAGAAAAAAGATTCACTTACTCCAAGTGTAAGTTTAAAAAATTACTCTCCATCTTATCCATTCATTTTTATTTTATCTAATGGTTGAGATTTATTTATTAAACAAAGGCATGTGACATCTCTTTTCCAAATTATGCATTTAACACTACCTTGCAACTCTCACTCTTTTCTTCTATCATCCTTCTTTTGCTGCTCTTTCCCCTCCCACCCTTACAAAATTTACAAAGCTTCCCACCCCATTTCAATCACATTCCTAGATTTGCAGTGAAAAAAATTGATCATATTATCACTCGGTAACCATTAAAAAAATCACAATAGATGTATTGAAGTTGGATGTTTGTAACATAAACTCCATTAAAGCAAGGGTTGAAATGGACATTAAATTATAAATCAAAGAGAAAATCTTAATTTGAATTACATCATTTAAACTGATTTTCACCATCTTCCCTAAACTGGTTTTTAGTGCTCTATTATTATTATTAGATGATTCATATATATGTGTTCCTATGGGTTATTAGATGATTGTTGAGAAGAAGAAATGGTGTTACGGATGTGGGAGGAAAAGAGATTTGAAAGGGCTTTGACGGAGTTGAAGGGAGAGGACAGAGGGTAGAAACACAGGAACAATATGGTGGAGTTGCTGATCACGTGACATTGCCTAAAGAATAAATCTCAGTCACCGGATAAAATTAAAATGAACGGATAGGATGGAAAGTAACACGAAGAGAGATTGAAGGAGTGAAGTGGTGAATAATCACTATTATTTTAAAATTTTATATACATTTTATGATTTCGGTTCCATGTTTTTTAAACCCGGATAAAAGATTTACTGGTATTTTAAATATATTTTTATTTTTGATTATTTTTTTATTAGAATTTATATTTGATACTAGTTATACACAAAACCGGATTAAAATTTTGGTTATTTTAAATAATTTTAAATAGTTTTTGTAATTGTGTTGTTAGAATAAGTTAAGAAAGTTAAAACTATGTTGCTATAATACTTTATCACCACTTACTCAATACATTTGCTATAATTTAAGAAAGTTAATAGAACTCATGAAAAAAACTAAAAATCACAATGTCATATAGTAATGGTAGGATAGTTTAACAAACACTAAATCGAAAACTTAACAGGGAATGAGAGAGAAATATAAGAATAAAGAGAGTGCAATTGCTTACTCAGAGCATTGGTGGATGACGAGGGCAAGCGGTGATGAATGAGGATTGTTAGAGATAAGCAGTTGTTCACGCTGGTTTCTATCTTTTGGCTTTTTTCTGCATTTTTGGTGTTAGCGCCAAAGAAAAGTTTTGATTTTTTTCCCTTTTTTTAGACAAATATTTATTTATTTCTTTTTTAATTATTTTAGATAACTATTTTTACTTTTCATTTTTGTTCTTGGTATTAAAAAAAATAAGGTTTAAGATAAATACTTAAATAAATCAGGTCCAAACACATTAATTAATTGATTGAATAAAAAAATAGTCAATCCTATAAATTATTAAATATAATTTTTTTAATAACTATTCCCTCGCAACACCTAGATACAAAAGATATTAAAAGAATTAATTATCTGACACCATAAGCATTATATCGTGACGGATCTATGAAGGGATTATTCCCTCGCAAACTTTATTCCATTAAAATGAATACGTAGCAACGACTTTGCGAGGAAACTATTCCCTCGCCAACAATTTGACTACATAAAAGAATTTGTGGCAACGGATTTGCGAGAGAAATATGTCCTCGCAAACTTTATTGCTTTAAAAATGCATACGTAGCGACGACTTTGCGAGGAAACTATTCTCTCACCAACAATTTGACTGCATAAAGGAATTAGTGGCGACGGATTGGCGAAGGAAAATGTCCTCGCAAACTTTATTGCATTAAAATGCATACCTGGAGATGGATTTGCGAGGACAATATTCCCTCGCAGAAGATTTGGTAGCATAAAGGAATTTGTGGCGATGGATTTGCGAGAGAAACATGCTCTCGCAAACTTTATTGCATTAAAAATGCATACGTAGCGACGACTTTGTGAGGAAACTATTCCATCGCCAACAATTTGATTGCGTAAAGGAATTTGAGGCGACGAATTTGCGAGAGAAACATGTCCTCACAAACTTTATTGCTAAAAAATGCATACGTAGCGGCAGTTTTGTGAGGAAACTATTCCCTCGCCAACAATTTGACGGCATAAAGGAATTTGTGGCGACAGATTGGCGAGGGAAACATGCCCACGCAAACTTTATTGCATTAAAATGCATACCTAGCTACAGATTTACGAGGAAAATATTCCCTCCCGAACAATTTGATAGTATAAAAGAATTTTTAGCGACAAATTTGCAAGAGAATCATGCCCTCGCAATCTTTATTGTTTTACAAATGTATTCGTAGCGACGGCTTTGCGAATGAAACTATTCCCTCGCCAACAATTTGATTGCGTAAATAAGCAATTTGAGGCGACGAATTTGCGAGAGAAACAAGCCCTAGCAAACTTTATTGCATTAAAATGCATACTTGGCGACCGATTTGTGAGGAAACTATTCTCTCGTAAACGATTTGATAGCATAAAGAAATTTATTGAGACAGATTTACGAGATAAACATGCCCTCGCAAACTTTATTATTTTAAAAATGCATACGTAGCGACGGCTTTGCGAGAAAACTATTCCCTCGCCAACAATTTGACTACATAAAGGAATTTGTGGCGACGGATTTGCAAGAGAAATATTCGTTCGCAAACTTTATTGCATTAAAATACATAGCTAGCGACGGATTTACGAGGAAAATATTCTCTCGCAAACGATTTGATAGCATTAAGGAATTTGTGGCAACGAATTTGTGAGAGAAATATGCCCTTGCAAACTTTATTGTTTTAAAAATATATTCGTAGCGACGACTTTGCGATGAAACTATTCCCTTGCCGACAATTTGGCTGTTTAAAGGAATTTGTGACGACCGGTTTGCGAGGGAAACATGTCCTCGCAAACTTTATTGCATTACAAATGCATACCTAGTGACGGATTTGTGATGAAAATGTCCCTTGCCAAAATTCTTAAAAAATTCATCGCTAATTTGTCGCAAATCCGTCGCAAATTCATCATAAAATGATTATTATTTTCACATTCTCAAACTTTCATCACTTTGCGAGGGAATTCACTTTTGCTCGCTAAACCCTCGTTATTTTGCATTTTTCTTGTAGTGTATATATATATATATATTGATCGATAGTAGTGAATGAAACTTATCTTGAACATTCAATAATAAATTTTGCTTGTAACAATGTTTCTTAAAAAATGAAACAAAATATAAATAGATCAAAATAATATTTTTCATTTCTTTCACGAAATTTTTTTTAAATACTTTAGTACCTATCAAGGATTATTTTGATCTATATGTTTGAAATCTTTAAATATCAATTTGAGGGTTTTTTTTTTCATTTTTTGAGGATTAAAATAGTATAAATTGTTTTGTGTAACCGAAATATGTCTAATTTTTAACATAATATTCTAACAATATTGCAAAAAGTAGCTAAAAACATTGTTTAACTTTTCAATGATACCCATCTTTCAACTCTAGAAGTATATTATACACATCATTTGATATTCTTTTTGCATCATTGATAGCAACGGCTAGCATCTTAGTACGAAATAATTAGTTAGGCCATTTTTTTCATTCTCTTATAGTCTTATTACTCTCGTGATTAACTTTAGCAATCTTGTTTCTTAGATTATTTGAACCCAAGTGTTGTCTAATAGATAGCCTGTAAGATCATCATAAATTTCATATTGATGAATGACTTGACTTAAATCTTAACTTTTAGGTAAAAAATAAAATCCATAATTGTGATTGGACAATTGAAAAACAATAAAATAGATTTTTTTTAAAGCAAAGTTTTTAGTTATGATTGAAAATAAGAGAAGAAAAATTGTCCTCTATTCGAACTTAAGTACTTACACTATATATTTCTCATTTTTATCAATTAAGCTATCTCTTGAAAAAAAAGATAAAATAGGTTGATTTCTCCCATCTATCTTTATTTATTTTTTCATTCCCATATATTTTTATTCCTGGAAGATATTTTCCGTTAGTCTCATCCGTTAGTTTTTTAGATTAAAATTCATTTTTAAGGGTTTTGTTATTAACACATATTTCATTAGTTACTGCTCATATTTGTTGGATAATTCACTTGATTGTGTGAGCAAAATTGGATGGTTCATTCAATTGGGCATAAATGTGTTTGTGGATTGGATTTGACCCTTTTACTATTGCGAATCCAGATCATCCACATCATCATCCTGTCGATGATATGCAATATTTTGCACACATGTATGTCGATGTGGCATTTTGTTACCCACATCAGCGGTTAACGGATTTTTCCTAACGACATATACTAAAACCAAATTTTCAAAACAATTAAGGACAAGTCAAGGTCAAAAAAATTTCCCAAGACCAAAATTAAAACACTCTCGACTTTCAAGGACTAAAGACATAAATAAACCTAGTATCAGTAACTATCCATAAATTTTAATATTATTTTTTTAATTTTATTTAGGTATTTGATAAATTATGAGTGACTACCTAAACTATAAATGACATGGTAAGCCATGTTCAACTAATAATTGTTCCCAACTATGGTTAAAAAGTAATGAAGCATAATTGTGCCTTTTCAAACTAGTTGACCTAGCCAAGTTGGGTTGAAAAAAATATATCAATCACCTTGGTCAAGTTGGGTTACCTACCTATCAAAGCTGGATGTTTCCAATTTTTATTTTCAAACAGCCACATACATTTATTTAAGTGTGGAGATTAGAGATTACGAATGGTCACATGACGATGACGGGTTTTGTTTTTCCAACACGGCAACATAAAACCAAATGATTAATTTAAAAGAAGTGCCAAAATCCTGCCCCACCATGAAACATGACTAATGTTTTAAATATCTAATCGGTCAGTGAGCCGATGTGAAAATCGGTTTAAAGTTTAGTGAACTGATGATAATCGAGTTGTATAATTTATTTTTGCATATATATGTTGCCCAAACTATATGGTATTATTCAGACTATGATTCTAGTAGTTTTAACATTTTTAGATTAATATTTCATAATTTGTAAGGTTTTTTCTTTTTCTTTTTAGATTTGTAAGGGTTTATATAACATACTCATTGTTTTCAACTTAGTTTACATATTTATTGTTGAATCGATGACCAGTCATGGGCATGGCTATTCAAGTGTTCTGATTAAAAGATGGTACCGATTTCACATTTTAAAGGAAGTTAATAGGGATACACTATAAGAGTTCCTTTTCTTACCAGATGGTGACATTTCTTGCGTTTTTTTTTTTAAAGAATATTATGTAAAATTTTAACGTATTATAAGTATTATTTTTAGGAAATTTCTAAAATGCAATCAAAAATTGAATAGTTGCTATGCAATCCATTCTTAAACCAATAAAACTTTGCCACCTAAAACATATATATCACATCATTACTTAAATTAGTCAAAATTAAGTTTTGCAATTTAGTCCAACATAAAAACTAAATTATTGTAATTTAGTCCTTTTGTATTTTTAGACAAATTATAAATTTTAATTTTTTTATATTAAAAAAAATTTCTTAAACTCAGTTTTCATCTTCACTTCTCAAAACCCACCACCACCGCCACCGCCGCGTGCGCCGGCGCCACCGCCACCGCCGCCGCAGCCTGGGTTTAAGAATTTTTTTTATATATAAAAAAAATTAAAATTTATAATTTGTCTAAAAGTACAAAATGACTAAATTACAATAATCTAGTTTTTATGTTGGACTAAATTGTAAAACTTAATTTTGACTAATTTAAGTAATGATGTGACATACATGTCTTAGATGACAAGGTTTTATTGGTTTAACAATGGGTTGCATAGCAACCATTCAATTTTTGATTGCATGGTAGTAACACCCTTATTTTTAAGGGGAAAGCTTCTGTGCCATTTAGTGAGAAAAGGCACTAATGCCTTTCTCCCTTGACCAATTAAATTATGACACTTGTTTTAATTTAATACAGTCAGCGTCTATTTGTCAATACTTATGTGTCATACTATAAGGATCATTTTGTAAATTTTTAAAATTTTAACTCGATTCATAATTTAAACAAAAAAAAACTCTCTGTTCCAAAAAATAACAAAAACAAATCAAATACCTAATTCTAATCTTAATCTTAATCCTAATCTAAACTAAAGCAGCATTTCTGCATATTTCCTTCATGATAGAATGGACTGAAATTTCAAGCCTTCCATTTCTCCCCTGCCTTCACCACTGTGCGAAAGCCTCTTTCACCTTTGTGCCATGGCCTCTGTCTCTTTCGTCTCAAGACACATAATATTAAACTACACAGTGAAATTCATCTAGTTCTACAGATTTATGTGTTAATGTCAACATATTAAAAAGGTGTGAACGTCTAGGTAGTAGTAATGTCTTGTGGATTTGATTTAACGAAATTTTTATTTGAAATGACAACTCTTAATTACTGAAAGTGAGCCATTAAAGTAATGTTAAAGGTGCTCGAAGCCTTTAAATCCTAATTTCTGATGGTACTTGAATTTCAAATGGTTTGTGGAAAGCACATGATCTTAGTACGATGAACTGTACGAAAAAGCAGAGAATAATAACAAGATATACTTACTTTTTTTTTTTAATTTGAAAATTAAATCTTTAATAATAACTATGGTTGGGGTAAAGATTTTTTTAAAAATTGCAAAATAAACCTTATTACATGACACATAAGCGGACACTTCACATACCAAGTAGACGTGCATTCTCTTCAAATATCATAAATGTCATATTTGATCGTACATATAAAGATGGCATGAATGCCTTTAAAAACATAGATGACATTAAAGCAAAACTCTATTTTTAAACACTGCTCTTTCCGGTCTTAATAATTATAAGGAAACTTTTTTTTTATTAATGATTTCAAATATAAAAAAATTAATCAACTTTATATTATTAAATACAATTATTTCTAAAATATTTATATAAATGATTGTTTAATTTTTGTTTCATTCTCATTACTATTTTTTTTCTATTCGTAGTAACTTTAACAAATGCCCTTAGGACACTTGTTAGCAAAACCTTTTTTTTATTAATTTTAAAAAATTACATGTACTAACCTAATTAACATCCTTAATAAGTGTAAAGTTAGTTTATATATATATATAATTGAGATAGAAGGAAGTATATTATTGTAGAAATATTTAAATTCACATAGATAACAAGTAGGGCTAAAAAAGTGTCAAAAACTAAACTAAACTTGCTTTAGTTTGGTTTGGCTCATTATGGAACATTGCAATTGGAAGTTTCGTTCAAGTTTCATTGGAACTACCCTTTCCGGTTTTTATTATAAGCCCCTTTTTGTGAGAGAGAAAGAGAGCTTATAATAAGAATCGAAGGAAGTATTTTTTAGTTCGGTTTGAGCGAACCGTTCAGCTTTATTCGTAAGTTTGAAATAATACAGTTTTTTAGTTTGAATAATATATAACATTCTTTTTAAAAAAAAATTCATATTTTTTTAAGTCAACAAATATTTAATGCAATACTAATTTAACTCTCTCTCCACTCGATCATCTCATACTAACCGAAAATATGTGTCATTATAATTAAGGACAAACATGAAAATACTTTTCTAACTTTTAAAAATTTAAATTTAGTCATTTTTTATCCTTTTTATAAGTATATTATTAACCTTATCTATATTATTAATTATTACTTTTTTCAAAAATACCATTCATATTTTCTTTTAGGCAACATTCAATACAATATTACTTTAACTCTCTCTATTCAACCATCTAATAATTATGTCATTATAACTAAGAACAAATATGAAAATACACCTCTAATTATTAATCAATTTGATATTATTATATAATATAATAATGTAATTAATTTTTTAGTCTACACGAAAAATCATTTTAAGTGCTTATATATAGGAAGAGTTATAATAATTCTTTGTGAAAATTATTGTATTATCTTAAAATAATAAATTCATCATACGACAATTCGTGTGATGATAACAGTAAAATGCCAAACTACATGCATGATTGTGTAAAGAGTTTAATATATATATATATATATATATATATATATATATATATATGCACATTGTCAGTGTATTATTCATCATTTAAATAAATTATTTTTACTTAATTCATGAATAATAGATGATGTGTTAACATTGTAAATCAGTGCACACTATTTACTATTATGCAAACTTATGTGAATTAAAAAAAAAAAAAAAACCGAGATAGCGGGTTAGCAAAATGAGTATAGAAAAGGACCCAATTTGTAATTGCCTTGGGTTGAATATACATATTTATTTTGGTATCAGAGACAGGGCATTATGTTTGATTCGGGTTTGGATATATGTTTGTTTTGGATATGTTGTAGTTGCTTGATTTTGTTCATACTATGTCTTGAAGGGTTTTTCTTTTTTTTTTTTTTTTATACCCAAGCTAGAAAAAATTAAAACACTGAGCTCCTTTGATTATTCAAAATATATAGTGGGAACAAAAATCCGAACACGAGCCAAAAATCAAATAAAAAATGGGTTTTAGTTTACTAGCCCCCAATTTAATTACTTAATCCCCTTTTTTTTTTGTCAAAATCCAAAAGTGCCTTTTTTTTTTTCTGGATTTATAACACACTCATTAAGGTCTAAGCCAGAATTCAAAAAATGAAAAAAAAAAAAACTCGCTGGGGGTCAGCGAGCTATGTAAATTTACACTTGCGGCGCGAGCTCTATTTTTTTTTCTTTTTTCGACTTCTCGCTGAGGCCCAACATAACGAGAGTGTGAAATTTGTGTAGCACGTTGGCAAAAATAAAGGGGGGGAGGGGGGGGTCAAGTGATCAAGTGAGGGTGTCAATAAACTAAAAAAAAAAAAAACTTAGCTGAATTAGCATTTTCTAAAATGGGCCGGACCCATAAAAGTACTTGGGCAGAAAGAAACAAAGCCCAACGAAGGCACACCCGTTGGCTTCGTCATCCTCAACCTCAAGCCATTCGTATTCTTTTCCCCTTCTCTCATTTCCTCCTTCTTCCCTCTCTCGCTGCATCAATCTTCGGATAAATACATAGCGATAAGAGTAACGCACAAGAACAACAATCTTCAAGTTTACCCATATTCGTCAATTTAAAGAATTGGTTGAAAACGAAGGGAGATGGGTGGTTCATCTGACACGAGGTTACTGCAGGACCTGCTATTGTACGCAGCGAGCGCAGCTCTGAGTTGCTTGGTGCTTTTCGCGGGGCTTCGACACCTTGACCCGAACCGCGAGGCGTCCAAGAAGGCTCTTGAGCATAAGAAAGAGATTGCCAAGCGTCTTGGTCGACCCCTCATCCAAACAAACCCTTATGAGGTGCTACTACTTTCACCAATGCTCTTTTTATTTATTTATTTATTTTGTGTTCTTTGAGGTCCCTTTGGTTTGGATTTCAATAACTTGTTGATATGTGGGATGAATTGAATTGTAAGTGAGTTTCCAATTATGTGAGGGTTAGAATATTAATTAAAATATGCGTGGGTCGGATGAAAGCGTAGGCTGTTTAATTACTTTTGTAGCGCGTTGGGTGCGCTGACGGAATTGGAAAGGATAGAAATGGAATGCTGAACACAAATGTTCTGTTCTGTTCTGTTCTCTTTGGTTCCGCTCTTTTTGGTGAAAGCAAGAGGCTGCACTTTTTAATCTTACGTTTTGTTCTATTTTGTTTTTGTAATACGCCAAACACGGAACCTGTTTTGATGTGTGTGGTGAATGTTACCTTTACGAAAATAGGGTCAATGCACAACATGGGAAAATATGATGGCTTTATAAATATAGTAGCTTTTTAGTAACGAGATCCAAGTTTTGAACTTTGAGGTTTGAGAGTTGGGACTTGCTTTGTATTATAAACTTCATTACTGCTTTGTACCATCCATGTCTGATTGAGAAGAGAAATCGAGAATGGAGTGGAAGGGGATGCACCTTTTTTTAGTACAAGCTTGTCGATATGTTGTGTTCTGTGATTAGGATTTGGTGATATGGCGATGTAAAATAAGAGGCCGAGGAAAAGAGAAGCATTCGTTTAGAGCAAGTGATACGGCAGTATTTTTTTGGTTGAGAGGAAGAGAATGGATTTGACTTGCGTTATTGATGATGCAGTGTGTACATCGCAGTGGCGCGGGAAAATTGGGAGATGTTTAATTGTTGGATAATGGGGAATGCGTTGACATTGTTGTATTTCCTATTATGTAGTATTAACATCATTTTATACGTTATATTGCATCTTATATTTTTGAGATGTTGTCGTATTGCTGTATTAGTATCTTATTATGCCGGTATCATGTTTTTATCACGTGCTTCATAGATGACAAGTGTGCTGGTGGGAAAGATGAGATACAATGATATATTTTGGTGTAATTGCCCTGGTGATCGTATGTGTGTGCCTGCACCCATGCATGTGTCCGTGTTTTATTCCTTAGCATTCACATGGTAGCTTAAGTTTCTAGGCTGAGCGTATCTTTAGTGAGAGGAATACTTTGCCGTTTGCTCTTAGGTAATTAAGCTCTAGTTAAGACTTCAAATATTAGTGCTGGTACTGATATTATCTTCCTAGAGGGATTATACTTGGTTGTTGTTTTTGTTCATGCTTTGCCCTTTTGGGTATCTCCTCTATAATAAACGCATTATTATGATTTCCTAATATTAGACCAATTTATTTTATAAATCAAGAAATTAATATAAACATAGAAAAGAAGTGTTGGTTTGTCACACATACTCTATGAACATATGGCCTTATCTTTATTTTGGCAGAAGTTTTTATTGATTTTCTGAAAGATAATGGACAGAGTTGGGTCTTATTTTAACTTTAAATATTAATTTGTGCCATTTTCTGTTTACAGGATGTCATAGCCTGTGATGTTATAAATCCTGACCACATTGATGTGGAGTTTGATTCTATTGGTGGACTGGAAACAATCAAGCAAGCTTTGTTTGAGCTTGTTATTCTGCCTCTAAAAAGACCTGACTTGTTTTCTCATGGTAAGCTTCTTGGACCACAAAGGGGGGTTCTGTTGTATGGACCGCCTGGCACTGGAAAAACCATGCTTGCAAAAGCTATTGCTAAGGAGTCAGGAGCAGTTTTTATTAATGTGAGGATATCAAACCTGATGAGCAAGTGGTTTGGTGATGCTCAAAAGCTTGGTAAGTGCTTGGTATCTTTATGGTTACTTCTATGATACTATATAAAGCTGTAGTATCTTCCCCATGGAAATTTGTATGTTCCCGTTTATGATTACCTTAGTTTAATAATTTCTCTTAGTTTATTAATTTCAAGCATCATTATATTTTTAATTTTTTATCCCTTCCTTTTTGCAAATCTTAATGTGAACATTCAAAAGTCCAACTATGAAGGTAATATACTAAAGTATATCATTGACTATAGTTTTATAGTTCAGTGCATGTATTAACTTTATCTTAATTGTTATTACCTTGTATTTGCACGGTGTTGTATCTGTTAAGAGCCAGAGGAGAACCGCAACACAAAAGTTAGCTATTGTAGTTAGTGAGCCCAAGGCCTTATAAACCCCACGCAAGAATCCCATACTTCAATTGTGGGACTCAAGCCCTTACCTTGAAATTGGATCTTATCATCTCACCATGTTCCACAGCCTCGGTGCCGACACAGGCTGTCTGTGCTCAGCTAGCCCCTTGACTAGTCTCGAGCAAACACTACAGTGCTGACATCACTACCCATGCTGCTGAGTGATATGACACCGATCGATAAGAACCTTAGGATAACAGCACTAAAAGCTAGTTGTTGAACCTATGGCATTGTAAACCCCACATTAGAATCCCATTCTTTTAATATGGGTCTCAAGTCCCATACCTTTCAATTGGATCCTAACGGTATCCATTTCTTACACTGGTATAATGTTTTTTAGAATAAAATTGGCCACCTTTGAATGATAGGATGAAATTTTGTTCTGGAAAGTTTTATTTGTAGACTACTCTATGTAAATTGCATTGTGTCTTGTGAAAAGTGTATGTCGGTGAAACTTGTGATTGCATGATTGTGCTTTTTATGGCTTCCAAATTCCCAATAGGTTTGTTTAACATCTTCGCATATTATGTTGTGGAGTCGGGAGTTAAAATCTTATTTTCTCATGTCTAAACCTGTCTTGTGGGTTAGGCTATCTGTTAATCTAATAGCGATGTATCGTTTTCAGATCTATTGTGGCCTGGCATTGGGAAAATGATCTAATAGCAGATCAAATATCTTTTCACAGTAGAAGTAACCCCCCTACCACCATCTGTTAAATGCCACTTGGTTAATTTTCATATCTACTATAAGCTTACAGTCAGAATGGAACATACCGTTTTCTGAAAGAAGTTTTTATAGGAACTGCTTTTCAAAAATAATATTATTAAGATCTTACAAAATATTCCAGTTGCAAATTAAGTGAAAACTCTCCCATATTTGTTAATGGTTGAGTTTTCTTATCCTCTGGATAGTGATGTGCTACCCCTGTAAATGTTCTCTACTGATTGCGGATAAGCAGATGTGTGTTGTCTGTTGCCTGTTGAAGGCCTGAAGCTGTTCGGCCACATAGTGGTTTAAAGGGCAAATTCTTCATTTTCATTAGAAACCTTAATTAACAAGGGCTTTTTGGTATATGTAACTATGCTTTCATTTTCCAAACCATATTAGAGATTATATAAAGTTGTATCTGATTTTAATGTGCTTAATTAAGTTTTCTGGTCATTATTTGAATTGTGTGGTTGTTTGGTTTACTGTTAATATGCTGTTCTTTTGCAGTGGCTGCTGTATTTAGCCTGGCAAATAAGCTCCAGCCGGCTATCATATTCATTGATGAAGTTGACAGCTTTTTGGGTCAGCGACGTACAACAGATCATGAGGCTTTGTTAAACATGAAAACTGAATTCATGTCTCTGTGGGATGGATTTAGCACAGATCGTAAGTGTTAAACTTCTAACAATATAACTTTCTTTTGATATGTAAATATTCAAAATACACAAATAAGATAAAAACAAGTTTGATGGGTTTTGTTATTATTCTCAAGTTCTCTATATTGGAGAATGTTTTAATTATGACGATACTTTGCTTTTGTTTGTTTGTAGAGAATGCTCGAGTTATGGTCCTTGCAGCAACTAATCGCCCTTCAGAACTTGATGAAGCAATACTTCGGCGTCTTCCTCAAGCCTTTGAGATTGGATATCCAGACCTGAGGGAGAGGGCTGAGATATTGAAGGTTATCTTAAAGGGTGAGAGGGTTGAAGACAACATAGACTTTGGTTATGTGGCTGGTCTATGCGAGGGTTACACTGGTTCAGATCTATTTGATCTCTGCAAGAAGGCTGCCTATTTTCCTATTAGAGAACTACTGGATGAAGAGAAGAAAGGGAAACGATCTTCGGTTAGTATATTTGTCTCTCTTCTTATTTCTCTTCTGCTTTTTTTTTTTTCCTTCCATTTTCCCAGTGGTTGACAATATGTCATTTTGTAGTATGACTTTCATATGTCATATTTTTTTAATGGCTTTCAGATGATTTGGTATAGAATCGAAAGCTGCAATGTATTTTTTTACAGTGTCTATTCTTCATACTTTGTCTCCTTTGCCATTATCTATTGTAACTTGTGTATGGAAGTAGCCAAAGAAACACATAGGACTGTCCCATCTTTGAAAATAAACGGATTATTCTTCTTAACTGTTTATTCTCCAAAGAAACACTGTGGAGATGTTGAAAATTACTTAACTGTTTTGTCTGTTTTTCACGTTTCAGGCACCTAGGCCATTGTCGCAGTCAGATTTGGAGAAGGCCCTTGCCACTTCACAGAAGACAAAGGTTGCTGCAAGTGAATATGGCGGAATAAGCCTACAATCGCCGTCAAGATTTACAGTGCCCAGTGAGTCAGGTGATTATCCGCTTCAAGCTGCAATCAATGAATTCTCTAAGCTTGTGGTTTCTCACATGATTAACCTCCACCAATCAGATGCTCAGGATCCTTAAAATGTTCACTTTCTTTAGACTAGAGTAGTTTCTACTGTCATTTAGCCTAGTCCAAACTGTGGCAGCAGTTACTTCCTTAGTTATACTGATTATAGAACAAATGTCATTATATGTTTATCATAAAGTGCAGTGATTGGCTATTGTTTGCATTTGGCACCTTGTTTGATGCATGAATCCTTCTTGTAGCACTTATTAATATTCCATTTATGCAAAATTGTATCTCTGGCTACTATTTCAGTAATGCGAAGAGATATTTTTGGGTTTCCCCCCCTCCTTTCTGCATGTTGTTATATAATATGATGCATTAAAATGACATAAAATGGTAGCTAGTGTCAATTTCGGGTGTCTGATATATCCACATTCTATAGCCAAACATATATATAAGAGAGGATAAAATAAATTTCCATTAGTCATTGGCATTTAGCTTCACTCTCGAGTAGTTGAATCACACATTCTATTATGTTCTGTTTAGCTTATGGCCATGGAAAGATAAGAACATAGTATTATTTGAACCAGTTAACTAACTTTTACTTCTGGTCAATGCTGACACTAACATATACACAAGTTCTTATGCGTTACTCTGTTATACGATTAAATATATTACTAGTACAATTGGATCTAACACTGACATGCCCAACAACTTTAACAGAGTAACTTTAAGATTCATCAAGACGATGCAGTTAGCAAGTTGCCAACAACCATCATCAATGATTGAGTCCTATGGGAAATAACTGGCATTGGAGTGGGTTCAGCATGGTTATACTCTTAAGCATTGTGGGTCAGTGATCAACCTTGTGTTTTTGTTGTCTTTCTGGTCCACCCCATGAGATGATGATTAACTCAAACCCTTCGAAGTTGCAAGCTCTTCCCCATCACATTCATTCATTATAGTTAGGACCACAAACTTGTACTTTACTTTTCTTCTTAAACACATTTTCTATAGTGAAGGCAGGACCACTACTTAGGGGGTTATCTTGTCTAGTTTAACCCGTGAGTGGCTTGCTTGATCTCTGCCTCATGGTTCAATCATTACTTAACCACTTATAAGGTTAGTGATAAAAAACTGAAAAGTTGATTATTGAACAAATTTAAGAAAGTAGAGTAAGAAAAGATGCATTAACATGCACGATTGATGACAATTCAAGAAGGAATAACATCTCTTTCTTTTCAGATTAGAGTTTTGGGAAGTGGCTGTTTGGTTTAGAAATTAGAAATATCCCCGTCGTTTTAGAGGACACCCTTGCGTGATTGGACATAAATGAAAATAGTATGGTATTGAAAGATGCATGGCAACTCTGTATTCTTCAACCAATATGGAAAATTGCCAATCTTGTTTGTGGGAATTTCAACGTTTTTGTGGCCACAATTATTTTAATAGTGGTATGTTTGGTAAATGGAGGTAAAGAATTTGCTAATTACGCGATCCGATTCTTATTATAAGTCCTCATGACCAATTTTTACATTTTTTTAAAAAAGTTAGTTAGTATGGTTAGTGATATTGGAAATGTAAATATTTGATATACTTTGTAAAAAGTACTCATAATTGTTATTGAGAATCTAAAAAATGTTGAATAAATAAGGGTATATGTGAAAAAAATAATAATAATTAATGCTATTGAAAATTGAAAACTAGGTTTATATTGAAAATCGAACATGAGGTTTATATTGTAAACCAGAGGATAATTTTATATGCAAAATTGTATTGAACACTTATTTATAAGATTTTCGCCATCACTTTCACACTCATGCAATAGGTTTTAATTATTCAGGTTATAACATTTCAAAAAAAAATTATTCAGGTTATAAAACTTAAGATGTCGACTCTCTCAATCTTAGATCGTGATTGATCAAACGCTAGGAAGCCGCCCCTGATATTGGCGTATCATCTTATTGCCATGGAAAATTGGAAATTATCGTCTTCCACTAAAAATGAAATGCCCAGTTTCAGTGTCATTTCATTACATCGATTGTCGATTGTTAAACTGTTGACTCATTAGCTGATTCATGCAGGCGCAATTTTGAAAGCAAGTGATGATAAGCCAGTAGTTCATTATGGCCACAATCAAATTTCAATCAACTGGCTCCATAAAATAAACAAAATTTCACCAAAAAAAATAAAAAAAATCTTTTAGGGCAAGTTTTTTCTTCTTCTTAAAGTAGTTTATCAATTATCATCATAATTTTTTGTAAACGGTTTATCATAACACTTTCTTTTCTCTTTCTTAACTGTTGTGTTAGTTACATTTAAGTTTGATACTTCAATTTGCCTTGACACTCCCTCCTATCCTTATTACAAGTCTCTTTAACCAATTTTTACACCTTTTAAGAAAATTAATATTGTTAGTGATATTGAAAATGTACATATTTGCTACTATATACTTTTCCAGAATTACCCATATAATTATTATTGAGAATCCAAAAAGTGTTGAGTAAATATATGTTTTTTGTGGAAAAAAAAGTAGTAATTAATGTCATTGAAAATTGGAAATGAAACTTATGTTAAGGATAAAAAAATTCTTCAAAGGGGACTTATATTTAGGACCAGATAGAGTATCTATTATTTCAAATTAATACTCATTCTAGCCAGTAAGATATTTTTGGAGAAATTCATGTTCTCTTAAAAATGGATTGATGATGTTAGTGATATTAGAAATATAAATAATAATCTTTAAAAATGTAAATATTTAAATTGTTTTTTAAAATTACTCTTATACCCCATCCTAGTCGAATTATAAGCAAATCCAACCATTTTCACGCTTATTAAGGAGGTTAGTTGATTGTATTTAATTTTCTCAAATTTATAAAAAATAGAGGTATTTTAAGAAAGTAGTATTGGGAATGAAACATAAATTAATTAATATTACAATTTTCTAGAGATGTTTTAGGAAAGTGGTATTGGGAATGAAACAAAATTTAATAAAATTAGTTAATTTTGCTTATATTTTAAACTAAGATAAGTATGTTTTTTGTTGCTTAAAATTTGAGCCGGAAGGAGTAATTATTACTCGTATAGACGTATTAGAATTTTAAAATGAGTTAACTTAATATGAGTGTTTTTAAAAGAAATAATTAAATGTTATTGAAAATTAGAATATGATCTCGTAAATAGAACAAATTTTTTTTTCTCCATAGACCTTGCATGTGAGACTCGGAGGGTGTAGCTTATTAATGATTTAGTAGTTGCTTATCATACTTCATCCGTGGCACAAGAATGGTAAAAAATGGCTAAATTTTTTGTCCCAAATTATAGTTATAATAATTAATGAAAAGTTTAAAAATTGTAAACTTTGAATTGTGATTGGTTGATCCATGCAAAATACATTAAATTAGTTTTTTTTATAATTGGTTGATGTGTTAGACAAACCATTAAATGCATGTCTACTTAATTTTTTGACGTTTGAATTTTTTAACCATCCTTGTGGGACGGAGGGAGTATTAACAATTACTATTATTATCATTCTTATAATCTCACCGTTCCATTTTGTTTGGTCTTTTAGAGTTTTTTCATTCCATATTTATTGTCCTTTTACAATTCCAATGCATAAACATACTCCCTTCGTCCCTAAATATATGACCCATCTGGGAGATTTTACATCTATTACGAAAGTTGATCAATTTAGTCTACTATATTGGAAATGTGAACTTTTGATATGTATTATCAAAATCACTCTTATTAATATTATTGAGAATCTAAAAAGCCTTAAATAAATATGGATGTTTGTGGAAAAAATTAATTAATGGCCATTGAAAATTGATATAAGGTCTTATAAATAAGGACAAAATAAAAGTGTTAAAAATGTCTTATATTTAGGGAGGGAGAAAGTATTTTTTTTTCAATTTTAACCCTTCATTCAATCATTTCATTTACACCTCATTAATTATACCTTTATCTTCTCTTTCATCTCTAAACCACTGTACATTAATTAATGAACACATTTTTTAATAAAAATTAAATGCTACTCCCTCCGGTCCTATATATAGGTCACATTCTAGAAAGTTTTCTTGGTCCTAATTATAAGTCACTTTATATTTTCTATGCATCATTTATTGATTTTTCTCTTTTTTGCCCTTATTAAATATTTTGACTATCTATGTGTTTTTTGTTATTCATTAATGAGTGTGAATTTTCCAAGAAAAGCTGAGAGGGTAAAATTGTAATGTTACAATATATTCTCATAGAATTCATAAAACCAACCAATTTTCTTGGTATGTGTAATTCGGTTAAGTATGTCCTAACCGGAGGGAGTACTACAATTTTTAATAAGAATTAAATAGGGTCATATTTTAGACAAAGTACATATTCCCTCCGTCCCTAATTATAAAGTCTTCTTGCACATTTTTACATCCACCAATGTTACCAAATTCTATGTTAAAATTGACATGCTCTTCCAACAATACCCTTATACCAATTATTAAAACATAATAAATTTTTTCGTTTTTCAATAATTAATTAAGTCTAAAATACTCCATCATCTGGTAGCTGTCTGGCCGACCAACTCCCCATCTCCCCCGTAGCATCAATTACCAAGCATCAGCCATGAAATTTCATTTTCACACCACTTGCCATGAAATTTTTTAAAAATAAAAACTTCAGCCACAGCATAACTCATCACCTTCCATGGAAAATCTTTGTATTCATTGCAATAAGCCATCATCTTCTACATAAACCATAAACCATCCACTAGATATTGAACTAAACATACCGATAACAATGAAGACATATCTTTGAGTACCTCCATTGAAACACCTTCAAAAGAATCTTCTACAATCTCTGCACCAACATCTTCAAAGGAATCTTCCACTACCTCCACACCAACATCTTCAAAAGAATCATCAACCACTTCTATATTAACACCTTCAAAAGAATCTTGAACTACCTCCATTAATAATTTATGCGTTTAAGTAAAACAATATGAGAGCATTGCAATTTGCTAAAGGGATAATGTCAAATATAAATACACTTTTGGGTTTATGAGAGAGAGGCTGTATGAAAGGTTTCCCATAAGCAAAAATGAAGAGTTTATAGTAGATGCTTATCTCTTTGTTTCGTATGTACCACCGCCAAAATAATTAAGTCAAGTTACACGGTTCCAAAATTTTTTCATATTCCAATACAATTTTATTTATTTCTTCACACAAAAACTTAGACTACAACAATTAGAATTAGGGGTAATTTTGGAAAAAAAATACAACAGGGTCTTATATTTAGGACCAAATTTTTTTTACCCAAGTGGGCTCTATAATTAGGGACGGAGGGAGTATAAAACTAACAATAATCAACACTTTCTTAATTTATGTGCCCATACCTAAAAGGCCAAACAAAATGGAACAAATGGAGTAATTGATTACATATGGTTTGAGTTAGTAACTGTGAACTACTCCTACTGTCTCAAATATAAGCAAATAAAAAATCTTATTAATGGTCTCAAATATAAGCAAAGCTTAACCAACTCTCTATTTTCAATACAATCATTCCTAAAATATCTCAAAAAAGTGGCTGTCTCATTTAATTTTTGTTTCATTCCCAATGCATATTTCCTAAAGTAGTTTATTTCATATTTCCTAAAGTAGTCTATTTTTTTTATGAACTCAAGAAAATTAAATACACTCAACTAATTTTTCTAATAATTGTGAAGTTAGTTTTTTTTGCTTATATATGAGATCAAAGAGAGTATATTGTTAAAAAAAACAATGTACTTCGTCTATCGGTTGGAGAATATCCTTGGTGAAAAAAAAAACAAAACTATGAAATGTAACTTATTAAAGAGAAGGAAAAGTACTCTCTCCATTTCGTAATTAGTGTATTTTAAAGTTATGCACGAGTTTTAAGAAATGATTAAATGATGTAAGAATTTGAGATATGTTGACTATAACACCCCTATATTATCATTTTTTATGACAAAGAAAGATATTGGAAATGAAAAAGAAAGTGTGATAAATAATCGTATGTTGGAAAAAATAGAATTAATTATGTATTGAGTTTTGGAAAAGAATAAAACATGAAACATGAGACAAAAACTATATAAATGTTATACTCCATCCGGTCCTATTTATAAGACCGTTTCGAAGTTTTTATTTTGGTCCTATTTATAAGACCCCTTTTCAATTTTCAATAACATTTGATAACTTCTTTCCACTAACACCCATATAAAGTCAACCTTTTTTAGAGTTCCAATAATAATTATAGGAGTGTTTTTAAAAAATTATATCAAATTTTCACATTTCCAATGTCACTTGGTGGGAGTGAAAAACCCCAAAAGGGTCTTATAAATAGAATTGGAGGGAGTACAATATACTCCCTCTGTCCCTAAATATAAAGCTCTCTTGACACTTTTATTTTGTTCCTATTTATAAGACTTTTTCTTTTTGGTCCCCACACATTATTCTTTGGCCCCCATTTGTTATTTACCGCATGTAACAAGTCGGAATATTCTTTTCGCTTGAAACAAGGCGGAAATAAAATAAAACAATTTCTGCCTTATGCAAGTCGTATTATCTTCCGTCTTTTCAAAGTCGTAAATAAAATAGAGTATTCCGCCTTTCATCAGGCGGAAACATTAAAAATTTGTTATAATACCAAAATTGTCCCTCCGTTCATTCACGTACAAAGGGGGGTTGAGGGTTCACGTAGGGGCATTTATGGGATTTCAACAATTTAATTGTTCCGCTCCTTAAAAAGCGGAAGTATTTCCGCTTTCAAATAGTCGGTGATTCTTCCGCCTTATGCAAATCGGTAGAAAAATATAATAGTTTCCGCCTTTTGAAAATCGAAAATCATCTTCCGTCTTTGTAAAGTCGGTAAATGGGGGCCACATTGGTTTATTTTGTTTTCGCTTTGTTTCAAGCGGAAAGAATCATCCGACTTATTTCAGTCGGTGGGTGCCAAAGAGTAATGTGTGGGGCCAAAAAGAAAAAGTCATTTAGAAAGCCTCATACTAATTTTCAATAATCATTAATTACTTTTTTTCCATGAACACCCTTATTTATTTAACACTTTTTATATTCCCAATAATATTAATAGGGATAATTTTGAAATTACATATCAAAAGTTCACATTTTCAATACAATTAACTAAATTATTTCACTTTCTTAATGGACGTGAAATCACCCGAAGAATCTTTATATTCAGGGACGGACGTGAATATCAAATAGAGGGAATACTAATCACCGTGTCGTAATACTCAAAGTAAACTACGAAATAATTATATTTTTTTTACATCAATCGTTACCCAGATATGGTTTACCCATAATCCGACTCATCCGATCCGACCCAACTGAGCTCGCACTAAGCGGTAGGGGTCTTCCAGCATGAGTTACTCTATACCCAAGGCTCAAACTCGATACTAGTTGCATTGGTTAAGAGACCAAGTGAACTACCACTTTGCCAACCTTACTTTGATCTACGAAATAATTATATGCCATCTGTAGAATTATGTATTATTACTTAAATCCTAATTATAATAATAGAACTAATAACAATGGTAGGCATTCCCCCATTTTTTTTTATAAGATACTCTTCAGAAAATTAAAAATTAAAAATTTGTTAAGTTAATTATTATTAGTAACATTAAAAATATTAACATTTGATATAAGTTTTTAAAATTATCATTATAATTATTATGTAATTATAAGTGCTGAATAAATAAAAGGTTTTATGAAAAAGAAAATATGATTAAAGACCATTGAAATTTTGAATAGAATCTTATTAATTAAAACAAAATAAAGTTATCAAAATGAGCTTGTATAAAATATTAGTTAGGATCATTTGATATGAGGTGTAAGTTTTGATCACTTGTACCTTCAAATAATTTTTATATATTATGAAATTTATTAATTTAACCATTGGATTAGAGTATACTTCCTCCAATCTTGATTATAAGAAAATAAAATATTCCATTAATAATGGTCTTAAATATATGTAAAAATTAACTAACTTTTTATTCTCAAAACAATCATTACTAAAATATCCTTAAAAAGTGAATGAATAATTTAATTTTTGTTTCATTCCCAATGCAAATTTATTAAAGTAGTTTTTTTTTTATGAATTTGAGAAAATTAAATACACTCTCAACTTTCTTAATAGGCGTGAAGTTAGTTATTTTTGCTTAAAAACGAGATCGGATGGAGTATGTTAGTATTATCGTAAGGAAAATGCTAAAGAGTGCCCTTAGGGCACTCGTTAAGAGATTAAATGTGGTTAAAAGTTATGAAAAAATGCACATTTTTGGATTCTCGAAAGTGTGAATAACTTTGACATATAATTTTTTTTCCACTTTTAATATCTTTAACAAAGGAACATTTTAACAAATGTGTTTTCGCCATGTTCACATGCCACAGCATTACTGTATCACTTCTGGGAGGAAAGGAATGGTAGAACTTTCATGGATCGTACGATGAATATGCAATTTATTTTTAGTACAATCAGAAGAGATGTCGCTCATAGAATTAGTTTTTGTTTTCCAAATTATGTAACTTGGACTGATCATTCTTTGGTAGATAGGATTAAACATGAACTTTAGCTTTTTTTTTTTTTTTTTGTATCTGTCTTTGTCCTTGGGTTTTGTTCGAACCCTTCGTAAAATGTGGCAAACTTTCTTAAGGATTAGGCATAATCTTTGACTTTGAATTCTTCTTAGAAGATGGCAAGATTAATGATTGTAATCATTTTTTTTTTCCTGAATTATGCACGTTGATAATGAATTATTCTTTTACCGAGAAAAGAAAGTGACATTTGTTAGCAATACCCCTGTCATAATTATCATTAAATTTATATATTTTGACTTATTAACATGATGTTATCGAATGCTAACTCATAAAATATCGAAGACAATAATGAGCTGTACCCTGTAATCAGCTAAAGTTGTTGGTAGATGAATGTTGAAACCATGCTTATGAGTTCAAAACTAGCAACCGCAACCTGCTAGCCTTCAAAATCAATGGAGAAAATCGATCAAACGTACCTTTGAATGTCATTTTGACTTATACTAATACTAATACTAGTAATATCTTTCGTTTGTCTTCATTTAAAAATAAAAAAAAATCTCCTCACGTTCCCTTTGAGCCTTTGACTCTGCCCTTTCCGTGTCCCGAAATAAATAACAAGAATAATTCTCTTCATTATTGTGCGTGTTGTATAGAAAGTTCGGCTGTTCAAGGAATTGATATATGCTGTGTCTACGAGACAGTGACTGCGATACAAGCTTATGGCTCTTTAGAATTGAAATAAACCAATTCAATTATTACGGGTAACTGGTTTAACATTCGTATTCAAAAGGAATAAACCGACATATTGGTTTTTTGCACGACAGTGACTCTAAATTTCTTAATACTGTAAGTAATATTCAATTTTGCGGCTTAATCTGAATATGCTGTATAGTATTCCCTCCGATCTTATTTATAAGTCACATTCTAGAATGATTCTTTAGTCCTATTTATAAGTCACTTTGTATTTTCTAGGAGGCTATTTTCTCTTATTTGCCCTTTGCCCATTAATGTGAAGTAATACAATGTGAAATTTTCAATGCAAGATTGTAATGTTGAAGTATTTTTTTAAAGTTTCAAGAAACCTAACTACCCTCCTTGGTCCATGTGATATGGTTAAGTATGCCCTGTAAATAGGACCAGAGGTAGTAGTATCTTACTAGTATTTTAAGGAATTTCTTAATCTCAACCCTTAAGGTTATAAGGTTGAGTATAATAGACTAAAAAAAACATGTATATAGTGATAATGGACTTAGTTTTTCAATGCACTTTTATCTATTTTCTTATCCTAAGGGCTGGAGTTAAACAATCCCATATTTTAATACTATTTCACTTAGTTTTTTTGTTTTTCCTTTTCCGGTTTTTCATTTATCTTTTTTTTTCTTTAAAACCCTAAGCAACTATATTTTTGTTCTAAATGAAGAAAATATACTTAATTTTTTTTTACTATTTGCATTGCATTTTGCATAAATAGTTTAAACTGCCATTTGTATAAGCATAAATAAAATCCATTAATCTTTTTTTTTATCATCAAATCCATTAATCTTTCAAAAACAAGAGCCATGGAATGATGTATAATCATGAGTCAAATTACTTACCGTAGAAAATTTGGTATAATAATAATTTTAGGGTTGTTATAGTGTACTCATCTTTTGTGCATGAATATAGAAACTCATTAGCAAAATCTATGGCCAACGTGTTTTTAAGACATTGGACGGTTGAGATTAATGGATGAGAGCATAGTGTATGTATACACTTGCTTAAGTTGAGTGCACCATAGAAAATGGTTATCTGTAAGTTTTTTTTTCAGTAAACAGTTTTTTAAATGATAAATTCTTCTAAAAATAATGACCTTACAAAAATACACTAATCACAATTTTTTGAATACTTTTTTTGTTCTTAATATAGATCTCATTTTTAATTTTCAATGCTAAATTCTCAGCCCCTGTAGAATTTTTTTAAAATTTCTTTTTAAATATCCTATGTATTTTCCTTTTCACAAATATATATTTTTTTTATTAGATTTTTTTTTTAAATTTTTATTATGTACTCCCTGACAAACGTTAAAATTTTTTTCCTTGTTTTCAAATTTAGTCATTTAAAAAATATTCTATGTGTATTCTTCTTTGGTGATATGTACTCGTTTTTATAATTTGGATTGATTTTTTTTATTCATTGCTCTGAAAAAACTATATTGAGTAAAAACTGTATTCGAAATTGACATATTCTAATAAATCTGTATACGAATGTGTGTAAAAAAATATTCTGATTAAATCTGCGTTAATTTTTCTTTAAAAAGAAGTCATTATTTTTAGGAAAATTTATCATTTCTTAAAAAAAACAATTAAAAATAACCTACAGATGGTCATTTTCTATGGTACACTCAACTTAATCAGGTGTATACATATACCACACTTCCATCCATCAATCTCAACCATCCACCTGATGACACAATCTCAACTATTTATGAAGCAATAAGTATACATACTCATTCACAAACAATGACTACTGTATACAAACCCATAATTTTATAGTATTACTCACGAGTCACAAGCATATACTATTCCAGCCTAATTGCTATAAGTGATACAAATTTAACAGTTAAATTTTCTCCGAGTGCCTAATATTTTCGTCTCAAATCCACAAATCCATTTCAATGTATACTTAAATTTAACCATTTCCTCACGCTAGCTCTCACTAATAGTCTAATTGAATTTCTTTTGATGGTTAAAAGATAAATGTTTCTCTCAAATGTATTCACATAAAAAGAACTCAAGTACATGCATGCATATAAATACTACTACTCTACTTAAACTTTAAAAAGAGAACTTGATATTGATCCTAAAAAATATTGAATTTAAGAGATGGTTGGTACAATAACATATATTACGTACCTGGTTGATTAAGACAACTTACCAATGCTGTGTCATTTTCTTAAAGAGTGTCACTTTATGAACTCACATGAGCAATCTATCATTATGCAACCCATATTCATTCGTTATTAACAATTTACACTTCAAAATAACTAATAAAAAAAGCCTAAAAATTTGATCAATCCAAAAGGAAATAAAAATATAACATATAACGATAATGATTACTTCTTCTAGTCCTTATTATAATCCTATTTGACGAATTTTTACACCCTTTCGAAAAGTTATTTAATATGGTTAGTCATATTAGAAATATAAATATTTGGTATTTTCAAAAGTAACTTACAATTACTAAAAAATATTGAGTAAATAGGAAGATTTGTGAAAAATAAATAATTAATGTTATTAAAGATTAAAAATGAGCTTATATTAAGGACAAAAAAATCTTTATGAAGACTTGTATTTAAGAGGGGAGAAAGTAGTAATTTGAAATTTCAGCAAAGATTGTGATACCATCTTACCTAGCTAGAGTCAAATCCCTTGAAAATCAAATACCCCAAAAGAAGAACACATGTTAGATCTATATTTTAGTATTAATTTTTTCTTTTGAAATATTAAATTTGCCGGCACTGACCTAAGGCAACCATGACCTCTTCAAAGTTGAAAAAACGCATCAAAACCTTCATTTACATCAACATTCCTCAATTATTCCAACTCATGCACCATTTTGCATGACCATCATTATTATTCTTTTTTTCCAACCTTACCTTAAATAATTTCATCTCATCTCATCTTAGCTTATAGCTCCAAATTCATTCATTGAAATAATAATAAAATTAAACATGATTATTTTCTCTTTACCTAGTACTGCTACTGCTACTGCTGCAACCTCAATGATCTTCTCAATTCTCATCATCGCTGTTTCTTCTTACCTCATCCTTCGTTTCTTCCGCAAAACCTCAGCACTTCATCACATCCTCAACACGTGGTGGCTCTCCTTCGAAACCCGCTTCCACGTCTACCAATCCTTCAAAGTCCCACTCTACAATCACAATTTCCAAGAAAATCAACTTTACCGCAAAATCATCACTTATCTCGATTCTCTTCCTTCCGTTCAGGACTCCGATTTCACCAACCTCTTCTCCGGTCCCAACCCCTCCGATATCTTCCTCCACCTCGACGCCAACCAAGTCGTCCACGACACCTTCCTCGGCGCAAGAGTCCAATGGAAGAAAATCTCCGGTGACGGTGACTCCGACTCCGCCGCGCTCGTGCTACGAATCAGGAAGAAAGATAAGCGAAGGATTTTCCGGCAGTATTTCCAGCATATTCTCTCCGTCGCCGATGAAGTCGATCAGCGCCGGAAGGAAATCAAGCTGTATGTAAACACCGGCGCCGGGGAAAACTCCAGGTGGCGATCGGTCCAGTTTAACCACCCTGCGAGCTTCGACACGGTGGCGATGGACGGTGAACTGAAAAACAAAGTGAAATCAGATCTCGAACAGTTTCTTAAGTCAAAGCAATACTACCACAGGTTAGGACGTGTTTGGAAGCGGAGCTACCTTCTCTACGGTTCCTCCGGTACCGGAAAATCGAGCTTCATCGCCGCGATGGCGAAGTTTCTAAACTACGACGTGTACGACATCGATATCTCGAAAGTAACGGACGGTTCAGATTGGAAGACGCTGTTGATGCAAACGACGAGCAAGTCAATGATCGTGATCGAAGATCTGGACCGTTTACTATCAAACAAATCAACGGCTGTTAATGTTAGCCTCTCCAGCGTGTTGAATTTCATGGACGGCGTCGTTTCGTGCTGCGGAGAAGAGCGCGTGATGGTGTTCACGATGAACGGTTCCAAAGAGGATTTGGATGAAGCGGTGTTAAGGCCTGGGAGAGTTGACGTTCATATTCACTTTCCGTTATGTGATTTTTCAACGTTCAAGATTTTAGCGAGCAGTTACTTGGGCTTGAAGGAGCACAAGCTCTTCTCTCAAGTCGAAGAGGTTTTTAATCAGACCGGGGCCCGGCTCAGCCCGGCCGAGGTGGGTGAGATAATGATATCGAACCGAAACTCGCCGAGCCGGGCCCTGAAAACCGTTATCACGGCTTTGCAGGTACAATCTAACAGCGGGTCGGGTCGGAGCAGCGAGGATGGGTCGGAACCCAATGCGGTGATATGCAGGGAGAGTGTTCACACGGTGAGGGAGTTTAGGAAGTTGTATGGGCTTTTACGTTTGGGTAGTAGAAGGAAGGAGGAGTCAAATCATTCAGGGCCCTTAGAGAAAGAAGCTCCACGGATAGAGGGTCGGGTCGGGTAAAAAAGTCCGAATGGGGATTTTCATGTTTGTGGCAAGTGTAAAGTTGTTGGCAGCTGGTATGAAGGTGGACAGGGTTCGGTTTAGATGATCTGGAATTTTTTAACAATCCTAGCTGGTACTAACAAAGTAACAATTATACTGCAGCTTTTTTTTTTAATTTTTTTTGTTGGCAATCTTATAATTGTATTTTTTTATATCAACTTTTATTGTTGCTTGTATAACAAGGAAAATAATGATAGTTATTAAGCTTAGCCATAGGAACAACAATGCATATTGTAGTAGTTTTTTGTTTGACATGATATTTTAGCTTTTTTTTTTTCCGGGGATTATTTAATTCTTAAGAACTTGCGATGTTTTGGTAAGGTTTAAAGGAAAAAAAATAAGTGGCAATCCGTTCATAAGAGTTTATTTATATTTGATGCCTCACGTTGTTCTTTATATTTTTTTTGGGGGGGGGGGGGGGGGGGGTAACAATCTTATTTTTATTTTATTTGGGTCAATGGATATTCGTTTTGAAAAGATGAGAAGAAAAAAAAAGCATTAGAATAATAATATTTGAACGAAGATAATCCCATTGGAGGCCATGGAATAATGGAATTTGAGATGCGTCCTTTGGCTATGCATATGCACTAAAAACAAAATTGATTTCTTTGGGCCACAAAAATAGAAAGAAAGAGTTGATGGTGTTGTTTTACTACTCAGGTCTATAGACAAATTTGAATGAAGGTTAGATACTAATAGATATTGTCAAAATTCCCTTTCAACATCAATCAACAAGCAAAGTTCGAGCAAGAGAAATTATTAATTGATTTATGATTATTATTAATTGGTTTGGAATCATTTTAATCATATATACCAAATAAATGAAAACATAACCACTTAATAATTCTTCCTCTTGTCAATTTATGCTTGAAGATTTCATAAATAGAAAATTAGTGCATTTCCTCTTAAAAAAGTGTGGGAAGCCTCTTGTAAGGTATATATAATTAGGGGAGAGCTTAGTTAAATGATAATGAGATCAAATTTTTGAACCGAATTTGTCCTTAATTGGAATGAGATATGATAGGGACATGTTTGAATTAGAACGAGTCAATATAATGATGGATTGGGTTGAACTGAAACAAAAATGTAAGTATAAATTTATGAAATATATGAATTTATTTTTAAGACAGAAAATGACAAAAAAAAAAGATATGATGCAATAAGTTCTTCGTCACAAAATTTCTTTTGTTTGTCAACTTGTTAAAATTGTTTCTAAAATTTGAATTTCGAGTGATTGCTTAATGATAGTTGATCATATTATTTCCTCGTTATGATCACTCTATATGATTTAAGTATTATGCACAACTTCAAAAGTGAAAATATCAAGAAATTTTACTATTCAAAGAGAAAAAAAAATGAATATTTCACTAGTAAATACCTCATAGTATGATTATAGGCTTGATGAGACTGGTATTGTGTCACACTGTCATGCAACAATCCATTTTTTTAGTGAGGTTTTTGCCTCTATGCTCAAAGTATTTGATTGATAATATTTATTGTGACCTTTTTTTTTTTTTGAGGTATGTCTCATTATTTGAAAGAAAAACAAAAACTTGGATTGTGACATATATTAGAAAATTTTTTTTGGTTTACCTAATTCTTTTATACTAGTACCTTATTATGCACAACTTCAAAAGTAAAAATATCAAAAAGTTTTACTATTCAAAGAGGAAAAAAATGAATATTTCACTAGTAAATACCTCATAGTATGATTATAGGCCTAATGAGACTGGTATTGTGTCATGCAATAATCCACTTTTTTAGTGAGATTTTTGCTAATCCACTGAAAGTATTTGATTGATGATATTTATTGTGACCTTTTTTTTTGGAGGTGTCTCTTTTTTTTTTTTTTTTTGAAATGGGAGGTGTGTCTCATTATTTGAAAGAAAAACAAAAACTTGGACCGGACATATATTTACTATGGAAAGAAAGTTTGGTTTACCTAATTTTTTTTATACCTTATTACCAACAAACATTTTTTCATTTAATGGGATATATTTCACGACCTAATTCTTACAATTTTTTATAATTCAAGTTTTAGATATTAAAAAAAAAATAACACAGCAAGAGCTAGTTCTACCATGCCGTATATGTTCCCAATTCAGTCAGAAAATATCCACAACTAAAAATAAAGCCAATTAACCCCGAGCGTGTAGTTCAGTGGTAGGGATTGATCCACGCTTAAGCAAGGTCAGGTGTTCGAATCCTGTCTTGTGCATGCAGCAGCGTTAAATCTCGGGATCAGCTGTCCCACCCATTAGAGGTGCCTACAAGCCAACGAGGAGATTAGTCACTGCGATCGGCGGTGGACACTCCGGTCATGGACAAAAAAAAAAAGCCAATTTAATTAGTAAATAATACATGAAATTAGTTCTCTAAAAATGCAGTGATTAGCAAGTTAGTGTTTTAATAAAATGATTATTGTCACATAAGTCCTTCAAGATTATATTATAATGGTCACCACCATTTTAATACTTCTTAGAACCTTTATCAGTGATAACAAATGCCTTTCTAAGATTGGATTTTATACACATATTTGATCATTCTTTTTAGATTTAGGTCGATGAAAATTATATTTTTGAAAAACTAATATGGAATTTTATTGTTAATTAATCATTGCAAATAATGGTGAGCAGAACTTCTCTCGTCCTAATAACTTCAAATCGGGTTTGACCTGTCGCAGTCGATAAAAAAGGGATAAAGAAAGATAAAAATGGGCAAACCCGATATAAGATGACATATTTGGGTATACTTTCGAGTTACTCGAATAATCTTCTCCTTCTCTTATGCATATCAATGTTCCGGTATACTTCACTGATTCACTCTCGCTTAAAGTTTTACGTTGGTAAAAATAATTGTTGAAATGAGTACAACATCAAACATGTAATATCTGAAGTATATATGAGTGTTTTCTCTAAAAATGTTTGTACCATGATAGATTAAATTTTTGTTGATGAATGGGCTAAATCATACTATGAGAGGAAATACCACTCTCATTATGCCTATAATCATACACACCCGCGAAGTACGTAATTTGTAAAGCATGAAATACGACATCTAACCGAAATAATTTCGGTTTTGCTGAACCAGAAATTTTAAATATTTAAAAGGTGTTTTCGTCCATGCAAATTATAAATGAGGGTCAAAAAGTCGTATTTAGGTGTCGAAAAGCAATTCCCATTTGTAAAGCATGAAATACGACATCGTTTACACTCCTACGGCGGCGCCACTAACCAGCAACCCAAAGCAGCTAACAAGAGGAAAGGGAGAAAGACAAAACTCAAAAAATGGTTAAACTCATGGCGGGAACGACTCACCGCATCTTCTTCGCATTCCACAACCGCCTTCTCAACTCAAAGCCTCTCTTCATTCACCGCACTGTAACTTCATCTTTCTCCACGCTCCATCATAAGCGCGTGGGCACTCACAGTGGAACCTTCCACTGCGACGAAGCCCTCGCCTGCTCCCTCCTCCGCCTCTCCACACCCTTCTCCGACGCCCACATTATCAGAACAAGGGACCCTAAGGTATAAAGCTCCCCACTTTTTTCCATTCTTTTAATTTCTTTTTGCTAATAATGTTTTAGTGTTAAAAAAATTAAAGGAATATTTTGGTGTGTTTTGTTTTGTTCAAGGTTTTGGAGTCTCTGGATGCGGTGGTGGATGTTGGAGGCGTTTACGACCCGCTTCGACACCGTTACGATCATCACCAGAAGGGTTTTGAGGAAGTGTTTGGTTATGGATTTGTTACGAAGCTTAGTAGTGCTGGCCTTGTCTACAAGGTGTTTGATTCTTTGACTCACCGTTTTTTTTTTCACCATCATTGATTACTATTTACTCCTTTTATTGTTTTTTTTTGTTTTGATAATTTAATGAATGTATTTGTGCAGCATTACGGGTTGGAGATAATTGCGAAAGTGCTACAGCTTGATGAAGGACATTCTCATGTGCGTCAATTGTATCGAGCTCTGTATAGAAACTTTGTGGAGGTAACTGATTCTGCTAAGTGCATTTGTAATAAAAAATGTAGCGTGTTAATTGTTGTCTAATTTTGTTTTGCTTCACTGGTTTTGCTAGGCGAAAACTATTAAGAATGATTTAGATATTGGTAGTTCACTGTTTTGTATTTAGACATAATTTATGATAGAACATTATGACGATGTTTGGTTCATGAAGCCGATGCCGCCAAGTGGGAAAAATGCTTGGTTCTTGTTGTCGTCGTTCTTTGATGCTCATTCACCGATGGAGCTAGATGATTTTTATTGAGGGGGCTAATGAAGTACAAATGTTCAATACTTTATTCAGGGGTCAACTTAAATAAAGATTTTATATTTATTTTAGAAAAACTGCATATGAAAAGCACTTGACTTTTAAGAATTCTGGGGTAGCCATCGCTGCCCCATTATTGCACTATCATCCACCCCTGTCCTCCTTGTAGCTATTGCTAGTTATGATGATGCTTGTTGGAGTTGCTTTGGGCTTGGGTCTTACTTATAATTGCTTCGTGCCCAAATCTTCTTAAACATGATGTATTTTGTTTCAATATAAATTTTTGAACTGATGGTAAAGACTACAGGGAGATGCTAATTTCATTTATCATAAACCTGAATTCAACAGTGCGTTCTCTATCCATACATGTTTTCTCAAATAAAATCCATTGTAGTTGTAGCCAGTCTTAATTTACAGTTTAAATCTTAGTATCTGTGGAATTGGGGAAGTTATTAGTTGTAACTATCCTTAGCTGTTAAGAATAAGCCTTTCTATCTTTGAGGATCTAATATGCAAATTTATAACTAACCTCTTATTATTCATGCCTTTTGTTGGTTACAAGACTATTATCTTGACAGGCAATTGATGCTGTAGATAATGGAGTTAATGAATATGACATTGCTGAATCTCCAAAGTATGTGATTAATACAACCCTGCCATCTAGAATAAAACGACTGAATTTGGACTGGACGGATTCTGACCAGTCATCTGATCGAGAAAATGATGCCTTTCATCGAGCAATGACCTTGGCTGGTGGTGAATTTTTGGAGGTGAGTCTGTTTTGAAAGGTCCATACTTGGTTTTTGGTCATCATATTTATACTGTTTTTCATGTCCAATCATTTTGTTTGACAAAATACCAGCATGAAGCTGGTCATGAGAAGGAACCAAACCAATTCTAAGTTCTTTTTGTATTGCAGAATGTGAACTACTATGCAAAATCATGGTTACCAGCACGATCGATTGTTATGGAGTGTCTAGCAGCAAGAGAAACTATAGATCCTAGTGGAGAAATCATAAAGCTAAACCGACCTTGTCCTGTAAGCACATAGAGCATTTAATTAATGTCAAACCATTTTTGGTAACCATTATAAGAGTTTGCACTTTATACGAATGGAAGAGTAATTTACTCTCTTCTCTGGGAAAAATGGTATTTGGTATTGAAGATGTTGTAACTGTTAACTAGAAACCTTTTCTCCTTGTGCCACAGTGGAAACTTCACATACATGAGCTTGAGGAGGAAATGAAAATCAATCCGTCTATCAAATATGTTCTTTACCCGGTATGTATAGTATGTTATATTGAATTAGTCTATGAATCTTTAGGATTGAATATAAGAGATAAGGACCAATATATAACACTGATATAAGAGACTAAGGAGATTAAAAAGCATGTTTACTATCTCTGTCATGGTCAATTCATCATCATGTAATAAACTGAAATCTTCTGACCAATTCATTTTGCTATTCTATTATAAATTTCTATTTGATCTGTTAATCGATATAGTAGATCGTTGCTACTTGTAGGATGATAGGAGTGAAAAATGGCGACTGCAGGCAGTGGCAATTTCACCTACCAGATTTGAGAGTAGAAAACCATTACCATATGATTGGAGAGGTTTGGAAAATGACAAGCTCTCTGAGGTTGCTGGAATTCCAGGTTGTACTTTTGTGCACATGAGCGGTTTTATTGGAGGAAATCGAAGTTATAATGGTGCTCTAGCTATGGCAAGAGCATCTTTAAAGGCTTAGGCAGTGCTAGGTAATTATTGCTGAATACCTTTGTTCCCCAAGCATTTGGGATGAAAATGTTTTTCGCCTAAGAGATTGGAACCATAGAACTGGAAATGCTTCACTTGACTGTTCAGAAACATAGTGTATTCTCTTTTGGTAAAGAAGCATAGTGTATTCTTATCAAGTGTGTTTGGATTAGTTGTGAAAAATAAATTACTTCAATAATTGATTACATGTATAGTGAATTTTTTTAATAATCAATTATGGCAGAAATAAGTTGTGTTTGAATAAATTAAGATAAAAAGTGATTTCAAGATAATTTGTTTTGTTTGATCGATATAAGAGAATTAGTTTTATCTATTAAATCATGAAAAAATATATGAAGTAGCTGAATAAATTATTTAGTTGAATTAAAAATAGCATTTATCTCTTATCGTTCCAAAATAATCCAATAGTTTTTTTTAATTTTTTTTTTAATGATACTCAAACTTTTAGATTGTATAAAAAATAAATGTTTTGATTGAAAAAAGTTACTTTCATCAGGTATATATCTCGTATTAAACCTGTAACAGCTTTTATGTAAAATATAAAAAGCATATAAAAAGCATTTATTTTCCTATTAGATTTGTATCCAAATACGCTCCAAATCTCAAAACGCTGATAGCAGTTTGCATGTACCCTTTCCTTTGTAATATAGGGAAGCAATCTTTGGAGAATGTAACTTGACATTTTTGTTGTCAATTCTAGCATACTAATTCTTCCCACTAGTTCAATGATGACAATTCAATTAATTGGTTCTATTTCTATACTCATTTATTAGCATTCTCATTGTGGTCAAAACTAGGTCTAGGCTTCACTGCAAAGCACATTCTCAGTACCAGCTTCACTCCTCTGCAACAGCTGGCAGATCCTCTTTAAACCATGAGTATAGACCCCCTTCCAGATGGAAGACATTGGTGAAACCGTTAAGGACCAGCAAGTAAGCTGCTATAAGAGACCTGTGAAAGTATCAAAATGTTACCATTAGGGCAACAAGGGTTTGAAGTGGTCATAGTAATTTTTTCATAATGACATGAAAAGCGATATGCAACAAAGTAATACATTGCACCATCCCGAGAATTGATTAGGGGGTGTGTACTTGGTACCAATGATACAATCATATCCCTTTCTCTGATCTTACTTCCTTGCAATCCGAGTTATTAATTGCACCTTCCCTTTTGAATAGTATTGTTTACAATACCTAACCTCAAAAATCTAATCCGTGGTTGGGTGCAAACCACTAACGTGTCTACAAGGTTTGCCTCAGAATTGCCATGCTTATATATTTGCATATAGTGAGGATAAATTTCATAAAATGTCATTAGCAACCAATTTTGAGTTATATATACAAATGATGTTTGAGATTATGAGCAAACTGAAGGTCCAGAGGGAGAAGAGAGCAGGCACACGAAAATCATAAATAAATGTAGAAAATTTATTACCTTGATTGTTGACCTTCTGGCAGATTTTGTGACGGTTTCATTGTACCCCCTGATGAGCAAGCTACTATTATCTTTGCATTTTTATCTAGTTTTGATTCAACAGCTGCCAGCATGATCAAATATTTAGTTTCAGGAAGCAAGAAATTGCATGATATCAAGAAATGCATAATGAGGTAACAGGTAAGTTTATCATACTCTTGATGAACTCGGGGTTCTCTTCTGTACCAGCAAAAATACCAAAAAATGCAAATGCAGCACGTCTTGCAATGTCCCATGCTGTCCACTCTTTTATAAGCCTATATATTTGCACATTGATAGCATCTGGAGGATGAGCCTGCACAAATAGCCAAACCCATCAGTTTGTTTTCACCTTTGAACCCCATATATAACGGCTGTTGGAAATTAGAAGCATCAAAGATACTCAGAGAAATGCAACATGAATGTTCCATGCTCCTAAAACTTGTTCACTAACCTCCTTGAACTCTGCTTCAGGCCTTACGTCGAGAATCACAAAGTTATTTTCTTTCTGAAGGCGCAGAGCTTCCTTTGCTTCCACACTTCTTACCTGCATTACCATATCATACACACCTTTAAATATCTACCTTGCAATTGATCTAAATGTGACATCACATTCCCTTTAAAATTTACACATAGACCTTAGGCATGTTATGATCATGGAATCTTTGAACCTCCTATTGGTAGGTAATCAGTAATCTCACCATAAATCCTCACTAAGGTTGGTGATTTGTGTGGTTTTTAAACGAAGCGAGCCTTCTCTCATACTAAACTTTCTTGTAAGAATAAATAGCATTTGTTTTCCCAGTGTGGTTGTCTCTCTGCCATTTTTCTTGTTACTATCATTATATGATCCACTCTATCTCCTTTCGGAACATAGCTGTTTTTGAGCATTCGAGATTATACCATGAGAAATTCACATGTCTCAGAAAACATTTTCATGCTTGTTTTACTTTAACATTTCACAAGGTTTGCATGATCATGGAAATTTTCTTCGAAATCTGAAAGGCTAGAGATGCAAGTGTGCTTATTTATGTATTTGGGAGAATATGTGTTACACAGATAGAGATGGAGCTGTACCTTCTTTTCCAGCAGAGTTTCTCGCTTAATCTTCCAGTCTTCTTCAGCTAATGCCACAAAGAAAAGAAAAAACAAAGAAGCTTATTAAGGTTCTATGGTGTCTTCATATAAAGTGCCATGACAAAAGAGAACAAGTACCTGGTGTTTTTGCTTGTTTGGTGGCAGCACTCTGGATTTTTAGTCCCCTTGCAATATTCTGTTTGTGTAATCCTTGACCAGTTGATCTGTGTGATCTCACTCTCACAAAGTATGAACTATGATCACGTGCACCTTCTAAAGAAGGTACCAAGTGTTGTAAAGATGATGTAGATGAGTAATGTAGAGCAGTTGATGTAAAAGCTGCCATGCTTTGAAGCTTACCAGTTTCAGCAGGAAAAATCTGATGTGGGATGGCAATATTTTCTAGCTAATGGTCAATAGTTGAATTAGTGGAAGTACTACTTGGGATCAACCTAGTTAATGCTTCCGTTATCCAGTGAGAACTTTAGGGAGTGTGTGTGGAATGAATATCTACCTATTGTGGATATTTAGGGCAGAGAATCTGAGTTTGTGGTGGATATTTTGGGAGTCCTTCACTGTTTGGATATCGTTTTTTGTCTTCTTTCTTCTTAATTTCCAAAATTAGTGACTTTGGACATGATTTTGTTTTGTTTTGTTTTAACATAAGCATTTTAATATGGTATTTGCTATTTACTTCTATTTTTCTAAAAAGTGTTATTATTTGCACATCAAGCTTTCATCATCAATTCATCATATTTGATACTATCTTTTGTTCTTATTTATTTTTTTTGTTATATAAAAAATATATTTTTTAATGATTATATTGATTTTCAAAAATAAATTATGCTCTTCTCTAATATGATCATCTTTTTTATATAATTATTAATTTTTTTCATTATTTAAGTAAATCAAGGCCCTATTGAATAGAGACAAAGAAGGAAAATATCAATTATTATTTTTTCAAACTTATAAGTAAGACAAATAAATAAGAACAATTTTTTTTTTTGGTGAAGGAACAATTTTTTTTTTAAAGGAAGGACACAAATAAAAACGGAGGGAGTATTGTGTGCATTTATTTTATCTTAATTATTGTTGTAAAAAATCACTTTCCATAAACACATGTTCAAACACTCCAAGAAAATAGAAAGTCAATAAGCTAATTGAATACAGGAAAGAAAAGGAAAAGCACTAGATTACTCAAAGTCTAGAAACAATGATTAGGTAATCTAGATAACTCAAAATCTAATACTCCCTCAATTATTATTTGGATATACTTAATCAGCCTTAAGGGCCGAGGATAAAAACCCCAAAATAAATAAGTTTTTTTGAAAAGTTAAAACTTTAAATTTTTAATTTATTCAATGCATCAACTTCCAAGAAAAATCATACATTTTTGGATACTTATCCGTTAAGAGAATCCTTATCGTTTAATAGTTCATTTTTTATACTCCCTCCGTTTCACTTTAAGTGTCTTTTTAACATCAAAATTTTGTTTCAAAATAAGTGTCTTTCTACCAAATCTAGGCAACATTTAATACTGTTTTTCCTTATTTACCCTTACATTTAATGTTGTTTTAGTTTTGAAATTTGTAATACTAGTAATGATGCATTGACAAAATAAAAATATTAAATAGGGGTATTTTTGACAAAATACACATAAAACTTACAATAATCATCATAATCAACACTTTCTTAATCTATGTGCAAAAGTCTAAAAAAACACTTAAAGTGAAACGGAGGGAGTAGAAGTTTTTAAGAGTGTAATAAATGTTACTTTCCATGTTTACCTCTATTTAATAGGTATTGATTTTCGTAAATATTGGAAAATATGAAATGATTACGGAGAGAGAAAAGGTATAATGGGAAAAAACATAGTTATTGTATTGAAAATCTAACTGATAATTACATTTCTTAAAGGTTTGTTTTGTTTGAAATAGGACATATAAATAAGAATTGAGGGTGTAATATTACTCTATTTTCCTAAATCCTAACATAGGTTCTTATCTTGAAACTTCTTGAAAATGAATTTTTTTTATTAATATCATTAGAAAGATTAGAATTAAAAATTTATTAAATATTAGAATCAATGTAATATTAATTACTTTTTTTTATAACTCAATAGTCATCTAATTTCATTTTGTTTTTTTGAGGTATTTATCGACTTGAGTAGAGTAACTATCATTTTTTTATAGTGATTGACTTTTAGGGATGATCCTCCCACCAAGGCCTCTTACATTCTAAAAAGCTAGAGAAGGAACCCTTAACCATTTGCTAAATAACGACAGTTTTAGTTGCCAACTGTGCTAGCCCACCTAATTAATTAGAAAAATAATAAGAAAAAAATATGGTAGAAGTATACATAATTATAAAAGAGATAAATAACAAAATAGATAAAACACACATTAATTTACTTAAAAAAAATATAATAATCATGTTTTTTTTTGTTTATACGGGAGGTCTGGTACTAGAACCCATGACCTGGGGGAGGGGGAAATCCTAAATGTCCCTGCAGCCACCAACTGGACTGTCTTACACGAACAATAATCATGTTTTTTAATCTCTATAATCTTAAAAGATAATTATATTGGAAGAAAGACATTAACTATTCATGTACATGATGCATTGATTAGGGGTGAGCAAGACCCGACTCAATATGTGGGTTCGGTCCGATCGGACGAGTTCGGTTTGAGTTAGACTCGTCCAACACGATAAAGGAGGACGTACTCGTTTAAGAAAGAAACAGACCCGTCTAGAAATAGGACGGGTTCAGGTTTGCAAAGAATTTCGAAATTTCAAATTGGTCGCTAAGATAGAAAAACATGAGTCATATTAGTCCTTGACGTTAATGACTGTTAATGATCCATCAATGATCTTTAACGTGAACTAACGGAATGGCAAAAACTGTTGTTTTGGCAAAAAAAAATTAACAAAAACTCTTGACTATCGGTCATATAAATCCATGAAATATGGGGACCAATCAAATTAATCCCTGATTTTGTGGATCACTAACGGCAGGGACTAATGTGATTCATATTTTACTATCTCGGAAACTAATTTGAAATTTCAATAATCTTAGCGACCAATTTGACATGTGCCCACAAAGCGAGGGAACAATCTACTCCCTCCGTCTCTAATTATAAGACCCTCTTGGGTAAAAATATTTGGTCCTAAATATAAGACCCTCTTGTAATTTTTTCCAAAATTGCCCTTACATCTAATAATTGTGGTCTAAGTTTTTGTGAGAAGAAATAAATAAAATTGTATTGGAAAATGAAATGGAGCTTGTTGAATGGAGCTTGTTTAACGTTGTAAATGACTTGGAAATTGTTCACTACATTGAATATAGATGATGGAGTATTTAAGAATTAAATTAATTATTGAAAAATGAAAAAAAAATTATTATGTTCTAATAATTGGTATAGGGGTATTTTTGGAAGAACATATCAATTTTAATATAAAATTCAACAACATTGGTAGAGGTAAAAATGCTCAAAAAGACCTTATAGTTAAGGACGGAGGGAGTAATATATTACTCTAAAATAATATGGGATAAGTGTGTAATAATATAAAAAACACGATGAGATATATTTACTTCGTGTTATAATTTGTTTATACAAAATGTTCAAATAAAAGACTTATATCAAACATTGGCTCATCAGAGTCAAACTTGCTACTCACCCAAATCTTATAAAAAAATTAAAATACACTAGCTAAATATTAAAGAGGACAAGACATAGAATAATAATATGATGCAAGTAGTGTAGAACTACATCACCGAATCAATTACAAACCTTTTCTGTCAATTTTTCAAATGTTCGAACTATGTGTATGTTTTTTTAAGTTGAAAGAATATGTTTTTAGCTTTTTTTTTTTTTAAATAATCATAAATTAATGTGTTTGTTTGCAATATAGATTATAATTTTGAAAAAATAATCAAAATCTATAAGCTCCCTCGTAGCTCTTGGAGATTATTTTTTAGATCCATGTAATTTTCCTATTCTACTCTTACATTTCAACAAATTAACTACCCACTTGTCACATCATACCATTTCTTGTAATTTACTCAGTAAAAACAATCTTCTTTACACTATTCAAACAAAACAGATTAACTTAAATTTATTTTTTAGCTAAGATACCTAAACATAAACATATTATATTTTTAACAAATTATAAGCTGGTAGATTATAATCATAGAAAAAATAATCATAATAATCTCATTTTACTAGCTATATCAATCACACACTATGTCTTTGTTCGACTTGCCTAATTAGGAGCTTTTTAGTTAGATAGTAACTTTTAGATTCATCAGTCAATAAGTTACTAGTTTTGTTCGGTGAACACAAATTAAAAAAAGGTTGTAGTTTTTAAAAAAGGAGCTTGTAACTTTTGAAAGCTAGTTTTCAGAAAGCTACTTAAAGTAGCTTTCAAGAAACTAAATTAGCTTTTAATAATTCATATCCCAATTATGCCCTCCAACGTTTTTTAAAATTACATTAATTATCCTAGCTCAATTGATGACAATTTAATTTTTAATTAAATGTGCATTTAATTAGTTATTGATTATAATTTAGTAATTTTTGTAATTTTGTAATATTTAATTAGTTATTTAATTAACAATATATTTAATAAATAAAGAAAAAATAAATTAATTATCACGTTTTAATAAATTTTATTATACCTTCAATAAATAAAGAAAAAAATAAAATAATAATAAATATAAATAAAATAATGTTGCATGTCTTTTTGATCATTTAATAACTTTGAGCTACTTGCACAACTACTTTTGCCGAAAAACGTTATTTTAAACAGTTAGTTAAACAACTATAAGTTCCCAGCTAGCTAGCTAGCTAGTTTCACAACTCATAACTACAAGTCACCGCTACAAGCTCATAACTCACAACTATTAATAATTTTTGCCAATAGACTCTGTAATCTTTTGTTCTTATGTTATTGATTAAATTTTTTTAAATATTTTCTTTTCATTTCAATATATTATTTTTATTATAGATCAATTTTACCTTTTACTTTACTATTTGAAATATAAATTTAATAACTAATCTGTCATTTTGGTTTTTGAATTTACACACAACATTCACTTTGGTCCCCAAAATTAAAGAAAATGTTTTTTTTATATTAGTCTCTCAATTTGTAAATCAATAGTTTCTTTAGTCCCCCGTTATCTCGTCGTTCATGTATGTTAACAGAAGGCGATGTCGCCTATTAAATATCAAAACGACACTGTTTTGACTAATTAAAAAAAAATTGTTAAACAAAAATATGCTAGAATCTGACAGATACGTGTGTGAGATCTGCACCAAGGATTTCAAAGAGATCAGAACCTTCAAATGCATAGCAGGAGGCACAAGTTGCTATGGAAGTTGTTGAAGAGAGAGACACAAGGGATGAAAAAGAAGGTTTTTGTGAGCTATGAACCAATTTGTTTGCACCATGATCCATGTCATCGACTTGGTGACCTTGCGCTTGTTGGAATAAAGAAACACTTTAGAAGGAAGCATAGTAATCATAAGCAATGAGTTTGTGACAAGTGCTCAAAAGGGTATGCTGTTCAATCTGATTACAAGGATTACATCAAAATCTGTGGTACCAGAGGATATTTGTGTGATTGTGGTGGTGTGTTTTTTGTTTTTGTTTTCTATGTTGTTTCAACTTTCTCTCTATTTTTGTTTCTTTTTTGGTGTTTGTGTTTGTGTGGCTCATCAGATTCAGCCCTGTTGTTCAATTGTTTTTTGTTCTTAATGGAAATCAAATTATTAAGTATTATTGTTTGATTCTTCTTCTTTAGCTTCATTGGAAGTCAAACCCTAAAATTCTAGCTACAAGGATGGTGGCGGTGGATAAAAACAAGACTCTAAATCTTAGATAACTATTTTTTTTATGTCAAAGATTTTCTATCTTCTTGAGGCGAAGGGAGAAAGGAAGGAGAATACCCAATTTTTTTTAATGGTTTATTTAAGTTTTTGGTCCTTGAAAATTGATCGATTTTTTGTTTTAGTCCATGTCTTTTTATTTGACCGGTCTTGGTATTTAAAAGTTTAAATTTTTGGGTTTTGGTCCCTACCGTTAGGGATCCGTCGTTAATTGATAATGTGGCTAACGTAGTGTCACGTTAGCATACCATGTGTCTTTTTTTAAAGTAAAAGGTACTTGAAAGTTGACTGAATTTTGATTTTAGTCTCTATCTTTTTTTTTTATGAGTCAAAGTCGTCCTTGAAAGTTTAAATTTTTTTTTGTCTCTGTCATTAGTAAAATACTATTAATTGCTGACATGACTAACGAATTGTCACATCATCATGTCATGTGTCTGCACAATAATGAGTTGTTGTCACGTTGTCAGATAACATGCAGATAACATGGACAACCAGCAAGGCAAGCAAAACTCTAACCACGGTTAGCACAACTTTGCGCAACTAACACAAAGCCAATCAATAACTTAAACAAACCGATATTCATAATATAATACAAGTATATAACATTCAATTTTTGCATAAATATTTCAATGTGAGATTTTAGATGAACTAAAATATTATAACTTTTAGTCTTTCGCCCTTTCTGTTTATATAATAAACCAAATACATAATAAAACTCATGTCTTATTCTATACTATTATTACATGCTTACTATTCTTACATGTCATTTACCAACGCGACAACAACTCATTATTATTCAGACACATGACATGCTGATGTGACAATCCATTAGTCATGTCAGCAATTAACAATATTTTACTAATGACAAAGACCAAAACCAAATATTTTAAACTTTTAAGGATCTTGGTCGCCAAAAAAAAAGATAGGGACTAAAACCAAAATTCCATCAACTTTCATAGACATTTTACTTAAAAAAAACACATGGCATGCTGTCGTGACACTCCGTTAGCCACATCATCAATTAACGACAGATCCCTAATAACGACAAGGATTAAAACCAAAAAAATTAAACTTTTAAGAATTAAGACCGGTCAAATAAAAAGATAGGGACTAAAACTAAAACTCGGTCAACTTTCAGGGATCAAAAATTTAAATAAACCTTTTTTAATGGTTTAATTAGTCAAAACGGTGTCTTTTTTATATTTAAGGGGTCACGTCATCTATCATCTTTCGTTAACAGACACGAACAAAAAGATAATTGTGGGACTAAAGTGATTAACGATTTATAAATTAAGGGACTAAACAGTATTTTCTTTAATTTTGAGGACCAAAATGAATATTGTGTGTAAATTCAGATATCAAAATAGCAGTTTAGTCTAAATTTAATTCATGAACTTATACTATTAAATTTATATTTTAAATAACTAAAAATAAATAAATAAAAATAAAAACAAACTGAACTAAGTTGAAATGCTAATATCTTATCTATTGGATTGATCAGTTAATCCTTTAACCCAACTAAATCAAACCACAAATAATTTTTATATATGTTGAAATCAAAAAACTTTTTACCTTAAAACAGATTCAACCGCCGATGAGAAAAGGATACATTAACTAAAACACTTATCATTATATCAAAAACTAATCACTGAGATGTTAAGCCAGCGAATCAAGAGACATTGATAGAAAACTAACAATGCATCCTCCTCCCAACAAACACAATCACACATGCAATACATAATTCCATGCTTTAAACTACCACAACAATTATATATATATATATATATATATATATATAAATATGTCCCCTGGGCTTGGCACAAGTGGCAAAGGGAGAGCACACTAAGGCTGGGTTTACCTAGTGGCTACGTGTTCGAATCCTGACCAGGACGGACATGCCTAAGATTTATGAGGGAGACGCTCCAGGGACGGAGTAGATATCTCCCCCTAGTTTGGCTAGTCCTCCCAGGTCCAAGGGACGTTGGGTGCAGGCTCTGGGTTATAAAATATATATATATATATATATAAAAATATGATATCTCACAAACTTGGCTCCACGTTACATTACAAGTTTACAACCAACCCATAGTTTCAGCAAATAAAGCAGAAAATTAAACACATACAAATCATATTTGATGTCACATACATACACACAACATTTTTTTTATTCCATAATAATATCCCACACTCAAAAATGCTAAACTATTCCGGATTATTATTGAAGCATCATTCATCCATCCAATTGTTGAAATGGTTATTATATAACACTGCATCTCGTATAGAAGAAACAGTGCCTTTTATAATATTTTTGATTATTTCAACTGACTGAGGATGGATGAATTCCGTAACGGCGTTATTTTCAATAATATGAAAGGCAATTGTCAGAATACTTCCAGCGCCATTACCACCATCATCATCACCCGGCAACTCTGCAGGAAGAATAACAAACCCTGATGGTAAGATCATTACAACGTCGGGGTTTGATCCATTCGCAAGATGTTCAAAAGCAGCTTCATCTAGTGGAGCATAAATCACATAGAAAGCTGTTGAGTCTGTGTAACTCTTTTGCAGATAATAGGTTTCAGTCTTGTCTTCAGAAATCTAAAAATGCAAATAAGATAAAGTTTATTATTAGAAGATTTTAATTTGATTTTGAATAAGAACTTGTAACAAAAAGAAATAACTAGATAGTAACACATTAATGGAAGAGGCAACTTACAAATGTTCGAATCAATGAAACTCGATTCTTGATATTTTTGCCATCAGTCATAAATGCGAATTCTTCAACGGAAAGATGACGTGAAAGCAAATCCCACTATAATTATTATTTTGCAAAAGCAAAAAAAGAATAAACATGTTAGTAGAAATGATTTTACATATGCATGTAATGATAACTTACTATTACTCCTGTTGAAAAAGAAATAGAATTGACATGCAATGTATATAATATTTTTGACTGGGTCGTTGGTTTACACATATTCATACAACCGTCAAGTGTAATTCAAAAGGAAAGGGGATGATGAAAATTAGGACAAGGAACGAAGAAAATTAGGATTTGAGCGTGAGACAAGGAAAGGGGATGAAGAAGAAGATGAGTGTGAGAATAATTTGAGATGTTTGGTACAAAATTTATAAATAAAACAATTGGATGCAAATAGAAAAATCATAGTGTAAATAGAATTTCCCATTTATTGTAACACATAGCACATACAATAATATTTATTTTTGTATATATAGAGCATACCTTTCTCCTGGAACTCTCATGACGAAGGAAGTTGAATAATTGATTTGGGGAAGCATTAAGCCTAAGAGAAGTAGCAAAAACCACAGTTGTACCAGTAGGTTTTCCAAGGTCAATGGTATTATTCTTAACAATGAAACTCATATCAATAGAACCATGAACTGATCTTATTTGCCTCCATGGATTTCTAGCAGATGCACTGATATCAGCACAAAAGCTTCTCATCATTCTATCTGCCAAATTCAAGAAACTTCTCCTCCCAGCTCTTGGTATAACTTCTATTTATATCAAAAGAAATAAACATATATAGTTAACTAGATACATAAAATAAAAAGAAAAAACTATGTATGGTTAGAAGAAATCCCATAAAATCCATGTTATTCAAATTCAAAGTAAAGTAAATGTACCTCCATCAAATGTAACAAATGTGGGTCTTTTCAAAGTTTCGCACCATTCATCATCCCCAACTAAAGAAGAAATCCATCGTGTTGCACTAAATGCAAAACCTGTGGTGACAAGTGGCTGGAATTGTTCGTTCACTTTGCTATGGTCAGCTTCCACATGCTCTACCCATACAACCTAAGGGAAAACAAAAATAAATTAATTAATAGAAAAACAAAAATATTCTTACAAATCATTTCAGAGCACATCTCGTCATATATATTTTAGTGCTATAGTGTATATTAAGATAATTAATATAGGAAGCCAACTGTAACCAGTAATCAAATACAATGTGATGAGTTTTCTTAATTTTAATTTTAGCTTTTTAAGGTTGAGGACAAACTCTTAAAACTAAATAAGTTTTATTGAAAATGGCATATTAAAAAAATAAAAATTATTTTTATATTTTTCAAGAAAATATATACATTTGGGATGCTTATCTTTAGGTTAAAAAACCCATACAACATTAGAGCATATAAACAAGGTATGCGAAGGAGGTTAGTATATTAGATAATTGACTAACATGCATTGTAATATATGAAAGAGATGAACTTCACTTGGCATATGAGCTCTACTTAGTATATGAGTTAAGGCAAAAAAAATCATTGCATGTTAGATATATGAATATTATATATAATTGTCATATGGGTCCATTTTAGCATATGATAAAATGCGATAAGCTAAGGATATAATGTTAAATTAGCTAATGAAATATGCCAAAGAATTGATTATGTGACCAATATTAACATACAAGATATATAATAAGGGATTGATCTGAGATGCTCTTATAAACATATATATGTGAAATATATATGTGAAATGATATGTCAATAAATGTGGATATGTAGAATTATCCAAAAGGAATTTAACTTGGTATAATCAACCAACACTATCAAAATCACCTTAGAGATTCCATTTGACATTTCCATAATCAAGCAGCCTGAGGGTCTTCTTCGATAATTGCTTGATGCTGAAGGAAAAACTTTCTCCAATGATACATCCACAACACCCCATATATTATATGGCAATAGCTTGCAGTACCTTGCAAAGTAACAGTCTCGGGCCGGTACAAATGGGGTAGGCAAATGAAGTTCAGCGCTCATCTACGAAAAGAAAAGAAGGGAAATGATGTACACCAAAATGAGATGATATATACATTATGAATTCAAAGAATTAGATTAGCAATTAATTCTAACTAATTAATGACAATCATTATAAATTCAAATAAAAATCTTGAAAGTGACTCTCTTTATATACTACTAAGTCCTTTTAGCCTATAAATTAAAAGTCAAATATTAATTTTTTTAAAATTGAATGTGCTTTCATGAAAGCATTTAAGGTAATACCTAGAACAAAAAACATACTCTTAATTATATCTTACTTACCACTTGCAATTTCCCGTTATTGCTTCCTTCCACTCCATCTAACAATGTTCCTAGCATTGTTGCCCTTGAGACAATGTTGAAAAACATTCCCGGAAATTGGTTCTGATTAATAATAACCAACAAAAAGATCATGAGAGAAGTATATATATTTAATTGTTATTTGAAATAATATACGAAGAAGTACATACATATATAAAGAGTTACAAATTAAAGGTTTAACATACCATATCCATAAGTAATTCAATAAGTTTAATAGGACTCATGTTGATGTATGCCATATCCCTCGAGGATTCAACTTGCAGAGTTGGACTCATAGTCACATTTGATGTTGAGGGATTGGGTTTAGACGATTCAGCACTTGGTAATAAACTCTGAGGTTCACCAACCTCAGCAAAATTAACAATGTCGTCCTTTAGCTTTTCATCAATCTGACCAAATTGTCTCAAGTACTCAATCTCATCTAGAGTTTCAAGATAATTGCCTTTCTGGGTTTGCCATAAAGGTTCCCCTGCAATCCCAATCTTAAACAACTCATCCATAGCCGAGTAAGCAAGATCAATTATCTTTTGTTTAATTGGCTCAGCATGTATTGAGACTCCAGAAGAAATGTCACTTGCTTGAAGAATGTTGTTGGATCCAATACTAGAATTTGTGAGTGCGGGACCATTAGACTGTCACAAGGAAAAAAAATTTATTTTATTTTAAATAATGGAATGGAAAAATTCACCTCGTTTCAAAAGAATGGAAGAATGATATATATAATAATAGAACATGAGGCCACTAGCCTTAACGATTATCATTAAGTGGGATAAGGCAAAAAGTTAATTCAAATTCTTGTTTTCCCTCTTGAAGCATGTACATCGATTCACCTTAGGGATTTATTAATAGGAGTTGTGAAGGAGACAAAAGTCCACGAACGGATGGTTTTAACTTTTAATTTTTGTTTCTCAAAACTGTTTTGGGAAAGAGAATAAAAAAGGACATAGTAAAAATGGTGGAAGACTTCTATGATAATGGATAGTTGGCAATGCAACTTTTTTAGTTTTGATTCCAAAAAATGACAATCGAAAAGATCTAGTTGACTATAAACCTATTTTTTGGTTGGATTCATTTACAAGATCGTCACAAAACTACTTGCTCACAGATTCAAGCAAGTTATTGGTTCTACTATTTCACAGAACTAATAATCATCCCATATCCTAGAGAACCAATCAAACTTTGTGGACTCTAGATTTATTTTAGATGTTGCTCTAGTTGTAAATGAAATAATTGATCTAGAAAAAAAAGAAGAAAGCCTTGCAACATTTTTTAGGTCGTTTTTAAAAAGCCTTTGACTCCATCGGTTGGGTTTTTTTTCTTCCGAATATATGCTAGGAAGGATGGGTTTCAATGGAATTGAAGGTGGAAAGGTTGGATTAGAAGTTGCATAGAATAAGCAATTGTATCGATTCTAGTAGATGTAAGTCCAAGAAGTGAATTCAAAATGTTGAGGGGGCTCAGATAAGAAAATCAGATGGCTCCATTCTTAATCCTAATTATTGCGGAAGGCTAATTGGATGGCTTGATAAGAAGTGGATTAGTAGAAAGAGACCTTTTAAAGGGGTCAAAATAGGAAAGGACGAAGTCAATATATCACACCTTCAATATGAAGATGATTCCCTTGATTGGCAAAAATGCTAGTTTCGATGTGTTGGATCTAGAAAGCATCTTGAGGTGCTTTGAACTTGCACCCAGGTTAAAAGTAAATAATCATAAGAGCAGCTTAATTGGGATCAAAATAGAGGAAAACGAATTGAAGTTGATGGCGGGTTCCTTAAATTGTAAGATATTTTTTTTTTTTTGACAAAAGCAAAAAAAACTTGTATTTAAATGAGCACAGGGGTACTCACCCTTATACAACAATGGACTACATCAACAAACTAAAAGTCCCAGGATGACAAACAATTATATTGTAAGATATTGGCTTAGTGCTTTTAAGATATTTGGGCATTCCCATTGGAACGAATCATAGAAATCTTTTACATGGTATTCATTCTCGATATTCTAAAAAGTAAATTCGAGTTGGAAGCTAAAGTCTTTCTTGTTTGGTGGTCGTGTAACACTCCTCTTGTATGACTGTTAAGGAAGAGAGATTTTTTATGGGTGAGAGTATTAATTTCAAAGTATAGAGCAGAAATAGCTAATTATCGTGGAAACGAGAATAATATGGTGTTTAAGAAGGGACACTTTGGTGGAAAGACTTAAGGCAAAATTGAGTTGGAGAGTAGAGGGGGATTGAGAGAGTCTGTTATTTTTTGTTCAAAGGATAACAAAAGATTTTATTAAAAAGTGCGTAAGAAGTGCTCAACAGAATACAAAAGATGGACTTAGCCATTCAAAGAATAACATATAGTGGTTCATGAACCTTTAATGCAACATACAGGATCAATACACCATTGGGAAAATTGAAAAGTAGACTGTCCCAGCATAAGCATAAAACCACCTCCAAGTTTGCAATTTAATTAAAAGAGTTTGGTTATTAAAAGAGAACTGAGTAAGGGTAATAAAATAGAGTGATATTATATGTATATCCAGAAACATCTGGATGTATATTTGCTTCTTGTCCTATGTGCTGAAACTTATCTGCTTATCTTATATGCAGAAATAAATTGTTTTTGTATATAAGACAAACAAATGTACATCCAGATATCAATTCTGAATATACATGTAACATCATTGAATGAAATATTTTTCTGCTGACTTGTAGAGGAGGTTGAACAACATACATCCGAGACAAGAATGCAGAGAGACTCATGGCTATGGAATAATCAATGCAAATCTGGTATTTACACCGTAAAAAGTGCATATATACCACTATCAGGCATTGCATATGGATGATCAGCAAATGGATTTCTTCAAAAAGCTTTGGACAAATTTTGTGCCTTTAAAAATGTCAGGGTTGCATGAAAAATAATAATGAATGGTGTGTCAACAAAACTAAATTTAAGTAGGAGATGAATCATACAATTAGATGGATCTGTAAGATGTGTCTTATGTGGAGTACGTCGTCTGCGTAAAATGTCAGGGTTACATGAATAATTCCTTTTTTTTTTCTGAGTAAAATAATAATAATAATAATAATAAAAATAAAAAATAATGTTGGGGTTGATACACCAAGTAGTAGTAGGCAATCAAATAGTGATTTTATGAATTACAAAATTTCATTTACCTCATCACGCACATCTGAATTATCCACCATCATTTGCTGGCTATTTGACATCCCTTCATCACTGGTAGCCATTGGTGCACCTACTCAATTTTCCTGCAAAATTGAACCCAAAAAATTTGCAACTTCTTCAAAACAACTTCATAACAAAAAAAAAAAAAATCTATTTTTTACCTTCAAACCTTACTTCCTCCTGAATTGAGTTAGAAAATAATAAGCACTTATGATTAGAAATGAAGAGATTATGATTAGTACAAGCAAGAGAGCAATTTTTTTTTAGTTCAGAAATTTAGAAGAATGAGGGAGTTGAAAGAGAAGGTGGCGAAGGAGGAGAATGAAAGAGAAAGAAGAATAATAAAGGAAGGAGGTTTTCTTTCTTACTTATGCATGAGACGTTAAGTGGCAAACGTTGGCAACTTGGCATTATATTCCAATGAAGACATTCTTATTCATGGTGATGTCTTTGTGTTTTTTTGTCAATTAATTTACACATCACAGCTATACTGCAGTTTTCCGTAAAACCTTACTCCTTTTTTTTTCAACTTTCCATTCACTCGTTAATCATGTTTACATCGCCCTACTAACGCTAACTCCATTTTTTACACCTCAGTTTCTGTCTTTACTTAACGAACTCTCTCTGTTTGTTTTTTTTTTTTTTTTTCAAATTCAATGGTTAACTTTTTTTTTTTACTCTTATATTAAGTTTGGTCTAAAATTTATCTAAATTATCATAAAAAAAATAAATTTATCAAAATTAAAAGTGGAAAAAACTTAAAATTAAATATGATTATCAAATTATTAAAGGTTTTTAATGCATATACCATTTAAAGCAAATTTTTCTATAAAAAAAAAGTTAACTAAATTATGTGAATTCAACCTTAACATTTATGTCATTAATAATCATGTTTATCACATTAATTATATTAATCGATTATTATTTGTAAAGTATTTCAAATTCGTCTTATATATTAGTAAAATTTTTTTTTTTACATGGGAGGTCTGAGACTAGAACCCATGACCTGGGGAAGGGGGAAATCCTAAGTGTCCCTGCAGCCGCCAACTGAGCTGTCTTATGCGGACTATATTAGTAAAATTTTAAAAAATAAAAAAAATACTCCATCCGTCCCATTGTCTTGGTAAAAGTCAAACAAGTTAATGAAAATAAGAGAGTATCTCTTTAATATAATGCATGATTCACTTATTAATTACAAATTGATATTACACAAATTTTCGTATCATTGCAATTAATACATATTGCAATATTGTCTCAAAAAAATATTTAAATGTGTTTTCCTTATTTACTTATCAATCATCGATACAATATGGGTGAATATCCCTTGTGCTCCTTATATATAAAAGTTTTTCCTTTTCCAAAAAAAAAAAATCATCGATACAATATACAATCTTTAAGATTTTTCATTTAATTTTTTACTTTAATATGGGACAATTTTTTTTTGCATTTTTTTTACCATGATAATGAGACGGAGGGAATAAGAAAATATGCTTATGATGCATCATCTCACAAATCAACTAATTATTTAGGCAATATTTAATACATATCTTCTTAGTTAACCAATCATAAAAGAGAAAATGGAGAATGCACCGACAGTGTAAAGAGTTTTTATACCATCAGTGTATCATTCACCCTTCATCCGTGTATGGTCGTTGAGTTGACTATTAGATTAAAGTAATACAAATGAATGGTAGATTATGGACTGATGGTGTAAAAAACTTTACACTGTCAGTGCATACCCATTAATCTCATCATAAAATATATTTTCAAATCAACCAATTTTTAAGTAGTATTTGTTACTTTAATTTTAATTTAAAACAAATCTTTTTATAATTTTACTAACATTTTTGAAATGAAAAGAGTATTTAAAAAACGAGTAATGATATCTTCTTTTCATAATTTATGTTATTTTGTCAATATATTTGTTAATAAAAGGCAAAAGCTATATTGCAGTTTCCGGTTAAACCTTGCTCCTTTTTTCACCTTTCCATTCACTCGATAATTATGTAGTTGAATGGCCCAACTCAGGCTAACTCCATTTTTCACACCTCAGTTTTTGTCTTTTCTTTAACTCTTTTTTTTTCCCCAACTCAATGCTTAACTTTTTTTTTTACTCTTATATTAAGTCTGGTCTCATATCTATTTAAATTATCATAAAAAATAGCTTTATCAAAATTAAAAGGGGAAAAACCCTGAAATATTATTAATCAAATCATTAAAGGATTATTTTTGGTACATAAATTATTAAAGATATTTAATGCATATATCATTTTAAGTTATTTTTCTATTAAAAAAAGTTAAGAGCGTTATGTGAATTCAACCTTAATATATATGTCATTAATAATGTCATTTATCACATTAATTATATTCATTTATGATTATTTATGAAGTACTTTATCAGTTCCAAAATATTAGTAAAATTTTGAAAAATTAACAAAAATAACAAAAAAAATACTTTTAATGCATTTTTTTTTTATAAAATCAACCAATTATCAAAGCAAATATGTAATGCATGTTTCATTAGTTAAACTATCATAAAATAAAATTTTCAATTTCAAATTTTTTTATTCATTACTTTAATTTTAATTTGAGACAATTTTTTTTACTACAATAATATTTTGGGACGAAAAAGGGTATTTAAAAGCGACCGATGATATCTTCGTTTCGTAATTTAAGTTTCTTTTTGTCAATAAATTTGTTCATAAGAGCTATATTACACTTTCCGTGAAACCTTACTCCTTTTTTCACTTTGGCTTAAATATTAAAATAATCTCTATAAAATATTGATTTCTCTGAAATTTGTCCCTGAAAAAAAAATGTTAGTTTTGGTCTCTGCATTTACAAAACAATTTTGTTTTGGTCTCTTTATTTTTAGATTTGATAGGTTTTGGTCTCTTTACTGTCATGGTTTTTGAATTGGTTCTATTATGTAATGAAAATTCTCTTTTTACCCTTAAAAAATTAATGCAAGAATATCATCCTTAATTAGTCATAGAATGTAATACATCACATTTCCAATGTTTTTATCCGAATTTAACAAGAGGGACCAAAATCAAAACGTTTTGTAAATTTAGGGACCAAAACCAAAAGTTTTTTTATAGAAACCTATTTCAAAAAGGTCAATATTTATGGGGATCATTTTGGTATTCAAACCTTCAACTTTCACCCAACTAATCGTAACTCCGTTATTTTACACCCCATTTTTTTTTCTTTTTCCTAACTTCTTTTTTAAAATTGAATTCTTAACTTTTTTTCAATCTTAAATTATGTTCAATCTCATATCTATTTAAATTATAATAAAATATAGCTTTATCAAAATTAAAAGAAGAAAAAACATAAAATATGATTATCAAATTATTAAAGGTATTTATTTGCATATGTCATTTTGAGGTTTTTTTTTTTTAAAAAAAAAATAGCATTATGTGAATTCAAACTTAACATTTATGGCATTAATAATCTCATTTATGGCACTAGTTATATTCATTTATGATCATCTGTGACGTATTTAAAAGACTTAATTATGCGATAAGTCTCTGAAGTTTAGGGTGATTTTGTCAAATACCCTTATTCTTTTTTTTTTCAATGTTTGAATCCCCGAAATTATTTCTGGTTTGTCATATACCTCTATCACCAATTTTGGCCAACTTTGGTGACATGTAACATCGGAATACTAGTCAGACGCAGGAGATTGGCCATCTGAGGGACATCTCTCTTCAATCCTTTTTTTTAAAAAAAAAAATGGATCTTTGTCCACGTGGCACCACGTGCCTAACCTCCTGCTTTTGATTAGGATTCTGATGTTACATGTCGGCATAATTGGTAGGAGTGAGTAGTACCATAAATAACTTCGGGGAGTCAGACATTGAAAAAAAATAAGGATATTTGACAAAAGTACCCCAAACTTCAGGGACTTATGATATAATTAAGCTTATTTAAAAAGTGAGTAATAGTATACTTCCTCTAGTCTTTATTATAGGGTATACTTAACCAAATTACATATACGAAGAAAAGTAGTTAGTAATATGAATTCTATGAGAATATATTTTAGTATTACAATTTTATCCTCTCCTCCCTCACGGGATAAAGCTCCCTTTAAACTTTTAGAGAAGGCGAAAGTACCATATTACAAGGATCTTCATCCTCTTGGCCTCCTTCATTTCTTTCGAGTTAGTGTTGCCCTTCTGGACTTATTTCTCTGGATGATTTTTTATTTTTTTTATACTTTTTTTTCTTATTTTCTTGTCATCTGGTGTAGATTTGTTGTCCATGGTAAACATTAACTCCCTTAGGGGCTCTTCTCTTCTTCTTTCTTCTTTCTTTAATTTTTTTATTTAGAAAAGGTGTGTTCCTTCCTGCAAACTTAATTTACATGACTGTAACATAAAAATGACTTTCAATTTGTCCTTATATTTCATCAAGTATTTCCCTGTAATATTGAAAGGGTGATTCAATGTATGGTAAGGGTGTTTGCGAGCAATCGTGATGAGATGAAATCTGGACTTATTGAAAGAATAATTCTTTAAAAAGATTATTTTATGAAAGAATAATTCTTTAAAAAGATTATTTTATGAATGATGAACATGTGAATATGATGATGCAAAATGCATGATGCAATGTCCTTAGAAGTGAAAAGATCTTATTTGGGGGCAATTAAGCCTTCACTGCTGATATGAGGTATCGGGATGGATCGATAGCTTTCATAGAGTTCTGGCCAACTTCGGAATGACGGTGGGTCACTCCAAAATTTTTATTTCTTATTGAGATGAAATGTTATGATGCAAATGACAATGCATGCCTCTAGGGCAAGGGACCCTATTTGAGGGCAATTAAACCTTCATTACAAAATACGAAATGCCTAAATGAATTGACAATAATCATATAGTCTGGGCCCATTTGGAACAACGATGGGTTATCCCAAGTGAAATAATAGAGATGAAAATTGAATTTCCCTTCGGGCTATGGGCCCTATGGTTGGTTTAATGCATATACAAAGAAAAGGCATTCCTCATGGCATAAGGATACCAATGTGCAATGATGTCTCTTACATAATTCTGGCTTGGATGATGGTGGGTCACCCAACTTATGCGGCAATATGGTTATTCTGACTTATATTAAATAAAATGGATTAAAAGATAGAGAATATGCCCCCTCATGATAGATCCTACAAGGTTTTTGGAATGTCTATAGACCACGGTCCTATGCCTTTGTTCTATGGTATAACTAAAGTGTAGCACCCCGATTTAGTAACTTGAAATTTATTTTTTTTAAACATATTTATGACCAACACAATTCCTACAAAATTTTCAAAAGTCAAATAGGTAATAGATGAACTATTTTGACACCTTTTAACCTTTGATAGTGAATGAAGAAGAATCATGACGGATGCACAAAAAATTTGAATATTCCAAGTCCCAAAATAGGATGTTACATAGCGTATTCCATTGTGGTTCTAAACTTCTAAAGGCCCTCGGGTTGCCCTCATTCTTTAAGGTGAGGACCCACCTCGTAAACGGTCGACAAAAGGTTGGCTACGCCTCCAAAAATAGGTCGGACGCACCTTCCAAATGTCCTTCTTAAGATAAATGGTTTCCAGTCCGAGTGGTATTACTTTTGCACACTACAAGAGACCATTCACTTTGTAAGTCAATGGTAGGACAAAAGCATCCCGAACTTAGGGTTCAAATGACAGTACCTGGGGTATAGAATTTTTGTGTATGCCAAGATCCGTGTAAAAAGAACCTATTTCAGGGGTATACAAACCTTTTTTCATAAAAAAAAAACCCAAAATTGAAAAAAAAAACTCAACATAAATAGTTATTAGTTTCTAAACAAATAATTTTTTTAATATATCAAAATAATAAGCAAGTATGTACAATAAACAATTAATAAAATTAAAAGGCAGCACTCAGGGCCTCGCCTATAAATGGAGGTCGATTGACCCAATATGAGTCACCACCACATTTTGTTAAGAAAACACGAAATAAATAATAATTAATTAAAATTGATAAAACATGGACTTGAACTTACTAGATTTTGAGTTTGGGAGTCGGTTACAAGCCGGAAAAGGTATTAGCACTCTGTTTGCCCGTTCAAAAACGATACCTCATGATCGATTTTAATTTAAACATCTGACTGATTGATTTGCCAAAATTATTTGTTTTAAATTTTTGTGCCTGAAAAGGTTGCCCCTAATACAAGCTAGTAAAGGTATTAACACCCTGTTTGTCCGTTCAAAAACGGTACCTCTTGATTGATTTTAATTAAACACTTGACTAATTGATTTGCCAAAATTATTTGTTTTTCATTTTTGTGTCTGACAAGGTTAGTTATCCCTAGTCTTACATAATGTCCTAAAATGAGGAATCAAGGTCGTAGTTCTAATTTAATTTTTATATTTATTAAAAAGTTCTTTGTTGTGACGAGGAACGTGTACAAGACTTTGACATATAAACAAGGTAAGATGAACTTTCAAAACACGTGGTTTAATATATTTTTAAAAAATATCTATTGAATTTTCATAAAAAAAATTTTAATCCTTTAATTTTTAAGTTACTTATAAAAGAATTTATTTTTGTTTACTTTTTGGACGTGGAGAGGAAGTCCAAGAGATTTCACCACTATATTGAATTTGGATAAGAAAAATTGACTTGCCAAAAACCAACCAATTTTAAATTAAATGACACAATAAAAAAATATTGGTAAGATTTAATTCATTAAATTTAGATCTTAGTTAATTTTAATTTAAATTTAAGAATTGAATTCTCAATATATCTTAAAAATCCAATCACATGGATTGAAAGATATAATTTAAATTTATTTAAGATTTAAGATGCATAACATAAATATTAGCATCTAATAATTATAATTAAGAAGTTCTTTAAAAAAAATAATTAAATCCCCCACAAAATTTAATGACTACATTTTAATTATTTAAAGTATATGATTATTTAATATTTCCCCAAAAAGATTTAAAATTAAGTAATAATAAAATTAAAAAAAATACAGAAAATGGCACGGCAAGAGAGGATGACTGGCGCAATCTGATGGCTGGGAGACAAATGCTACATGTGTTACGAGCCGACTAGGGTATTTGGCAGCTTGCTAGAAATTATGGACAAGAGAGGAGGCAGGGCGTGTGCATGACACGCGCCTGGGGAGGAAGGAAGAAAAGGGAGAGAGGAAAGGAATTTTTTTATGAAATGTGTATAGGAATTTGTATCTCCAAAATTGTGTGTTTCTGAAGTGAGTGAGAGAGTCCTGTTCGTAGAAAAAATTAGGTTAAGAAAATTTGTTAAAAATCAATTCTCAATCTTTTAAAAAAGATGATAAACATTTCCAATTTTTTTTAATTTGATACAATATTTTTTTCAATAAAAAAATCCTCAACTAAATTAAATTGATTATCAAATTTTTGAATTGATTTTTAATTGATTCTCATATTTTTTTTAATTGATTTTCAAACTTTTTTTGAATTGATTGTCAAAATTTGAATTAATTTTCAATCTTTTCAAAAAGATAATAATACTTTCACTAATTTTTATTTTAACTTCAAATATTTTTTATTTGAAAAAATTAATTAAAAATAATTATTCCCAACTAAATTAAATTGATTCTCAATCTTTTTTAATTGATTTTCAATTGATTCTCAAATTTTTTGAATTGATTTTCAATCTTTTCAAAAACATGATAATCCTTTCCAAATGTTTTTGGTTTGAAACAATTTTTTTTAATAAAAAAATATCTTCAACTAAATCAAATTGATTCTCAAATTTTTGAATCGATTTTCAATTTTTTTGAATTGATTTGTCAAAATTTTCAATTCAATATTTAGTAATATTCTTATTCTAAAAAAATTTCAATGTAGTCTTTTTATTTTGAAGGAGGATAAAATTGGGTGTCAACATAAATCAGGGATGCTTTGAGGATCTCCGACATTTGATCCAGTTGCTTGATGGCTTGTTTGCATTGGGCAATTGGGTTGGTTTAATTTGGAACTTGGTCAATCTGGGCTGGCCTCGAGTTGCCTTCAGTTTGATGGTTGACTAGTGATGGGTTAACCGATTTTGGATTCGGGTTTCCCATTGAATTTTTGTGTTTTGTGGGTAGTTTAAAGTTTCCCAAAGACTACGCTAATGTTCTATCCAAATCAGATAGAGGTACCTATTAATGATGTGGATCTTTGTTAAGAATTTTTAGTCTGATAAGATTGAGCTCTTGGTCTTACGTACCAGTTCGAATCAAGGTTTTGGGGATCAAAATTACGTAGTTTTATTAGGCACGTAGAAATACTGCATCAACCCATACTCTTCGGGAGGTCATTTTTGGTCTATGATCTCCTGTAAGAATGAAGTGGCTCACCGCATAGGATCCTGAGGTTAAAACTCTTAGTACTATTGTGCGATGAGCATCAAGTGGTTGTTAGACCTTCGTGGTGGGGTTGAACTCAACCGCCACCATATTGGACAGAAAGAATTTGACTTTCTAATCTCTCTACGGGGAGTGTTGATGATGCTCTGAGGGAGTATAAGTTGTGTACGTACTGATTTGTGTCTTTGTAGTTCAGAATTGGATGCCTCAACCCCTTGCACGAGGCTGATATTTATAAGATCAGGATGACTCCTTGATCTAATGTCTTCCTGTAACATTATGAAATTATGAATAAAATATAAATAATTTTTGTGTATTTGTTATTTTGTATCAGTGGAGGCTTAATTAAGTATTAGTGTCTAATTAAAAGTTATTATAACAATTGAATAGTGATTTTTGGCAAAAATATATACTCCCGCCGTCCCATTATCTTGGTAAAAGTTAAACAAGTCAATGAAAATAAGGGAGTATCTGTTTAATATAATGTATGATTCATTCATTAATTACAAATTGATATTACACAAATTTTCCTATCATTACAATTAATACATATTACAATATTGCTTCCAAACAAAATTTTTAAATGTGTTTTCCTTATTTACTTATCAATCATCGATACAATATATAATCTTTAAGATTTTTCATTTATTTTTTTACTTTAATATGAGACAAATTTTTTTGCATTTTTTTACCAAGATAATGGGACGGAGGGAGTATCATCGGATGATTATACTTTCTTTGGTTCATTAACTGTCAGATATTTCTCAAATTTGGAGACAAAATTTGTGACACCCTTCTCCTCATATCCAACGGTGAAATTTGTGTTTGGATCTCTAAGTCTTGCTTCAAAGAGAAAATTGCGCTTAAGTGAGAATATTAGTCTAGAGAACTTTGGAGATTTACGAGAATGATAACCGGTTATCCCGATAAGTTAACCGATTAAAGCAATGTAATTTGGCCTAAAAATCACACGTTAAGCTAATGTAGTTAACTGGTTAACGTGTCAGAAAACTCAATATTATGCATATAGAACATACACATGCATGAATGACATAAAAGAAGCATTTTCTTAGCTTTGTCAATGTGCTAGATAGATTGCGATAATAGATGCTAAGTGTTGAAATCCGTGTTTCATATCAAAAGAAACATTTTTAACTAGAAATTAATTAACCTCTTAAATATGATTAGGAGATTGTTGAATGAGAAAGTGTTATTTAAAGCATTTTACGAAGAATTGAAACTCACATATGGAGAATTTGAGAAGTATGAAGTGTGAGTTTAAGCCTCTAAAAAGCCATAAAAAGAAGAAGAAAAAGAGAATGGTGGAAATATCCTAAAATTTTAGGATCAAATTATAGGATCGAAATACTTAAAAGTGTTAAGTTACCTCCTAACACATACACTTTTTAGAGTTTAGAAAAACTCATAACATGGAGGATTAGACTTCAACCTAATCATAAGCTAAGTCCTTTAAAAAGGTATTTAATGTCCAATTTCAGCTTGAATTCATTATAAGTTATGTTAGAAAAGACTTCTGTGAGGGTCATTCATCCCTAAGGACACATATTTCACTTGAGATTATCCCTTTTGTCACGATGAACCTCTGTATCATCTCTTTATTATGAGGTTTCATTTTCTTCAACATGAGGAGTAGGAGCTTATTTCTGAGGCACCTACAAAAGGTCCTATTTTTTGGGCATCATTGGAGAAAGTGATAGAGATGAATGTTCACTCGGGCACTTCTATTGAGTAAGAAGTAGCCATTCTTTCCTTGCGACACATGTGATTAAGAAGTGTAGGGAGAAGCACAAGCACTGATAACGAAATGCCAAGCAAAGAAGCACTTATGAAGACCGGAGATGTGATAGGCTTTGTGGTTGTAAAAAGAGTGAAAACATCGAGAGCAGCCTAGTGACAAAGTCCATGACCTAAGTGTCAAAGCAAGTTTTAAGAGGGAATTCTCAAAGCTTTTGGTGGCATTGATGAGACGCGGATAGTGGGCATTTATCTTGTATGTACATAACTTATAGGGGTAGTTATTAGTTGGATGAATTATATATGTTTCTAATCCTTACACTTTAGTCTCATTTTGTCGTAGGTCCTTTTTTTTTTCTAATGTTTAACTCTTCCATATTATTTTTGAGTTTGCCATATATCTCTCATGTCAATTCCAATTAAATTTTGTTGACATGTCACACTGGAATCCTAGTCAAACGCAGGAGGTTAGTCATGTGATGTCAAATGAGAGAATATCATTTTTAAGAAAAAAATTAAAATATATAAAAAAATACTCCCTCCGTTTCACTTTAAGTGTCTTTTTGGACTTTTGCACATAGATTAAGAAAGTGTTGATTATGATGATTATTGTAAGTTTTATGTGTATTTTATCAAAAATACCCCTATTTAATATTTTATTTTATCAATGCATCATTACTAGTATTACAAATTTCAAAACTAAAACAACATTAAATGTAAGGGTAAATAAGGAAAAACAGTATTAAATGTTACCTAGATTTGGTAGAAAGATACTCATTTTGAAACAAAATTTTGATGTTAAAAAGACACTTAAAGTAAAACGGAGGGAGTACTTTATTATTTTTATATTTTTAGTTTAAAAAAAAAAAGAAAAAGAGGATTGGAGAGATAGTATGTCTTCACTAACGTTATATCACGTGACTAACCACTAACCTCATGTGTTTGACTAGGATTCTGGTGTGGCATATCAGCAAAATTTTGCCAAAATTGGCATGAGGAGTATATGGCAAATCCAAAAGTAACTTTGAGAAATCAGACATTTAAAAAAGAATGAGGGTTTGTGACAAAATGATCCTAAAACTCAAGAACTGGACACATAATTAAATTTTTCTAGTTTATTAGCCTATCAATAGAAGTTCATTTTAATGTAATCAATGTTGGAAAACACTTGCACAAATCATCATAATCTCAACACACAACAAATTCATAAGATGCCAATCGAGTACTTCCTCCCACTTACTTTTTAACGGGATGACCTATTTATTTTTCTCCTTTTTTTTTTTTTTGATAATTTTATTTTTCTCCTTTGTTTTCCTTTTATTTACTTTCATTTATTAACGGGATGACCTGTTTATTTTTCTCCTTTGTTTTCCTTTTATTTACTTTCATTTATTGTTTTCATTTTCTTTTGCAACTTTGCAACATTTTATTTTCATTTTAATTCAAGAAGTTTATGTTCTAATATCAATTTATAGCATCAAAATTGATTGCCTGATACTACTTTAGCTTTAATTAATTCTCAAATAAACACATACAACCTCAAAATTACCATTTAATATATACAACTAGCTCTTGGCATGTGAAATACACGGTTTTCTAATATCTTAAATTATTTTCTATTAAATGTTTTTAAGATAAAGATTATCGTTAAGCAACAGTCAAAAAGAGTTATACAAATTATAAAAAAAAAAAAAGAAGAGTTATACAAAAGGCAGGATTCAAATCAAATCCTACCCTAAAAAATTATTATAAATGATCTTGTAGATAAGTTTTGTACTACCTCTATCACTTTTTATATGTGATATTCTTTATTTATTTGATAGATAAATTAAATTAATTTTTTGTATATGATTGTCAACTTTATTATGTTTAATCAAAATTAAATTAGAATTTAATATTTTGATTTTTTTTGTTTGATAATATTATCAGCATATTTAATGATAATATAAATCAGAATATCCCCTATTTCATAAAACATGAATAATGCTTTGGAAAATAATGATTGTTACTTTTTTATATTAAACATTATTTTTGTCTAATTATATATAAACTAGCTCTTACCCCGTGCATTGTATAGGTTGTTGATATTTTAATTTTTTTATATTAAATATTTTAAATTAAATATTATTATTAACAACAACCAAAAATAATTATATAAAAAGGTAGGGGTTCAAACCAAACTGGGCACCTAAAAAAATTAATCTAAATGATCTTGTTGATAAATTTTGTACTTCGCAATATAAATAAAAATAACACTTTTTATCAGAGATATTTTCTATTTATTTGATGAATAAATTAATATTTTTTATATGATTATCTACTTTAATGTGATAAATCAAAATTAAATCATAATTAAACATTTTGACATTTTTTGCTTGATGGTATTATGAGCATAATGAATGATAAACAAACATGTCTCTTGTTTATTTTAAGAAGGATAGTTGAATCTTGGTATTACAATAAAAATTATTTATTTTTTTCAACTTTATCTTACCGATTTTTCTATATTTTCTTAAATTATGGAATTTGTATGAAGTTTATCTTTGGCCACGTGTTTAGTTACTCATCTTAACAAATTTTATAGACTTAAGTTATATTTATCCAAAATAAATAATCTATTTATTTACTATCTATTTAATCTCAAATTGTAATATCTTCAATGGGGATAATGATTTAGAAAACTTGAATAATTTATTTAATTTCAAATTGTAATATTTTGGTTAGAGATAATAATTATTTACCAGTAAAGATTTATCCAAAATGAATAACAAATTCAACTTATTATTTAATACCTTTATCTAAAATAAATTAATGATTTGAAAAAAGTGAGTAATTTATCTAATTTCAAATTGTACTATTTTTCAAATGTAATATTTTGGTTGTGGATAATGATTTCAAATTGTAGTTTTAATTCTTTTGTACAAAACATATAAAAATAATATTTACATCAAGTATAAAATCAAATCCTATTATTATTATTATGTATAATGATTTTTATCTATTCCAAAAAATATATTATCAAAAAAATTGCAGCAGTCGTAGATGGAGTTTTCTGAAATTAAAATTTAGGCTCCTCGAGAAGATGCAGTCTTCTACCACAGAACGTCTTCAAAATACTGAACTAAAAATAAGATTAGAGAGGAACTTAAGAATTATATAATATAAATTAAGATGAGTAAGAAATATTAAAATTAGAGAGATTTAATGACGGAAAAAAAATGCAAAAATTGAAGATTGACATAATTGAGCGATTGTTGTTTACGTGAATAAACATATATATTGAATTAAAGTAAGCAATGAGAGAGACAAGAACTTAATAATTAAATAATATAAATTAAGATGAACGAGAATTATAAGAATCAAAAAGATTTAATGACGAAAAAAATGCAAAAATTGAGCATGGATATAATTAGGAGGTTGTTGTTTACCTTCATATTTTGCAACAGTTTTCTTTGACAGCGTCACTTCGACTTTCCTCCATAATATTATCAAGCAATGCTTTAAAAACTGGAGAATGACTAATCTCATTCAATTAAAACTTTTAAAAACTCAACAAGTTACATAATGAAATAGAGCAAATCTCGTAAAAGAAACTAAGCTAGACAATTTTTTCTGAGTTAAATTTACAAAAATATAAAGTATATGCATGATACATATTCAAGAAAGATAAAACGAAAAAATAGAACAAAAAAAAAAAAGAGAATAAAGATGAATATAAAGATGAAAGATGAAAAAAGAAAAAATACTCAAGTTACATATAGTGATTTCGAAAACTTGTAAAATTGAGGATAATGATAAACTTGTAAAATTGAGGATAATGATTTCACATGCAGATAAGATAATAATTAAATAAATTTTAATAATTTATTTAATTTCAAATTGTGATTTTGTTTGGAGATAATGATTATCTACCTACAAATGCTCTGGCGAGAGGAAAACTTCAACAGCAAACGTGGTGCCTCAAAAATTTCTCCACGAATGTGGTGCCTCGAAAATTTCTCCAGCAAACGTGGTGCCTAAAAAATTTCTCCGACAAACTTGGTGCTTCGAATAAGCTTCTTTTTATATAAGGGTAGTAAATTGGTGTATTCCTTATTTATTTAATGTATATCATTATTTCCTTTATTTTGATATTATGATCAATTTGAATTAAATATTCCTATTTTTTTTAATGTTAATATGAGCAAATTTAATGATGAATAAAATCAAACCTATTATATATAATGAATTGGAAAACTTAAATAATATATTTAATTTCAAGTTGTAATACTTTTTTTGGGGGTAACGGTTTCATATGCAGATAAAACTTTGGTTGAGGATAATGATTTGAAAAGTTTGAATAATCTATTTAATTTCGAATTGTAATATTTTAGTTGGAGATAATGATTATTTACTTATAATCGTTCTAGTGGAAGAAAAATTTGAACGACAAACGTGGTTGCTAGAAATAACATCTTTTTATAATAGATAATAGATTAGTCACATCATCACTAAAATGTGACTTTTTTTTAGCATGTTGTTTGTTTTTCTCTACTTTTTTATTGGTTCATTTTATTTTGTGATTATCACATATTATTTGTAACACCCCGATTTAGAACTTGAATTACTCTTTTAATTAAAAAATATAGTAAGAATATGAGTAAATTTTTTTCATTGATAACATGGACATGGAACTACTGTTGCAAAAGTGTTTCGGCTAACCATTCAAAATAAAAATAAAGTCATCATGTCACACGTCACCTATCAAGTTCGAAACCGAGATGTTACCAACACCGCGCTTTGGAACTTTCACTATATTTTCATAAAACATTGTTCATTTAAATAAATACCAGTTCATAAGTCCCTAAATAGTTCCATCTATCAAGTTATTTGTTACCAAAAATAGGTTTACATAAAAATGGGTGACATAGTGCGTGGTAGTAGCAATATCAATCCAGTACACATAAGCGGGACACAAAACAGAACAAAATAGAGACTACCACTACGGACTAGAGCTCTCCTCAGCCACTGACTCCGACTCGTCTGCAGGTGACTCCTCGGGTACAATCCTTAACTCCACCTCCGTAGCACAAATCTCAGTCCTTCAGCTGTATTTACCATCTTTATACAAGCAGAGGAATATAACAAGATAGAGAGAGTAAGCATTCCAGACAATAAATGTCGACTATGTAAGATTACATTAGGCAATCAAAACAAATGAGTACATACAACACAACAGATATAATAATTCAATTTCACATTCTCTTTGTTGTTACCTTTTTAATTAATTATAATTTCCAACTTCACTTTTATTTTTGTATCAATATCATTAATCTCTCTCTTTCCAAGGCATCTTTTTGCCAACCACCACAACATTAAACTCGAGTCCTTTCTTTCAATATTACCTCCATGCCCGATAGCTCACTTATATCGCAATCATTTCACAAGTTCTTTTCTCAATGTTAAGGATTATAAACTTTAATGTATATTCCTAAATTTTTCTGATTAAGTCTTATTGAAGCGTATCCATCGATGACAGGGGAATAAGAGGACATCATTGAGGAGTTGGTTAGCACTCAATGCATTTCCTCCAATCCTCCCGAGCCTAAACGGAAGCAAATGGGACGTACAGGAACCTTAACCCACGCAGGTCGAACAGCCCGAGAACACAATGTTGCAACCACTCTGGGTCAGCCACAATATAACATAATCATTGTATCAATCATTTCGTCACAATGCGATATCGCAGGGGCCAGACTGCCCTCCTCGTTCAGGTTCCCTCTCACCGTTTCGAAATTGATCAAGAGGGCGATAGTACTATTCCAGTCTGCAGTGTGGAACACGCTACGATCCCTTGGGTATTAATCCCCGATCACTTATAGACCAGTTCCACCTAGAATAGCACTCTAAGTTTTTTGACGTATCACTGTCATCACCCTCCCCTATCACAATCGCACACTTGAGTATCCGCAGATAAACAGGGTATCTTCCTCTCCACTACTTCAATTCACACTCAACTCACCGCAATGTAACATGTCTTTTAGCATTTTATTAGTGTCTTATTAATACCTTATTAATATTTGATTATAGCCTAAGTTTTCGGATGAGTCACCCTTGTTCATCCCTTCATTGAACCTCGACCTCTACATAAATCTTTCACATCAACTCTTCCATATTGCTTCACAATATTACCTGATGAGAGCTCGAAACCATGGGGTGATGCTCACGTGGCCAACACTATCCTCAACCCGGAAAGCAAGTCATAACAACCCTGCACATCAGGGAGTTCAGGCTTTCTCACGAAATCCTTAGTCTATTTCCAATACCACTTTTCCCAGAATTTCCTTTCTTTTCCGATGGCTTTCAATTTTCCTGCTTACTGATACATTCCCAGAAAGTTTCTTAAATAATCATGAAGTGTTTCCTTTGCTTATACTCACATCACACCGTCATTTAAATTGTATCACTATTCCATTCAAGACGTAACAGACGTCTCTCAGCATATTTAAATTTAAGTAATTCAGTCGACATATGTGCATAAACAGATAATATCATCAGATCACCGTAATATATCATTTGCAACTTGAAAATAAACCATAACATAAAAAGGGTCCACCCTTTCGTATAAGTGGTCACTCACACACAAACAATTGCCACTATACGACCGACTCTTTCAGATCCCTACATTCAGACTTTTGAGATGGTCAGGAACATTAACACAAATTACCTAATTACCACGACGTCTTAAGGAAGCTTCTCTCTCACCTCTAGTTCAGCAAGGACTCGTCCGAAAACACCACCGATCCTCCCAATTGTCAGCTGCCCCAATCTCTTGACTTATAAATCCCTTGTACTAAAAAAAAGCACTAACATCACAAATCTATTTAAATAACAACCACGATTAGTACTAAAATATTTTTTGAAAACTCATTTCATTTCATGTCGGGTAGTCGTAAAAAGTCATTACTTTCTCAAATCAAATTCAATTTTTCACCATACTTTAAATACTTCAAAAATTATTATAAAACAACCAACAAAATGATTTTTAATAAATAAATTGGTTGCTGGACAGCTTCGGTCAACAGCTAACTTAAACCCGAGAACACCGAAAAACTTCACTTTTTCAATCCAACTTTTCTCTAAATCAAGTACTAGTGTAAACTCAAGCTTTAAATCATTTGAAAACATTTTTAGAGTTGAAAAACAACTTGGATAAATTCTGGACAGCAATGGGACAAGTCCAAAAATCATTTTTCGCAATTTCGAAAACACCGTAAAATCATACTTTAGTTTCTATAATATTTTGCTGTAAATCAAATACTTAAAACAAATTATTTTTCAAACATAACACCATGAAGTGAATGAAGACAGCAACTAACAAGCTCAGCCTTTTTCAATTAAATCAAAAACAACTACTCCAAAATCGATTAACTTTCAAAAGCTATTTACGTAATCAAGCACAACACTTTGACCGACTAAATAACTCATTCCCTTCTACTTCTTTTATCACACAAACAATCCAAGGAAATTAAACACATAATCAATTAATTAGCATGCATCACCTAACACAAACTAACCTAACCTTAAACCAATAATTACCTAAACTGAAACACAAACTTAAACAATTAACATACAAATTTATTTTCTCACACCTAAACACCACTTTGAACAATATTCATTCTACTCATATCTAAACATCATAATTAACACACAAGGTCCAACCAAATCATAGAAAATGGACAAAGGTTCATACTCATCAAAATGTACCTAATGGAGTATCGGATCAAACACGGAGAAAGCGTAAAAGACAAAATCTAAAATCATATCAAATCAAAGGGTTTTAGTTCCAAAATTTGAAGAACCCTAAAACACATATCCAAGTTCAACATATAAAATTTTCAGACCATTCAGACATTCCAAACTTAGGTTTTCACCTGGATTTGTCATCGAAATCAAAACAGTACCGTGGCTGGTCTGAGACTAAAACTCACTTATTATTAAAAAGGGTCTTGCTAACAAGTTCCCTTGCCCTAAGGGCACTTGTTAAGGTTCCTATAATTAGAAAAACAATCATCAATGCACATTACTTCGTGTCTCGAGAATCTAAAAAAATGCATTTTTCAATGGTTATTGACTACATTTAGCTTCTTAACAAGTGCATCAAGGACACTTGTTAGCATTTGCCTATTAAAAATAGCAAACCAACTTCGAATTGCATGAAATTTGGTAAAGACCTTTCTCACACATCCAAGATCACCTCATAAAAATTTCAGGTTATTTGAAGTTGTTTAAGAAAATATTTTTCAATTAAAACTTCTCCCGATTTTGCAGCTAACACTGCTTGGCTGAGAGCAATTTGTATGTTAATAAAATCGTAAACCAACTCCAAATCACATGAAAATTTGCAGAGGATCTCACGACATGTTCATGGTTATACCATTAAAATTTAAAGCTATTTAGAGTAGTTTAAGTTCAAAAACTCTGTTCGCGTTTAATCTGAAAAACTCATTTCTCTCTGAAATCGTTTTCACAAAGTTAATTCTGTGTAAATATAATAAACCACTTCTAAAAATCACATAAAAATTCAGAGTGCTTCCTATTAACCTAATTAAAACACAGTGGCCGGCTAAGTCTCAAAGCCATTGGACTTATGCAAGTCTCTTTTATCCAAATCCCTAGCAACCAAAAACATAGATTTTCACAAACTACCCTGAACAAACGAAATTCATTTAAAATATCAAAACAAGTCCAAAACAATTCAAAATTTCTAGAATACATTCAAATGGCATCAAGGTCAACATACCAAATTTTTAGAACAATCTAATTAGTAGAACTACTTTTTACTAAAACCATCTTACAAGCAAAACAACACATTTTTAAAAATTCAGCATGATGACACTTTGATATCCTATATGAATTCTCAACAAACAATCCCTACATGGTTCTGATCATACTTTTAAACACATAATGACATACAAATAATCATGGTATGCATCAAACATAAAAATCCCCCAAAGGCTACTATCAAATCCCAAAATAATTACACGCATAACATTCCAATCAAGAACTCCAACAAATCAATTAGCAAACAATACCCCTTAAATAAATTAGCTCCAAAAATTAGTCTTTCCTCTTTACACATGCAAACATACATTCGGTTCTTTCAAAATAAAAAAGGGAAATTATTTCCTTTTCTCAAAACTTCAATCTTATCTATTAATCATCCTTTCTAAACCATAGATTCATGCATGCATGTAAAGAAATCAATATTACTTTACAAGATAAATAGAGTAATGCATAGAACAAAAGCTTAAAACCAATTCATTTCCACCAAAATGACAAAGTTCTAACTTATCAATATCATTGAAACCAAACCAAACTATAACATCAATATATGCTTAGGCAAATCAATTCCTTTAGCTGTGTAAATAAATAAAATTCTAACAAACATAACACTTAACACTCTTTTATTTAACAACACCAAATAAAAGTTCATGAAAAATAAATATAAGTCCTTTGTTCTTAACACTGAAATGCTTACAAACAAAATTATTAACATGCAAGACAAAATCAAAGTTCCAATACGTATTCTTTTTAATAAAGACCAAGAATCAAAGCTTAAAACAATTTTTAGAGTCCTTTTCCATTTCCTATGGATTATTCGGCCAAGCCCCTATAGAAGGGAAAAATCACTTTTTGATTCAAAAACTCATTTCTAGCTAATAATAATTTCATGAAACAAAGAATTATACTTGTCCAAATCAATCAATCACATGCACGAACATCAAAACTCATTTTCACAAAAATATCAACTTTTAGGCTCGGGTACTTGTTCAAATCACACATGCAACAAAAAATCTCTACTTCTACTATTTATATTATAAACATACAACACATAGAGACTTGTCGTTTGTGAAAATCAAAGTTTTTTTGGCAAAAATCTCATTTAAACAATTTTATACAGCAACAATACATATAGATATAACACATGCAAAACCAAAAACCCAAACTTTAATCATAATCTAAATAGTAAAATAGAAAGGAATAAATTAAAATAAGTGAGAAACCATTACCCCATTTGGTGTTAGAAACGTTGGAAACCGAGGAAACAACTTAACAATATACTAGAGAGGGGGTGAATAGTAGTTGGAAGCGAAAATACCAATTTTTGCGATGTATTTAAATCGGTTGGATACTGCTAGTAGTTTTAAAAATGAAAGACTGACTTTGGGCGGAGCAGTTTCTGATAATCGGTTATCTAGACCGATCACCGATTATCCGAGCTGCACCACTCAAAAGATCAGGTTTGCAGTGGAAATATGCTAGCACTATCTGAGCGATAAGTACGAGTTAAACAAGGCCGACCAAATGCTCGGAATGAAAATGAAAGCAGTAAAACAGTAATGAAAATGAGACACCGAGATTTATCCTGGTTCACTCACCAACACGGTGAACTACGTCCAGTCCTCCTTAAAACCTTTAAGGAGCTTTTAATAAAGTCAAATAGATAGAGATTACACGGGATCAATTAAACTCTTGGCTTCTACCTAAATGATACAGATGTCGAGCACACGTCGGACTTAACAGCCTTGAAACCTTCAAGGATTTTCACCAAAGAACCTCCTTGGATTTTTGCTCAGGAACCTCCTAAGACTTCAATCGCCAAGAACCTCTTGAACGAACTTGGAAATCTTCCAAGATTTTCACCGTGCTTGAGAACAACTCAAGACTTTGAAGAAATGGTTGAGTGAATGAGATGATGGCTCCAACCCGAAACTCAAGTGTGTATGATTCTGAAGGTTTAAAGAACAAATGAGTTTTCGGTTAAGTGTTTGAGAAAGGTTTTGAGAATGTAGAGAACGATTTTGAGACTTGGTTTCTTTAATGTAACAATGTTTCTCTTGTTCTCTTTTCTGCGTTTTGGCACTTGTATTTTTCAGAGAATGAATATGAAAGATTTGCTCTTGTTCTCTATTCTTCTTTTTCTTTCTCTATTTCATATGTTTTTGGAGAAGCTAAGACTCTCCTTTTATAGTGATGCAGCCATGCATGGGGTAGGAAAGAGAGGAAAAAATATCTTGTGTTATGCCTTGATCTTCTCAACGGATATACCCAACATTTTCTACCATTTTTCTGCAATGTTCTGGTTTGTCTGTGCTTTTCCAGAACACGCCAAAACTGTCCCTTTCCAATTTTAAAATTTGAACCTTGATGACAGTTGGGTGCTGTTGAGATGAGGACAAAAATGCCAGCCACGCACAGTACTATAATACTGGTACATAATTAATGAGGTGCATGCGGGATCGTACTGCTGAAGGTTGAAGACGATGAATAGTGTTGCCGAGCTTGACATCTATTCGAGCTTGGGAACTTTGAGAGATAAAATCTGATTTCCCTTTGCCGAGCTGATCCCTCGGTGACTGTCCTTGATCTCAGACTGAGTTGAACTCTGACCGACTGATGTCCTTTGAGCGATAGCTCGGATTGAGCACTTCCGAGTACGCCTAATCTTTGACTTCTACATCAAACTGGTCAGCAACTGGTCGAATCCAATTGGCTTGTCAATGGTGAGCTGATTTGATTACCAGGAAACTTTATTGCTGATTCAATTGGCTTTATCAAAACCTTAATCGAGAACTTAGCACATAGAATATTTGGCATCATCAAAATCAACAATCTCCCCATCATCAAAATCTTTGATTCAACATTTGGATCTTTACATGCAATAATAAAAATTCAAATAAATCAACTCATGCAATTTAATATCCAACATAATAGTACCCCTCTTTTCAAACAGCAATAAAGTTTATGGAAATTGTACATGAAAGCAAAAACCGAAGCCTCAATATCAATCTAGTTTCAAATCAGTAAAATAGAAAAAGGAATGAATTGAAATGGGTTAGGAACCATTACCCCACAAAGCAAAATTGATAAAATGGGTTCCTTCTCCTCCTTCTTGGCTGTCACGGCCCTGTCTTCTTCTCCAATGAGGGTTTTTGATTTCTTTGCTTCTCAATCAAGTGGGTAGCATGAAGGAAGTGGATATTTGGTTCATGCAATTAAAATGGAGAAAAGAGAGGGGATGTTAGTGTTATGGGGGTTTTGCTCATGAAGAAGAAAATGAAATTACAGAAAGGGATGGAATGAGGGGCGTGAGATGGAAGGGAGTATGCTTGGCTGTTTTTGCTTCTTGTTTTATGGAGGAAGAAAAATGAAAATTCTTGATATGGGAAGGAGGGAGCATATCGTGAGTTTTGGGGGAGGGAGTATGTTGCTGTTGTTGGGAAAAGAAAATGAAACTTAAGGAAGAAGGGGTAAGATACGTATATAAGAAGAAGGGATGGTTATTATTATTATTATTATTATTATTATTTTGTTAATAAGGAAAACCAAGAGACACAAATAAAACAAAATAGAAAAAGAGAGAAATAGAAAGGGGTACCGGTTTTACCTTAAAAATAAGGGTTTCCTTTGTTTTTAATTAAAATACCAATAAGGTAATTAGGGTGGTATGGTAATAAAATGAGCACTGTAACAACTGGGGGTTTATTTTTCAAAAGGCTTTTCCTCTTCTTTATTTATTTTCAAACCGCAAAAATAAGTATGCATGGGAAAAATGAAAAATTCTTTAAACTCTTATGGGGTGCATTAAAATTATACTCTAATAATTTTAAAACACAATAACAAGAATTTATAAATTAAATCCCCAAAATAATAATCCTTCACAAACCATAAAAATTAAACTTTTACCGCTATAACAATAAACTCTATATTTTTATATAATCACTTTGACGGTAACATCATTTTATTTGATCCTCATATGAAAACATAATGCCTTTAAAAATCTTAACAACGAAATCAAATAAATCAATAAATACATAAATATTAGATAATAAATAAATAAATAAATCAATATCTATTGCTGACACAGATAAAATCAACCTATCAGATCTAAATCCCAAAAACTGAAATCTGACAAAATTAACGTCCTTATAAATTCCTTGTAATAAAATAAATCGATGAAGTCAAAAATCAAAGCTTCTTATAAATCACAAAACTTAAATAAATTCATTTATTTCCAACGAAAAGAAATATAATAACATTTTAAATCATGAAAATATAGTTTATGCAAATATGAAAAATCGCGGGTATTACATTATTGTCTTTTATTTTGATGTTATATATCGGTAAATGAACATGAATTGTTAAATTTTCCTAAATAAGGATAAGAGTTTAGAATATATGATTTATATATTCATTTATGATAATGATAATAATAATTTACGATAATAATTTAGATTTTGGAAGAATTAAAAAGTATGAGTAGTAATTGATTATATTGATTTTTCTTTTTAATTGATTAGAGCACATAGAAACTTAGATAAACTATTATCAATACTTTTAATAAATTAAATAAATACGATGTGAGTTCTTATGAATTTAAAATGAAATATACTATTCGAGTTAATGTTCATGAATTCCAATTTAATTTGTTTATTTTAATTTGTGCAATATCCATACTCACAAATTGTGCAAATTTTTAATATTTAGACATTTATCTTGTATTGCTGCTCAGATACCAATTGAAGCAATAAATAAAGAAAAGTGTTATATATATATATATATATATATATATATGAGATTGGATAAAGTACATGGCGGAACAACTCTTCATCTGTTATAATAAATAAAATTTATATGCTACAATAAATAAAATTTATTATAGAAGCAATGTTAAGTTTTTTCTTAACTCTTCTATATGAATTTAACAGTTTTCGGAATAATAGATGTTGCAAATGCCTAGTTTGGTTAAATGTAGAAGCTTGAGAATAAAAACAATGGTATGAAAAAAAGGCTAAACTACTCATTTGGTCTCTTAATTTATTTTTCAATTTCAAATTAGTCCCTTACGTGTTTTTGGTTTCAAATTGATCCCTCATGTTTCTTTTCGATGTCAAATTTGTCCTTGGATCACTATTCATCCTATGTGGACCACTATGATTTGCACACGTGTTACTATTCATCCTATGTGGACCAATATGATATTGACGCGTAGGATGAATAATAATTCAGGGACCAATTTGACAGCGAAAAGAAACATAAGGGACCAATTTGAAACCAAAAATACATAAGGGACCAATTTATTTGAAATTGAAAAACAATGTAAGGGACCAAATGATGAGTAGTTTAGCCAAAAAAAATCATAGAGTGTTAATACATACATACTCCTCGATGATACGAATATGTAATACAATATATGAGTAAAACATGCGAAAACAACTCACCAAATTATGATTTGATCCTAACCCCGAATGTGCATGTAACTCACCAATATGATATTGACGCGTAGGATGAATAGTAATTCAGGGACCAATTTGACAGCGAAAAGAAACATAGGGACCAATTTGAAACCAAAAATACGTAAGGGACCAATTTAAATTTGAAAAATAAGGTAAGAGACCAAATGAGTAGTTTACCAAAAAAAAATCATAGAGTGTTAATATATACTCCTCGATGATATGAATATGCAATACAATATATGAGGAAAATATGCGAAAACAACTCACCAAATTATGATTTGATCCTAACCCCGAATATGCATTTAACTCACCAAAATTATGATTGAAAATAGAAAACCCTATTATGTTTCCATTTGATTTATTATCCAGACCTAGTCGTGGGTTTTGATTATGCAAAGTGAAATTCAAATAAGTGATTCGACCAACATAAATATTAGAACCATATCGTCCCTCTTTTAGAGAATCATTATTATTGGACCATCGTATATCTTTTATAAGGCAAAACTGAAAAATTGAAGGTGGATCTTTTTTTTTAATTGGTGATAATATGGTTTCAAATTTTAAAATTTTTGTGAGGATAATAATTTTATATACAGACGATACATTAGTTAGGGATAATGTTTTGAAAAACTTGAATAATCTATTTTAATCTCAAATGATAATTTTGGTTGATTGGAAATAATGATTACTTACCTATCATCATCCTAGTGCGAGAAAAACTTTAATAACAATAAACATAATGGCGCAAATATATGTATTTTTATATAAGAATAATAGATAACATTTCTTAATCATTTATCATATCAAAACTTCTCATAAGTCTTTAAAAAAAATATTTAAACACCAAACATTGACTAATTAAAATGTTCGCTACATAGTCCGCGTAAGACAGCCCAGTTGGTGGCTGTAGGGACACTTAGGATTTCCCTCTCTCCAGGTCATGGGTTCTAGTCTCAGATCTCCCATGTAAACCAAAAAAAAAAAAAATGTTCCCTGCATATAGCACACTAAAACTTAAAGGACACAAAAGGACGAAATTTTGTAGGTAGAGGCTAGCACGACTTCTAATAAAAAAATTTAATCCTGGATTCTTGGTCAATGTTGGTCATGCATATACGTGAGTGATCTCAACAGGTTCACTTTGTGCGCAATGCAAAGTAGTTAGGAATAAAACAGATGAGAGTACAATTATGTCAATTATGTACTCCCTCCATTCCAATTTAACTGCCACTTTAGCAATTTCACACATATTAAGAAAGTCATTTAATATTTCAATTTTCAAGAGAATTATTAAATAACTTTACTATAATACTCTCAAAGTACAATAATTATCACCCATTTCACATATTTCAACACATTAAATGCAAGGTTAAAGGTAGAAAAAATCAATTAATAAATCCTCGAATTCCTAAAGCGACAAATAATTTGGAACAAGTTAAAAATGCTAAAGTGACAGATAATATGGAACGGAGGGAGTAGTACTTTTCTGGTCTCATGTATACGACATATTCTAAAAGAAATCTTTGATTCTATATATAGGGCACTTTATATTTTTTATGCATTATTAATTATTTTTTCTCTTTTTTGCCCTTATTAAATGCTTTGACTAACTATGTTTTTTTGTTATTCGTTAATGAATGTGAACTTTTCAAGTAAAGTGGATGAGGTAAAATTGTAATATTATAATATATTCTCATAAAATTCACAAAACTAACCACTTTTTTTAGTCCGAAAATACGGTTAAGTATGTCATATATATATATATATATATATATATATACTCCCTCCGGCTCGAATTATAAGCAAAACTAACTAAATTTGCGCTTATTAAGGAGGTTAGTTGATTGTATTTAATTTTCTCAAATTTATAAAAGAATAGAGGTATTTTAGGAAAATTGCATTGGAAATGAAACAAAAATTAAATAAAATAACAATTTTCTAGGAATATTTTAGGAAAGTTGCATTGGGAATGAAATAAAATTTAAGATAGTTGGTTAATTTTGCTTATATTTTAAACCAAGAGAAATGTATTTTTTGTTGCTTATATTTCAAGCCGAAGGAAGTATATATGTAGGATCGGAGGGAGTATATATATTGTGGATGTCTGCCATTAATCTTGGCCATGAATAGTGAAGATGGCATGTTTCACACTTACCAGCAGTCACGTATACAGTGCAATGATTAGTTGAATCCAAGAGTCGATGCATTACCGACATTCTATATATTATACTACTAATACTGATAATTTCATTTATATAGCAATAGCAGGTACTACAGGTGTAAGTGGTCCGGTCCTAGATCGCGAGATCGATGAGACTGGATCGGATCAGATCGGACTAAAAAATATGGTTCGATTCGGTTTCATGGTCCGGTCTGGCCGGTCTCAAATATTTGGGACCATCCTATTATGGTCCTGTCCACGGTCTTTGGATTTTTTAGACCACAAAAACCGGACCGGACCGATTATATTTATTATATGAAAAAAATGCTATTAGGCCGAGCAATCTCAAGCCCAAATCTACTAAGTCAAATGCTGTAACCCTAAAGTCCTAAACAATTCTTTATCTCTTCTTCATTCTCCAATCTCCATCCTCAGCCAATCAGCCGCCGCTTCATTCTCCAAGCCTCTGGTTCGTCAGCCATGCTCGTCGACCTCTCCAAGCCGTCGCGCCGCCAAGATGCTCGTCGACTTCTGGTTCTCTCTCTCCCTCACCCGTCGGTTCTCTCTCTCCCTTTGTTCCCTCTCACCGATCTTCATCCCTCACCGCTAGTTTGCTGCTCCGTCCCTCACCCTTCTGTTCTCTCTCACCGACCTCCGTCCCTACTGGTTTCTCTTACTGTTCGCTGGTTTCGGTACTCCATCCCTACCGTTCGACGTTCCCTGCTGTTTGGAGGAGAGTCTGCTGCTGCTTGGAGGAGAGGGAACCCTAGGTTCCCAAGTGAAAAATACACAAGCCCAGTTTCAAAAAAAAAAAAAGTGCTTGAACAATTATGGTCTAAATACACTGGACCGAACCAGACCGTAATGGACCGGTTCTGTAAGATCCTATATTTTAAATATATGAAATAAAAGTATTTTATCAATATTAGTATCATTAAAATAGTCAATTTTTCCTATTTTAGCAAAAACACTCGAGTATTTTAGGCAAAACTCGAGTATTTTAAGTAGCTGTTTGGAAATTTGAATTTTTAAATAAAAACTCGAGTATTTGGGAAAAAACTCGAGTATTTCGTGCAGACCTGAAAGTGTATAAGCCGGTTTTCATTTAATTTTCGCACCAAAACGCGGTTTCTTGAAATGACAAGCATAGAGCTGGACTTTACTTCGACCTGAAGTATTCTTAAGCTATAAATTGGTGCTTGGTTGAAGCATTCAACACCTCTAATCACCCAAAACCCGAATTTCAGTTTTTGACTCTCAGTTTTCTAGAGCACACTTTGATCTCTGATTTCTCCTTCGTTTCTCAATCAAATCCTTCGAAACCAAAACACAACTCAAGGTTCTAGTTCCATCTTTGAATTAGAATCAAGAATCACATCAAATAAGCCCCTGTAGTTCGAGTTCTAGCTCATCAAAGGTTGAGGTTCAAAGCTGTAAAAACAGAGTAGTTTTCAGCATGAAGTATTCATCTTCATTGAATTCGTTTGATAATCTCAGGGATCCTTTTTGTGTCAAACTTGTTTCTGTTTGGAGTTAGTATATCCTAGTTTGTTAAACTAACTTGTTTCGTTCTTTTTCATGCCAAATCTGTGGTGAAATCTGTGGCCAAAGTCAGCCTATTCAACCCCTTTTTCACAAGTCCAGAATTTGGATTTTTGATCCAGCCAAGTTTCTCGTTGTTTAATCTGTTGTTTAGCTTCTCTAAGGTAAGGGAGGAGTTATCTAATTGCTAGAATGAGTAATCTCAAGCTATAAATGTAGGAACCTCACAAGGTTCATCAAGGGATGAAGTTGGAATTGGGAATATGACATGGAGGTCATAAACCCAAGGTTTTCTAAGTCAAACAAGTTTAAATGGACCTAATAATGCTCACTGGATTGATTTTCGAAGTTAAAACCAAGTGGAAATGAATTTCATATCTTGAAATGGTTATTTTCCAAGTTTATGTTGATTCTGTGATTTGATGTTGATTTATGTTGTTATGTACTTGTTTATCTGTTCTAACTTGTTTCTTATATGTGTTTATGCCTCTGTTTTGCATAAGAATGGGAAAACAATGAATGGAATTCGAATTGGTGCTTAAAATGCAGAAACTGGTGCTGTTGCAGTAAAAACACTCGAGTTTTTGAGAAACACTCGAGTATTCTGGGAAAATGAAGAACAACTCGAGTCTTTCTTCAAGAACTTCAAGTATTCTGGAAAAATGAAGAACACTCGAGTATTTTATAATATACTCGAGTATTTTGACCAAAACTGAAGAAAACACTTATTTTTTTTAGAATATTAAATACCTGATTCTTATACGTTTTTCCATTGGTCGATTATTATCCTGAAAGAGTCCTACTGGAATTTCATTCAGTGGTTGATATATTCGGACAGGAGTCCCAATGGATAAATGTATAAGTTTATTTGATTCCCATTGGTCGATTATTATCCTGGATGAGTCCTACTGGAATTTTATTCAGTGGTTGACATATTCGAACAGGATGTCCCAATGGAAGTGCGTACACCCATTTGGTTGATTATTTTCCCATGTCCCAGTGGAAGTCTTTACCCACTTGGTTGATATTTTGGGAGTCCTAAATGGGGTCGTTGCAGTAATTAATAATAAAATGATTAACTCCTATTGTATAAAACCATCACAAAGTGGCTGGGCCGCTGATGGAATTTTCAGAAAGCACTAGCACCAGTTAATGCTAAAAGAAAAGTTGAAATTGTGATTAAGAAGGATTATGAACTTTGGGTCTCTATATTGGAGACATGATGTTCAAGGATGTGATTTAATCAAAGAAAGAAGATAAAAAGTTTGTGTGACATTATGCATGGAGAAGGAATTGCTCCGATCTAGATTCGGAACTTCGGTAAAGTTAAATCAGAATATCCCTAACACCAGGATGCTAGGAAGACCGATTTTCCAATCGACATTATCATGCATGGAGGAGGAGTTGCTCCGATCTAGATTCGGAACTTCGGTAAAGTTAAATCAGAATATCCCTAGCACAAGGATGCTAGGAAGACCGAGTTCCCATCGATCGTGATGCTTGAATATGAATCGCTCCGGTTTGATGAACCATAGGATTGAGAATATCCCGAGCCCGAGATACTCGGATGCCAAACCGTGTAGCATGAATGAGGAGTAGGCATGCATCACGACACTAATCGAGATATTATAAAAGACAGTTTGAGCATATACATATGCATTTATTTTTGCTATATGATAACATGTGTTTGTTATTTCTAGCCACTGTTATACTCATTTGTTATTGCTTTTAGCTATGACTCACTCCAAGTCCCTTGTGTAGGTGATGGCGAGAAACATGTTCTGCGTGGAGATGAGGCCGCTCCCTAATGGGGAGTAGAATTTTGAGGACCATAGGGCTACATATGAGGGGGATGTGGAAGTTATCTTCCGCCATCCTAATCCATATTCCCGTATGCGTCCGCTTAGATCGAGAATTCCAATGGTTTACATCATGCACATTCCGCCAAATTTTGTCATGAGAAATGGAACCCCTCCACCACCACCAAGACGTTTTCCGAGACGCACTATCCTACTGAGTCCAACACTCTCCTCAGAAAGAATCATCCTAGAGGTTCCTGCCTGTCCTAGTCCTTCTCCTCGAGTTTGATCCCGAACTCCGATATACGTGCCTGACGATTCGGCACAAGAAGAGAAGGAAGAGGAAGAGGAGGATCCAATCGAGGATGAGGATCCGGTGAATAATGCGAATCAGATGGTGGATGACTTTATGGACAACTCGACTGGAAGTCAGTGGGGAACTGACGACTAAGTTAAGTTGTGGGGTGGAATGTGACTGATATAACCCATCAGGTTTTCTCTTATCTATGTTATGTTATATTTTGAGTCATGAACCATATGCTCTAGGTTATTACAAATTTTGTTGTAATATATGTAAGATAATGTAATGGCCTAGAGTGTTAAGTTAAGTAATTATGTATTTTGTTTAAATGAAGAAAATGGGATGTACTCCCTTTTTAGTATGAATGAAATATGATGTTACGTCACTTGTCTTCATGACTCGATGTTTATATGATTCCGCAAGATTTGATAATGGATGATGACTTGGCTTTTAGTTTCAAAAAAAAAAATGGTTGTATTTTTTTGAATACGAATATTTTAACTTTGGAATAAAAGTTGGGCCGTCACATTTAGTGGTATCAGAGCAATGGTTCGACTCTCGGCCTTGGAGTGTGGCCTTACACACTAACCATTGCATATCATGACATGATGTTTTTGATGTTTGTAGTATAAGACTAGAATTCGCAGAATCTAATTAAGTTTCCCCTTTGGATTCTGTAGTACTAGATGGCCGGAAGAAATAACGCTAACATTGCGGAGGCATTGACCCGGATGGCTGCAGTTCTGGAGAATATGCAGCACAACCATCCTCCAAGCAATGGAACCCCAGCGGAGTTTCAAGGCTTAGATTCCTTTAGAAAGTTCAAACCTCCTAGCTTCTCGGGTGGTCGTCGTCCCGAGCAAGCTCAGTTCTGGCTCAATGAGATAAATAAAATCTTTAGAACGTTGACTCTGTCGGAATCGCAAAAGGTCACGTTTGCTGCCTACGTGCTCACTGGTGAAGCTGCGACCTGGTGGAACCAGACTCGTCAATTCCTGGGGTTTGATCAAGCAGAGTTTACTTGGGGAATCTTCACAGAAAAGTTTCTCGAGAAGTATTTCCCGGATGACATCAGGCTGCAGAAGGAAATGGAGTTCCTCGATTTAAAGCAAGGAAATCTGTCAGTGGACCAGTATGCTGAGAAATTTGAAGAGCTGATGAAGTACTCGCCATACTTCCAGTATCATCCCGATGAACATTCCAAGTGCACACGATTCGAGAATGGTCTGAGACCCGATATCAAATTAGCTGTGAGTGTGCAAAGGATCCGGCACTATCCAACGTTGGTTAGTACTTGTCGCATTTTCGAAAGGAATAGAGTCAAGAAAGACATCAGACAAGGAAGTTTTGGGCCGCATCGCAATCAGCATAGGCATGGCAACAAGAACCAGAGAGGTCCTTATCCACAACAAGGAAAAGGAAATGCATCATCTTCTGGAGTGCCCAGTCTCCCAGCCCCTGGTGCAATGTGCAACAAATGTCAAAGATTTCATCCTGGAAGGGAATGTTGGAGAGACAAACCACCAACTTGCTACAACTGTGGAAAGGCTGGCCACATCGCTCGTCTTTGTCATCAGCCCCAGCGTCAGAACGATCAAGGTTCGGGAAGCAAACCATGGGTCAATGGGAAGGTTTTTACCATGTCCGGATCAGAAGCGGAGCAGGCAGACAATCTCGTGCAAGGTAACCATCTTCTCAATGGCATGCCTTGTCGCTTTCAATTCGATTCTGGTGCTACGCATTCTTTCATCTCTTAGGAATGCGTTAAGCGTTTGTGTTTACCCGTTACAGAGACACCGTTTAGACTTAAGGTGTGTACTCCTTCGAATGTGTCGGTGACTACGTCAGAAGCATGTTTTGGATGTTCCGTTAATATAGGAAGTCTGTCCTCTAGGGTAGATTTAATCTATCTACCTTTATCCCAACTCGACGTTATTTTGGGGATGGATTGGTTAGCAACCAACCAAGTGGTGATCGATTGTAAGACTCGAACGATTGTTTTTCCCGGTAAAAAGTCGCCTGAGGTGCAACCTGAAGGGTACATTTGTGTGTTTTCTACGGTCGTAGCAGAAAAGAAGGATGAACCGAAGTTAGAGGAAATCCCGATTATTCGAGATTTTCCCAAAGTGTTTCCTGATGAAGTTCCCGGTTTGCCACCGCATCGAGAAATAGAATTCAATATCGATCTAGTTCCTGGTACTGGTCCTATTTCTATTGCTCCTTATCGTATGGCTCCAACCGAATTAGTTGAACTGAAAAGGCAAGTGGAAGATTTGTTAGAAAAGCAGTTCATCAGACCAAGCGTGTCGCCTTGGGGAGCGCCAGTTTTGTTTGTAAAGAAGAAGGATGGAGCGATGAGGATGTGCATTGATTACAGACAACTCAATAAGGTTACAATCAAGAACAAATACCCGTTGCCAAGAATCGACGATTTGATGGATCAAGTTAGAGGAGCGTCCGTGTTTTCGAAGATTGATTTGAGATCGGGATATCATCAAATCAGAGTAAGAGAGGAAGATATTCCGAAGACAGCTTTCAGATCAAGGTATGGACACTACGAGTATGTGGTGATGCCATTTGGTTTAACCAATGCTCCCGCCATATTCATGGATTACATGAATAGAGTGTTCCGACCTTATTTGGATTCCTTTGTTGTGGTGTTTATAGATGATATACTCATCTATTCAAAGACCCCAGAAGAGCATGCCAATCATTTGAAGATTGTCTTGGAGACTTTGAAGGAAAAGAAACTATATGCCAAGTTAGCCAAGTGTGAATTTTGGCTTGAAAAATTCAATTTCTTGGGGCATGTGATTTCGAGAGATGGTGTTGCTGTGGACCCAGCTAAAGTAGAAGCGGTGCTGAAATGGGAGAAGCCTAAGTCTGTTACTGAAGTTAGAAGTTTTCTTGGCCTAGCTGGTTACTATCGGAAATTCATCGAAGGATTTTCTAAATTGGCTCTTCCTTTAACCCGCCTGACTAGGAAGGAGCAACCTTTTGTTTGGAATGAGAAGTGTGAAGTTAGTTTCCAAACTTTAAAAGACAGGTTAACATCGTCTCCAGTGTTAACTCTGCCCGATTCACAGAAAAATTTTGATGTTTACTGTGATGCATCAAAACAAGGTCTCGGTTGTGTTCTGATGCAAGAAAGAAGAGTTATTGCTTATGCATCACGACAATTGAAGGTGCATGAGGAGAATTATCCTACTCATGATTTGGAGTTGGCTGCTATTATCTTTGCTTTGAAAATATGGAGGCATTACCTGTATGGTAATACGTTCCAAGTATTCAGTGACCATAAAAGTCTAAAGTATCTTTTTGACCAAAAGGAACTGAATATGAGGCAACGTAGGCGGATGAAATTCTTAAAGGATTACAACTTTGAATTACATTACCACCCCGGCAAAGCCAATATCGTAGCTGATGCGTTGAGTAGAAAGACTTTGCATATGAGATTGATGATGGTGAAAGAAGCTGAATTGATTGAAGAATTCCGAAACTTGAATTTGGCAGTTCAGTTCAAACCAAATTGCATCAAATTAGGAATATTACAAATCACAAATGAGTTTGTGGGTCAAGTCCGAAACCTGCAACAAGTGGATGAAGAGCTCCTAGAGAAGAAAAGACTAGGGATAGAAGGAGTGGAACCAGATTTCCAATTAGGATCGGATGGCATTTTGAGATTTAAGGATCGAATCTGCATTCCGTCAAATCAAGAACTAAGGAGAGCTATACTAGAAGAAGCCCACAAAAGCAAGCTGAGTATGCATCCTGGATCAACTAAGATGTATCAAGACCTGAAGAAGATATTTTGGTGGTTCGGATTGAAGAAAGACGTTGCGTCTTATGTTGCGTCTTGCTTTGTTTGCCAAAAGGCGAAGATTGAACATAAGAAGCCCGGAGGAGAATTGCAACCTTTGAGCATACCAGAATGGAAATGGGATGGAATAGCCATGGATTTTGTAAGTGGTTTTCCAAGAACAAGAGAAAGTTTCGATGCGATTTGGGTCGTGGTTGATCGCTTAACGAAGTCAGCTCACTTCATTCCCATCAACATGCAATATCCGTTGGAGAAGCTTGCAAGATTGTACATCAAGGAAATCGTCAGATTGCATGGTATTCCCTCAAGTATCATATCGGATCGTGATCCCCGTTTCGTATCTCGCTTTTGGCAGAGTTTGCATCGAGCGTTAGGAACGCAGTTAAGAATGAGTTCGGCTTATCACCCGCAAACGGATGGTCAATCGGAGAGAACGATTCAATCTCTGGAAGATTTGCTCCGTGCTTGCGTTTTAGAGTACCAAGAAAGTTGGGATCGTTTGTTGCCGCTTGTGGAGTTCACCTACAACAATAGTTACCACACAAGCATTGATATGGCTCCATACGAAGCCCTCTATGGAAGGAAATGTAGAACCCCACTATGTTGGTTCCAAGTGGGGGAGAACGCTATCATTGGACCTGAGTTAGTTCAGGAAACGACCGAGAAGATCAAGGTTATCCAAGAAAAGATGAAGATTGCACAGAGTCGTCAGAAGAGCTATGTCGATCAGCGTAGAACCAAGCTCGAATTTCAAGAAGGAGATCATGTATTTCTGCGAATAGTGCCAACAACTGGTATCGGGAGAGTGATGAAGCCGAGGAAACTGACACCAAAGTTTATTGGCCCTTATCAAATCCTAAAGCGAGTCGGTCCCGTCGCTTATCAGATCGCGTTACCACCTTCTTTAGCTAATCTCCATGATGTATTCCACGTCTCTCAGCTTCGCAAATTTATTCAAGACCCGTCTTCAATTATCCAATTGCAGCCAGACGAAATACCTTTAAAGGGGAATCTGACATTTGAAGTCGGACCAGTGCGAATTGAAGATCGTCAAATCAGAAAGCTGCGAGGAAAAGAGATTCCTTTAGTGCGAGTTCTTTGGAATCAAAAAGGAGTGTCAGAATCAACATGGGAATTAGAATCTAAGATGAGAGAAGAGTACCCACATTTGTTTATTTAATCAGAATTTCGAGGACGAAATTCTATTTAAGTGGGGGAGGATGTAAGATCCTATATTTTAAATATATGAAATAAAAGTATTTTATCAATATTAGTATCATTAAAATAGTCAATTTTTCCTATTTTAGCAAAAACACTCAAGTATTTTAGGCAAAACTCGAGTATTTTAAGTAGCTGTTTGGAAATTTGAATTTTTAAATAAAAACTCGAGTATTTGGGAAAAAACTCGAGTATTTCGTGCAGACCTGAAAGTGTATAAGTCGGTTTTCATTTAATTTTCGCACCAAAACGCGGTTTCTTGAAATGACAAGCATAGAGCAGGACTTTACTTCGACATGAAGTATTCTTAAGCTATAAATTGGTGCTTGGTTGAAGCATTCAACACCTCTAATCACCCAAAACCCGAATTGCAGTTTTTGACTCTCAGTTTTCTAGAGCACACTTTGATCTCTGATTTCTCCTTCGTTTCTCAATCAAATCCTTCGAAACCAAAACACAACTCAAGGTTCTAGTTCCATCTTTGAATTAGAATCAAGAATCACATCAAATAAGCCCCTGTAGTTCGAGTTCTAGCTCATCAAAGGTTGAGGTTCAAAGCTGTAAAAACAGAGTAGTTTTCAGCATCAAGTATTCATCTTCATTGAATTCGTTTGGTAATCTCAGGGATCCTTTTTGTGTCAAACTTGTTTCTGATTGGAGTTAGTATATCCTAGTTTATTAAACTAACTTGTTTCGTTCTTTTTCATGCCAAATCCGTGGTGAAATCTGTGGCCAAAGTCAGCCTATTCAACCCCTTTTTCACAAGTCCAGAATTTGGATTTTTGATCCAGCCAAGTTTCTCGTTGTTTAATTTGTTGTTTAGCTTCTCTAAGGTAAGGGAGGAGTTATCTAATTGCTAGAATGAGTAATCTCAAGCTAGAAATGTAGGAACCTCACAAGGTTCATCAAGGGATGAAGTTGGAATTGGGAATATGACATGGAGGTCATAAACCCAAGGTTTTCTAAGTCAAACAAGTTTAAATGGACCTAATAATGCTCACTGGATTGATTTTCGAAGTTAAAACCAAGTGGAAATGAATTTCATATCTTGAAATGGTTATTTTCCAAGTTTATGTTGATTCTGTGATTTGATGTTGATTTATGTTGTTATGTACTTGTTTATCTGTTCTAACTTGTTTCTTATATGTGTTTATGCCTCTGTTTTGCATAAGAATGGAAAAACAATGAATGGAATTCGAATTGGTGCTTAAAATGCAGAAACTGGTGCTGTTGCAATAAAAACACTCGAGTTTTTGAGAAACACTCGAGTATTCTGGGAAAATGAAGAACAACTCGAGTCTTTCTTCAAGAACTTCAAGTATTCTGGAAAAATGAAGAACACTCGAGTATTTTATAATATACTCGAGTATTTTGACCAAAACTGAAGAAAACACTTATTTTTTTTAGAATATTAAATACCTGATTCTTATACGTTTTTCCATTGGTCGATTATTATCCTGAAAGAGTCCTACTGGAATTTCATTCAGTGGTTGATATATTCGGACAGGAGTCCCAATGGATAAATGTATAAGTTTATTTGATTCCCATTGGTCGATTATTATCCTGGATGAGTCCTACTGGAATTTTATTCAGTGGTTGACATATTCGGACAGGATGTCCCAATGGAAGTGCGTACACCCATTTGGTTGATTATTTTCCCATGTCCCAGTGGAAGTCTTTACCCACTTGGTTGATATTTTGGGAGTCCTAAATGGGGTCGTTGCAGTAATTAATAATAAAATGATTAACTCCTATTGTATAAAACCATCACAAAGTGGCTGGGCCGCTGATGGAATTTTCAGAAAGCACTAGCACCAGTTAATGCTAAAAGAAAAGATGAAATTGTGATTAAGAAGGATTATGAACTTTGGGTCTCTATATTGGAGACATGATGTTCAAGGATGTGATTTAATCAAAGAAAGAAGATAAAAAGTTTGTGTGACATTATGCATGGAGAAGGAATTGCTCCGATCTAGATTCGGAACTTCGGTAAAGTTAAATCAGAATATCCCTAACACCAGGATGCTAGGAAGACCGATTTTCCAATCGACATTATCATGCATGGAGGAGGAGTTGCTCTGATCTAGATTCGGAACTTCGGTAAAGTTAAATCAGAATATCCCTAGCACAAGGATGTTAGGAAGACCGAGTTCCCATCGATCGTGATGCTTGAATATGAATCGCTCCGGTTTGATGAACCATAGGATTGAGAATATCCCGAGCCTGAGATACTCGGATGCCAAACCGTGTAGCATGAATGAGGAGTAGGCATTCATCACGACACTAATCGAGATATTATAAAAGACAGTTTGAGCATATACATATGCATTTATTATTGCTATATGATAACATGTGTTTGTTATTTCTAGCCACTGTTATACTCATTTGTTATTGCTTTTAGCTATGACTCACTCCCAGTCCCTTGTGTAGGTGATGGCGAGAAACATGTTCTGCGTGGAGATGAGGCCGCTCCCTAATGGGGAGTAGAATTTTGAGGACCATAGGGCTACATATGAGGGGGATGTGGAAGTTATCTTCCGCCATCCTAATCCATATTCCCGTATGCGTCCGCTTAGATCGAGAATTCCAATGGTTTACATCATGCACATTCCGCCAAATTTTGTTATGAGAAATGGAACCCCTCCACCACCACCAAGACGTTTTCCGAGACGCACTATCCCACCGAGTCCAACACTCTCCTTAGAAAGAATCATCCTAGAGGTTCCTGCCTGTCCTAGTCCTTCTCCTCGAGTTTGATCCCGAACTCCGATATACGTGCCTGACGATTCGGCACAAGAAGAGGAGGAAGAGGAAGAGGAGGATCCAATCGAGGATGAGGATCCGGTGGATAATGCGAATCAGATGGTGGATGACTTTATGGACAACTCGACTGGAAGTCAGTGGGGAACTGACGACTAAGTTAAGTTGTGGGGTGGAATGTGACTGATATAACCCATCAGGTTTTCTCTTATCTATGTTATGTTATATTTTGAGTCATGAACCATATGCTCTAGGTTATTACGAATTTTGTTGTAATATATGTAAGATAATGTAATGGCCTAGAGTGTTAAGTTAAGTAATTATGTATTTTGTTTAAATGAAGAAAATGGGATGTACTCCCTTTTTAGTATGAATGAAATATGATGTTACGTCACTTGTCTTCATGACTCGGTGTTTATATGATTCCGCAAGATTTGATAATGAATGATGACTTGGCTTTTAGTTTAAAAAAAAAATGGTTGTATTTTTTTGAATACGAATATTTTAACTTTGGAATAAAAGTTGGGTCGTCACAGGTTCGGTCTTTATATATGAAAAACATTGGGACCGGACCGGATCGGACCACATTAATTTAATCGGTCCGGTCCCTAAAGTCCATTAAAGACCGCACCGGACCGTTACACCCCTAGCAGATACCTAATAATCAACTCAATGTTGTTGAATAATGCTTTTTATTTTTTATAAAAAAATATTCATTTCGAATGGAAAAAAAAATAAATATATAAAACATACTTTCCGCAAAAATTAGTACTACACCTCCATGTTGATGAATAAGAGTAATAGAGAGACTAAAAGAAGTTGTTTAAATCCTATGCGTACATAGCCTAGTACAGATAGAGGTAAAAAATTAGAGTATTTATTATTTCAAACATGTATAATTTTTTATGAAAAAGTTTAAGTGGTATATATTTGATTTTTTTAATGTAAAAATTAAATTCAAGTCTTACGTATAAATAAAAACAAAAGTCTCAATTTTTTCTTTTCTCAAAAACCTAAAAAATTACATTTTTCAATACTTTCAAATCACATTTGATTCCTTAACATTCCGAAAGAAAATTGCAGAAATAGCCTATGTCGGTTCTTGTTAATAAATTGTTTTTTTTTTAACAAAAGGGTCTAAAAGCCCAAAACAAAAAAAATTACATCACTTTAGTGTTCCTAGGGAGAGCTCCCCCAGAGTAGTCCTCAAACAGGATTTGATTCAAGCCTTCAGTCGGGTCTTGAATGATAACGCAACCATGATTTTTATCCAGGCTGAAGTTGGCTAGGTAGTCCGCACAACGATTCCCTTCTCTTAAGGTGTGTGAGAAAATAAGACTCCAATCCTTCTTTAAAAAAGAAAGAATGTTACGAAGCATCGAATTGTTTCCATCATGATTATCAATGGTTCCTCCCTCTTGAAGAGAGTTAATTATAGTAAGGGAGTCACATTCTACAATAATCTTTTTCATTCCTTTGATCCAAGCAATTTTAAGACCCAAGAGGATCCCCCATAACTCAGCCTTGTACGCAGTAGAGAAGCCAATCTTGTTGTAGAATCCAAAACGCCATTTTCCGGTACAATCCCTGAAAACCCCGCCGCATCCCGCAGGTCCTGGATTTCCCCTTGAAGCACCATCAGTATTTAATTTGATCCAACCATCAGGGGGTTTCTGCCAGGCAATGAAAATATGATCCATACTCGAAACAGAGGCTTTCTTATTCCAATTGCCAACTCCTTGGACCTACAATAAGATAACAACTTTAGGATTAGAAGGGTAGTTAAAATTAGGCTCATGAATAGCTTTGTTTCTCCATTCCCAAAGATAATAAATAGAACATAAGAAAATAAGGCTCCAATCCTCCTGGTTAAAATGATCCCAAGCAGACTTTATGTTTTTTCTTATCCATGAGTGGAGATCCCACCTGCAAAAAATAGAGAGAGAGTTAGGATTGAGGAAGCTACTCCAAAGCTCCATGGCTTTAGGACAATCCCTTAAAATATGGAGAGTAGTTTCCTCAATATTGTTGCAATGCTTACAAAAATGATCTCTCAAGCCCCATTTATTTTTCCTACTATTAGTTGGCAACCTGTCATGTCCTGTTTTCCAAATATATAGTCCCATCCAGGGAATGATCTCAAGGTATCATTAACTAAAAGGTTGTAAGCATGTTTAACAGTGAAGTTACCATTTTCAGTCCCAGCCCAAACAATCTTATCTTCTCCCAAATCATCATTATAAGGGGATTACATAATTCTATTAATACCAACCTGTTGAACAGAATTTTGCAGAAGAGACATATTCCAATTACCATCAGCAGTAATGAAATCTTGTTAATAAATTGTTCAACAGAGAGAGTTGCGGGAAAGTTGTATTGGAGCCATAAAGGTTAAGTATTTTAGAAGTTAATTTTGTATTAAAAATATAAATATTTGATATGTATTTTCAAAATTACTCTTATTAATAATATTGAGAATATAAAAAGTGTTAAGTAAATAGAAGTGTTCGTGGAAACAAATAATTAATGGTCATTAAAATTTAGTAGTATATATATATATATATATATATATATATATATATGATTTTATAAATAGCAACAAAATAAAAATCTCAAAAAGATCTTATATAAAAAAACGGAGGTCGTAATATGAAGCAACACAATTAAATATTCTATCAATTAATTAGGTCGTTTTTAATGAAAAAATTTGCCCTTTTTTTATGTTAAAATATGATGTTGAATGTGTAAATGCATTAATCATCTCCAAGCTAACGAAATTTACTTAAGCGCTGGTGAGAAATATACAAACTTAAACTTTCTTTGTAACTAAAATAGTAAAATCTTTGATGATAAAAAAAAATAGTAAAATCTTTTGTTTATATTTTGTAATACATATATGCTTCATCTTGAACCTTTTTCTAGGACCATAAAAAAAAAAGGGTCTTGCTGGGCACTTGTTAGGGATACCAATAGTGGAAAAAATTCAAAAATCCAAGGTATTTACTTTCTTGAGAATCCAAAAAAGTGCATTTTCCCATAACTTTTAACCACATTTAGTTACTTAACAAGTGCCCTAAGGGCACTCTTTAGCATTTTCCTAAAAAAAAAAAAAAGGAACAAATACTAATCATTATGGATAGGATGTTTGCATAAATATCATTTATGTGAAAATAAGTATAAATTGATCTTCACGTAAAAAAACTAAGTATAAATTGATCTTGTAATAATAATATAATAGTTGGACTGGAAATTAAAATTTTAAGATAAATTCAAATTAAGGTCACGAGTAACTAAGGAATGGGCATAACAAGTTGGCTCTTCTATGAGAGTTGGGTTTTATATTTTATTCTATATATTTTTAGAGTTAAAATTTAAGCTATAATTCCCTCTATTCTTAAAAAAAAAAACAAAAAAACAAAAAAACAAAACAAAAAAACAAAAAAAAAAAAAACAAAACTATAATTCCCTCTAGATACTGCAAGTTGGCCTTGGTCTCCCTGTAATTTTACAGATCTCTTGTTTCTTTCACTCTTTGACCTTATTGAACCAATAGATCAGATAAGAGGCCATCAAAACTCAAAAGCTAAAGTTGAACATTGTGGTTAAGTTAAACGAGCATACTAGAATTTCATTTTTCTTTTGGCTGAAAAGCACTGCAAACGAGCACTTAACCTAACCATCGTTGCTAAAAGTTCTTCGCAAGTAGGCAATTTTCCATTTCCTCGTAAGAATATCCATTGCCTTTTCTATTTGTTTAGGAAAAAGTTATTTCTACGTATGGTTTCTACATCTAAACCTTACTGTTACCAATTTTGAATTGGATAAAGAAAAGAGAAAATTGCATATACACTTAACTGTGTTTCTCAAATATATTGAAAATAAAGGGTATTTAAAATAGCATGTTGATGATGGAATTCCTCTATTATATTTAGGTTTCGCAAAGAATAAGGATGAAATTGTATTTGTAATTCTCAATTCAATTTCTTGGCATTGCGACGAAAACAACAATGGTATCGTGGCAACAAGGATGATGGTATCGATGGTAGATCATTTGCTGATGACTTTATCAACTTCAATAATAATTATTGTCGAAATACGTGATAAAGATAATGAATGGTAATTAATGTTCCGTTCGTTTCATATGTATTATTGCATAATTATAATACTACTTCCTCTAATCCTTATTATAGGTCACATAAAAGAAGGTTTTCTTGATTCTAATTATAAGTCACTTTATATTTCCTATGCATCATTTATTATTTTTTCCTTTTTTGCCCTTATTAAGTGTGTTTGGAATGAAAGATTTTGAGATAAGGGATTTTGGGAAGAGAGAATAAAAATTTCTTTTGTTTGGTTTAAGGAAGAAAATGAAGAAGAAGAGAAAAACATGTGGGACTCATTTAAAAAAAATTTCTCTCCATTCATGGAGAGATTATGCAGAGAAAACATGAGAGAAGAAAATCACTTTGCAAAAATTACCAAACTGCCATGTACACAATACTAACACTTTAGCGGTCATAGTGTTGTTTTTGTATCCAGCGGTGCGGTGCATATGTTTTTAACATTTTGTTGCTTTATTTTTTTTTTATTAAAATAGGAACTGAATATATATTTTATTATTTTTTAAAATCCCAAGTTATATGAGCTTAATATTTGTACTTGAAACAAAGGAGTAAATAATTAGAGTAAGGAAAAAAAATTTGGTTATGTTTGATGTATACATACATATGAGAAAGAATTTTTTTAAAAAATTTTTAATCATCAAGAAAAAATATATTTATTTTTATTAAGTAAAACAAGGGTATATTTGTCTTTTGACAAATTTATTATTTTCTCTCTTCTCATTTTTCTCTTTAACCAAACAAAAGGAAGGAAAACTCAACTTTTCTCTCTTCCTTATTTCTTCACATTTTCTCTCATACCAAACAACCACGAAATCTACTCATTTTCTCACCATAATCTCTCTTCCCTATTTCTTTCTCTCTTATTTCTCTCTTCCCATTTTCTTTCATGCAACCAAACAAAGCCTAAATGTTTTGACTATATATGTGTTTTTTGTTATTCATTAATGAGTGTAAATTTTTCAAGAAAAGTTGAGAGGGTAAAATTGTAATATTACTTTATATTATCATAAAATTCATAAAACTAACTACTTTCTTTGGTATGTATAATTCGATTAAGTATATATGCCCTATAATAAGGACCGGAGGGAGTATAAGGTTATGCATAAAAATTAAGAAATAATTTAATGGTGTAAAAATTTGTTTTATTTTGTTTACAGTGCCAATATGTAATTATTATTGAAGAGAAAGAAAAATATTAAATGTGAAAAAAAGAGGTTATCATAGATAATAAAGATGTAATTGAGTAAAGAGTTGAAAAGTGAGAGGTGATAGTGAAAAAGAACTGGAATAGAGTTATTGATGATTATGCAATGTACTAGATCTGTTAGAAAATAAAATGCTTATTAAGGTATGATTTAAAGAATCTTAACAGGACTAAATTTTCTGATTTGAAGCTAGAGCAGTATCAGCTAAGAAAGATTTGAATATGAAACAAGAGAGTCTCCCAAAAGTTCCTTTGAATATTGTTTTGCAAGAGTCTGAAAGACTAGCTAGGTGAAATTGTACAGAAATTCAAAAGGTGGTTGATAGTTTTCTTTAACAAAAAGCTAAGACTCTTGGTTATTAGAAGGTGATTGTAATAGTGCTTACTTTCATGCCCTATTTAAGCAAAGGCAAATGAGGAGCAAAATTACCTCTGTTACCGAGATTGATGGTACAATCATTGATGATTAACATTTAGTTGAGGAGCATTTCATCAAATTTTTTGAGAACTTCCTTGGCAAGTCTATTCCTATGACAGTGGGGGGAGTTGTAATCCCACATGTACAACAGTACAAGTCAAGCCGACTTGTTGATGTATGATGATGGTAACGAGATCTCAACTAAAGGACTCCACCAAAGAGTCAAGGAATTTGAATGTGTGTGTGTTTGTATGCAAAAAGTGGAGTTATCGTACATTTAGTTCTTGCCTGTCTTTTATAGGCATAGTTGGGGTTCTGTTGTGTAACGACTGATTCATGGTGGGTCCACGATTCTTGCTGGAGATGGGTATCTCGCTACCGGTTATCTGATCACTAAATGTCCATTTTGTATATTCAATGGATACATTATTGATGTGGATTATTATTGGGCTCGATCTCCTACTAGACCCGTTAATCCTTTTACTAGCTAATTTGTTGATCCGTTAATCTGCTGACTCGCTAATCCGTTGATCTGTTGATCCTCTGACCATCCTTGTCCTCTGATTCGTTGACCTGTTGATCCACTGAACCTCTAACCATCCTTATCCTTTAATATGTTGATTTGTTGATCCAGTGATTCCCTTATTCGTTGGAAATTCATGAGACCAGTAATATTAAGTATAATTTCGATCCATAACAATTACTTTACCGGTTAAAGACCCAACTAGTAGTCTAGTACTGCACGGAATCGGCCCAACTTGTACTACAAGAAACCGACCCAACCGGTATTGCAAGAAACCGGTTTGCCTGGCCATTAATATCAAGTGTATTACTCCTTTCCACAATAGGTTTCCAAGGAAAACTAAGAAAATAAATTTATTATTTGCTAAATATAATACCTTTCAAGATAATATATTTACTTTTAGACTCCTTTAGCCTCAACACTAAGGGCTTATTTGGTGGGCATGATTAAAAAGATATGATACGATAGTCTTTCATATGTTATTATCCTGAGTTTGGTGAGCCACATGATAAGATTATGTTATCCTGTTGGCCTATTATATCCTATTTGTCTAGTGTATTTTTTATTTTATGCCTAGAGCTATGTTAGAAATGAGCATGATAGGATAATGCGGTTTTTCCTGTCATACCCTCACACATTAACATTATTGCCACCATCATATCACACCGTTAGCTCCATCACCACCAATCAATATCATTGTTATCTAGTATGCATCAAACACTAGACACAATAAAAGTCATCTTGCTTATATCCTATCTTACTCTCTATCTAATCTTGTTTTTATCATATTTGGATCACCAGACGAGTCATAAAAATAAATATAGCAAAACTCAAATAAAATCAGGACGAAAAGCAATGGTAAATAGCACCGAATTAAGAAAACAGGTATAAAGGGGATGAAAAATTTAAGAAAGTCAGGTGGTAAGGAGTAAATAGAAAATAAAAAAAATTAAAATTACAGTTTTTTTATCTCCAAAATTTAAGTTAATTGTTTTTCGTGTGCATTAAGGATGTACTCTTATGGATTGCTGAAAATTAGTAATTCTTTTCGAGATGTAAAAATCACTAAAATGGATATTAATTCTATAATAAAGCTATTCAAATAATTATTAATGATTAGAATGTGATGAATTAGAAAGTAAGAATCATATTTAATGTCTGAAAGGTAAGTATAACAAAAACAAAATACTAATTTTACAAGGAAAAAATACAATATTTAGAAAAAGAAAAGTTTTAAGTTGGAAACATATTACTAGCATTATCTTAAAACCATTTTTTTAAACATATCCAAAAAAAAATGATTATATTAAAACTATTAAAAATATTAATTAATTTTGCATATAGACAATTATTCTCATACTATAGTAACGTTTAATTTTTCTTTCAGACATTTATTTATGAAAACTAATTATTCATTCATTTATTTAGTTGATTTTTCAATACTAACATAGTTGTTGTGTTAAGGGCTTTTTTTTTTTATATTTCAGAAAACTAATTCCCTTGAAAACATAAAGATCATTAAAGTGAATTTTGTCTTTGTCAACAAAACATTTTTCATTCCAAACTGGATCAAACATCTGTTTAAGGAACTCCAATAATCTACCGACGTACATCAAGGGTTACTAACCCGTCAAAAGAAAAAATATCCTGCAATTATGGGAAGGATGGCGAAGGTGGGGTCCACTGCACTGCCATATCCATTTATGCTATTACAGTGAGAACTAGATCCGAGACGTCGCCGTTGGGAGCTTCTCTCTGCCGAGGCAAAGCCAATAACCACCGACACGTCTGGATCAGAAATTAATCAAACGTCTCACGTGCCTCCACGTGTCACCCCTTATCAGTTAAACGACGTTGATTAAAATATCATCCGCAAACCGCGTTGTCGTACACCTCATGATCCAGTGCAACTGCACCCCATTCTTGAACAGTGATCACGCGACTTGTGACTGATATTAGTATATTTTATTTTTCCTACGAATCCCACTAGTTTGGTATTCTTACGCTGTCGGTGTTATGAAATTGTTGCTGTCATTTCAAATATTTTTGTCCAAAAGGATCATAGAAATATTTTTTAGAGAAAATAATGTATGCATTAACGGTGTAAAGATTTTTTTACACTGCTAACATATCATCCACGGTTGATTGGTTAGCTATAGTTGACTTATAAATAAAAGTAATACATATTGATGGTGGATAATGCACCCGGGCCCCTGCCCAGGCCCAAAAATTTTAGGGGCCCCTAATATTTGTAATAATAATATTATTTTTTAAAAAATTATAATTATATATTTTTTGTATTTCAATTATTAATGGTTTTTAGCATAATATTTTTTTTCATTTGCTCATCACTTGACTTATAAATAAATGAACTAATAAACTTTATTTTTATAACTAACTCCCTTACTCCCTAAATATAACAACATTTTGATAATTTTATTTTATCCCTATTTATAAGACCTTATATCAATATTCAAAGACAATTAAGTATTTTTTTCCACAAACTCCCCTATTTATTCAACATTTTTTAGATTCTCAATAATTCTTATAATAAAGGTAGTTCTGGAAAAAAAATATTATCAAATGCTCACATTTAAAATGAAATAAACTAAAATAACTAACTTTCTTAATGGATAAGAATTCAATCAAAAAGGTCTTGTATATAATGACGAAAGGAGTAACATGAAAAAAGGGTTTTTATTACCTATATTAACTTTTTTATTTTATTTCAGTTCTGTTTTAATAATACCTAATTTTATTGTTGTTTTAATTGATTAAATATATAAATATTCATGTTTTAATTAAATTATTTTTAATATTTTTTTTTATGAATTAGGGCCCCAAAATTTTTTTCGCCTCTGGACCCAAAATAGGTTAGGATCGGGCCTAAATGCACCGACGATATAAAAAACTTTACACTGTCAGTGTACAAATATTAAACTCATATTTTTATAGTCATAACCTCTTAATCAAGTGTTAACCATGTTGCTTGGTAAAATATTGACTTATTTATGGTTTTAGTCCCTGAAAGTTAAGAGTGTTTTGATTTTGGTCCCTGAAAGTTTTTTTGACCTTGATTCATACTTAATTATTTTGGAAATTTGGTTTTAGTCCCTACCGTTAGGAAAAATTCGTTAATTGTTGATGCAGTTAACGAAATGTCACATCAGTATACACGTGTATACAAGTATTGCATGTCACTGATTGAATGACATGAATGATCCGGACCCGCAGAAGCAAAAGGGTCAAGATCCAACAAAATGTGTTCGTGGATTGGGCTATGACCCTTTTGTTCTTGTGGGTCCGGATCATCCACGTCATCCTACATTCATACTTGCACACGTGTATGTTGGATGTGACGTTTCGTTAGTCAGGTCAGTAGTTAATCGATTTTTCTTAACAACAAGGACTAAAACCAAATTTTCAAAACAATTAAGGATGAGTCAAGATTAAAAAAACTTTCAAAGACTAAAATCAAAACATCCCAACTTTTAAGGACTAAATACATTTCATAGAATGCTACTTTCAAATGCACGAGTCGCCTAACATCTTCTAACCATGGAATGAAGTGAAGAATTAAATCTATATGACTAAACATTTTTTAATGAATTTTTCAATAATATGGATCACAAGAGATAAATATTAATGAAATCCTTTTTTTTTTTAAAAAAAAAAGTGATAGAGCTGCAACATTTAAAGTGGGCATATTTGAGTTCAAATCCGATTAACAACCTTCTCTCCATTTTTCCTTTAAAAAAATTTCCTATATAAAAAATTAATATTAATATTAATTATTACTTTATCAAATTTATGTAATTATGAGGATGCATTTGGAATAAACTCTTTAATGCTACCTAAATATTCCAAAACACCTTACAAAAAGATAAGAAATTTACCAAAATGGTGTCATGTATCAAGGGACGAAGGGAGTAGTAGTTTGGCAAGAATGCCCACAGAATTGGCATTTGCCAAATAGGCACGAAGCATGATAAGAAGGGGAGGTTACATGGTAACAAAGTAGCAGCGTAGCACCTGATCGGAGCACCATTGATTCAGCATCGGCACTATATAAAAACCCTTCCTCCACTCTCTCTCTCTCTGTGTGGGAAATTCAGAAATCCACGCACTAACAGCACTTGTGCATCTTCCTTTTCTTCCTTCCTTCCATCTTCATTCATTCGTTCATTCGTTTGAAAATGGAATTATTCTATTACGTCGTGTTCGGAGGTTTGGCAGCGGTGGTTGCAGCTCTCGAGCTCAGCAAGAACAACAAGGATCGAATCAACACTTCCTCCGCTTTCAATTCCTTCAAGAACAATTACCTCCTCGTCTATTCTCTCATGATGGGTCAGAACTTCCATCTCTCTCTTTCTTTCTCTTCTTAGATCTCGCTCCATTGCTTTCGGATCTCTTCATCTGGGCCTCATTTCTCTTTAATCTCTTTCTTTTCTCGATTCAATCCGATGCAATTCTTTTAATTTCGACATTTTAAATAAATAAACTGTTATCTGTTCTCTTCACGATGTTATTAATTAAATGAAGCTTTTCTTTTAGGCGGATCTCAATTATTAATTAATTAATTAAATCTCCGCATTTAAATTGAAAAGCTGTTCTGGAAACTTTGATTTACTGTTACTAAGCTTGTCAAGGCTTGGCTATCTTTTTTTCGAAATGTCGAAATGGATCCATCAAATTATGTTTCTTTTGGCTAAGTTTATCCTTTGAATTCATGTTATAAGGTGTGTTTGTTTGTTTATCTGAACTTGGTTACCTTTCGGTCTTTCTGATTTGTCTACAATTGCGAACATCGATAGATCCATAAGAACTTACAGAAGCTCGAAATATAGATATGGATATGGATCCGATTCCACCAGTGTTAGTGATTTTCGCTTACGCTTAATCTCAATCTCAACCATTGATCTCGTTTTTATTCAATTATGATTGTGATTTTAGCGTTAGTAATCTAAGATCGATGGTTGAGATCGTGTGTACTGTGTAGCTGAAAAATCACTTACACTATATATATATATATATATAAGAAAGATCAATAGAAGTTTGGATTGAAGTTACAATTTAGTTTTGTTTGGTAATCTAAAAGGGTGATCTTTTTATGGCTATAGCGGGAGATTGGTTGCAAGGTCCATATGTGTACTACCTTTACAGTACATATGGATATGGGAAAGGGGAGATAGGACAACTGTTCATTGCTGGCTTTGGATCTTCCATGCTTTTCGGAACGATTGTTGGATCTCTAGCTGACAAACAGTGAGATCTCGCCTTTTTGTTTTCTTACTTCACCATGCGACATCAATGTCGTAGCATTTTTAGTATCTCATGCTTGTTATCCTCGAATCAGGGGCCGGAAGAGGGCTTGTGTAACTTACTGCATAACCTACATTTTGAGCTGTATCACCAAACATTCTCCTCAATACAAGGTCTTGATGTTGGGGCGTGTTTTGGGAGGTATTGCCACATCACTTCTCTTTTCATCATTTGAATCGTGGCTTGTTGCAGAACACAACAAGGTGAGGAAAAGTTTTGTTTTTTTTAAAAGGTTATTGGTTGGTTTATTATGATATTTTGCTCTGGATATGTTGATTTTAGCTTGGAAACACATGACGTGTCATATAATTTGAAAGCAGTGACTTGTAAACATGGTAATAATAATGTTCATTGTGAAAATCTCAAGTTTTCCGAATCTACCTGTTCTTGCAAATTATGTCGATTACACAAGATACTGATTTCCAGGTTTTATATGTTAACTATTTTGTCTCTCTAACCAAGTAAAAATGCATTTTTTAAATATATGCCAAACGGCCAATGAAGTGCTTTTTGGTCATCAAGATTCAAACTCAACATTTACTTTTAAAATTTGTGACTGATGTTTTCTTATTGTGCCTTGATACCCTTCATGTTGCATATTGACTTTTGTTTTTCATTTGTCAGAGGGGCTTCGAGCAACAATGGCTATCGTTAACATTCTCAAAGGCTATATTCCTTGGAAATGGTCTTGTTGCTATTATCGCTGGGCTGTTTGGAAATGTCCTTGTTGATACATTGGCCCTTGGACCTGTGGCTCCCTTTGATGCTGCTGCATGCTTTCTTGCTATTGGTATGGCCGTCATATTATCTTCATGGACAGAAAATTATGGAGATCCTTCCGATAACAAGGACTTGCTTACCCAGTTCAGGGGTGCTGCTGTGGCCATTGCCTCTGGTAGATTTTTTTTTTTCTTTCCTTGGATTATATTTTCCTATTGTCTTCATACACTATTTCATGTAAATACCGCAAGTTTGAAGTTTTAAACTCTATGCATTACATTGATCTGCATAAGGACTGGACTGGTCACTTTTGATCCTGTCTTTGGCTATGAAGTATCTGAAATGAACCTAGTAAATTATAATTATAATCCATGTTTAATTACATGGTGTGACCAATAGCAGTTGTTAATTAAGCTACCCTAAACACAGTTTGTTCTTTGGTTTTCCTTGTTTTATTTGTTGTAATTGTACCTTATTCATCTCTTGTCTCGTATTTTTGTTCATTTCTTATCACATGTTCACTTATTATTACGTTTTTTGTGTTTCAGATGAAAAAATTGCCTTGCTAGGGGCAATACAGTCTCTCTTTGAAGGTTCAATGTATACCTTTGTGTTCCTATGGACCCCTGCTTTGAGTCCAAATGATGAAGAGATTCCCCATGGTTTTATTTTTGCAACATTCATGTTATCCTCAATGTTGGGAAGCTCACTTGCATCTAAGTTGATGGCCCGTTCAGCACTTCGAGTAGAGAGCTACATGCAGCTTGTTTTTGCAGTTTCTTCGGCTGCACTGCTGCTTCCCATTCTGACCACTGTATGCTATTCTTCCAACATGCTATTGCTAGTCATCCCGTAGTATTGTGTTTTAATGTCTCATATTAGTCTGCTATATTTTTTCTTGATTGTTGTGGAACAGTTTTTGGTAGTTCCTACATCAGTGAAAGGTGGAAGCATCTCATTCGCTGGTAGTGTTCAACTTCTTGGCTTCTGTATTTTTGAGAGTTGTGTTGGCATATTCTGGCCATCTATTATGAAGATGAGATCTCAATACATTCCGGAGGAGGCCAGGAGCACCATCATGAACTTTTTCCGCATTCCTCTGAACATTTTTGTGTGCGTTGTGCTGTACAATGTAAGTTGCACAATATACTACTTAGATACCATACATGATCTAAGAATGTAATATTTCTGTGAATGTTGATTTCATAGATTGCTAGAGTTGAACTTTGTGTTGCCCTAATTTGAACCTTGAACTGCCAACCTTTTTTTTAAATATCTGGTTGGATCAGTTAGAATCCCCTTGAATTCTACACACACCCCTTTCTTGGAAATATATTAAATCCCTTCATCAGCCTACTCTACCCGAAAAAGCGAAAAAGAAAAGAAAGTCTCTTGCAATTCTTTCTCATTATAACTGCTTGCGTTTTTGACTTATTATGTATTTTCTCTGTGCAGGTTGATGCATTCCCTATCACTGTTATGTTTGGCATGTGCTCAATTTTCCTTGTAGTGGCATGTATCTTACAAAGGCGACTTCTGGTGATTGCAGAAAAGCCAAGTAAGACTCTCGTACTATGATTTGTTGTTAATGTTGGAGACTTAGAAACTGAAGGACAAGGGATCAAAACTTATTTTGTCTACCGTACTGTGTAATGTCTTTATTTTATCTTGGAAATGGCTGACTGGTAAACATTTGGCTTCGTTGTCACATCATCCTTCTGTTATGTTCTGTCTGAACCTGACACTTACGCTGGGTAAAACATTCTTTTATGCCAAAGATAATGGCCTATTTTGGCTGGTTCTACCACAAAATAGATTAGTGCACATACTCCCTCCTTTTATGTTATTTCTCCTTTTTTTTTTTATTGAACCAAACAATGTTCTTACTTGGAACTGGGATTATTTGTGTTTGAAACAGAAACAGAAGATTGGCAATTGAAGGAAAGGGACACCGAGTCAGAGCCATTGAACATCTAAACTCCCTAAATACAACTGCTTTAGTCTTACATAATGCAGTTTGTTTCTAAGCTGTGTACGAAGTGATTCGAGTACTACGATAAACCTGGTGCCCACCAAAGAAAGGGATTCAAGCAGAAAGGCTGAGTAGTGCAATTTATTTTTAAGTGTTTTTTTTATATCAATACTGTAGTGCATTAGGTTTCTATTGGCTTATAAAGCCTATATTACTTGAGGAGAAATCTCCGTTTTGGTAGCTCTGATGTTATTCTTTTTGGGGGCGGGATCTATAGTTAGTCCTGGTGGGAATAGTATATGTGTCATACTATTTCTTTCATTGCCTTCTTTTTTTAACTCCTGTAATGAAAATTGCACTCCATTCAATCTTCATTAATTTTCCCTAAAGAAGAGAGTAGTGCATAACTGCATACGTTGAAGTATAACTTCGTCCATTATGCTCTGTAATGAAATATGCTAGAATTTGTTCACTTCTAAACGATCCGATGAAAAACCGGTTACAATAATATACTTGAGGTTCCATTAAGTTTTGCCCAATCAATCAGTTCAAGATGACTAAAATTGCACAATTAATGTTTAACAATCATTCGATTATTGGAAGGTTGCAGTGGATGGTGATTGGTGGTACAACCATAGCTCCTAATGGCTGTAATAATAATTTTTCACTTTAAGTTTCTACCAGATGATGGGGTCTCTTGGTTTTGTCTTATCCTTTGTACACAGACGACCATAATTAATGTTGAGCAATCACTAGATTATTTGTAGGTTGCAGTGGATGGTGATTGGTGGTGCAACCATGGCTCCTAACGGCTGTGTTAATTTTTCAGTTTAAGTTTCTACCAGATGATGGGGTCTCTTGGTTTTGTCTTACCTTTTACACAGACAAGAGATGAAGAAAATGGTGTTAACTCACGGGCTTGCTACAATGGTATTATTTACTTGAAAGAATCTTAACATCAAACTTTTTACTTTAAAAACAATGCTGTCGTCAGTTGTGTTACATCAGTCGTTTTCTGTGTCGGCATCAATTATTTCTTAGCATGTTACATTGATGATTTAGTTTACATCATCTGGTATTTATTTGTTATTATATCAAGCTATCAACCATGGTCGAACACCTCACGAGTCTTTAATAGTTCTTGTCCTCCCTTTCTTTAAGTCTCAGATTTGATCTAGGGAACTTGGAAGAAAAATGCCAAATTCTGTTATTTGCTTCGTTTGTATCTTACTCAATTCAATTTGTAACTAGTTGATGGTTGATCTATATATACAAATCGACTAGGCACATATAAAACTGTAATGCATTCCTATCAAATATTTTTTTTTCATTTATTCATTTCTTTTGAACAATGAAATTGGACTAACCATTTCAATCCTAACCTTTACCTGTCTAAGTGCATATTTGGTTCTGCGGTGAGTTAGCCCAGAATCAATTCTGGAATGTCAACGCTAATAACAGTTGCTTCTGCTCCAACATGATTTTGAGGTCAAAATTGATTTTCTAATTTGAAACCAAACATGCTGTAAATCAGCAGCTAGATCCAGACTCCAGAAAACATTTTGCAGAAGAGAAATTATAACACTCGCCATAAGGCCTTTACTTACTAGTAATAAAAGTCCATGCAATTAGTGTAGAATTTGGAACTGGATCATCTAATCATATCAGACTATGAACATTACAATGGTTTATACGTGCATAAAAGGATAATTAAGCAACCACTCTGACCTGAAAAGGCTACAAATCAAAGTGCTGCAGAATAACTAAATTCACTGTTTTATGATACAAGAACATATACACTAATTATTATTGCTTACATACAAGAAGTTTTACAGTGAACTTTACAATAATATTGAATACATGAGATGATCATATTAAACGGCTGCGTTTTGCATCTGCAGATGCGACCTCCAAATCCCCAATGAAGAAAAGGATTCTGTCCAGAATTCCCCTACATGATCTCTCTTCAGCTAGAGAACCTTCCCCTTCTGAACCAAAATTATGATTGCCACGGTCAGTTACTTGTTTCCGATTTTTTCTCGAACCCAGATATCGCTGGATCTCGCCTTGGTGAACAAGATAGTAGTCACTGCCTTCTCTAATTATCTTCAAACCCCTATTTTGAGAAGAATGAAATCACAGACAAGATCAGCAAGATTGGCATAAAAATGGCATTGAAGATAGAATTTTTCAGTGGTGACTGTGTGCATTTGATGTGCATGTTCTCACTCTCGGTAGAGTAAATTTCGCGACTTACACTCCGACTCGATCACAACGATCTTGCACCTCGAATACTTCTTTCCATGATTTTGAACCAATAGGAGCATAAAAAACAGCATGATCCCCTCCCCATCTCTCCTTAAAAAGGTTAGACCATAGAGCATTGTCCGAGGCCATGTGCTTCCACTTCCTGCACACTGTACAACAAATTGTCTGAGACCAAGGCAGACATCAAATGTCTGATGAAACTAACATACTGGTCAAAACAATTATCAAGGTGACAGTTAAAGCACAGACTGAGGAACAAAGCACTGCGTTTGATTTTCATCTTCAAAACGTGATTGATGAGAGAATAGTGATTGTAAATTTGGAATCTATATGAATATGATAATTACAGTAGAATTACTGAAAACAGTTTGGGCAATATATACCATTGGTACTAGTGTATATCGACAAATCATGTTGGTGTTTCTAATTCCATTCCATGAACAATTAATTTCATAAGCCAAAATGAGCAATTCAATTTAAACTAAAGATCCACAATTGTCACTTCATTTCCTTCCACCAATTTGTTTCTGATCATTCCCTCAAAAAAAAAAAAAAAAAAAAAAAAAAATTGTTTCTGATCATAAAAATGTATCAATCAAATATATTAAATGAAAGGGTCATCACAAAGCAAAAGTCATGAATGATCAAACCAGATAACAAATTATTGGAAGGGTCATCTCATGATCCCATTCCAAAAGCCATATAAATTCAATTGAAGAAGCGCAATTCAGATCCAATATCAATATTTTCCAAATCACAGAACATGCTTCAAGCTCATAATTCAGAAATCAATTGCAATTCCAATTGGGTATTTAAAAAAGTTAAACTTTTCAAACACAAACAAAACAAAAATTATAAAAAAACCAAAAGGGTATCTGAATCACTGACCTTGTTGAGCAGTTGCAAGATTCTGGTAATCCAAGAAACTGAATATCTTTTGACATATTTCCAAAGGCAAACTCTCCATTTTTGAGGACTTTGCAAATCACAATATTGGTTATGGACACAATTTAATGCATGAAATAATATTTTTCTTAATAGTAGTTTCACCCAAATAGAGAGAAAACGGTAGACAGAGTTATTGAAATAGTTTCCTCGTTGCTTCTCAGATTCTGTATCTAAGGTTGTCTTTCGGTTGAAAGATTATTATGTACAGTAGTAGTTATGTAGTTACTTCCAATAAGTGAAGGACGGATGAAGCTTCTTTCAACCGCTAGCGCCATATAATTACTCGCGCGTATTAGCTACTCGCTTTATCTTCCACTCGTGTGGCCCACGCGCCACTTGTCACAATTGCACAAGTAAGCAACAGTTCGGGGTATGGAATCACCCGCTCGAAATACTTCATCTACGGGGCAAATTATATTGACCAATAAAAGTTTTTTTTTAAAAAAAATAATATTATCACGTTATTGTTGAAGTACTTTTTAATTGATGGTTTCATAAGACTAGGGGTGAGCATGGACGGGTTGGGTTTGACCCTTATCCGTCCCGAAATGTTGCACGGGTCAATTTTTCAACTCGAACCCGTCCCTAATTAGAAAGGGATAAGGTAAGGACGGGTCCAAAATAGGACGAGTCCTCATAGGGACGGATCCAGGTTCACCCGGGACACGGATGAATAACATTAAAAAAAATTTCAAACCATTCAAATTTTGAAATTTGCATAATCTTTCTAGAATTTTATAACTAACCAAAAGAAATATACTAACATTAATATAATTCATTCAACAACAACAAAGTATAATTCTATAATTCGTTACTCACAGAAGAGAAGAATTCGCCTTTGTTAATTCTGCACCATGCATATTCCACCCATCCTTTTCCAATAAGTATAAGAAACTCCTCTATAACAAATGGAACGTTCTTATGTTTGTATCTCACACACACTGTAGTACGTAGTTACTTTTAGTTTTAGTGTTTTACTGTTTTATATTTTTTATTTATGTTTTAGTTTTTAGCAATAAGAATAATAATTATAATATATATATATATATATATATTTAATTAATTATAAGTCCGGGCCGAGTTCGGGTGACCCGGGCATGAACCCGACCCCATCCTTAGTAGGACCGGGTCTGTCCTTTTCTCACTCGGGTTTGTCCCTTTGAATGATGGAAGACGGGTTCGACCCAACCCGAACTCGCCGGGTTGGGACGGGTCTCCGGGTAGGGCCGGGTCATGCTCACCCCTACATAAGACAACATACTTTTAATTCATAATAATAAAATGTTATATTCATCATTCAAAGGCAACTGACAAGTTATTTATTGAAAGAAAGAAAATGATCATTAAATAAATAGTTGAAATTTAATTTGTTAATGTACGGTGTAAATTTTAATTTCGAAAAATTCATATGAATATGAAATAAGTTTTTGAAAAAAAAAAAACAATGTGATGCCATCATATTTTTTAGTAATGTCCTTGATCCGCCAAGGTATAAGGCAAATGAAGAACCTTAGACTCAAAGATCAAGATAAGGGATTAATACAGAACTCTGGTTTCAGAATACCCAGAGTACTCCGATTCTCTTAATCAACAATGTATGTGTGCAAAGTGCTAATTTAGGGATGAAAAACTGTGCCTGAGTCCCCTGTTGTGTTATGCTATTTATAGGGGGAGCTTCAATGTTGAAGTTGGGCCTAACTAGGCCTGGTAGATTGACATGTAGCTAACGGAATAAAGGGTGGAATATCTAGAATATTCTCACAACCTTTATAAGCTGACTCCCCCTTACTAGCCATTGCGAATCAAGCAGGCGATAATATAGGAGAGAATCATGGAAAGGTATAATTGCTGCTGGATTCTCCGCCACTTAACCCTCAATGAAGACTTTAGGATCTGATGGGGTATTGTAGGAACTCACAAGTGCCAATGGTCGGACATGAGACCAAGGACTGTTAGGCCGGGTCCTCGACGTCGTACATGACGTCCTATCATAAATTGACCGTTATGATTGGCTCATACTCGGATGTGGTCGGCATGAGGTTTGGTCCATCACACTTTCAAAAATCAAATCGTCGTTTTACTTTTTAATTTAGTCTTAGTATAAAAAGACTTTTGATTTATCCAAGACAAAAAAAAAGAGTCAAACACTTCTAATAAGTACGAATAGAAGGGAAAACAAATAAATGTTTTGAAGAAGTCGCGAAGTGCTTCATAGAAAGTTGGATGAAAGAATTGGCTTATAGTGAAAAAAGGGATAGAATAGTGGTTATTTAGTTTAGTTAATTAATTAAGGCTTAATTATATCACAAGTCCTTGAAGTTTGAGACACTTTTGTCAGATATTTTTATTCTTTTGTTTTCAATGTCCGACTCCCCGAAGTTACTTCTGGGTTTGTCATATACCCCTACTACCAATTCTAACCAATTTTGTTGACATGTAACATCGGAATCCTATTTAGACGTAGAAAGTTAGGCACATAGTGCTACGTAGGTGAAGATCCCTCTTTTTTTAAATTAAAAAACTAAAAATCTTAGTATTTTTATATTTTTAGTTAAAGAAAAAAGGAAAAAAAAAGGATTGAAGAAAGAGGTCGTCTTCGCCCATGTGACATCACGCGGTACCACATGACCAACCTCCTGCATCTAATTAGGATTCCGATGTTACATGTCAGCAAAATTGGTCAGAATTGGTGGTAGGGGTATATGAAAAACCTAAAAGTAACTTCGAAGAGTCGAGCATTGAGAAAAAAAAAAAGAATAAGGATATCTGACAAAATAACTCAAACTTCAGGGACTTGTGACACAATTAAGTCATTAATTAAATATGTATTGTTATTATATACTTTCTAGAATATTTTTTGATGAGTAGGATCTTGTCACTTGTACAACTAATCCTCACTCTAGGGTTTTATCATTAAGTTTTGTATTGTTCATTACTTAGCATCAATGAAAAATGAAAGAAGTTTGATAGTTATCATTTGTTATTTGTTATTTTTTTAATTTTTTTAATTCATCTTCTTCCTTAATGCACATCTAGCATCTTAACAATGCTTTCATTTTCTTACCAACCTCCCACAACATCCATGACAAATGCTCACCAACAACGACCGTGTAACACCTGTTACACATCTTGTCTACTACAAAGCCATCATTCCCCCTCTACCTCACTTATTATCTTACTTATCACATGATGATCTAATAAAAAATGGCTTATTTAACATTTTAGTCCCTGAACTTATGTGTTCTTTTGAAATTGGTCCTTAAACTTTTTTCGATGCTTTGGGTCCCTAAACTTTGTTTAATTTTTGGAAAGGGTCCTTTCGTCACTTAAGTGATGATATAGTCGACGATATGTCACATCACTTTCATAATATCGACAAGTGACGTGTTATGTAGAGTCACGAGACACTACATGAATTTTTTTATTAAAAAAATAATTTCTTTTAAAATCTATTAAAAGATTCGATATTCTTTTAAAAAAAATATAATTTTTAATTATTTTTAATAAATTTGAATTTTTTTTACTTTAAAAATTTCACGTGGCATCATTTGGCACGTTACCTAATGATCTGGCGAAGGTGATGTGGCATATCCTCGGTCTTATCACCACTTAAATGATGAAAGCTAAGGACCATTTCCAAAAATTAAACAAAGTTCAGGGACCCAAAGCATAAAAAAATGTTTAAGGACCAATTCCAAAATAGCACATAAGTTCAAGGACCTAAAATGTTAAATAAGCAATAAAAAATTATCCTTATGGATCATATTATCTCCGCTACCACCATCTCCATACACAACAATTTTAGTCACCACCTTAGTCCAGCACCCATTAAAACTTTTATTTATGCAACTCCTATTACTATCTTCATATCCAACAACCACCACACTCCTATCATCCAAAATTTGATCCACGCCCGTCACCATCTTCTTATTTTTCAGCTACCCGACCTTCTGTTCAACACTTATGAAACACACACCTTATTAAAATATAATTTAACATAATAAATTGTGTACATGAAGCACAATTTAATAAACAAAACTAAAAATTTTAAAAAAAATTGAATAAATCACGTATAGAAGACATGATTTAAAAAAATTTATAAAAAAAAAAAAAAGAAGTCGTTTATTGTGAGCGCGACTTACTTTGAAAAAAATATATATATATTAAAAACTAAGTTGTGTGTTGGAAACACGACTTACAAAAAAAAATTAAAATGAAGTCGTGCTTAGTAGCCATGACTCTTTACAAAATTAAAAACTAAAGTCATGGTTTGCACCAACGACTTTCGAGAATTTTTTTTGAAAAAATACAACTTACAGATAAATTGTTGATGGGAGTCATGGTTTACCAAAAAAATTCATGATATGAATCGATCACCCCTGTTATGGTTTTAACTTTTAAGTCTAGGTCCACGACCACTACAGATGTGGAATTGTTAAAGTTTTAGAAGTAGTCGAATCAGCATCGCAACTACAATTATGATTGTATTTGCGCGACATATTTCATAACATCAAGATTTTCAAAGCTTCTAAAACCATAACCACTATTTAAAATCTTGACCACTGCTGAGCTTTGGGATCTTTATTATAGTTTGAAGTAATCTCTCGACCTTAGTTATTAAGGGATGGTCCTTAAAGCTGACTCAAAAACTGCATTAGACTTTAGTCGAAGTGTCTGTGAGCATCGCTAGCTGATTTTGGTTCAGTTTCTTGGTTTAGAGTAATTGCTTGTTAGTTGCTTGTCTTTTTGGGCAGCTTCTGCTTCCTTGTTTATGTACTTGCTAGTCCGAAAGCGCCACTCCACTCCTCCTTGCTCCTTAGTTCCGCGTTAGCTAGTTTCTATATACTTTTGGGTTGAGCATATAATTAGCTTCTTAAATATATTTCAAGAATAAAAGTAAAATAAACTTAATTTTCTCATGTTAATCTGCAAAGAAAGATTGGAATCTATATTAAGTTCATTAACCAAATCTATTATACGAATGAAATTTTGAATCTATTTAGCTATTCTTTTGACCAAGAACCCTCCAAAAGGAAATTTTTGCATAAATAGTAATCATCCAAAACCCTTTCATCCTAAACCTAATTTGATACAAATGCTACTCAAATACAAACAGCTTGTAGAAAAGAACAAAATGGGGTAAAGGTGGAGATAAAATTGAAACTTTACTCATCTAACAGTCGCAGAAAGTGATGACAATGCAGCTTGAATCAAATTGCTCAGGTTGCCTCTAAAGCCGCTAACAGTATTCTTCAATGTTTTACATGTCTTGTCAACAGGGAACTCATTGACTTGTAGCATGTGGAGCTGCCTTTCCAGATATCTAACAAGACTTGCCTCAGCAATGTTGATGAGACTCAGTGATTCATTAGTGTGCATAAATTTTGTGACAAGAAATCCTGCTAGAACATGCTGATCAGCCTTCACAAGTTCTGATATGAATCCAGGGAATAGGATCCTTCTGAAAAGAAGCAATTCATTCTCTTCATCTTCACTAGTATTAATTCCGGCACCCGATGCTAGAGCTTGTTGACAATGATGGGAAAAGTTTCCGATCAAATAGCAGAGATAAGAGAAAGTAGTACCATAGGTATTGTCGTTGACAATAGAAGTGATAATCCCAGAAGATAAAATGAGAATTAACAACTCATAATCCGTGCTTCTTGTTTGAGGGATGCCTTGTTTTAAGTTATCCTCAACTGCACTCAGGCACTGCGACTGTAATGTTTTGTATGGCAGCATTAGTGTCATCTTCAAAGCCAGAAAGCAATCCATGCCAAGTGCTATCTGGCTTAAGCTCTTGGCATCATCTTCATCGAGCAACAAAGCATTAGGTTTTAATGATGATTGATCAATTTGTCTCAGCACATCACTAAACCTTGATAGTTGTATGACTTTCCGAAAAATTTCTGTCCAACAAACATGTAAAGGGTGAACAGAAACAACAGAGTCCTCTTTCTTTTCTTTCTCAGAATTGTCTGCATCTACATCCTCAAGACTTTCCCATCCCTCATCCCAATCGTCACTATTCCAGTCATTTTCTCCATCAGATGCTTTGGCAGTGGTTTCTCCATCTTTCATTGAATTGAAAAGTCCATCCCACTCTTCCAATATGGCAAGAAGAGCATCAAAGTGGAGATATGTACTAGCTTCTCCGCACAATCTCAAAAAGCAAGAAACAGCTGTATCTGCATTCAATAGATCATCAGGGGTGATTTCTATGCTAGGAGAGATCGATGCCACAAGCTGCGATGATTTTAGAGCAACCAGAGTATTTGTAAACCGATTAGAAGAGTCTTTGTGATTATCCGGCAACTGCTTGTCAGCATCAGTCTCACTCTTTCTTTTTGCATAAAGCAACTCATTCCATTCCTCCCATGGTTGGACATTGGCTTCTATTTCTGTAGAGAAACCCTTGATACTTTTACCTGAGATAAATTGCATAAGCTCTAGCACATAAACTCGGATAGAACTTGGCAACTGTAAATTGTCGGAGAACTGGACCATTCTTTCCCAAACTATATGTCTAACACATTGCATAACTTTTAAATCACCTTCGAGTTTGCTTAAAGATGACAATATATGATACAGTTTATGGTTCTCATGGGATCCATTGACCAATTCCTGCAGAACAGCTTCCAGAATACCTAAATAGAAGTGAGCAAGATCCTGGGAACCTGTTCCACAATCAGAAGCCAAACCAGTTTCTGATGACGCAACAGAAAAAACCTCTGCGATGGCACCAAACCCACAACCAGAAAAAATCATAGCTTTGCAGAAATTATGAATTTCTACAGCAGAATCGCCACTTAAACCGCAATTGACATAGCCATATATGCTGCCCCAGCCCTGACTAGGGGAGACGATATCCTCCATCACCAATTTCATAAAAACCTTCAGACAACTCATTAAACAATCTGGATTGAAGCTAATAATTTCTCCTGAATTTTCCTCCAATGCAATTTCTTTCATATCATCCGTCAATCTCATCCAAAAATTTAGAAGAACAATGAGGCAGTCTTGCCATGTTGAATTGTCAGGTGGGAATCCATATGAACTGTAGAGAGGCATGATTATAGTGAAGTAATGCTTCATTATCCCCAAAGCATCAGACTGAGTCAAAAGTCTAATATACATTTGGCACAAATCGTAGCTCTGCTCAAGTTTGCTTATAAAGCCTTGAAGGTATTCAGGAGTTCTAATACTGGAATCAGTTGAAGCTTCAGTCTCCAAAGCTCTCAGAGAACTGAGGATGTAATACTTGTAGACATCCTGCCATGACATGAAACCCTCGGGCAATGAATCACCATAAATATTACCTAGAGCCTGCACCATTTTTGACAAAGCTGACAAGCTACTTTCCTCAATACATGCATAAACCTCATCACTAAAGCACTCGAAGTTCAAACCATGTAACCCAGCAATATTTTTGAAGTTCAGGTTATTAATAAAGGATACATTTTTGCATTCTTCCTCAATGACCTTGAAATAATGAGCAAACCATAGATTGGTATTTGCATGATCAGACTGTATTACCGGTGACAAATCTTCAATATTTTCTAGCTGCAAGTAGCACTCTGACAACAGGCCATACAGATAAGCAAGGCGAAGCTTGTTGCATCCATCAATAGCAGGGTATACAATTGTTGATAGTATTCCAATGGTTTTGGCGCCAGTACCAATTATTTCTCCTTTATAACCTTCAATTTCAACCGTAATATCATCATTTGTCCAAACATCAGAAACAAGTATGGTACTTAAGTACCGCATTAGCATCTGCAGAGAAACAAGCAAATAATGAGATCCCATATCATTATCCATGCATCAAATTCAAAGGGCTAATTGACCTAAAGGCTCAAGCTGTTAAAATGAACCTGGAAACAATCATTCTAAATCAAAAACCCCTTCAAGAGAAAGCTCGTTGAGCATTAAAGCTGGACAAAAATCCATCTTTGCGACTAATTTATGCCAACAATTAATGCTAATTTACAATGGAAAAGTAACTGAGACTAAAGTGGCCAAGAGTTGAACTGTAGACATCATGGTCAATGTGCCTTACAAAAACTATAAGATAAAAAGGTTTCATCATAACCAGCACATTTTTCTTGCAAATCCTCATACCTCAGTGCAGTTCAAGCCATAAGTATCAGCCAACTTTAAAATGTCCTTCAGTATGTGTTTTTTCTCAAACTTCACTGACTCAATGAGAGAGAGGACAACATTCTTAATATAGATGGAGTCCCCAGACAAAAAGCGCTCTGTTTCAACCCCAGGAATTATTTCCTCTAGTGCTCTGGAACGCTCAGTCAGACGCTTTTGCTCTTCTAGCTTCAGTTTCCACTCTTTCCAAAATGAAGACTGAACCTTGCCAAGTTTATCAATTTCATCTGTTTTTTTTTTCCAGAAAAATGGAGCCAATGACTTAGTTAGTTATGGAAGCCAAGTAAGAAAGAAACAAAGGTGGAAGAAATCCATAATCAATAGAAGCATGACCAACAAACGACCTTTTACAAAGAAACAGCATTAAAGTATGGAATCAAGGACTCAACTACTGAATAAATATACAGGGAAAAAAACATAGAAAGGCCAACTACCAGAACTGGGCTTTTCCTTAAACCTCCTCTGCAATAGCTCCTTCCTGCGAGCAGGGTCAGCCCCTATTCCAGAGTTGTGTGCTAAGCTGTATGCCAACCCAACATTCATGATGCTATAAATTTCTTGGTAGTCTTTTCTTATTTTGAGCTGTTCTTCTATAATTTCTACCCCACTAAAGGCATCTACAAGATTCAAAAGGTAGGAGCACCCTATTATATCTTCCTCTTCGGTAACAGGTGGTTCCATAATTGATTTTGCTAGAGATGCAATCAGATCGTCTCTGGGAGCAAATTCATTTCTAGCCAACCAGGACAAAATGGTCACCGCAGCCTGCATTCTGATGTTCAAATATTTCTTTCCAGCACTAAATTTTGCATCATGTTCCCCTTTCCTACTCAATTCAAGCAACCAGGGGAGTTGTAAAGCAGCAAAAGACAGAACTTTCCCATTTTCAGTCAAGCATGCTGCCCAATCTGTTCGATCCCCAACAGCCAAGGTTTTAGCAACAATGGAAACCATGTCTCTAATTTTATCGAGATGAACATCCTGATTGTCAGTGCTAGTACTGTCAAATGCTTGAAAGCAACCATTTCGATCTAGTATGTCTTGAAAACTTTGCTCCGGAATTGAGTTTACAGATGAACCTTGTCTTGAAAATTTTGAAGAATTTGTCCTTGTTGACATCATTAATGTTTCACACTGGCCTTGCATATCTAGATCTTTCCATGCATAGAGAAGCTCACCAATGGATTCCTCATCACAGTGGCTCAAAGCAAATCCTAATAACTGTTTTCTAGAGCCCACGTCCATATTTTCAAGGGCAGGACCTCTGGCAATTGCAGCGCATAAATCCCATACATAACCATGTCCTTTTCTAGCCAAAACAAGACAAAGATCAAATGCTAATTGCAAATCACCAGAAACTGCAGCTTCTCTAGCAATAGCTTCCTCAACAGCTGATATGTCATCAGCAGACCTCAAGCCAAGAAGTCTGGCAACCTCAATAAGTTCATCAACTTGAAAATATGCTCCAGCTTGACTTGTAATTGCCATTTTTACAATTTCCATTGGATCCTTTATTTGCCTGTACTGCATGGGCAAAATATTCACCCCAAGGTCTGGAAGCTTAACTGTAAGCGCATCAATAATATCTGCCTCTATCTTCACATTTCCACTACTTGGATATAGATTAAGACATTCTTTAGCCTTCCAGATCTGGATCAAATTGCAGCAACTTAGTTAATCACTTCATGTACTTGGGATTAGCTTAACAGAAAACAACGCTACTGAGAATATCCAGAACTTCAATTTAATGAGAAAACGGCTGTGTGGGGTGAGTTTTACATGACAACGGGCAAGTGCACGTGTGTGTATAGTGTATACTAAAGTTTATATGGTTTCAGTAACTATCTTAAAGTAGGAGAGAAAATCTCAAATCTCTGAACCGAAAATTGGAAGGGAAAAAAAAAGATGTTGCAAAATAGGTCTTGCAGCTGAATTCATATTTGTGCCAAAAAGGATAATGCAGATTTCAAATTTTGAATGTTGTGTTACAGGCAATATAGATTGATACTCCCTCCAGTTTGAAATATAAGAAAAAAAAACATACTTCTCTTAGTTTAAAATATAAGAAAAAGTTAACTTTCTTAAATTTTATTTCATTCTCAATGCTACTTTCCTAAAACATCCCTAGAAAGTGGTTATCTCATCTAATTTTTGTTTCATTCTCAAATCTCAATGCTATTTTCCTAAAATACATCTATTTTTTTTTTTATAAATTTGAGAAAATTAAATACAATCAACCGACCTTCTTAATAAGTGTGAAATTATTTTTTGTTCTTATATTTCAAACCGGATGGAGTACAGCCAAACTTACTTCAGAACAAGAAAGACTTGAAGCTGAGAAGAAGTATTCTCTAGCTGCTTGAATGACAAGATTTTCTGCCTTCTCTGGAGCCAAAGCAACTGAACTTGTACCCTTCAAGTAGTTTCTAGCAAGAGAAAACTTCCCAGCTTTAAGCAGTCCTCTGCAAAATTCAATCAATGTATACTCCGAGTCCAAAAATGGAAATGCCCTTTCCCTCAAGTACTGCATATCACGCCACATACTGGCCCATTCACTATCTGATCGGCTAGGCTGACGGCGTATAAATTTAGAAAGAATAAGGCGAATAATCTGTTTTACACCCTTTTCATCTGATTGAGCAACTAGGAAAAAGTTTAATGGCTTTGGGACCTGCACAGATCCATAAGATAACATGGTAAACACAACCAAGTAAAAAATCAACAATAAGAATTTCAGATTCATATTGCTAAATAGTTGGTAGGGGGAGAATGCTACACAATTGAGTTATCCAAACCATGGTAACATACACCTTGAAACATTAGTAACTTCATTTTACCATATAATCATCTTAGAGATCAGCTTCATGAATAACTCAAGCTGTACAAGTTCCACTGCTCATAGGGGAGAAGGTGTACCTGGTAAAACGCCAGAAGCCTTCCAGCTTCAATATGACCTTCAGCAACTCTAAGTCTTCTCCCAAGGTCCTCAACTTGAACTGCACCATCTATGCAACAATAATACATATTCATCAACAAATTGATAAAAATATAACAGAAGATTTCACTCAACATCCCATGCAAACACACATAGATAGGCTTGGTTTCTTGTCATTGGTAAGTTTTGTGATTCAAATTATATGCAGAACCCAGATCATCAATACAAGTATATAACAATAAAATGTAAAATGATATGACAGCAAAACAATATTCATTAGCTGGATTGCTAGCAGAACTTTCATCCTCATTGAATGACAGAAACAAGAAAATACATTGTCAGGACGAGTCTATATTCTAGTAGATTAGAGATAATGACACAGTACCACGTAAGGCAATCAATTTAGTGAACACATTTTTTTTTCTCCAACTAATTCTATTTGTTGTAGAACGAATGGCTACATCAGAATACATCCACTGATCCATATGTATCCGTTGAGATTTCTACATAACTAGATGAAGAAAATTCCAGGGTAGACTATCTTATCGGTCATGCGAGAATCCTATCATTTTTTAAATTTTCGAAGTAAATGGAGTTCTACATGTTGAATTTCATTAGTGATACTTTCTGAACAATGGCACATCGGATGAGCCTGAATAACATATTTTTCTATGTGAAAAGCAGTATAAATATCTTCGAGATCATACAAGCAATAAACAACCCATCAACAAACCATAAAAAGTTACAAAATCACATTGCCATTATGATAATGTAATCAACATGAAGCTAAACTCACCATATAGTTTAGGAAGTTTAGATAATATGGCTGCCATTATATTCCACCTATCTGTAACTGTGGACAAATATATGCATTGCAAAGCACAATCAACAGCTTCCACCTCCGTTTTGAAATAAACATCATTTTGAAAGTTTCTGCACCCTTCCTCAATTACCACCAAGCATATGTCCAACTTATTCTCGGAAGCAGTTTCCTTCAACCATCTGACAAGAAATGATTCCTCCATATTTTCATTTGTAGAATCAGAAAAGATGACATCCCCAACTAAGGATACCCTCTGAAACTTTTCTCGCATAAATGGAATAGCTCTATTCTGTAATCTTTCAGTTACATTTTCCTCTTTGACTCCTTTGAGAATAAATTTAAACTTGTCATAGTCTGACAATTCTCCCCACGTGACAAGACTCATATTGAAGCTCGTTTCACTATCATAGTCATCAGAATAAATAATTTGATACAAGTATAAGACATCTTGATGGAACTGCTGCAACTCAGATATACCTTTGCGAAGAGCAAACTCAAGAAAACTGAGGCAATTATCCAGCTGCCCACTAAAATCATCCATAGCTCTAGCTCTATCTTTATACCAACTTGAAAGCTCATCAATGGATGGCCAAGAAAATCCAAGAGAATACTTGAGAAGAGGTTCAGTTCTGACTAGGATTTGAATGTCATGATTTTTAACTGAGTCATTAATGTAGTTAACCATCTTCTCACATTCAACCCAATCATCTTGCCTCACAGCAACACCAGAAGGGGGAGACCTCCCAGGAAGAAGCTGCCCATATGTTTGGGCAGGAACTGTTTCTGGGATGGCAGCTAAAATGTCCAACATAAAAGGAGACAACGAATATGGATGACGCTTGAATAGCAAATTTAAGGCACCAATTTTTCCACTTTCAGCAAGTGCTACAGCAGCTTCATTGACAGGCATAACACGGAATTTACTATATTCCTGCACAGAAAACCTGCAGAAAACTGTGTCAATGAACTTTGAGTCAGTAGAAACCATCAAAATTATTAAACAATCACAAATGTTAAACATCCTACACTTTGTAGTCTTTTTTTTTTTAAGGAACAGTTTGCAGTCATTACATAGCCATATACTGGCATGATGCATCTATGTGAGTCAGCATAGTTAGTAAGTTATAGTAAAGTAAAGAGAGAGTGGGAATTTGCAACATAGTAAACCAAAAAGGTAAAGATACGTTAAAAGTTTCAATTGTTTATCACAACAGTGACAACACTTGAACTTTTCCTTTAAGAATTATTAAGTTATTATCATTAAGTTTTAAGAATACATAAGGATATGTGAATGTTTGAATAGAGTTTAAGGACTGAGTTTTCTGTTTTCCGGAAGTGTGTGAGATAAAAACATGCATAGTACATAAACCAAAAGAATAAAGTCAAACTAATATGCGATAGAAAACCAATTTTAAATGCCACATAAGTCTATTCGCCCTGACGTGTGTTATGTGTGGTGCTAGTTCTGAATTGGTTCATCTTCTCTTTGCACAACTCTGCTTTTGTTTCTCGTTGGAAATTCAAACTCTGTTTTTCATTTTTGATGGGTGTACCCTTAGTCTTTGAAACTTTTTTTTTTTTTTTTGGTTTTAAGTAATAAAGTCCAAGGCCTTTTGCCAATGTGCAATCTATGTTACAATATGGTGCATAACTCATATGTCATATCTGTGGGAGGTTCCATGGCACAACAGCTTATTTGGGATAATTTTATTTCCCCGCGCGCAGAAAAGGGAAAAAAACAGCCAACTTGGATAAGATTTTGTACTTGGTATAAACACGTGGTCATTTTAAGGGGGTTTCCTAACAGATGTGCGGGCAACTTACCTTGATTGATGTTTTCTTCTTGCCATGTTTGATATTTTGCTCTTAGTTATAGAGGATTCCTTATCCTTGAACTTATTTTTTATAAAATAAATTATTATGATCAAAAGCACAAAATAAAAAACAAATAGTATAGAACTCTTTAAGTCTAAGGTTATACCTTCCCATGTTTATGCCAAGATATGTTTCCAGCCTGTCACTAAATTGCAAAATTTGAAGTCTGGCCAAGCGAACATCCCATAGTTGACTAGAATTATCTTCTACTTCTGAGAATCTATGATGGTCAGTGATGCGTAGACCATAGGCAAGCAAAGCCTTCACAGCATCTTCTGTTGGTCCGATTCTATCAACACATTCAGAGAGTACAAAATCTCTATCCTTAATATTTGACAAAAATATATTTATTTCATTTAATCCTTGGCTTGAATTCAACCATTGTGACTTCAGAACTTCGTCTTTATCCAGTCCATGACTATCAGCAAAGTCCAAAGCAGCCTGATATCTTTTCTTGCTAATCAAAATATTATACATTTCAGGGATAGATTTCTCAGCAAAAGAAATGAGGCACCAGAGCAACCTAGAAAAGTGAAGTTGATTTATCCTATCTTCAGTGATCCACTCTTTTTGATTCAACTCATCCGTTGCCCCCAAATCTGAAGGAATATAACTTTCTAGGGTTGATGGACATGCTAAAAGAAAAAGGCATCCCTTATATTTTGGCGCTCTTTCCAGAACAGGCAAAAAATATGCAGGATCTTCCTCCTGAACTTTTGAACCATTAAGGATGTCAATCAACATAACAACTCCTTTCCTATCCACAATGGCAAGGATATGGTCACACCACCAAGTAAAATCCATACAATCCACAAAATTTTCTCCCCCTCCATTTGATAAATTATCAGACATTGGTGAATCATCTCTGTCTCCCAAGACAAACGGGGAGAATTTGAAGCCTTCTTTGCCCACCTTAAAAATATGCAGGCGCCCTGTCATATCCAGAGTAGAAACGAATGCACCTTCTGGTGAGATTAGCACCTTTGGATATGTTAACTGACCTTTATAGCCTTTTGGTTTTAAATATAATCCCTCAAACTGTAAAGAGGACAACTGCTCCAGTTCTGTACTTGAATTATTATTCCAAAGAGAAAGATGGCAAGACCCTGCAGATATATGCATTAGTAGTTAGCGAAGAACTTGGACAAACAATATTTAGCAGATGAATGACTCGTAAAAACTTTTAGCCTATTCTCCATGTTACAAGACGAATTCATGTTATAAAAGAAATACTAATAGAGAACATAATGGCAGAAATACAATAGCAGAAGGTGTGATATATTATTTAAAAAGAAACTAAGAATACATAATACAAGTTCAGTACTGAATTTAGCAATATCCGCAGCCACGTAAAAAATATGGATTCACATGTATATTTTAAGATGTGAAATCACTCAATCAGTGATCAATAAAAAAAATATCATGTCTAATTTTAACAGTTTAGCATTTCTATTTTTTATTTTTTCTATAAAATTCAAACTTGAAGAAAACCCCAGTACCTCATCAATAACAAAAGTTAATATGGTTCAGATTTTCAAGCAGTATCTTTTTTTATAGAATTATTGCAATTATCGAAAGTGGCAACCAACTTCTGACCACAAAAAATTCTATCTCACAGTAGAAAGATAAAAACAAGAACAATTTTTCCAAAAAATTGAAATAAAGGATATATCATACAGCATACATATATAGAAACAATAGACGTTATATTATTTAATAAGTTTAATCATAAAAAAGTGTCCTTAAAACTACAAGCAGAGCATGGAGGTCAGGTTAATGCATCTTGTGAGCAATTCAGCACAATTTTTACCAGTCCCAGGTCAGGTTCCTAACAGCACGAGAACTTCATTTTGCTTATAAAATATTGGCTTATTTAAGTTTTTAGTCCCTGAATTTAGGTTCTCTATTGAAATTGGTCCTTGAACTTTTTTTTTTTTTTTATGTTTTGAGTCCTTGAACATTGCTCAAACATTTGGATATGGTTCTTTCATCATTTAAGTGATGATATGGTCGACGACATGCCGCGTTGCTTTCGTAATATCGGCAGTTAAGGTGCAATATGACATCATGTGGCACCACATGATTTTTTAAAATAATTAAAAGATTTGATTTTCTTACAAAAAAAATACGATTTTTAATTTTTTTTTAGTAAATTTCAATTTTTTTTAAGGACTAAACTGTCACTTTAGTCTCTCACTTTGTAATGAGCTTTCATTTTAGTCCCTGACTTTTCAATAATTCCTTTTTAGTCCCTCACTTTGAAAAAAGTTACTCACATTAGTCTTTGGCAACGTTTTCCGTTTATGGACGTTAACGTCGCCGTTAACTTACAATATCGTATTTCATTTTAGTCCCTAACTTAAAATTTTTAATTCACTTTAGTCCATCATTATATCATGTTTCATTTTAGTCCCTGACTTAAAAATTTTAATTCACTTTAGTCCCTCACTATAATAACAATGATGTTTCTTTCGTTTTTCTCTTGTAGTGTGACTACCATAAAAGTATTGACTGTATGTTCTTCTTGCTATTTTGTAAACTAACTTTATAGTTTATATAAGCATTGACTTCAAGCTTTGCATTTTAAGGTATGAATAGTTTTGATTCAAAAATATTTTATTGAGTTCTGTGTTTAAGAGTCATTACCAAAATGTTGTAAACTCCCCCAATTTGTTTAGCTTGATATTCAAACGTCATACCTCAAAAATTTCTTCACATGCCTAGGCAAAGGAGCAGCTCTTGATAGCAAGATACGAACTCGTTCACCTAGAGCTTGTTTTGTCTATCAATACAAACAATGTTTTAGTTTTTTTTTTTTTTTTTTTTACAACAATGTTTTAGTTTTGAAACCAAACTATGTGCAAATTTCATAAGTGTAAAGTGAATATGGAATACATTGTTAAACACAAGCCTATCAAACAGAGGCGCTGCTTTGTATTATGGAAGACCCTTCATATATCTTAACTTGTTGTCCGTAGGATTCCGGTTAGTTAACACATGGATAGATAATTAAAACACTAAATAGCTTATAAAAAAAATAAAACATTAAAGAGTTTAGAATAAAAAGGTACTAGTTATATGGATAATGAAATAATGTACTTTGAAGTGTTCATCCGAAAGAAACTTTCCTATCGATGCCTTTAGGCGCAAAGTTTGGAGTCAGTGCTTATATAAACTATAAAGTTAGTTTACAGAATAACAAGAAGAACAAACGATATTTTTAAGGTAGTTACACTACAAGAGAAAAGAGAAAGAAACATCATTGTTATTATAGCGAGGGACTAAAGTGAATTAAAATTTTTAACTCAGGGACTAAAATGAAACACGATATAGTGAGGGACTAAAGTGAATTAAAAATTTTAAGTTAGGGACTAAAATGAAATACGATATTATAAATTAACGGCGACGTTAACGTCTATAAACGGAAAACGTTGCCAGGGACTAACGTGAGTAACTTTTTTCAAAGTGAGGGACTAAAAAGGAATTATTGAAAAGTCAGGGACTAAAATGAAAGCTCCTTACAAAGTGAGAGACTAAAGTGACAATTTAGTCCTTTTAATTTAGAAAGTCTACATGGCATCATGTGGCATGTAACCTATCAACGTGACGAAGGTGGTGTGGTATGTCGTCGACCATATCATTACTTAAGTGATGAAAGAACCATTCAAATGTTTGAGCAAAGTTCAGGGACCCAAAACATTAAAAAAAAAATTCAAGGACCAATTCCAAAAGAGCATCTAAGTTCAGGGACTAAATCTTAAATAAGCCTAAAATATTTATCACATGTCCACCTAGCCACGTAGTTTCTTTTCATACCATCCCTCATTAAAGCTGACTGACTGGAACTGATAAGGTGAAGAGTTAGCTTATGGCATTAAGTCATTAACAGGACTAGTAAACAAAAGTCCTATACAATTCCAAACCATTTACCATGTAGAAAGGGGAATTTCTTTCAGTAACAAACTATTAGTCAGAACTCAGAAGTGAAAGAAAGCTTACATCTATTAGCCAATTACATAATGTACTGCTTAAATTCAGAAGTAACACTAATACAACAGAAAAAATTGATAAAATAACCAAAAACATACCAGAAATCTTATGAACAGCCACAAAAAGGTTAAGTTCATGATGGCGGTCAAAGCAGAAAATATTGTTGCAGAGATGACTCCTGTGATTAGAAATGCACTTGGGAAAAGTAGAGCCACTCTGTCCATAACTGACCTCAATTTGTTGAAGTGAACCATCTGATGTAATGATGGTGAACCTACACCACAAATAAAATCAACATTTCAAAATTGGCATTCCATTTCCCTTTAATAATTAATTTTTAGCACTGTATTCAAGCGCGGAGTTGTCCAAACAATTGATAACCCGACCATATTCTCAACATTAGCATCATATTTCAATTTTTCATACAAGATATCAAAAGCAAGGAATGCAGAGAAAGGAAAATACTTACGAGTAAGACTTCTGCCTATCAAAATTATTATCGGAAAATAGGCCAACGATGGGTGAAGAGACTTTCAAATCCTTCTTCGTAATTTCTGTTATTACTTCACCATTGAATTTGATAAAATACAGCGTATCAGTGTCATCAACAACTCCAAGAATGTCATCATCTTCAGACCAAGCTCCTATACTAAATGTACCCAAGCTGCAATCTGATGAACCGATTGCATATAAGAAGCAAATTTGGAAAGAAAAACAATCAGGGACAAGTACTAGTTAATATCTAAATCTTTTTTATCAAGAAGGAAGGAATTTATTGAGAGATGAGAGGAAAACAGAACAGAAAGTAAAGAAGCAAAAAGAAGAAGACACACAAATCAATAGAGCAAATGCATCCAATTGTATATCAGACTAACAAGCACCCCTCAAAAGCCTATGAGCAGAAACTCACAAGGAAGCTAAGAAAAAAACTTTTAGAATTACTGACATGACCTACTCACCAGCCAAAAGAGCACAAATCCAAACCACAAAGAAACCATGGCAAAACTTATATAATACTACTTTAAATGAGCCACATGTCGATTCAAATCATAAGAAACAACCCCCCCCCCCCCCCCCCCCAACACACACACACATACCTTTTCCTACACTTGCTCAAGGTTGCTTTGCTCTACAACAACAGATTCAAATCTAATCTAATTATTTGCATTTGCTATATTAGGCAAGAAACATTCAAGATAATAAAAACACTCCAGATAAACTATAATTTGAAGCCAATGCTTCCTCGACATGAACAACGAAGAATTTATCTGCTATTTTATATTTTTTTCATCTATCTCTAGGTATAGATGCACCAGAACAAGAAGCAAGTGAACATAAGAGTTATGTTTTATTTACTTTAATAGAACGTAATAGGACATGAGATTGAAAAGAAGAGCATTTTGGTTCCCCCGAAAGGGATGGAATTTTGTCTACTGTGCACCAAATGCTAACTTGTAAGGAACCTAAGAGTGATGCCACACCATCCATGATCCATTAATAATGTGTCATTAATGCAATATAATAGTAGAATCTTACGAATTCCTTTATCTAGCAAGTATGGTTTAAAATCACGCTTGCAATCACAGTTGTCGTTATGTTGCATTTACCGCAATTGTGGAAAATCACAGGAAAACGTGGCCAATGCAGTCACAATTACCGTCCTGATGCAGCTGCAGAGACTCCCAAACCACAGTTTAAAACGACATTTTCCATCGATCTCATTAACATTTATAGCAAATTTCCTAAGCTAAAATTATCAAAATAATATCCACTGCCGCAAAAAGAGAACACAAGACTTAAAAAGATTAAAGAGCGAAGAAAATAAGAACGTTACGGGTGAAAACGCCGCATGGCTCTTGATAATCATCCTCTTTGCTGAGAATCGTAATCCGATTCCCCGCGGCAACCGCGACATGTTTAGCGCTGTGCGAAACAAACAGCGACACCAATCTTCTAAGCCTCTTGTGTTGATTATACTCGCTCCACTTCTCCTTCAATCGACTCACACCTTCAATTAACCGCTTGATTATGAAAACACGAACAATCACTCGGATCCATAAATTAGCGATGATGAGAAATTCAACGATAACTGAAATTCGAGAAATGCGTTCGTACCTGGAACCGAAAGCAGCGAAAGGAACGTTCCAGAAGCAGCGTGATTTGGCTGAAATTGGAAACAGGAACGGAATGGAATGAGAGGATCAGCGAAATTAGGTAAAAATAAGAATGCGGAAGAGAAGAGAGTTCGGAACCTGGTGTTGAGGAATGAGATGCTGAGGGTAATTGTTGTTGTTGTTGTTGGAAGAGTGAGCGTGGCGTCGAGTCTCGTAAAGAGGAAGCACCTCCATGTGGAAGAAGAGAGGGTGGGGGTTTGTTACTGTAACTAGTTGAAAACCCAAAGTTCTCGAAAGGTGCAACGCATTCGAGTGCCTAGCTAGTTTAGCTAGATAGACTTTCTTAGATGTGTGCGTCCGACTCAGACACCTCTAGATTCGGTTTCGTTTAAGAAGGCTTTTAATCTGAAAAACAAAAACAAAATTAAAATTGATTGATTGATAAACTTGCAAAATGACATGTGCTCTTTATCGTTTTTTAGTGAAAAAAAAAAATATTTTGAGCAAGTAGTGAAAAAAAAATTGGTGTTATAAGTAAGGTCATTTTCTAATTTTTAATAGGTTTGTTTAAGTTTTTGTCCCTAAACTTAGGTGTTTTTTTTAAATTGATTTTTAAGTTTTTTTTTATATTTTGGGTCTCTAAACTTTTTTCAAATTTTGGGAGTGGTTTTTTCATCACTTGAGTGATGATATGATATGATCGATGACATGCTACATCATCTTTCGTCACATCGGTATGTAACATGTCTGATGATGTCATATGAATTTTTTAAATTAAAAAAAATGCAAATTTATTTAAATTAATTAAAAATCGAAAATTTTTAAAGAAAATCGAATCTCTTAATAATTTTTAAAAAAATTGGTTTTTTAATAAAAAAAATCATGTGGTGTCACGTGACTCTACATAACACGTCACTCGTCGATGTTGTGAAAGTGACGTGGCATGTGGTCAGTCATATTATCACTTAAGTGACAAAATGATCATTTCCAAATTTTGAACAAAATTCAAAAACCCAAAGTATTGAATAAAGAGTTCAAGAACCAATTCCAAAAGAGCATCTAATTTCAAGGACTACAAACTTAAACAAGTCTTTTTAATAACATTTAATCACTTCTTTTCAAAATTATTTTTTTTAAATCAACACCTTTCAAAATCTCAATAATAATTATACGGGCAATTTTGAAATAGTATATTAAATGTTTACATTTCTAATAAACTAACAACCTTAATTCACTTTCTTAATAAACTTGAATTTACCTACAAGGGATTTACATATAGAATCGGAGGGAGTATCATTTGTTATTGATTAATTAACAAAACCTTTTTTTAGTTTATTTGTAAACTAGTAAGCAAGCCCGTGTACCGAAAGCCCCTTATTTAAACGTGAAATTATTAAAGGTTTCATGATAAGATATATATGTATCATCTACATATCATAGTATTTTTCCAAAAGGTCATCTTATGTCATGGTATTTTTCCAAAATTTCAGAGCATAACAAAAGGCAAATGCAGGAAAAAAATCAAGATATATCCTTGATTTTGTAAATATATAGAATTGTTCCATATAGATTAGGCTATTTGACCATTTTCATCCTTCAAAAATGATAGTTCTAAAATCTTATATAATACCAAAGGCTTAACACTTTTCTAGTCATAATCCAGTATTATGTCTTTCACCCCTATGCATGTCTCAGGAAATCTCAAGCAACAACTAAATAAATCAAAATAGCTGTGATACACCATAAACATTTTGCAGCAAAATCAAAACAACTCAAGTACTCCTCAACTGAATCACATCATATTCAACAACACTTGCATCTTCACATTGTAATTATGACCGTCATTGTAGTATAATAAACTAATACTCCTTTCCCTTGGATGTCTCATACAAACTAAGTGATGTGTAGAAACATTTTTTTCCAATCAAAATACATAGAAGAGGAAGATAGGTGAAATCAAGGAAGTGAAGTTCTCTACTTTTAATGTATTCCATCTTTTTATTCCTTTGGTGGGATCTTGCCATCTTGGTATGTGCCTAAGAAAAATAGCATACCAAAACTGCGTCTCCAGGCTTGATTGCAGATTCAACATTGTCTCATCTATATAACTATACCTGTGTCCAAAAATTCTAGAATACATCTGTAAGCTACTACTGTAAAAAAAATAAAAAAATAAAAAACATCATACCCAATACAAAATATTCCAAGCTTTTTGAACTAAGATACTGATAAGAATTTATCCACCAACACTTTCATAATGGTCTTAAAATGTGCAGAATATACCAAAAACATTCTCATCATTATATAAGAGGAGCCCCATTTGGATTCATAGTGGACAAATCACCAATCACAAACTACATATCTATGCTGGTAGAATTTGTGAGCTATTTGATGTATTCTACAATTTCCTAAATATCTATGCATCCCTTGACTTAGTTTTTCATGCTTAGGCCCAAAAAACCCAAAATGAGTTAGAAAACCACAACCAAAAATAAAAGTGGCAGCAAGAAGAAAGCCAAAATTAAACATAAAAAGAACATGCTTGGAAAGTATAATAAACATCATGCCTCAGTAATAGCCTCATTAAAACATAAAAACAAATCTTCATTTTTTTTTCTCACAACATATTGTTTCCTTAATTTCATCCTATTAGCAAAGACTACTCAATAGCTTGACTAAATGGTGCAATTTTCTCATATAATATTGTTTCCTTAATTCCATCCTATTAGCAAAAATACTAACATAAATTTAAGGGGGCATGAGCAAGAGTGTGAATAAACCTGATGACTTTCAATGTTGTCTAAAATTTTTCCTTGAGTATCAACTAAACTGCCATGTCAAGGTAAATTTGAGAAAAAAAAATAGAATTAGATAACATACACTAATTATTTATAACCATCATTATGAACAAATTTAAATATTTAAAAATAAAACCAAAATCTTGATGCAAGTAAACCTGATGTAAATCAAGAAGCTTTTTCTCCATTTCTTTCACAACATCTATCCTATGCATATTAAAAATGTTAAATGATAAATTTATATTTATGAGATTTTATTTTTAAATTTAAATTTAAATACTTTGTTATTCTTTCAAATAAAATGAAATTTAAAATTATTAAAATATATATATATAACTACATATTAGAAGAAAATATAATTTATAGTAAAAATGAAAAAAAATCATATATAGGAGTATATATATATATATATATAAGTATATTTTTGAGGAAGAAAAAATTAGAAGCTAAACATAAAAATGGTAATATAGAACATGGTAATATAGAAGAAGCTAAACACAAAAACCTCAGTAATGTTCATAGGCCTCTCATGTGCTTCACCTGCATATGAAGCACATAATACAAAATCACAAAGATTTGAATATAAATTAATATATGTGTTTCACAAATAGCGAAGTAACAGAATTCATACATTGTTCAGGTGTCTGATTAATGACTAATGATTGACTATCTTTGTTCATACGTAGTTGGTTCTGAGGTGCAACTTGTACCTTCCGCTTTCTTCTTCTACTGGATGAACCTGTATAAAATTATATTAAAAATTACTAATCAAAATATATGGATAGTAAATTAATCAATTATCAATTAATCAATTAAAATGGTTAAACTTGTCTGTTGTAGAGTAAGATAAAAGATCGAGCTATTTTTTTTACTGTCTCTTACCAACTTCAGTAACATGTTTCTGGTCTAACCTTAATTGATTTGATGTTGGATTATTGTGAACATTTACATTTTCAACATGTAAACCACACCTCCTTTTCCTACTCGAAGATGACTCTGACAACATAACATGAAAAATGATTACCAGTGTAGACTGGATAAGAAAATAAAAACAAAATAGTTAACAATATTATACCAGGTATATCTGCTTTTTGAGAATTATAAACATTTAAATTTCCAGCATTTAAACTACACCTCCTTTTCCTATTTGAAGATGATTCTGCCAACATAACATAAAAACGATTAGCAATCACGATTGAAAAATCAATTATAAGCAAAAACAATCAAAAATATACTATTGGAAGATTTGAATCACACATCCATTTCAGAGTGCAGTATATTATTTTTGGCTGAACAGTCATATTATTTTTGTGGCACATGAACATGTTTGCAGAGAAAGAAGTGTTTGGCTGTACATTTGAAGAAAGAGAGAATCAGTTTTTTTCCAAGGAAAACGTTAAAGACACTTGTTGAAGAGTAAAAAATGATAAAAACCTCTTGAAAAATGTAACTTCTAATATTCCCAATAAAAAAGGAAATAAGGACTTGTGACATATTTTATAGCACTAAAACGATACTTTTTAGCAAGACCCATTTGTTAATTAGATCTGGACCACCCAAATGATCTAACCATTGAAATTGCTGAGTCAGGGAGCTGCACAGCCAAACCTCAGTCAGAGAGGATCGGGTCTGAAAGAGAGGGTGGGCTAAGTATTTAACTATTAAAAAAACAGTTATGTGTTGTTGATGAGGATAATAGAAGTTGAGTGCTAGAGGAAGAGCGATCATGGATGAGCCTACTATAGTCCTAGTTTAGCATTTTAATATAATTGGACCAAACTATCACTTTGATTTCGTTTGATAGAGAAAAACAGATAATGAAATGTTCAAATATTATTAGAGGTGTGTACAATTTATACACCGATACTGCACCCTGATTAAAATCTTCAAGTAAGTTTTAGATCTCAATTAAAAGCAGAAAAATCAACATTTGAATCACACATCCATTTCCTATTGGAAGAAGACTCTGCAAGTATAATAATAATAACAATCATCAAAATGTAATGAATCAAGGCTAAAATACAAAGATGCTCATTAAGAGCAAAAATATACCTGTGATATGGATATTTTTTTTTGTCCACTTAGTTGCAAGTTGCAAGCTCTGTTTCTTAGATACTCATTTTCATATTTAGCACTCCTGTGTTCTTTAGATGTGGATAAAACTCTAAAGAAAACAATAACATTCTCTGCATCTTCAATCTTCCTAGAAGTCCAAGAATACCTCAACCATGCTAATTTTAAACATAATGTAAAAAAAAATTGTACAATGAAGAGCAAAACTATTTGCATGTAAATGCTATAATAATCACCCATTGCACAAATATAATAACAGTTTCACAAATTGAAACCTCTAACATCAAAAGCCCCAAATAATAAATTCTCAAAACCCTTAATATTCAAAGTTCACCAAAATCAAATTAAACAACACTTTAGTATACCTAAAGCATAAGGATTGCGAATATGTAATCAATTTTTTGAAAGGGCAAACCAAATATCTTCAATATCAAATCTAAGAATTATAAGAATTTCAAACAAATGCAAAATAAATGGATAGGAGTTAGGATCACCTAGAGGGGTAGTTGGAAAAAATAGAGAGGAGGATGGAACGAAGCTAACGGTGGCAGCCCCATCGAATTCCGACGACTTTGCAGCGGTGGCTTGACGGTGGACAGCGACGGTGGGGCGCGTGGTTGATGGCGCTGCGACCGGGAGAGTCGTGCGACCAAAACCCCGCCCTCGTTTTTGCGTATGCATGCCGGTGGTTACGATGGGTGGCATGGTGGCGACAGTGACGGTTCACGATTTTCCTTGGCTCATCTTCTTTGTCTTGTCATACTCTATGATATTTGTGAAGTCACCATAAGGTTTTAATGAGTTTTAGTTGATGTTTGTAAGTAGAGAAATTTAAGGTGTGGTTATGGAGTGCAGTAGAAAGGAAGAAGATGAAGATAAGGAGAGAGGGAAAGGGGAACGCGTTTTTGGTTTGGGAAAATGAAAAGTTGGAGGAAAGAAGAAGAAAGCTGGGAACATAGAGAATGGGCCGAGTAAATTATTTGGGCCTCTTATTAGTTGACTCTTGCCATTCCATGTAGCTTTCCCCTGAAACAAAAATTAATTATTATTAATGAGCTAATTGGGAAACTAATCAGTGTAGTTAATGACTGATTAGGCGGGAAATAATGTTTTCTTATGTATAAACCATTCTGAATTTATATATAGTATAGATTAATTTTGTAGGTGTATATATATTATTACTTAGTAACGTGGTCAGTGGCAGAGTTTCATACTTTCATTGGAGAAGGTGGGAGTTTAAACTCCCTTGAAATTTAAAAATATATATTAATTAATGACATTATGTTACTCGCTATCCACTGAGTTGTGGTTTGAATTTTTCGTTGAAATATTCTTTGGCAAAAAGGTGGGAGAATAGAATCGAACACGGCTTTAAGGATAAGGGTCTTTATGTTAATGAAATCTTAAAAAGAAAGTATTTTTTGAAAATTGATACACGAATTAAAAAGTAATTATTTAGTTTTTCAATATAATTTTATCATTAATGTTCTCTTATTCTATGCATGAGATGCATAGGATAAAAAAATCGGAAGGATAAAAGAAGCAATGCTTAACCATTAAGCCAATGCATTAAGCATATTTAGCTTTGCAAATCATTATATATATAAATTTAAAATTTAGCTAAAAAAATGCAGCCCAGAAACCCTGACCAAAATCCGCCAGTGAACATGGTTAGTACAACATTGTTGGAGTATTTTTATTATAAATATAGGGTTTTGCTATCTAGTGTCTTAAGGATTATGGTTGATGAATACATTAAAGAAAAAGTTGCATTGGAAATTTAAATTTAGTAGTTTTTGATGTTTTAATTTCAACAATTTTCAAAATAATTTTACTTCTTATATTCTCTTAACCAATATCATAAGGACATTCTTTAACATTTTTTTTAAAGGGTATGTATACAATACTCATCGAAAGTGGATGAGTATGTATACTAATCCATCAATGAATGACCGGTAAAGAAAGGAGATGCTCGACGGTTGGGATTAAAGACCTGTTGTTGATACCCAGAGAAATATGATAGCCCAATCGTGAGGCCCAAGAGCAAAACCAGGCCCAAATACGTTATGCACACCAACAATATGGGACGAACCAAAAAGCTACGAATGGGAAGCAGCGACAGAGAAGGGCGTACCTGGGCATGCGTTCGCGCACGAGGGCGCACCTCACCTTCAAAGAGCGCACGAGCAAATAGAGAGCCACAAAACTCCCATGACACGTGCAGCTTGCATAGGAAGCTAGAAAGGAATCTTTGCTCACCTCATCTAGACCCTTCCCAAGAGACAGACGGAAATGGCATGCCTTGTATGCCCCCCTTCCTCAGCCATTAATGAAAAGCTTGAAATAGCAAAAGGACAGACTGACACCTGATAAAGGAGGAGGAAGGCAGCAACAAAGAGGGAAAAGCTGCGTGGACCAGCAGGTAAAGGGAAAAAGGGGAATAACCAACGGGTAAAATGGGCACTATATAAAGGTGCCACCATCAATCAAAATGGGGGAGAACAACAACGGAAGAGTACAGTAGAAAAACACTCAAACAATACACAAAACACTTAGTTCCCTTCTCCAAGTCCCAGGGAGGGAACACTGAAGAGAGACAAAAGTGAGAAGCATGGAAAGAGTGGAGTGAGCAACAGGAGCGTTCATTCCCTTACTCCATCACCATTACAGAGAAACCTCACCACCATGGTCAACTTTCTGCAAATACCACCCCTGACCTTTACTGAAGAAGGCGTCCTCACAGACAAAGGCGCACCCTACCATTAGTCAAAATAATAAGTACCTATGTCCCTTTGCTTGTAACATCTGTAGTACATGTACGCCTTCGAGGCCATAATTTCATTAAGTTTACGAACCCATTAATCTCTGTACAATCATATCTTTTCAATAAAAAAGATCCGAAACACTTGCTACCTCGATGACTTGGAATACCGATACAACTGGTGCATTGAAGGGGTGTGCACACTACAAAAACGGGCCAAAGAAGATCTGCAGCTATAAAACGGGCTGAACATAAAACGGATATTATTTACTGTTTGGGCCATTACAGTAATTTTTTTAATGAAAAATAACAAAAATAAAACTAATATTAATTAAAAAAATAAATATATTAAAACAAATAAAATTAAATAAAAATATATATAATAATATAAATAATAAAATTAATATTATTTGTAAATATAAATGGTAAAATTTAGAATTAGTTTATTCCCTCTATTTCTTACGTAATGTGCATAAATAATTTAAATAATTTTTTAAATTACTATTAAATTGCTTAAAAATTGTTAAAAAAAAGTGTTTAAACCTTATTACATATTAAATTACTATTGGAATTGTAGAATATATTAAGTAAATATATATAGTAAATAAATTAAATTTTGTATAAAAAATATGTAGTTAAATCGAAAAAAAATTAAAAAGGAAACTTAAATTAAAGACAAAAATTATCCCTATATATAAGATCCTTTTATGGCTTTTATTTTACCCCTACTTATAAGATCTTGTACTAAATTTTAATGACAATTAATTACAATTAATTATTCCTCCGTCTCATAAGTTAAGTTCTTTTAGACTCCTACACATAAATTGATAAATGACTAAATAAGAGTATAAGAATTTGATATATTTTGATTAAATTATCCTCAATTAATAACAAGAGAGAAAGTAATAATAAATGTATGAAAATAATATTAAAGAGAGATGAAAAAATATGTGGTGAAAAAGATAATGTAATAAATAAGGGTATACTATGGAAAAAAAAAGTTTAAATGAGTATTGAGTTTATAAAAGAACATAACTTATGAGACAAAATTAAAAACTTAAATAAACATAACTTATGGGACGAAAGGAGTACTTCTTTCCAAAAACACCCCAGTTTACTTAATACTTTTTAGATTTTCAAGACTATTAATAGGGATAGTTTTGAAAATAAATATCAAATATTCACATTTCTAATAAAAAAACTTACTCCCTTCGTACCTTATTATAGGACCCTTTGAATAAAAAATTTTGTTTGGTCCTAAATATAAGACCCTCTTCAATATTTTTTTCAAAATTACCCTTGACATTTAATCACAATACTCTAAGTTTTAGTGATAAGTCATAAATAAAATTGTATTAGAAAGTGTAAAAATTTTGTAAACCGTGTAGTTTTAATGTTGTAGGTGATGCAGGTAAAGTAAGAATTAAAGTAAGTATTCAAAAGTCAAAAAATTTATTATGTTCTAATAATTGGCAAAAAGATATTTTTGAAATAACATATTAATTTTTGTATAAAATTTATCAACCTTAGTGAACGTAAAAATATGCAAATGGGTTTTATAATAAATTTCGCTATTTTCATGCGGGTGGAGTGTGAGACTGTGAGTGCAGTAGGTGCAAATGTGCAATGAGTGCAAATGTGCAATGAGTGCAGGTACGCGTGTCACAATTTGTGTGGTTGGATGCAGTGAAAAAAAAAAGAAATAACCGGGTATTATAAGTGACTACAATTAGTAGTATAGTAAAAAGACCATTTTTTAAATATTATATATTATATATTACGAAAATCAAGGATAATTATATTTCTTAAAACTTTAAAAATACATTAACATTCTTACAATTTTAAATTCTTAACTTGTATTAAAAATTTCAAAAATATATTTTTTGGTATTAATAAACAAGGTTTTGGCTAAAAAACATCAAATAAATTTGGTGTTTGAGTACACCATGTGCTAATTCAATAATTGAGTCTACTTGCAACCTGTTGTCTAAGTAACATATGTAAGTTTTGTGAATTTTCAAATTTAAACCTCATTAATTAACTTATTTATTATTCGCATTTAAAGATTTTTATTATTAAGTAATAAATAAAAATATATGTTTATTATTTTTTTTAATTATAATCTATGCTATAAGTTTTTAAAATTATTTATTTTTAAAAAACCATAAATTCTAATTTTATTAAATTATATCTCAAGTATCAGTTTATCTCTGTGTAAATCAATTAATTTCTTTTTATTGAAGTATCTTTGATATAGGGAATGTAAATCAAGTAATTAGGATTATCGTGATTTTTGAGAGTTTAAATTAAATAATTTATTTATACCATGGTTATTTTGCCATTGTGTGTTATATACTTTATTTTTTTTCATTTTTAGTGTATTGGAATATTGGATTATTGAATCTATATTAAAAAAAATAAATTTTGAAAAATATAATTTTAGATTATGTTGTTAAAAAAAATCAAAATTCAACATCTCCTTCGTAGGTTATGTAGATTATTTTTAGTAAAATTATTTTTTGAGGCATATGTAATTTTCCTATTTTACCCATATCAATCCAACAGCAATAACTAACTTCACAGTTTTTTTTTTAAATTTACTTAGTACTCCCTCCGATCCTATTTGTAAGACCCTTTTGGAGTTTTTAGTTTGGTCATATATAAGACACCATTTCAATTTTCTATAACATTTAATTACTCTTCAAATTTTCAATAACATTAATTACTTCTTTCCAAAAACACCCTTATTAAATCAACCCCTTTTAGAATCTCAATAATAATTATAAAGGTAATTTTGAAAAAGTATATTAAATGTTTACCTTTCCAATACCACTAATAACCTTAATTCACTTTTTTGATAAACGTGAAATTTTCCAAAATTATTTTACATATAGGACCGGAGTAAGTATAATGTTAACAAAATATGAGGGGGAAAAGGTGCTCCCACCTACTCCTTCCAAGCTCTGCCACTACTAGTGGACTATGACTCATAATGTGAACTTATGTGAGGACTCAACATTCCAAAATCAGGATTTGTTAGATATTATCGTCAATCTACTGAGTACAATTTTCAATGCATTATAATTTTCTTTATTAACTTTAATATTTGAATATCAATATCTATGAATAACATTATTAATGGGTAAATATATCTCTACAAAACAAATAAGGTTTTTTATTTTGGTAAAAAAACTGTTATAATATGTTAGTTTATTTCAATTGAATATATATACTAAAAGTTTTTTTTTATAATTATTTATTTTTAAAAAAATCATAATTTTTATAATTAACATATTTTCGCAAATTACATAAGAGTATTTTTGTCTACAATAGTATGTTATATTATGTTAATTTGTTTCAACTGAAAAATCACCTTTTGCATATTATATTTTTTTAATTATGCTATAAGTTTTTTTAATAATTGTTTATTTTTGAAAAATCATAAATTTTTATAATTAACATAATTCTACAAATTATATAAGGATATTTTAATCTACAATAATATGTTATACTATGTTAATTTATTCCAAGTGAAAAATCACCTTTTTCATGTTACATTTTTTTATTATTTATATTATAAATTTTTTTAAATAATTATTTATTTTTAAAAAATTATAAATTTTATAATTAACATATTTCTACAAAAAACATAATGGTATTTTGTTATATAATAATATGTTATACTATGTTAATTTATTCCAACTGAAAAATCACCTTTCTCATATTATATTTTTTAATTATGCTATAAGTTTTTTTTATAATTATTTATTTTTATAAAATCATAAAATTTTATAATTAACATATTTGTACAAAACATATAAGGGTATTTTTGTCTACAATAATCTATTATACTATATTAATTTGTTCCAATTTAAAAATCATATTTATCATATTATAGTATTTTTTTAATTATCTATGATATAAGTTTTTTTTATAATTATTTATTTTTTAAAAAATCACAAATCCTAATTTCAAGTACGTTTTAATAAAAACACAATAAATAAAGTTATTATTTTTTAAAGATATGATGTAAGTAATAAAAATAATTTAAAAAAAAGAATAATAAAAATTCCTTAAATCTTTAAAGATTACAATAATAAATAATGGGTAACCTGCTATACTTGTTATAACAAGTTAAAAAAGATGGTGTGTATGTCCACCAATACATAATCTGGTGTAACTTAGCCTTCACCTGATAAACAAATGGCAAATAAAAAACAAAAGTAATAAATTCTTACACTAAAGCATAACCATGCGTAGAAACTAGTGCCAAAACCTAAAGACTTGTTACAAGCTAAAAATACACCTCGATGGAACAATTGATAAACACAAATTTCACTTGATAGCGCACGGTTTTTAGGGATTGGTCTGGTTGCAAAAATTACTACCATTTCACTCTTTTTTGGTTTGCATCTTGGTATTCGGTTCATTTTGCCCATTAATCCAGTTTGAGGAGGATCTCGAGGTTAAGATTGTATTTCTCTCCCAACGTTGTTGCGGGGGATCGAACCGTGATTCGCCCTACCAAGTGCAGCTCTTGGCAACTATTGCACCAACAACTCGTTGGTACTACTATTTCACTTTGCGTGTTCGATTTTGCTGAAGAGTGTAGTTTTACCTTCTTTTTTTAATCATAATCTAATGTGTTTGTTTGTCAATACAGATTATAATATTAGATTATATTCTTGGAAAAATAATCAAAATCTAACAGCTCCCTCATAGCAACTAAAGATTATTTTTTGTAAGATTTTTTTTTTTAGATTCATGTAATTTTTCAATTCTACCCTCATCACTCTAACACATTAACTACCCATTATCACTCTATACCCCTTTTTGTAATTTACTAAGTAAAAATATTCTTCTTTACACTAACCAAACAAAACAGATCAACTTAAATTCATTTTTCATTTAAGATACCCAAACATAAACATAATATAATTTTAACAAAAAAGATAATCATAATCTCATTTTACCAGTTATATATATCAAACACGCATTAAAACATAAAATTTCTGGCAAATGGATGTCAAAAATGCATTCATATATGATGATGAGTTGGATTGAGAAATATACATGAAACAACTATAAAAGTTTGTGGGTTACTTCGGTATCCCTCCAAGAGAAAGGTTGTCATACTTTTTTTTTTTTTACGTGGGTCAATAAAAATTGTTATGTATGTTTTGATGTCACATCAGTTAGGCATAATTACAAACTTTAAATTTTTCAATTTTAATGTGTTTGATATAACTGATAAAATTAGGTTATGATTATTTTTATTTGTATTAAAATTATAATTTGTTTATGTTTGAATCTCTTAACTAGAAAACTGAATTTAAGCTAATTAATTTTGTTTGTATAGTGTAAAGAATATTATTTTTAGAGAGTAAATAACAAAAAATGGTTTGGAGTGATAAGGGGTTAGCTAATGTGTTATAGTGATAACTGTATAATAGGAAAATTAAGTGGGTAAAAAAAATAATTTTACCAAAAATAATCTACATGTCATGTGAGGGTGATGTTAAATTTTGATTATTTTTCCAAGAATATATTCTAATTTTATAATCTACATTGACAAGCAAACATATTAGATTATGATTATTTTTGAAAAATAAACTAAAAACACAATCTTAAGCAAAAACAAACCCCCCTCCTTAAATATTATGATTATTTTTATTTGTGTTAAAATTATAATCTATTTATGTTTGAATTTCTTAGCTGAAAAAATTGAATTTAAACTAATTTATTTTGTTTGTATAGCTAGTGTAAAGAATATTATTTTTACAGGGTAAATAACAGAAAATAGTTTGGAGTGATAAGGGGTTAGTTAATGTGTTATAGTGATAACGATATAATAGGAAATTTACAAGGGTCTTACTAAAAACAATATACAGCTTCTATGAGGGTGATGTTAAATTTTTATTATTTTTTCAAGAATATATTCTAATATTATAATCTACATTGGCAAGCAAACAAATTAGATTATTATTATTTTTGAAAAATAAACTAAAAATGCAATTTTAAGCAAAAACAAACCCCCCTCCTTAAATCTATCATCTCTGTATAAAAGACGCTTATTTGAGGCAACACGTTTGTCGGATAAATTTTCGAGGCACCACGTTTATCGGAGAAATTTTTGAGGCATCACTTTTGTCGGAGAAATTTTCGAGCCACCACATTTGTCGGAGAAATTTTCGAAGCACCACATTTGCTGTTGAAGTTTTCCTCTCTCCAGAGCGTTTGTAGGTACTAGGTAGATAATCATTATCTTCAAACAAAATAACAATTTGAAATTAAATAAATTATTAAATTTTATTTAATTATTATCTTATCTGCATGTGAAATCATTATCCTCAATTTTTCAAGTTAATCGTTTTCCAAATCATTATATATAAATTAGTATTTTTTTTTTCTTTTTTCATCTTCCATCTTTGCATTCACCTTTATTCTTTTTCTTTTTTTTTCGTTCTATTTTTCTTTAACAAATCATTGAAAGTATTCTATATATAGTTTGACTCATATAGTCACATGCTGATCTTTCTTGAATATGTATCGTGCACATATTTTATATTTTGTTATCTGATGCAGTTTGTATGCAATTTTTTTTGTAGACAATGCTTGTAAATTTAACCCATAAAAAATTATCTTGCTTAGTTTCTTTTACGAGATTTGGTCTATGTTATTATGTAACTTATTAAGTTTTTAAAAATTTTGATTGAATCAGATTAGTCATTCTTCAGATTTCAAAGCAATGCTTGATAATGTTATGGAGGAAAGTCGGAGTAGCACTATCAAATAAAGCTATTGCAAAATATGAAGGTAAACAACAACCTCTAATTATATCCACGCTCAATCTTTGCATTTTTTTCATCATTAAATAACTCTAATTCTTATAATTCTCGCTCATATTAATTTATATTATTTAATTATTAAGTTTCTCTCTCTATAATTGCTTACTTTAATTCAATATGTTTATTCACGTAAACAACAACCTCCCAATTATGTCCATCTTCAATTTTTGCATTTTTTTTCCATCATTAAATCTCTCTAATTCTAATATTTCTCACTAATCTTAATTTATGTTATATGATTCTTACGTTCCTCTCTAATCTTAAGTTCCTCTCTAATCGCTTATTTCAATTCAGTATTTCGAAGACCTTCTATGGGACTGAAGATTTAATTTCCTTCGATAAGATATTTTATTTTTTGGAATAGATAAAAATCATTATATATAATAATAGGATTTAATTTTATACTTGATGTAAATATTTTGTTTTTAAATTTTTTTACAAGAGAATTAAAACTGCAATTTGAAATCATTATTCACAACCAAAATACTACAATTTGAAATTAGATTGATTATTCCCGTTTTTCAAATAATTAATTTATTTTAGATAAACACATTTTAGATAAGTTGAATTTGTTATTCATTTTGGATAAATCTTTATGGGTAAATAATCATTATCTCTAACTAAAATATTTCAATTTGAAATTAAATAAAATTTTCAAATTTTCTACATCATTATCCCCAATGAAGATATTACAATTTGAAATTAAATAGATAATAAATAAATAGATTATTATTTTTTGGTTTACGAGAGAAATCTCATCGTCATTGCCGCACGTTGACGACTCTGATGGGCAACCCCGCCTCCAGGTCATAGCCTCCAAACTGCTCGGAGGAGAACAACCACTCCCGAAGGAGTGACAGGCTCATACCGTCGAGGTGGGATTCGAACCCGTGTCCTTGTGGACCGAGGACAAAGTCCCGAGTCAGGTGTGCCACACCTCATTGGTAATAAATAGATTACTTATTTTGGATAAATATAACTTAAATTTATAAAATTTATTAAGGAAAGTAACCAAACACGTGACCAAAGATAAACTGCATACAAATTCTATAATTTAAGGAAATATAGAAAAATCAGAATGATAAAGTTGAGAAAAATAAATAATTTTTTATTGTAACACCAAGATTTAACTTTCTTTCTCAAAATAAAAAAGAGACATTATGCTTTATCATTCATTATGCTCATAATACTAGGGGTGTAAGTGGTCCGGTCCGAGACCGCCAGACCGCTCGGACCGAACTGGACCTGACCGAAAAATGCAGTCTGGTCCGGTCTCACGGTCCGATCTGGTCCCACAAAGTCAGACCGTTCTAGAACGGTCCGGTCCACGGTCCCAGATAATTTTAGACCGCTGGGACCGGACCGGACTGATAGGACTAATAATTAAAAAAAAATAAAAAACCTACTGTACATTCAGATACCCTTAGTCCCTTAGTCCCTTGGATAAATCACATGAGGGAATAAAAGTTCATTGTATCACAAGCATATGATTATATGAAGTATTTGGTGCATCTATTATATATAATCCAGTGATGCATGACTAGGGGTGGGCATAAAACCCGTACCCGCGGGTAGCCGTGGGTAATACCCGCAACGGGTACGGGTAGGGTAGTCAACGAGTATCCGCGGGTATTAAGTCAACGAATTTTTGAATTACTCGTGAATGAACGGGCGAGCACGAGTATTGGGGTACCCGTACTCGCGGGTACCCACTATTATGAAAGTACTAAATTACCCTTGTAATTATACAGAGTATTAACCTAATACACAACCCTTTGTTATCCATAATGTGTAATGTGTTACCACTTAACCTAGGGGACACAACACAACAACCACACAGCCCACGCTCTCATTCTCTCATCTCCACAACGACACAACCCTAGATCTGCGGCTCCCTCCAAATTCGTCCTTCGCTGGTTCACCCTACAACGACACAGCCCACACTCGTCGTCGCTGGTTCGCTCTCTCCCGCCGCCACTTATCTTTGCTGGTTCGCTCACTCTCGCCGCCACTAATCGTCGCAGGAATCGTTGCTGCCACCGAGTCCTCTCAGAGTCGCTGTCGTCTTCTTCCTTTGGACATGGAATCGCTGCTGCCGCGAGTCCTCTCAGAGCCGTTGCCTCCGTCGTCTCCCCGACCTCCTCTCATCGCCGTGAAACTCGTGTCCCTCTCTCTCACCGTCATCGTCTTTCTCTCTCAAGGATTCAAGGTATCTCTTTTTTCCTTCATATTTGATTAAAGGTTAGGATTAGTGAAGTGGTTCTCCATTCTTCAACTAGATTTAATTTAGATTTTAAGCAATTAAGTATGTAATCGATTTTGTATGTTATCGATTCAATTCAGTATGTAATCAATTTTGCATCAAATATTAACCATAATGAAGTTAGTTGATGACAATGAATATATAAAGTACATTTTTTTCCATACTGAAAATGTTATTATTGGGCAGCTTTGGCATTAAATGTTATATAATGGTTTACGGCTTGTAGGATGTCAAATAAGCAAGTTTCCATTCCTATGGATGATGGGAAAGATCAAGTTCCTCCTAATGTGGGTGAATCAAAGCCACATCCCCAAACTCAACAAGAACCTGAAAGCCCAGATGCAACTGAAATTGAAGAGGATTTTCCAAAACAAAAGTCTAATGTTTGGAAGCATTTCACGAGGTCTAAAATAAATGGAGAACGGAAAGCAACTTGCACTCATTGTAAGAGGAAACTTTTGGGTGATCCATCACAAGGAACAACACACTTGCGTAATCACTTGAAGTCATGCAAATATAAAAACAATCAAGATATAAGGCAAGTTGTTCTCAAAACAGCAAAAAGAGGGTGTGATACGGTATTGGTTGGTTCTTATGCATTCAACCAAGATGTAGCAAGACGTGCACTTGCTAATATGATAATCTTTCACGAGTACCCGTTGACCATGGTTGATCATGTACTTTTTAAGGAATTTTGTGCTTCCTTGCAACCTTCGTTTAAAGGAATTTCTCGCAACACCGTTAAGCGAGACATCATGAAGTTGTACAATGATGAGAGGGTTAAGATAATGAAGTTGATGTCAAAGAATCATAGTCGGGTTGCAATTACAACTGATATGTGGACCGCTAGTAACCAAAACAAAGGCTATATGGCTGTGACGGCACACTATATCGATGATTCATGGACCTTACAAGATCGGCTTGTAAGGTATTAATACTATACTTATGCACACATTTTCTAAATGTAAGCTTTAATATTATTGTACTATTATGGTGACATTTTTGTTTAATATTGTTAGGTTCATATACGTGCCCGCAACTCATACTAGCGAAGTTCTTAGTGATTACTTGCTTCAATGCTTGTTGGATTGGAATCTAGATGCAAATCTGTCCACTCTGACGGTGGATAATTGCACTACAAATGATAAAATGATCGATTACATACTGGGTAAGATCCCTCCTAGGTCATTTATTTTTGGTGGTAAGCTATTTCACATGCGTTGTTGTGCTCACATACTGAATCTAATTGTGAGGGATGGTTTTTCCATAATCTCTAGTGCTATTGAGAGGGTTAGAGATAGTGTTGGTTTTTGTACAACAACACCAAAAAGAGAAGAGAAATTTGAAGAGACATGCGGACAATTAAATATTGTGTATTCTAAAAAATTGGTATTGATTGCAAAACTAGGTGGAACTCTACGTTTTTAATGCTTCATGTTGCCATACCATACAAAGATGTCTTTGCACGATTGGCACGTAGAGAAAATCAATACACATGTTTGCCTAGTGAAGATGATTGGGAGATGGCTAGTGATATTTGTCAAAGATTGGGGTTATTTTATGATAAAACATTGCTGTTTTCTGGCTCTTTGTATCCAACTAGTACTGCAAATATCTTTTTTCCAAAAGTATGTGAATTAAGTTGGCTTTGGTTGAGTGGCTTAATTGCCCTAATTTTGTCATTCACCGAATGGCTGAAGCCATGCTAACCAAATTTGACAAGTATTGGGGAGACACAAGTTTGTTGATGGCCATTGGTATTGTATTAGATCCTAGGTACAAACTTCATTGGTTACAATTTTTTTCCCCATAATTTATGGGGACAAATCTGATTATGAATTAGGAAAGGTGAAAGCTACATGTGATGATTTGTTAAGAGAATATGATCTGAAAAGCCATGATAAAGCCAAGACATCAACAGTTGAAACTCCAGCTGTTGCAAATGTGGGTGGTATTGGAGTAAATGTAGATTGGAGGGCAAAATTTCAATGTTTTGTTTCTCAACAAAATGTCGCTACATTGCACCGTAGGACTGAATTGGATGTCTATTTAGAGGAGAAAGTACTACCTGATAATGGTGAGGAGTTTGACATTTTAGCTTGGTGGAAGGTAAATGGGGTAAAATACCCTACCTTGCAAAGAATTGCAAGAGATTTATTAGCAATTCCCATCACCATTGTTGCTTTAGAATCTACATTTAGTACTGGTGGACGATTTCTTACTCCTCATCGTAGTAGTTTGCGTCCGGATTCTATAGAGGCATTGATGTGTCTCAAGGATTGGCTTAGGAGTAACATGAAAGGTAACAATGTCTTTATTTTTAATTAGAGATTTATATTAATTCATTAAAGTTTTATAAGTATTTTTTTATTTTGTGTTTCAGGCTCTTCAAGAGCATCATTGGACATTGTTGAATGCAGTACAATATTGGAGGATGTTGATGCTGATATTGAAGTCAGTGCTCTAGCTTTGCTTTTAATATTGATTGTTTTGTTTAATATATATTTAGATTGATGAATATTATCTTTTTTAACTTTTATTTGTATACTTTATTTTGTAGGAGCCAAATGATGAAAGTGCTGCCGGAAGGAATGATGTCAATATTTGAATATCATTGGCAAATGTTGAAGAATGTTTTTTTATTGGAGTTTCTTTGGACATTTATTATGTTTAATGTGTTGGAGTTTTGATGGGAGTTTTTGTTTTGAATATGTTTAGTATTTATTATGTTTAATGTGCTAGAAGCACTTTTGGACGGATTTGGCATTATAGCTTTGTATGTATTGGACACTTTTAGAGCTTTGGCTTGGAAGACATTAAATTTGGCTTAAATGGGATAGCTTTGATACTAAATATTATGATGTTTTATTAATGTTATATTATAGATTAGTTTAGGATGTTTGTTCAGTTAGTTTTTTTTTTTTTTAATATAAGTACCCTGGATACCCGTCATATTTGTGGGTATCTGCATATACCCGTAAAAACCCGTGAACGGGTACCCATACGGGTAACGGACGGGCACGGGTATTGTTTTTCTCTTACATAGCGGATAACGGGTAGGTACTACCCTTGCCCGTGCCCACCCCTAGATGCATCACTGAAATAATAGAAGAAGTTAAAAAAACATAAAGTCATTCATATCAATGGAAATTATAACTAAACAAATCAACAAAAAATTGATCTATCTGGTATTATATCCCAGTATGAGCAATTTCAAGGGCAGGTATCATTCACTGAATCAACATGACTTTCAGTATGATAAAACAAGTGTCATTGGCTTTTGCTAACAATGCAAATTCTATATTCCTGAATATCATAAAAGGGATGTGCAACGGTATTCCCGTATTCATTCAGAGCGGCGAAAGCAACTCGCCAAAATAAGGAATTATTGTGTGTTCATGCTGCAAGTTTGATGAATGTTGGTCATGCTTGATCTAAAATACAAACTGGTGTAGCCCATGAACACTAATCAAGGGTAAATTATGTGAGAGAGTAAAAGATTTTTATTTATATAAATAACTCGGAGACTTAATTGCAGAATGACTTATTTAAGTTTTTAGTCCATGAATTTAGTTGCTTTTTTGAAATTGGTACTTAAACTTTTTTTCGATGTTTTGAGTCCCTAAACTTTGCTCAAATTTTGGAAATGATCCTTTCATCATTTAAGTGGTGATATCACCGAGGATATGTCACATCACTTTTGCCATATCAATAGATAATGTGTCAGATGATGTCACGTGAATTTTTTAAATGAAAAAAATCAAATTTATTAAAAATAATTAAAAATTGCATTTTTTTAAAAGAAAATCAAACCTTTTAATAAATGTTAAAAGAAATTATTTTTTTAATAAAAAAAATCATGTAGTGTTTCGTGGCTCTACATAACATGTCACTCGTTGATATATGAAAGTTACGTGACATGTCGTCGGTTATATCATCACTTCAGTGACGAAAGGATCATTTCCAAAAATTAAACAAAGTTCAAGGACTCAAAGCATCGAAAAAAAAAGTTTAAGGACCAATTCCAAAAGAGCACCTAAGTTCAGAGACTAAAATGTTAAATAAACCTTGCAGAATTTACAATTTTTATTTGTGTCTAGCTGATGTAGCATTAAAGAATATGTGACATTTTTTTTATTTGGACCACCTAAAAAGGGTACGATAATCCTTTTTCTCCCACGAGATATTGAGAGAAAATCCTGAAGGTTTTCATGCAAATCTCAACAAATGTAAGTTTGCAAGTTAAAGAAAGTTAAATATTGCAAGTTAAAGTAAGCTTTAAAGGCTTGGTATTAAAAAAATTGCTAAGTTTTTACTAAGCAATAATTTCTCATTATTGGCATCGACCAATTCTAGTGTATTTGTTAAAATTCAAGATGAGAAACTAACAATTATGTTTGTTTATGTTGATGATCTCATCATTACAACTTACTAGATGATGCAAAAGAAATTGATGAGATTAGAATGAATTTTTCTGTTTATTTTCAGATGTAAGAGCTCGGGCAGCTCAAACATTTTCTCGAGCTTGAAATCAACTAGGTAAGCCAAAGATTATTCTTATGTCAACAGAAATATTCAAGAGATCTTATTAAAAGATTTGGAATACTGGATTACAAGTCGATAACAACTCCAGTAGAAGTTAATACCAAGATTTGTGCAGCTAAAGACAAAGATCTAAGAAATACCTTTATGTACAAACAAATAGTTAGAAGCCTGATCTATCAAATGCTAACACTCCTAAATATTTCTTTGCAGTTGGACTAACAAGTCAGATTATGAAAAAAATTCTAAATTACATGATAGGTAAACTTGATCATGGTATGATATCTTCTATTCGAGAAATGGAAATGACGAGCTTATTGGATATTGTGATGCTGATTATGCAAGGGATTATGATGCGCGTCGGTCGACAACTGGTTTCATTTTTAGTATGGATCCAAAAACCACTTCAAGGTGTGGTAAAAGATAATCAACAATATTATTGCTAACCACTGAAGCAGAATATAGAGTAATAGTTATGGTCACTTAAGAAAGTTTGTGGCTCCCAGAACTTTTAAAAAATCTGTATCAACCAACGAATTATACTGTATCCTTGTATAGTAATAATCAATTTGTAATTTGTCTGGCTAAGAACTCTACGCTTCATGCTCACACTAACACACGTAGAAGTCAAATACCACTTTGTATATAAAAGAGTATTACATAAAGGAATATATAAGAATAGAGTTTGCATTCTCAATATTAATGGTGAATTGGCAGATATATTTATTGAAGGACTAATTCATCAAAAGTTTGAAGAATTCAGAAGACAACTTGACATGAAGATAATGTTTGCAATTAGAAATTATAATGATTGAGATCGAGGATCGTTAAACAAATAATCATAATTATATATTTATATTAGTAACGATATTACAATTCATAATTAGAGTTAATAGTCATTTTGGTCTCGAAAGTTACATTGGTCATCAATTTGATCCCCAAAAGATTTTTCACATCAATTTAGTCCCTTGAAGATTAATATGGCACTACTTGGCCCATTTAGGAACTCATTTGATGTCCATATGAATCTTTTGGAGACCAAAATTTATACTTTGTGATGTCAACTTGATCTTCGAGGACTAAATTGATGTCAAAAATCTTTTTCGGAGTAAATTGATGACCGATGTATCTTTGATGAACCAAAGTAACTATTAACTCTTCATAATTACTATTGATTAAGTCTTTAAAAACAAATTAATTTAAAAATATTACTCCCTCCGTTCCACAAGGATGATAAAAAATGACTACATTTTTGTCTCAAACTATAGTTAAAATAATTAAAGAAAAGTTTAGAAATTATAAACTTTGAATTGTGATTGGTTGATCCATGCAAAATGCATTAAATTAGTTGCTTGATAATTAGTTGATGTGTGAGACAAACCATTAAATGTATATCTCCTTAATTTTTTGACTTTTGAAATTTTTAACCATCTTTATGGAAATGAGGGAGTAATAGAGTAGTAGTAATATGTTTGCATGTAACAAATTGTCAACTCTCAAATAAAAAATAGCAAAATCCTCGGCCCTTGCAATAGCAAATGAGAGAAGACAGAAAAATGAGTAATATGTCAGATTAGTCTCTGACTTTGTAAGCATCGGTCAAGTTAGTCCCTGACTTTATCGAAATAGCAATTTAGTCCCTGAGATTTCATTTTAATTCACATATGTCCCTATCTTTATCCCATTTTAAAGCAAATACATCCCTGCGATAATGATGGCAGGGACTAACTTGATCGACGTTCTCCTATCTCAGGGACTAAATTGCTATTTCGATAAAGTTAGAGACTAACATGGCCGACGCTTACAAAGTCAGGGACTAATCTGACATATTAGTAAAAAAAATAGTAGATATGAATACGGAAAGGGAGGGAAGATCAACATATACAGTAAATGTTTAAAAGCATTTATTATATATTCATGATTCTTTGTACTAATAAATTTTTTGGTGTACATCTTTGTAATAAATTTTAATCATTATGATTAATGAATTTGTTCAACGCCTATATTCTACAATATACTATAGTACTAGTAATTTTTATCAAATACTCAAAGCTTATTATTGATTAACTATTTAACTTATAATATCAAGATTTGAACTTTGATTCTCTCTTGAGTCATGAAGATTACTTATCATCACTTCATTCAAGCTCTAGTCTTTTTGTTTTTTTTTTTTTTTTGAAATGTCATTCTAGCTCTAGTGGATAATTTATTGATCACCTATATATCATCAAACGGCCGGTAAGATTCTAAAATTTACTTGACCGCTGCAGTTTTTAACCTTTGATGAAATGTTTGGACTATAGCTATACAGTGTTTCTTGGAACCTAATGAAGTCATATATATCTCAAACGGTAAGATTCTAAATTTCCGTCTCTTTTACTTTTAACCATATATGGACCGCAGTAGTTCTTAGAATAAATCACAATCGAATAGATTGAAAATAATAAGCCAACATCTAGTACCTTGAAAGAGTGCACGGAATTAAAGAATTGCTTTAATGATCCTTTTCACTCTATTACTATGGCTGTTAGGCTAAGGGAATAGCCATAAAATTTGCAAATATACAAGGAAAAATGTTGGATAGATGTGCATGCGCATGTTACATTTGTTAACATGACATCATTAGAAAAAAGATATGTTGAAAATGAGATACTAATAAAAACAGAATAATGGAGTAAACAAAATAAAGTCGTAACTGATATATCGGTTATAAGATAATGGTAATAAAAACTATGCAAATAAAAATGTGGACAGAATAACTATTTTACATGAAAATATTTTTTCACACTAAAACATTTAAGATTTTTTTTATATTATTTCTTTAATAATCAATAAAACAAAGAAAATGTGCCAGCAATGCTTAACATATATAATTGATAGATTAGTTAAGGTTCTTAAGCATAATATCATAATTACATACATGTACTTATTTTGATGATCTATCAACCTTAAAAAGTTAATTTTCAACTGTCCGTTAAAAAATATCATAATGTTAAAAAAAATATATAAGAAAATGCTTATTTTAAATTTTTTTTCTATACCTTTTTTGTACCTTCATTTTCCCAATTTCTAAATTTTCACATCAAACTGATAATATAATGAGGGAGATAAGAATTCTCCCTATTTCTTAAATCCATGAACCCGATTCAACTGATCTATGTAATATTTTTAGGGAAAAAGAGAACAAATAGAGGGTATAGGAGGAAGAGTTGATTTTCTTTCTTCCAAAGTGCTACTAGTTATAAGGTAAGTTGTATGGCTTTGGCTAAAGAAAGCTGCTTCAATTGGTAAGGATACAGCTTAGCTTATATCCTATAATAATGTATGTGAATTAAAATTTCTTTAATGAAGTGATGACTTCGTTGACAAGGGAGTAATTTGTAAGTCCTTATGGTTATGAGACTTGCCATAATCTTAGCGAGGCATCAAAATTCAGCTCATCTAATAAGTTTGTAATATATTTTTTATCAAAAAAAAAAAGTTTGTAATATATTTCTTCCCTTTATATTTATAAGTCACATTTAATCCAAACAATTGAATTAATGTAAGTAGATAATTCTTTGTATTAAAAAAATATCTATATCTTATAAAAAAAAATATCTATCAATTTTACATTTTTACCAATTTTAATTGCATTATTTCTTTTATGGGGAATTGAATAAATTAGAACACTCATTTAATATTGGCAGTTAAAAAAAAAGAATTAAATAACTCCTAAAAAATATAAAGTGACCTACATAAAGGAACAAATAATTCTTTTAGAATGACCTACATATAGAAACGGATTGAGTAAAAAAGTGTGAAGATCCACTTTAGTCATCTTTAAAGTTTTTGCTTATTTCACTTTAATCTTAAAGTTTGTAAATGATCAATATTTTAATCCTTAAAGATTTTGTAGTGAGTCATGTTAATATCTAAAGTTTTTTGTGTTGTGCCCTAAAGTATTTGCGTTACGTTGTGTACCAATTTATTACATAACGTGACCTACTCTAGGGACTAGTGTTACACACTCACTTTAGGAACTATTTTTACACACTTTAAAAATCTTCATAAACTAAAATGTCATTTACAAATTTTAGAAACTAAATTGGTACAATACAAAAACTTTAAGAACAAAATTTAATTAAGTTATTATACCAACAAAATTTAGCTCAATTGAGAAATGATTGTATTCTTTAATCATAATATTAGGAATTTCATTCTTACTTTCACGCTGTAAATGAAAAATACTCTCTCCGATCCTTATTATAAGTTTCCTTTTTATGAAAGAGAAATGAGACTTATAATAAAGACCGGAGGGAATACTTGTTAATAAAAATAAAATTCGTAATCTTTTATGCATTGAAATTGTATGAATCTAAACTCTTTTTAAAAAAGTTGAATGAGTCTAAAGTATAAAAACAACAAAATTTATATAAAATGATGTCGGATTTAGGTTTGGAAATATCGATTCACTTACCTCATAGGTCACATCACTTTCATAGTAGTTTCACGTGATAAAACTAAAGAATCAGTCCTCCATTATTATGATAAGGAGTTGGCAAATAAGGAGTTTGATAGTGGAATTTGTGAATCTTTAATTTTTGTATCATGATAAATGTTCTAGATGCTTTTGCATTGTATATGTTCTTTCCTATCACGTCCAATTGGGTATCTAGATCACCAGTAGATCAAGAAGTCAATGTATATATATACTATACTATATACTATACTAAGACATATAGTGTACCATAGTGCTTTGTTAGTCCTATTTATAGGGAGGAGAGGTTGTTGTTCTTTCCTCATCACAGAAACTGAATGGCCTTTGTAAAATGGCTTCTGCAATAGTAGACATGGCGTGATATTGTTCCGGCTCATCTCTTCAAATTAAATAATACATAATAGTATATATGTATCAACTTCAAAGAGTTGAGCCGAATCAATATCACTCTTGTTTGCTTCATTGCATATACATACATGTGTGTAGCTTTTCTTTCAGATTCAAGATACCTCTTGTATGTCTTGTTAGTTTGTGCCTTTTTTCACTCATTATCAATGAGACAAGTTTCTATGAATCTCTTACACATATACATGGAGTATTATGGTAGGATCTCCATGCAATATTTTACTTCTTATTATTTTTTGTGCTGGAAGCCATATACCACTACATTATATTGTCTGCGTAGCACTGAAGTAGGAATTAAGAGCCCAGAAGTCATTAAGTCAATAATGGGCAGAAGTGGTAAACTGGTAATATACTTGGTATTATTTTTTGTAACCAAATAAAATTGTGTGGTCGCTGTGACTTATGAGGAACAATAATGTTCTGTTTAAAGACTTCGAGATTGATTTAATATATATGGTGGATTTGATTCAAATTAGATGGTGATGGAGGTGTGGTTTTTGTCTTATTTAATTTGGATCTTGTTGGTTATGATTTTACTCAATAATGTACAGCCCACTTTTTTGTATCAGTTCTTCGCTTTCAAGATCGATCTCTTAGATTGGTTTAAGTTCATTTTTTTTTTTATTTGGGTTGAGCATCCTTAATATCATACCTTTAATTCAATTCATTTTGCTGATAAAAAAATTACAAAGGTGTATTAGGGATGCTGGTGATGCTCAACCTAAATAAAGAAGATGGGCTTGGACAGGGAAAGTAAAGAAATTATACATGAAAGTAGATCTCTATGCCATGGAGCAAAATGATATATAGCTAACAAGATCCAAATGGGACGAATTGAAAATCACCTCCAGGAAGATGTTTTACCGCACTCCTCTGAGGGAGATGCTGGAGGCAGGACTGATTTGAAATTATAAGCAACTTGAAAGCTTTAGAAGTAGTGGATTCACTCATAGGCTTAATGTGTTAAATTTTGGATCAAGATTTAATGTTAGATTTGCTTATTGTGGTTACTCTTTCCAACATGTGAAATCAGAGCTAATTGGTGGCACAATGGTTAGTTGTTCTTTGTCCACACTTTATCGAGCCATTTGGTTTGCTCTTAGCTATGCTTAGGCCGCACTTTGTTAAGACTTTGGTTTATTTAATCTTAATTGTTTTGGGTTTATTAAATTGATAGATAAAGTTGATGTTTAAGGTTTTAAGTTAATACATGATATCAGCTATTTTGATTATTCATTTGCCCATTGTCTGAATATATCTAAGTTCATTTGAAAGTTATTATATATTCAAAAGTTTATTTGTCTAGCATTATTATTATTCCCAATCTTCTAAATCTATGAATATTTCAATGGATGGAAAATTGAATATCTTGTACAGAATACGGCAACACTACCTAAGGATTGGAATTTTCAATGTAAGCCATATTTGTACGTAGGTTGCTGTTGAGAACTTGAGATTATTATTCGTGGGATTAAGTAAATACTTTATGGGATTTATTTTCATCTTTTTGTTAGAATAGTAGTTAGCAATTTTCGTCCAACATGGTTGCAAGTACATTCCATTAACATCGATCCTTTCCTCGTACCTTCTTCAGAAAAGTTGCTGTTTTTCACCTACTCTTGGATTGATTGTAATTTGGAAACTTATGCCGTTTTGGATTAGATTATAATATTTAAATCTCTCTGTTGCTAATAAGCACTTGTAAAGTAGTATCCAAATCCAAAAGTTGTTAGAAATTCTCATAAATTTAGAGTTGTGGCGATGATCACCTTGTATGATGGATATAATATAATCATGAGAAATATTACCAAATCATATTTCTATTTATTTAACAACTTGATTAATTTGTTGGAGAGTTGATACATAACATATTTCATTTAAACTGCTAAAAAAAAAAGATATAATCAACCCAACACAGAAAATATGCACTTTGCTTAATTTTAAATTAGTTACTGTGCATTTCAAAAAAATAAATAAATTAGTTACGATGTGTTTGATAACATTACTCTTTCCGGTTTTTACTATAAACCCCTTTTTGTGAGAGAGAAAATGAGCTTATAATAAGAACCGAAGTGAATAGGTAGTTTATAAACTAACAAACCAACTTACATATTTCATTAAAACTAACTTTTATGTCAGTATTTTGTAAATGAACTTATTTCACCAAGTAATTACTCATTCTGGGTCAAAATATAAGCTCCATTTGAAATTTTCTTTTTCCTTAATATAAGTTTCATTTTCAATTTTCAATGACATTATTTTTTCATAAACACCTCTATCTACTCAACACTTTTTAGATTCTCAATAATAATTATAGGGATACTTGAAAAAGTATACCAAATATTTATATTTCCAATACCACTAATCATTTTCCCTCCGTCCCACAAGGATGGTAAAAAATGACAAATTTTTTTTGTCCCAAACTAAAATTAAAGTAAGGAAAATGCTAACCAATGTCCTAATAAGGGCATTGTTTAAGCAACCAAAAATGGTTATTTTGCATTGGAAATGATAAGTTTAGGATATCGAAAACTATTAAATTCAGTTTTCCAATACTTGTTTCCCATTTTGTATTCCTTAGGGCACTTGTTAGCAACACCCTTAAAGTAATTGATGAAAAACTTAAAAATTTTAAACTTTGAATCAATGCAAAATGCATTAAATTAAATGTTTGAACAAACTACTAAATATATCTCTCCTTAATTTTTTTGACTTTTTCAATTTGTTACCGTCCTTGTGGGATAGATGGAGTACTAACTAACTTTCTCAAAAGGGTGTGAAAATTGGTCGAAAAAGCTTATAATAAGGACATAAAAAAGTAGTATAAACATTCATATTTTATAAGTTATTTGAGGTAACTTATGGGCTATAAACTATGCGATTACTACATTTTACACGTATAAGCTAGCTTATCAACACTTATTATATATTTTTAAAACCGAATACTCACACCAAATATAACTTAGGAAAATAGAGCTCTCCCTTAAAAATTGGTGAAATAGGCTCAATAAAATATGCCATGTGCCACAACCATTGATTGTTTTTAATTTTTTTTTTCGAAATCAGGTGGTACCTGTCTTCACATTTTTTGTGACCTAACTAATCCATCTCGGATCCGCGAACTATCCGAGTTTTTGACTCAACGGTATGGATCCTCCTCATGAATTGTTGTCTCACTGGGACTTGAACCTTTGATCATGAAATTCCTAAGTGCCCACTAAGTTTCTATTAGACCAATCCACTTGGGTGATTGTTTTTATTTTTGAAAAGAAGGAAAATTATCAAAAAATAAAGGTTAAGAAAATGAAGCAATTTAAGATATGCCACATGACATATCAGGTTATTTATTATAAAAAAATATTTTCCCAATAATATGCAACTCTTTATCCAATTCATGATCATATCAATTGTTTTGTTTTTATTATAATATTTATCCAATTCATGATCATAAGATACACATTAGAAAAAAAAAACCCTTTTAATAATTCTCATCAATACATATACCTATCAATATGAATTTTTTAACATATCATCTGTTATAGGGTGCACATCAGAAATCCACTTTTAATAACTGTTTATGCATATATTTATCTAATATGATTTTTTAACATGTGTCATGGGTTCAAATTAGGAAAAACTTTTTTAATAATAAAAATAATACTAAATTAAGAAAAACCCTTTTAATAATAATGTTATATTAAGTTAAATACTTTTGAGATTGACACAATTGATGCATGCGAGGCTGTGTCACAAGTGGTTAGGAGTTTTATCCTCAACTTGAAAAATATAAAAAATTTCAGTTGAAAACCGTACCCAACAGATTAATTACTGTGCTCATATCAATACATTAAAAAAAAAATTGGTAGAGTAATCCAACACCTGCTGCTGGACCAAGATCTTATTAGCTTTAGTTGGTTTTTAACTATTAACATATCTGTGCTTTTTTTTTTTCTCACCCGATTTTCTAGGCACTATTTAAGTATATTTATGGATTCGTCGTGGGTTGTATATTTGACTATCGCAAATGAGTTTCCTAACATGAAATTTTTTACAATTACAAAAAGTTAAATTCAAGATATTGCTTAAGCGAGATCGAACCTCTTACAACATAAATATACTTTGAGAGAATAATATAACTTTTCCCATTATCTTTTCCAGTATATTTGTGAAGAAATTAGTAGATAGTTCAAGATCTTGGATATATCATATTTTTTATTATTTATTTTTTTACTTATAAAATAGACATTAAATAACGATGATGTAATCAAAATTATTGATTTTGGATTACCTAATATATATTTGGCTTAATTATGTCACAAGTTCCTGAAGTTTGGGGTACTTTTACCAGATACCCTTATTTTTTGTTTTTAATGTTTGACTCCTGAAGTTACTTCTGGGTTTGTCATATACCTCTACTATCAATTGTGAGCAATTTTGCTGACATGTAATATCATAATCCTGGTAAGACGCAGGAGGTTGGTCATGTGATGCCGGGTAATGTCACAGGGGTGACGACGATCTCTCTCTTCAATCATTTTTTTCTTTTTTTATTTAACTAAAAGTATAAAAAATATTAAGTTTTTTAGTTTTTTAGTTTTTTAATTTAAAGAAAAGCAGGATCTTCGCCCATGGGGCACCACGTGCCTTACCTCTTGCTTCTGACCAGGATTCTGATGTTACATGTAAACAAAATTGGCCAGAATTGATAGTAGGGGTATATAACAAACTCAGAAGTAACTTCGAGGAGTCAGACATTGAAAAAATAAGAATAAGGGTATATGGCAAAAGTACCTCAAACTTCAAGGACTTGTGACATGTATATTGTTTTCATTTTGAAAAATGATTTAGAGACCTACACAGCTACACATAAGATTATGACATTTGTTATTTTCAAGTTAAAAAATTAAATAAAAGAACATAAATAACAAATATCAAAATCCTAATATATAAAACTTATGAATAGGTCTCTCAACTATTGCTATTTCATTTTTCTTAATCCTTCTAACGATCCCATGATTCAATGCATCCCGGCCCCCTTCTTTACAAGCTTTGAGATTATATTATCAAATTATGTCTAAATCTATGTTGATGGATGACTGACGACTTGGTAAGTTCCACGAACCGAGAATAGATTCTTTGGATAAAAATATTAAGAGGACTAGATTTTGTGTACGCAATTAAAAGAAAAGGTAAGAACATGTTAGTCAGCTATATTACAACTTAGTTCATAAAAAAAAAAAGCTATATTACAACTTGATGGATACGGACTCATTAAGAACACTTACAGTAGCCGTCCATGTGACATAAATTTTATTAGCTGGCTGGAACATATCCAGTAACCAATGAAGTTTTTTTTCCTAGCTAACCACCTCAGGTAGATTAAAATCTCCTTATGTTTTTTTATTTAATTTATTTATGTCAAATTAAATCATTTTTACTCTGTCCCTATCAAGGAAATTATCTTATGTCAGCTATAGTTTGTGACCATCTTAATTGACATTAAAAAAAAAAACTTATTTATGTTTTTAATTCCCGCAAATTGGAGGTGTTTTGATTTTAGTCTCTAGAAATATTTTTGACCTTTTCAATCCTTAATTATTTTGAAAATTTAGTTTTAGTTCACGTCGTTAGGAAAAATTCCTTAATTGATATGGTAAGCGAAATGTCACATCAACATACACGAGTGCAAGTATTGCATAGTATCGGTATGATGACATAGATGATTTGGATCCGCATGAGCAAAAGTGTCAAACCCCAATTCACAAACACATTTGAGTTGGACTTTGACCCTTTTGCTCCTCCGAGTCCGGATCATCCACGTCATCCTATTAGTGCGTGGGACGCGGTACTTGCATATGTGTATGTCAATGTGGCGTTCCATTAATCACGTTAGCAGTTAACGAGTTTTTTCTAACGAGAGAGACTAAAACCAAATTTTCAAAATAATTAAGGATGAGTCAAGGTCAAAAAAAAACTTCCAAGAACCAAAATCAAAACACTCTCGACTTTCACGGATTAAAGACATAAATTAGCCTAAAAAAACCTAAAAAGTCCTTTTGTGAAGCCATCCATCCATCCAGCTCGTATTTGGTTTGCGTAATGTTTTGATAGGTTATAATAACCTGAGAGAAAAAAGTTCCTAGTACTCTGCTACGTTGTTTCTGAGCTTTTTTTATATCAGTAATCAACCTAATTGCTGATTTTTTATACATAACACGGTAAAACTAGCTTATACAGTGAACTTGTCGGTTATAGCAAAAAAAATTTAACTCTTACGGAGGTGTTTGTTTCTGGGTTAAAAATAATATTTCGAAGATCATATTTTTAGGAGTGTTATCGTTGAGAATGCTATTGTCACGAATATAGAAAAATGTGTTTGGTTATTATTTATAATTTTCAGGTATATTTCCAAGAATTTATAGCATAATTATCAAAATATCCTTACTATGAAGTAAGAAATAGAATAGGCAGTTATTCGAAAGTGGAGCGGACACTTCAATTCGATAATTTTACCACTAAATACCTGGAATAACATATTCCCAACCTTGAAAGTGAAAATAAAAAATGGTTAAATCATGTGCATTTTGCTTACATGAGAATATTTGTTTCCCAAGATTTTTTTTTTTAAAACCAGAAACAAACATGGTATAATTTATAACCACCTCATATTCTTGATAATAGTTTAGGATCACTTGAAACAAATGTCCCTTAGTTGTAAAGGTAGCTGAAAATTTTTATTCCATCCGTTTCATTTGTAGTGTGTTTTAAGGTTATGTACAAGTTTTAAGAAATATTTAAATGATGTAAGAATTTGAAGTATTTTGACTATAATATATATGTAGTCATTATTAAAAAAAGAAAAGATATTAGAGATGAAAAAAGTTGTGATAAATTGCACTAAATAAATAAAAAACATTAATATAACTTTTCAACAATTAAAAAAAATATATATAACTTTTCAATATAAATTTATTTTTATGATTATACTATGCATAATTGTATAGGTTAGGCAAACAAATCTACTATACTTATATAAAAACATCCATTTTCGAGGCTACACATTTGTCAGAGAAATTGGTATCACGTTTATTCGCTTAAGGAATACTCGCACCAGAGCATTTGTAGGTAGATAATGTCGTCTTTAATCAAAATTATAATTTAAAATAAAATTAAATAAATTATCTGTCCAAAATTAATATTTAAAATTAAATAAATTATCTATATGTGGAATATGTGGAATCATTATCCTCATTTGTTTAAAAAAAATCATTATCCTCAAAAAGATGATGCTTGAGTTCATGATAAACCCAAATATCTTTTTAGTTATCACATATTTCAAACTATAAATATGATGATTTCTCAAGTCATGAAAACCACATTCTTCATCATTCTCCTCTCTTTTTCATTGTTCATGAACCATCGCTTCTTCCAATGTGTCACCATATAAGTTGCAATCCCACTGCACGCATTCATCATCACCATTGCAATTTTGCATTGACAGAAGCTTCATCTATAACAATGAATATATAAGAAAAAGGTAAGTATTATTATATTGTTAAATATTATCGTCCTCAAAACATAATTCATTATTTTTAAGGTCATCTCATAATTCATTATTTTTAAAGGTCGCGTCAACTCAGTATACCACTGTTCACTGCCGTCAACACAATACTGTGTAATTAAGTTTTCATAAAATCTTAAATGATGACCGCAAAATTACAAAGTTCTAAGATACGTGCGTTAATAGTAATGACCACTCTATTCAAAATCTGGTATCTAACTGAGTTACAATGCAAAAAAAAAAACTAGAGCATGTACTATTATGAATGTGCTGATAGATATAAATAAGCAAATGCCTCTCATTGTTAGAAATTCGGGGTAAAAATTAAGTTAAATAGATTATTCAAATTTTCCAAATCATTATTCCAACAACATTAAAATCTTATCATTAATTATATTTAGTAAATAAATTAAAATTAAAATCCTATAAATAAGTCCCATAATATATTAAAAGATAACAACAACATTAAAAAAAAACGGGCTAGATATCCAAAGATAAAAACAGCTAATTTAATCTAAATCTCTTCCTACTTTTTCTGTAACCACTTTATCTGAATGTATTATATAGATAAATTTATTTGTTTTTTATCATAATAATTATGAAAAAATAATAATTAATATAAAAAGTTTTATATTAAAAAAGGAGGGATTTAATCTATAAAAAAATTTACGGATTATTTGGTTAGGATATTCGAGAATAAAATTTTTTGATGCTACCACAAATTACAAATACGAGATAGATTCAATACTTATAAAACATATAAGAAAAAAAATTGCATGTCTAATATAGAAATTTTCACGTAATCCATGGTATTAAGATAAGGGAAGTGTTAAAAAAAAAGAAAAGAAAAGAAATTAAAGATTAAGATTTGATTAGATAAATATAATCATAAAAAACAATAAAAATATTTAGCTTGAGATAAGATAAAACTTGAGATAAGATAATTGATTAAAAAGATAAAAATATTTAATTATGATTAATAACAACAGATGTGATAATCATATATAAAAAAAATACTAATTGTGCAAAAAAAACTATTTCATCAATCACATAAATATAAAAAGGATCATGTTCAATTATGATTTAATATTTAGTTATCATAATAAATTTGATAATCATATATAAAAATGTCAATTTATCCCTAAAATAATTAAGGAATATATCATATAAAAAGTGTTACATTATTTTTTATTCATACGAGGAAGTACAAAATTTATCAACAAGATCATTTAGATTAATTTTTTTAAGTATAGGGTTTGGTTTGAACTCCTACCTTTTTATATAATTATTTTTTGTTGTGTTTTAATAATAATCTTTACTTTATATTAAAATAATAATAATATTTCATTTAAATATTTAATATAAAAAATTAAAATATCAATAACCCGTGCATTGCACGGGGTAAGAGCTAGTAATATATAACCACAATATAAATACATTGTTATGTTTTTTTGGCTTAATTATGTCACAGGTCCCTGAAGTTTGTGGTACTTTTGTCAGATACCTTTATTCTATTTTTTTCAACGTCTGACTCTCCGAAGTTACTTACAGGTTTGTTATATACCCCTGCCTGTTACCAATTTTACCAATTTTGGTCAATTTTGCTGACATATAACATCGAAATCCTGATCAGACATAGAAAGTTAAGCACCTAGTGCCCTATGGGCTTGAAGAGAGGGGTCGTCTTCGTCCGTGTGACATCACGCGGCACCACATGACTAACCTCTTACGTCTGACTAGGATGATTATGATGTTAGTTACTTGTCATCAAAATTGGCCAGAATTGGTAGTGGGGGTATATAATTAACAAACCCAGAAGTAACTTCGGGGAGTCAGACGTTAAAAAAAACTATAAAGATATCTGGCAAAAGTACCTCAAACTTCAGGGACTTGTGACATAATTAAGTTTTTTTTAATTGATATATTGTTATGATTTTTGGTACAATGTCTATCAGTTTTAGATATTGGAAGACAACAACAAAATTAAGATGTCCATTAAACATGCAGATCGATTCCATTTGATATGAAACTAGTATGTCCCCAAACCCCAGCCCTTTTTCTATTTTGGTTTTAGATTCTAAAGAGTTTTAGATAAAATAATTGCAACAATCGAAAGTCGAATTAGAAGTCAAACTATTGCAGGAACAGTAGATTCTGGAAACCCAAACTGTGTGGGATGTGGGGAGTGGGGACCTATGTGAATTTCGTGACCATGAAGGAGCATTCCACTAGAAAATGCTGCTAAATCTTAAAAGCATATCTATCGGTATTTGATTATTGATATACTTATCTATCACACCCATGTTGGCAAGCTCACGAGAAAAACATAACCAATTTCTGCTATTCAAAATAGGATTTTGCTAACAAGTGCCATTTATTAAAGTTATTATAAATGAAAAATTAATCATAAGTCAATATTATTACTTTTCTTAGAAATTTCAAAAACTACATTTTTCAATGACTTTCTACTGCTTATAATTTTTTAACAAATATCCTAATAGCATTCTCCTTTAAAATATTTTTTTTTGCCACCTGATTTTCAGGCTGCAAGAAATAATATGTTACTGTGCACTCAAGTGCTACAGCAGGCAATACAATTTGGTTTCAAACTGCATTAGACATAATTATAATAATCGTCAAAACGAAGATACAATTTATTTATTTTTTTTACAGACAAAGTTTCTTTTTTTTTTATGAGCATTGAAAATGGGAAATTAAATCAATCAAATGGTCGGGTCCAATATTAAACTCGAGACTTTCAATTCCCAAATCTTAAGATTTGATACATGGCCAAATAAATTACACCCTCTTATCATTTATTTTTATTTTATTTTTTACTTTTCTAATCCTTACACCTAATAGAGACTAATATTCCACATACGGTCTGATGTATAAGCTGAAATTACTTCTAATACTATTTTTACATTACTATTACATGATATTAATAGGTGTGTATTAATGGTGTGAAGTTTTTTACATTATTAATTCATCATTCACCGTACCATTCATTTGTATTATTTTAAAGTAAAAATAAACAATCATAAACATGTAAATGATAAATAATACAGTACATAAATAATATAATAAATCTTTACACTATTAATTCACCAACTATTTTCTCTTATTACCTATGAATTCAGGAGCATACTCTGTAGAATATATGGTCTTACTTGTAAAAAAATAACCCAACTTAACAACAATTTAGGCTACTCCCAACAAACGAGGTTCAATCAACTTTTTATTATAAAAAAAAATAAAATTGAACTTTGTTTATTGGATTTGAACCTTAGAATCTTTTAAAAATATGCTAGTTTTAAAAAATTTTAAATTTTGAGGTTCAAATCCAATAAACCAGATTCCATCTCTTAAAAAAATTTCCTCCCCGTCTCTTATATATTAAAATTATCAAATACAAAACTAATAAATCGATGGTAGAGATTTGTTGTAAGGCTGAACCTTGTTTTGATGGTCAGTTAGTACTTTTTTTTTTTGAAGATCAGTTAGTACTTGTTAACCAAAATATTCTTTGAAACTTTTTCTTATAAAAAAAAAAGATCGATGGTTGCTTAGCAGACTTTTTCAAAACTGCTTAGGATATTTAAAACATTGGTTTCAAACTTTGAACGTTCTAATACAGTTGTTGCACATGATTGGTTAATTCCAAATGGAGATAGGCCTTACTGAGTTTTGACTTAAACAGTAGTTGGTCTAGTAGAGCTCAAATAAAGTACTAGTAATTAATTGCTAATCATTGCATGCTTTATAATTTTTGTTTTATGATCATATCACTACTAGAAAATAAGGTTTTGAAATCGGGGTTTTAAAATCGGTCGTTGTAAAGCCGATTTAAAAAAAAATGCGGTGGCAATTTTGTAAATAAAATCTAACTTTTGAAATCGGTCGTTAAACAACCGATTTCGTAAGTATTTTTTATTTTTTTAAATTTTTAACTTTTTATCTTTTGAAATCGGTCAAAATGACTGATTTTGTAAGTATTTTTTCTTTTTTTAAATTTTTAATTTTTTATCTTTTAAAATCGGTCAAAACGGCCGATTTCGTAAGTATTTTTTTCTTTTGTTAAATTTTTAATTTTTTATCTTTTAAAATCGGTCAAAATGACCGATTTCGTAAGTATTTTTTCTTTTTTTTTTAATTTTTAATTTTTTATCTTTTAAAATCGGTCAAAACGACCGATTTCGTAAGTATTTTTTCATTTTTTTTTAATTTTTAATTTCTTATCTTTTAAAATCGGTCAAAACGACCGATTTCGTAAGTATTTTTGAAATCGGTCACTGTTGACCGAGTTTGAATGTAGAAATGCGGTGGCATTTTTGTAAATAAAAGTTGATTATTAAAATCGGTCACTGCTGACCGAGTTTGAAAGTGTTTATCATTCTTATATTTTTTCACTCTCCACCCAGCAAACCCTAAGTATTTCCCCATCCATCTCCATCGATCTCAACTTCTTCTTCTTTCCAAGCTTTCGAACTCATTCTCTGGACCCATCCCTCCCTCATGGTTCAAGCTATCTCTCTTTCCCTCTCACCATCGCGAGTCTCTCTGCTTCTCTCTCACCATCACCGCCACCGCACTGCCCTCACCGTCGAGCTCGTCCCATCTCCTTCCGCCACCACCCCGTCTTGTTTTGGGTTCGAACAATTCGAACCAGTCCTCCTTTGACTGTGCTCGTTTCTCATTGACCGTGCTTTCAGGTTTGTTCTCCATTTTCGTTTGTAATTAATTCCTCACCTCAAATCCTATTTTCTGATTTTATTTGGTACTCCTTCAATCATGCTTGTGTTGAAGTTAGGGTTCCTATTTTTTTTTATTTCCCATTTCTGATTATACTCAAGCTGATTTTATTTTATTTTCCCCAAACAGGCTACGATCGGTATTGATTTTCTATCAAAAACTATGTATCTTGAAGACCGAACTGTTCGGCTCCAGTTGTGGTAAGATGTGGCATGATCATCTTTGTAATTTTTAATGAAAGAGGGAAGGGGATCATGATGGTATTAGAGAAAATATGGAAGTGGGAAGATTAGATTTTTTTATTCATACAAAAAGGTTAGATTTTTGCTGAATTTGTTAAAATTATTTGAGAAAACCTTCGGGTTTCTCTCTCTCTCTCTTAAATTATGTTTTATTGAATTCTGGTCAATGACTGTGGTGTTTGATTTAGAAAGCAAGACCCACCTTTTGTTTGCTTAAAACAACTGAAGAAAATTGTATGAACTGTTAAATGTGAGGGGAGAAAAAAGGGCCAGAAATTGAAGCATTTTCAACAAACGAAAATGGGGTTTTTTTGTTACTGTGACTGAGTCCGAGAACATGGGAGCTTAGTCCCCAGAATTTTGTAACTTTGTGACTTTGAAACTTCATTATATGGTGGATTTGTCTGATCTGATCTTTCATATGTACTGATAATTGTACTTTCTTCAACATAATTGTCTGATCTGATCTGATTTCGCTTTTCTCTGTTAAGACCATTTTGGAATGTGAAGAAAGGAGTGGTGCTCAGCCCCTTTCATCAAGGGGATGAGCTCATCTGGGGTGGAAGCATCACAGTGCCAGCAGGGTTCCAATGCCAATACAGCTATTATGTTGTAGATGATAGCAGAAATGTTTTGAGAGCCGAGATGGGAAGGAAGCGCGAATTGGTACTCCCTGAAGGTATTCAGAGTGGCCAGGAGATTGAGTTCCACGATCTTTGGCAGGTGCTGCCTTGCTCCCTTTCCACATTTTTCTTGTTTTATTATTTGGTAGTTTTCTTGACATTCCTAGTATATTGAGATTCATTTTGTTAAAATGATATTGAACAACAGTAGAACCCTTCAATATTGTACTTTATTTGGCAGCTAAAAGACTGAAAAATATATTCATAACAAAAATGTGGTGCTTAAGTCATATTGAGAGAATTGTGCAGATTCTAAACTCGTTTCACTTTGTATCCACATGGTTCAATAGTTTGATATTTCTCATTACAATTTGATTGTCTGTCTAAAAGCAAAAGTCCTCATAAACTTATGAGCAGAATTTTCTTAGCAGATACCTTACACTTCATCCATGATCTTGTGCAAAAGTCACTCTTTGTATCGAGGTGACCATTCATATTATTAGAAATATAAAAAAGATACAGGTAGTTAGCAACTAAAGAAATAGATTTGGTGCTTATTCTATCCGAGCTCTGTGAAGGGTGTAGTTAGCACATATAACTTATTAAGGTGTAGATTTCAAGGGAAATGATATGACTGCTGCTTTAATTTTAAAATAATTCAAATTTAGTATTAATATATTTGGCTGTTATCTCATACTTTTTTTTAATCTCAATACAATGTCCATTTGCAGTGGGTTTTAACTATGCTTAATTCTGCTCTTATATGTCCATCTTTCTTTTGATTTAAAGAATAAAAGCAAGTTTATAAAGAGAGATAGTGCTGGGGAAAGGGAAGTAGGACAGTAGAAACTGTCATGTACAAACTTTATATTATATGGCCTTTGGTCCCTTCATTGTGCTTGCTTACATTGCCTTGAAAAATTGTCAATATGCATTATTTTTATTTTAGTTTCTTTCTGACCTCAAGTTATAAAATAAATATTGTTTCCTGAATTGGGAACTTGGAAAATGCTTCATTGTCGTAACCAATATGTGATAGCATATTGTTTGTGGCTTTGTTCTTATTTAAGCAGTTGTAGCTAATATATATGTTTCCAATATGTGCAGAGGGCTGCTGTGGTTAGGCAAGAGCTTGCTAAGTTGAAGAAAAGAGCAGCTTAGGCACTCCTTCATGTGTATTTTTCAAGTTTTTGTTATGAATTTATTTTAGTTAGACTGTTAGTGCAACTTGGTTGTTATGAGCAATGATTTTTATTCATGTTAGAGGTTGTTATGAGCAATGAGAATTTATATTACGTTTTGTTATTTAAAATGTTGATTGAACTTTTACATTTTCAATTACTTTTCGCATATTTGTTTTTTTTGGTCTCATTCCATATCATATAGTTTGGATAGTGTAAGTTAATATAATAGGGGATGTATAAATTATGTGGTTAGAAAAAAAAAAGACTTTTAAAATCGGTTGTAAGAGTGACGAGTGACCGATTTCAAAAGTACTTTTCAAAAGTCTATTTTTGAAAGCAGTCATAAAGACCGATTTCAAAAGACTTTTTGAAATCGGTCAATAGGACCGATTTTAAAAGGTAAAGTACTTTTGAAATCGGTCTTAACGACCGATTTTAAAAGGTCAACTTTTAATTCCACCATTTTCAACATCACCACAACGACCGATTTCAAAAGTCCAAAACGACCGATTTTAAAAGTACTTTTTCCAGTAGTGTATCTAAGAGAGGATCAAGGGAATGGGACTACAACTTTAAACACGTCAAGCAATAGTAAACTCATGTGGTGAATGAGATGCTTCACAAATTTTAATGATGAGGAAAACTTATCATGTGAGAATCCTATTCGCCTTGGCTTGTAGTTAAAATTGAATCACTTGCTTATTCAAGTAATGGAATTGGCATGCATTGATTTCTTAATTGAAAGGGGTTCATGGGCATCCTTAAATTAAAGTTCCTAATCACAATTGTTTATTCTGCATTACCAAATTGAATTTCACTTGCTTATTCAAGTAATGGAAATAAGCAAGTGAAATTGCTATGCATTGATTTCTTAATTGAAAGGGGTTCAATAAGGGCATCCTTAGAGTTCCTAATAATCACAACTGTTTATCCCGCATTACCCGTTGATTTAAGCTATTATTATGTCTCATGAAGTGATCTCAATAGTAATGGTCATGTGAATGATACCCCTAAGGCACTGCTTTATATAGCTCTAACTTTTTCTTGATAAATAAATTATTTTATTAATGAGAAAAACTAGCCAAGCACATCAAGTTTGGAAATCTCACCCTACTTTTTAAGAAAGGTTGGCAAGATCCAAAACACTATCAAGTGCTATCAACTAGTGAAAAATACAAGCACTAATCATGAAAAATGTAAATACTAGATACTCATTCGATGGTCACGATGAAACAATAATATGATATATAGGATAAAAATCTTCATATGATATTTGTCGAAATCTTTCTTATTATAATTCAAGCTTTTTCTTCCGACTTATCTTCAAATTTTTCCCATATTTTTCCCATCAATAATCCTCTTTTGTGACACACACACATATACACACTGTATTACAAACAATCAGTGTTGCTATCTTGGTTCCTAAATAACTATCATTTTAAAAAATTAATTCTTATTGAAATGTCACTTTCGAAACTTAACAATATTGATTATATTGTTTTTACAACTCTAGCCCATTTAAATTATATGAGAGATAATAAGTGGAAGAAATGACTAATTACTGTAGAGAGATAAAATACAAAATAGGTCAAAAAAACATTGATTTATTACCTAAACATACATTAAATATGCTTCTTAATCCATGTTCTACATCCTTAAATGTAGGTTTGTGCTAGGTAGAACTTTCATAAAAAAAATGCTAAAAAGAGTTATGTGTGTACTGGCCAATGAATACCCAGTGTCGGTCCTAATATTTTTGGGCCCTAGGCAGAATAAGAAAATATGAGTCCCTCTAATGTATAAAAAAAAGTTAAGTATGTGAAATTTTTAAGCTAAATTTTGATTAAAAATTAGAGAGTTATGAAAATTGTAAGAGCGAAATAAAAATGAAAGTCCTTAATATATAAAAAAAAAACGATTTAAAAATTAGGAAATTTCTAAATTGCAATTAAAAATTGAATGGTTGCTATGCAATCCATTCTTAAACCAATAAAATCTTGCCACCTAAGACATGTATGTCACATCATTACTTAAATTAGTCAAAATTAAGTTTTGCAATTTAGTCCAACATAAAAACTATATTATTGTAATTTAGTCCTTTTGTACTTTTAGACAAATTTTAAATTTTAAATTTTTTTTATATAAAAAAAATTTTCTTAAACCCATAATTCATCTTCACTTGTCAAAACCCACCACCACCGCCTGTGCCGGTGCCATCGCCACCACCACCGGTGGCGGCGGCGCAGGCGGCGGCGGTGGTGGCGGTGAGTTTTGAGAAGTGAAGATGAGTTCTGGGTTTAACAAATTTTTTTTTATATAAAAAAAATTAAAATTTATAATTTGTCTAAAAGTACAAAAGGACTAAATTACAATAATCTAGTTTTTATGTTGGACTAAATTGCAAAACTTAATTTTGACTAATTTAAGTAATGATGTGACATACATGTCTTAGGTGGCAATGTTTTATTGGTTTAACAATAGGTTGCTATGCAACCATTCAATTTTTGATTGCATGGTAGTAACACCCTAAATATTATACATCAAAATTTGAACAAATATAAGAACTCATACAAATTATAACCTTGTAAAATGTATTTTATTTTTCTATCCCATTATTGCTGGCTATTAAAACTTTTAGATTATTTATCAAAAAAAACTTTTTAATTATAAAATAGGTAGTGATTTTTTAGTTTTTGGGGGCCCCTTTTGACCCATGGCCCTAGGCAGTGTTGGCTCATTGAGCCTACCCCTAGTTTCGGCCCTGTGAATACCGTACCATTCAATTATGACATTCGAACATTCAGTCTAGGGAGGGGATCTTAGCACCCAACATTCAGACATGCACACCTTATTTTATATTTTTTTTTTCAAAATTGCCCTTGGCCCTTGGGTCGTGACTGTGTTGATGACATACTCAAAAATTTCGGTCATCAACATAGTCATGACCCGAGATTTACTTTTTAAAATTTCCCTCGCAACACATCACTACACGTGACTTTTGTATGTAATGAATGAATCTTTAAATCATTTGTCTTGCATTCTAGATTATTTTTACTTTGTTGGTTGTGAAGAATATTGATTTGTAACTTTGTTTTTAATTTTATATCAAGGTCCTAACTATGTCGATGACCTAGACTTTTGAGCATGTCATCAAAATAGTCACGACCTGAGTTTTTTTTAAACTCCCCTCATAATAACACATCACAACACATGACTAGATGAGTTTTAGTTCATGGGTTGTGAAACATATTGATTTTCAAGTTTAATTCTTTTTTAAACTTTATATCAGGATCGTGACAAAATGCAAACTAGACTTCAACTATCCCATGATGAGTAATGGATTATAAACCCCGGTTTTTATCCTTGAACCCCATTTTTTTAAAAAAAAAATTATCCCTAAATTACCTTTTTATTTCTTTCTTTGCTCCTCTCTCTCCCCCCCCCCTAAATTCCATATTTTCTACTAATCACTTAACCACCCCCTTCGTGAATGGCGTGTCGTCTTCCAATCCCTCCAACGGCGCTTTATGGTGGTTGCTGCAACGGTGGTGCTAGAATTCGATGGGTTTAAACGAATCCGATTAAGGACCTACACACGAGTGACTACGAACGTGAATGATGGCGATTTTGAGCTGTGATTCTTGGTGGTGGTGAAGATGAACGAGGACCACGAGCCCTACACACCATAATAGTGCTATGTGACTAAATAGATTCACCTTCTTATTGAGAACTATTCAGATGTGCGCTTGCTAGTGATGAAGCGGATTTGGTACTGGTGATGCGCTACTAGTAGTTGTTTAACATTTTGGTCTCACTAGTGGTGGGATAGCCCTTACGACGATGGGCTCCACGCAAAATGTGCAGGAGAGAGAGGGTGAAAGATGAAGAAGAGATTAGGAATAGTTCTAGTTTAGAATAAAAATGAGGTTCAAAGCTAAAAATTGGGGTTTATAATCCATTACTCAAAGATGACCAATGTTGTTTGTGATTTATTTTTGAACCACAATTTTTAGTTTGGAACCCCAGTTTTTCAAAATATTTTAAAATGTCCATATTTTCTGACTTGAGGATGTCAAAATTATTGGAATTTGTTATCAACATTTTTTCTGACCCTCCCAAAGAATACAACAACAACCTTGGCTTATAATTAAGAAGAATACAGTTCCAAAGAGGAAAGTTGAGGGATTTAAAATTATGTTGGAAATTCTTGTAATACTAAACTTAAGGAGAATTTAGTAGATATGTTTATGAGTATGCTTCAGAATTTTCAAATTTTGGACTTAAGGAACTCTATAGTGTTCTTCACTCTTTTAAAGGCAAAACAAGGAGGAGTCAGGAAGAGGATTTTGGCATATTTTGATTGGTTTGGGGAGATATAATGATCCAAGCCTCATTACATCAAGTCTAGATTACAATACTTAGCTTGTTGAGTCAAGGTATGGACAAACCATAGGGAAAAACCGATTTGATAATGATAAGGATCAAGAGTTCAACCTGGAATTGAATTCATGGACTAATATTTTCGCTTAAGTGAAATCCAATCACTTGAGAAAAAAATAGAGGATTCAAAATGAACTAAAAAAATCACTCTCACTTGAGCGAGAGTTGCTTGTTTATTAGGCGAATTAACCATTTTCGCTTGAGCCAGTTTCATTCGCTTGAGCGAAGAATAAAGTGTTTCTTGGTTTAAAACTGAACGATTCTTGATCAAGTGACCATATCTCGCTTTAGTGAGACTGATTTGGCCTAAAAGCCCCAAGTTTGGCCCAAAATGCTCATTTTTATGCTTTACAACATACTAAGCATGTTATACAAATACAAGTCCTTAGGAAAATGATAGAACATACACACATAATTGGAAATAAAATGAGTAGATGTTACATTGCACACCAATTGTTGTCTATGAACCTTCCCTATGCGAAATACGATTAAGGATAATGACTTGCTTCCAAAAGAGCTTTGAAAGACTACTACAGCTTCAATAATGACACATGAGACAACAAAAGCTTGGTTGAATATTATGACACTGAGAAATGAGGATTGACAAGTTTGCATCTAGTGCACAATTCGACATCAAGAGGTGTTACATGAAGGTGGAATGTTGGTTTCATTGTAAACAGAGACAAAGTAAGGAAGAAGATTATGGATTTTCAGCAAACACACAATTACATAAGTTAAGATCAATTAACTTTGTAACATTGGTTTAGAAACTGGATTAGACACCAATGAACCAACATAGCCACCAATTGAGAATGTTGGTTCAAAGGTGTTTCAACAAGCGGTGGATTAGGGGTTTTTCAATAAACACATGATTACATGCATGGGTTTAGAACTATTAGGTTTAGAACAATGGCTTAAACACCAATGAATCAACATGTCATGCCAATGATCAATCACGATTTACACTAATGAACACTGATTCAAATCTCTAATCTTCTTTTTCCCCCTTTAATGTTGTGAAGCTACTTTAGGTGATGGTTATGATTTTTACATTCGAGAAGGAAGAAGAAGAAGATAAGGGATTTTCAACAAACACTTGATTTCATAGGTTGAACGTGACCATGTGTCACCTAAGTATCCACTAATGCTAATAAGTAGTTGTGGATTGGCTGATGTGACATTTTATTTGCCTAAATAACATATAACATATGAAAAGTGATGGCAAAGACTAAAATTAAGCTTTTTATACTTTTACTAATCTTAAAAGGTGAAAAAATAGAGGCTAAAACTAAATATGAGAATAAGATCATGCCCTAAGCAAAAATGGAGTGTCTTTGTCTCATGGTAAAGGCAAAATAATTTCTCTTTTTCATTGATGTTCATCTTGAAAGAGCAATTGTGTGGCCCATTAACTTCCTCAGGGGACCTTGAAGGCCCATCAACTTGCACTTTACAACTTGCACCTTATCTGCACTCATTTGGTCCCATTTGAATGAGATCGTTTTCAAATCAATAAAAAAAAAAAAAAGTAAAGTATTTTATCAAAATATTAAATGAAGTTTGAGTCGAACCACAAACGCGGTATATTGAAAAGGACACAACGTGACAACATAAACCAAAATCCAGATAATTTGATATCTTTTATATATAGTTCTATTTCTAACTTGCGTAAGGAAGAACAAGAAATTAATCCATGATCTAAAATAGTTTTTATTTTTTGGTAAAAATGCTCTAGAATAGCTTTAACACTCTATTTAAGAAAAGTGACGAGTGAACAATCCTAATTTTTTCTCTCCCCTCCTCCTCCCTCTACTCCTCTTGTTTTTATCTGCTATTTCTCTGTAGGGGGAGGGGGATCTGTCCCTCCCCTTCCTTTGGAAAATGGTGTGGGTTTATTTTCCCCCAGTTTTTCTGGGTTTCGTCTTGCCTTTGTGCAAGTTGTTTTTGTTTTGTGTGTTTCAAGTGGAGGGATGCCTCTGGATAGTTTCAACTTTCCATATCTGATGGTTATCCTCTTTGCTCCAATAATTGGAAGGCTACTCCTCGATACAGATGTGAAGACTAGTGTTCCCACTTTATCCGCTTTAGACTCCGAGGCTCGAGTTTCTTGGTCGGTCGTAATTGTTCCAAGGCAGGAAAAAAAAAACCTGTAGTACGGTAGGAAAAGAGAAGCGGAATTGATATCACATATGTCCGGGCCATCGCTAGCAACTCACCGTACCAAACGCGGCAACCTCATCCCCTGAGAAAGACGAATTGCGTATATAAAAAAAATGATGGTCCCTTTGCTGACTGTTGATTTGGCTACCGCTCAACGACTATCTCGTTTTAGATCTGAGATTCCTTGTCACCGAACTGAGCTTAGTCCCAGCATCAATGAGATTGTTATCTTGGTATTAAAGGCTATTGAATCTCCTGTTAGAGTCGAGTTTTGGCAGTTGCTGATGATGCATCACATGGAAGAGTCTACTGTTGCAGTGTATTTTGCTTTCCCTTTAATTATTATTAGTGTAAAATTTCTTGTATTGTTTTTAATCTATGAATAAAATACACCTTTTCCTAATAAAATTTGGTTTACTATTAAGCTTAGATATTTAGTGTTGAGTAGTAGTTCCCGAACCTAGTACTTTGGTTTTTAAACCTTATCTTTTTTATGGGGGTTTAGTCGAAATTTTTTATGATTTCCCAAATTGAAAAAATATATTTTCCGATCTTAAAAATATATTTTTTTAATAAAGAATAAATCAGGAATGTTAGCAAAAGTTCCGACGATTGAACCCCATTAAAAAAAAAGGATTTGGGTAACTAAAATATGAGATTGAGAACTAAAACTTATTGCCTTTAACCCAAATAATAATTGGAATTTTTTTATTTAGCTCAAATTCAATCAGATAACCAAAATTGTAATCTCTATATTTGATCATATAACTAGTCCTATTTAAAAAAAGTTATATATTGATGTGAAATAACCTATACTTCTTAACAAATTAAATAGAATTCTTAGGTTCACAAATTAAATAGAATTCCTCATATCCTGTATCGTATCTCATAGGTTATGACAATTTTTTTTTGTTTTTTCTTGACACATTAGAAGCTAGACCCATTAGATTTTTATAATTAACGATAATTACGCTTTTAGCCGAAGAAAAACTACCCCAGCATGTATGTAAGAATTTTTCCACTTTCACGTAATTCGTAACTACTATTATAACGTAGTCTCCACTTCAACATTAGAGTTCAAACACAGTGTAGAATACGTCACCTTTCTCACTCCCATGTTTTTAACAAGACTCAAGCATAAAAGTCTTAACTAACATTGAAGTGAACAAGTTTTCAAGAATGTTAGCACTTAAAAATGTCCTAAGCACTTAAAAATGTCCTAAGGTACGTACTAGGTAACAAGAGTAAGAAATATGAGTTTTGATTGATCAGGATATCTTAAGTAAGAAGCAGCCTGTGACCAATAATAACTTGAGTCAACGAAACCGAGTGAGGAACATAGATAGGTCATTATTCAACCAAGTCAAGAAACAAATAAACAAATAGAAACTTTTTCATGGATGCTTCACAATAAACTCTCTTTCCCTTAGCTTTCTTTTCTCCTTCCATTATTTTTTTATTTGATTTCTTTTTCTTTTCTTTTCTCATTTTTTTTTCTCATGGGAATTCAGCCAAAACTGGAACTGATTCAGGTTTGTTGCTGTATCTCTCTGCTTTGAGAAGAAATGTCTAGTACCATATAGCATATATAATGAAGTTATTGAATTTTATGTTTAAGGTAAAAACTCTTAGTTTAATTGTACCCGAGTCCTTTTATTTTGGTGAGCAAAGCCAAGATATCATGTCTATTTGAGAGAGGACCATTTTTTCTATTTCTTTTCAGGTTTCTTACCTTAACAATTTCTCAGCAACTAAATAGATATCATTGCTGACTTCCACTTTCTTTTCTCTTTTTTTAAGACAATTATGGTTTATACTTTATATTAGGTTCATTTTTTTAGACTTAAAACTTATGACAGTCCACTAAGTAATGTTTTTGTTTAGCTCATACAAGGGTCAAGGTAGTTGTGAACTTGAGCTTTAGTTCTGATGAAAACTTATATTTGTGTGTCATATGCAGAAAAGTAGAATTAATTAAGGAATTATTGGTGTGTGATATGCAGAAAAGTAGAATTAATTAAGGAATTATTTGTGTCATATGCAGAAAAGTATAATTAATTAAGGAATTATTTGTGTGTCGTATGCAGAAAAGTAGAATTAATTAAGGAATTATTTGTGTCATATGCAGAAAAGTAGAATTAATTAAGAAATTATTTGTGTGTGATATGCAGAAAAGTATAATTAATTAAGGAATTTGATGATTTCACAACTATTCTGGTCAGGCTCTATATTTTTTCCATGATTGATTTGAAAATGAGTTCTGATTTTTGAACAAGACTGAAGTGCATTCTTCCTTGCTGCATAATACAAGTAATGAAATGGCAATGGATTTATTGGAAAGTGCCTCAGCATTCCCTGCATCTGAGTTAATTTCCAACATCGTCTTTACTATATTTGACACTGTCAAAGCAGCCAATGAGGTTGTCATTCACAAGGAAAATTTTAAGAGATTCTCAATTCACTTGGATAAGATCTCATTTATATTGAAGTCTTTATCAAAGGAAGAGATACACAACCCTGAGAGCTTGAGCAAGGCATTGAATGCCCTCGACCGAGAGGTTCAAGTTGCTAAGCAGCTGGTTTTTGAGTGCAACAGTAGAAGCAAGGTCTATCTTTTAATCAATTCAAGAAAGATTGTTTCGCGCTTGAAGTGTTGTATTGAAGATATAAGTCGAGTGGTGAGCCTCATCCCTTTGGCCTCTTTGGACATTAACTCTGGTCTGAACAGAGAGATTAGTGAGCTATGCCAGAAAATGTTAGACTCTGAGTATCAAACAGCTGCAGTAGATGAGGAAATCTTGGAAAAAATTGAGACGGCGATTCAAGATGGAAACACCGATCGGTCGTATGCGAATCAGTTGCTAGTTTGTATTGCTGATGCTATTGGTGTCTCTACTGAGCATGATGCTTTGAAGAGAGAATTTGAAGAGCTGAAAAGTGACATTGAGAGTGCCAAGTCTAGGAAAGATATGGCAGAAGTTCTACATATGGAGCAGATTATTGCCGTCCTTGAAAAGTCTGATTCGATAACTTCGGCACGAGAGAAGGAAAAGAAGTATTTTGAAAAGAGAAATTCTTTGGGAAGGAGACCATTGCTGCCTTTGCATTCATTTTACTGCCCAATCTCTCTTGATATTATGGTGGATCCTGTGGAGACTTCTTCTGGCAAAACATTCGAGAGAAGTGCCATAGAGAGGTGGTTCGCCGAAGGGAACAATCACTGTCCCTTGACCATGTTGACTTTGGATACTTCAGTCCTAAGGCCTAATAAGACTCTAAAACAGTCTATTCAAGAATGGAAAGACAGGAACACAATCATTACCATTTCTACTATCAAATCCAACCTTGAAACGGGTGAAGAAGAGGAAGTGCTTCAGTCCTTGGACAAATTGCAGGACCTATGCTTAGAAAGAGAGATTCACCGAGAATGGTTGAAAATGGAGAATTACATTGCTGTTCTTGTTGGACTTCTTGGTTCTAAAAATCGTGAAAAAAGGAAGCGTGTTTTGATCATCCTGTCTTTGCTTGCAATGGATAGTGAAGAGAACAAGGTACCTCATAAATCCTTAACATTACTAACTCTTTACTTTCGTAGATGACTATTAAGACTGAAGTGAAGAATACTGATTTTGTATAAAAAAAAATGATACAAACACATATTTTCTTGCAGGAAGATATTGCTAAAGAGGATAATGCACTTGGATCAATTGTTCGCTCACTAGCACGTCAAATTGAGGAGAGTAAGTTAGCACTGGAGTTACTGTTGGAGTTATCTAAAAGTGACATGGTTATCGGTCTCTTAGGAAACATTCAAGGATGCATACTTCTCCTTTTGACAATGTTAAACAGTGATGATGTTGAAGCATCCAAAAATGCACATGAGCTTCTGGAGAACCTCTCTTTCCTTGAACAGAATGTTATAGAGATGGCAAAGGCAAATTACCTTAAGCCTTTGCTGCTGAATCTTTCTACAGGTATTCCATGAATAAATCTTGTGATTTCTGCCTTGATCAGTTTCTGTGAAGATTCAGTAGTCATAGAACTTCATAAATTGTGTTTCTTGCTCTTTTATCCTTTTTTTGAGAGGGGGAGGAACTTACATGTTATCTTTTGACATTGATCTCCATACATATGAATTAGGATATGAATGCAACATATGTTCACAGAAGTGATGAAAATTGTCTTTTTAGGAAATATGGAAGTATTTCATTTGTTGAATTATATATGTATTAATGGCTTGTGATTATAGATAAAAGTCTTTAAAATTTATAATGCTTACTAAACAGAAAAAAGAAGATTCCTAATATGTTTCTTTTTTTGTTTCCTTTCATAATGTGCATAAGTTATCACATACCTGTTATAAAAAACTAAATGTATGTGTGAGTTGTGAGTGCATACATTTGCATCTGTATACTGCACATATATGTTCAACCTTACAGAAAATGGATGAAATAGAAAAAGTAAATGAAAGTTATCCTTTCTGAAATATGAATCTGAGATGCAATAAATGTACTCAGAGATTGTGATACTTATTTCCTTAATGTAGGACAAGAAAGCATGAAGATAACCATGACCAAAACTTTGGCAGAAATTGCATTAACCGACCAGAATAAGTTGTCCTTAGTCAAAGATGGGGCACTGCACCCTCTTCTTCAACTTCTCTTAAAAAATGATGTGGAAATCAAGAAAGTGGTTGTCAAAGCTCTACTACAGCTCTCAAGCTTGCCAGAGAATGGCCTGCAGATGATAAAGGAAGGTGTTGCTCAACCACTATTGGAACTGCTATACTGTCACAGTTTACAGTCACCTACTTTGCGCGAACAAGTTGTTGCCACGATAATGCATCTTGCCATTTCAACAACTCACCAACAAGCTGAAGCAGATTGGATTTCATTGTTAGATTCTGAGGAAGACATATTCAAATTCTTCTCTCTAATTTCTTTAACAGGACCTGAGATACAAAGCATGATTCTCAAAGCTTTCCAGGCATTGTGCCAATCTTTCTTTGGCTTCACCATCAGAATGAGGTTGAGACAGGTGTGCACTTTTCTTTTAGTGACAAAATTTGAAGAAATTAAAAGTACGAGAAGTCAACGATGAACATTTTGATGTTTTTCTATATATTTCTAACCCCTAACAAAATAGTTAAGCTCTACCCGCACATGCAAGCCTAAATTTTTTAAATACATTTAGTAGTATTCTATTACATTCTCTGTCATACTGTCCTGATTTCTGTTGGTTGACAAAATGCTTCTTGTTATATCAAACTTTAGAACACATTATTTCTTCCAAAGTAGAAACCTTAAGTAGTAGCAACAACAATATCAGTTACATCGATATTTGATAATATCATTAATATTCATTTTATACAATGATTTTATAATAAAGACTCACCGATAACAAGTTTCATTGTTATGAACTTACTATTAATGCAGATATCAGCTGCCAAAGTATTGATCCAATTTGTTGAGCTTAATACTGAAAAAGTGCGAGTAAATGCCTTGAAGCTTTTTCATTGCTTGACAGAAGACAATGATTTCAGCAACTTCTCACCACATATAACTGAAAAATTCATCAAAGTCTTGCTTACCATCATTGAGGCTTCTGATGAAGCTGAAGAGATGGTTGCTGCTATGGGCACCATCTCTAGACTACCACAGGAGACACACATAACCCAGTGGCTTCTAGATTCTGGGGCACTTCAAACCATTTTGGCTTGTCTTAAAGATCAACACAAACATGCCTCTCACAAAAAGGAAGTCACAGAGAACTCCGTCCAAGCTCTTTGTCGTTTTACTGTCTCAACAAATGTGGCGTGGCAGAAAAGAGTTGCCGAAGAAGGCCTAATCCCAGTGCTGGTGCAGTTGCTGGTTTCTGGAACACCATTTTCAAAGCAAAATGCAGCCATTTCAATCAAGCAGTTTTCGGAAAGTTCATACCGCCTGAGCAAGCAGATAAAGAAGCCGAGTATTTTCAAAGCCTGCTTTAAAGCCAGTGAAATTGGTTGCAAAGCACACAAGGGCACCTGCACAGTTGAGTCTTCATTCTGCATTTTGCAAGCTAATGCCTTGGATCCCCTCGTGAGGATGCTTGGGGAACACGATGTTGGAACGTGTGAAGCTTCGTTAGATGCACTGTTGACTTTGCTTGATGGTGAAGCACCACATAGTGGAAGTAAGGTACTAGCAGATGCAAATGCTATTACACCAATGATAAAACTTTTGAGTCTCCAAGCTACAAGGTTGCAGGAAAAAACTCTAATAGCTTTAGAACAGATTTTTCAACTGGAGGAGGTGAAAAATAAGTACAAAGCTATGGCCACAATGCCCTTGGTAGACTTAACTCAGAAGAAAGATGGCCGTTTGAGAAGTCTTGCTGCCAAAGGCCTTGCTCAATTGGGTGTGCTTGATAAACAGTCTTCTTACTTTTAGGAAACCTGTTTCGATTATTTGGTTGTTTGCATATCTTAAGGCATAAGGTAGATGGATGAAAATCAAAATAAGGAAATTGTATTCAAGACAACATTTCTGTTTAAGGCTTAACTTTTCCCTTTTACTTTATCCAAGATCTATTCTTAGTTATGTTTATATGGAGTCAGCCCTGATATGTACACTGGAATATAATATAACTAAACTTGGTGATAAGATTGCATCCTATTAACCATTCTAAACATGAACTGTTGAGATAAGATTACATCCTATCTACTTTTCCAAATATGAACTAGTTACATCACCACAGTAAAATGGTCATCTTTTTTCTGAAAATATTCCAACCATTTAGTCGCTTTCATCACAATGGCAGCATCTCCTTACAGTTTGTGTAACAAATGTGGTAAGAGTGAAATTAAGAGCTTGAGTACTTTCGTAATTAATAATTGTAAGAGGTGCTCAAATCCTCTGCATATCAAGTGCCAGACTTACCAATTTGGTTACTGTAAGTGTGCTATCGTATTACTCAGAATCTTGGTTCTTATGTTACTTCTCAGCAAGGCAACAACTCTTTTGGAAAAGCAATCTGTAGAATATTCTTACCTACATGAAGAGTTGACACTGGCAGATTGCATTAATGTGACAAATAAGAGCTTGGTTACTGGTGCCATAAACAATAAGGATACTGAGAGTCATGGTTTTCACTGACTAAAGTTGGAAGTGCTAAGTACTAACCTACAGGCTACATCCATGCTCAGAGTTGGTGCTTTAAGTTGGTAGAGGTTGCAATAATGAAAGTAGAAACTGTTATCTTTCTTTTGTCCATTTCCTTGTTACATTCTATTCATGATAGAAAACCATGAGAATTGAGAAGTATTCTTTAATTCAAGGCTTAATTGCATATTTGGTCCTTTATCTTATTTATTAGATTCACTTTGGTCCTTTATCCTTTTTTTGCAATTTACTGGTCCTTTATTTTTTTTAAAAGATTCAGTTTGGTCATTCTGTTAAAATAAAGTTAGATGAGATTGAATATTCTTGTAAGAATATTCCTCCTTCTAGGCTTACTTGCATAATTGGTCCTTTATCTTGTTTATTATATTCACTTTGGTCCTTTATCTTAATATTCCAAGAATATTCTCTCTTCTTCTTCCTCTTCCTCTGCTCTTTCCTTACAGTTGCGGCAGCCACCATGGGCTCACACCCTCTTCCCTCGAAAATCATCAAATTTCTTCAACATTCTTCAATTTTTCACGATTTTTAAGCTTCATTTTCATTATTCCTCAAACAAATTCGTGTTTTTCGTTCTTTTTTCCTCAAAATCCGAATTCTAGGGTCCATTTTCTAAAACCTTGGTTATCAACAATGGTCTCCTCCTCTGAACCTGCTGGAAAACGTGTGAAAACACGTGCAAAACCCTTCAACAACTCCGATTAATTAATTTCTAAAAATGACAGCGACGGTGGCATGGGCGGTGGCAGCGGCGCCCATGGTGGCTGTCGCCGCTGTAAGGAGAGAGTAGAGGAAGAGGAAGAAGAAGAGAGAATATTCTTGGAATATTAAGATAAAAGATCAAAGTGAATCTAATAAATAAGATAAAGGACCAATTATGCAATTAAGCCTAGAAGGGGGAATATTCTTGGAATATTCCTTCTCATTTAACTTTATTTTAACGGAAGGACCAAACTGAATCTTTAAAAAAAAATAAAGGACCTGTAAATTGCAAAAAAAAAATAAATGACCAAAGTGAATCTAATAAATAAGATAAAGGACCAATTATGCAATTAAGCCTTAATTTAATTTGATATGTTAAGACAGTGAGTGGTTTCCTTCTATTTCTATTCATAATCTTAAGTTCTTAACTATTCCCATCAAGTAGTTAAGAGCAAAAGTCACGACCTTGACTTAAACCATTTCTAATCTTGCTTAAACATGTTTTTCCATTGAAAGATTTTGTTTTAGTACTTAGAAAATATTTTTTCATTCAAACCCTAGTATTTAAATGTTCAAAAGTTTGGTATCTATGACTTAACAAATGCAAGGATTCTCATGTGTGTATCACTCACTCTTTGAGAAGACATTGGGTAAATAAGAATTTATTTGGTTTGCGAAAAACGTTTTTTGTTTTCATTTTAAAAAATTATAATTAGGAATTTCTTAACCTCAATCCTTAGGGTTGAGAATAAAAGCCTTAGAAAAGTATTTTTGTAGTGAAAAAATAAATGTAATAAATGCTTAATACTTTAAAAGTTAGTGAGTTAGTTTTCCAAGACTTTTTTTCCTATTTTTTTACTTCTTATAATCTTATCCTCAGCCAGAGGTTAAGCAAACCCTTATAATTATTATTCATGTTTAGTTTATTAATTTTATTATTTATGAATACGACTAGGCTTGGCAACAAGTCGGGTTTGGGGCGGGTTTCACCAATATCAATCTCGCACTCATTAAGAGCAGGACAAATTTGGGTGTGGGTTTAAGGAGAGGGTATGAAAAAGAAATTATCCATTTTAATTTATAATTTTTATTAATTATGAATATGACCAGGCATAACAACGAGTTCGGTTTGGGGAGTTTAGCCAATACCAACAACGCGCTTATTAAGTGCGGGACAGATTCGAGTGTGTGTTTAAGGAAAAAGGGTGTGAAAAAGTAAAACTCAAATCCATTCTCGCCGGGTTCGGGAAAACTTGCGGGTAACCCATACAATTTTTTTTTTAAATTATCTTTTATAGTATTAAACAAAAAATTATATACAAAATACATTATAATTCAAATAGTAATATATAATTATAAACGTCAAATTTTAAAAATATCTAAAAACTTTAGAATTAAATTATGGTTTTAGTCAAATATGTTAGTTTGACTTCACCAATTAACTATTACTACAATAAAAATTATTTAATTTTTATATTAGGGCAGGTTTGGGAGGGAGCGGGGTGGGTACTTACGATCCCAAACCTATACCATATCTGTATTTTTAAACCGGGTTTTGGTTTTGGGTTTCCTCAAATCCAATCGGAACGGATTTTTCTCATCAAAATCGGGTCGATATCAAGTGGGGTTTAAAAATGGGGTTTTAAAGTTGGAAAATGCATTTTTCCGACTCGGGGATATAAAAAAAAATCCGAGAGAACCCCATTGAAAAAACGGGGGTTTGGAGCCTAAAGAGTGGGGTTTGTAGACTACTCATGAATGAATTGGCAATTGGGCCAGGCCTAGTCTGGAATGAGGAGCAGGCCCAAATTGGTCTCCCACTGGTGTGAGATGCGCGGTTGCGTTAGCATCTCTTTCCCTCAAAACCATATTTCGTTTCTTTCACTGTCACCCAGACAGAACCATCAGAACACACTCCCAAACCTTAAAACAAACAAAACCATGTTCAAAAAGTACGCTCCCTCCCTCTCTCTCTATCTCTCTTTATTTTTACATATCTGTTTTTATTTTTATTTTCTTAATGTCATTCACTACTTGCTATTTTTTTTAATTATTTATTTAACTTTATTTTTGTGCACTTTTGTTATCAATTGCACCATAACCGGTGGTGGTGGTGGTGGTGCCCTAAATCCTAAAATATTTATTCAATTAATTATCCCTCCAATCTGGGACCTTCTTTCCCTAATTTATCAATAATTCTATGCACAATGTGTTGCATGTTTCATTTTTATGTGAATATGAATTATTCAATGCGATCTTATTACTGCACCCTACAATTGTTGTTTTATTTATGATTTTACTTTTTTTTTTTACATCACTGTTTGTAACTTTAGATTTATATCATCATGATTGGATTAGAATTTGATTCATTTTTAGGGAAAGATCACTGTGTTTCTTTCTCAGAATCTCTAATGTAAGATTTTGATGAAGTAAAAAAAAGGTTTAATTATGTCACAAGTCCCTGTAGTTTGAGGTTCTTTTGCCAGATACCTTTATTTTTTTTTTTCAATATCTGACTCCCCGAAGTTACTTCTGAGTCATATACCCCTATTACCAATTCTGACCAATTTTGCTGACATGTAACATCGGAATCCTGACAAGACGTAGGAGGTTGGTCATGTGGTGTCGAGTGATGTCACACGGGCGAAGATGATCTCTCTTTTTAATTTTTTTTCTTTTCTTTTATTTAACTAAAAATATAAAAATATTAAGTTTTTTAGTTTTTTAAAATTTTAAATTTTTTAAAAAAAGGATCTTCAACCACGGGGCACCAGGAGGTGCTTAACCTCATGCGTCTGATCAGAATTCCGATGTTACATGTCAGCAAAATTGGTCAGAATTGGTAGTAGGGGTATATGACAAACTTAGAAGTAACGAGTTAGACATTGGAAAAAATGAATAAGGGTATCTGACAAAAGTACCGCAAACTTCAGGGACTTGTGACATAATTAAGCCTAAAAAGAAATATGATTATTTTGGGATAAGAATCGCCTATGACATTTGCACAGTTTTGCTGGGAGCCACAAACAAAATCCTGTTTTTTTTTAAAAGGAAGCTATATTTTTTAGCTTCTCAAATAATCACTTTTGCTAAACAAATGGAGTCCTTGAAAACATAATAAGCAAATTCAAGCACACTTTCCATAATTGCATGTGAACTGTTTTTTACTTTTCAGATTTTCGTCTGAAGAAGTGTCTGCACAGAACCAAGTGAAGGCATCTGTTCAACGAAAAATACGGCAAAGTATTGCAGAAGAGGTTATGTTACTTTGGAATTGGTTTTGTGAAATTTTAACTTGATAACGCAAATTGAACAAAATAAGCATTTGCTTCTTGTTGCTCATTCATTTGTGTTTCTTATGATGCTAACTTCACTGACTTCACTGCAGTATCCGGGTCTTGAACCGGTGATGGACGATATACTTCCCAAGAAGTCCCCTCTTATAGTTGCTAAATGGTTTGTTTGTGATATTTTTTGCTATGCTTTTCACCATGTCATTACTTTTAGAGATGCTAACTGGTTATATTTTTTCCTTGTTATTGTAGTCAGAACCATCTCAATCTGGTCCTAGTGAACAATGTGCCTTTGTTTTTCAGTGTCCGTGATGGACCATACATGCCCACCTTGCGACTTCTTCATCAATGTAAAGTTTATATTTCGTGCAAGCTTTACTTTGTCCAAATGTTATCTTTTCCTTGAACTGGTACAAGTTGATGAATTATAAACATTTAACTGGTTACCTTTTTTGGTCCAGTGATCCATATGTTCTTGAATCAAGCCAGTATAGGATGCAGTTGACTGGGGGTTCAACTCATATAGTGAAAAGGATATTGAAATACTTTTTAGGGAAAACTTTTAGTTGCTTGTATGGCCCAACCAGTCATTGCATGAGATAGATTAACTTTTTTAGAAACTGTTATACATAATGAAAATGATGGTTAGTTGAGTTTTAATTCTTCAACAATGAAGTTGCATATCAAATGCTTGTGAACCAAAGTTCTGATTGATACGATTGCCATGAATCATAGGAAAGACCTGGGCTTTTTTTTGTTATCCTTTCGAATTTTTCCTTCCTGTGCATCTTACTCCAAAGCATGGTGATGAAAGTTTGGTGGCGGGGTTAAGTTCTATTATAGCAATGTTTGTTGACATAGTTTATTTTCACATTTTATGCATAAGATTTTGGAGTGTTCAAGAATCTAGATCAACTCTTCAATTGGAAACATTGTTCTCTTGATGTCAGGAGCTGTGGTATGCTTGAAGTCACATCTGATAATTTTACTAGTTACTCTGACCAAGACTAAATGTGAAGATCATAGGTTTCTGCTTCTATTGATAATCTTATTATATTTAGTACTTGTTATATTCCTCTGATCTCTTAAAAATTGAGAAAGTTCCCTCCTATTTGCACTCCTCAAACCTTTTAATCCATAGAATTAGATATTATACATTGACTCTGTGGGTAACAGTTTTAACCTTCAGTTTAGAGAACCTTGATAAGAATGGGATAGAAGAAAGAAAAAAGGTAATTTGGAAGGAGGAGAAACAAAACGTTGTAGCCTTACTGGTACAAGTTTCTCACTATCTTCATTACATCCATCCTCATATTTAAATTCAGAAAGTCATTAGTATTTTATCAAATGTAATTTTACTTCCAATGCTTTAACAAAAGTCACTTATGAAGCTTCAAAGAATCTCGTGGCTCTAGCATACCCATTATGCAGTCTGCAATTGGTCATCATATTGCATTTGAACTGTATCATCGTCTTTTGATCTTACAGATCCTGATATAATGAAGAAATTTCAAGTTGACCGTGGTGCAATAAGATTTGTCTTGTCTGGTGCAAACATAATGTGTCCTGGTCTAACATCTCCTGGGGGTGCTTTGGATGAGGAAGTGGAAGCAGAAAGGCCTGTGGTACTGCCATTATATACTATATTATAGCCATTTTCTAGTGAATGCATATTAACTTTCAACACATGACGTTCATATCATTTTCTGATCTCAGGCCATCATGGCTGAAGGAAAACAGCATGCTCTTGCTATTGGCTTTACAAAAATGTCAGCGAAAGCCATGTAAGAGACTTGTCTTATCTATTCTTCTGACCTGACAGGGATTTTCAATGAAACAATATGAATATTTTTTACGAAATAAAGGGAGACTGCCAGTTTTTATTTTGTTCTCTACCTCGCATGGTAATCAGTGAAGAGAAGAATTTATTTATAAATAAAACAGTATATTTTTATAATTTATTGGGACAGCCTCTCATGCTTAATGGTGGAAATAACATTAGCATGTGAACTACTTGAGTATGGAGTGAATGACTTACCACTTTAATTGATAATCATTTTATGAGTAAGCATGTCAATCAACTCTCCCCCATTATGGTCTTTGGGACAAAATTATCAAAAGACTATAATGGCATATCTCTATCTTGGTAGTTAGTGTGTAACTGCCACTTGTTCAACTGAAAATTGAACATTGTACCGTGAAGGCTTAAAGCAGGAACATCTCCTTTACTGCGACTACTATCGGTGTTGCTTGCATATATCCCTTAGCATTTGCAGAATAAAGCTTGAAAGGGGTTAATGCAGATGTAAAGTGAAGATATAGTGTGCCTAGTATCATTTTCGTTTGTCTATTGTTGTACTCAAGAAATATTTTATTTCCTTGGTTTCAGAAAAGCAATCAACAAGGGAATCGGTGTGGACAACTTGCATTATCTCAATGATGGTCTTTGGAAGGTAATGATTGATATATGCTTCCCTTCTTATTCTTATCACTACTCACTAGTAATATAAGTATAGTAGTAATGTTTATGTTCTTTGAAATCGGTACCATGAATAAATACCATAACTTTTCTTAATATTTCTTTCTTTAATTTTTTGATCTGAACAATATCACCACTGGTCTTATGCATTGAAAAACAGATCCAGATTCTGAAGCAATACATATTTCTTTTTTTTTTCTTCTGACTTCTGCATCATCCATCAAGTGCGTAATATATATTTTCCGATGATATCTAAAAAAAAATCTTTTATGTTGTAGATGGAGAAACTTGATTGAAGATGTTGCCTGAGCTACAATGCCAACTATTGATTGATGAATTCCTGTTTTATGGACCTTGATCCAGATTTTGGGGATCATAGGTGTACTTGGCAACTTTTTTTTCTTATACCCTTGTCCGTGTGTAAACAGTAATGAAATGAATTTTGTGGCACATATTTGCTTATTTGGTAACTTTGTAGATTTCATGTAACTTATGGAATACGCAGTACATGCGGTGTTGAGTTGACAAATGCAAAGTTTTGTCAATTTCCGTATTCAATTTTAATGTTGGAAATAGGCCATTTGATCTTTCTTGTTTGTGTATACCACTGATTTTTCTGAAGGTCATCAAAGCCTCAAACCTGAAGTATCGTAGTGTCTGGTTGATTGGAGTAAAAATTGGCTGGTGAAAAAGGAAATTATATTGACATTGTTGCATTTATAATCATTTTTCACTTTCTTATTTACCACTTGTTATTCTTCGTTCCAATAAGCGTAGCCCTACATGTCTCAGCCATACATTCAGGTTGCCAAGAGCATGGATAAACAGTAGTCTCTATCATGTTGCATGTAACAGCTAGCCAGTTTGGTGGAACAATGATACCTTTCAATGTTTTTTGTTATCTTATATCATCCTACACTTTGGGTAGCACCTTTGAAACATGGGTACTCTAAACTTGGACAAGGTACACCTTAGGTACTTGTACACGTACGATATTTTTGGGTACTTGTAATTGATATGTTAAAGTATATTTTAGGTTTGGATCGTATCAATAATGTAATTTTTGCCTAAGAATTTATATGTTAATGTCATAATCAATCTTTAGACCTTATATATATTTTGAGCATTAACCTCTAATTTTACGATACTGTCATACTCATGTTATTTCAATACCAAAATCGTTTATTTACACCTTGTTTATATATATTTATTTATAAAATTTGAATTTATATTGTCGCAGCAATACCCTAGTTTTTTAGAAAATGTCGTACCTAATACCCGAGACTGTACATGTATTTGGTATCATACCCGTATTGGTGCAACATAGGGTAGCACTATGATTATGTAGTTTCATTTCAATTGAATTAAATCTATGGTCCTAGCTTTACTTACCTTCTTGGAAGAACCATATATTGACGAGTTTTAATTTTGATCAATGAGTACATTTTTCTATTGCCATGCCTTCAATGATCTTCTGAATTCGAAAATGGTTCTTTTTTATTAGGTTGAGTTATTGACTTATATCTCCGTGGATGGGGTTAACTTATTGTATTTTAGGTCATTTGATATCATCCTGGCGATATTTTTTCTTGGTCTTTCTTTCCCCATCTATGGATAGACATTTTTGAGTGTCAATAGTCCCTCATATAATGTTCATGCCTTGGCAGCTAAGCCATTGTTTGAATTGTAATCTATCATAAAATGTTCACAAACAATGATAAATCAACCTATAAATCAACTTACACCATAAGAATGTGACATATATCTCTTGTTAATCAATCAATAGTAAAAAAGTGACACATATCACTTTTTATGTGGTGTAGGTTGATTCGTAGGTTAACTTTGTAGGTCTTTCAATCATTTATCAATGCTTACATAGCAAAACAAAAATGTCATGCTGCCCTCTTTCACGGATCTTTATAACTTCTAAACTTTTAATATGAATAAACCGCTTTCCAATATAAAGTTTTTACATTTAATTAGTATCATTGTTGCAATCATTAGCATTCCTCAATAAATCAAACGCAAGTTAATCTCTGAAAAATGTTATGTTCTGCGAGTTTGATATCACATCATATTGCCATTTGATTTTTTTATACAATGCCTTGATTGATGTCTTTCTTTCTTGAAGAAACTTTGGCAACCAATATGGATTGGTATGAATGGATATGATTTAATTCCCTTAAGCATGTGACAATAGATTCAATCTCCAGATTCATATGTATAGAAAACGAAAATACTATCAATAACGATCCTTGCTCAGATGGTTGGCAACCTTGTGGATTGATCTTTTCACCTCTCAAATAAAAAATATTCTAAAAAATCAAAAAGAAATCTTATGAGATATATAACTTCATCGGTTACTGTTTTACTCGGATCAAATTTTTATGTTATAAACTATTCCATCCGGCTCAAAATATAAGCAAAATAAACTAATTTTACGCTTTTTAAGGAGATTAGTTGATTGTATTTAATTTTCTCAAATTTATAAAAGAATAGAGGCATTTTAAGAAAGTTACATTGGGAATGAAACAAAAATTAACTAAGATAACAATTTTCTATGAATGTTTTAGGAAAGTGGTATTGGGAATAAAATAAAATTTAAGAAAGTTAGTTAGTTTTGCTTATATTTTAAATCAAGAGATGTATGTTTTTTATTGCTTATATTTTCGACCGGAGGGAGTAAAGGAGAAACACTTGATTAGGCACACCTCCAAAAGTGAGGTGGTGGACAAATCCAATAATAGGTATAGATCTGTCCAAAAGTGAGGTGTTGAATATTTTAAAGTATTTTAGAGATGTGGCACAATATTGTTAGATCTGTCCATCACCTCATTTTTGGGGTGTGCCTAACCAATTGCTGCATTAATTGTTCATTCAATACATTCTAATCCTCGGGGAAATATAAGCTGAACATTACTACATGGTTATTCTATTACGGAATTTGTTAGTCACACATCAAATAGGAATGGGAGACGGCATGGATAACCCATGAAAATAATACGAGTAACTTCGATTGTTGGGCGCAATATTTTATTGAGTCTTTTTTTTTTTTTAATATATGCCCTATGTCACGTATTAAACATACTATGAAAATAAACTTGCACGAGAAAATAATGTATAATACTCCCTCCAGCTCAAATTATAAGCAAAAAAAAAAAACATATTTATCTTGGTTTAAAATATAAGCAAAATTAACTAATTTTATTAAATTTTGTTTCATTCCCAATACCACTTTCCTAAAACATCTCTAGAAAATTGTAATCTTAATTAATTTTTGTTTCATTTCTAATACTACTTTCCTAAAATACCTCTATTTTTTTTTATAAATTTGAGAAAATTAAATACAATCAACTAACCTCCTTAACAAGCGTAAAAGTGGTTGAAATTACTTATAATTCGAACCGGAGGGAGTATATTGGAATGTAACAGTTTTAATTTTTCCATAAAAACTCAAGTATTCTTGTTATAGTAAAACACATTGAAAAAAGAAAAATGCTAAAGTGTCCTTAAAATACTTGTTAAGAGATTAAATATGATTAAAAGTTATGGGAAAATGCACTTTTTTGGATTCTCGAGAGAATAAATACCTTGGACTTAAAATTTTTTTTCACTTTTAGTATCCTTAACAAGTGCCTTTAGTTAGAAAGACCCTTAAAAAAAAACCCAAGTTTATTTTCTTGGGTGTTTATGTGCACGCAATGATATGCAATTTATACACGTAGTCAGACTAGTCACACCATACAAAAAAATTAAAAAATGAATTAGCGATTAGAACCAAATCAAATAATAACCGTTAATCAATTACCAACCCACCGATTCCATAACCTTTAGTGCAGAATTCCAAATTATTAAGAGCCTAGTGAAAAGTTAATCAGTGAAAGGTCATGATTCAACTGAACCAGTCCAATGGAATTTGATCATTCTAGCTTCAAAAAAAAAAAAAAAATACTTGCATTGCATTGCATAATAAGATGGCTTTGAATGAATTTGAGATTCAGCTTACAAAGGAATCACCGACTAGCCGATAGCATGCATCCCATCTCGTAGTACCCATGGTACTTGTGTTGTCAAAGTATGTCAGCAACTTCATGTGCTTGTATACTAGGAAGCAACTCTTGTTAGTGACTTCAAAAGCAACATTCAAACACGCTACACTGCCTCCTAAGGTGTTTTGGCATAACAAGAGACATTTCGAAACCAAAATAATCCTAATTAGAGGCCTGAAAAGCTAGCTTTACGGATCACGTCAAAAGTTCATAAGACTAACAGTTAGGTACGAGAAATGATACACATACAAACCCTGTCACTAACAAACTCGTAATAGACACTTGGTTGCAGACTCAAACAATGCTTTACACCCACTCAATTTCTCTACCGTGAAGATTGAGTGAAAGAGTGCACATCCATTTATACTGGGAAGAAATATTGGCGAGTCATTGTAAAAAACGGAAGTCCCAAGATTATTTACCCAACTTAACCTAAACCATGATAGCTATTTTATTCACTCAAAGGTTTAACATTTTTTTTCTCCTTTCTATTTGTTTCTGGCAGTTAACAGGGCACATCTAATTCTTAAACCCACATCTACATATTTCGGCAAGCTTCGTGCAGATTGATCGCTAACAAAGATCAAATACAAAGAAATATGCCTTCAAACCACAGGCTGCATCCATTTTATCATCCTGGCCAATTTGGCAAAGAGCCATATTATTTGTACAACAAATTTTGTCAACATTTGGGTCAACAATCCACACACATTTCTCTACTCTATCTCAAAAAATGTGATACCTCGATATTCACACATTCACATAAATACATCATCCCAAATGTCGTCAACAAATGTTGTACAAAAACATTTCTCTTTAACAAAGTAACTTACATTGGATTGGACACCACATATGCAATAACTAACACCATTGCATTGGATTGGACACCACACATGTAATAACTAACACCATTCTCATAATCCTATTATTATCACTGCCATTACTGTCAGATTAGCAGGGTCATCCCTACCACCATTATAATAAAAGATCTGACTAACTTCCATCAACTTCTAATCCTTCATATCTCACAAACGCAAACCAACAAATAACACTATTTATAATCCAAAACTAAATTGGAACACAAGAAGTCATGTCTCATTGTCTTTGGACATGTTTTTAAGAATGGCTGGGGAAACTTATTGTAAAAAAGATTTTTTTTTTTTTAATTAGGAAAGCAAATAAACAGATATATAATATTAAAACAACATATTATAACCTCAATCATATTAAGGAGAAAAATATATGCATGTATAACTGAAACCTAAATTCCACTGAAAAAGCAATTACTATACTATCATTTCCCCACAAGCCAAGACCCAATGGCAAAACCAGATGAGGGATGCATGCAGATAAAATGGATTAGGGACAAAGCAAGAATGTGTGAACCAAAACATGCTCCAGATATAACCCTTCACCAGGAAAAATCGAGATTTCTGAGTCTCAAAATTAGCAAGAAATTTTATATCAAGACTCTAGACAGCAATCAAGGGTCATTTGTCTTTCATATTAGACCCCAATTAATATATATCTTTTATATATGCACAAAGTAGAAGATACTCAGTCATTTATAATGTCTTTAGATTAGAATACTTGTGTCTTCATTATAATAATCATCCACGATTCATGGTCACCTAATTAAATTAACGATTGCCAAACAATATTGATATCCAAAAGGCTGACTAACAACATGCATGAATAACATGCTTCTTATTCCCAGATAAGCAACGAGCAGTAGAACACCCTCAAAATCAAGTTGTACCAAACGAGACAATTTGAAGCAGTTAATACTAAATAAGTTAGACAATTTTCTCAGACAAAATGCACACTCTGAATCTCTAGCGAACGCTCCCCACATACGAATACAACAAGATTTGACACGTTCCTAATGAAAGCGACTGTCATTCACAACTGTAGATTGTCATTCACGATTCAGCACGATTAACCTTCCCATACAAGTGAATCCTACATAGAATTGTCGTTTCACGATTCAGCACGATTAGGCGATTCATAAACTTCATACCGAATCTTTCAGTCAGGCACCCAATGACCATTAATAATAGAACGTCAACGGATCGAAATAACAGTATTAATCACCTGTAGATTGCAAAATTCAACGCTTGCCACGATGCACGGCACCTGACCTTGCACCAGGATAGCGAGCAAACTGGAACCTTAAATTTACCGAGTTGCGGTCAAGCTCATCAAATTTGTAACCTGCAAAATTAAGGTTCATTGTTTTACGCTGAAAAACTAGCCACGTTCCGGAGGCGATTAGGGTGTCAGTAGGCAGATGATATAACACGCGTGCTATATCTTACCTCAGCTTAAGAAATAATAAACCTGAAATACATCTCAAAACGTTCAAACCCAATATCCAACATAGGTTAAAATGTGGTCCCTCACTCATTACCAAAGGGCTTAAACGTGTGACTTAAGAAAAGAGGAAGAAGGTGAGTAACCGTCAATAAGTCTCTGTCTTGACCTTTGGGCATTCAGTGAAACAACGAATATTCAAAAATTATATCCTTCTCTAGTTTACGTATCTATGCAGCAGGTACAAAAAACAAGTAAAGCATCGCGACAAGAAAGGATGATCTTAAAGAAATATTCCTTAAACCTATTAATAGTTGGAAGAAAAATGAAGACAGCATCATAAACCAAGAGAGCATATTTGGTCAAACAAGCCCATAACAATAAATATTTCATGTAAACAAAGAGCTTCTATGCAATCAACACAGCCCAGCTGTTACCAAACCAGTAAAAGGGTCAACATCTACAACTTGGAAATGTTAAAATGGATGGTATTCATAATCAACCCCCAAAATCTTTAAACCAGAAAAATAATCAAATACGGATGTCAGCTTTATCATTGAGCATGACAGAGATGGTGAAGAGTGGATAAAATTCATTAAGTCAAAATTTAAATAAACCGCTTCAAACCTGGGTTTCATTTTCAAATGAGCCAAACCAAACCCCACCCCAAAAAAGAAAAAGTGAGGTGAGAGGTGAATAAGAAAATATATTGCTCAAAGCTCAAGGTTAAACAATATAAACCATTAAAGAAGTTTTTCAATTTATCCTCAACTCCGCCATGTAGTACTCCTGTCCCCACTCGGATCCAAATGCCTTCTATCCATTATCCATTTCCACTGAGCATGTTCCCGGCAGCAGTCACATCCTATACTCATCCCCAACCCGTGAGACAATTGGGTATTTTGTTACCAAAAAAGTATTCTGCATATATTATCTAAAAGTGGCATATACAGATGGTTACTATATGTTGGTGACATTCCAGGAAAATGTTCTCCTAGGGGGTGCTATTTCTCGATACTGAAACCATTGGGGGGAATAAAGAAATGGAAAGCATTGGATTGACATGCATGATGCTGTCATTCCAAAAACAAAAAAAAAAAAAAAAAAAAAAATCTTACCCTGCAATGCATCCATGGCAGTTGCTGCATGAGCTGGACTCACAAAATCGACAAAACAAAGTACCAGCGGATCACCCCCAGGCTGCACATAATATCAGTAAAAAATCTAGCAACGGAAATAATATTAAAGTTCTAATGAAAAAATTTATTTAAACTTACTTGTCTTGGTTCCTTACTAACTAGTCTGACTTCTTTGTAGCCAACAAAGGGACGGAAGATATCTGAAGCTCCAAGTTAAGGAGGACAAATCTAAAATGAAAAATGTCCAAAAGTAAGGGAAACCAGATGAAAGGATACGAGCTACTTCCCGTCTTTTACAGTTGGGAGGTAAACCCTCCACAAACAGTGTATTAGTAGCATCAGGTGGAAGAGAATGGTCATGCCTCCCACCACTTAATCCCAGCATCTTGTCTCTTCCTGGGTCTATTCCCCCACCAAGAGCTGTGACATGTGAATCATCAACTGAATGACTGGAAATTCGCCCACCCATGGCTCTATTAGACTGCTCAGCACCATAAGATGAAACTTGCTGAAGCAAGGAAAATATGTTAGCCTTCAACAAATAGGCCTGTTTGACACACCAGATTTGCCTCTTGAAATAACAAGATTGAACAGGACCTCCAGTCTAGTGAAAAAGTTATCCCAACACATGCATGGCTTAACTTAATTTAATAGATTTCAGAACAAGGTAGAGTACAATCTTGTGTTATTTATTACATGATAAAAGGACAGGATAGATACTCTTCGTCGAAGAATTTTCTAAGAAAAATGACCCTTAAATTTTTCTCCTAACCCCTCCAAATCTCTCCATGAGAAACGAGAAGCTAAAACACAAATTATTTGGGAGGGAATTAGCCATTAGTTCAAGGATTAAAAATCTCCTACATCAAATCTCTCTCTTATTTGTATACATAACAAACACAGCATAAAGTAAATGGAACCTATATGCCTATAAATTCAAAAATGCCAATTAGAGCCATAAAAGAATAAGACCAAAATTGTTTAGCTATTTTAGAACAATAAAATAAATAAGTACCGCGCCACGGAGATAACGCTCATAGGATGCTTCAAGGGATTCCGTATCTCTAAATGCTCGGAGTCCTCCTCTATCATCATCATGGGGATAGTAACCAGCCAAGTCATGAACGCCAGAGACATCTTCAAAATTAATCAATCTTTTAAAATTAATAAGAATATTAAAAACATGAGATCAAGATACAAGCCTATCAATAACATAATATTGAATTTGAAACAGTATCGGGACATTGAAAGTACAATGTCTCTGAATAAGAGAGATTTAGCAAAAATTAGACAGACCTGCTTAAAATATCATGCACTCTTTCTTATAAGATCATGAAGGAGTAAGATTAAGGAGACCACACCCAGATTTATGTCATTGCATATCTCTAAATAGTACTTGTTTATTCTTTAAACCAAAAGGCCCACATGTCACAGGTTTAAAACTTCTTTAATAAATATTTGATAATGAAATGGCAAAAAAATCAGTAGTTGGCATCAAACTTTTACCATCCTCAAATGGAGTGTGTTCACATATTTAGACTGAATATGACAGCTTGAAGAAAACCAAACAACGATCTGTTTTGCTCATTTTCGCCTTTAATCTTCACCAATACCAGAAAAAGACTGTAAAAACATGTTAATGTTGAATGAAAACGTTCTCTTCAAAACTTTCAAAATGATTAAAAGGTGTTTTCACTGTTTTATTCTCACACTGTCAGAGCAGTGACAAGTTAGGTACATAAAATGAAAACATCATTTTGAAAAGCTGTTCACTTTGACCACTTAGCAGTGGGCATTACCACTCCTTAATCCTTACCTCCCCATGGTCTATCTCATTTGTTCATATAACTGATTCTGAAGTTTTAAATCCATCTTACTCACATTACTTTGTCACTACAAATGGGTCATGCTAACAGCACCTCAATTGATTTTCCCTTTCGTCTTGCAGTGATGCTCAACTAATGAAATATGTTAAATGATTAACGGTGGCATTTAGAAAGAACAAGTTTTTATAGGTGAATATAAGCAATTTGAAAGGTAAAATTAGTATGTAAAAAAATTGAAACAAATCATATTACTCAAATGCTATCCATGATTTTCATTGCTTGAAAATTTGAAACCATTCATGTTTCTTAAAATGTAAATAGTTTAAAAAAGGAATATAAGTATATAACCTTTAGAAAAAAGGTAAACCAAAATGAAAATAAGAAAACATGGGAGATTTAGTTCAAGATTCATCGCTGTTTTACATGGTCTGATGAACAGTAATTTTTTTGCATTTATTCTACTCAGCGATTAGTAGATAGAGATACGCAATTATAGAATACCATGTATAGATAGATGATGGCACAAAGCAACAAAATACCTCTCACAAAGCTAACATACATGTTCATTCAATGGCCAGATAATGTCATTCTGCAGTTAGATGTTAAATGATAAAAGTATATAGAGCATGAATTCATGTAAACATGGAAACAACATCCCTAGCCCCTAGGGAATGCTATTAAAATTAAAGAATGGATTAAGAAAAGGTGAAAAAGCATGATTGCAATAGCTATTGAGTCTATGGTTTTAATAAAAAGCAAAAAACAAAAAAGCACATCGCAACAGTGACCATCCTATAAAAAAAAATGATTACCCTATCAATTGATTAATGTGTTGAGTTTAAAAACCAAATTCTTGTAATGAAAACTAGGGTGAGTAGGTATTACAGGAAAAAGTTTTACTCACCAAAAAAGCAGAGGGTAAACTAAGATATGAAAGGAAGGAACATCATCATGGTATAAGGCAACAAAACTGGAATTTAAATTCTAAGGAAAAGGTTTCACAAACGTGATCACTTTCGGTTTGGTGACTTTGGTCCTGACATGAGACAACATAACAGAAGACAAAATCATGATGCTAATTACAATGCTCCAACATTTAACAGCAATTCCACTACCACCATGTCATATGACATTTACACACCACCAATTATGAGTACCAGTGCGATTTCTCCACCCCTCTTTTTCCTTCGATTTACATGATTTATTCATATGATGATAAAGATGCGTAGATGGTACCGATCCAGAAACATGGATACCTACATCTCTTTATCATAAAAATTGAAAGAAGCATCACAATTTCATCTCCTCCTTATGTACCGTCTCATGTCATGAGAGAAGCCACCAAACTAAAGCTCCCACGTCTGAGAAACCCCTCCACCGAATTTAAATTCCAATTATTTTACATTATTACATTATTATTATTATTATTATTATTATTATTATTATTATTATTATTATTATTATACAAGCCTGCTCTACCTTACTTTCACATATGTTTGATATCTGGTTATAAGAATAACACTTACTCTTATGATGAAAACCCTAATTGGAATAGAGAAAACAAAAAAGAAATCTGAATGAAAACCCTAATTGGAAGAGAATAATAGTAATAATGGAAATGGAAAGGGAAAGGGGGATATGGTATGGTACCGTAGTCGTTGCGGGAGCGTTTTCCAGCGACGGGAGGAGGCGCGTGGCGGGAATCGCCGTATCTCCAATAACCCTCAGACATCAGGGGTTAAACAAGAAGACAACGATTGATGAATCAAACAAAAAAGAGTTTCGAACAGATTACAGATATGGGTACGGAACGTGTTTTTGTCTTGTCTTTGTCCAATGCAGTTCCCACAAAAACCACTTCACTCCAACACCCCTCTCTCTCTCTCTCTCTCTCTCTCTCTCTCTCTCTCTCTCTCTCTCTGGATTTGGATTTTCCTTCTACGTTTTCACCCTTCCAAAACGCGTTTTCTTGTATACGTGAAGAAGAAAGAATTACTCCGGCTTCATATATAAGAAAAAAAAAATACATTTCATTTAATTTAAAAGAAAAATGTTTTAAAACCTAAAGTCTACAAATCTACACATAACATTATGAGACTTGTTATTTTCAAGTTAAAAAAATTAAATAAAAAAACTTAAATGACAAATGTCAAAATTCTTGTGTGTAAACTTATGAGTAAGTTTCTAGGTCTCTCAAGCATTGCTCAATTTAAAATATGGGTCTTGCTGCATTAAGTGAGTATTTGTTAAGCTTTCTAACAATTAAAAAACATCACAAGTATCTAGTTTTTCTACTTTTTACAATATCAAAAACTACATTTTTCAATATTTTTCAATTACTTATAACTCATTTTTTAAATTTTGTTTTACTATTTCGAATGGTATTTTTTTTTAAATATACCTAAAAAATTGTTATTTCATTTATTTTTTGTTTCATTTCCAATACTATTTTTTTAAAATAACTTTATCTTTTTATAAATTTGATAATTTGATAAATTAAGAGGGAGTATAATCAACCAACCTTCTTAGTAAGAGTAAAAGTAATTAATTTTGCTTATATTGTAAGCCGGAGGGTTATTCTTTTTGTTTTTAGAAAATAATATTTTATTTAAAATTTCAAAATTACTTTTTATTTTAGTGATCATTTAACGCGTGGAATTGGAAATGCAATTTGGAATTGTAATTCCAATTGTGTGAAATGAGTTGAAATTGTGATTTTATATTTGGACTGTATAAAAAATTAGAATGTAGAACAAGAATTCCAAATTCAATTTTGTAAGTCCATTGATTGAGCATAAGATGTATAATTCAAAAAATTAAATTTCGTTTAATAATTTTTTTACTCCTTTATATTTATTATTTCCCTTATCTTTAAACTACCACGTATTAATTAACAGGGTCTCTATAATGTATGCAGTGAGCATATTTTAAGAAACTTATATTTAGTTAGTCCACATAATGAAGATTAATGCGTTTATAAAATTTATGTGTATTAAAGCATATTTGGTAGAGTTTATTGGTAAAAAAAAATAATATAAAATTTTATCCATTTTATTATAAAAACATAATTGATGAAAAAAACTAAGTCAAAAAATACTATTAAAAAACGTACGTGTAAAGAAAAAATATATTAATAACATAAACAAATAATACTATACTCTTTCTTGAAATTTGCTATGCTCTGAAATAATTTTTTTATATGATTCAAACGAAACAAATTAGTTTGTATCCACTTTTCAACTAAGATATTTCAACATAAATAGATTATCATATAAACAAATTATAATTTATGACAAATATAATTATGATCGATTTTTTCAGTTATATCAAGCACATACTTAATTATATCAATTGAAGTTGCAAATTTATCAAATATAAAAAAAAAAATTAACATATTTTGAAAATGTACATGAGAAAAATCATAATAAATAAACACACTTCATAATAAAAGTTAGGCATTTGCTTCAATGCCATTTATGTTTTGAATGGCATCCATGCCATCTACACATGGACCAATCAAAATAAGACATGTAGGATTTTGAAATGTAGTTGACATATGAGGTGTTTGCTTAGTTGTTTTACACTAAGGATTATTTTGCAATTTTTTAAAAATTTTAACTCAACCATAGTTAATCAAAATAATTTAATTTCAAATTAAAAAAAAATAAAAATCTCTGGATAGTCTCTTTTCTTTTCATATGTTCATCTTATCTTCTTTTCTGGTAGTTGCAAAACAAAAAGCTCATCTTCTTCACCTCTCTGTAATTGTCATCTTCTTCTTCATATGGTCTCATCCTCCCCCATATGTTCATCTTCCTCTCCACTGTCTCTCCTCCTTCCCGCCGTCTCCGTTCGCATGCCTCTCGCGCCGCCGTTCTCTCCCCGTCTCCGGTGTCCGATCGCTGCCTCTCGCGCCGCTGCGTTCTCACCGTCTCCGTTCGCTTCCTTCTCGCGCCGCCGCGTTCCCTCTCGCGCCGCCTCTTTCGTTCTCCGTTCTCTCCCGTCTCTCTCGTGGCCGTTCTTCTCCATTGGCGGCCGCGTTCTCGAACCGTCAAACCTTGCAACCGGAGCTGTTGGTGGTTTGGGTGACTCGGCGGCGGCGGTGCTGGTTTGGGGAGTTGCCTCTTGGGCCGCCGCCGCAATACATGTTGGCCCATTGTAATTAGGGTTTCTCAAGTAGGAGGAAGATGGTTCTGCAGTATCTGTTTAGGATTTTTTATTTTTTTTTATTTTTTTTTTGTAACTGCTATAAAAATAAGGATTACAAATTATAAACACAACATCAACAAATGGTCCAGTGGTTAGATAACTTTACAAGTACATGGAGGTCAATGGTTCTATCATTGCCAATACCTTTTTATTTTTTTAATTGCCAATTATTTTATCAAATTTTTTTTCAATGAGCACCACTTATTTTGTTAACCAAAAACGTACTAAGTTAATTTATAAACATAAACTGATCTAATATCAATTAAATTATGATTTAGTCAACGTAAATAAAAAAAATAATAATAACAATAAAAAAAATATCAATTAAATTATGATTTAGTCAACATAAATAATAAAATAATAATAATAAAACTGAAAGCATACTAAATAAATAAATAAGTTTTGAACAAATTTTTATTCTAAGTTTTATGAAGTCGCTTCTTATGTTTCTTGTATTTTTACTTCAATGATATTTTTAAATAAATTATCAAAATTACTTACAAGACTTAATTAAAAAATTAACAACAACTTGGGTTATAGGTTTGGGCACTGAAGGATATGTTGCCACCGGAACTCCAAAATATATGTGATTGGCCACTAAAGGATGTTTATGGAGTGCCTAATTGTGGTGAAAGGTATCAATAATTATTTATCAAAAAGTTGAATTGATTATTTTATTAGCCAATAATTATTTAATCACTAATGATTACTTTTGTGTAGTCAAACATCAGCACTATGAGTATTAACTTGGATGGACATGGAATACAAGTTTTCACCCAAGGTTTTTGGAGTGGTAAGAACCGCTTCTAATTTTACATCATTCGAAACATTTATATGTATTGTTTTCTAATAGACATTTATTGAATTTTATTATTATTATTTTTTTATAGATGTATGAGGATGGGGTAAGAATGAACACAGCTTTGAATTTGGTAGATGCATACTTCAGCAGTTGCTCCAAGCTTGTTCGCAGTAACACAGATGCATTGATGCGACAATGGCCAAAATAATTAGAAACATTTATATTGAATTCATATTTTTTTTTCATTTAATTTGCAGTATTTGTTAGAATAAAAACTACGTCTGTTTTAGATTGGTTTATGGATATTTTTGGTTAAAGTTATGCTTTCTCTCAATTAAATTAATTATTCTTAATAAAGTTTTTATTTTAAAAATAAACTGCTCTCCTTTAAATTAATTATTCTTAATAAATCCATAGTAGCAACCGGGAGGGTAGTGCTTTCTTGGTTGTTTCTTGAACAAAACAACTAACAATAAAACCATCAAATTAGAATTACCACAATAGAAGTTGGCAAAGCAACGATGTGTCAATTTCAGAATCCTGGCCATTTTTAAGTTTTTTGTTTTTTAACGTTGTAATTTTTAACTTACACTTACCCGACCATGGTAATTTTTTTTTCTTTTAACGTGACCAGTTTTTTGTTTTTTAGCGTTGTAATTTTTAACTTACACTTACCCGACCATGGTTATTATTTTTTTTAACGTGACCATGGTATTCGATTTCATAAATATCATTGTTTTAATGTCAATGGACCTCTGCTAAGAAATTTTCCTTTCCTTTTCTGTTTATTTTATTCTGGTAATGAAAATAATGCTGGTAGTCTGGTACTGTGGAACATATATTACCTCACATAATTTATCAATAACAAAATCAAATTATACTTATTTTCACACACACAAAAATATGGAAGTATACTTGTAAAAAATAAAAAGAAAACAAGGAAAGAGCTACTTGTAATTTTATAAAGGGTCTTTATTTTATGTGCACATGAATAAATCTAATAAAAATAGTTATGCGTACGTATGATTAGTAATTTAGTAGTACTAGTTATTGATTGATTATTGATGACTACAGTATCCTGCTAACAGAAGTAGGAGGAGAGACAGTAATTGATGATTAACGCTATATACTGTATGTATGTTAGAGCATGGCTCTCTCTCTATATATATCTCAGTCACTCACACCAGATAGAAATTCTGTTTGCATACATACATTGTCTGACACAGAAAGTACAGATAGGATTTGAGTCCTCTTTGCTGGTCCTTGAACTTGAAGCACACAAAAGAACCATGATTGATTGATGCCATGGGCAGCTTCACAAAGGAATGTAGGACTACCGCAGAAATTTAATTAATTTGCACAAAAATGGATCAATATTATGAGTATTGAGCAGGACACACAGATTTCACAAAATATTCTATATAGCTATAACAAAATATCCTATACCATGGTTGTCTACCACTGTGCACCATGGTAGTGATGAGAGCAATGCAATGAGTCTTCAGCTAATCAATGCAACTGTGTCAAAGATTTTAGTCCCAAACCCAAACAACAGAGAGCCAAAAGAAAAATATAAACCATAGAAAAAGACAGCTAATAACATTAAATCATCATTAAATCAGAAATCAGAAATCATGTGCAATAGCAAACTAAAACAAAACCAGAACAGCAACAGGGGCATGAATTTTAGTCCCAGTCCCAAAAACAGAAATCATCATTAAATCAGAAATCAGAAATCATGTGCAATAGCAAACTTTGGTGAGGATTTCATAACCATTGAAAGAGTAATATCATTAAATCAGTAATATTCCAATAGGTCCTATAATATTCTAATAGGTCCTATCCAAATTATTCTAACAATAATATCAATTCCATCAATATGAACCTGTTTTTGCAAATTAATCTTCAAACCAAAGGGGACAAAAAAAAAAGTAACAAGTCTGATAATTAACCTGCATAACAGAGGTATCTTTAGTAAACTCAAAAAATAAAATGACAAAATCGAAAATACCAACGAAATAAACTGCAAAAATTTTCTGCAACCATCCTTACCATCATTCCCTATGTTTTGTTGATGTACACCATTCCCTTTGTTTTGTTGATGCACACCATGGTATAATGTTTGACCCATGCCATTATACATCCCAGGATAATGCTGTTAAAATACATTGTATACATCATTTTTATAAGCAAATATTTTTTAAAAAAAGAACATATGGACCATGCCTAAAATACACTTTATACGTATATGTAACATTCTAAAATTTTATTAAGTAACTATGTTCTTAAGTGATTAGATTAGTCAAGTAATTATATGTTTAAGTGATTAAATTAATTAAGTAATTCTAAAATTTAGTAATTATAAAATTAGGAAAAATGAAAACTTTAATATTTTAGTAGGTATTTTTGATTTAAAGAGGATTTGGAATAGGTTTAAAAAAAAAATTATTGGTGCAACATCTGATGCTGGTGCGCTCAGGCACACGCACCGGTGCAAGGACCTGGTGCCTAGGAGACGCACCATTCTGGTGCCTGATGACAGGGGAGCAGGCGCACCAGGCAGGAAAATCTGGTGTTGGATTGGCGCACCAATTTGGTGCACAGATCAGTGAACAGCGTGCCCAGGCGCGGCCACGGTGCGCCCAGGCGCGCACCGACTTCCAGATCAGCACCAACACTTAAAATCCAGCACTTTCTAGAACTCTCTTCACTCAACTCGAATTTCCTTTACTCCAAGTCATAAACCAGCACAAATACTCCTCCTCCAAGCTTCAAGAATCACTTCTAATCAACCAACAAACATACGAACACCTCCTACTCACATACATAAACATCACCTTCTCCTTAAATTCCATCAACCTACAAACCCTTCCCTCTTCATACGCCCTTAACCTTCATCATCTTAGTATCCACCCTAAATAAAGTGAAAAGAAAAGCTTAAGGGAGAAGAAGGAGAACTAGAAATAAAGGCTCTTGAAGGAGAAGGAGTAGACAAGGAAGAGAAGGAATTTGTAACCATCCAAGCTTCAAGGAAAGCCTTCCAACACTAGTATACTCCCTCCCCTCAAAGCAAGGTAAGGGAGGTGTGGTTTACATAGTTTTGAAGTAAATAATTATTTAGTAATAATATGAAACCTTAGGAATTTAAAGGATTTAGATGTATAAGCTAAGAAATACAGTGTTAGAATTTTATTATTTAGATGAAAATCTAATGATATCATATACTAGCTCTAGTGTTACACATATATATAGCTGATATCAGGAAGGGAACCGATCAGTTCCGAGCCTTGCAAAGGACAGGAGAGCTTGGTCGTGTGGGTAAGATCTATCGCTACTTAGAATGATTTTTGAATTGTGTTCCTGATATAGAATATATATATATATATAGTTCTATGAATTATTAACACTTGCTTCATTTTCAGGCAAAACCAATAATAGAGAGTGGGGATGTTAAAGGCTTATTGGATCCAAATTTAGAAGGGAAATTTGATGAGATTCAAATGCGAAGAATGGCTTTGGCGGCATCTCTATGCATTACACGCGCTGCTAGGCTTCGTCCTAAACTGAGCCAGGTAACACTTATAGGCATGTTATTTGTGTATCAAAGTTTGGATAACTTCTGCAACAACTAATTTTGGTAAAATATGGCATTAGTACTTTTCACTATAAAAATCAAAATTTCCCGAGAATAGGTATAGATGAAACATATTTGGAAATACTAAATGACATCAAGTTGCAGATTTCTTGACTTAAATTTATCACTTTCATTGTGTGCAGATACTACAAATTTTGAAAGGAGATGAGAAAGTTGAATATTTCTTCAACTCCCATGGAGATAATTATGAGCATTTGGAAATTCAAGAAAGCATTGATGACGAAGTCTATCCAAATTCAAGTGCAGAGTTACACTTAAGTTTGGCATTACTCGGTGTTGACGATGACACCACATCATCTAGTAGTACAGACCACAGCAACAGTGAAAACTCGAAAGAACAATGGAGCAGATCATCAAGTTTTGATTAGTTTCTTTTAATTCTAACACAGTAACATCTATGTCTATAGATCATCAAGTTTTGATTAGTTTCTTTTAATTCTAACACAGTAACCTAAAATACCCTTATCTCCTTCCCCAATTCACACACCTGCTGGACTTGACCCTAACTCATTGTTTACTCTCCTCCATCAATGCACAAAGCTATCACTTTTTTCTTCCTCTCACAACCATAAGTAATAAAAAAAAAGTAATGGTTGCTTGTTAAATCATGGTCTGGCATGAAGAATTAAAAATCGAGTATGGAATTTAATGAATGAAACTTAAACTAGTTGGAGCATTAGAAAATTGGATTTCAGAACAACAACACTGATCTTGGAATGAGAACAAAAGAGGATTTTTTAAGTAAGTATTGTCTAAGTACCTGGAGGAACAGTGATGACCGACGGCTGGAGCGGAAACGGCTGGAGCGGCGACGGCTGAAGAGGCGACGGCTGGAACGGCGACGGCTGGAACGGCGGCGTCTGGAGAGGCGACGGCTGGAACGGCGACGTCTGGAACGGCGACGGCTGGAACGGCGACGGCTGGAGCGGCGATGGTGACCGGTGATGGGGCGGCTGGAATTTGTTCTTCGAGTTCTTCTCTCTCGCTGCTTCTTCTCTCGCAGCAAATGGAAATGAAAATAGAATTAGGGCTGTAAACTTGTTAGATTAGGATTAGGTTAGTTTTTTTTTTTTTTATTTTTTATTTTTAACCATGATTAAGTTTTAAGTTTAAAATTTTGCAAATTAATCCTTAAATATGACAAGTAAGATGACACATAAGATGATGATTGTGTAAAAATAATACAAATGTCAACCTATGATTAGTCCAATTGGATTGGCATTGATGCCTTTCCTCACTAGAAGGCATGGAAGCATTCACCTAAAAGTTAAATATACTACAATTTTTAATAAAAATATTTTTAACAGAACACATTTATATATATATATATATATATACACTAATAGTCAATATAATATGTACTATGTGGCATTCTTAAGGTATATTTTAGGTGTGGATCTTACCAATAATGTAATTTTTGCCTTATACTATATTTTTCAATGTTATAATCAATCTTTCGGACTTATATCTTGACTTATTATGAATATCAACCTATAATTTTACGATACTCATATGTTATTTCAATGTCAAAATTGTTTATTTTCATTTTGCTTATATATATTTATTTATAAAATTAGAATTTATATTGTCATACTTGTACCATAGTTTTTTAAAAAATGTCGTACCTCATACTTGGTACTGTACCCGTATCCAGTACCGTACTCATGTTGGTGCAACATAGGTGCAGCCCAATTCCAAATACCAGAGTTCCGTGTTGTACGCTTGTATGTCACGGCCACCTCAATGAGGCCATTTGTGCGGCTTTATTAAGTTTTTGTTTGCTTATTTAACATTTTAGTTCTTGAATTTAAGTCTTTTTTTGAAATTGGTCTTTAAATTTTTTTTATGCTTTGAATCCATGAACTTTGTTTAATTTTTAGAAATGGTCCTTTCGTCACTTAAATGATGATATAACCGACGACATGTCACGTCACTTTCACAATATCGACGAGTGACGTGTTATGTAGAGCCACGAGACACTATACGATTTTTTTAATTAAAAAATAATTTATTTAAAAGATTCGATTTTTTAAAAAAAAATACAATTTTTAATTATTTTTAATAAATTTGAATTTAATTTATTTTAAAAAATTCACGTGGTATCATCTTGTCCGTTGTTACTTATCATTGCGGTGAAGGTGGCGTGACATATCCTTGATCATATTATCACTAAAGTGATGAAAAGACCGTTTCCAAAATTTGAGCAAAGTTTATGGACTCAAAGCATAAAAAAAAGTTTAAAAATCAATTCCAAAAGAGTACTTAAGTTCAGGGACTAAAAACTTAAGTAAACCTTTTTTTTATTATTATAAAGTTTTAGTTTCACACTTTCACTTGGTTCTTCCGATTTCATATATAAAAAAAATAAACTATTTCATATTTATTGAAGATGTTAATTAATTGTATTTAATTTTTTGAACTTATAAAAAAATAATTAATAAAAATAACATAAAAATTAAATAATATAAACTAAAAATGTTTTTAAAAAATAACTTTAAAAATAAAATAAAATTTAAGTAAATTAATAAATTTTTTCTTATGTTTAAAAAAAAAACGTATTTTTTTCTTGTAAACCCAAGAGAGTGCGTTTGTAAAATTCGCCAATACCACCTAACTCATTCTGTCATTACAAATCATGCCTAAAAATCAAATTCTTTTTTAATTTTAGAAAAAAGAAAGGGTAAATGTAGAACTCTCTAAAAAAAATATTCTATCTATTCGTAAATAATCCTCATTTAAAATTATAATATATAAATTAATAAAAATATGTCATGGGTTCTAGTCTCAGACCTCCCATGTAAACCAAAAAAAAAAATATTTAATTTGCCATTATTCAAAAAATTAATCCTTATTTTAATATTTTTATCTCTTATATTTCTATAATAATTAATCTTTTTGTCAACTTATTATCTTGTCGTCAAAACAGTAATTAATTATCTTTTCTAACTTTTTTTTAAAATTATTTTTCAAAAGTTACAATTTTTTTTACGGTTTTGATATACTCAGCCCTAAGGGCTGAGTTTAAGCATTAAATAGGATGCCAAAATTATCTTAATATCCTAATTAATCATTAGTTAATTAATACTCATTTATTACATTTAATGACAAATATCTTATTTTTATTTTCTCACATTAATTTCTATCAAGAGTGAGATTTTATATTCCTGGATTATCCTCTATTGCTTTTCTTTTCCTTGTTTTTACGTAACTTTTTTCCTCTACTTGTAACTATTCTCTATTCTTCTTCGGTTTCTCTTCTATCTTGGTTTTTCTTCTTTGGCTTTTCTACTAAAAAAAAAAACATATTACTGTGTTACAATTATGAGATCCTGTTTATCTAAAAAAAATATTATCACTATTCGTACTATTTATTAAACAGTGTTAATGAATAGTAAAAATTATGTTTTAGGAATATCATTGAAAGAAGAAGAAAAGCCAAGATGTAAGAGAAATTGAAGAAGAATAAAGAAGAGAAGCCGAGGAAAATAGTTACGCGGAAACTGAGAGAAGAGAAGCAGTAGGGATATTAGGGAAATATTAAAAGTCACTCTTGATAAGATTTAATGTGAGAAAATAAAAATAAGATATTTATCATTAAAAGTAATAATAATTGAGTATCAATTAACTATTGATTAATTACGATATTAAGATAATTTTGGCATCCTATTTAATGCTTAAAATCAGCCCTTAGGGCTGAGTATATCAAAACCGTTTTTCTTAAAGCTAGTTCAAATTTTCATTGACTTTTGTTCGTCTAACAATTTTAGTAACTTATCCGCCTAACAAAAAACACTAATTTATTGTGCCGAATTGTGTGCCTTAATCTAAATTTTGAAAGTGAAAAGTCAATCTCGTGGAATATAAGGAAGAAAATAAAAGATGACGTATTTTATCAAAAGAGATATGATGCTAAACTTTGATGTATCGGAATTGACTTGGTGCTCTTGTATACTTTGATCAATTGCATCATCCTTATCTAAATATAATATATATGCTAAACTTTGATTTATTACATGTTATTGGTCTAGCCACATATATTTTTTTGTGTGCACTAAGGATATCCAGCCGATAACCAAAGACTAACCACCTCCGAGACCTAGAAATCATCGAAATGATTTTTGCCTTTATTAAAAAAAAATTTCCATTACCACGACAGAGATTGAATTCGATCCCCAACATTATGGTTAAGCTATCTACCAACCGTAGCCACATATATTTTGATGTTATGAATCCTGTGTTATGAACATCCGCAATAAAATGATGTTTACTCCTTCGACCAGGATTTTCTCTTCTTTGCATGTATACGTGTTTTTGCACATTTTTGAACTAATATATTCTTTAATATGTGTCTTACTTTCCCACCAAATATCATTTTAGATTTCCCTACATATCTAAAAGAAAAGGGGTAAATAGCAAATCAAAAATAAGTTTGATTATGTTACAAGTTCTTGAAGTTTAGGGTACTTTTGCTAAATATCCATATTTTTTTTCAATGTTTATACCCTCAAGCTTATCTCCGGTTTGCTATTTGCCCCTTTGACTGATGCCGACTAGTTTTGGCTATGTTTATGCCCTCAAACTTATCTCTGGTTTGCTATTTGCCCCTTTGACGGATTCCGACCAGTTTTTGCAATGTTTATGCCCTCAAACTTATTTTTGGTTTACTATTTGCCCTTGTGATGAATTCCAGACAGTTTTTGCACAAGTGAACGACCGTGGTCTTAGTCACCCCACCAGAGCTCTTTATCTTCAACCTTTCTCCAACCACTAGAGCTTTAACCACCATACCGTCTCCCTCAAATAAGCAAATGAACCCTGTCGTAGCGATAAACGCTTGCGAAGCCAATCGTCGCCTATCAACCGTGTTACGATCGTACGACAATCCATCTAACTATAAACAGAGCTCAAGTTGAACAACACGGAAACCTTCTCAAGCTGAATGTTATGCTAAAAGGACTTGTTCTTCGGTTTGAAGGCATTGAACCAAACGAAGGTGAGAGAGTTGTCGTGACTTGGGTCGGGTGAGATAGGGAAGCGGGTTTCGACGAGGCGAATGGATTTGAAGTAGGACTGGAAGAGGTCATAGCGGGAGGGAATGGAGGGAAAGAGTGGCGCTCGATTTCAGAGCGGATCTGCTTTAGGGTTTGGAGATCATCTTCGAGGTTTTGGCGACAATGGTGGTATGGTGGTAGGGTGAGGTATGGTGGTGGTGACAGTATGGTGGTTAGATCTTTGGTGATTGGAGAAAGGTTGAAGATGAAGAGCTCTGGTGGAGTGGCTAGGACCATGGTGGTCCACATGTGCAAAAATTGGCCGGAATTCGTAATAGGGGCGAATAGCAAACTGAAAATAAGTTTAAAGGCATAAACATTGCAAAAATTGGCCGGAATTCGTCACAGGGGCAAATAGCAAACTAGAGATAAGTTTGAGGGCATAAACATAGCAAAAACTGACCGGAATCCGCCAGAGTGGCAAATACCAAACCGGAAATAAGTTCGAGGGCATAAACATTGGAAAAAAAAAAGAATAAGGGTATCTGACAAAAGTACCACAAACTTCAGGGACTTGTGACATAATTAAACCAATAATTATCATAAACTCTTTTTTTTTCCTCATTACCCCTTAATCTTAATTATCGGTGAAATTAGTCCCTCCATTAAATCAATGCTAAGTTACTGAATCTTAATCATTCCTTTTGTTTCAATCTAAACCAATAGTTGCAATTTTTTCATTATTATTATCCATTAGTTCCAATTTAAACCATTACGAATTAGTTCCAATTGTTGTTTTATTCCAATTTTACATTATTGTCCCTATTATATTTGAAATTTTTTAATTATCAATCACATTATTATTAATCGCTAGAATACAATTAATGTCCCGTGATTTAATTTGTATGTAAAAGACTAAGACTAGTAGATGATGTGAGACCGAGGCATTCGGAAACTGTTACGAGAAGAAAATGAGAAATAGATTTCTAATTTAATGAATAATATTGTAAAATATGAATTAAAAATAATTAAGATTAATTGCTAATGAACTACTGGCATAGATTAAAACAAAAAATTAAAAGGAGGGACTAATTTCACCAACACTCAAAGTTTAAGGGATAATTAAGAAGAAAAAATAGTTTATGATGACTATTTGTAAAGGGCATCAAGTTTTGGGGGTCTTTATGTTCTTTTCCCCAAAAGAAAAATAGTATGTTTTCTTAACAACAAGGTTAAATATCCTTTTAATCACTTATGGACCAATCATTGATGATACAACGATCATTCAATGACACATGTTACTCATGTGAATAGTTAGGAAGATATTTAGTCTAATTTGTTTAGAGGATATAGCATTGAAAAATATAAATATATGAGTCTTGCTAAATTTGTCCTTAAGGATACTAGAACAAGAAAAACAAACGATACTAAAACACCATTTCGTGTCTCGAAAATACAAAAAGATTCATATTTTAATGATTTTTACTATATTTAATTAGTGCACTTGTTAATACTATTTGCCTAAATATGTAAATTATTGTAAATAGTATTCCCTCCCTGCATAAAAAACTAGTGTTTCGTCATGAATCAATTACAATTTACTAGGAAAAAAATTATTATTATTTGTCATAAATACAAACAAAAATTAATTAAGGGTCTGTTCGACAAAACTAACTTGTAACTGTGAGCTTCTAGCTTGTAGCTGTTAAGCTAGTTAGGAGCTGTGAGCTTGTAGCTATGAGCTTATAGCTGTTTAGTTGACTATTTGAAATAGTGTTGTTTGGCAAAACTAGCTTTTGAAGTAGCTAAAAGTTATTAAATGACCAAAAAGGACATGGAACATTTTGTTATTTTAAATTTTAAATTTTTTTCTTTATTTATTAAATAGATAGTTAATTAATTAATTAATTAATTAAATATAAAATGATTACATTATAATTAATTAAATTCATTTTTTCTTAATTTATTAATTATGTAGTTAATAAATTAATTAATTATAAATAAATTATTAAATTATAATTAATAATTAATTAAATGGTAGTAAAATAATTTTAAATTTTGTTTACGGGTATAATTGATATATGAATTATTGAAAGTTAGTTTAGTTTATAGAAAACTACTTCAAGTAGCTTTCTAAAAGCTAACTTTTAAAAGCTACAAGCTCCTTTTTTAAAAGCTATAAGCTCATTCTAATTTGTGTTCACTGAACGAGGCTAGTAGCTTATTGACTAAATTTAAAAGCTCCTAGCTAGCTAACAAGCTCCTAGCTACCCTTGCCGAACAGAGCCTGACTTTTTATTATTAAATATTATTATTTCCTTATTTAAACTAGTTATCTAAATCAATTTTTGTGTTATTTCTAGTGTTACTGCTATGAAGAGTTATTTCACGTGTATCGGCCAAGTCGGCTTGTTGATGTATGGCGATGGTGACTGAACTCAGTTATAACACTTCGTTAGCCAAGTTTTAGAATTTGGGAGTGTGTGTTTGTGTGTAAAAGATGGAGTGAACATATTTATAAAGGGCATCATACCGTTTAACCGTTGTGTAACGGTCACTGTTATGATGGTGCTTGCAATTCCCTTTGTTGGCGAGTAACCCGCTTCCATTATAATGGTTGTCGAATATTCAGTGTATATGCTCAATAGTACAACGGTTAGGGGCCCCTCTTATTCGTGCGAGAACCAGCCAAACAGACTTCGGTGTTTGGGCCGATCACTGAAGGTTCACCTGATGCCGTTAAATCGCTGATGGGATGCTGAGCTGTTGAACCGCTGATCCATTGAATTATTGATCTAATGAAGGAACCACTAATAGAAGCTGAGCTGCTGAATCGCTGATCCGTTGAATTGTTGATCTAATGAAGAAATGACTAATGGGACGTTGACGATGAAGGGGTGCTAAGCTACTAAATCATTGATCCATTGAACTGGTGATATATTGGACCAGTAATACTGAGTGTAATTTCGGTCATAACAATTACATATTCCCTTATATATATTTATAAATTTAAGAAAATTTATTGTAGTTATCTAACTTACTTATTCCTTAATAATAAGTAAAAAAATTTATTCTTATAATTGACACTAGAAATATTATATGGAAGAAGGAATAAAAAAACTTTACTCTACTTAACACTCCTTTTTTCAACAAGAATGGTAACAAATTACAAAGATAAAAAAGTCAATGAGATATGCATTTAATGGTTTTTCTAACTGATAATCTAATTATCAAACAACTAATTTAATACATTTTGCATTGATCAACTAATTACAATTCAAAATTTATAATTTCTAAGCTATTTCATTAGTTACTTTAGCTTTATTTGGGGAAAAAATTTTTGCGATGTTTTACCATCCTTGTAATACGAAAAAAATATTATTTTAACAATCGACCTAACTTATGCATATGGTATAGTTAAATTAACTTTAAAAATAAGTTAATGTAAAAAGATAAGGAACATAAAGCCGTTTAAAACCAAGTTAAATTACATAAATTATTATGCCGCTCACAACTCCTATACCAAACAAAATTTAATCGAATCAGTCGTTGGATTGAAAGGTTTTATCCTATATATTATCTATATCAAATTTTACAAAAATACAAAATCGTTTAGTATTTTATTTATATACGTCAAAATCAACGAAATATGTGTCTTAAAAGTATATGAAAACGAAGCTATTTGAATATATATTTAATGATATTTAAATTTTACCAAATTTATCACAAATGAGTTTGATGGCATATAATTATTAATCAACAGAAAAATTAATAAAATTCACATTTTATAAAAAACTATGAATAGTATAAAAATTGGAGTAGTTTAACTTGATGTAAACCCCTCATCAAAAAATAATATATATAGTAAATCAAAAAAATATTTTTAATTTTTAACATAAATTTATTTTTTATATTTACTTATGCTGTGTACTACTGTAATAATACTTCCTCAGTTCCAATTTCCAATTTCCAATTTAACTGTCACTTTAGAAATTTTACATGGATTAAGAAAATAATTTAATACTTCAATTTTGAAGAGAATTATTAGATAATTTTACTATAATATCCTCAAAGTATATTAATTATCACTTATTTCAACATATTAAATGCAAAATTAAAATTAAAAAAAATTAATTAATATATCCTCCAAATTCTAAAGCGACAAATAATTTAGAACAACCTGAAAATGCTAAAGTGTCCAATAATGTGAAACGGTGGGAGTATATATTAGGCTCATAGCTTTAGATAAATTCTTATTTAAAAACTCTTGATTGAAGATCAGTACTCAACCCTGTGATCAATTAATACTAGGCTTCTAGCCTATTCTTGCACGCCAACGCTCCCTGTTTTCTTTTATTATTATTTGCAGACTTTCTCTTTGGCCATCATTGAGCTTCTTGTTCTTCTACTTCTAGGTAATCAAAATTTCATCACTTTCCCTTTCCCTCACTTGAATCAATCAATCTGCCCCTCTTTTTCTTCAATAATCTGATTCATTTCTAATCTTTGTTTGTTTCTTTGTTTTAACTGTGTGATCTTTGTTTATTTTGTAACAGTGAGGTGTTGTTTTTGTAGTTAATCTTTGACCAATTCCAAATCCCCATGGCTGAACTCATTGGCCCTCGCTTGTACAGCTGCTGCAATTGTAGAAACCATGTTTCTCTCCATGATGATATCATTTCTAAGGCTTTTCAGGTTCACAATCTTCTTCTTCTTCTTTTTTTAATAATTATTATTATTTTAATTATTTTTATGAGAATTTACTTTGTTCTTACTTGTTATTTGTTGATGATGTGAATTTTACTGCTGCCCTTCTTTATTTACTTGATGATGATTTGCTTTTACAATTTTACCCCCAAAGTCTGAACCTTTCTCCTCCTTCAGGTTATGATTAATTATTGGTGCCATTATTACTATTACAATGTTTTGCGGAGAAACTGTTTGTTGGGTGATTTCAGGAGAGCAAAAAAAAAAAGTTGAAATCATATTCTGTAAGTGAGGTGGAGGCATTGGAAATCTGTGGCTTGTAATTAACAATGTGACTAGACTCACTAAAGGCCCGTTTCTAAAGCCAAGCATGTACTGCATTTTATGTTTGTTCTATTTTGTGAATAGAACAGAACAGAACTGTGACATGGATTAAAAACTAAAAACTAAAAAGTGGTATATTTTGGTTTTACTAAAAGAGGTGGAAACAAAGTCGATTGAATAGAACAACTCAATTTACCCTGTTTGTCTGTGCGTCAAATGCTACTTTAATGGCTACAATTCGATTTAGGCCTTGTGTTCAAATTTGAAGGAGAAATGAGGTTCTTTCTGGTTTGAATCTTGTGTTCGAATTTGGATAATTCCTTATTCTTTTCCTTTCATAAGTGGTGAGTTTCTGATGCATTATGGGTCAAAGTTTAATATATAAGGATTACATGCTTGGTAGAATGAGTAGAACTCCCAAGTTCTAGTGATTAGTGACCTGTGAATTTGTTGGATACTGGATAGTTTTTGGTGCAAGTGGTAGATTGATGCTGAGGGTGATGGTGGTAGTGGAAGTTTAAGTTGTGTCAATGCCGAAGAAAGTAACTATCACTAAGGACGTCTGCTGGCAGTGACTGTCACTGTGATTTTCAATATGGTTAGCATCGTAGTGAGGATTCATTTTGTTGAAAACAGCATTTCAAGTTGTTGTAGGGAGACAATGGCAGTGTTAAAAGAGACAGGTTATTCTTTAGGAAATCAGGCGATTAAGATTTTCAACCTTTAAATTCTCTTTGTCTTTTAAATGGTTTTATTTACTACAAAGCCAAACATCTTCATCCACAAAGCTGTATGCTTTGGAAGGAGCTTCACAAAGATTGCTAATATGTTCTGTTTTGTTCGTTAGTTAGTTGTTACATGTTTCCTAGATGAAGGGGTTTCCAAGGGATCTTTGTTTTCTCAATTGAACTTGTCGTGCTCTCAAAATATAGGCTTTTGGTTTTTATTCTTGGTGTCTTAACTTGCATTTATCTCTCACAAAAGATTTCGAAGATTTTTGATACTCTTTTCCTAATTTCTATAACTAGGGAAGACATGGCCGAGCTTTTCTGTTCTCCCATGCCATGAATATAGTGACAGGGCCAAAAGAAGACAGGCATCTCATGACTGGCCTCCACACTGTTGCTGATGTTTATTGTGGTGATTGCCGTGAAGTGTTAGGTTGGAAGTATGAAAGAGCTTATGAGGCATCTCAGAAGTACAAGGAAGGAAAATTCATACTTGAAAAGTCAAAAATTGTTAAGGAAAACTGGTAGCATCCCCTTATGTACCACCTCAATCCAATCCATTCTATTCATTCCGGCCTTGATGTTGGTTCGTTTGTGCTTTGTGATGTTCATCTTGTACAGGAAGTTCTCACCTTACCCATTTGTCATTGTTTCTCCAACTAAATTATTCCCTTGTGCTGTGACTAGAAGTGAAGTTGTATGTAAAGCTGTTTATTCCTTGTTAGTAAAACTCTCTATTCATTTTCTGGTCTTTGAATATCAAGGTTGAAATCTTTGAAGAACAATATCTGTTCCCAACTATACCATGTTACAAATTTATGTACAAAAAGTTGAACTTTTCTTACATGAGAAGTTTTAATTTAGTGATCTTACTCACCCCTCCAGGGTGACACTTCTGGTAGATGTAGGTTGCAAGTTGCAACCTTCTCTTAGGAGCTAATTCTGTTATAACTGTCAACTGACATTTTTAAGACAATGGTTAATGGTTATTGGTTAAATGTTAGTATTCAGTTGAGTGGCTTATAAATAAGTGAATGAATGATCAATGTCAGGAAAAATCATTTGGAGAGTTAGGTCATTGGGGGAGGAGTAGGATGTCTCCAATATCCTACAAGGTTCTGTCTTTGACTTTTTGTTTCCATGTTCTGCTATCAAATTGAAAGCAGAACCCTTTACTAATAAAGTTATACTGTATCAACTTTCTTATGATGGAATTTTAGGTATAAAGCTATCTAAGCTGCACAAAAAATAACAAATTAGTATTATGTAACTGAAACCTACTATGTCTGGTTTTCTTCTTCCATAGTTCCAATGTCTAAGGCAGTCACTTGACTCACTTCATTTAAGGTTGGGTGGCCCGTGGCTATGAAATCCAAATTGAACTGTACCACATAAATCAGTTTGGACTTTCGAACCAAACCTGTTTTAGTTAATGAAATGATTTTGAATCGATTTATAGTTTGAAACCTGTTCAAAATTTAAAATCGGTTTTAAATTGGTTTACAATTTAAAAACCAGTTTGATCTCAAACCAGATTTTCATAAAAACCATTTATTTACTGGATTTAAACACAACTGGTTTAGGACTAGATAATTATTATTATTTTTTTTTAAAAAAAAAACTGGTTTACCGGATCGGATTTTCCACAAAACTGGATTTACACATAAAAACTAGTTTATTATATTGGATATTCACAACAAAAAAAATTAAAAAAAAATAAAAATTTAGAATTGTGGCAACTAATAGGGCCGGTGGCTTAATCCTCTTGTGGCAAAATAACATCACAGTGACAATTAATTCTTCTTCTTTGAATCATATTGATGCTCGTGTGTTATGTCCGGAGTTCGGCATGGATTTTCATGTAACTTTTCTTTATGGTTTCCCAGACGGCCCAAATAAAAAACATACTTGGGATCTAGTTGGTATGCTAAGAGGAAGTTGTTTGTGTTCGCTTTTAGTGATAAGCAAATAATAAAGCAAATGATTAAGCAAAGATAATGGGTTCGTAAACTTAGTGAAGCTTTATGCTTTCATTATATTGAAATGAGGTACATAGAGGTTGGATACAAGGAAATGGCTTCCACACTTGTGGTATTTTACAGGGGGAGGGGTGTGCGCTTTGGCTTTTACACTCTCCTCTATGTTGCTAAGCCTAAGTTTCAGAGGAAGCTTCTATTCCTTTTTCTCTCATTGTACTCTCTCTATAGTTCTCCATGTGTTGGAGTTGTTGAAGTTCTGATGAGTGGAGTTGTTCTTGTTGTTGTTGTGATTGAAGTTGTTGTGTACGTTGGAGGAGGGCTCCTTTTATAGGGTTCCTTTTATAGGGTCCTCCTTGTCCATTGGTCCTTGCCTCTTTCTCTTGGTCCATTGGTCCATCCCTCTTTTCCTTCTTTGTAGCTGCTCCCTCCAGAATCCATTTTGTCTCATTTACCCTTTTGAGCTTTGTCATTGATTGCTCACAGTGGGAGGCTTACAAGGCTTGCTTTTTTGGTCTTTCCTCTAAGAAAGGGCTGCATGAGGTAAGCCAAGATGCTCTGGCTTCTCATGCACTTCCTCATAGTCTGGGGAACTGAAATCCCTTGTCTGCATGTGTGCGCCTTCCACAAGCCTTATCCCCTGTTCGCTCTCATTTGTCATGACTTTCTTCCCAAGTTTCTGTAATACTTGAGGCGCTTTGGGAGGATACGTTGTGTTCATTGTCATCAGTACGTCTTGCCCTTCTTTTTGGTCATGATATCAGGATGTGACGCCTTGGTGACTGTTGCTCTGGCATGTGACGCTTTCGGCGGCTCTTGGTATTTGCACGCCTTTCTCAGTGTCCTTTTATTGTTTTATTTTTTGTTTGACAGTTTTGGGCCTTCATATAGATTGGGCCTTGTAATTTGGGCTACCAAATATTGGGGTACCAACAATTGCCCCCTTTGCAGTGAGAAGGGAAGGATTTTCTTTTCAGTGCAAATCCTATTTTTGTTTTCCTCTCACTTGTTCCTCTTTCTCCTTCTTTTCGTTCCACATGCAAGCAGGGGAATACCCATCAGTTACTTGCACGTTCTCCAATTCAGTTCAAACTCCCTCCCTTAACTCTTCAGTTCCCCTTTTCTCTCAACCACTCTTTCTTATTCATTCTCTCTCTCTCTCTTTTCAAAACTTCCCCCACTTTCTTTTCTTCTAACAGCAGAGAACATCTTCTTCTTTCTTTCACTTCGTTACTTCCCTTCTCTCCACCGTTGCCACTTTCTCTTCCCACTTCAAATTTCTTCTCGCTTCATCTCCTTCTCTTGTTTCCGCTCGCTTTTGCCATGAGGAAATCAAAATCTACTCCCACTGTTGAAGTTGAAGATGATACTGTTCTTGAAGAAACTGAGGAGGAGGTCTCTCTTCCCAACCCCATCACTTATTGTTTCATGCAAGGTCTCCCTTGCCCTCGTTCCTACCCCGTAGACGCTGGCCACTGTCGCTGGGCAACGGGGGTAAAGGCGACACTTCCCTTCGGCCCCTTTCCTGAGTCCGGTATGATCTCCTCAACGGTCCTCCCACCAAAGCAATGGTGATTCCCGAGAGCACTGCCAAACTCTTCACTTCTCCTTCTTATCACAAAGACCACCTCGAGCTGGGTCCCTCACTGCTCCGGTCTCGCCTTCGTCGTGCGGAGTTTCCATGGGTAGACTTGAACTTCAATGTCCGCATTGGTGGGACTACTGGTTGGCAAGATTGGGTCAACCATGTGTTTGCAAGCGACCCTTCCTTCATGAAAGTTCTTATGAAGGTTGGCATAGCCGAAGCGATCAAGGTGTCTCCCCGGATTGACGCTAACTGTAGGCCGGACGACTTGTTCGCCTTGATCCAGCGTTGGTGCTCTTCAACACATACATTCTTGACGTCTTGGGGTGAGTTTACTCCCACGTTGGAGGATGTAATTGTCTTATTGAAGCTTCCCTCCTTTGGAACTGGTGATCTTGATATAACTGGAGTGGATGAGAGCCTTTCTGATTTGGCTTTGGAATTGAAGGCGACATCCATTGCCAGCGCTAAGCATTCTCAGGAATTGTTTCAGCAGAGGCGCGCTTCGCTCGCCGAGGGTTCTTCATCCCAGAAAGTCAGGGGTACGGGGAATTTGGTCCCCAAAGAGCAAAAGGCGAACCAGCGCTCCTCTCTCAAGTACACGTTTGCCAGTTGGGTTCGGTTTTTCTACGGCGACCTCCATGATGGCAAGTTTCATCCTGGTCCTGTGAAGAACCAAAAGCTTCGCCGTGCTGCTTTCATCGCTTTCTGGCTAAGTAGGTATGTGTTTCCGGGCCCTCCATGGGAGTCTGTCAGTCCTTGTGTTTTTCTGTTTGCTTGTCTTTTAGCTGAGGGGACGCGCCTTCCTCTTTCTTCATTTTATTTGGGTGGTTTATATGCCCGCCTCGATCAAGTTTCTGAGCAAATGCGGATTTCTCACGGCCGCTTTCCCATCAATTCATATGCTGATTTGGCTTTTCTTCAATATTTTTTATTTGAGCGCTTTCCTGAGTACGGTCCAGTTAGACTTGCTCCTTCCGATGACGCCTCCGGCCTTGAGCCTCGTGCTTGGTGCTGAACCAAAGGCTGTTCCAGAGAACCTTTAGTTGCTGTTATTGATCAGGAAGATCAATTTGTTTTTCGTCCTTATTTAGACAACATTTTGGAGGGGTGTGATCCCCTGCGCCCCTTGTATATTGAGGAGCGCCTCACCTCCAGGAACAATGCTGAAGATTATACTGAAGGTATGTATGACTTGTGGAAACTGATCTTGACCGCTTGCTACCTTCCCGGCTTCGTTCCCTTGGATAACAAGAGCGCCAATGGGGGTGCCTTGTGGCCCTTTGTATATCGCCCTGACCGTGTTGCGAGGCAATTTGGGCGTGATCAGCCTCCGTGCCCCCTTTTGATTGATCAAATTTCTTTGAATGAAACTGTCCAAGCTGTTCTTTTTGGTGTGGATCCCGACACTTCAACCGTTCCTCTGGTTTACATTCCTCCCCTTCATGTTGGAGGCGTTCTACGCAGATGGGTAACATCTCACAAAGACATCTTGCAACATCTCTAGAGTTTTGAAGCTACTCCAAAGCGTACTATTCCCGCTCTTCTGTCTATTGTATGCAATGATCCTTATTATTCTACCTCTATGAAAAAAGGAAAAGGTAGTCTTCTTACTGATCTCATTTACTTTATTCATTACTTCGTTTATTTGCGCCTTGTTTTTCATGATTTGTTTTGTCTGTTTCAGCTGAAGCGGCTTCCTCTGTGCGCAAGCGTAAGGCCGCTGCGTCTTCACCCTCCGCTGTTGTAGTATCGAAGCGAGGTAAGACACAAACTTCCTCTCCAGCCTCTTCTGCTCTTAAGTCTTCTAAAGGTGGAGGCAAGAATGCTGCACCTCCTCAGAAAGGGAAGAAGACTGTTGCAGTTGCGCCTTCTCGCCAGTCCTTCCGCTTGCAAGTTCACAGCGCTCATCCCTCTCCTGCTTCTCCAGTACATGTTGACTTAGTTGAAGATGAGAGCGAAGATGAAGATCATTCAGGTGACGCTCTCTTGGCTTATTATGACACTTCGAAAATGGATGATGTTTCTGCTGAGGGTGAGAGCGATGATGTTGATGAGGAAAATCCTTTAGGTTCCACTTCTTGCCTCCCCTTTTCTTCTTCGCCGTGGCCCTTTTCTTTCCCTTTTGGCCTTTCTACTCTTTATTGTTATTGCATTTTTTCCAGATTTTTGGTACTGATAAGCATTTCTATTTTTGCTATTCTGTTTGTTTGTTTTGTTGCAGGTGGTTTTTTTTGGGCGTGGTTCAGCTTCGCCTTCGCCTCAAATTTCTGAGAGCCTTCCGACTCTTGTTAGCACCCCTATTAGTTCTCCAACAGTTCTACCACTTGACCGTGCGGATGCTTCGGACTTTCACCGTCAACCAACTGTTAGTGGAGGCGCTGCTCCTACCGGATTTGCCACTCATGTGTCTTTCGGTCGGGTTAGCGACCCTTTATTTGTGCAACCTTTATCAACCGTTTCTGCTTTAGAGGCTGTCGCTGTTAGTATTTCCAAGGATTCTGGTGTCGCTCTCGGGCCTGTTGGTGATGTTAATTCTGGTCTGGAAGTTGTTGAGAGGGGTGATTCTTCTTTGCCCCCTGTTGGAGTCCCGAAGAGTGTTTCAATTGTTTCCAAGGGCGCTCTTGCTGATACTTCTTCAAATGTTGCTGCAAATATTGCTACAGGCGAGGGTGTTTCTGTTGATGCTGTTTTTGATGGCTTGGATGTTGAAATGGTGGACACTCCTGCCCCCAAGGAAAGCCAAGTTGATGCCATTGTTGAGGCTCCCGTTGAAGATCATGCTGTCCATGAGAGCGACACTGGCTTTACTCCACTTGATGAGGGGAATACAGGTGCTGCCAATGTAGCTGAAGTTTCAAAGGATGTTGTGCACTCTTCTGAGGGGCGCCCCGTGAACGAGATTCCTTCCGTTCGGCTTCCCTCCGTCAAAATTGCACAAGTTGTCGCTTCTCCAGCTTCCTCTTCAGTTTGCGAGTGTTCCTTTAATCATGCATCAAGTTGGGTTTCCTTTACATTAAGCATAAACTCTTTACATATTTCACTGAATTTGCAAATCTTGTTGTTTTGCTCACTTGTTTCTGTTTTGTTTTTTTTCTTTTTTTTTGTTGTTGTTTTGCAGCTGCATTTTCTGCCAGGTCTCGTGGCTCTCTTGATGCAGAGGAGCAGTCTATGATTGAATCGTTCCTTCTTGCCCATCCTGACTTGGTGCCGCCGGGTGCTTCATTCCCGCGCTTTTTCAGAGAGTCCGCTTCGCGCACTATGATACAAATGTTGGGTTTGGTAAGCTCTGTTGATGTTGATGCGCTGCCGTGGGGAGATAAAGTTGAGCTTTTGGATTGCCTTCATTCTCTCAAATTTCAACATTATTCCGGTACTTGGCTTGATGATGCAATTGCTAGATTGGAGAAGTTGTGTCCGCCCTTTGATGCCGCTGGCTTGGCTGAAACCAAGCGTACCTTGCAGGAGCGTCGCACCGCTTTGACCACTTGTTCAAAGGAGCTTTCAGCCCAACTTGCACAAGTGACTTCTGACTTGGAGAATGTTGACAAGGAACTTAATGATTTGGCTGCTCAGGAGTGCACATATGAGGAAGCTCGCAAACTCATCAGTCTGAATGCTCTTTTTAGTGTCTGATAGTTGTTATTGTGTCATGACATGCTGCTTTTGAACTTGCTGCTTTGAACTTGTACTTTGGGATTTACTTTGCTGAACTTTGAAGTTGTAGTTGTAATCGTTTGTGGTGGCGCCTTTTGTATGTTCTTCAAGCTTGGACTTTGCCTTTGTATGCCCTGCTTCTTAAGCTTGTGTTTAGGTTGTACGCTTTTGGCTCTTGTGCGCTTTTGTTAGCTTTGCACCATTGTAACTTAAATCTTGTCTTATGAACGTAACTTTGCAACTGTCTGATACTGCACTTGTACTTGCTTCTGTTCTTGTATGCCCTTTCTGGCTTTGATGCCTGTTCTTCAAGTATTCTGACAGCGCACATCTCTTCTTTTTCTTCTTCTTTTCTTTTTCTTTTTTTTTTGTTTTTTTTTCTTTTTTTTTTCAAGTATAGCAGGGGGCCCTCATGTCATTGGTGCCTAAGAAATATTTCTTTTTCTTTCCTTCTTTCTTTTTTTTTTAAGAGCGCACTTTGGACGCTTTCGAATTTTCTGCAGATTTCAGTGGCCCCTCATGTCATTGGTGCCAAATTTTCTTCAAGGTGCACGTTGGGCACATTTTCTCTTTTTGAACAGTGGCCCCTCATGTCATCGGTGCCAAGATTTGTTTCCAAAAGTGCGCTTTGGATATACTACAAGTTTTTTTTACAGCGGCCCCTCATGTCATTGGTGCCAAAACTTGTTTCGAAAGCGCACCCTGGATATTTTTCCAGATTTTTTGCCGCTTTGGGCTTGTATAAACTAACGGATCACCTTGGATCTTGCGTTAGCCAACTTCTTTTTGGTCACTTTGGACCTTTCAATTTGCCGCCTTTGGGCTTTATAAACTAACAGATCGCATTGGATCTTGCGTTAGCCAACCTCTTTTTCTACAGATTTTTTCCGCCCGCGTTTAAGACTAGCGCCGTTGTTTCCCGGGACCTTTTCTAGTCTCGCGATATGGCGTACTTCGCCCGCGTCTGTCCCGAAAATTTCTCTTTTTGAGGAGGTCTATCCGGGTACCGCGATAAGGCGCTTGTGCCCGCGGTACGACCCAACACCTTGTTTTCAGCTTTATATATATATTTTTTTGTTGGACCTCACGTTTGGCATTTTGGCTCTTTTCTCTGAGAGCGCTCTCTTTTTTTTTTCAGAAAAGATGCATGTATGCAATCATATTATTCACTGTTTGAGTCATGTTCGCTTTCAGCATGCATTGTCATGTTTTATTTCTACTATCAACAGATTTCTAAGGAAATAATTTCATCAGGGAAGGCCTTCGGGTTTTTTTCATTTACCAGTTCAGGGCGTACAAAATAAGTCACTTCTTAGAGATCAATAGAAAATAAAGACTACTGCTCTTTCATTATATCATACAGTGAGCTAGGCATAATATTTCTTAATGTACTTGAAATTTAAAGGCCCTATTTTCTTTTGAGTGTCTGGTTCAAGTAAGAAACAGTACCCATTAGGATGTGGTTCCTGGACAATGTAAGGTCCTTCCCACTTTGGCATCCATTTGCTGGTGTGCAGGTTCCTCATGACTGCTTCTGTCGCTTTCAGGACGAGCTCGCCTTCAACAAACATTCTTGGTCTCACCAGCTTCTCGTACGACAGCATAACGCGCCTTTGGTGCTTGAGCAGCTCTTCATGCGCTTTGTCTCTGGCGCCTTCTAGTGATAGCAATCTGTCCTCTGGCTTGCCTTCATTCTGAGCAATCATCTTGGCAGAGGGGACCATCACTTCTGCAGGTAGTGTTGCTTCCGCCCCATACACCAGGGAGAAAGGAGTCGCCTTTGTTGCGCTGTGCTTAGTCACGCGATATGCCCAAAGAGCGAGCGGCAAGTACTCGCTCCAGTCTGTAGGCGCATCCTCCTCTGTCTTGGCCAAGATTTTAATCAGTATCTTGTTTGTGGATTCAGCTTGGCCATTAGACTGTGGGTAGTAGGGGGTAGACTTGTGATGCATGATCCCATATTCTTCTAATACTTGCTCTACCTTCTTATTGATGAAGTGAGTGCCATTATCAGATACTATTCTTTTGGGCAGCCCGAAGCGACAGATGATGTGCTCCTTGATGAATTGTGTAGTGGTGTCAGCGTCGCCTTTCTTGAATGCCGCTGCTTCGACCCATATGGTGGAGTGTTCTGTTGCCCCCAGGATCCATCTCTTCCCTCTAGAAGGCGGATCAATTGGACCAATGAAGTCCATTGACCATGTGTGGAAAGGGTAGGGCGAGCTGAGACCTTTCATGGAGAGAGCGGGTGCATGGATTCTGTTGTCATGTCTCTGGCATTGCTCACACTTCCTTACAAAGTCGAGGGCGTCACCTTTCATGTTTGGCCAATAATAGCCAATTTTCAGCAGTTCATTCCAGAGCGACTTCCCTCCTTGGTGCCTCCCACAAGGTCCCCTGTGGACCTCCTCCATGACTTTGCTTCGTTCTTCTTTGCCAATACATCTGAGAGCTTCTCCAGTGAAACTTCTTTTAAACAGCTCGCCTTTCTCAATGAAGTAATATTCTGATTTCTTCCTTACCCTTTCCGCTTCCATGTGATTTTCCGGCAAGACGCCGCTTTCCAAGTATGCTTGAATTGGCTTAGCCCAATCCTCATCTACCAGATGGACTTCCAACTCTTCCTTGGCCTCCTGACATTGACTGCACGCCTTCTGGAATGAATCACAGTGCGCCTTCATGTCAGACCAGTACACTCCCACCCTTTGCATCCTCCTGTATAAACCAGGGCCAACTTGACCACATATGCTATCATGAAGCATTGCAATCTTTCGTGCTCCTTCTTCCTCAGCGACACATTTCATGAGTAACCCGTCTGTGCTTCTCTTGTAAAATGCCCCTTTTAAAAGGCAAAAGTCTCTGGACGCTTTTGTCAGTGCTTTGCTGTGGAGCTCCCAGACGATTGGGACTCTCCAATCTTCTCTTGCTTGATTCCCCTGCACACTGTTTTGGATTTTGGGTTGGTACGTCTTCCTGAAATGTACCAAATGTTCGCCTTCTGCTATGGCCGCCTTGCTTCCCAAAGTTGCGAGAGCATCAACCTTCCTGTTTTCAGCCTGTGGCACATGTTCAAGAGATTCTAACTTGAACTTTGCCAATGCTTGGTGCACCCTTTCTCTGCACAGCGCCAAGGACATTTCCTTCACTCCATACTCCCCTTTTAGTTGCTTCACCACCAGGTTAGAATCCCCCTTCACAATGAGTCTCCGCACTCCAAGTTCTTCAGCTATATCAAGTCTTAAAAGGAGAGCTTCATACTCTGCTTCGTTATTGGTGCACTGGAATTTCAATTGGAAGGCGAAGGCTAGCTCCTCTCCTTTCTCATTTGTCAGAGTGACTCCTGCTCCGCCTTTGGGTGCTGAGGGCGAACCGTCAAACATCAGAGTCCATACCCCAGACTCTTCTCACACGTTGACAGGTTCCATGCTTCCTTCTTCTTCTTGATTTGCGCAAATGGCCATCAGATCAGCTAAGGCCTGGCTTCTGAGCGTTGTGGGCGGCACCAAAATTATTTCATACTCCGTCAGCGTGAGCGCCCACTTGCTTATTCTTCCCGTGAGAACAGCGCCTTGCAATAAGTATTTGATTCCTTCAGCCTTGGTCATCACGTGAATGGTGTGCGCCTGGAAGTAATGACGGTACTTCTGAGCGGCGTACACCAAAGCAAGACATTGCCTTTCTTGATTGGAGTATCTGGATTCTACCTCCTTCAACATCCTGCTCCAGTAGGCCACGGGACGCTCTGAACCTTCAACTTCTTGTGCAAAGAGTCTGCTGATCACTGTCTGGGTAGTGGCTAGATATACTCTGAGCGGCATCCCCTTTTGTGGTGGGATCATCACTGGTGGTGACGCTAAAGCTTTCTTCACCTTATCAAAAGCGTCCTGATGCTCTTTTTCCCACTTGAAAGTTTCCTTCCCCTTGAGAAGCTTCCTCATAGGACCTAACAACTCCCCCATGGCTGGTATGAATCTGCGAATGTAACCCAATTTCCCCATCATTTGCTGTAACTCTTTCTTGTTGCGAGGCTCTTTCATTTCCCTGACCGCCTTGACTTTCCTTTCATCGGCTGAGACGCCTTCCTTATGGACTCTGAACCCCAGGAACTCACCAGAAGAGACCCCAAATTTACATTTGAGAGGGTTCATTCTGAGTTTGTACTTCTTGCATCTGGAAAAGACAGCTCTTAGATGTGTCAAGTGTTGCTCTTTCTTCCTTGCTTTGACCACTATGTCATCAACATAGTCTTCTACTATGTCGTGCATCATGTCATGGAAGATCGCTGTCATGGCTCTTTGGTATGTCGCTCCGGCATTTTTGAGACCGAACGACATCATCATGTAGTAGAAGTTTCCTACTGGGGTTCTGAAAGCGGTCTTTTCTTCGTCGCCCTCTGCCATCCTTATTTGATTGTAGCCACTGAAACCATCCATAAAGGAAAAACGCTCATGCATGGCTGTTGCATCCACCATGCAGTCAATGTGTGGCAGCGGGAAATCATCCTTGGGGCACGCCTTGTTCAAATCTCTTAAATCTACGCAACATCTGATCTGACCATTCTTTTTCTTCACAGGGACTATGTTAGCCAACCAGATGGGGTGTTGTATAGGATTGATGAAGCGCGCTTCCAATAATTTTTCCACTTCATCTTTTATCGCTTTCTCAATCTCAGGGCTGAACTTTCTGGGGTGTTGCTTTACAGGCATTGCATCAGTTTTGACTGCCAAGTTATGGGTGACTAGCTTGGGGCTGAGTCCTGGCATCTCCTCATAGCTCCAAGCGAACACTTCTCTGAACTCTTTCAACAAGACGACCAACTCCGCCTTTTCAGACGGAGTAAGCGAAGAGGCAATGAAGAGCGGCTTGTGTTCGCCTTCTCCTCCCACATTGACTTCTTCCAAACCTTCTGGACCATTGGCTTCATCCCCTTTTTGCTGGGCGTGCATAACCTCCTCCGTCGAAGCGAACCGCGCTTCCCCTCTTATGACGCCCATGAGTGTGGGACTAGCCAAGTCGCTCAATTTCGGCTTGGCTGGCCCCGCGAGTTCCTATAAGATGGCCCATCTGGCCCCCCATTAGGAAGGCGTTGCTTCTGCAGTTTGTATCTTGGTTTGGTTGCTGGCTGTTGTACGCCTTCTTCTTCTGGTAGGCGGAGTCTCTTAAACACTGACTGCCTTTTCTCTGGCTCTTTCACTTTCTCTTTCTCCTTGATCAGGACCTTGGGCTCTCTTCCAATCTTGTTGGTCCCTGGGGGAGCTAGTTCATCAAACACCGTGGCATCAATCAGGTGTAGCTCCGAAGCATCAAATGGCGCCTTCGTTGCTGGGATCTCAATGTCCTGTCCCTTGTACATGGACTTCACACATTGATGCAGAGTGGATGGGACACACCCATGTAGATGGATCCAAGGGCGTCCAAGCAGTATATGATAGCTAGGTTCTCCATCAACAATATGAAAGGTGTTCAAAGTTTTTATGGGTCCTACCTCCAAGTTAAGCACCACACATGCTCTTGCCATAACTGTTCCTCCATTAAAAGTTCCCAGTGCCGCTTCCGCTTTCTTGAGTCTTTCTTTAAAGACCCCCAGTTTCACAAATATATGGGTTAGAATGATATTCACTCCTGATCCATTGTCCACGAGGGCGCGCCGGACGTGTACGCCTTCGACAGTCGCCTCCACGAACAGCGGCATGTTGTGACAGAAGCCTGGATGTGTTCGCTGCGGCTCTCTGAACATCACTGCCGAGGCGTGCGCCCTGGCTACTCTGGTTGCTGGTGCATAGGTGGCACTAGTGTTCGCTCCTCTCCTGACTATTACATCAGCCAGAGCGTGTGCTGCTTCATCCCTGACATCAGCTCCCAACCTTAGTTGGTCAAACAGCGCCCTGAACCCTAGGCAAAGGATGATCACCTAGACTTTCCTCGCCTTCTCCTTCTGGCAGCAATATCTTTCCCGCGGCGTACTGTTTCTGGAACACGCCTCTGATGACATAACAATCCATAGTGCCATGATTCTTTTGTCTGTGTAGGATGCAATATTCTGGGTTATTGTACTCCTCACGTGTCAAAGGGGGTTTTGTCGCCCTTTTAGTGAAAATGCCCTCCTTCAGCCATTCCTCCACCAACTGATAAGTAAGCTCCCTAGAGATTGGAAGCTTTGGTGGGGGCTCCTTCTTTTCATAGTTCCTGGGAGGCGGCATGGTCCTGTAGTTTTTCCTCCTCTTGTCTTCAACAGCGTTCACATCAAAGGCGACCTGGTCCTTGGTTCTCTTTCCTTGCTTCTTCATGGCCTCAGTAACATCCATCGCTCTTCCAAGCAACTCAGAAAAGGTGGTGATTTTACTGAGCGCCAGGAATATTTGTGAGCCATCTTCAATACTTTTGACGCATCCATAAACCAGGTCCGCCTCGGGGAGAGTCTCTTTGCAGTGAAGCGCTCTGTCTCTGTACCTTTTGATGAAAGTGGTTAGACTCTCTCCTGCTCGCTGTCTTACACGGCCAAGGTCCATGATGTGGATGGCGCCTTCTTCCTCCAAGAACTTGTTGCAAAACTCTATAGTCATTTCTTCCCAAGTGCGAATGGATGCTGGGCGCAACTTGGAGTACCAAGTGAAGGCACGCCCAACAAGAGACTTTGAAAACTCCCTTAGCCTCAAACAGTGGTCCGCACTGTATACCCCAAGATCATCTACATATGTCATCAAGTGCTCTCGCGCGCTCCCGGTTCCATCAAACTTTCGGAACGATGGAGGCGCATACCCCTGTGGGTAGCGATAAGCAGCCACATCAGCAGTAAAAGGAGGGTTTAGATTTATTACCATACTTTGTCCCTCTTTGTGCGCCTGGAGGATGCGCTTTAACTCTGCCTGCGTGACCAGAGCGTCCTCTGTGCTCTCTCGCCTTCCACTTGTCTCATGCTGAAACTCATCCTCTGATCTTGTCCTTGCTTTTGCCAACTCCGCCTCCCTGCGCGCCTCCTCTTCTTCTTTTAGCCTTGCGCTCAGGGCCTCCCTTTCTTCTTTTGCTTTGGCAGACTGGGCCTTGTATTCCGCCACCATTTCGGATAGTGCGCTCTGATTGGCCACCAGGGAGTTGAGTATCGCAGCTGATATCACAACTTGAGTGTTTGGGTCGCCTTCCACATGAGGGATTTTGATGTGACTCAGCCTCTCCCTATCGCTGCTGGGCTCTTCATCGTGAGGCTCCTGGTCATCTTCGGGGGTGTCTGAGGGAGAGCGAGTATTGTCACTTCCCTGATTGGCTGGGCTAAAACTCAACCTTCTGGAGCCTGGTCCTGCTCCACGGCTTGTAAGACTGGGTGTTGGGTTTTGAATGATGACTGCAGGTACCACCCTTGGAGCAGCGTCTCCCACAGGTGCCTGCTGTACCATATGAACCCCATTTCCTTCATGGTTGGAAGCCATAGCTTCCCCAGCGAAGTCGCCAATTGTTTGTGTTCGCTTTTAGTGATAAGCAAATAATAAAGCAAATGATTAAGCAAAGATAATGGGTTCGTAAACTTAGTGAAGCTTTAGGCTTTCATTATATTGAAATGAGGTACAAAGAGGTTGGATACAAGGAAATGGCTTCCACACTTGTGGTATTTTACAGGGGGAGGGGTGTGCGCTTTGGCTTTTACACTCTCCTCTATGTTGCTAAGCCTAAGTTTCAGAGGAAGCTTCCATTCCTTTTTCTCTCATTGTACTCTCTCTGTAGTTCTCCATGTGTTGGAGTTGTTGAAGTTCTGATGAGTGGAGTTGTTCTTGTTGTTGTTGTGATTGAAGTTGTTGTGTACGTTGGAGGAGGGCTCCTTTTATAGGGTCCTCCTTGTCCATTGGTCCTTGCCTCTTTCTCTTGGTCCATTGGTCCATCCCTCTTTTCCTTCTTTGTAGTTGCTCCCTCCAGAGTCCATTTTGTCTCCTTTACCCTTTTGAGCTTTGTCATTGATTGCTCACAGCGGGAGGCTTACAAGGCTTGCTTTTTTGGTCTTTCCTCTAAGAAAGGGTTGCATGAGGTAAGCAAAGATGCTCTGGCTTCTCATGCACGTCCTCATAGTCTGGGGAACTGAAATCCCTTGTCTGCATGTGTGCGCCTTCCACAAGTCTTATCCCCTGTTCGCTCTCATTTGTCATGACTTTCTCCCCAAGTTTCTGTAATACCTGAGGCGCTTTGGGAGGATACGTTGTGCTCATTGTCATCAGTACGTCTTGCCCTTCTTTTTGGTCATGATATCAGGATGTGACGCCTTGGTGACTGTCGCTCTGGCATGTGACGCTCTCGATGGCTCTTGGTATTTGCACGCCTTTCTCAGTGTCCTTTTATTGTTTTATTTTTTATTTGACAGTTTTGGGCCTTCATATAGATTGGGCCTTGTAATTTGGGCTAGCAAATATTGGGGTACCAACAGAAGTACTGATGATCTGTGGATTGTGATAGGTGACTATAATCAAGTGTTGGGTCCTGAGGATAAGATCGGTGGTGCTAGTGTGGATTTGGCTGAAGTCCTTATTGCTCGGAACTGTCTGCAAGAATGTGGCTTGAGTGAGGTAAACTTTATTGGGAGCAGGTTCACATGGTGTAATAAAAGAAAGGCACCAGACACTATTGAAGAAAGACTTGACCGTGCTTTTGTAAATCAAAAATGGTTGGATGCATGGAAATTCTCTATTATCAATAACCTTCCACACCATCGTTCGGACCATAGCCCAATTCTTTTAGATGCATCTATGCGGCTGGAAAAATAAAAAAAACACAAGAGGAAACAATACAGATTTGAGCAAGCTTGGATTTATGACGAAGAGCTTGAGGTGGTGGTGAAGGATTCATGGCTGCATAGTGACAGTGTGGTCAGTAATATTGAGATAGTTGGTGGTAATCTGCTGGAGTGGGGCCAAAACAAATTTGGAAATATTGGAAGGAAAATAAAGACCTGCAGATTGAAGTTGAAGGAAATTCATGAAAAGGTTCAATCTGATGCTTTAATTGAAAAAGGCCGGGAAATTGAGAAGGAGCTGGATGACTTACTAGTGTTGGAGGAAGTAATGTGGCAACAAAGATCTAGAGCAGTGTGGCTTCAATGTGGGGATAGGAACACTAATTTTTTTCATAAAAAGGCAAGTCAGCGTCAGCAGAGAAATAGTATTGAGAAAATAAAAGATGATGATGGTGTATGGCATAGTGAGGAGCAGGAAGTGGCTTTAGTTATTGAGAAGTATTTCAAAGATATTTTCTCTACCTCCAATCCTCAAAACTATGAGCAGGTCACGTCGCTGGTCCAAGGTCGTGTTTCTCAGCAACAAAAAGAGTTCCTCCAGGTTCCTTTTTCATCAGCAGAGATTAAGCAAGCACTGTTTCAAATGCATCCTACTAAAGCACCAGGTATTGACGGGAATCCAGCTTTATTCTACCAACATTTCTGGTATCTCATAGGTGATCAAGTATGTAATCTTGTGCTTAAAATTTTAAATGAAGGTCTAAATCAGACCTTATTGGTCCTCATCCCAAAAGTTAAATACCCAGAGCATGCAAATCAATTTAGGCCTATTAGTTTATGCAATGTAATTTTTAAATTGGTTACAAAAACTATAACTAATAGGCTTAAGTTGATTTTGCCGGATATTATTAGTCAGTATCAGAGTGCTTTTGTTCCTGGTAGACTTATTACTGATAATGCCTTAATTGCCTTTGAATGTTTCCACTACATGAATAAAAAGAAGAGTAGTAAGCGTGGAAATATGGCACTCAAGCTTGACATGTCCAAAGCATACGACAGGGTAGAATGGCCTTTTCTTGAGAGTTCTCTTATTAGTTTTGGTTTCCCTCCAAATATGGTGCAGCTGATAATAAACTGTGTGTCCTCATCTTCTTTCTCAATTTTACTTAATGGTGAACCTCAAAACGTTTTCAAAGCCACAAGAGGTCTTAGGCAAGGAGATCCCCTCTCTCCTTATCTATTTATTATTTGTCATGAAGTTCTTTCTGCAATGATTATTACCAGCATGGAAAGAAACTGTTTTTACATGGTTTGAAGATTACTCCTAGAGCACCCAGTATTTCACATCTATTTTTTGCAGATGATAGTATCATTTTTGCAAGAGCAACAACAGAAGAGGCCTATGAAGTGTTTACCATTCTTTCTACTTTTGAGCAATTTCCGGTCAGAGGATTAATTATGACAAATCAGAAATCTCCTTTAGCCGAAACGTTCCTAGTTCCAGAATTCATGAGATTGAATGTCTTCTTTCTATAAAGGCAGTGGAGAATCATGCTAAATATCTTGGCCTTCCGACCATTATTGGAAGATCAAAAAAGCAGGTATTTGATTTTGTCAGAGACCGAGTTTGGAAGAAGATTAAAGGGTGGAAGGAAAAATCGCTTTCTAGAGCAGGGCGTGATGTGCTAATTAAATCTATTGTGCAATCTATTCCGACCTATATAATGAGTTGTTTTGCTCTTCCCCAAAGTTTGTGTAGTCAAATTGAATCTATGACTGCAAGATTTTACTGGAGTGGCTCCTCTGAGATGAAGCGTATTCACTGGGTAAGTTGGGACAAGCTGAGTATTTCAAAAGGAGATGGAGGCATGGGGTTTAAAAAGGTCAAAGCCTTTAACGAAGCAATGCTTGCAAAGCAATGGTGAAGAATAAAGAAGCATGACCAATCTTTGCTTCATCAAGTGTACAAAGCAAAATACTTTCCAAATAATTCACTTGAAGAAACAAAGAAAAACCCAGTGGCTAGTTACGCTTGGGCTAGCATTTTTTCTGTCAGGAACGTAATTGAAGACGATACTATTTGGAGAGTAGGTGATGAGTCTTCTATTAATATTTGGCAAGACAAGTGGTGCCCAATGCTCTCTGATGGTTTTCTTCACTCAGGCAATGCAAATCATCATGGTGTGCAAAAGGTTAGTGATTTAATTTGGCCTCATTCAAAATCCTGGAATATAAACTTGTTGCGTAATGTGTTTTCACCGTTTGAAGTGGCCATAATTTCTCAAATTCTTCTATCGCTGCGAAATAATAAGGATACACAGATATGGAAGCATACTGAAAATGGTGAGTATTCGGTTAAATCCGGTTAATGGCAAATTATACAGGGTGAATCTATTGGAGAATCTTCTAATTCCTCTAGGGAGAACTCGGCTCTTTGGAAGAAAATCTGGAAAGTGCAAACAATTCCTAGATGCAAGGAGTTAGTTTGGAGGGCCTGCAAGAATATCCTTCCAGTAAGGACTCGGTTGCGCAGCAGTATGGTCGTTGTCCTATGTGCGGGGAAGATGAGGAGACTGTCCAGCACGCTCTTCTTACTTGTCGAATGGTGATTCCGGTCTGATTCGCATCATCTCTGACTATTCGAATAGTTCCTCATAACATAATCAACTTCAGTGATTGGCTTTCTAAGTTGTTGGATGGGAGTAGCAGTTCTGGTGGAGCTATGATTTTTGAAATGGTATATGCTATATGGAAAGCTAGAAATGAATGGTGCTTCAATGGCAAACGAACATCTGTATTACAAATGTTGGACAAGGCAGCAGGTTATATGCTTCCACCGCCAATTCAGATCCCACAGCATACGGAAGAAAGAAATGACCATGAACAAAGAGGAGTGCCTTGCTTTATCACTCATGTGGATGCATCAATTTCACCGGGCTGTGGCATAGGAGTTGGTACTGTTACAAAAAATGAGGAAGGTTTATTTATGGTGGCGGCATGTGATATCCTTCAGGAAGCTCAAAGCCCTCAAATAGCTGAAGCAATGGGTCTTAGATGGGTGATGCAACATCTTCTCAGCCTTGATATATCAAATGTGAAGATTGTCACTGATTGCATGACTGTAGTGTTGGCTTGGAACAAGAAATGCAGGAATAACTCCTATTTTGATGAAATTATGCATGACTGTCTCTTATTAGCTTCCAATTTTAGTTTTATTAATATTTGTTTTATGAGGCGTGAGGCTAACAAGATTGCAGACATTACATCTAGGCAATCCTTTCTGTTAGGCTCTAGGTTGTGGTATGATGTTCCTGAGTTTCTGAACAATTTCTTTGTAAATGTTGTAGCCACTGCGGCTATTCAAGTTGAATAAAGTTATCGACTTAAGTTTCAAAAAAAAAAAAAAAAGATTCAAAACAACAACAACAACAAAGAAACTAGCAATTATTATGACTAAAATTTTTCTGTTCATGCTCTAATATAACAAATAAAAGCATAAAAAAAATCCAATCATCAATGTCTAATTTGGGCACATTAGATACACAATATCTAAATCGCTTGAAGGGAATAAAGATAAAAACAATCATATAAATTCTCAAACTATGGCTCAAGAACCGAACTGTGGCTCAAGAACCAAGTATTGACGATCATGGCTCCAAAAATTAGCTGGAACTTGAAAATACAACTAGAAAAACAAACACCCAGGACTTTGCAAGGGTAAGACTACTATGAAGGAACCATAACCTTGATTATTATGATTACAACTATTAGCAAAAGATGCAATCATTTCTTCTTTGTGGCGATGTTGGTGATCTTGGCTCCAGTGGGATCCTTCTTATCTACTCCTTTCGTTTTAATTTATTTATCGTTTTACGATTTTTACATGGATTAAGAAAATCTTTTAATGCTTCAATTTTCAAGAGAAATATTAGATAATTTTACTATAATTTCCTCACACTACATTAAATATCACTAATTTCACATATTTCAACCTGTCAAATGCAAGGTTAAAGTTGAAAAAATAAATTAATACACAATCGAATTTCTAAAGCGACAAATAATTTAGAATAAATTTAAAATACTAAATAACAGATAAAATGGAACGAGGAACGAAGAACGAAAGAGTACATGATAAAGCCTGCATATACATTATGTCTCATTATGGAACACAATGTAAAAGTTTTTGATCTACACTAAATCACATAACTAGAAAGCAAGACAACTCTTGTGTGGATCAACATAGTTTTTGATCAATCATATACTATACTATATATACTATATTGATCAAAATACGTAAAAGAATTGAGTATCATGGAGGAGGCGCATAAAAATTGAAAAATTGAAGTTGCAATATAAAATTGTTATGTACCTTCAATCAATCACCAAGATTGACACTAGTTGGACAACCAAAATAAAATCATCTCTGCAAAATATAAACATGTTATTTATCAAATAATTAATAATTAAATATTAACAAAAAATATTTTTGTTTGAGATTAATGGGTATGCACTGACGGCATAAATTTTTTTACACCGTCATTCCATCATCTACCATTCATCTGTATTACTTTAATCTAAAAGTCAACGACGATAAACGGGTGAATGGTGAATAATGCATCGATTGTGTAAAAAACTTTACACTGTCGGTGTATTACCCATTTTCTATTTTTGTTTATTAACTCGCGCTACATCTTTCATATACGATGTGATAATGATGAGAAAGGTGATCTTTTATAAGCACATCTTTCATATACGATGTGATAATGATGAGAAAGGTGATCTTTTTATAAGCACATAAGTGCTTCTCCAACTTACTTTTGGTAGTGTGTAACTGCGATAACACCAAATAATCCAATACTAAAGCAGCATCACATAATATGCGACAATTGCAACATATATTACTAATATTTCTAGCCATGCATGACATGAGCGAATTTTGAGCTTTGTTCAGTCGATGTACTCTACATGTTATAAATATGAATATCATAATATAGTATTCATTACCCAACAATATTTTTTGTGAATCATTTTGAGGAACACCATTTTGACCACCATATTCCCTCAAACTTGTCTTCAAACTAGAATCTAAATTTTGCTCTTAAATAATTTGTCTTCTTAATGCTAAAACAAATAAAACAAAACCGTTCAACTCAATATGATCTCCCCAATATCTATTATATTTATTTTGTTTTCATATATTCTTGATCAACAACATCCTTTAGTGTCTATGCTCACTCATTCAACGAATGACCTTCAAAATAACAAATACTTCTCACCGATAGTTGTTAACACTGCTATGAGTTCAAGGTTGGTTGGTGATATACGTAGATGTCATGTAATCTTATTCTAACTCATTATTGTTAAAACTTTGGTTGGCTGCTGATATATGCAGATTTCATATAATCTTCATACAGTGGCTAATGTTGATGTAGGGTGGTTTTGGCTTTCTTGCTTTTACATAGTTGAAAAGAGTATTTCCTGTATTTTCGATGAAATTTGTCTTGTAAAACATAATCATCAGCAGTAACACACATAAGATGACCCTTAACTTATTTAATACTTTAGGACATGTTTGTATTCAAGCTCTTTAAATATGTTATTTGTTGTTTCAAAGCAGCGTGTTAGTATGTTGAATTCCATTCGATATCCAAGAAAACCATACCAACACAATCAATGTTTGGCTGATCAATGCAAGCCCTCAAATTATTCAGTATAGAAAAAAGAACTCACATATTCGATCGTGACACGAATCCTTTAGATTTAATCGTTTGTGGTTAATCTAGCTTCCACAATCAAGTTCAAAATATGTGCACATGCATATGAATATTATCCCTCAAAACAAAGCGTTATAAGACATAAGCTGTGTTTATTGAGATATTGAATCTACCATACTGAATTACGCATTATTAATCATCAAGGTTAATCCACGAGTTTTTACATTACATTAAACTTTGATTGTACTTTTTTTTATCTTGTAATAGAATAACCACCTCCGACACCCTTCATTAAAAACAATAAAGGAAATTGATGTACTCCCTTCATTTTTATTTATCATTTACTCTTTTTTTAAATGTTTACTTATCCTTAAATATTAAATATAAGTAATTTTACAATTTCTAGGTAATATTGAACAATCTATCCCAAATATACCTTAATGATTTCACTGTGTATTCCATATTCCAAGAAACCTTTCTACTTTTCCATCACAATGATTACACCAATCTAGATTGTATTTAATTTTATATAGAAGTAATTTTAGAACTCTAAAATATTTTTGATAACCTTTAACTACTTTTCTTAATTTATATGAATTTGTTAAAAATGCCTTATAGATAAGGACGACTGGAATACGTTGAACGATGAGCTTACCTTCTTTCTTTATCAACACCCTGTATAATATGCAATTGATGAAAAAATTATCTTCACTTATCGATTCAAAATTACTTGAACTTACGAAAATATTGCAAATTGGTAGCGTAGGATTTTAAAATCTATTTTATGTATCACCAATTGGACTTTTTTTTGCCAATGCATTTTACATATAAAATCTAATAAATAATAAAAGAGCATTCAACTCAATTGTGTCATAAATGTAAACATGTAAACATTTTCTTACTATACAATAGTTCTTGTGAACTTCTATTCCAGGGAGGCAGTGTTAGTCACCTGAATACGCTCTTTTCAACTGGACCAAATTCACAGGTATAAAAATGTGAATTGGTTGCATTAAAATAAACTGCTGCATAATTCATCTTGCATCATGTTTCTAGTGTGAAGAACTGACTATTTTCATAGAAAATGTGCCGCTATATGAAGACATGGAACGTTGTGGCCGTCATGTATATGATGATGGTGATTTTTTGATAATGATTATGTTGATGATTAATATATGAAAAGTGCATTTCATGCATGGGGATACAGGTAAGAGTAAGGTTGCATGCATAGTGTGTGAGTAAGCGCCTATCCATTATGTGAAATGACGAATTGATCAGATGAGCAAGTCCAGAAGCAACATTTTTACTTAGGAAATTGATGTAAAATATCTTGTAATAGAATAACCACCTCCGACACCCTTCATTAAAAACAATAAAGGAAATTGATGTACTCCCTTCATTTTTATTTATCATATACTCTTTTTTAAATGTTTACTTATCCTTAAATATAATAAGTAATTTTACAATTTCTAGGTAATATTGAACAATCTATCCCAAATATACCTTAATGATTTCACTGTGTATTCCATACTCCAACAAACCTTTCTACTTTTTCCATCACAATGATTACACCAATCTAGATTGTATTTAATTTTATATAGAATACAATGATTACACCAATCTATATTGTATTTAATTTTATATAGAATTAATTTTAGAACTCTAAAATATTTTTGATAACCTTTAACTACTTTTCTTAATTTATATGAATTTGTTAAAAATGCCTTATAGATAAGGATGACTGGAATACGTTGAACAATCCGATTATGACCAATGTGACTCTTTTTTTGCCAGTGCGTTTTACATATAAAATCTAATAAATAATAAAAGAGCATTCAACTCAATTGTGTCATATAAACATGTAAACATTTTCTTACTATATAGTACTTCTGAACTTCTATTCCAGGGAGGCAGTGTTAGTCACCTGAATACGCTCCTTTCAATTAGACCAAGTTCACAGGTATTATTTTCTTTTATAAAAATGTGAATTGGTTGCGTTAATAAACTACTGCATAATTCATTTTGCATCATGTTTCTATTGTGAAGAGCTGACTATTTTAATAGAAAATGTGCCGCTATATGAAGACACGAAACGTTGTGGCCGCCATGTGATGATTCCATGTAGTACGGTGTGGCTGCTATATGGTGACATGGAACGGTGTGGCCGCGCCATGTATAGGATGATGGTGATCCTTTTTAATAATGATTATGTTGATGATTAATATATGGAAAGTGCATTTCATGCATGGGATACAGGAAAGAGTAAGGTTGCATGCATAGTGTGTGAGTAAGCGCCTATCCATAACGTGAAATGACGACGAATTGATCAGATGAGCAAGTCCTGAACCCTGAACAAGTGTTCAAAATATCCAGAAGCAACATTTTTACTTGTTAACACTTATAGTATTATATTTAACACATTTTCTTCACTTCCAAAACACTTTAATTTATTTGAAAAATATTTTCAAATTATTTTCTCAATATTTTTCTTTTAATTTTGAAAAGCACCCACTTTGATTTTACTTAGCATGCAAACCATTTTCTTTTAGATTATGATTAGTTTCATTCTAACTTAGTCTCTATAATAATATGCATCTAGGGGACTTAATAAAGAATAAATAATACATTACATTACAATAAGAACCCCTTTGTTGACCTTGTTGAGCCTTAACTTGAGTTGTGAACTTTTGTCTTGACTTGCACTTTGTAATCTTTTTGTTTTTGAATTGATTTGTTTTTTGATTTTAAACATGTTTTAATTATTTGTTTTAAAAGTGGTTTTGAATCAATCCTTTTCTGATCACACACACATTCACTATTGTACATTATTGTACACATTCTAACTCCTTACAAGTTATTATTGTACATTTCAATTAGGACCAAAAATAGTTTTCACTTAAAACTACTTCTTAGTGCCAAAACAAATTAAACTAATTCAAGTCCCGGGCAACGGCGCCAAAAACTTGTTCACTCTCTAGCAAGTATACTAGATCGAAAAGTAATACACTCGGTTAAGACCAGATATCGTTCCCATAGAGACTCAGAATTGTTTAATCTATTTCTACCTAAGGGAAATTTAAAGTAAAATCTATTAAAAGCTAAAATTAAGAATTAAATAAATAAATTAAAAGGATAACTAAACTACAGGAAAATAAAATAAAACTAGGATTGCAATGGAAAAACTTGGTTAGGAACTCATTTTCATTGTATGTTCATTCATTTATTATAAATCAATGTTTCTCCAGTAGTTTTCTATCAAATGGTTCGACCTGCCGGATCCAAAAGGAGGAGATTTGTGAGACCAGCGAAATCGTGTGTTAATCATGGCAAGAGTGTCAAAAAGAGTTGATTTGTTGGAGGAAAAGATTGAAGGGATGTGGGAGAGATTGTCTAACATTGAGGAGAAGATGATTGGTTTAGAGATAAACTTAAAGGAGAGCATCCTATCCGAAATCAGGAAGATCATGGGAAAGAACAATGAAGAAGAAGTTCACAAAATGCAGAGGGTTAAACAAGAGAGTGGTAAGGTGAGACCGGGCTATAACAATCATCCTTTGGGTATTGACAAAGAGGGCAGAATCCTCTCTAAGGGAACTGCAATGGCAAAGAATGGGTGGAAGAAGAGTGCATCAAGCAAACCTTTGGGTAGTGACATAGAGGGCAAAATCCTCTTTAAGGGAATTGCAATGGCAGAGAATGGGTGAGAAACTCTGCAGCAAAATTATCCACGATTCAATTTGCTAAAAAATCCGCAAGAAATTTCATAGGAAAATCCGCAGGAACATTATTCACAGAAAAATCCCAAGAAGTAATTCATACAATGCTCACAGAAAAATCCGCAAGAAAATAATTTGTAGGAAATACCGCAGCACGAAAAATCAATTCGCAAGAAAATCCCAAAGTAGTTAATTTCGTATATTCGTAGGAAAATCTGCAACAATTAATATATGTAATAAAATTTATATTGCATGTAAATCCCTAAAAAAAATACCCTATGGTACCAACATTTAAACATTTCATTGCTGAACACTATTGTTACAGTTTTGGAGAGGAGAAACTCTATGAGTTTACGAGTCTAGGATTCATTTTCAATTTATTTCTCTCACATCTATTTTTTTAAATCAAATCTACCCTCATTTCAAATAAACTTATATGCGATTAAGCAAATAAACTTTCTCGAATGAAAGTACAAAAAGAATGTTTTTTTTTCACAAACTTCTAAGTACATTTGAAAATAAATGCAAGACAATGTTTTTTTTTTCTTTCCATAAAACGTATCACATAACGATTGTGCGGGATGAGAATATTTGGGACTTATTACATTGGTTCATAAACATAAAATGTGAAGTGTGAAAAATGAATCCATTGAATCTAAACTCGCTAAGTTGCGTGCAACTCTGGGATTTAAATTTCATACTCCATCCATTGTACTAAATACTCCAACAATTTTGTTTGTTGCATTTTTTTTATTTCTTCGGTTTTTTCTACGAGGTTCAGATGTGAAGAAAATTTTCTTTTTCTATGACATTCTTCACATCAAATGTACACGTGTGAGGAGGCACATGTAGAATAAATTTTTCTTCTTCTATGACATTCCACGTTGAGGTACATTTGAAATCAAATGGACATCCAAAGAAACGGATGAAGATATGAAAGAAATTTTTCTTCTTCCGTGACCTTCATGGACGACGAACATTTAATTTCAAATGTAGCTCACGATCATGAAATCAGGCAATATGCCTTGTGTCTTTCTTTAATGAGGAGTTAGCATATTTAAAAATAAAGCTCGTCAGTGTCAATAGAACAACACATCCATATTGATGGATAACCTAGCCTCAAACGATGAAAGACACAAGCACACTGATGCCTAATGCAATAGGACATCTATGTAGAAGCTTGCTTAAGAAAAACACTGGAAATTATTGAGCAAGTGCTCGTGCCAACTAATAAGCATAGGCTGCACCACATGTCCCAATAGTCATCCCTCATCGCCTGATAAAGCTTTCATGGAACCTCCAAATTTATGTCAACACCGACCCAACGTAGTAATAACCATGCTTAATATATGGTTTAATTTTCACTTATTTTCTTTAGGTTCTCTTAGATTTTGTGTAGAGTCTCTTCTAGCACCACGTTGTGTGTCTTAGTGAAAATTAGAATTATCATTACAAAGGCAATTTATGTTATGTTTACATATAGGCAAATCCATGTGTAGCTAAACTCTAAGCTAGCAATAGGGTTAGGATATTGAGTTTTACTTTTCGGTGAATTTATAAAGTTTGTTCCTTTTCTCTTATTTAGTTTTTTTTAAAGCCATATGACTCTTTTTTCATTCCTTATTTAAAAAAGGGATCAAGTGGTGCATCTTGCGGTGGCCCTTAAACTCTTACATAGTATTCAAGGCTACATATATGTTTTATGCATGTCTTATTCTTTAATGCACCGGGCAAGCCACATTCTCTAGGCATAACTATCGTTGATTTACTATTAAAAAAATGTTAATGGGCAAGATTAAAAGATATAAAATTTGCAAATGACAAATTTACTTTTATTCTTATATTCATCCCACCATCACTTCTACCTTAGCAACCCACCACAGTTATAGTCACCTTTACCATCGTTGTTGTTTATGTACCCCGAGCACCCCATCTCTTCCAACCAGGGACGAACCCTAGAGGTTTTTAATCGGGGTATAACCCCTACAACCTTCTACTACTCCATTAGGTTCTAAATGTAAATCCATTTGACTAAAAACACTCATTTTAATAAAGTTACTAAGTATTGTTAGTGATATATATATATATGTATATATATATATATTAAAAATGTAAACATTTGATATACTTTTTCAAAACTACCCTTATAATTAGAGTGAAAGACCAAATTGGTCCCTGACAAATTTCGACAAGACCAATTTGGTCCCTGACATTTCAAAAACCCAATTTGGTCTCTAACAATTTTAAAAAAGGAACAAAATAGTCCCTCCGTTGCTTCCGTCTCCCCACGTTTCCGTTAAGACTAACGAAGGTTCCACGTGCAATTTTAAAGAACCAACTAAGTCCCTAACAAAATGAAAAAAGAACCAATTTGGTCCTTATGCAAAAAATTTCACCAGCAACAAAGGCAATCTCGATGGTCAGAATATGCAACTGGCGCAAGAGCAAGAATCAAAGAAATCTCAAATATTGTAAGTACCGTGTTCAAGAACTTAGATATTTCTCAGGTTATCACATAATTAGAATTTGCAACTTTTGACATGAATAAATACCGAGAAGTAAAAGTGATTATGTTTCACAACTTTTATATCAAAATATGAAGGCCAAGGAACCATGTTACAGGAAGGACATGATGCTGAAAGTAAGAGCAAGAGCCAAGCCAAATGGTTGAAGCAATTATCAACGTTGACTCAGAGATCTTTTGTGAACATGTCGAGAGACGTGGGTACTACTGGATAAGGCTATCAATCTATATTGCCTTATCTTTGTGTGTTGGCACAATCTTTTTTGAAGTTGGCATAATCGTCCTGAGTTTTCTCATCTTCTTTATATCTGTTTTGATCTTATGGGTTGCATTGCCATTGTGGAGAGCTCCATAGTGTAACTACGAAACCTGTTCTACATTTTAAGGCCATTAATTATTGTTGTTGATTAAAATATTTATGCAGGGTGTAATGATGATGACTGTTGGCTATTTCCGTCAGATCCATGATCTTCCCAATGTCTTCTGGCGTTACCCAATTTCATACATCAATTATGGCGCATGGGGATTGCAGGTACCATTCTCAAACAAGCTACTGTAAATAAGGAGATTGCCTTTGTTGCTGGTGAAATTTTTTGCATAAGGACCAAATTGGTTCTTTTTTCATTTTGTTAGGGACTTAGTTGGTTCTTTAAAATTGCACGTGGAACCTCCGTTAGTCTTAATGGAAACGTGGGGAGACGGAAGTAACGGAGGGACTATTTTGTTCCTTTTTTAAAATTGTTAGGGACCAAATTGGGTTTTTGAAATGTCAGGGACCAAATTGGTCTTGTCGAAATTTGTCAGGGACCAATTTGGTCCTTCACTCTTATAATTATTATTGGATCTCTAAAAAGTGTTGAGTAAATAGTGGTGTTTGTGAAAAATAAGTAATTAATGTCATTGAAAATTGAAAGAATCCAAGAGCACCATTCGAGACAGAACCCCATTCTCTCCAACATATCTAAGAGGAAAAGCCACCGTACTGAATCGTATGCTTTCTGAAAATCTATTTTGAATAGCACACACTTCTTGCCCCTGCATTTGGCTTCATCGACCACTTCATTAATTATTAGGACTTCATCCATGATGTTTCTATCATTCAAAAAAGCAGATTGATTATCCAAAATAACTTTGCTTACAACATGCTTTAGTATGTTCGCCAAGATTTTTGATAGAATTTTATAGATCATACCAATAAGAGAAATAGGCCTGAACTCTTCAATTTTTAATAAATTCTCATTTTTAGGAATAATAAACAAGAGAAGAATTTGCTCCTCTTACAATCTTGTCGTTCTTGTGAAATTTTTTGACCATATTAATAATATCCAATTTGAGCAGATGCCAAAACTCTTTCACAAATCTGAAATTGAAGCGGTTTGAGCCCGGGCTCTTACAACTCCTACAATCCCAAACTTCCCTATTAACCTCTTCTTCTGAAAATTCAGCAACTAACATTTCATTGTCCGTGTCCTCCTATCTTTTAAAATTAATACCTACTAGAACAAGTTGCTATTGTTCAGATTCAGAAAAATGAGACTGTAAATAGTTTCTAATACCTTCTTTCGTCTCCAAGACTCCATCCAATAACCTTCTGTTAATGACGATCCATTGAATATTTGACAATCTCCTTTTTGCCATTAGGAGAGCATGAAAGTACCTCGAATTAGTGTCGCCTTCTTGTAACCATTTGGTAATTGATTTCTGAAAAGCCAAAGAGTGTTTCATTTTTAATTTTTGACATTCCATAGATAAGCCCAAGACGTTGCTCTGACTTGTGATTGTGATGGATTAGAACAACAATGATGGTTGGCGCGCCAGTGGTCATGGTGGGACAAGCAGATAGTGACGACAGTAGTTATTGATGGTTGACTGATAGATGGAAATTGAAAACTTAAGAAGAATAAAGAAGAAAGAAGAGAGTGTGGATTAAGGTTTTGAAGATAGAGATAAGATTGGGGTAATAAAGATTTTTCATGGTAAAGTTATCCCGGAGCATGAGAAAAAAAACTTAATATACTAGCATCACCCATGTTTTTTTTTTATAAAGAACATAACCTTTTCTTTTTTTGAAAATAAAATTATACAGTATTAAGAGATTAAACAACATAGCGTTGTATGTTTACTCTTTTTTTTTAAAAAAATAAGGATACATTGGTGATGGCCAGTACGTAACTCTTTGAATTCAAAAACTCCTTTATATTTTTTCTTCTTGTTAAAAGGTAGTGTTAATGGGCGTGGATAGGTTTAGCTTCTCGATTTTTTTATAAGACAAAATTTTATTAAAAGCACAGGGAAGCCATGGCTATAAGATATACCCCCAGCCCCCAAAACCAAGATACATAGATTAATTTGAAAGTAAATTTAGAAATCTAATCTCCACTCATTCCTCCAGTGCGTCTACAATATACACTTTAATTTGAATTAATCGCCTACTACCTTACCCATTATATTTTGTGAAAACAGAACCACCAACCAGAATTCCATCATAAATAAGGCATCTGTAGCTTCCTTATGAAGATCCTATACAAGGCTCTTATAAAAAAAATTCATAAGGCAAATCAAGATTGAGAATCTCAACAAAAGGCTAGGTCCATCCAAAGCCAAGTTTTCTAAATTACTCTTCCAATTAAATCATTTGGATAGGTCAAAGAATAGACTCGAAGTTCCTTCAAGTGTTTTTAATTGAGGGACAATATTTGAAAAAGTATTTTTGTAAAGGAACTATCATGTCATATGGGGGTAACAATGGTGAAATTAAAAGCTAGTCCTAATAATATTCAAAATTTTATGGAAACAACTTAGTGATATGAAAGAACTCTATGGGGGAGGTCTATGGCTTTTTCTAGGTGACTTTAACTCCATTATAGACGTGTCAGAAAGAAAAGGAAGGGGTTATCAAGGGTATATGCTAGAGAAGCTAGATTATTCTCTGACTGGATTGAGGAAATGGATTTAGTTGACTTGGCTTTGATAGGAAGGAAATTCTCTTGGTACAAGCCTGATGGTACAACAATGAGTAGAATAGATAGAGCCTTGATCTCGGTTGAGTGGATGTCTAAGTGGCCCTCGGTGTCTCTTTGGGCTTTGGAGAGAGATATCTCTGATCATTGTCCTCTTCTGATGAAATACACCCAATGTGCAATCGGACCAAAACCTTTTAGGATTCTTAATTGCTGGTTCCAACACCCTGCTTTTGAAGATTTTGTTAGAAATGTGTGGGACTCTCTTTCGGTCAACGGGTGGGCGGCGTTTGTGTTGAAGATGAAACTTAAGCTTCTCAAAGGGGCCTTGAAAGTGTGGAACATAGAGGTCTTTGAGATATTGATGCTAGATTTACTCATTTTAAGGCTGAAATCGAGGTGATTGATGTTATGGGTGAGAATTTAGCATTATCTTCAGTGCAGGTTCAGAAAAAGGAAGGAATTGTCCGCTGATTTTTGGAAGTACTCCAACTACAAACAAAACTTACTCCTCCAAAAGTCCAGGATGAGATGGATAACAGATGGAGATGCCAATACCAGATACTTCCACGCTTGTATTAATGGTAGGAGAGTCCGGAACCAGATTTTGTGCTTGAAGATGGGTGACAAACGAAGAGCTTATGAGGATTGAAGTTGCTGATTTCTATAAGAATCTATTCCATGAACATCATCCTAGAAGACCAAAGCTTGATGGTATCTTGTTCAATTCTTTATCTGATGAGCAAGTTTGTTTTCTGGATGCTCCCATGTTGCAAGAAGAGATAAAAGATGTTGTTTGGAATTGTGCTAGTGACAAATGCCCGGGGCCGGATGGTTTCAATTTTGGGTTTGTGAAGAAGTTTTGGGAGATTTTGAAGACAGATATTTGTCGCTTTGTCTTCAAGTTCTATGCTAATGGAAAACTGCCAAAGGGGTTGAATTCCTCATTTATCTCTCTGATTCCAAAGGTGAATTGTCCTCAACAAATTAAGGACTTTCGACCTATCTCTTTGGTTGGTGTTGTGTATAAGATCATTTCCAATATTTTGGCTGCAAGGCTTAAGAGTGTGCTCCCTTCTGTGATTTCTGAATCTCAATTTGCATTTCTAAAGAATAGGAGCATCTTGGATGGGGTCGTTATTCTAAATGAAGTAATCCATAGTACTAAACTTGATAGTGAAGGGTGTATGTTGATCAAAGTGGACTTCAAAAAGGCATATGACACAGTGAATTGGGAATTCCTTGATTATATGATGATGAGATTCGGGTTCAGTAGTACTGGGAGAGGATGGATCAAGGAGTGCTTGTCTTCAACTAGAATCTCTATTCTTGTCAATGGTACTCCCTCAAATGAGTTTGTGGTGTCTAAAGGAATTCGACAAGGGGACCCGATGGCTCCTTTTCTCTTCCAAATGGTGGTAGAAGGTTTCAGCGGTTTGATGAGATCTGCGGTGAATGCTAATATGTTGTCCGGGTTCCAAATTGGGCATGATAGGGTGTGCTGTCTCATCTTCAGTACGCGGATGACACGATCCTCATTTTCAAACCAGATGTTCCAAATATTTCGGCTGTAAAATGCATCCTCCGAAGTTTTGAGCTACCATCGGGGTTGAAGGTTAATTTCAATAAAATCCAACTTTATGGAGTGGATGTGGATGAGTCCTGGATTTCTTCAGCTGCCCTTTTTTTATTCTGTAAAACTGGCTCGCTTCCTTTTGCTTACCTTGGCATTCCGGTGGGTGCTAATCTGAGGAAAGTTGACACTTGGTCGAGGGTGGTAGATAAGTTCAAAAGGCGATTTTCGAATTGGAAAAGCAAACATATCTCTTTTGGGGGTAAAGTTGTTCTTTTAAACTCTGTTCTCTCAAGTCTTCCGGTTTACTTGCTCTCTCTCTACAAAGCTCTTGTGAGTGTTATAAATACTTTAACAAAAATTCAAAGAAAGTTCCTTTGGGGTAATGGGGAGGAGAGGAGAGGGGTAGCTTGGGTTAGTTGGAAGACTGTGTGTAAACCAAAAGATAAAGGGGTGTTGGGGGTGAGAGATCTTAGGCTTTTTAATACAGCTCTTTTAGGGAAGAGGCGATGGAGACTTGTTAATGAGAGGGAGGCTTGGTGGGTGAGGGTGCTTAGGTCTAAGTACGGGGATTATAACCCGTACGTGTCCGTTCCTTTGAGTGGTGGAAGGCGAGTGTGGGAGTCTAGGTTTTGGGTTAACATTACAAACAGTGGTGCTTCGAGTAGCATGGGTACCGATTGGTTCGTGGAGGGAGTTAGGAGGATGATTGGGAATGGGTCTCAAATTCTCTTTTGGCATGATGTTTGGGTAGGTAATAGGGCTCTTAAGGATTTATTTCCCCGTTTATTTAACATTTTTTATTTTAAAAATAATGTTGTATCTCAAATGGGTTCTTGGAATGCAAATGCCTGGGCTTGGAATTTTGGTTGGCGCAGAGCTCTCTTAATTCTCTTGGGAAGAGGCCTTAGCCGTCGATCTCACTGACATTGTTTCTACTAGTAATTTCATTGGAAGATTGGACATTGAAGACGGTTGGAGATGGATCCACGATGCAAGTGGTGCCTTTTCGGTTAAATCCGCTTACTTGATTATGTGCGACAATGGGGCTTTTTTGGATGAGGCTTGGTGTAAGAAGGTGTGGAACAAATGCATCCCTGCGAAGGTTTCTGCTTTTGGTTGGAAAGCCTTAAAAGGAAAACTTCCAACTAAGTTGGCTTTGGCTAGGAGAGGCGTTATTCCTAGGGATGCGGATACTTCTTGTGCTTTGTGTAGGAATGTAGATGAGTTTATTAATCATTTGTTATTTACTTGTCCTTTCTCTTATAACATTTGGGTAGGTTGTTACAGGTGGCTTGGGGTGAATGTAGTGCTCCACAATAATGGTATTGGCCACTTCATGAACCATACCTCCCTATTTAGACACAAAAATAGTGCAAAGTATTGGAGGATGATATGATTAGCAATTGTGTGGTCAATATGGTTATTGAGGAACAATGTTGTTTTCTCTTCATCGCCCGTTGATTTTGTTGCCACTTTAGATTTGATAAAGGTGAGAACTTGGAGATGGTTTGAGGCTCACTCTAGATTGTTTGGTTTTAGCTTTGCAAATTGGTGTATTAACCCTCTAGCTTGTGTTATGGCTGCTGCTAAAAAACTTGTAAAGTAGTGGCCTCTTCTTTTTCTTGAACTTGGGTTGTGCACCCCTAGTGTCCCTTAATACAATTTGGTTTATCTAAAAAAATATTCAATCCCACAATATCTCTCTACACACTATCCCTAATTATTTTTTTTATAAGAAAATTTTTTATTCCAACAAGCTAAGGGATTTATCTAAGCATCTTAGTACACATGAACCCAATCTTTTATGAAGAGTTCAAATATAAGTACAAAATCATATGTTCAAAATAGATCAAAACCAACCAACCAAGAGCAATACACACAAGTCTATTTCACCATATCTTTTAGATGTCGACTCAATCTGCCTATTCTTTACTGGCCTGGATCAACAAAGGGCATGTAAGTACTATTAGTTATGCAAGTACGCATGTGAGATCTTGAATAAAGTCCAAAAATGAACATTTATTTGCTCCAGGACTTCCTGTAATCCAATATATTCATTTTCAAAGACCAATTTGTTCCTTGATTTCCATATGTTCCATAAAATAACGAACCATAGATTAATCCACCAAGTTTTTGCCTTCTTTTGAAAATTTAACATCCCAGTATGTTGTAAGAAATTTGTTTTCCTTAAATTGTGCATAACATCGTTGCCAAATTGCATACACTTTTGGACAGAGAAACAACATATGCTCTGTGTCTTCCTCGCTGATTCCACATCTTGGACAGATAGAGTTTTCGTCTTGGATTATTTTCCTTTTCTTCAGATTAGATCTTGATGCAACTCCATTTTCCAAAGATCTCCACGCAAAGCACGCTAGAGTTGAAGGTACTGAATTTTTCCAAAACATTGAGTAGAAGTTTTCATCCACATTATTAATTTCCTTCTGCAACAGTGCATAGGCGCTTTTCACAGTGTATTGACCATGTTTTTCATGCTTCCACCTCCAATCGTCTTTAACACCTTGCTTTGGCTTTTTTGTTTCCAGTAACCTGCATAAATCTTCAAATTCTTGCATTTCCCAATCAAACAAATTTCTTCTCCAATCTAATTTCCAAACCCATTCCCCCTCAACCCACTCCCCCATATCTGAGATTACAACATTTTTATATAATGACACATGAAATAGTCTAGGGAATAAAAATTTGAGGTTTTCCTCCCCTAACCAGACATCCTCCCGAAACAGCACATCTCTACCCTCCCCTAGTTCTAATTTTAACCCTCCCGCAAACCACATTCCTCTCTCATTCTCCATCTCCACTCTTCCTAACCCTCTCCACCATCCTGACCCTTTGGAAAACATAACCACATCTCCTTCTACACATCCCCTGCAAATTTTTTCTCCATATTTAGACCTTAACACCCTCACCCAGAGAGACTCTTTTTCTTTAATTAATCTTCATTTCCATTTTCCAACCAGAGCTAAATTAAAAAGTTCCATATCTCTTATTCCCAAACCTCCCAACAGTTTTGGTTTGCAAACTGTATTCCACCTAATCCAGCACACCTTTTTACTCTCACCCTCCCCACCCCACAAGAAACGTCTTTGTAATTTCATAATATCAGCAACAACACATTTAGGGGCAAAAAACATAGAAAAATAATACAAGGGAAGAGAGGATAATACCGATTTGAGCAAGGTATGTTTGAATCAAATGTAATCGAATTGGGGGATGAGAGTACCCTTGTGCTCCTTTTTATCTTTATTAATCTATTGTTTTGTTTGCTTTTAAAAAAAAAATATGTGAGATCTATAAATATGTAATTAGGCTTTATTTTAATCTTATTCCTTGTTGTGATTGGTGTACTTGTCCATATTGCACTTGAGTTAATTAATTCGTCACTTCGCTCAGGAAATCATGATGTATACCAAATCATGCACCAAATCTCAGGGTGTGGGATCGATCCCAAGTTTGAATTTTTGGTGCTTCCATGGTGGTTATTTCTTACCGATATTTCTTAGCAAGTAGCAAATATTGTTCTTTGATTTTATTAGGAAAATATATTGTAAATAAGATTCAAATCTAATGGTAGCTTAATGCATGTAAATATTCTACAGTCGTGCAAGAAAAAAAACAACGAAATTTCAAAAAATCAAACCCTGTTGACGACTGAAGTTTCTGATGAAACGGGTCGTGTTATTCGAATTCACAGTCAAGTATGAAATGTACTTGTAACTTCACTGGGTTTTAGGGCTCAATTATAGGTCACAGGGCATTCCCCAATTATATTAGGCAGTTTTACTAGGGTGTGGGTGGTCATCATCGATTTTGGCAATGAACAACGAGGATGACATTTGCATGTCAAATTTATACATCACTTCTTACATTTTTTATGATTTCTTTCTTAATTAAAAAAATAAAATTTGGAGAAAGTATATATATATATATATATATATATATATATATATATATATATATATATATATATATATTCAGATACGTGCGTGTCTTTCCATTATTTTAGTGTTAGCAAAATGATATAAAACAATGCAATAAAATGGATGAGTAATAAATATCATTGATAAATAAAAAACTCACCACGAAGCATATGTATGCATAAACTAACAAGAAATTAAAATTGCATTTATGTTAAATCGTTTATTCGGTAACTTTTATCTATTTTTAATTATCAAATTGGTCACGTTCTTTTGTATTATATTGATATCTGATGTTTCTTTTTGTGTTGTACCGTTCGTTCAAGAGCCACTAATTATCTTACGTAGACCAATATCAAATGCACACGTATCATTTCTCTTTTCATCGTGGACTAATATGATACTGATACGTAGAATGAACATCAATAACTCTTGGAAGAAGGGTGCAAACAGAAAGAAACGTGATAAATCAATATGATATAAAAAACGTAGGAAATCAATTTGACAACAAAAAATAAAGTAAATGACCAAAAGAACAGTTTAACCTTAGCTTCCGTCAATCTTAATGCTGAGCCTTACGGGTCATAAATAAAGACGGTGGTTATTTCTACATCTATAAGGCTATAAGCTAGCTACAATTGTTGGTATATATATGAAGTAGCATCATGAATCGCCCCAACGTTATATGTAACTTCACAAGCATCTTTCACAGGGTAAATTCAGGAAACAAGGATGTAATTATTAATTTCCTTCAACGGAGGGAATGAATTCAATTCGAGAGATAAAATTTGTATTGCTAGCCCATTCTTCCTTATGCCTTGACTTAAAATTGTTGCCAAATGTAGCCAAACAAATTGCTTTGAGGCGATCCAAATTGTGTACATTTCCTAACATGAATCCGTTAGAAAAATGAATGATAACCTGCTTGCACATATATGGTCCCGCAGCTATGTAAATAATTATCCCTTCTGTCCTTTAAGTTAGGGACTGCCTATAGTACGTAGAAACCCTAATGCTAAAAGGCCATGATTGGAGAGAAGCCATAGCTTAAAAAGTCATAAATGTTTTTTAGAACATCTAAAATACGACATATGCTTGAGAAACCGTTGTGTATGAATATATATTTTTATAATAAAAAATATATTTGAACTGGGAACAAAGGAAAGAGAGGTGTTTTTCCTTTAAAAAAAAAAAGGAAAGAGAGGTGTAACACAAGTATCCTTTTAGGAGGTCATTGATTTTAGTATTATTCTAGCCCAAAAACACTTAACTGGGAAGTTCTAACGTGATATAGTGTATTAGTGCTATCATGATCGTGCTTGCTTATTTAATTAATTAATGTTCATATACATACATGAGTAAAGTATTATTGTCTCATTAACCTTATCTAGGGTAGGATGTCTAATAATAATGCCTACATATACATCAATTCCATCTCATATGATTTGGTCATAAGAATGAGAATTTCCTTGGTAGGTGAATAAATCACACTTTTCCCAAGCCCTAAAAATAGGAGACTCGATCTTCTAGGATATAGTACGTACGCAAATGCAAATGAATGATTAATTGATTAATAGTACCACGTTCTCCTACATACTACTGTATATTCCTATACCATTAGAAAAAAAAAAAAAAAAAAAAAAAAACTAACTGTGTTATGTTCAATTGTTCAGATCTGAATTCCCGAGATACGTACGTAGTGGGTTTTATTATGGAGTAGACTGTATGCTGAGTTTGGCAAGAAACAGATTCCTCCACGATGCGATGCACGCAGTACCTTAATTTAATATGGATTTTTCTAACTTATATATGCGATGCATTGAACGAATAAATAAACTTAAAATTTTAAATTTTCATGAAAAATTGATATACTTAATAAATTAAAAAAAAATAAAATTTAACTTTTTAATGCAACTTTTTCTTTTATGATTATTTATCCTATACATTTAAACATTAAGTTAAAAAAAATCATTTTATATATAGGATAAAGATATACATATGCTAATCACGTTAGTCAGTCGACCAAAACAAAGGTTCCATCAATTAAAATTTAGCAAGTGTATATTATTATATTATTATTTCAATAAAGTGCATTAGGTCTTGTATTATCTCATACATGGAGGAGGGACTTGAGTGAAGGATATTATTCTTGCACGGTTACCGAGAGGAATGTTTGTAGGCCCCTCCCCTGGTGGAGAAATTAACTATTATTTGATCTGGACCACTAATTTTTCATAATTCATATCTATAGTAAATTTTTGGCTTAATTATCTCATAAGTCCCTGAAGCTTGAGGTACTTTTGTCATATACCTTTTTTTTCAATGTCTGACTCCCCGAAATTACTTTTGGGTTTGTCATATACTCTTACTGTCAATTCTGGCCAATTTTGCTAACATGTAACATCGAAATCTTGGTCAGACGCATAAGGTTAAGCACCGGTGCCCCGTGGCCGAAGATTTTTTTCCTTTTTTTAATTTAAAAAAAACTAAAAAACTTAATATTTTTAAATTTTTAGTTAAATAAAAAAAGAAAAAAAAGAATTGAAGAGAGAGGTCGTCTTCGCCCATGTGACATCACGCGACACCACATGACCAACTTTCTGCGTTTCTGACTAGGATTCTGATGTTAAATATCATCAAAATTGGCAAGAATTTGTAGTAGGGGTATATGACAAACCCAGAAGTAACTTCGGAGAGTCAGACATTGAAAAAAACGTATACGGGTATCTGACAAAAGTATCCTAAACTTCAGGGACTTGTGACATAATTAAGCCTAAATTTTTTAGTGAACTCACGGTATTTATCTCTGTAATTGTAATTGGGTGATTAATTCGTTTATATATTGAATGGGCACTTTTGAAGGTGACATTCCCAGCAAGGCATTTTCTATTTGCATAAGTTAAGGATCAAACTTGTGATCACATGTTTAAAAGACACCAATCTTGTACATTGCCTCCATTGAAACATCAATGGTAATTTAACACATAATACAATTCAATAAAAAATAATGAAATAATTATAATAAGCATGAGTCAAATTATCATTAATTTAGACCAACAAATGACATGATGTTAACAATATTAACCAATAATTCCTTCCACCGGTGGAAAGGAAGAGACGATAGTCAAGTCCAGCTTCTTCGGATTTTCAACAAGTAAAAGAGAAAAGAAGCCCATGTAGGGGATGGGGATGTATAAAGTGTAATAATAATAATAGTAATTCTTCCAGACACGAGAAATTCTTGTCATCTGAGATTGTGTACTGGTTTTAGTATGAAGTATATGTTATATTTTGCTTATAAAAAAAAACACCAGAAATTCTTATTATTTGAGACAGGACTGATGAGATATGACCTAGCAAGCTTTTTGATATTTGTTTAAGTATGGGTTATATCCGAAAAGAAAGAAAACTATCATTTCGTTTTGTCAAATGCAATTTGCAAACTCTGCACACTGTATGATCTACTACTATACTGTTTAAAAGTGAGATTCTTTTCATATTTTTTCTTTCAGTTTTTGTCCATTTTTCATATATATCCAATAGTTATTACATTTTTAACAATATTAAATTTAATATTTTATTAACTTATTACTAAATTATTCAATAATTGAGATCATTAAAAATAGAAAAAATCTTGACCCTACTATTACTACACGGATTAGTTAGCTAGACTATATGCCACACATACATCCACGATCCATAGGAGCAAGTGACTGAACTAGGTTAAAATTAGAGTAACAACTAAATAAATAAAAGTTGACTAAATTCCTTAATTTTCTTCTCAAGAGTTTAATCTCTGTATAAAAAAGCTTTGTTGATCAAGACTTCACTAATCCAATAATTTGTTTAATGTATAGCTTAAAAGGGATTAGTGAGTGTTAAATAATTTTTCTTTATAAGACAGAGTTTTGTAAAGGAATCACATGCTTAGCTTCAACCCTTGCAACATATATATACAACTTTGATAAGATTATTTTGCAATCACCTAACTTACAATATGAATCACATATATTAGGTTCTGAAGACCATTATGAATGATATGGACCAAATTTTTCCTTCCTTTTTTTTGCTCATAACCAAAAAATTAAATAAAACAACAATTAAGATATATAAATCAATATATAATCCTTAATAAGTAGCTCAATTGATAAAATTGCATGACATAAAGGGTCTGTTTGGCAAAACTAACTTATAGCTGTGAGCTTATAGCTGATAACTATGAACCTAGCTTATAGCTGTAGGATTATAGCTGTGAGCTTATAGCTGTATAGCTAGCTTATTGAACTATAGTTGTTTGGCAATACTAGCTGTGCAACTAATTTAAACATGTTAAATGACTGAAAAGTACATAACATGTAGAATAATAATTAATATTGACATTCATGTTTCAATGGCGATAATACTACACTAGTAGCTTATAGAGAAAGGCATATACTTCATTTAAATATAAATGATAAAAAAAATTATAACATTCATAATAATTATTACTAAGTACTACTGCAATTTAAACATTTTTATTATTTTTATAAAAATGTCACGGTATCTTTATTAACAATGACACGAAAGAAGGACAAAACTTTTAGCCCATAGATTGGACACACCGCCATCACAAAATCACACAAATCCAATCTAAACCAAATTCACAAAATAAAAAAAAATAAAAATTGAGGATAACAAAAAAGTGAAAGAGAAATTTGATGATCAATGTTGAAATAAATATCGCATACCTTTATGTCTCCTGAATCAATAGTTAAATACAGGATTTCTTTATGAGTGGTTTTGGTGTGGTGCCTACAGATGTTGAATATATAGAAGGATTTTAGGTTTTTGGGTTTGAGGGAAAAAAGTAAAAAATTTGGGGGGTAATATTAATTTGGGCCAGAATAAATAATAATATAATTTAATAAAAAAAGGGTAAAATTGAGATATGATTTATTGAAAGCTCTTATTTTTTTTTCTCAAAGCTACCTGATGTAGCTTTCTAAAAGCTAAGCTAGCTTTCAAAAGCTATAAGTTTCCTTTTTGAAAGCTATAAGCTTCTTTTATTTTTTGTTCACCAAACAGCTCTAGTAACTTATTGACCAAATCAATAAGCTAAAAGCTACTAAATAAGCTATAAGCTTGTCATACCAAACACACTCAAAGTATAAACACCTTAATTCAATCCTTATCCTTGATAAGGTTCATAATTTTTTTCTCGTCAAAAACTTTATCTATAAAAAAAATTATATTATAAATTAAGAGACAATATCTTTTGTCACAAAAAATTTGTCATTCTGTCACTTATTATGATTGATTGAAAAAATATTATTTAAGTCAAACATTTAATAAACAAATATTTTTTCAACCAATATCAACCAGAGACACGTGAAATTAAGTGTATTTGGTTTAGGTAGTAAAATTAGATTATGATTATTTTTATTTGTACCAGATTATAATATATTTAAAATTATAATCAATTTATATTTGAGTCTTTAACCTGAAAAATGAATTTAAATCGAACTATTTTGTTTGGATAAATAGTATAAAGAAGATTATATATTGCTTATAAAAAAATATAAAGAAAATTATTTTTACTAAGTAAATTAAAAAAACATGAACTAAAAAAAGGTATGGAGCAATTACTAGGATAGTTATTATTGTTGAAATGATAAAAATAAAATAGAAAAATTACCTAAATCTCAAAATATAATCTTATAAAAAATAACCTACGACTACTATGAAAAAAAATATAAAATTTTGATTTTTTTCAAGAATATAATAAAAAATTATAATCTATATGTTAACCAAACATATCAATAATTTATAAACAAAATTATTCTTTTTTTAAAAAAACCCCAAAACACAATCTTTAATCAAAATCAAACATCCCCACTCCAAACAAATTTTTTTGAAACAACAGCAGATGTGCTATCATAAATTAATGGATGGCTCATGTGTCGTACCAAGCAAGTCATACATTTCTATAATTAAGTTTAGATCTAATTACTTGCTTACTTGGTGAAAACTGAAACATGCTTTAATGGAAGTAAGAATCTGAATAACCAAGACGGTACTGTTAAGATCTGACACTTCTTCTGATCGATTGGCAAAGCAAAAAGAAAGGAAAAAAGAGAAAGAAAGAAAAAAATAAGAGAGAAAGATAGATAGATAGGGAGACCACTTTTGCTGTAAAGGATTTGACAGCCATCATTCCAACTCACTTTATGTCCCAGGACTACACCATACTATAATCATCCATAATAATAATATCCCAGTTTCACAACTTACAAATCAAACTAAACTAGTGATTAGGTGCACTAACCTTAACAAGTAACTGGTATTACCCTTAAATTAGTTAATTATTTAAAATAATTATCTATGTGACCGACGATTCATTCTCTCTCTCACTTTTAATTTGATATATATACCTGACAATAAAGAACAACAGTAATTGACGGCAACCCTTGATTGATTCCTTCCCATGCCGTGTTAGAAGCAAACCGTGAGCGTAGATCCTGCGCTATAAAATTAAATGAACATAGTTCTTGTCACTAAGAAAAGAAAAAAATTAAAAATTCAATAAAAGTTTAAGCAAGCCTTCATAAATAGGTTATGAAGTTGCAACACCTGAAAAGCTTTTAACCCTAAAATGAAAAAAAAAGGTAGCAGCTTCAAAATGCATCCACGTTCTTATGGTTATGGTCTTATGGATATGGTATAAGATATATCAAAGGCCAAAACCAAAATCAAGACACTATTGAAAGGAAAATTAAAGAAGACCAAAAATTAAAATGGATATTAAAGAACCAAAACATAAGCCATTTACCCTATTTTTTTTGTTAGTGGTTCTGATCACACTCCAAACAGCCACTCACCACCAAATTAAGAAGAAGAAAAAAAAAAGCTAAAAAAAAACACCAAGCCCTTTGTTCACCTTTCTTCTTTTGCTTTTCCATTTTTTTTTTCATTCTCTAATAAAATATCTACCATGATCCACCACCTAACATGCCATTCCAATAACCACTTGAATCCCCTTGATTATTTCTATCATGCTCATGAAACTCATCAGCATCACTAGCACTGTTTGGAACATGTTGCTTCAAATTCTCAGGAGGGGGAAACAAGATCCTTGCACCACTATCACCACCCCCATCTTGATGATGATGAATTCCATGAAGACCCCCATACCCATTCTCAAACCCTTCAAGGCTGAAGTTAAGTCCAGGCTTATTAATAAACTCTTGCAAAGGAGGAATAAAGCCAGTAGCAGCAGCAGCAGCTGAGTTATACATTGTGCTTGAACCTGACAAGGACATAGGCATGAAAGAAGTAGCAGTGATCCCAGTTTTGAGAAGCTCCATAGCTGATGAGGAACTCGAATTATTATTATGATGATGATGAGTAGTCTTGTCTTCAGTGCTGTAAGGAAGCTCAATGAATTTAGATAAGGTGCTGTAGTCTTCAGCTGGTGGTGGATAAGCTAAGTTAAGATCTTGTCCTTGATGGATCTTTGGGTTCTGAGAAGCTGAGTGAGGAAAATTACTACCAAGTGTTGTTGTTGTAGTAGTTGTTGATAGATCAGGAATAAGGTTCTTAATTGATGGGCCTTGTAATTGTTGTGAAGATGTTGTTGTTTGTGTTATTGATGGTGATGATGATGATGACGAGGGAATGTTTGATCTCTTGTTCTTTCTTGAGCCACCACCAACAGGAACATTTCTCAAGGAACCACCTTCAGTCCAATACCTTCTACATGTCTTGCAAAAGTACCTTGGTTGAGAGAGGCTATAGTTGTTGTAGTAACAGAATTTAGTGTTTGTTGAATTGCACCTTGGGCAGTTCAAAGCTTGATCCTTTTGAGGCCTTGCTCTTCTCTCTAACATAGAAGGAGGAGGTGGTGGTGGAGGTGGTTTTGAAGAACCTTCCATAGGTTTAACCACTCCAATACCCTGAAAAATTATTATCCATAATAATTTTAATATATATATATATATATATATAATTTAAAATAATAAAAATGGGTGAAATGAAAAAAACTTTGGAAAGTAGAAAGAAAGAAAGAAATTAAGAGGAGGAGGAAACAAACAAACAAGAAAAATAAAGAAGGTGCTTTTATTTACACTTTAAGGGTTACAACAGCAGCAAACAAATTTGACAACTTTTTTTTTTCTTTGGGTCCTTTACTTACTCCTTTATCAGTTGGTGTGGAATGGAAAAAAATGGGAAAAAGAAAGGTGCAGTACTTTCAACTTTCAATTGGAAGAAAAAAATAAATATAAGGAAGAAAATAAATCACAATCAGACAGCAACAAAAATTGAATTTAGTGTGTGGGGGAGGTGATGAGCTGAACATCAGAAAAAAGTAGGAGAAAAAGTAAAACTTCTCTTAGAACTAACTAACAATATATATATATATATATATATATATATATATATATATATATATATATAAAATCAAATCAAAGCAATATACAAAACCTAAAAACATAATATAAATCATGGTTTGAAAATCACAGCCCCAAGAACAAATTTCATGATTATATGGAAAGAAAAAAAAAGAAAAAGGTCTCTATACCTGTGCCCACTGAGTTGTGTCCATGGATTTAAGAGGGGAAAAGAAAAAGGGAAAGTTATGGAGTCCTCAGAGAAAGGAAACACTCACTTTTCTTGAGAAGAGTCTTAAAAGCAATTGTGGACTGGAAAAAGCTTATAGAGAGTTGGGGGATATAGTGGTGGTGGTTCCATCACTTCCATGTGTTGGCCAACTAGCTAGCTATATTACACAGGGGTAGCATAGTCTTTTTCATGAGCCTTTTAAAAATCACTAGTCACTACAATTATAAAAGTATATGATGACTACACTTATGGGAAATTTTGTATATGGAATGTAAGCCTATTGATGATAAAAGTATTTTCACAGAAGTCAACAATATTCTTCTCTAGTGTCTTTTAGCACAAGCACAGTGGATTAAGTCGGTTGATTCTATTATGACCATGGAAGAAGAAATGGCTGATTCTTTATACGTATTACTATTCATTATTATTCCCATTCTCATCAAGTAAATGACCGGTTACTCATATTTAAATTAAATGAAGCTTTTTTTTTTTTTTTAAATAAATGTGTGACGAAGCTATCTAGACTAATCAAATAATCCTGTCAAGCTATCAAGACCAATTCGAGTTAAACAAAATTAGTCTCGGAGTATAGTACCATGCTTGTCATTGCCTAAAATGCATGTCAATATATATATATATATATATATTAAAAATTGTTTATAATTTTGAGATGTGATATTTTTAATTGCTGTTGAAAATTTGCTTACTAAAGTATTATTAACATGTGCATATATGTGTGTATATATATATATATATATATATATATATATATATATATCAAAAACCCAAATAAAAATATTTAGTATCTTTTTTTTTCTTAGATAAGCTATGTGAAATATGCATGACCCCACGAAATTGTTTGAGATAACTGTATACGGCAGAATACTGGAGCTCTACTTTGCTGTGCCAAAAAAATGTTGTAAAAAGTGTCGTTGTATGTGGTTTGTAGAAGAACTAGAGGTGATCATAGTTCGATTCGGCTCTATTCGAAGTAATCGAATCAAATCAGATTAGATACATTCATTTAAAATTTACTCAATCAACATTTATAATTGGAAAAAAAAAAAGTAAATTTTCTACGTTACAAAGAATCGAACTTGGTTTTTTTCTTTTGGTTTTTTTCTACGTTACAAAGTAAATTTTCTAGCATACCCAAAATGATTCTGTAATTTTTTTTGGTTTTTTTTTGGGCGCTTTGCCCCTATATCTATATCTATATTTATATATATATATATAAAAGAATCGAACTTGAAATTTTAATTAAGCATAATTAAGCCATTTACCACTCATATATTAGTACGTGATCAAGATTTTAGATTAGCTAAAGCAAAAACCTTGTTCATCCCAACCCGTAGTGCGTATACCCCTAATATAATCAACATTTTTGTTTTTAATTCATGTAGGATGTAAAAACATATAACACTCATCAAAGTTAAGGATGGGAAAGTCTCTCTCTCTTCTTTTTTTTTTTTTTTTAAACGTGATGGGTATGTGTCTTATTTTAAAGTTAAAGTGATATATATCATATATTCCAAGCCTGAATATTGGATTTTGATGGTAACTTTTACTATAATATAATTTTATTTTATTGGGCACGCAATTTTTAATTATTATTATTTATTATTTACAAGGGGTGAATGAGAGAATGCACTTTTTCTTTATCAGTTTGAACACTCACACTTACAAGTGGTCCGGTCCGAGACCGCAAGACCGCCCGGACCGGACCGAATCGAACCGAAAAATGTGATCTGGTCCGGTCTCAGGGTTCGAACCCAAAAAATTGAGACCATACTTGAACGGCTCGGTCCACGATCTCACATATTATTAGACCGTTGGACTGGACCGGACCGATAGGGTTTAATAATTAAAAAAAAAACTACATAACCTAACAATATATACTAAAATAGGTGGAACTCGACATAATTAGGTAGAAGTGGTCAAAAAGAGGTGGAACTCGACAGAAATAGGGAGAAAGCACCCACAGCCCCAGTGTCTCCAGCTTCGCCAGCAACCTCACAAAGTCACAGCCCACAGCCCCACCGTCCAGCACCCACAGCCCGCCAAAGCCCCACCATCCAGCGCCGTTCTCCCTTCGTTCGATCTTCGTCCACCCTCCGCCGTCCAGCGCCGATCGAAGCCGTTCTCCCTCCGATCGAAGTCGTTCTCCCTCCGTTCGAGCTTCGTCCAGTGCCCTCCGCTCGATCTTCCTCCGCTCGATCTTCGCTTGATCTCGCTGGATCTCTCGCTGTTCTTTCTGGATCTGCTCAGCCGTCTCCATCTCCACTCGTTGGTCTGCGTCGCCGTCTCCGTCTCCCTTCGTTTCCTCACGGTCCCTCTCTCCCTTTGTTCGTCTTCTCCCTCCCTTCGTTCTTTGATGTTTTTTTTAAGTTTCTTTGATGTTTGTATATGGTGCTTATGAGAAGAAGATTCTGTGAAATATGAGCATTTTTGTATTGTTATTCAATGGAAAAAGAAGATAAAACATATTTTTTATTTTAATTTTTATTGTTATGGTCTAAGTAGACCGGACCAGACCGAACCAGACCGTTCATGAATGGTCTGGTCTGATCCGGTCTTTGCATATGAAAATTTTTAGACCGAACCAAACCGGACCATATTAATTTAAACGGTCCGATCCGTAAAGTCCGGTAAAAGCCGGACCGAACCGGACTGTTACACCCCTACTTATATCTTGCAGTTTAGGGAACGAAACCAAGTCTTTAAAACTTTTACAATAATATGTGATAGCATATCATTAAATGATTATTATGAGTGAAATGTCAAAAAAAATATATATTTATAAATAAATTTGGATAAAAACATTTTTGCCAGAATTATCGACCCAATTGTAGCATAGTTTTTATACATTGCATCAACTTATTTGAGTAATTTATATATTTCTGATAGGGAAAAACATGTTAGTTGTCCATGTCATGTAATCCTTTATGGGAAATAGATTTTATATATTATTAAAATACTAATATTTTTTTATTTTTCTTTGAATTTTATTAATAAAACAAACTTTAAGAATAATCAACTATAAAAAAAAAAGTGCCGAAAAGCAATCAATTATATCTAGAAAATGACTTCAAAGTAGTAATTAATAAAATAAAAAGTATGAAAAACCAATAAATTTCAACATTCCGTAATCAGTAAATAACTGGGTTCTTTATGTTAACATGATAAAGATTTTACTAGGTGAAACCATACCCTGTTCAATAATTTATACACCTAATATAAAATTAGTTGCAAATATCTATTGAGAATATCATTAAGTACTTTAAATCCTGAATATTAATTAGTATTAATAAGTATATATTGATCTCCCATGATTCAAAAAACATGACACAAGTTAGTTCCTCTCACGGGCATTTTTCTTTTTCATCTCTGGGAATAATTTGTCTCACAATTTATATTTTGAGGATCAATTTATCATTTATTAATGTTGAGAAACTAAAGTAGTATATGTACAAAATTTGAGGGATTAATATAAGTCTTCACTTAATAAAAAAAATGTTATTAAAACTTCATTAAATTGATCTCCATATATGCTAGGGCAACGAAACCACTGCACTTTTCTGCTTGACTAGATTAATGAATATTTTTTGACTCAGAAAATCATTATCTGCATTTCCATTGTTTTGAATTATTTGGGGAGGAGATTTGGGTATGAGGTAGGGTCTCACTTCAATAAATTTGTCCGTGATAAAGGAAAAAAGCAAAAGAAAAAGGAGAAAAGGAGAGACAGGAACTATTCAATCCAAATGGAAAGAAAAAGAGAAGATGAAAGACTGGGGATAATCCAGTTAAGAATGCTGCAGGGCTATTTATCCGGCAAGCTTATAAATATGGTAGGAATAAAGGAACAATCATACCTACATATATTTATGAATACAACAAGAATATACGAGTAATTATCTATATTAAAAAAATTTACATTGTCAATCAATCATATTTTCTTATATAATAAAATGTTTAATTTTTATAATAAGCACTTCAAAAAGTCATACAATAAATAATCGATAGGCCATGGATGTGTTTTGGTCTAACTTTATTTTTTTTATTTAAAAGCTTTTTTAAGTAAAAGTCAGATATTAGAGCTTCAAAAATAAAAGCTAATTTTTTTTGATAATTTGATATTTTTATCTAACAGAAAAGCTTCTTTTAAGCCGAAAGTTGTTTGACTATTTCTTAAACTCAAAGCTCTCTTTAACTTTGTCAAAATTAAAATAATTTCCAACAAAAATATTAATTTTTAAGAAAAGTTTAATATCATAATAAATAATATTAGTCCATTTACAAGGATAACTCTTGGCAAATTCTATTATCCATCGTTCTCAATTTATATTTTCCAACAATCATAATGCTATTTGAGTTTGAATTCTTTCCATAACTTTGTGAGTTTAAACTCTCTCTACAATTTTGTATAACTTTGCACATTTTTTAAAAACTTTTCTTAAAAGATCATCGCTAATATTATTAGAGGCCATCTACAAAGATATTAACAAATACGAGAACATATTAAAGGCCTCAACATCAACATTACTTAACATGAGAATACCAAAGGATTGTATAAAAAAAAAGTCTAAGATAAACCCAAAGTTCTCAATAACATAAAGCATAAACATAATTGTCGCTACAAAATGTTTTGATCAACATTATCAAGCAGAAGAATGTACTATTATATCAAAGAAAAATGCTAAAGAGTATCCTTAAAGCACTTGTTAAAAGCTTAAATATGATTAAAAATTATGGAAAAATACACTTTTTATATTCTCGATAAAATAAATATCTTGGACTTATGAATTAATTCCACTTTTAATATTTTTAACAAGTGCCCTTAGCAGAACACACTAAAACAAACGTAAAAGCAATTGCTTAAATATAAGTATGACTCAATACAAAGCCTATGAGTCATACTTGCTAAAATATAAGTATGACTCAATACAAAGCCTATGAGTCATACTTGTAATGAATCCAATTCACCAAATTAAAGCATCTTTTGAATCTTTTATGAACATAATTATGACTCTTTTCACAAATATCTCTAGGGAATTCTAAAGCATAGCTAAATTGAAGAGTATTCAAGCGCTCTTCTACCATTAGAGTTTTCAAGACTTCGATGCACTCCAGAATTGAGTATTTTTCATTGACAAGAGAAGAATGTGGCCTCAACTTCCTCTTTTTCAGCTTCGTTGTGACTTTCTGCAGCAGCAACTAATCACTCCAGCAAAGTTTATCGCATGGTTGTTGCATGCAGTTCCAACTTTGGTCTTACTCGTTGCTTCTTTAGCACCCTACACTTTTGACATCTTTTTTTTTGTTGGCTGAGAATTTCCCACAGGGCTACATTCATCATCAAAATTGAATTCTTCATCACAATCAATATGCAGAATATCTGGGGAGCGTTTTTGCCACTATATATATTCACTCGGTAGACCAATTCCTGGTGTGCATGCACTTTGACTTGTTGCCAGTGCATCCCCAGATATGAATTGCAGCTCGTCATGAAATTCCATTCCTCTGTATCGAATCTTAATGTATACTTCCGCCGGCTTGAATTATAAGTAACAAAAAAACATATTTCTCATGATTTATAATATAAGCAAAATTAACTAACTTTATTAAATTTTGTTTCATTCTCAATATCACTTTCTTAAAACATCTTTAGAAAATTGTAATCTTAATTAATTTTTGTTTCATTCTCAATACTATTTTCTTAAAATACTTCAATTTTTTATAAATTTGAAAAAATTAAATATAATCAACTAACATTGTAAAAGTAGTTGAATTTGCTTATAATTCAAACGGAAGATAATAATGGATTAGCTTACAATAAATAATAATGAAAAAAATAGATTTGGACAATCCAAAAACTCTCAGATAGAGTAGTTCAAAAACATATTTTCACAATACTAACCCTTATCTTAGCATCCCACCTTGACAAATTAGCTTTGTGGATTAGTCTACAAACACTGTTTTTATCCTGCAAACCCCGTTTTTTTTCGATGGGGTTCTGTCGGAATATTTTCCAATACCTCCGAGTCGAAAAATTGAATTTTTTCGAATATTCTCTTTTTAAAAAGTCATTTTTAAAGTTGGAAAATGCATTTTTCCAACTCGGAGTATCGGAAAATATTCCAACAGAACTCCATCAGAAAAAAAACGAGGTTTACGAAATAAAAAACGGTATTCGTAGACTAATCCCCATCAGCTTTAAGTGATCTAAGATCATGGTCCCATCCCAAGCCTATTTCACTGCCTATCAAGTTGGCCCAAACTTTCCAAAGTCTTCTCATAGCATCCATCCCGTTCTTCAATTGTTTTTGATGTACAGTAATCTTTATATATTCCTACGTCATTTAAAAAACTTAAATGCACTCAGTAATTAACCATTTTAATAATTGTGGAATTAATTATTTTCAATAAAAATATAAAAATAAGATTATCAATAAAACAAGAACACTTCTCAAAATAAAATTATATATTAAGAATTTACGAGTATATCTTATTTAAAAATCTTATGAAGGCTGTTAGTATTAGAAAAACAATTACTCCTTCCTTCCCATTATCTTGGTAAAAAATGATAAAAAATTTGTCTCATATTAAAGTAAAAAAGTAAATGAAAAATCTTAAAGATTGTATATTGTATAGATGATTGATAAGTAACTAAGGAAAATATATTTAAAGATATTTTTGGAGACAATATTGTAATATGTATTAATTGTAATGATATGAAAATTTGTACAATATCAATTTGTAATTAATGAATGAATCATGCATTATATTAAACAGATACTCTCTTATTTTTATTGACTTGTTTGACTTTTACTAAGATAATGGGACGGAGAGAGTATAAATGGACATTGTTTTATTTTTCAAGAATATAAAAAAAATACCTTTTTTAAAAATTTATTTCCTCTTATAAGTTATAGTATTGTTTTAAAAATTGCATATACATTAAGAAAGTATGTAAATGATATAGGAATTTGGTATATTTTGTCTAAATTACACTCATTTAATAATAGGAGAGATGACAATAATAAATACTCTCTTCGGTCCTATTTATAAGACGATTTTGAGGTTTTTCACTCCCACCAAAGAAAGTGATTAAATTTATTAATGACATTGAAAATGTGAAAATTTGATATACTTTTTCAAAACTACCACTATAATTATTATTAGAATTCTAAAAAATGTTGACTTAATAGGAATGTTTGTGGAAAGAAGTAATAAAATGCTATTGAAAATTGAAATGTGGTCTTATAAATAGAATTAAAATAAAAACCTCAAAAAAGTCTTATAAATAGGACCGAAGAGAATAATAAATGTATTAAAGAGATGAAAAAATGAGCGGTGAAAAAGATAATATAATAAACAAGGATAAGATTGGAAAAAAATTACCCCCTACGGTGGTTATTATAAGCCACTTTCTCTCTCACAAAAATAGTGCTTATAATAAGGACCGGAGGGAGTATAAATAAATACGGACTATAGGATTTCAAAAAGCAAATAACTTATAGTAAAACAAAGTAAAATAGATAAATGAACTTCGCTTGTGTCGCACTTAACATAAATGTACCCGTCAAAATGAGTACAGTAATTAAATTTTTTTAAAAAAAAAAATTATCAATTTTGCACTATAAAAGTTTTTACTTGCATTACTCTTTTATAAGAAATAAGAAATTAAATTTAATTTATTAGAATACTTATTTAATAAAAATGATTTAAGAAAAATAATTGAAATACGCGTTACAAAAATATAAAATAACCTATGTATAAAAACAAATCTATTTTTGTCTGGATGAAGGTTGGTTTTTTTTATTAAGCTGCACTCTTTAGCTTTTACGTCTCTGATTAGGATAGGATTATGTATCGTACCCAAAAATAAAAACAAAATTTGATTTACTTAATTTTGTACAGGCCTGCAAATGGGACAAGAGAGGCAGAGAGCGGCATGCAGAGTATAGACACATCAAAGCGGATCAACTCGGCGGCGGCGGCGGCTCGAAGTTCAATGGAGGAAGTGGAGCTACGGGAAGATAAAACATGAGGACACGTGGCAGAAAATGAGGGGTAATGTGGCTGTTTAGGGGAATGGAATGTTAGAAAGAGGTGAAACTGATCTGATAGCGAAATGTGTCGGTGACGTTAGAATCTGAACCACATGTGGTGTGTTCACCAACGTCCGATTACATCCACTCGCAGAGACAGAATCTTCCCCCACCGTGGATTAAATAGACAGGTGGTTCTTACTTCTTCCTCAAGACATATGTATATCCTCTTCGCTCTATAATGCATGGGCTCCACCTGTAAGTTTTCCCGTTCGCTCTCTTCCTTGATATAAATCACTTTTATCTAGTAATAACAATTAGGGTGGATGCCTATGGGCCCCGCCAGCTCGTTTGCCCTACATTTTTTTGTGGGCAGGACATCATTTTTTAGCCCAATTTTATAATGGGCCCCTCCGCCATGCCCATTTCTTTTTCTATGTGATAATCATATTTAAAAAAAATGATAACTGTTAAAAAATATTAATTTATCCATCCAATAAATACAAGATATATCTTATAATATAATAAATAAAAAGAATTAGAATGTATAACTTTGGTTTAATTATGACTTTTCATATTAAAGGTGATAATTATATTCAAAAGATGCTAAATTATCATGTCATATGAAATATGAAATATTTTTATTTATCCTTAAATATACTTATAATACCATCAAATAAAAAAATATAGAAAAGTTGAATTTTGATTTCACTCTAATTAATCATAATAAAAGTAATAATGGTATTTAAAAACGTGTTAATTATCTATCAACTAAATAAAGAATACATCAATTTAAATACTTATCACTAATTTATACATAAAAAATATAATATTAAATATAAAAAAAATATTCAATGTCTTTTTTTGTCCTATAAAATAGAGGATATTATAATTTATCCTTAAATTTACTCATGATTCCATAAAAAAAATCAAAATATTTAATTCTGGTTTACTTTTAATTTATTGTAATAATGTTGATAATCATATAAAAACTGTTAATTTATCCAATAATTAAATAAGGAATGACCAAAAATTTTCCACAAACTCATTTAAATTAATTTTATTTAAAGTATATGGTTTGATTTGAGTCCTCTTAGAAGCGGAGGCTACAACAGAAGCAGCAGCTACAAGAAAGCAAAGTTTACAACAACGAAAAAAAAAGAAGAGAGGCAATAGAAAAAAAAGTATACAAATTCAGACAGTTAAATATGAAGAAAGTAGCATGAGACATACCCTTCGCCTCAGCATCTTTTGCAAACTAAGAGGAAGGAGACAAAACAGCATCACGCATTGGTGCATTAGATAAATATGACGGTGATGGATGGGGTCTGGGTAACGTCAGGTTATGTGGTAATCTTGCAAAAGGAACTTGACCGTATTTTTTGGTATTTTCGATATTTGGGGTTGGAAAGCGTTAAAATGCTATTTGAAAATGTAAAACCGACACAAAGAACACGATGCGGCGAGGAATCGAAAGGAAAATGATTAAAATTTGCAGTAAAGTAAATGACGCGGAAATGTAAATTTGCGTGAATGTAAATTGCAGCAAATTAAAAGTGTGTGGAAGAGTAAATCGGAAAGTGTAAAGATTGCATTGAATTTAAAAGGGGTGGAAGACTGAGGTTCTTTACAATGGCGTTTCTCCGTTTATCTGCTCTGGTGAGATGTCTAGGATTTTGGCCTATGTGTGTTAACCTAGCAACCGACCCCGATTACAACCTAAGGACTTCCTATTTATAGGTATAGGAATCCGGAAACTATTTACAAAGCAAGCTCGCACGTTCTGCATAACTGCAGAACCCACGATCTAATAACTAGCCACTACGCTATCCCCTACGATGTAACTGCCCACGTCGTGGTTTGGGCTTAGTGGATACTTCTGTCGGACTCCGTGATGACATCTTTGCTGAGATCCCTTCGGCAAATAATCTCATTCGATTGCAACCATTTGACTCTTGTCTAAGTCTCTTTGTTGCTCTAAGCATTGACGTTGTTGTGCTCCTGCCTCTTGGTTTTGGGATGTCCACCGACATCAAGTCCCTTTCGACAAACAGGCCATCTGTCGGAATCGATTTCCGACCTATTGTCGGCCTCAGATGCATTCGATTGATATCGGTGACATGCACTTTGATTAATTGATGCTTCACCACCATTCAATCAAAAGGCATGCCTCCGACATTTCTAGTAGAATGCCATCAGAGGTCTTTTTCCTTTACCTCTTTAATAGGAAAGATGGTCGTAGTTGCCCCTAGCAGGGCACAAACCTTGGCCTATGGGGATTGCAAAGGCTCCTCCAAGGCTTATTTATCATGTTCAACGCTTCCTCCAACTCGGAGTTTCTTGCATTGACCTGATGCATAAGAAATGGGTCCTATGCAATCTCGCACGTTTGGTATTTCACCATTATTCATGAGGATGAGGAAGGTATTCGGAGTGAAGGTTCCCCCATTTCCTTTTCAACTCCTGAACACCTCAATCCCACATGTTTGATCATTCATAAACTCATGCTATGTGGAATTTGAATCTCTTTTCTTCTTTCCAGAATTCGTGAAGGCATTCTTTGCATTTCTCCATACTCTCTCATGGCTTTTCCAGTTTCTGAAGTGGGGAATTTATAGCCATGGGTAGCATTAAATGCCTTCATAATTACTCTTTCGTTTCCAATGTTGACATGACAGCTCTGACTTCCTCTTTTCTTGCACCATTATTCCTTCAACACAGACCTCCTCTTCCTTCTGTCGACACACGTACACGTCCTTCGAAGTCACTTTTAAGTCGTGAGACTTAAGTACACCTCCTTCGAAATCACTTATGTTGTCGACACACATCCTTTGGTCGAAATCTACTCTTTGTCGGGTTGTACGTTCACTTCCTTCGAAGTCACTTTTAAACAAAAATGTTTAAGTACACTTCCGTCGACGTCACTTATACATCTGACATTCTTGTATGGATTTGGAATTTGATTCAAAGCATGTTTACTTCCATCATTGTTGGCTTATATCTTTTCAAATACTTGCCGTTAATTGCTTTAATCTTTTTCCCTGACTCGACTTTGACTAATTCGTATGCGTTGACCGAAAAAGTCTTTAATACTTGAAATGGTCCTTCCCATTTTGGTGACCACTTGCCATATTCATTAGAGCGCTTGTCGATGGGTAAGATTACTTTCCATACTAGTTCACCCGGTAAAAATGACTTAAACTTAACTCTGGCGTCGTAATATCTAGCAATTCTTTCCTTTTGTCGCATAATATTTTCTAACGCCAAAAGTCTTTCGTCATGCACCTCGTTTAATTCGTCAAACATGGAATTTCAGTAATCGTTCACAGGCATTTCATGTTGCCTTTGAAATCGTACCGATTCCAAGTTTATTTCAACTGGTAACATGGCCTCATGGCCATATGTTAACATGTAAGGAGTTGTACTCGTTGCTTCGCTTGGAGAATTACGGATAGCCCACAATGCTGGTGTCAAAGCTTCATGCCAATTTCGTGGTTTCCCTTTGATTTGTTTCTTGGGAATGTTGATAATCCACTTGTTGGCTGCTTCTTCTTGACCATTTGCTTGAGCATAATAAGGTGTTGAAGTCAGTAACTTGATCCTTCTTGATGCCAAATATCCCTTCAATTTGCTTCCCAAGAAAATAGATGCTTGATCGGTAGTTATAGTCTCGGGAATCCCAAATCGACACACGATATGGTCTTCAATAAAATCGGTCACTTGTTCTTGTTCGACCTTTACCAAAGGTATAGCCTCCACCCATTTGGTAAAATAATCAACACCTACCAAGATCCTTGTATGGCCTTTTGAAGAATGTGGAACGATTTCTCCAATAACATCCCGTGCCCATCCTCTGAAAGGCCAAGGCTTGATAATCGAATGTAACTCTCCTGCTGGGACATTATGGATGTAGCCATGTTTTTGGCATTCTTCGCATGATTTCGCAAAGTTAATGCAATCCAATACTAGAGTAGGCCAAAAAACCCTTTGTCTTCGGAGGACCCATTTCATCTTTTCTCCGGTTTGATGTGCTCCACATATTCCTTCATGGACTTCTGCCAATGCTATGAAAGCATCTTCTTTGTCAAGACACACCTCCAAATTACCATCGACTGATTTATGGTACAAATCACCTCCTAGTAACGTAAACTTGGTGGCCTTCAGCTTCAAATTCCGCTCAACATTAGAAGATGGATTTGCCAAGTAATCGGCTATGGGTTTTCTCCAATCATCACTGGATGCCAACGCATTTACCATGACTTCTCTTTCATGGGGAGGATATAATAATTCTTCTATCCGAGTCACGTTGCTTAAGACCTTTTTCGATACACGGTATCTCGATGCAATTTGGGCCAAATGGTTGGCCTTTTGATTATGACACCGGTATATGTGTTCAACCGAAATATCATCAAATTGGAACATCATCTTTTGTGCCATATTGCAATATTTGGCCAATTTTGGACTTAAACATTTATACTCATTAACCAATTGTTTAATAACCAACTGAGAATTTCCCTTTATGGCCACGTTTTTGGCCTTTAGGAAAATTAAAGTTTCAAGGCCGATTAAGATGGCCTCATATTCAGTTTCGTTATTCGAACACTGGTATTTGAGGTTAAACATGAACTCCGTAGGGATTCCGTCAGGGGACACGAGCAAGATTCCAGCTCCCGCCCCTTTTTTATGCGACGATCCATCAAAGTACATCGTCCAAGGCCTTAAGCCGACAAAGTTAGCAGATAAAGCCACGTCTACGCACGGGTGATCCGCCAAAAAGTCGGCTACCACTTGGCCTTTGACGGCTTTTAATGGTATATACTGAAGTGAAAATTCTGTTAACGCTAAAGTCCACTTGCCGATCCTTCCATGGATAATTGGCTTGGATAGCATGTATTTAATAATGTCAAACTTTGACAAAACTAAAACATGAAAACTTTTCATATAATGTTTAAGCTTTGTACAAGAAAAATAGAGTGCTAAACATAATTTCTCTATGGCACTATACCGTGTTTTGGCATCATTCAACACTCTACTTAAATAAAATATAGCTCTCTCTACACCATTTTCATTTTCCTGGGCTAACATGCTACCTATGGTGTAATCAGAAGCTAATATATACAATTTTAAAGGAAAACCTGGTTGAGGCGGCATCATTATTGGTGGCGTTGACAGGTACAACTTCAAATCATCAAAAGCCGCTTGTTGCTCCGGTCCCCAATTAAAATCTTCTTCTTGTTTTAGCCTTACAAGAGGCGCAAAGGCTCTAGTCCTTCCCGACAAGTTTGATATGAATCTTCTCAAATAATTAACTTTGCCAAGAAATGACCGGACCTCTTTCTTGTTGGTCGGAGGAGATGCTTCTATGATTGTTTTGGCTTTGTTCTTGTCAACTTCTATGCCGTTTCTGTGGACAAGAAACCCCAAAAACTGGCCAGCAGTGACTCCAAAAGTGCATTTGATTGGGTTCATCTTTAGATTGTGTTTCCTCATTCTGCTGAATGCCTTTTCCAGGCTTTCCAAATGCTCTTCTTGGGTCCTTGACTTGATCACCACGTCGTCGATATACACTTCCAAGAACTTGCCAATCATGTCGTGGAAAATCAAATTCATTGCTCTTTGATACGTGGCCCCTGCATTCTCGAGTCCAAATGGCATCATCACCCATTCAAAGGTTCCAATAGCACTCGGACATCTGAACGCGGTCTTCGACACGTCACCTTCAGCAATAAAGATTTGGTTGTATCCTGAAAAAGCATCTAATAAACTCATTACCTCATGGCAAGACGCTGAATCTACCAACATATCTGTTATCGGCATAGGATATTCGTCTTTTGGTGTGGCAAAATTTAGGTCCCTGAAGTCGACACAGAGTCGCATTTTTCCATTCTTCTTTATGACAGGTACGATGTTTGCCATCCATTCGACATACCTCACCGTTCTGATAAACTTTGCTTTCAGCAGTCTTTCTATTTCTTCTTTGATCTTGAGGACTACATCAGGTGCAAAACGTCGAACCGCCTGTTTGATTGGTTTGTGATCAGGCCGTAAAGTCAGCCTATGTTCGACTAGTTCTCTGTCGAGTCCTGGCATATCTTCATACTCCCAAGCAAAACAGTCTTTGTTCTTCCTGATGAGATCAATGAGCTTTTTTCGGAACTCCTCCTTCAGCAATGAACTCACGTAAATGGGTTTCGGCTTTTCAGCCGTTCCCAAATTTACTTCATCTCTGGGATCCTCACTGAGGAATCTTGATTCTTCATCTGTCCATCCTCTTTCGAATCCCAAAGGGTTGTCATCTACAATGCAATCCTAGAATGCACCTGTCTGGATGGTGCATTGCATCCTGTTGGCCACATAGGCCGACAGCCTTTCTAACTGTCGATCAACCATCATTACTGGTCGAAGGCCGCTGCTCGACGGCCTTGTCCATTTCGACAATCGAAATCCCATAATTCTCCATTAGACACTTGCCCACTATGGGTTTCTGAAAATGTCCAGCATCAAGTCGAATTGGCTTGATACTTGGATTGTAAACTTTAAAGTCTACGTGCATTTGCTGAATGTAGCAGGGACTATCATCTGCAGCAATAACTTCCACCTTGTTTTCTTGATTCCATAGAACCAATTTCTAATGAGCCGTCGAAGGAACGGCCCCCACAGCGTGAATCCAATCCCTTCCCAGTAGCAGATTATAGCTAGCCTTGGATGGAACCACAACAAATAAAGTGTCTCTTACAACTGATCCTACTTCGACCTTCAGCATTGTTACACCATGCGATTGAGCAATCTTTCCTGTGAAATCGACCACAACCACATTTGTCGGTATCAAATCCGACTCTGCTTTTCCCATTCTCTCGAACACATTCCTTGGTAAAACGTTGACGGCCGCCCCTCCATCTACCAACACTCTGTTAAGAGGTTTCCCGTCAACAATGGCCTTGATGTGCAAAGGCCTCAAATGTTCCCTCTTACTTTCGTCAAGAGGCTCAAATTGTGCAATATGCCCGATATCCACTTCCAAATGAAGTCTATCTAGAAGATAAAGACATTCAGGAAGACCTGGTACCTCGTCACTCAAGTATGAATCGTCGGATCCATCACTTTCATTTCCTTCTTCTTGGGCATGATCACCTGACATGTCGAAAGGCAAACTGACATTATTAATCGAGAGGCTATTGATCTTCTTGCTTTGGGCATCTATCATATCCTTATCATTGACGATGATGTCCAAGTTGTCTTCAGAATCTCCTTCATATGATTCATTCATTTGGTTGGATCCTTCAGATTTCCTTACCCATTCTTTCTTTTGCCTGATTCCTTGTCGACCCTTAGCCGTTTTCAGCTTCATGGTTGCGACTAAGCAACCTTCATCATTTCTGGGTAGCTCATTAATATTGACCTCTTCAGCCTCTGCTTTTCGCATCCTTTGAAGTCTTCTCTTTTGAGTCCTGGTCAATCCTTCATAGATCGATCCAAATGTCGACTTCGATTGTTGCCTTTTCTGCATGAGTCGATCATGTATAGTTGGTCTTGAGGAACGTCCTCTATAAATCCTTCGACTGGAAAAAGGCCGACGGGCCTCTCGGGATGTCTGTCGTCGAATACGTTCTCTTTCTTGAATCCTGGCTCTTATCTTTTTCCTTAAGTCTTCTTTTTTGGACTCCTTCTCCTTTTGTGTCGCAGCCTTTCCATCATAAACGACTTGACATCTTGGAAAAATTTGAAGGTCTCCAAGTTGCTTCCTCTTGCAGAAATGTCGAAATGACTCTCCAGCTTCCGGAAATACTTCTGCATCATAAGCCAGTGATATGGTGCTAATAGAGAACACCCCTTGAGACTCGACCTCATTGACTTCTTTCTGGAACGGATCAGTGTCGATCTTCATGTCTTTTTCCACAAACTTCAGCTTTCCGTTGTCGATTCCCTGTTGAATTAAGTCCCTGAAAGCAAAGCAATCATTGGTATTATGAGTACAATTGTTATGGTATTTGCAATACTTTCTTCCTTTCAGTACTTCTTTCTTCAACAATTTATGGCCCTCAGGCAACCTCATTTGTTTATCCTTTAACAACGCGTCAAAAACTTGTTCAGTTCTAGAAACGTCAAAAGTGTACGTTTTCTTATATAGATTTTCATTAACGGGCTTAGATGGCTTCAAGGCGGAACATGTATAAGGTTTTTCGTCTCCTAACTCTATCACGTTCACCTCCGAGCCATTTCGAATACCTCCCCGTCAGAAGGCTAGGAATCGACATAATGAATCCGTTCTCTTTTGGGAACTTTGGAATCTCTTCCTTTTACTTTCTCATCTCTTAGGTTTTCAATTTGCCGCACGCAAGCGGCTAATTGAGCCAAATCCAACAGACGTTGGGTAACCAACTTCTTTCGAATATGATATTCTAAACCAGTTACAGCCATCTTAACTACTTCCGGTTCAGGAATCGGAGTAAAACATCTACTCCTCATTTGCCTGAAACGCGATAAATAATCGTTGATGGGCTCCCCAGCAAACCTTTTCACACTTAACAAATCTGTTAAGGCAACTCTCAGTTCGCATCTATAGAATTGTTCGTGGAAAGATCTTTCCAACTGGGTCCATGCATGTATGGAATTGGATCGCAATGTTGAGAACCGAGAAAAACCTTTTTTAGTTAAATAACTAGGAAAGAGCCGCATTTTGATTGCCTCATCAGTGGCCAAATCACCCAATTCAATGATGCAACGAGTGACATGCTCGACAGTAGATTCGCCTGCTTCTCCGGCAAAATTTTATAACTTAGGCACCTTTATTCCTCTCGGGATTTCTGCTAGTTGTACCCATTCTGGAAAGGGTGAATTAAAGCCTGGCTGGTTAGCCATGCCCACATTGAACCCAATCCGACTTAAGGCTTGTTCGACTATACGGTTTACATCATCTGGCTCAACTCGTGTTTCCCTCCCTTGTCGGAGTAAGTGTCTAGCCAAATTCTGCCTTGCCAGTGCTGCTTGAAGATCCTCTCCTCTTTGCATGAATGCAACTTGCGCCGGATTCTGAACATATTGTGGTGCTTCGACACCAGGATGGAATACCACTTGGGGATTTTCTGGCATCACGTTACCTGCACTAAAAGTCGGGTTAGTACGAACATTATCTCATGAAGTTGCAACTCTACTGTCCTGCTGTGGTGACGACACTCGAGCAGTGTGTCGTGTATCTTGACCATCAGGGTATCCTTGTACCAAGATTGGTCGTTGTAAATTTCTATCTACAGGTGGAGAATTGACGGACTCGTTGTGTTCGTTATCATTGACTCCTAAGACTTGGTTTAATCTTTTCATATATTGAGCAATTTTCACGCAAGTCTCATTCGTCACCAACATCGCTGGATTGATCACCGAACTTAATTGAGTCGTTAATTGGTCAACCAATTGAACGTTGGCCTCTTCAATCTGTTGACGGATATGTGTGACAGAATTAATAGGCATGTATCTTGAATGTTACTTGTTCCAGCCATATCCGTAGTAGAACGCATAAAAGCCATGTTAGTGGCCCCCGTGGTCGCATTAGTGCTACCAATCGAACTGCTCAAAGGCCATGTTAAGGTCGACCCTGGAACGAAACCAGGTGACAAACCATAAGGAGGAACTTGTCCTCCACTAGTTGAATTACTGCCAAAAGTAAAACCACTGGTGAGGTTACCTCCATTTAGGCCATTATTTGGCCGTTGAATTGCATTTACGGCAGTTGATTCCACGGCAGAACCGCTTCCTCCGGTCATTTGAGGAGCACTTGTCGAAACAGCAGGTGTAATAATCTCCGAAATGACAGTGGTCTGTTGACCACTTTGATTAGTAACAACCATTGAAGATGAAGATGGCAAATTTATGCCACTTCTCAAACGCATACAATTGACTACAAGTTACTCTGAACCTGTCCCACTAGGCGTGCCAATTTGTTTGTGGGTTTTTCGTCCGACCCCTGTCGAACTGACGGTGATGGATGGGGTGTGGGTAACGTCAGGTTATGTGGTAATCTTGCAAAAGGAACTTGACCGTATTTTTCGGTATTTTCGATATTTTGGGTTGGAAAGCGTTAAAATGCTATTTGAAAATGTAAAACCGACACAAAGAACACGATGCGACGAGGAAGCGAAAGGAAAACGATTAAAATTTGCAGTAAAGTAAATGACGCGGAAATGTAAATTTGCGTGAATGTAAATTGTAGCAAATTAAAAGTGCGTGGAAGAGTAAATCGGAAAGCGTAAAGATTGAATTGAATTTAAAAGGGGTGGAAGGCTGAGGTTCTTTACAATGACGTTTTTCCGTTTATCTGCTTTGGTGAGATGTCTAGGATTTTGGCCTATGTGTGTCAACCTAGCAACCGTTCCCGATTACAACCTAAGGACTTCCTATTTATAGGTATATGAATCTGGAAACTATTTACAAAGCAAGCTCGCACGTTCTGCATAACTGCAGAACCCACTATCTAATAACTACCCACTACGCTATCCCCCACGATGTAATTTCCCAAGTCGTGGTTTGGGCTTAGTGGATACTTCTATCGGACTCCGTGATGACATCTTTGCTGAAATCCCTTCGGCAAATACTCTCCTTCGATTGCAACCATTTGACTCCTGTCTAAGTCTCTTTGTTGCTAGAAGCATTGACGTTGTTGTGCTCCTGCCTCTTGGTTCTGGGATGTCCACCGACATCAAGTCCCTTTCTACAAACAGGCCATCTGTCGGAATCGATTTCCGGCCTATTGTCGGCCTCAGATGCATTCGATTGATATCGGTGACATGCACTTTGATTAATTGATGCTTCACCACCATTCAATCAAAAGGCATGCCTCCGACATTTCTAGTAGAATGCCATCAGAGGTCTTTTTCCTTTACCTCTTTTATAGGAAAGACGACCGTAGTTGCCCCTAGCAGGGCACAAACCTTGGCATATCACTACACCAGAATTAAGGATCAACAACGCCAATTTTTGTTTTTCAACAACGAATTTCAGGCGTTGTCAAAACCTGTGTTGTTAAAAGAACGACAACGCAAATAAATAGCGTTGTTGAAACGAAAGCATTGATAGCACTGTCTTGATATGACGTTGTTGAAACAAAGGTATTGACAATACCGTCTCTAAATAGCGCGGGTGAAAGTAAGGCATTGACAACACCATTTTCACAAGGCACTGTTGAAAGTAAAACATGGACAACACTATTTTAAAATGGTGTTGTCGAAACTAAAGCATTGACAACACCATTTTAAAACGGTGTTGTCTTATAATCATTTTGCTACAGTTTTTTTTGTATTAGTTTCAGTTATAACCGTGACTAAGTAAGAAAGTAAATTAAAAATATATATATAACCACAGATGAATCTGTGGCTAAATCAACACCAATTTTTTATAATATTTTTTTCCACTAATCGTGAAACTTTCTAAAAAAATAATAAACAATTAGAATAAATAAATAACTAAATAAAAAAGATTAAGATCAACATAATAATTTTTTTAGAATAAAAATTTCATTACAAACAGAGTAAATAAGTACAATACATACTTTCCACAAACAAAATCGAAAACTAACTTAGTCTACATCAATTTCAAAGTTTTACTAAGAAAGTACATAGCATAAGAGCTTTCTTAGTCCCTCTTACAATAAAATTCCCAACACTACATAGCATGTGAGCTTTCTTCCATGCAGAGCAAAAATGAGACAACATCGTCATCAAAAAACCATAATCCCCCACTTTATAAGCGAACTTTCAGTTCCAGTTCTGCAATCGGTATTGCCTGCAGGTTTGTTTAAAATATGTTATACAATAATTATATCTATAGTGATGAACACCACATACTTTTATTGGCTTCATATGCTAAAGTTGAAATTGTCAAGACAGTCAAAAAATGTAAGCAACAATTCTTAAATGAAAACTAACACAATTAGAGATACCCTTAGAACTTTAAAATATAAGCAATGTGATAATACTGGCCAACATATTAAACCTCAAGGAACAAAACAATATGATACTTTTTTTTTTGTAAAAAAACAATATGATATTTTTATACAACAATAAACATACCCTTGAATTTCTTATTGTCTTTATCTATAAAGCAATAATGGACAGTGTAAGAGGTGGTTGATATCTTACAATTACAACTCGAAAACAAGATTGGAACTCCATATTACAATTTCCCTGAAGCATAAACTTACTTGTAAGCCAGCATTTCTATATGGGGAGCTTATAGCGAGGATTTCTAACATAAGCTCTTGCAAACATGAAGTATCATACCCCTGAAAGCTCTAGCAAAGATTTGAACATAAATTCTAATACCTTTAAAGCAATAAAATAACAACTAAACATCATTGATCATGACTAATAACTCACTTTAACAACAACGAAGATATAAAATTACTAACCCACCCTCTAGAGCTGCTACTACCAATTTGTGGATACTTCAATATGGTCCAGTCAAAAACATAGTCAAATTGATAGCCTGCACTAAGAATATCCAGAATAATTTGCAATAATTAAACACACCAAGTTTCTAGCTAAATATACAAAATGTCAGTTAGATAGTGAAATAAGTAATATTGCAATAATTAATGCACAATAAACAAAAGAGTTGCTACCACAAGCCTCTTAAATTGTCTTATACTATAAATTCACCTTTCACCATAGAAAATAAACTAAGATAGTGACAAAACTTACAATTTGTGGCTAAGGGATAGTGCCAAAAACTAAATGCCAAAGTCCTAACTCTTATAGCAGCAATCAAAGTCAGAACCTTTAACCTGCAATAGAAGGAAAAAAAATACAATGTCAGATAATTCATCACTTCACTCAATACAGTATCAACTTAAATGAATGGAGTTGAAGCACATAAGCAAAAGTTAAAGTCGTTTTTATCAGAAGCCAAATGATCAGATCTAAAACAATGTAGCAGGATAATGTAAATTGAAATGTAATAGGATAATGTAACAGGAAATCTGAAAGTGAGGAGAATTCCAAATTGAAATGTAATTTTGATGTGTTGTGTGACTAGGTCACAAAAGACTAATCTAACTAATTGTGCAGACATGGGCAGTTAAATAATTGTGCAGACATGCATTTGAGTACATACTCCGCATAAAAAGGCTCCCTCAACCAATCAATGAATGGCCCCTTAACTTTTCTAGTCCACAAAACAAGCAGTAGTTATCTGTGGGTGGAAATGGACAACTAAACATAAATCGAAGGCTTTTTCTTAACATCTATGGTACTTGGATTAATTAAAGCTTCCATGCCAATCATACACTCCAACAAATAATCAAAATTGTGAACTCAAAAGTATATATATAAAGATTGTGAACTCAACCTAGAACAAACTTATTCACTAGCTATGTAGATAGCTAAATTAAGACTTAGAACAAACTTATAGACAGGAACACCCAACTGACAGAAGCTATAACTAATTATGAATATGAAATTAGCTATAACAATGAGAGAAGAAAAAACAAGAGATAAGCCAAATATTGATAATTAGATATTGTCATCCAGCATCAAGTTCTCTTGGTAAAAAAATCCGAGCCTAAAGAGATTGCTTAATACACTGAAAATGCCTAAGAGGAGAAAATGGCAAATTGCTTAAGCGCCACTTAGCAAGAAATGCATAATTCCTCTAGCTCAAAAAACAGACCACCTTTTACTAGGATAGACTTTCTTCACCAGTTTCATACTATTGACAAACTAACAACAAAATTCCATGCTCGATATAATACAGATGAATTCCAGGGTTTCAAGTAGGAATGAGGAAAAGAAAGAATACAAACAGCAACCAAACTTCAAACAACAATGAGAGAGATCAAAAATTTTCGAAGTTGAAATTAAGGGTGACCTAGAGAAAGGAAAGGAAAGAGAATAGAGATCGAAAACATAAAGAATGGCGAATCGAGGAGAATGGTGCAGATGTACACAATAAACAAAAAATTTTCACGAATAATTCAAATCGAGGCTCAAACAGGTTAAAAAAACTTCAATCCTAAACAAAATGATATCAGATTCAAAACATAGAAATGCATAAACGAAAATTCAAAACCAGAAATGAAGAAAAATAATAAAACTAAAGCTCGCGATCTATTAAATTGAAAATGAAGCAAAGAGCGATGAAATATACCATCGAAGCATTCTTCGAAGAAGACCTTAGCAGAGGCAATGGTGAGAAGAGAGAGGGGAACGAGTGAGCGAAGGTTAGGGTGTGGGACCCTAAGCGCCGATGCATTCGCGACTGTCATCACCGTCGCAAGCCAAGCACACCAACGCAGATCTACACCACGACTGGGCCACTCGCCGCCCGTCACTGCCCATGAACCCAGATGCCACCACGACTATTGCTGTGTCCACCATGACAGCTCGCACCAACTATGGTCGTCATCAACGCAGAGTGAGGGAAGATTGTTGAACCCTAAAACAAAAGGAGGACTCACGTTGCCTTTCTTCTCCAATCTATGTGTTTTTTTCTTCTTTTTTTTCTTTTTAAAGTTATAAATTTTAAACCAGACCGGTTCAATCGTATTAAAAAGAGACTGGTTCAATGTGGAATCAGTCTAATTTAAATTTAAATGGAGACTGATTATGTGAAGGACCAGTCTCATTTTAATAAACTACCATAAGGAGATTGGTTCCGCATGGAACCAATCTTATTTAACTGCACATAAGGAGACTGGTTCCACATGGAACTAGCCTTATTTAAATGCCAAAAGAGACTGGTTCCATGCGAAACCAGTCTTATTTAAATTTTTTGACATAAGGAGTGGTTCGGCACGGAACCAATCTTATTTAATATATAATTCAGACTGGTTATGTCAAGCAACCAGTCTGATTTCAATAAATAGTCATAAAGAGACTGGTTCCGCATGGAACCAGTGTTAATTAAGTGGTCTAAAATCTATATTTTGTACTAATGAGAACAGCGGGGGAGGGAAGGCAGCGGCGGAAACCCAAGAAGAAGAAGAATCGAGAGAACCTTGTTTTGTTTTAGGGCGTCAACCGAGGGAGATGGGGACGTGGTGATGCTATTAGCTAGTGTGAGCAGTCACAAAATGTTTTTAGTGACCGACTTAGTGACTCCTATTTTTGTGACTGAAGATTTCGGACACTAATTCAGTGACGAAAAAAGACTTCCAACATCAATTTTGAAAATAGTTGATTTGTCACTAAATCGATCACTATTTGTGACCATTTTCATTTCGGTCGCTAAACGCGATCACTAAAAAACATTTTTTTAATAGTGCAAACATATCAACATAACAAAAATCCTACATTAAAAACTTGTTCTGCAATTTGCTCATAAAAACCAAGCAACATAAATCAACAAATCAACACAGATCTATCATAAAAACAGGAAGTGGAGCCCAAATCAGATTAATAATAATAACACTGATTAATAATAATAAAATTGATGAATAATTGACAAAACCAAAAAAAATAAAATAAAATAAAAGTAAGAGAGAGTATCGAGGTTGTGGATGGTGGAGAAGCTGCCGACGATGGTGTCGAGCCAGATCCATATGGTAGCAGCACTAGTGATACCAGATCCATATGGTGTAGCAGCACTAGCGGATGGTGGCGGTCGGAGAAGAGAGTTCGATTTGGACGGTGGGGTTAGGTGATGGAGATAGCGTTGAGAGATTAGTGAGGGGATGGGAGGGGAGGGGAGGCACGGGTTTGAGTGTCGAGAGGAGTGAGAGGGTTTTAGAAGCAGTGAGGGTTTAGCTAGTGAGGGGAAGCTGGGGTTTTTCAGATATGGAAGAATTGGTGAGGATGAGAAGAATTGGGAAAAAGAAGAGAGAAATGGGAAGGAGAGAAGAAGGTTGGAGATGGAAATATCGACAAACAAAACACTGGTAATAGGCTTTGGGCTTTGTGTGACTTATCTAATCTGAAGGTAGGGTTTTGTTTTTTTTTTAAAGTTATTTAATCTTTTTGGCAACGACCAGTCCCTTATTATAAATTTTTAAACATCAAATAAATACTCCCTTCGTCCCTTATCATAAGAGCCTTAGTAAAAAAAAATTGGTTCTAAATATAAGACCCTCTTCTAATTTTTTTTCCAAAATTACCCTTAACATTTAATCATAATACTCTAAGTTTTAATGAGAAGATATAATTAAAATTATATTGGAAAATGCAAAATTTTGCAAAACTTGTAGTTTTAATGTTGTAGGTAAAGTAAGTATTGAAAAATCAAAAACTTTATTATATTCAAATTATTGGTAAAATGATATTTTTGGAACAACATATTGTTGGAAAACTACAATCGGTGGGTGAAATAACTAGGAACACTAGGAGAACACCAAGAAGGGGGGTTGAATAGGTGTTATAGAAACTTTGAAAGATTTTCGCAAGAAACAAATCTAAACGATTAAAACCAATGAAAATCAATCAATTAACAAATATTATATGATCAGAGATTAAGCGGAAACAATCAACACCAATATTCTTATTGATTCACCTAGGTTATGAAAATGATTTTCCCCAAATTAATTTGAACAATAAAGATTCAATTCAATCAAATATAGAAAAATCACTTTTTCTAGGTTTTCAATCAAGAACACAATTAAAGACTTGAATTGTAAAGAGTAGAGAGTTTAGAGATACGACACAGTGATTTATCCTGGTTCACTTTCATCCACTTGAAAGCTACTCCAGTCCCCTCTTCAACCAAGAGAGATTCTTCACTATGAGGAATTAGAGTTTCTCAAATTACAAGTAAATGCCTCACAAGACTTCCTTCTTGCTAGCCTACAAGAGATACCACACCCTTGCCTTGTAACCCTATTGATATCTAATCTAACCTCTACTTGCTTGTTGATAACCCCACAACAAGTCTTCTTTGCTTGCTTCACTCACAAGACTTCCAAGTACTTTGAGATTCTTCAAAGTGCCTTCCAAATGCTTGATGAAATGCTTCTTCAAGACTTTCAACTAAACTTGCTTGATTCACAAAATCAAGGCTTCCTTTGTTGTAGAATGTTTGCCTCTTGCAATGATTACAACACAAATGAAAACAAAAACAATCCTATGAATCTCTTTCAAAAGCTATGAAAAGATCAACATGAGAGATTCAAGGTTCTTGATCAAAGAATATAAAAATGAGAGCTTTGATCTTGAGAGAGTGAGAGAGAATAGTGTGGCTTTGATTCTTGTAAAAATGTGTATCAAAATGATTCTAGTTGATAGAAATGATTAGGAAAAGGTTTATATAGAATACCCAAAAGTTAGAGCACTTAGAATGACTTTTGAGAAGTGAAAAACGTATTTAAAAAACCATATCTGATCAAGTTACTCGAGTGAAATGAGTGTTACTCGAGTAATACGAAAGCTGCATAAATTTCACTCGAGTGAAAATGGTTTTACTCGAGTAAAAGTTCAGATAATCGATTATCAAAAGTTTGTTAATCGATTATCAGTACAAAATACACTGTTAATCAATTATCAAAATCTGTTAATCGATTATTTACATTAAAAATCACTTAAAACTTGTTTTCTCAAAAACTAAACCTTTTCTTTCAAACCTTTAAGCCACCTATTGATTTTAGGCAAAGTGAATACTCAAAATATGATATAATCATGCGATCAAAAGAGATTCACTACCCTCTAATAAATTCTACCCAAACTCATAAACTAAAAGACTTGTGAGGCAAAAGATAAAACATTAAAACACAAACTACCAAACTAAGTCTTTATGAGTTGGCTCTCTCTTCATAACTTGATGTTTGTTGTTGCTTGTTGAGCTTGAACTTGATCAACACACTTGTAGCTTGTTCAAAACCTTTTGGCATTTATCAAAACATTCTTCATGGATCTTACACATATCAATTTTGGTATAAAATTTATCCATCTTGATAGACGTAAAAATATCCAAAATGGTCTTATAATAAAGGACGGAGGGAGTACATATAGACAAATCATGAAGCTAGAAATTTGAAAGTATTAAAAAAAATTAATATTGAATATATCAAAGTAAAGTATAAAAAATATATTTTTCACATAGGGTAATTACTTTACATAAATCTACTTTAAATTATATGAATAAAAAAACTTTCGTAAATAATATAATTATGATATTGAGAGTGGAAACAAATTAACAACGCCCGATAAAGATGGTATTGTCATATGTGAAGAGAAAAGACAACATTTTTTTAAAATAATGTTGTCTTATATGGAAGTGTTGGAATGGAAAGATATTGACAATGTCTGGTGAAGAGAGTGTTGTATGTCATTTATTTCTCATAGACAACATAAAGTAAAGGCGGCGTTGTTAATACTTCCGTGTGAACTTTCAACAACATCTTTCTCAAAAATGTTGTTAAATGGACGTTGTTAAATCCATATTTTGGTGTAGTGTATGGGGATTGCAAAGGCTCCTCCAAGGCTTATTTATCAAGTTCAACGCTTCCTCCAACTCGGAGTTTCTTGCATTGACCTGATGCATAAGAAATGGGTCCTATGCAATCCCGCATGTTTGGTCTTTCACCATTCATGAGGATAAGGAAGGTATTCGGAGTGAAGGTTCCCCCATTTCCTTTTCAACTCCTGAACACCTCAATCACACATGTTTGATCCTTCATAAACTCATGCTATGTGGAATTTGAATCTCTTTTCTTCTTTCCAGAATTCGTGAAGGCATTCTTTGCATTTCTCCATACTCTCTCATGGCTTTTCCAGTTTCTGAAGTGGGGAATTTATAGCCATGGGTAGCATTAAATGCCTTCATAATTACTCTTCCGTTTCCAATGTTGACATGACAACTCTGACTTCCTCTTTTCTTGCGCCATTATTCCTTCGACACAGACCTCTTATTTCCGCCTCTTCCTTCTGTCGACACACGTAAACGTCCTTCGAAGTCACTTTTAAGTCGTAAGACTTAAGTACACCTCCTTCGACATCACTTATGTTGTCGACACACATCCTTTGGTCGAAATCTACTCTTTGTCGGGTTGTACGTTCACTTCCTTCGAAGTCACTTTTAAACAAAAATGTTTAGGTACACTTCCGTCAACGTCACTTATGCATCCGACATTCTTGCCCTTTTGTCGATTTCAACTTCCAGTTAACACCTTTTTAATAATTATAAAATTAATTTTTTTTCTTATAATTCAAACCAAAAGAAGTACATACATATAAGATCGAACGGAGTATGTCGCAAAAAAATGAGATATGATCACATGTTAGAACCAATTTGTTGCTGCATACATGAACGTGGATGTGAATTGTTCTTTGTGTTATGATGATGATAAAAGAAACTTTATATTTTTTTATTAGATCATGAGTGGTGTTATATGCATATTTAGAATATATATATATATATTCAAATATTATTTATGGATGTAGATATAATATTATTGTTGGGCCCACATTTACTACTACGATTTGGAATGATGTATATGCTCGGTTGTTGGACTGTTCCCGGTAATTAATTGGTTCTTTGCATGTTTTATTTTTTCTGTACATGGTAATTTTGGTAAGATAAAGAACTGCGAAAATTATCTTAGTATAATCTGGATGTGTGTTTATTGAATTTTTTGCGTTATGGGAAATTTTATTATTTTCATTACTGATATCATAGATGCTTCAAGTTGGTTAGATATCATAAGATTAGAACTTGGTCTTTGGTTCTATTGTTTGAATAGTTTTCGTATTTTTTTTCTTTGATTAACACCTGAATGACACTTCTAAAATATATAAACTAAGTTGGTTGATTTTATTTTGGGTGGGTTGTTTTTCTTGATGTAATAATTTGAATATATCATTTATGTTCTCATTAATGGAATTTTACTTATATATATATATATATATATATATATATATATATATATAATATTATAAATAATAGAGAATGTATTCAGTGAAAAAGCTTATCTTATATGAGAGTGAGAGAAACAATTATTTGATTAAAATAAAAGAATGTAATTGAAACCCCATCTTATTGAGTCACATGCCTTCTTTTTTATACTACTATTTCTATTTCTAGTTTTATATGTAAGATTTTTTTTTTTTTTTAAAAAATGGTCATATTTTTAAAATCATCTTCCAATTTTTTTTGGTGAATAATCATCTTCCAATTTTTAATAACATTAAGTTATTTCTTTTCAAAAATACTTCTATTAAATTAACATTTTCTAGAATTCCAATAATAATAATAATAATAAGGATAATTTTTAAAAAAATATATTAAAAATATTTATATTTCCAATAGCAATAACAATCTTAATTTTATTTTTTTTTAATTTGATTTTTTTTTATGGACGGAGGGAGTAAACAACAAAGACCCATTGTAACTCCATTTTTCCAATATTTTCCCAAATATGTTTCTATCGTCCATAACCTTCACTGCCTCAATTTAATTCTTTCGGCTTCCCGGTGATCGACTTCTCGATTTTCATCTTCCCCTGACTTCTTATTTGCTGCTCAACAACACCGATCAGTATGCTCTGAAATTTGTTAGTATTTCGGTCTGTTTTTGTCTAAGATGATTTTAAAAATATAATAGATTAAGAAGCTTCACCATGTGGTTGTAAAATTTAAATTGCATAGATATTTATCAATTCCATTGTCATCAGGGTAGGTGGATCTAGAAAGTTTCCTCTATGATGATTGATGAGTGATAACAGAGCTGCCATGGCTCGTTAATTGGCGATGGATATGCCTTCATGATTCTGTATTTTAAAGGATTTTTAATTTGGTTCTCCAATTATGAACAGTTACATACTGTAATAGACAAATATAAGTGTAGTGAATTGGTCCTTAAGTGGTTAATCAAAATACATAAGGGTCTTTTATTTTTCAAATTGCATTTTTTTTAATAGACAATTCGGTTTAAAAATTGAACCTAGAAACTCTTTTGATTTTAACAGTTTGGTAAGGGTCTTTTTAATTGAGCGTGAAACACTGTGTTCTTTGTTGTGTTGAGTTGATCTTCAATTTGAGGAGTAAGTTAAGAAAATCAAAGAATGAAATGAAGACGAGAAAAGGACTGCGGAAACAAAGACTCGGAAATAGATATAGAAAGTGAGGCACGTGACTAAATAAAATGATATTTTAATCACAACATTTTACTTTAATCCAATGGCTATTAATGATTTCTCTCATTCTCATAAAAGATATGTTTGGTTTAATTATGTCACATATTCTTGAAGTTTGGGGTACTTTTGTCAGATACCCTTATTTTTTTTTTTTTAATGTCTGACTTCCTGAAGTTATTTTTGGAGTTTGTCATATACCTCTATTACCAATTCAGGACAATTTTACTGATATGTAACATCAAAATCCTAATCAGACGCAGGAGATTGGTCATGTGGTGCTGCGTGATGTCACATGGGCGAAGACGACCTCTCTCTTCAATCATTTCTTTCCTTCTTTTATTTAACTAAAAATATAAAAATATTAAGTTTTTTAGTTTTTTAATTTTTAAAAAAAAAAGAATCTTCGCCCACGGGGCACCAGGTGCCTAACCTCCTGACCCTCTGACCAGGATTCCGATGTTACATGTTAACAAAATTGGTAGTAGGGGTATATGACAAGCTCAAAAGTAACTTCGGGGAGTCAGACATTGAAAAAAAAAAGAATAAGAGTATTTGACAAAAGTACCCCAAATTTCAGGGACATGTGACATAATTAAGCTAATATGTTTTCTCACTCGATTCATCTTATATACATATATATATATATACACACACACACACACACACACAAAAGGTTGTCAAACTCGTGAGTTTACCTAAACTCGTGAAGCTAAGGTAAACTCGATTCGCAAACTTGACTTGTAAACTCGTACGAGTTTACTTATTTTAAAATGGCTTAATTATGTCACAAGTCACTGAAGTTGGGGTACTTTTTCCAAATACCCTTATTCTTTTTTTTCTTCAATGTTTATGCCCTAAAACTTATCTCTGGTTTGTTATTTGTCCCTATGATGGATTCTGATCAGTTTTTGCAATGTTTATGCCCTTAAACTTATCTCTAGTTTGCTATTTGTCCCTGTGACGGATTCTAACCACTTTATGCAATGTTTATGCCCTCAAACTTGTCTTCGATTTGCTATTTACCCCTATGACGAATTCCGGCTAGTTTTTGCACATGTGGACCACCGTGGTCCTAGTCACCCCTACCAGAACTCTTCATCTTCAACCTTCTCCAACCACGAGACCTACAACCATCATGTTGCCTCCCTCAAATAAGAAAATGACCCCACCACAGCGATAACGTGTGTGAAGCCTGTCGTTGCCCATCAAATGTGTTACGATCGTACGACAATCCAATCTAACTATAAACAACGCCCAAGTTGAATAGTATGCAAACCTTCTCAAGGTGAATGTTCTGTTGAGAGTAGTACTTGTTCTTCGATTTCAAACCAGATGAAGGTGAGAAAGTTAACGTGGATTGGGTCGGGTAAGATAGGGAAGTGGGTTTTGACGAGGTAGAGAGATTCGAAGTATGACTGGAAGAGGTCGTGGATTAGGTCAGTGGACTATGTGATTAGTCCTTTTATTTGTACCTCTTGCAAAAGAGGAAAGCAAGTGCAACTCCACCTCCTATCAAGACTCATATGACTAACAAAAATAAATCTAGATTCTCAATTTAACTCAAAGGGCTTCCAAACTAAAGATTACAAAAAAAGAAAGAATCTTTAAATAGGTCAGAACTAAGTATAAGCAATGAAGATAGAGTTCTTAAGTAGAAAAAAATGATATAACCATCAACTTTCAATCAGATGATTCACAACAATGATCATGTATATAATTTTAGTCTTACACCAAGATAATTGTGCAAACGACCGAATGCACACCACCTAATATAATGGAGAAATAGTTTCATTGATATTTTGAAATAGCTTCATTCAATTTAAGAATATGATAACGCTAAAGAGAAACAACATAAGTTCTCTAACCTTATCATGAGGTTTATTAGTTCTCTAACCTTAGGGGTATTTTTTTGAGCACTTGTCATGCATAATGAACTTTTGAACGGTAGCCAATCATGCCAAGCCTTCCATCTACATCTTTCTTTCCTTAAATCCATGGTATGAGAGCTAAAATTACAAATCCAGGTATAAACAATTCATTTATCCGAAAAATTAACAAACTTGAGCAAAAATACAAAATGCAAAAGAAATGAGAAATAAGTGTGATCTAATTGCACAAATACACACAACACCCCTCCCTTAAGTCAAGAAACTAAACAATAATAACGACATATAACTCAGCTCTTTATGCACATCCCTCAAGTATCTCAAAAATTAAGAGAAACCAAGCAAACCCAAATCAAAAATACTCAACCCACAAGCATCAAACACTAAGAACCAAAAAATTAAGAATAAATCTATACAGGGTATCAAAAAACGAAAACGTTTTCTTACCATGAAGAGAAGATTGTAAACACCTTCGATTCGGTGACACCAAAGAAAGCTTCTCTCTTATGTTCTTGGCCTTCTCAATTTGAATCCATTTTTGTCTGAGTATATGTTCCCTTATCTCAAGCATGGTCATACTAGAATGGTATAAGATCAAGAGTGACTAAATTGAATACAAGCAAATCAAACCCTAAAAATACCGCAAAAAAAAAAGAAAAAGAGAGAGAGGGGGGAATACTAGTTTCGAAGAGAGAAAGAGAGATCTGAGTAAGAGAGACGTTGAAGGGAACTAAGGAAGTAAAGAAAGAAAGCAACTTTTGGTGCTTGAATGAGAAAGAGAGAGACGGATGGTGATGAGTAAGAGAAGAGGAAATAGAGAAAGAAAGAAGGGGGAAAATTTTTGGGGTCACTCATCTTGTGTAATGGTTTTCCCCCCAAGAGTAACTGTGGGGCCCATTTGAAATTGAGAAATGGAGGGAGCACTTTTGGTTTTCATTACAAAATTTATGAAAATGTTGATTATCCTAAAAGAGCATTAGTCCCCAAACCCCACTCTTTAGTTCCAAACCCCATTTTAATCGTAAAAAGTACAAATACCCTTCTATCTTATTCTCCTCACAAACCCCAAACCTTATCCACTCCAAACCCCAAATCTTGTCCACTCCAAACCCCATATTCCATCTTCATCTTCTACCCTTTTCTCTTCCCCAAACTCCAAAACACTCTTATCTCCAAAAATAGAAACTCCTTTTCAAAGAAACAAGTTTTCCCTCATTCACTTTCAGAAGGACGAACAATGGACCTTGCATACGTGTTGTTGAAGGTAAATTTTTTTTACGCTACTGTATAAATTTCGACAATTTAGTGTCGAATTTTTTTGAAATTTTTGCCAAGTGTTTTCCGACAGAAGCATGTCAGAAAAAAAAAACTAATAAAAGAAACATTGTTGCTATAAATAGCGACACCTATATGTCAGAATTTTGAAATTCTGATACCCCCGTGTCGAAAATTCAAAATTCCGACACTGGTTCGTCAAGATTTACATGAACAATTAAAAAAAACCGAATGAGAACGAAAAAGAAAACGAATGGGAAGAATTAAAACATAACAAATCAACGAAAAAGACCCAAAACTACTAAAAATACGAAAATCTAACACAAAACAACCTATTAAACCTTACCCTAAAAAAATATAAAAAATCATATATAAGAACAACAAAGAGAGGGAAAGGAGAAAGGAAAAGGTATATGAGGGAGGTCTTCTTGCAATGGCTAACGTGGAGGCGTGTACAGAGAGAGAGAGGGAGAGAGGTTTGGGAAATTTTGAAGTGGAAGAGAAAGGAAGGAATATAGAAAGAGTATTATTGGAAATAAAATAAAATTGGTGGTTGTGGACTAAAGTGTGGGATTTGGGGACTAATTGTCATCCCAAAAATTGGTGCTGGAACACATTCCCTTGAATAGTTGTCTAGTTTGTTAGTTTGGGCTTTTGCACTCATTATAAAAGATTAAAAACAAATGATTGTTATCTTAATGTCAAAAAATAAACTATTTCTTCATATTTAGTTCCAATTCTTTAATTTTTTTTCACTACATTTTATAAAAAACACACAAACGGCTTCTTTAACCTAAAGTCTTACTTCTCCTTCATTAAGGGCTTACTAACTTTTATAACTTAAGGATTGCACACGAGGAGTTAGGGGTGTAATACTTCGGATAGGTTTGATTCTGTCAAATCTTTGAAAAAGATTACAAGTTAGCGTGTGTTTGGATTTGCGTTAATGACAAACGCAAAAGCTTCAGAAAGGAAGCTTTCAGTGGACGCGCGTTCAAGGACTTGGAACCGCACATCCAAACATGTTGTTAGACCAATCTATTTACTTCGATTTAATTAAGTTCTATCTAGAAGCATTTATCGCACCAAAACCGAATATCATCAAACTGAATATAAACAGTCTGATTTGATCCCATCTAATGATCTATTTGCTTAATTTATTTAAAAATTTAAAATAATGGAAATTCAATTTTTTTTCTTATAGAAACCTTGATTATCTATAATTTAAACATTAAAAAAAAATCTTCATTAATATTTGAATAAGTCACACTTTATTGTTTGACTAAAATGAGTTTATATCATATATTTTTTTGATACTTGTGGCGAATCAATGTAATAGGTGTTGTGTTTCTTTATCCGATCATTTTAATGAGTTTATATCATATATTTTCATAATTATCAAATGAAAATATTTATATATTTGACCATTTACTATTAAAATAATATAATAATAAAACTTAATAAAAAAATTGTTGATTTATTTTTCAGCTCTATTTCCACATTTACCATACTTACAGTTCAATAAGTATGACGATGTTCAAAATTATTCTTAGCTTTGTTTGTTGACATGCGGTGCTTTTATTTTCTCTCTCAAATTTCAGTTATGGAAATTCAATTAAAAAAAATATAAATATAACTCTAAACTATATACGGACCCTTTAAAAAAAACTATATACGGACAATGTTTCACATTAACTTTAAACTACTTTTCATCACATTTTGGTAAATTAGTGCTTATATTCAAAGAATGGTTGAATGTGATAATTTCATCCCTTTTTGGTGCCATATTTTATCCCTTTTTACTCTTCAAAATCATTTTAATATACAGAGAGATTGCAAAAAATAACAAAACTAATTTAATAATGATGTTAGCAAAATATACAAAATGTTTTACAACATCCATCTTTTAAGCTTATGTCACAGTGTGGTAGTTCCACAAGCAAGCATATGAGCCGAGAGAGAAATAGATATCAGCCTCCAAAAGGTATGAGTTTGAAAAAGTTAATGGAAGAGAAAGATAGAATGAAGTGTAAGCTTCCTGAAAATTTATGAATAAAATGCCATCAACTACTTCATTACAAACGTAACATCTCCCAATGGCTGAGTTTAAATATATGCCTCATGTCAATTTTCCATCTGTCGAACTTGTGCTGACATTGTGGTCCCGTATCAGACATTAGTTTCTCCGCAAGAAGATCAACCTTCCCTCATTTTTTTTATCAATATTTGTAGTCACAATTTCTTCCTCATTTCACTATATTAATGTGGTTTCTATGTTTTCATTAGATAATATGCTCCACGCATGTATGATAAGTTTAAATGTCTCATCAGGAAGATTTTAATATCTTAGTGTGTACTATGCGATGTACATGTGACGTGTATTGATGTGTGTTTAGTAAATAAATAATTAAATATTAGTGGGCCAAATCATAATTAGATATAAGAGATGTTGTTTCTGAAGGCCCATTAGCTTGATGGATGCTAAATTGCTAATGGATAATAGTTAGAGTTTTTACCTATTTATAAGAAACATGTCATGTTTCTAGCCATAAGGTATTCTTTTCTCTCCCATCACAAAACGGCTAAAAAATAGCACAAAAAAGAATAGCAAAGGAGGAAAAGGAATAGAAACCCTGTTTCGTGGCTTTTGATCAAAGAGCGTTTGGTCAAAAGCCACGAAACAAGGTTTCTATTCCTTTGTCTCTTTTGCTATTCTTTTCTGTGTTATTTGTTTAGCCGTTTTGTGATGGGGAGATCAGAGAAAAGAATACCTTATGGCTATGAACAAGACTTGTTTCTTATAAATAGGTAAAAACCCTAACTATTATCCATTAACTTCCATCAAGCTAATAGGACTTCAGAAACAACATCTCTTATATCTAATTATGATTCAGCTCATTAATATTTAATTATTTATTTACTAAACGTAGATCAATACATGTCACATGCACATCATATGAGACATACTAAGATATTAAAATCTTACATCATCCACCTACTGTTTATCAGTCTCGAGCTTAAGAGTCAATTTCATTTTTGATATCATCTTTGAATTTTTTCACCATAAACACAAGTTACACTATAATGACCCTATACCAATCATTTTTCCGTTAATATTTTTTCAACAGAGATATGTACCTAAATGGTTGGTACAAACAAAAAACTTACAAAAAGATTTGGATCGAAATCTCAAGTCATCATTGCAAATATCCTTTCCCCAAAAAGTCATTCCTTAAAAGCTTCTCCTTACCAGCTCTGTAGCCTTTAAGCATCCTCTTTTATTACATTCCATGCTTGTTGATTTTAGTGGGGTAAGGATATCTGATCTACAATGAAGGCTCATGACTTGGATCCCAATCTTTTTGTCAGTCTTCCGTTTGCACTAGCCACCCAGCTGCATATATCTATTGAAAGTAAATTTAATGGATAAGATGATTGGTGTTAGGTTCTTGATGTGTAACCCAAAGGTGAAAACAAAACAATTCAAACAATTTATCAAAAATTGGCTCTTGTGATGCATCATGATAAAAATAAACCAACAAATGTGAATATAGCATTTATACTTATCACGCAAGCATGAAATACATTATCTAATAAAGACAACAAAATCATGGGGTAGATACATAGTAATTCCAGTCAGGACCATGGTTGCGACAAATAGCATAGAAACCATATTAATACAGTGAGGCAGGGAAAATATTGTACATACAATTATTATTAAAAAAAAATATTGTATTAGGAAAGGTTGGCCTCATTGGGAAGGTACATTACCGTTCAAGATGCAGATCACCACCAACCTCTATGGAGATTTATAATATAATTTGTTTAATTTATCCTTGGTTTGTTTAGTTCCTTGCTTACACTTCTATATATCAGCTTCCTATATAAGGAATATGCCTAAGAATATTCGTTCGCATATTTTAGAATGCGCTAGAATAAGGAATATGCCTAAGAATATTCCTTCACTTATTTTAAAATGGACTAGAATAAAGAATATGCCGTCGAATATTCAGGTTTTCTAGAAGTTAGGATAGGGTATGTTACGTTGACTTCTTCTTCTTCTTCTTTTTGGGTTGGGGGGGGGGGGGGTTTGCCTCTAGCGTAGTGTTTTAAAAATTGAACCAGATTGGCCGATTCATTGGTGAACCGGCTACGTGACTGGTCCATTATAAGCAAGAAACGATCCTTTTAAATCGGAACACAACCATATAAATCGTTAAAACTAATAAAAATTCGAGGTTATATGACTCTATTGATTAAAAAACACTACACCAAAATTTGGATTTAACAACGCCCATTTAACAACATTTTTGAGAAGGATGCTGTTGAAAGTTCACACGGAAGTATTAACAACGCCACATTTACTTTGTGTTGTCTATGAGAAATAAATGACAACACTCTCTTCACGAGGCGTTGTCAATATCTTTCTATTCCAGCAATTCCATATAAAACAACATTATTTTAAAAATATGTTGTCTTTTTCTCTTCACATATAAAAACATCATCTTTACTGGGCGTTGTTAATTTGTTTCCACTCTATATATCATAATTATATTATTTACAAATGTTTTTTTTACTCATAATTTAAAGTAATTACCCTACGAGAAAAATATATTTTTTTATACTTTACTTTGATATATTTAATATTAAATTATTTTTAATACTTCCAAATGTCTAACTTCATGATTTGTCTATATGTACTCCCTCCCTCCTTTATTATAAGACCCCTTTGGATATTTTTACTTCTATCAAGATTGATAAATTTTATACTAAAATTGATATGTTGTTCCAAAAATACCCTTTTACGAATAATTTGAATGAAATAAATTTTTTGATTTTTCAATACTTACATTACATCCACCACCTAAAACATTAAAACTACAAGTTTTGCAAAATTTTTGCATTTTCCAATGTAATTTTAATCATGTTTTCTCATTAAAACTTAGAGTATTATGATTAAATGTCAAGAGTAATTTTGGAAAAAAATTAGAAGAGGTTCTTATATTTAGAACCAAATTTTTTTTACTCATAGGGCTCCTATAATAAGGGACGAAAAGAGTATTTATTTGGTGTTTAAAAATTTATTATTATTGTAGCATACAGATAAATTTATTAATTTTATTTGATGTTTAAAAATATGATTTTGGGACTAAAGATACATTGTTGGGTACTCCGGATACTTCCATGTAGCTATGGCAATTAGGGCTTTGGCCCCGGCCCCGCCCGCCCACATTTTTTTGCGGGGAGGACATTGATTTTAGCAAAAATCTTCAAGTCATGCCCGCCCGCCCCACCCGTTTTTTTTTCGCGGGCATTTACCGGCAGGCTACAGGCGGGCTGCGGGCCCCGTTTATTTATTAAAAAAGCAAAAAAAGAAAAACAAACCTAAACTAAGACACACACACAAGACACAACCAACCTAAACCGAATTATTTTCACACTCACACACAGCCGCACAATCACCCTCACACACATAGCCGCACACAACACAAGCTCATCCTCACACACATAGCGCACCCTCTTCTTCACGGTTCTCACACCCACACGCGACACGCCCTTCTGCAGAAACCATCATCCCTTCTGAAGCTCCCTTCGCCGCTGCCCCATCGCCGGACCCAACTCCATCAAAGCCAGCGCCGCCCCACACGCGTTTTCTCTCTCTCTCTCTGTCTGATTTGAGCACGGCGCTGCACCCTCGAGCCACCCTTCTCTCTCATCTCCCTTGATTCACGCCGCCACCGAAAAGCTTCCACGATGGAGTCTTGAAAGTTGCCGCCGAACCAAGCAGAGAATGAGAAACGAGGGCAAGAATTTGTTGGAGCAACTCTTGTTGAGTTGTTCTTGATTTGTATCAAACTTTGCTAATGATTTATGTCTTTGTATCTTTGATTTTAGACTTCCCTGCCCCTGGACATTATATTTATGTTTTCTATCTTTGATTTTGTGCTTCCCTGCCCCTCTGGTCATTAGTTATGCATATTTTAGACATTTGTTTATGGATTAGATTTGTTGGAGGCTTGGAGTAGCATCTGTTGAGTTGTTCTTAAAACTCCTTTATTTTCTCTGCTTATCTATCTTTTGTTTTAGTTGTTACATCATGTGGTTAATGGAGTTTCTATGTAGGTTTTTTGCATATTGATGAGCACGTGCAAAGGGAGATTATCAATCATAAGTCCTTGAAGCATCCCAATATCATTAGATTCAAAGAGGTAAATTGCCCTTTTTTGGTCTCATTCTTAAGCATCATATAAACTCATCAGAGGAGCTGGTGTTGTTATAGATGAAACATGAGAGATATCATACTTATTGGTTATTTCTGCTCCTCAGGGAAATGTTCTTTTTAGATGTGTCATCTCATGTCGTTGTTCTTCATTAATGAATATATTGGCACTGATCTTTTCAAACATTGCTTTATTCTTTCATATCTGAATGATCTAGATTATGCAATGTAGAGTCACCATTTGAATTCCGGGCCCTGGAGGTGGCTTTAGAGGCTATTTGTAGTTTCCTTGCTGCACGCACAACAGAGTTGGAGATGGCTGCTTATCCTGCGTTAGATGAGCTTATCTCCAAGGTACATATATAATTGAATTCCTTATCTTTTTGTTTTTACTTTTCTTTTGGTTTTAACATGAATCCCTGCATCCTTTCCTCAATATATCTTGATTCCTTTTGGTGAAAGGATTCCTGTTGCTAATATCTTATCCTTTCATTTGATTACTTATATTTAACATGGTTGAGGTGTTCATTCTAATTATGATTGCTCTATTTATGACGTTTTTTTTGGGTTGGCATGAAATGTGATTCCGTGATTGGACCTTTTTCTTTAAAAAAAATTTGTGACTGCTTTGTTATTCAGTTGTGATCAGCTTTTTGAATTATTGTAATCTGCAAATTAGTAGTCGTAATTTGGACATAGTTCGTAAACTGAAGAGTGCAATGACTAGGCTGACTGCTAGGGTTCAAAAGGTATGTCAAATTCTGCTGCACTTGGATGCGAATAAGTTCTGCTTCTTACATAAATAAATTTCTCTCCAGAAATTTATTAAAATTATGCATTACTTTACTTGATTGCATGTCGTGCCTCATTTTAGCGTGAGTCCTCCTTTCTACCGAAAGTTCATTGTATTTTGTAATCATATGATTGACTTCTTCTCGTCAGTATCTTCAACAACATTTTACCCAATTGTGGGTGATGGGTTTTATGAATCCCAGATGGCTGTAAACTTACTAGATCATTTATTTTTTAATTTAAGAGGAATAAAACATTTATTCCTTTTCCTTCCCCAGTGACTTGTTCTTGTCACAGGTGAGAGATGAGCTTGAACAATTATTGGATGATGACGATGATATGGCTGACATGTACTTGTCGAGAAAAGCAGGTTCATCATCAACAACTAGTGGATCAGGCCCTGCAAACTGGTTTGCTGCTTCACCAATAAAAGTATGTGGTGTTCATCACTATAGATGTAATTATTGTATAACTTCTTTTAAACAAATCTGCAGGCAATACCGAATGCAGAACTGGAACTGAAAGTTTGCCTTATAAAGTGGGGGATTATGGTTTTTTGATGATGTTGTCTCATTTTAGCTCTGCATGGAAGAAAGCTCACATGCTATGTAGTGTTGGAAATTTTATTGTAAGAGGGACTAAGAAAACTCATATGCTATGTACTTTCTTAGTAAAACTTTGAAATTGATGTAGACTAAGGTAGTTTTCAATTTTGTTTGTGGAAAGTATGTCGTGTACTTATTTACTCTATTTGTAATGAAATTTTTATTCTCAAAAAAATTATTATGTTGACCTTAATTTTTTTCTTTAGTTATTTATTTATTTCTAATTTTTTATTATTTTTTAGAAAGTTTCACGATTAGTGGAAAAAATATTATAAAAAATTGGTGTTGATTTAGCCACAAATTCATTTGTGGTTATTTATATTTTTTAAAATTTACTTTCTTACTTAGCCACGGTTATAACTACAACTAATACAAAAAAAAAGAAACTGTATCAAAATAAATATATGACAACATCGTTTTAAAATGGTGTTGTTAATGCTTTAGTTTCAACAGCACCGTTTTAAAACAGCGTTGTCCATGTTTTAGTTTCAACAGTTCCTTGTGAAAACAGTGTTGTTAATGCCTTACTTTCAACCGCGCTAGTTAGAGATGGTGTTGTCAATACATTTGTTTCAACAACGTCATATCAAGACAGTGTTGCCAATGCTTTCGTTTCAACAACACTGTTTATTTGCGTTGTTGTTCTTTTAACAACGACGGCTTTGACATCGCCCGAAATTCGTTGTTGAAAAACCAAAATTGGCGTTTTTGATCCTTAATTCTGGTGTAGTGAAAACATGGAGACTGTAGAGAAATAGAAGAAAAGAGATTTAATGTTAAAAGGGTAAAAAAAGTAAGGAATAAGGAAAATAAAAAAAGTTTAAAAAAGGAAGACTTGCGATATTTTTTATGATGAATAAGAAAAAGAAGAACCACTAATAGAAAATTCAGATTTAGAGACAGAACGAAATCCGTCTCTAACACCTTAGAGACGGAAACGAGTCCGTCCCTAAATCTGGTGTCGCAAAAAAGTAGAGACGGATTTTCCTTTCCGTCTCTAATTAGAGACGGAAAATTTCCGTCTCTAAATTAAGTTTCGTCTCTATATTAATATAGCCTATTCCGTCTCTAACAACGATGGAAATTTTCGTCGCTGTTCTAAAGAATTCCGTCTCTAAACTTAAACAGAACAAATTCCGTCTTTAATTCCAAGATTCATTATCCGTCTCTAACCAATATAATTCCGTCTCTAATAGAGATGGAATATTTATTCTGTCTCTAATACCTGAATTCACATCCGTCTCTAATTAAGAAAATTCCGTCTCTGTTTCCGTCTCTATTATTTATTCCGTCTCTAATACCTGAATTCACATCCGTCTCTAAACAGAGACAGAATTATTCCTTCTCTAATTCCAAAATTTGCTACAACCCACACTTTTGTTCACAAATCTTAAAATCTGTAATTTTTAAATTTTATTTTTTGGCAAAGCTGTTTGAAACAATACAGAAACAACAATAATTCAAAACGAAACAATAGAGAACATATCCATTACTAGTGCAAATGAAGTCACAATATAAAAAATATCTAATCATAATTAAAAACAAAACAACAATATTACTATAGCTAAATAATCCAAAAAAAATACATATTTAAGTCATTTTTCTAAAAGATATACTAATAAACTGCATCAATCATTATTATCCATTTGATCTTCATCAATGTCATCTTCCTCCAATGGTTTCAAGTTATTGAGAGTCATCATCTTCTTAAACATTTGCTCCAATACATGCAGAAAAATTCATCCAAAATGAGCAAAAATGTTAATCAAAGAATGAACTTGACAGTAGATAGCACATAAAGTTTAAATCGACAAATCTGTATATAACTTCTACACCTAACTGCTCGAGTAATACTATTACACAAGCATCCAAACTTAAGACTAGACACGAAAAACATATGCAAGCAATTGTCTATTCAGGCAAATAAACAGGTTTTGCAAATCAGGTAACTTCTAAACAATTATGGCAATGGACAACCATATACAAAGGAGGCAGAGGTATAAATAATCCATAACAATCACTTTTAAGGAGTTCTTAGCTATCCTGAAGTAGAAGGTATGATTCTTAAGTTGAAGTGTTGAATTATTCATTTTACATTATTTCAAATTTAGCATATTCTGTAATCACTCTTAAGTTATATCTGTAATCATCTAAAATAGCCCTTTTACCACATTTGTTTCTTGAAGTCTCCAATTGTTCTGCAAACAAGAATGAAAGAAGTGCACAAATCAAAATATGGAAAAAAAATAAAATAAAATGCACCAGGACAAATACTATACATTTAAACTATCAACACCCCAAAGTCTTTGCTCTGGTTCTGCTCCTGCTTGTAGGAATATAGCGTATTCCTCTTTTTCAAGGATCTAGGAAAGGGCACCCTACAATTGCCAATTCAAGGTCAATTGCTAACAGTGCTAACTACATAGTACATGCATGTGGATTCCATGTCAGATTTATTGATTGAGGAACACACATGCATGAAGGAGCGACTTTCTACTCTTGATATGTAAGGAGGGAAAATCATTTAGGTACTCTCAGCATATTAGAATTGGAGCAGATACTAATAGAGAGAAATATGAAGTCTGGTTAATATCAGATAGCACAGTACACTGGTTAATACTCTCATCATCTGCACTAAAATCTTCATAACCGAAAATGAACAAATCCCTTTACCTAAAAGAACGCTGCTCAGCGGCAAGTAGCTCAGCGTATCTGCCCCTTGATATGATTTCTTTGTTGAAGTCAATCTTCCCATAAAGTTTCCCAAGGTTAAATTTTCCTACAAATGATATGTTATACCATCAAACTATCTGATTGCAAAATCCAAGGACAATGTATGGAGCCCTGACTGTTCATGACATTACAATGTCTTCCCTTATAATTTCAGAATTCCGAGCACAAATGATTACTTTCTTTTCAGTTAAAATTTCCTTTGATTGATTTTAATAACCATTCAAATGAGATCTCAAACTGCTATATTTATTCATGAAAAGAAGTTCAAAATGCTATATTACCATATTGACACAACTTATAGACTGAAATGGTAACTATCATGCATAATAAATAACATTTATTTCAGCTTGTATGTTAATCAAGACATTACAAACCAGTTTTGTGCATGAAGAGATTGAATCAATATGTAACTTGGATCTCTTAGTATTTGCTTTCTAATGTCTGTATTGAAGGAAGATTTTATGCTACATTAATTGGTACGCAAAAGTTTATTGATCCTCTGCATAGAGAGTAAGCAGTAGTTCATCATTCATGCATACCTCTTCTTTCCATTAAATTGATTTTGATGACAAGAAAACTAGAGCTGAAGAATTTTTAACCAAAGGAAAAATAGCCACACGATACCAACAATCAGCAAGGGATATCTTATGCATCTATTTCAAGAAGTGGGGAAAAAAGGAGACTGATTTTAGATTGGTGGCCACACTAAGGTTTTTCAAAATTGAGCTCATACCACTTATGTTTTCAACAAATATTGAAGAGATAATCTGTTTTATCATCTGTTTCAAATATATCACCGCGTGTATGTTTTTTTGTAACAAACCTATATCATTAGTTTCATTTAAATTATCATCCATGCATGCCCTTCTACTTTCTTCTACTGAAATACCCATGTTCACCTGTGACCACTCCAATTGAACCAGTTAAGGTAAGACTTTCTGCAACAATTGTTCCTACTCCCATTGCCATGTAGTACCCTCCACTTGCTGCAACATCAGACATTGAAGCAATGACTGGTTTAGAGGCAGCCAAAAGCTTGATTTCTCTCCACATCCTGCAGACCATGACAAAAAATATTACATATAAACTCACCCAAAAAAAAAAAGAAGCTTAAATTAAGGATAAATAATGTAGTACAGGTTTTCACAAAGTATTAATGCCCCGATACAGAACAATCTTAGATATGTCCAACCAACAATTGCTTGCATTTCATATTAACAGTGCATTCTTGAACAGAGGGGAATTTACCATCACTAACAAATCAGAAGCAAGAGCATCACCTCCAGGACTGTCAATTCAGATAATTACATCCTTATTTTTATTTTTTTTTTACTCTGAGAAGAAAAAAGGCTCAGCATGATCAGGACACAAACTATAGCACCGATATAAAGAGTGAGCAGAAACACAAACAAAATACCTATATCTGAAACACAAACAAAATTGATATATGACAACAGTTAGCACATGTTAATCATGGCAAACATGAGGTTAGGATAAATTCACTCCATATGTACCTGTCCCCTGCATCTCTTCCAACCCAAGATCAACTTCCAACACATTTGATGGATTATCAAAAATGTCCAACTCACTGTCTGCACTCTCTTGATAATTCTGAACCCTTGACCCTATTCCCCTTCTTGGCAAACCACCTATATGAGAGACAAAATTGGTGTATGACAACAGTTGGTGTATGTTGCTCATGATTAAAAAAAAAAAAACTAAATATTATTAGGAAGCCGTAAAGAAGAGGCCAAGATAAATTCAATCCATATGTACGTGTCTCCTGCTTCTCTTTCAAACTAGGATCCAACATGTTTGATGGATTATCACGAATGACGAACTCCCTGACAACACTCTCTTTAACCTTCTTCGCACTTGACCCTTTAGGTCGCGTGCTTCCCTTTCTCTTAGGCATGGCACCTGAATCGGAATTCTGGAAAGAGGAAAAAAAATATTACAAAAATAAGAACAGCATAAGCATAAATAAGCTATAGTTGTGACTATATAATCAAATCAAGGGTGAGTGATCTATGTATTATACAGTTCAATAAATCAAAACAACACAATGCATACAGAAATCTAAAAACAGAGACAAACGCACGCATACACACACAGAGAGAAGGTACCTGTGGATGTGACTGTGAAGAAGAAGAAGATTGGAGAATGAGAGGAACCCTAAATCCTAATCGGAATCGGACACAGACACGCAAAAGAAGAGGATTCAAAAATGCACATAAAAATATCTTCCACGCTATTTAGATTCGAGAGATGACGAGAAAAAGAAACCTCCTCTACGCTGCTCTCGCCGTCGTCGTTGTCGCGTATGGATCCAGATGTTAGTCGAGAAAAGGAGAGAGAAAATCTTACTGAGGAATTGAGAAAACGGAAAGGAGAGAGAGTGAAGCGGCAGCGACGGCTGGGGTGAACCATGAAGGACCAAGAGGGTAATTTGTGTTTTTAGCACTTACGCAAAATGGGGAAGAGGGAAAAAAAGGTTTATGGCGGTCGTTTTTTGGCCCATCGAAACGCTGTCGTATCGGGTTTTTTTTATATATATTTTTAAAATCTCAGAGACGGAAGGTATTCTGATTTTTGAGATGGAAATAATCCGTCTCTAGCGGCTTAAATTTTTTTAATAAACTTCTGAGACGGAAATATCCGCCTCTAACTCTGTTGCATAAGACTTTGAGGGGGCTATAGAGACGGATTTAGAGACGGAAAATTCCGTCTCTATTTTTACACTAATCCGTCTCTAATCTTTACTATTCAATGATGGAAAATTTTATGAGGATTCCGTCTCTAATTTTAAAAATCCGTCTCAAATTTCGCCTCTATTAGAGACGGAAATTCCGTCTCTAAATCAGAGTTTTCTAGTGGTGGGTTCATCTCAATCATGCAATGCTTATTTTTTTTAGTTAGAAGAAAATATAAAAATGAATAATGGATCATTGGTGATATATACGGGATCATTGGTCCTAGATCACCTAATAATAATTTCTCAAGAGGAGGAGGGAAAAACGAAAAATTATGCAGCTGAATAAAATCGAATTTTAGCTCTCAATTTTTATATTCCACAAATTTATCAACTACCTCTTAGAAATAAATTAAATTAATAATAATTAGCAAATTAGGTACATGATATGATGCATTATACCTGTTATCTTCAATTAAATAAAGTGAAAGAAGTGGTAGGTTATCGTAAAATTTATTATTTTATTTAAAACAGAATAAAGTTTCTCCTGATTAAAGGAGGTAACTTATCTCCTCAAAGCCAATCAAATTTAAACACATGTTTTTATTTTATTTTATTTTTAAAAAAATCTAAAATTAGCTAAGATTCCAGAATCATCATATCTTCAAAGATAAACACCATAGACAACCAACTCCATTCACGTGAAATCTGGTCATCTCGACATTTATTTCCCGAACCCAATTAAGTTTAGAAAAGTTTTTCTTTTCCTATCCCTTTAATCTTAATCCAAATAACAAAATGTAGAGAAGATTATGCTTTGTCACAGACTCAATACTCGACATCCACCCACCTACCGGCCATGTCGTCTCACCACCGTCATGCCACCCTATTGGGCCACCAATGATAGTTGCTAATTCATCCCTTACTTCACATGACATATACCAACCTTCGTGCCATGCCACCATTGCCACCGTCATCGCAGAGAAGGGAGAATGAGACAAAGTAACCAACGAAAGAAGGAGCAATGAGCAAATAACAACATCAAATCACAGGTGGAACTGATCACCGTCTAATGGTTCATCAAAGAAGGTGTAACGCTGTGAATGACAGCAGCGCCAGCGAGAGAGGAGGAAGACCCGGGACGGTTGGAGGCAGGGTTGAACAGGGCGTGTGGTGACGGTGGTTGAAAGTAGGTGTCATCAACAATTGTGGTGGCGAGGAAGGAGGAAGTGACGATGGCGAGACGGTGACCAGATTTCAGGTGAACAGAGACGGCTATGGTGTTTGTCTTTAAAGATTTGATAATTACCCAATCTTAACTAATTTTAGATTTTTTTAAAAAGTAAAATAAAATAAGAACATATGTTTAAATTTGATTGGCTTTGAGGAGATAAGTTACCTCCTTTAACCAGGAGGAACTTTATTTTGTATTTAAAAATATTTTTATTAGATGAAGTTCACTTTTATTTTAAAAATGTTACAATGATTTGAGTGGGTACCAAACAGTGTGCATCATTTATATAAAGAGTTAATAGTCACTTTTGTCCCTAAAAGATAAACTGGTTATTGATTTACTCTCTGAAAGATTTTCTTACATCAATTCGTCTCTTCAAGTTCAACATTATATCAAGTAGTGTAAATTTTGGTCCTCGAAAGATTCATATGGTCATCAAATAAGTTCCTAAAAGGATCAATGTGGTGCCATATTGATCTTTGGAGACCAAATTGATGTAAGAAATCTTTTGGGGACTAAATTGATGACGAATGTCTTTCGAAGACCAAACTAACTATTAAATCTTTATAAACTATGTATCAGATAAATATTGATCCTTATATATATATATATATATATATATATATATATATATTAGTTTTGAAATTTTTAAAAATCAAAACTAGTTTTTAGTTTTAAAACTTCTTGTTTTTAAATTATAAAAACTATTTCAACTTAATAACTTTATCATTATAAGGCATTTATTACTATTGTCTTTATCACATCACACTTTTTACTATTATATTACACTTATCATCATCTTTACGTTGTTACCGATAATCTCCATCAATTTTATTGTATATCACCTTTTATCATATATTGTCACTCAATATCCTTCACTGTGATATCATGTCACTCTTTACCACCAACATTATTGAGAAAACCATAATTAATTTCCCTCTTTTGTGTGACGCAAAATAGGCTAAACAAAGAGGAAGCAATATATCTGCAAATAAATATGTTATTGGGAAATAGAAGGGGTAGGATGATATAACACTAGGAATTTTAACGTGGAAAAACCTTCTCCAAAATTAGAGAAGTAAAAAAACACAGGCACAAGCCATTAAAATCTCCACTGTGAAAAAGTAGGAATACAACGTCGTCTCTCTCTGTGTGTAGGAGGAATGCTCTCAATCTCACCCTAAAAGGATGAAATAAAATATCTCTAATATTGCACTAGGATTTCTCTCTCTCTAGTTTTCTCTCACTAGGAACTCTCTTTAGTATAGCACTAGGATTTCTCTCTACCGTCTTGTTAGGAATTCTTTATACTCACTCTATGGTGGAAAACTCTTTAAGACTTTCTCTTGAGGTTTTGGTGTTGGTATGCCTTGCTCTTTCCTGGAGAGTTGTATTTATAAGGTTTGGAATGGAGGCTGTGACTTGCCCCCCACTCCAATTGCCTGTTTTCCACTCTATGTGGGTTGACTTGGACTCCAAGTAAGTAGGCTTTCTCTCTAATCAACTTGGCTTGCTCTCCATTCAACTTGACTTTCTCTTCAAGTAATAACTTGAGCCTTTTATCTCTTCCCATCAAATAAGGAAAGAAACCCAACAATTCTCCCGCTTCTTGACTTAGTTGAGGGGATGTCATTAGTCCTATTCTAAAGCAACAATCTCTGAGCTTCCTCACTGGAACTACCTTGGTCATCATATCGGACCAGTTTTCATCAGTATGAACTTTCTCTAATTGCAGCAACCCTTCCTCCAAAGCATCTCGTATCAATGTGCTTTGTCCGAGAATGAAATGTAGGATTCTTAGCTAGGCAAATTGCACTATGATTATCATAGTGCAAAACATATCTTTCTTGATCGTCACCTAATTCACACAAGAAGTTCTTCATCAACTTCACCTCCTTGCCAGCTTCTGATGCTGCAATGTACTCGACTTCAATGGCTAATAATGCAACACATTTGTTACTTGGATTGCCAAGATACAGCTCCCCCTGCAAATGTAGTTAGATACCCTGATGTGTATTTTCTAGAATCTACATCATCTGCCATGTCAGCGTCTGTGTTTCCTGCCAATACAGGATCTCCATTAGCAAAGCATAAACATCTATTAGTAGTACCTCTGTTATGAGAATCCACTTCACTGAATTCCACTATTCTCTGCCGGGATTGGACAAGAACCAGCTAACAACTCCAACGACGTGGGCGATATCCGGTTTTGTATAAATCATGGCATACATTAAGCTTCCTTCCACATAGGCATAAGGCACCTATCTCATCTCGGTCTTCTCTTCTTCACTGGTTGGGCACTGATCACGCTCAGCTTGAAATACGCTGCAAGTGGAATACTGACTGACTTTGCCTTATCCACGTTGAATCTGTTTGAGAACTTTCTCAATATACTTTTCTTGTGATAGCTACAACAACTTCTTGGAATGATCTCTATTCATCTTCATCCCAACGATCTGCTTTGCAGGACCTAAGTCTTTCATGGAAAAGGACTTGCTCATTGCTTTCTTCAAACTAGTGATCTTGGCTTGGTCACGACCTATAATTAACATATCATCGACATATAATAACAATATAATAAAACTATTATCTTATTCATACCTCTTTATAAACACATAGTGATCAACAATTGTTTTCTGGAAACTGTGCTTGGTCATGAAGAATTCAAATTTCTTGTACCATTGTCTGGATGCTTGCTTCAGACTATATAGAATCTTCTTCAAGCGGCATACAAGGTGCTCCTTGCCTGGTACCTCAAAACCTTATGGCTGCTTCATATAGATTTCTTCTTCGATTTCTCTATGCAAGAATGTGGTTTTAACATCAAGTTGTTTGACCTCAAGGTCAAGGAAAGCGACCCAAGGCTAATCTAATGGAAGGGTACTTCACCACTGGTGAGAATACCTCATTGAAATCAACTCCTTGCTTCTGATTGCATCCTTTCACAACAATTCGAGCTTTGTACCTTGTTCTTGAGCTTCCTTCTTCAGTTTTAAGCTTGTAAACCCATTTTTTTCAAAGCTTTTCTACCTTTCGGCAGCTCTACCAGATCATACGTCTGGTTCTCATGTAAAGAGTTCATCTCTTCTTTCATGGCTTTCATCCACTCTCCTTTCTCAGCAGTCTCCAAGGCTAATGAGAAGTACCGAGGTTCACCTTCATATGTCAATAATACGTAATCATTAGGGGAACACCTTCTAGAAGGTACTAGTCGTCTTAGGGAACACCTTGGTTCAACCTGCATCTTATGCTCTGCTGGCTCACGTTCTTCTTCTATCTGTGCATCTTGATTCATCTGATCAGGATTTATTTGCACATCTGTTTGATCAGGAACTTCATGTTGTGCTTGGACATGATCATTCTGCTGGTGTCTCTTATCCTGTTGTTGATAAGAAACTTCTTATTGAGGAATCTCTCCCCATGAATCATTGCAATCCTTAGTCTTAGGTTGCCTTCTCTGCCTGATGTCTTTAATAGTCTGATCTTCAAAGAACACAACATCTCTACTTCTAACAACGTTCTTGTTGATAGGATCCCACAATTTGTACCCAAACTCATCTTTGGGAGACCCAAGGTATATGCATTCCTTGGTCTTAGCATCTTGCTTCTTCCTCTATGAATGTTGACAGTACTTGATATTTGCTCTTTAGCAAGTATACACATACTCTTCTCGAGTGATCATCAAGATTCCATCATTTGCCCTTTTATACATGTCAAGTGTTCTTTGGCGAGCATCTGGAGTGCTCTATCACTCATATGCCCCAACCGCCTGTGCCAAAGATCTTTGGAGTCTGTACTTACATTTGCTTCTTCAGAACAAATACTACTTCCACCCTCTTCTGTCAGTGTCATCCAACACCCAAACAACAACAACAACAAGAATAACAACAATAATAAAATAAATACTACTACTAATGATATGAAGTTGGTAGTGAGGAAGTGGGATCAATATCCTACAATATGAAAACGATGCTATAGTAATAACTTCATTATATTAAAATTGTTTTGCGTATGTTCGAACTCTGTTCTGGGTTAAAGGTGAACTTCCTTAAAAGTAGTTTGATGGGAATTAATTTAAACAATTAAGTTGTAGCATTAGTGGCCAAATATATTGGTTGTAAGCTGGGTTCTCTTTCTTTCTGTTATCTTGGCATTCCCATTGGCATCAATCACATAAGGGGTGTGCATTGGAATCGTCTTATTAATATGTTGAAGGAAAGATTGTCACGCATGGGGGAGATATTTGTTAGAGTTTATCGTTGAATTATGTTCTTAATGCATTACTAATATATCTGTTCTTTTTTGGGTGTGTGTAAGGTTAATAGGAAAATATCATGGGTCAAATGGGACACAGTAGGTAATAAAAAGGAACAAGGTGGATCAGGGGTTAAGGATTTAGGAGGTTTTAATTTGGCTTTGTTAGGATAATGAAGGTGGAGGATTCTATGCGAGGAAAGTTGTGGGTAAGGGTGCTAATATCTAAATATGGGGAGATATCAAATGTGGGAATTGGGTAGGGATGTGCATAAGGACTTTTTACGGTGGCGGGACCTATGGGAATTGGATAGTAGTTTTTGGCATAGGGATGAGTGGTTTTCACCCCAATTAAAAAGAACGTAGGAAATGGAAATAAAACAAAATTCTGGGTAGATCAATGGATTGGCGAGTCACACTAAGATAAAAGTTTCCACGTCTCTTGCTTTTATGTGAGGATAAAGGTGTTGTCATAAAAGATGTAGGATAGTGGGTTAATGGGGAATGGGTTTGGAGTTTTAGGTGGAGGAGAGAATTTTTTTAGGGGGAGAGAGTATTGTTCAATAACCTTGTTATTCTGTTAGCTGGATTCACACTGAAATAGGATATGGATGCGTGGATGTGGCTTGCAGACATAGCAGGTGTCTACACGGTAGGTGAAGTAAGCATATACTTTGATTTAGGACCAGGTGGTGGCAGTGGCATATGTGCAACGTTCCTTCAAAACGTTGTGGAGCTCATTGGCACCCATCAAGACTAAAGCATTCGGGTGGAGGGTGCAACTTAATAAATTCCATGCAAGCGAATTTGATACGAAGGGGAGTACCAATACCAGAGGATCAAATTAAATGCATTAGATGTATTGGTAATGTCAAATCTTGGTCACATATGATGTTTACGAACGGTTTTCTCGTGGTCCCGTATATATACGATACCACCAGTGATCTCTACGAATGGCCTGCTACTACCGATTTTAACAGTCAAAATAGCGACGGAAAAATCCCTAGCAAATCCATCTTAAAACATAGCAGCAACAACGTCCATGGGTCCACAGCGAAAGGAAGATGTGGCTTTCTCCAAGGTGGTGGTGGCGTCCTCCATGGCAGCCGCGACGAGCACGAGTGGCGGCAGCAACAACCAGCAATGGCGGTGGCAGTTCGTTCTTTGCTAGGAGGGAGTCGCGATTCGCGACTAGAGGAGGGAAACGAGAGTGACGGCGGCGCGAGTTCAGCGGCGACCCAGGGAGAGAAAGAGAGAGAGAGATGCGAGCGACGTCAACTGGTTGGTGGCGGCGAGAAAACCCTTGGTGGCGGCTGGGTCGTGGTGGCTCTATGTGACGGAGGGAAACCTGGTGCGAATTGAAGCAGAGTAAAGACCAGAGGTTCAACGGCGAAGTGGGGACTCGAGCCTGCGGTTCGATCACTAACGCACCTGCAGCAGCGATGAAGGTGCAGTGATGGATCGCTTGCTGCCGCGAGTTTGTGCCACAACAGAGGGAGACCTCAGATCTGCGATTCAATCTCCATCGAGCTTGGTGCATCGCTCGCCTCTGAACTGGTTCGACAGTGTGAGCTTGCTTAGCATTTTTGTTGCTTGGTGCGTTCAAACAGGGAGAGCAGCGGCGGTGGGCTCTTTGGTGGTGGTGAGGCTCGCTATGATGGTGGCATTTGGATGAGCTGCGGCACCGGGAGCAGCCGGTCACTTCCCGACGCGCCCTTGCCGCGCCGCCGCCGCTGCTTGTTCTCCTCCCCCACTTGCCAGCTCCAGATCCGGGTTAGGTTAACCCTGTCACCAACCCATTTGCTCATAGCCCAGCCCATTGCTAATCTGTCACAGATCCATCACTAATTCGAAATACAGTGACCTTTTATTTAGGTTACCAGGTAATCATTGAAAACTGTTGAATTACACTTCTGGTTGAGATCTATGGCCCTCAAGCAAAAGGACCACCCGTGGAGAATATCATGAGGGACCATTTGAAACATTCACGATGTTTACATATCAGTTTGCGTAGGGGATTTCGCAAGCTCTATATAAATGGTTTGGATTTTCTGTGGTTTTACATGTGGATGAAGTGCAATATTTCGATTTACACATGCATTTGTTGAGGGAGAAGAAAGTGTCGAAAGGGTGGTCCTTAATATGGTTAAATGTAGTTTGATACATGTGGATAAGCAAAAACAAAAAGCTGTTCTGTTTGCACAGGAGAACAAATACAATTGAAGATGCGGTAGACAAGATAGAAAATAGGAGTTGATTATGGTTAAAAGACAAAAATAAATAGTGTTCTATATCTCTGTTCTAGTGGCTCACAACCCAATCCATTTTTCACACTCTTATTGTGCCTAGTTATTTTATAACGTGAGTTTCATACTCCCAATCTCCTTCTCTGTGTTTTGACTAATGCTATTGTCTGCATAAAACTATGGTGGGAGAGATATCAGGTGAGAAATTCAAGATCCATTTTGTAAAAGTAAGGTTAGAGTGGTTGGAATTAAGATACTATATATCATATTGGATATAGGTACAACGCCTATGTGAGTCTGTGGTTGTATAGTGTTTTAGGTGCTAGTTGTGTTGGGAGTTCATATTTTTTTACCGTGAACTTTGTACATTGGAATGGGGTGTATGTGTTATACTTCTCACTTTTTCGTGTTGGAATAAATTTTGTCTTATACTCTTTTCGTCTTTAACACCTTACACCAAATTTCAATGACAATTGATTACTTCTTTTCACAAATATCCCTATGTACTTAACACTTTTTATATTTTCAATACTATTAATAAAAATAATTTTGATTCCAATACCGTTAACTAAATTAATCAATTTTTTAATGGATATGAAATATAACAAAATGACCATATATATAAGGACGGAAGTAATAATAATAATAATAATAATAATAATAATAATAATAATAATAATATCTTCATAATTCATATTAAGGAAAAATAAACACGATCAACATTGTTACTAAAATACGAAAAAAATAATAATAATATTAATAGTATGATAATGATGATAATACTAGCAATGCCAATAATAATCACTTTAGTCGTATTATTTGCATTCCACAACCATTAAGTCAAATGATCGATCCAACTTGCAACATGTTCAAACTTGAACTCTTTTTCTTCTTTTATTTTAAGACAAGAGACAAAGGGTTTTTTTAGTTGATGAGGGTCAATTAAAAAACTATTTACCAGTTCGGGGGTTTCAAAACTATCTCAGAGGATCGTTTTTGCCAACGTAAATGAGAAGTATTTTTTTTGTACACGTGGCAGTGGCACTGCATGGGGTAGTGCCACTAGTGGCGTCACCGCTCCCCATTGGCTAAGGACTACCACATTCATTTATTAAAAAAATAAAAAAAATAAAGCATGAGGGGGAGCGGTGGTGCCACTGGTGGTGCTACCCCGGTGGAAATAGTTTTGAAACCCCCAAATTGATAAATAGTTTTTTAATTGACCCTAATTAGGTAAAAAAAAAGCTAGAGACAAAGTGGTTAATTAGGAAAATTAATCATGTCCAATGACATTGGTAATTGATAAAGGGGTTTTAACTTATATCTTAGTCTCTTATGCATACATAAACAAATTGATATACAAGTTTTTAGCAAGGTGAATTTATTTGATTTAGTTAACAATAACATACCTGCGACATGCTTATATTATAATAATAAAATGAAAACCACATACCAGCTGAGACACATACAAAATGCAGCATAGCTGTGTTAAGTGTGTGTTTAATATAACTGATAAAATGAGATTATGATTTATTTTTTCTTGTAATTATAACCAGATTATAATCTGTTTATATTTGGGTATATCTTAACTGTAAAATGAATTTAAGTTGATCTGTTTCGTTTGGATAGTATAAAGAAGATTATTTTTACTGAGTAAATTATAAAAAAAAAGTATGAAGTGATAAGGGGGTAATTAATGTGTTGGAGTGATAGAGGTAGAATAGAAAAATTACATGGGCCTAAAAAATTAATTTTGCAAAAAATAATCTCTAGGTGTTATGAGAGATATGTTAGATTTTTATTATTTTTCCAAAAATATAATCTAAAATTATAATCTGCATAAGTAAACAAACACATTAGATTAGAAGGACCTGGATTCTCTGATTTTGTTTTCGATGCAGTTATTTATGCAATCAAGCATCAATCTAACCATCAAAAGTTAATCTGTCATTTTTTTTTTCTAAATTTAATTGTAAAATAAAATGTTTTCAGAGAATCAAGATTTTAGTCACCGCAAAGAATCCAAATCCAAGGCATGTCAGGAGTTAATAATACAGTTAGTGGTGTAGGAAAAGGAAGAAGCAATCCACTAAACATCAAGCAAAAGAAAATTAATAATTTTTTGTACATAAATATGACAAGTGTTAGTTGTTTATTATTATTATTATTTTTTTTGGTATCCGGGAAGGAGGCAATTTTGTTTGGCAGAGATCGTGGCGCGCTATGGTTGTTTGGGTCACGACTCCGATGGCAAAAAAGATGGAGTAACTTATCGTGAATAGAGTTGCAGAAATGAAAGAAGAATGGAGATGTCATAAAATGTATTTTTTTGGACTTGAAATATAAGATAAAATCCTTTTTTTATTTACAATTATCAATTTTTTAAATTTTATTTCATTCTCAATACTACTTTCTTAAAATATCCTTAGAAAATTGTTATCTTATTTAAGTTTTGTTTCATTCACAATACAACTTTCATAAAATACTTCCATCCTTTTATAAATTTGAGAAAATTAAATACAATCAACTAATTTCCTTAATAAACGTAAAATTAGTTACTTTTGTTTATAATCTGAGCTAGAGGGAGTATACGATTAATAAAAACGATATGTGATAAACACAATGTCCATATATCCCAAAACCTTTTTTTTGTGTACAGCAAGGGTATCCCCAGCCGACAGCCGAAGACTAATCCCCTCCGAGGCGTAGGGATCACCGAAGTGGGTTTTGCCTCTACCAATAAAGCTTTTTCCATGCCCACGGCAAGGATCTAACCCCTGACATCATATGCTTAAGGAACCCAGCTATCTACCAACTCCAAAACCTATTTTTTATGTTTTAAAAAGTTGGATAAAATTATTTTAAAAATGTGTTAAAAACCAAAATTAAACTCATTTAACCTAATACATTTGTTTCAAAAATTTGATTTTAAAACCAAAAATTAAGGATTCGCAACCACCCCGAACAAAGTCACAAACCTTAAACTTTTGATTTTTTTCAATACATTAACTTCAAAAGAAAATTATTCAATTTTGAATGGTTATCACCTGAGGTTAAAAGACCCTTTTCTAAATTAAAAGAGCAAAGGAGGCTCAAGAGAAACACAGTATTTAGGTTATGCTTTTCTACTTTTGCCTCTTCTCTATATTACTAGTTATGTTGCCTGAACTTTGTAGATTTCCTGCATGCATCTATCACTGATTATTTTAGTTGCAACGCCAATTACATCAAAGCTTTGTGCTTTAGGATGACCCAACCCCAATTCCTTTGTATACTATAATAATATAAGACAGAGAGCTGAGGAAGCACCTAACTAAAGCGTACAAATAATACAACCATGACAAGTTATTTAGTGTGTGAAATTTAAGTCTAAAACTCAATGTAAAGGTCAAGGAGATAAATAAAAATCACTTAATAAGCAAATAAAAATTACTTAAGCACCTGCGGTTGCATTGCATTTTCTCAGCATTCATCAGCACACAACCTCTATTTTAATTTCAAGTCAATCTCGAACACACCTTCAAGCTTCAAGCTTCCTTCTTAGCTTAATATTAATGATGTACATATAATTTTTATATCATAGCCGTTTAGCCCGGTTATTTTGTCTCTTGATTCCTTGGGAAATTCTAGCATTTCATATATATATATATATATATATGATTAATAAAACATCAAATACAAAATAACAATTGATAATTGTGTATCTTACTTTTATGATTGGATGATATATAAATCTTTGTGTTTCATACATGCAAAATGAAAAATATGAGAAGGTTACTTCTCTCATTTTGTTAAGCTCAAAATTAAAATATTCCGAATCTCTGTTCAAAACCTTTCATAGAAGGTGGGGCTTTGATGTACAGTGATGTTTGATAATTTTGTGGTGATGAAATAAATTTTTCTTTGTTGTTAAAAAAAAAGCTGAATAAAAAGCATTCCAAGAGTTAATCTAATGAGAAATACACTATAGCCTTAATTATCAATTAAGAGTAAAGACATCTCAACGAGCATATAAATAAACAATTCAACTCATTACGAGTTATTCATATCAAAATCTGTTAGGATATCCATTAATTATTAAGTATTATATATTAAAATAATAATTCACATAATTGATATATATATAATCTAAAATGTATTGTTAAATAATTTAGGTTAAAGTGCTCATTTAGGCTTTTATCTTATTTTTCGTTATCAAATTGGTCTCTCGTCATTTTTTGGTATTATATTGATTCCTTACATACCTTCTTTTCCATTTGCACCATTCGTTCCAGAAGCACTGTTTATCCTACGTGAACTTATATGATACACACGCGTGTTATTTCTCTCTTGATTGGTGTCAATGAAAGTTCAACTATTTACATTGTCAAAGGTAAAAATTTTAGATAAGACTCAAGGGTACAGTCAAAAAAAGTACGTACCGCGAGGCTAAAGATCAATTTCTTATCATTTATATTTATTGATTTATGAAAAAGTCACCACAAAATTATTGTTTTGTATTGTACTAATTCATAAATCATAACCAACTTAGCTTAATTAGCGCCTAAAACATTATATTTTAAACTTTTTAGTGTTATTTTATAATAGTAAAAGTCCTTTTTGGAATAGGGTGTGGGAGGGAGAGGTATAGGCTAAAGAGTCTGAACTTTGCACCACAGCAAGAGGCATTATTAAACTAAAATATTGCACAATAAACTCAAATGGCTAAGATGCTTTGGTTCATATTTCATCAATTAACGCAGCCTTGATTTCAGGAATCAAATCATGAAATATTTAAAAGAGCATTTTGGGACACAAGTCAGCGCAATGGCTTTAAAATGGTTTTATGATTCGGACACAGTTTTTCAATAGTACACAAAAAAGATGCATGAGAGCTCCGTACCATTTTTTTTTTTTACATCAACCGGTACCCTGATCTGGTTTATCCAGAATCCGACTCATCCGGTTCGACCCAACTGAGCTCGCACTAAGCGGTAGGGGTCTCCCAGTGGGGGTTGCTCCATACCCAAGGCTCGAACTCGAGACCAGTTGGTTAAGGGACCAAGTGAACTACCACTTGACGAAACCCACGTTGATGCGTACCATTTTTTTTTAAGAGAGTAATTTCCAGCTTTGTCATATAGATTTAACAAATTTAAAGGGTCCACTCAGCATAATACAGAGCAACAAGAGTGGTAATTGCATACTGAAATAAATGTATTGAAGTGAAAATGACATTTTCTTTTTCCAAATTTCTTCGACGGAGAAGTGTGCATGTCACCATCATTGGAGTGCACACCCATTGACATGTTTAAATTAGTCACTATTCAACTTGCAAACGTCAATGAACTTCTGTACTGCACTATGGTATTGTTGGGTATAAAAGTCACCAGGCACAGAAACGTGCATGTTAGAAATTAGTTGGCTATAACGTCATACATTTGTGTATGTATGTACTGTTGTGCATCTTGAATGCCAAATAATAACCAGAGTGAAAGGAAATATCTTAACTTTTAACAAATAAAGAAGGGGGGATCCAATGGAAAAAACTGTTCAACTTAGCCCTCCAACTCCAAAAATATTACAAAAATAATTAATAAACCTACGAAATTAATAACTTACAAATAGGCTTACACCACAAAAAAAGTGATACATATCACTTACTTATTATTAATTAGTTAACAAGTGACACATATCACTTTTTTATAGTATAAGCTTATTTGTAAGTTGATTTTGTAGATATATTTAGCATAACTCAAAATATTATGTATGTCACCAAAATTTCGTCCAATGAGCAAATTATATATATCTCCTAAGAATTCAAGACAGTATATATAGCGTAAATACAAACGCTAAGGCTATATTTGAAATGATTAACCGATGAGTTAAGTAAAAGCTTATAAGTTTGGAGTAAAAATTTTGGAGCCAATAATATATAAGATATATATATATATATATGTATATATATATATATATAATTAATGAATTAGAGTTATTTGGTAAGTTAAGTGATCTCATGTGTAATATACCATAATAAGCTTTTAGCTTATAAACACTATCTCAAGTATATTATTAAAAACAAACTTCTAACCTTGTTACTTTTTGAATAATGAGTTTATTTACTAAATATCAACATAACTTATTATTTAGCAAATAAGGTTGTGAATTGGCTTATAATTAAGCTACCTAGTAAGGCAATGTTACCAAACACACTAAAGGTTTTTCAAATGTGACGATTCCAAAATTCATATATCTAACTTTATAACTAAAGTTCATTCAGTATCATAACACCAAGCACTTTTGGATGAAATAAAATAAACCTTTTTTTCCTTTAACATTTAGTCTTACATTAAAAAAAATATTAACTGCGAACAAAAGTCCCTATTGTGTATTACTCCCTCCGGTCCTATTTATAAGACTCTTTTGGGGTTTTTCACTCCCACCAAGGAGAGTGGATAAATTTGTTAGTGGCATTGGAAATGTGAAAATTTGATATACTTTTTCAAAACTACCCCTATAATTATTATTGGAACTCTAAAAAGTGTTGACTTTATAGGGGTGTTAGTGGAAAGAAGTGATTAAATGCTATTGAAAATTGAAAAGGGGTCTTATAAATAGGACCAAAATAAAAACATCAAAAGGGTCTTATAAATAGGACCGGAGGGAGTATATGGAGTAGAGAGACAACCTCGGTTCTGATTTATTTTGGATCCTAAGGCAAAGAGGAATTTGGGATCCCTAATTCATAAAAAAAATTATTAAAAATAAATCAATTAAAAATGTAATATGTATACGTCTAATCAATTAAAACAATGACAACTATCAATAATAAAACTAGTTATTAAAAAATAGATTTGAAATTAAATAAAAAGTAATTGAGTAAATAGGTAATAAAAAACCATTTTCATGTAAGATTGTAAAAGTAAGGTTCATTATTCACTTATTTATAGGTTGAGTGAGCAAATAAAAATGACAAATTGAGATATTATGCTACGAATTATTAATGGTTGAGAGATAGAAAAAACTTGCAAGTTGCAACTATTAATTTTTTTTTTAAATAAAGATACTATTAAAAAAATTTATGGACCCAAGGCGGTCGCCCTCATGGCTCTCCCTTAGGGCTGGTCGACACTGTAGAGAGATCTTTTTCCATGAACTAAACAAAGGAATTATATAAGTGGAGTTGACATCGTATTTGAACCTAAAATCTTTAAACATTAACTTATTTGATCCTTCCAATGTAGGACGTCTTTACTACACTATTTAACTTGAAAAGGCCAATAATCCCAAATGTGAGTCCTTAATATATAATCACATGTTGGAAAAATAGTTGAAGAATTAGGTTATGTTGTGGAAAAAATACTGCCTTAAAAACAAAATTTTCGAATAGCCGAGATGCAACTATATTAATTGATTCTTTTTCCCAAGGTTAGCACAACAACATCCTAACTCGTGCACTCAAACCAACAACTTATACCTATTGTTTTAACTTCTCACCAATCCTCATCCTTCTTTTGAATTGGAGTTTTTGATGTTTGCACTAACATACAGCTTAATTTAACAAAAAAAAAGTTTTATATTAAGAATTGGTGGATTTATAAATTTCATGTATGTGCATCAACACATATGCTTTTGCCAATTTTCATTCTTTAGATTAAGAGTTTAGAGCTTATTTGGTGAGTAGGACTAAAGAAAAAGGATAGGATAGTTGCCCTATTTTATTAGTATCCGTGAGTCAGCATAATAGGATAGTGCTATCATGTTGGTTTATCTTATCTTGCATTGTATGTTTAGTGTATTTTTTATTCTATGTCAAAAGTTGGGTTAGAAATGAATTATATATATAGGATATTGCAATTTTCCCTCTCACATCCATACACGTTAACACTATTGCCACCACCATCATCTCACTGCCATCGTGTCATCAATGTCATCGTTATCCGATATACACCAAACATTAGACATGATAAGAGCTATCATGCTTATATCATGTTCATATCGTATTTTACTCCTATTCTTATCATGCTTTTTATTATGTCATGTTATTATCATCATATCATAACAATGAAATGAGACCTTAGAGTTTCACCTTGTGTCCTTTTATTTGGGTTTAGGTAGTACTACGTAATTACTAACTACAGAGGATAATGATGATACAAAAATTACATTTTATATGTATTGTGATTGGCATTTTAACATTATATTTTTAATTCAAAAGATAACCACAATATGAACATATCCAAGCATAAATATAAGATTGCGCTGCAATTAAAAAAAGTTCAGACATTTACATAATCGAATTGAAATAGAAAGAACACCAAGAAATATTATCCATTATTACTCTCTATACATCGAACTGCTCTAATTTCTTTTCGCTGAAATTTTGAATGGGGAAGGATCATTCTATTTGCATTGATGAAAGAAGTTTGCATATGAATTCTTAAACTGGAGAAATCATCAATTTCCAACAACCTTTCTGATGTATCATTACCTGTTTGGCTAACTATGCAGATAGGTCCTTTTCGTTTTCAATACAACAAGGAACAAAGTACCGAAATGCTATTGAGATGAGCATGATACTTTTCTTGTTACAATTAGATGAACATGATGATACTAACATGTAAGAAACTTAAATACTTACCTTTTTAAAAAATTATTACCAACTTAATAAGTGCTCCATTTGTTTCATACGTAGTATTTATGGAGTTTTTGTCTTATGTTTCATATGTATTATTCTTTTACAAAACTCAATACATAATTATTAATTTCATTTTTCCCAACAAACCCCTATTTATTATACTTTATTTTTAACTTCAAATATCTTTCTCTTTTTTCAATAATGATTATGTAGATACATTATAGTCGAAATATTGTAAGATTTTAATATCTTAGTATGTCTCATGTGATGTGCATGTGACATGTATTGATGTGTGTTTAGTAAATAAATGATTAAATATTAATGGGCTAAATCATATTTAGATAAGAATGGGATTGTTTCTAAAGGCTCGTTAGCTTGATGGAAGCCAATGGATAATAGTTAGGATTTTTACTCTTTATAAGAAACAGATCATGTTCCTGACCATAATGTATTCTTTTCTCTCCTCATCACAAAACGGCTAAACAAACAGCATAGAAAAGAATAGCATAGGAGGCAAAGGAATAGAAACGTGTTTCGTGGCTTTTGATCAAAGAGCATTTAGAGAACTCTCTTCCAACTCTAGCAATGGATAAAGGTTAGTAATTGTATTCCTTATTGTCTCTATAACGTGTGAATGTCATGTAATTTCAAGATCCTTATTATTGTAGTTGGAACGAATAAATTAAACTACAACTTATATGTGGTATCAGAGCCACGTTAAGAAATTCATGACTTTCCAATTAAGATTTAGGATTTGGATTGAATCCTAATTATGGTGTTTAGGGAATGAATTTTTGCATAAATCCAAATTATGAAATTTGGGAACTTTGAACCCTAATTATGAAATTTAGGGGCTTTGTTTCACTATGAATTCTTATTATCAATTTTAGACTTTTACGCTTCCGCATTATTGTTAAATGAAATATTAGGATTATTTGAAACTTGATTGCTTATCGATTTGTTTTACCCATCAAAGTTGTTTACCAATTGGGTATAACGTATACCCAGTATTTCAATTATATATTTTTTAAAGTTCATTAAGTTTTTTCTAATTGGGGTAAAACTATTAATTGATATATGTGAAAAGCATTAGGTATTGCTTCTATCACTATTTATGATTCGTTTTACTGTATAAAAGCACATTACAGTGAATAACGAATAATTATATATTCCTTTTGCATAATAATGAATATATATAACAAGTCCAGTATGTCATGGACAATTTACGTATATATATATATATTTGGGATTAATATGAGTTTTTTATTAGCAAAAGAAATTTTTTGAATTGGCATTGCTTGATTTGATATTAATGTATGATGATTTGATCATCATTAAAGTTGTCAAATCATAAAGATATTAATTACGATTGTATAATTTTTATTATAATAATGAATTTGATTTGAAATTAATTGTATGTTGATTTTGTTAATCACCAAAGTGGTCCAATCAGAAAGGAAATTAATTTCAAATCATATGATGATTTTTCAATTACTCATAGATTTGATGCTATATGAATGACATAACGGTTTGATGTTCTATGGGTATATTGTAGTTCATTGTTATAAGATATTTATGGATCGCCCAAAGGTTTGATTAGTTGTTCTTATAATTAATGGACATGACTGTAGGCAATATATTTGTGCTATTGGTTTATTTATATATCCAAAGACAATAGATAATACTAATTGGTACATATATCATTGTCAATTATTGATTATTAATTTTATTAGCATCATTATGTTTGAATGTCGTGTGCTAATGTGCAACCCAAAGGAGAGCGTTAGTACACATTAATTGTTTAAGTAATATGTACCTTATGTCTCAAAACATTTATGTAGTACATGTTCTTAATTTTCTGCATTCTCGTGACTTGTATGTGTCAGTGTTATTTGTTCAACTTTCTGACTAGAGTTTGCAAGTCTTTCTTATCAGCTAAAGAAAAGTTTGTTGCTATTAATGGTGTTAGCAACAATAAAGATAAAGTTTATTATAAAATTTGAGTAATTTTTTAGAAAGATTTGACAAACACTTATGTCATGTTCATGAGGATAAGTGTTCCAGATAACATTAAGATAATTCTCTCCAAAATTAAAAGTAATTAAAAAAAGTGAAAAGAATTTTGTGAGAGAATGTCAAATATTTTGTGAGTCTTTTTTTTTGGGACATTAATGAGTACCCCAACCCCATAAAGCTTGGTGATTTGTGTACTATTTATGAATTGTATAATTAAAACGAATATTATTGCAGCAAGATTTAAGTTTGAGTCCTTAGGAATAGTTGTGGATGAGAACTTCTTAGTATAGTTTATCCTCGCTCATTATTGATTGAGTGTGACTTGTTTTTGAATGAGCTATAATTCCATGAAATATAATAGGTTATGCATGAATTGCACAATTTGTTAGTTCAAGTTGAAACTAGATTTAAGATTATAAGAAGTCTCTTAGTCCAACCTTTAAGGACATCAAGAAATTAGAAATAAATTTATGAAGAAACATGATAAAGGCAAAAGATCACTTAGAATTAATGAGGCATATGTGAAAATTCATATGAAAGAACCTCATTACATAAATGTCATTTTGTGCAAAAATGTTGAATTCAGAAGAAGTGCATAAAATGAAAATCTTGATTCTATGAAAGATAAGTTTAAAGCTTATGTATGTTTGAGTCAAACTTAATCAAAGATCCACATAAATTTGGTGGATTGATCCTGGATGAATCGGAACATGTTTCTAGCATAATGAATTTTGTTTAATCCATACCATAGACCCACATGTAAAGTACGTGTTTGTGGGAATAAAGTGAAGGTTCTAGTAGAACATGTCAGGATTTAATGTTTTATCCTTGATATTGGGCATCACCTAGACTCATTGAAAACCTTTTAGGTACATAGTTTTCTAGGAGTTTGGTTTATTATCAAGGATTAATGTTACTAGATACTCTTTTATGTTTGGTTATGGATGTTTCAATTTATTTAAGTATAATTATCACATTGATATTTGTATATTAGTGATAGTTATATAAATTGAATTTTAAATGATTTTTTGCTAATTTGTGGCATAAGTGTTTGGGTCATAAATCCAAAGAAAGAATGGAATGCTTTATAAGGAAGAAAATCTTTCCAGATTTGAATTTTATTGGCCTAATTATTTGTGCAGATTGTATTAAAGGAAAGAAAAACCAAAGACATAAAGAAAAGAGCCACAAGAAGGATCCAGCTTCTTGAAAATGTGTTCTTCAAAACTTGTGGACCTCTGATGTTAACTTTCTTTTTAGAAAGGAAAAGGTATGTGATCATCTTTATTGATAACTATTCATGTTATAGTTATGTCTTGAAAATTTACTTGAATAAAGTAGAAAGTTAAGTACATATAGATGAATGTTATCAATTACGATAGAGATGATGACTAACATGAAAAAATTAATTAAAATGGGCAATATCTGTGACTGAAACTCCTCAAGAATTGAATAATTTGTGTGTATGCCAGTTACACTGCAGCGAAATGGTGTATATAGGGCATAACAGAACAGTAATGAATATGGTTAGAGTATGATATATAGTCTTTACCCGCATTTGTGAATGTATGTCTTGAAACTGCCATTTGTCTATTGAACAGGGTTCCTAATAAGACAGTGCCAAAGACAATTTTGAACTGTGTTTATAGGATACCCAATTTAAGGCACCTGCATGTTTAAGGTTGTCGGCAGAAACAAGGATTGCAATCCGCCAGAAAAGAAAATGGATATAAAACATCAGTGAGTATTTCACTGATTATCCATATAAATCAAAAGGTATAGACCTTATTGTTCTAACCATAGTATAAGAACCATTGAAATTGTGAATGACAGGTTTACTGAGAATTGTGAAATTAGTGGGAGTATAGTTCCACATAACGTGGAAATTAACGGAGTTAGGGTGCAAGTTCATGTAATTTGCAATTTGTTCTTCTACCTCAACAATAGTTTATTTTATTGTTGAATCGTATAACAATAAAGTACGAAATGAATTCACTATTCACAACGATTCTACTTTCGAAGAACCACGAGAAATGGTATTAAAAAAAAAAAAGGAAAAGAAATTGCTATTTCGAATGTTTTAAGTGGTTTATCTACAAGAATATAAATTTGACTTAGTCATTAATGATAACGATGTGTTGTTTTACAAGCCGTAAGTTGTGATAATATTGATAAATAATTTTATATGTGAGACCTTGTAGAATTGCCTAAAGGTTACACGAGAGTTGGGGGTAAGTGAATCTTTTGGACCAAATATAACTCTCGTGACAATCTTGAAAGTTACAAGGCCAAATTTGTTGTCAATGATTTCCCTCGCAAAGTTGGCATTGACCATTAATGAGGTATTTTAACCAATTACTTGAAAGAATTTATTCAATATTATCATCATGACATATGTAGTCTGTAATGATTTGGAACTGCAGTAGAAGAATGTGAAAACAACCTTTATGAATTTTAGAGGAGGATGTTTATGTGGATGACCCACTAATGTGGTTCTCAATTGAAAAGAATGAACACATAATGTACAAATTTGAGGAAATTAATATACAAATTTAAACATACATCCCACCAATAGTATCTGAAAGATAGTCAATGATACTAATGTTCTTTTTAGATTTAAGGAAACACAATCAACTTGTGTAAGTATCTGAAGGTCAGTGGGAGTGAGTTTATTATGTTGATTTTGTATGTTATTATATCTTGCTTGCAACTTATTATCTTGGTCTTTTACACTAGATTAAGAAGTTTTTTCTAGTAACTTTGAATGAAAGATATAGGTGAGTCGAGCCATGTGATTAGAAAATGAATATTCTAGAATATGTCACATGAATTGTTAGGCTTATCTCAGAAAGTATATATCATTAAAGTACTAGAATGATTTAGAATGAATAAAATTTACGTTAAGGAAGTATTAACTATACTCATAAAGTCTTGAGTTATTAGCATGGAACGAATAAATGCATGTTTACTTCTGTAATGAATGATCACATTGAGGTGATCAGAATGTTGAATTTGTAACAAGTTTTGAGGTTACAATTCAAACTAATTGACTGCTAAATTTTATTTCGGTGCTTAGAATTGTCGACAATATTGCTTAGCCGCTGAAAACGTACTGTGGTGTTTTGCAGCAATGACAAGTACTATAAAGGTGCTAAAAGTATGTGAATGAAGTACTTTGTCTCTAAAGAATGAGATCAGAAACAAAAAAATTGTCAATAGAGCATATTAGCACCAATCTTATGATTGTTAATCCCTTGAAAGAAGGGTTATTGCCTAAACATTTATTGAACATGTTGAAAGTATAGGCGTTACTGTTGTTAAGTAAAATTGAATTTGATGTTGACATCCTTATGTATGATGTAATTGACACACTGAGCTCATTTATGATATGTTTGATATGTTTCTGATTACCTGTTCTCTAGAACAGCATGCATTATTGTATTAGAGTAATGTAAACAGGTATTGTCTTGAATAAAGACATTATGGACCAATTATGTATTTCCCAATTATAGATCGTGTTAAGGAAAAGATTATTTTGTGGTACATGGAAGGAATTATGTCAAACAAATGATGTACAACTGCCATGACCCGAATTAGTTCCTATCTTTAATCATGATTAGTAGAGTATCTAAGTATAAAATGATTTAGCTATATAAATGCGCATTAATTGTTTGTTTAATTATTTTTTTTATTAGACCATAATGTTGAATTATGTCACATGAGCCAAGTGGGAGAATGTAAAATTTTAATATCTTAGTATGTCTCATGTGATGTGCATGTGACATGTATTGATGTGTGTTTAGTAAATAAATGATTAAATATTAATGGGCTAAATCATATTTAGATAAGAAGGGGATTGTTTCTAAAGGTCCGTTAGCTTGATGGAAGCCAATGGATAATAGTTAGGGTTTTTACTCTTTATAAGAAACATGTCCTGTTCCTGGCCATAATGTATTCTTTTCTCTCCCCATCACAAAACGGCTAAACAAACAGCATAGAAAAGAATAGCATAGGAGGTAAAGGAATAGAAACGTGTTTCGTGGCTTTTGATCAAAGAGCATTTGGAGAACTCTCTTCCAACTCTAGCAATGGATAAAGGTTAGTAATTGTATTCCTTATTGTCTCTATAACGTGTGAATGTCATGTAATTTCAAAATCCTTATTATCGTAGTTGTAACGAATAAATTAAACTACAACTTATAAATATCCCAAATTCTTACATCATTTAATCATTTATTAAAATTCGTGCATAATCTTAAACTACATTGCTTATGAAACGGAAGGAGTAATTTCTTGACCATCTCCATTAAAAATAAGAAGCTTATATTTGCAATGTATTGTCCATAATAATAAGCAAGTCTTTGGTTCAAATTGTTTTCAGAAAAAATAGGTGTTGGTGGTGCTCCAGAAGGACCAATCATATGTATACAAGGATTTTGTTATGAAGTTCCGCTTCATAATTCAAAAATAACCATATTACCATTCTTGATTATAATTGAGCAACTGAGATGCAGATAATTAACAAGGTGATAGGTTATTTGAATTTCTTTATAAATAGCATTGCTAGAAAAATTGTCAATCTTTATTTGGATCTGAAACTATGTTAAGCATTTATTTTATTTTTGTTAAATTCTAAACGCAGGGTGCGTTTAATTTTGAATGCATACTTGAAGATAGATGCATGGATCAGATAGGTGTTTGAGCCCATCAGCAAAATAGGCAGATAAATGGCCAACTTGTTTAAATGAATCGCGGCCCAATAAAGATTACAAGATCTCTAATAATTTATGCAATCTGTTAACATCAGCGGATCCGTGGCGCAATGGTAGCGCGTCTGACTCCAGATCAGAAGGTTGCGTGTTCGATTCACGTCAGGTTCAATACCCTAATCCGTTTATCTTTTTTATTTTTTCTTCCTTTTATCGTTTTGGGCCACAAAACTGTTCTCTCGCCTTTGCCCTTTGGTTCAAAACACTTTCCATCCTTTTTACAATGATTTAGCTCTTTTTATCGTTTTTTTTAAAAAGTGATTTTTTAAGAGAAGTTAAATAGCTTATCCACGTAGTTTTTTTTTTTTTTAAAAAAAAAAAGAGCTTATCGAAATCTCACGTTTTTTAAGGCTTCTATTTTTTCCCGTGAAAGCCCAACCAAACAAATAAATATGTATATATATGTCCAAGTGATTTTGTATTTATGATATCACCTTATTGAAACAAACTGACCTGAATTTGACAAGAAATTTTTAATGAATAAGAACGATGCAGCCAAACAAGCCTTACATTCTCCTTAATTGATGAAATGAGACTTGTTAGCTGTGTGTTTTGTGAGTAATTCCCATATTGGCCAGCATATCGCAAATGGTCCACAAAGGTCTTTAAAAGAGTATTTTGGGCCCATACAGCTACAAACAAAAACTTGGAAGAAAAAAAGATGGTGGATTACAAACCACACTTTTTATCCAGAAACTCTATTTTAAGTGTGAAAATCTCAAGATAGCCTTTCTTGATAATTTTTTTCTTCCAATTTGAGGATATTGAAAAAAATTTCTCACACCCTATATTCGAAGAAACAAACGTATCAGACAAGTGCGTTTTGAATGCATACTCCTGTCAGAAATTGCATCTACACGTGCCACTATTCCACTGATACAATAGCATGCACCGTGAAAAAAGACCTAGAAAATGTTTGGGGATCACATTTATCATCAGCCATTATCATCAACTCTTATTAATAATATATTTTCACCATAGGCATTATGCATCAAAGGTTCTTGATCAAAGAATATGAAAATAGAAAAGCTTTGATCTTTGAAATTTGAGAGAGAATAGAGTGGCTTGATTCTTTGTAAAATGAATATCAAAATGATGGGTTATGATCACAAAGGTTAGGAAAAGGTTTATATAGAATACCCAAAAGTTATGGCACTTGAAAACTGATTTTGAGAAGTGAAAATCATATTTTAAAAATCAGTTCAGCAGTGTTTACTCGAGTAAATTGCAGCATACTCGAGTACCATGCGAGTATAATTGCATCATACTCGATTAAATCCACACTGCACATTTTAGAAACTTGTTTTCTCAAAAACCAACCTTTCCTTTCAAACCTTTAAGCCACCTATTGATTCTAGGTTAAGTGAAAACTCAAATTATGATTTAATCATGACTTATGAATGAGATTCACTACCCTCTAAACAAACTACCCAAATGAAAACCTATGAAGCTTGAGAGGCAAAAGATAAAACAAAAACAATTACACTCAAACTTAAGTCTTCATGAGCTTGTTTTCTCTCTTCTTCATTTGATGTTTGTTGTTGCTTGTTGAACTTGAACTTGATCATCACATGATAGCTTGTTCAAAACACTTTGTCATTATCAAAACATTCATCATGGAACTTACAATCTCCCCCTTTTTGAAAATGACAAACCATGTTTTGAAGTTCTCCAAAAGTTCTTTGAAGTTGTTGATGCTTTAACAATTTGATCACTTGGTGAGACTCTTGCTCCCCCTCAATAAATGCTTTTGACATTTGAATTCAATTGAGATAAGCTTGATTCTCCCCCTATCTTCAACAACTTTGCTCAACCTACATAAAAACAACAAAAACAACCTTTCTCCAAACAAACATCTAAAAATCATATTATACCAAAACATCATATTTCTCCCCCTTTAGCATTATCAAAAAACAATATATACCAATTGAAATATAACATCTAAGCCAAGGTAAGAAATCAATGATCATTTCTTTACAACATTGATACCAATTGAACAAATACAATAGAACTATACTTTGAAATGTGATATCAATTGGCAAGAGAATATAACAAAGAAATATGATACCAATTGAGAACTAAAAAGATCATAATATCACTTAACAAAGAAGATATCAATTGTAAAGAAGTACATATATCAACAAATATTTGATACCAATTGTGATATTTCTTTAATAACAACCAAAGCATGTCACTATATCATGATAACCATCTAAGAATCTACTCAATGATACCAAATGATTTAATTAAACATTTAGAAAAGTAATACCAATTGAGAAGATACCATATGAAGTTCAAAAATCTAATAATATCACTTATACCAAATTGTAGGACTTCTTTTGAAACCAATTGAAGATGCAAATATGAATAACGCTTGTAAGCTCTCTTTGCTCTTCAATCATACCTACAAAACAATCATGCTTTGCTTTTTGGTATCCAAATGGTTTTGGATCCATTTTTGTTAGTGTAGGGACTTTCACCCTTTTTCATCCAAACAAAATCTCCTTTAGGTATACCATGCATTTTAACATTACACACATTTGAAGTATGTCCATGAGTACCACAATAGAAACATGTTGGTGCATTTGAAAAATCAACCTTAGAAAAATCAACAACATTTCTATGAGAATTACTCTTAGCATTAGTATAACCTAAACCAAACTTGTTTGAATTTTCTCTTTGAAAATTTAACAATGTGCGCAATCTAATATCACCACTTGTGAAACTTGCAAGCTTATTTTTCAAAATAGCATTTTCATTTTTAAGCAACTTGCAATTCTCACAATCAACCACAATATTCACTCTACTAGCACAATCACAAGAAGAACTAGCATATATAAGATCAAGAGTTTCATTTTCAAGATTAAGCTCATCAACTTGTTTTTGAAGATCTAAAATCTCTTTTTGATGTTTCAAAATGAGCTTCTTCCTTTCAATGTTTTTCAAAGCTAGTTTTTCAAGTTGTTCATGCATTTCTTCATAAGCATTGTATAACAATTCATATTTAGAAGAAATTTTGGATTTAGTAAGACTTACATTGCTATCCTCGCTTTGTTCACTTGATTCATCATTTGAACTTTGTTCTTCATCATCTACTAGAGTTATCAAGTTGAGACAAGCGGCTTCTTCATTATCCGAAGAACTACTCGATGTGCTTTTCTTGTTATCTTCATCACTATCCCAAACTATGTATGCTCTTTTAGATTTAGAATTTTTCTTGTCTTTCTCCTTCTTCTTGAGATACCTAGAACATGAGTACTTGAGATGACCGGGCTTTCCACATTCATGGCAAACTACACCTTCTTTTGAAGTTTTGGTCTTGTAGTGTAGGGAATCCTTCTCTTTACTTTTGTCCTTGTTCAACCTTCCTTTTCTCCTTAGAAACTTGTCAAACTTCCTTAGTAGAAGTTTCATTTCTTTTTCATCAACATCCGAATCGGAATCTTCACTATCATCATCATCGGAACTTTCTTTCTTTTTGTATCCACTTTTGACTTTAAGAGCAAGTCCCTTTCTTTCTTTGTTTTTATCCGACTCTTCATTGATACTTAATCGTCCAAGTTCCATTTCATGTTCTTGAAGCTTTCCAAAGAGTGTTGCTAGATCCATAGCATCCAAGTTTTTAGATTCAACAATAGCCGTTACTTTTGGTTGCCAATTCCTGTCTAAACATCTCAACACTTTGTTAGAAAGTTCACCTTGTAAGAAAGTCTTACCAAGAGCAAGTAAATGGTTAATAATGTGAGTAAAACGCTTTTGCATATCATTAATAGATTCATTTGGAAGCATTTGAAACAATTCATAATCACGCATTAAAGCATTCAATCTAGCTCTCCTAACCTCACTAGTTCCTTCATGAGTCACTTGTAAAGTGTCCCACATTTCCTTAGCACTAGAACATTGAGAAACTCTAAAGAACTCGTCATAGGATAAAGCGGAGGTAATGATATTCTTTGCTTTATAATCATATTGAACTTTCTTTCTATCATCATCCTTCCACTTATCCTCGGGGATCAATTGTTCTACATCTTCAACTAAACTAGAGGGGATATGAGGACCTTTTTCAACTACTTTCCAAATTTCACTATCTATGGCTTGGATAAAGATTTTCATTCTAACTTTCCAATATGCATAACCTTCTCCGGCAAACAATGGAGGACGACTTATTGAAGCACCTTCACCACCAAAGGGATTCGTAGAACCCATTGCGGTTACTTAACTAGGATCTTTACGAAAAAGCTCTTATGCTCGTGTCTTTCGACCGAGCTCTGATACCAATTGAAGAAACCGCAATTGATGGTTGGAGAGACAAAGGAACCCTAGGAATACACCTAGAAGGGGGGGTTGAATAGGTGTCTAAGCTACCTTGAAAGATTTTCGAACGAAACAAATCGAAACAATCAAAACAAAATATTTTTCCAAAAACTCTCAGGTTTACTCGAGTAGATTTCAGAGTACTCGAATAGTACTCGATTAAAGACTCGTTTACTCGAGTGTATCTGACAAAAACCAGAAAAATCAAGTTTTCATTCGCATACGAAAATCAATCAATTCACATGAAAGATCAGAGATTTTGCGGAGATGATTAACACCTATATTCTTATTGATTAACCTAGTTATGAAAATGATTTTCCCTTTATCAATTTGAACAAATAAAGATTCAATTCAATCAATTATGAAAATCAATCTTTCTAGGTTTTCAACCAAGAACGCAATCAAATGACTTGAATATAAAGAGTAAGAGTTTAGAGATACGACACAGTGATTTATCCTGGTTCACTTTCATCCGCTTGAAAGCTACATCCAGTCCCCTCTTCAACCAAGAGAGATTCTTCACTATGAGGAATTAGAGTTCTCAAATTACAAGTGATTGCCTCACAAGACTTCCTTCTTGCTAGCCTACAAGAGATAACCGACACCCTTGCCTTGTAATCCTATTGATCTTCTCTCTAATCTAACCTCTACCCCTTGTTGATAATCGACACAACAAGTCTTCAATTGCTTGATGATAATCCACACACCAAGGCTTTTCCTTGCTTGATTCACAACCAAGACTTCTTCTTCTTCAATGAACGTTGCTTGATGATAATCGACACACCAAGGCTTCTTGTTTGTTGTAGTGGCTTGCCTTATTGCAAAGATTACAACTCAATGAATACACATAACAATCCTAATGAATCTCAATCAATAGCTATGACAAATCACACAAGAGATTCAAAGGTTCTTGATCAAAGAATATGAAAATAGAAAAGCTTTGATCTTTGAAATTTGAGAGAGAATAGAGTGGCTTGATTCTTTGTAAAATGAATATCAAAATGATGGGTTATGATCACAAAGGTTAGGAAAAGGTTTATATAGAATACCCAAAAGTTATGGCACTTGAAAACTGATTTTGAGAAGTGAAAATCGTATTTTAAAAATCAGTTCAGCAGTGTTTACTCGAGTAAATTGCAACATACTCGAGTACCATGCGAGTATAATTGCATCATACTCGATTAAATCCACACTGCACATTTTAGAAACTTGTTTTCTCAAAAACCAACCTTTCCTTTCAAACCTTTAAGCCACCTATTGATTCTAGGTTAAGTGAAAACTCAAATTATGATTTAATCATGACTTATGAATGAGATTCACTACCCTCTAAACAAACTACCCAAATGAAAACCTATGAAGCTTGAGAGGCAAAAGATAAAACAAAAACAATTACACTCAAACTTAAGTCTTCATGAGCTTGTTTTCTCTCTTCTTCATTTGATGTTTGTTGTTGCTTGTTGAACTTGAACTTGATCATCACATGATAGCTTGTTCAAAACACTTTGTCATTATCAAAACATTCATCATGGAACTTACAATGCACTGGTTTGGGAATAAATTCCAACACTCTCGTGTAGGAAACTCATTTTTCAACACTAGTTCATTGAAATTTATTCAGAAAACCCCATTTCCTCATCTGTTTATAAACGAATCATTAGAATTTAGAAACAATAAACCTAACCTTTAATACAAAAATCTAACATTATCGAATTTAACTTTGTGAAAAATTGAACTCCATTGATGAGCTTGAAAGCTTGAATGAAATCGTGAGAGAAAGTTCGAGAGAAGAACTTGAGAGAAAAGGAACTCACAAGGTAAAAATTGTAAACTGATTTCATTAAGTTAGTTGCAGCTGAGATACAAGCTTATATACAATTGATCAAACTAAATCTCAGCCACTAAAATTCTAACTAACTTGAGACTAATCTAAGGCTACAATAATTGAGCTAATCAAAACTGTACAGCTGTACAAAATAACTACTAACAACCTATAACTGAATGTAAGAATAACAATGTGAAGTTACTTGCTGAACAAGTAACCCTTCAAGCCTTCAAGTTTTCACAGCCCCCCTTAAGCTGGAAGGTGAATATTGCACATTCCAAGCTTAGAAATATTCAAATTAAAAGGACCAGGAGCCAGTGGCTTGGTAAACACATCAGCCAATTGCTGAACACTCTTGACAGGAAGAAGGTGAACAAGACCATTCTGAATTTTCTCTCGAATTGAATGACAGTCAATCTCTATATGCTTTGTACGCTCATGATAAACAGGATTAGCTGCAATGTACAATGCTGATTGATTGTCACAATATAGAGAAATAGGAGTGCAACTTGATGAGATCAAATCGGAGAGGAGATATGAAAGCCATTGAGCTTCATAGCCTGTCATTGCAAGGGCTCTATACTCTGCCTCTGCTGAGCATCTCGATACCGTTCTCTGCCTTTTACTTTTCCAAGAAATCAATGAATCTCCAAGAAAAAAACAAAAACCAGTAACTGACCATCTCGTGTCTAAGCAAGCACCCCAATCAGAATCACTAAAACCCTTGAGCACCAAGTCATTTTTATCAGGAAAAAATAAACCCTTGCTTGGTTCATTTTTCAAATATTTAAGAACCCTGAGAGCAGCTTGATAATGAGCAGTAGTTGGCTTGTCTAGAAACTGACTTAAATGGCTCACAGCAAAAGATAAATCAGGTCTAGTGTTGGTTAAGTATACAAGCTTCCCAATGATTCTTCTGTAACCAGTGACATCTGAATAGAGAATACCTGAATCACTATGCAGTTTAGCATTAGAGTCCATAGGAGTAGAGACTGGTTTTGCAGCCAATAAACCAGAATCTTGCAACAAGTCAAGAGCATATTTCCTTTGGTATAATGATATTCCTTCTGATGATCTAGCAACTTCCATGCCCAGAAAATATTTCAATATGCCAAGGTCTTTAATACTGAACTTATCATCCAAAACTTGTTTTTATGTGATTGATTTCAGTCATTGAAGTACCTGCTAGTATCAAATCATCAACATAAACAAGTATGGCATTAAAATCCTGAGAAGTTCTCTTTGTAAAAAGAGAATAATCAGCTTTAGATTGGGAATATCCACAAGAAATCAACACTGCAGTGAGCTTCTCATTCCATTGCCTGCTTGCTTGTTTCAACCCATAGAGTGATTTCTGAAGTTTGCATACTAAAGTAGGATCTGAAACATGCAAACCAGGAGGTACTTTCATGTAGACATCTTCAGGTAAATCCCCATGTAAGAATGCAGTATTAACATCCAATTGATGGAGATGCCAATTGAGAGCAGAAGCCAATGTAAGAAGGACTCGAACAGTGGTCATTTTAACCACAGGACTGAATGTTTCAAGATAGTCCAAGCCTTCAGTCTGTGTATACCCCTTTGCTACTAATCGTGCTTTAAGTCTCTCAATTGTACCATCTGCATGATGCTTGATTTTAAAAACCCATTTGTTTCCAATGGCATTCTTATCTTCTGGTAAGGAAGTGAGAATCCATGTTTTGTTCTTCTCTAAAGCCAACAACTCAGCATCTATGGCCTTTTTCCAATTTTCATCAGTCACAGCCTCAGCATAATTTTTAGGTTCACAGGTGTTTGAAATGGCTAAGGTAAAAGCTTTATGTGAATCAGACAGTTTATCATAGGAAATGTGATTAGATAAAGGAAACCTGACATTTGAGTGTGATGATGTATTTGAAGCTTTTACTGAGGCAAGTTGACAATGAAAATCCTTGAGATAATTTGGAGGAGCATGTATTCTGGTTGATCTCCTAAGTTCTTGGTGATTATGATCAGGTTCAGCTTGTTGAACATCAATTGGTAAGTCTTGTGGTTCAGGCTCAATTTCAGGTGCAGGGTCTTGTGGTATTAGATGAACATCATGATCAGTAGGAGGATTGTGATGAAGTGTATAGTTTAGAAATTGATCATGATCAGTATAAGGACGAATTGGTTGGGACATATCATCATGTGAAACTGTATCATGAGAATTTTGCAGAAATGGAAAAACATTTTCATAAAAAATGACATTTCTGGATACAAATGTTTCTTTAGTTTTCAAATCAAACAAAATATGCCCCTTGGTTCCAGGTTTATAACCAATAAACACACACTTTCGTGATCTGGAATCCAACTTTTTTCTATTTGCTGTCAAAGTTGAAGCAAAACATAGGCAACCAAACACTTTCAACTCTAAAATGTTAGGATTCTGTTTAAACAAGAGTTGATAAGGTGACTTATTGTTTAAAATAGATGATGATTGCCTATTTATCAAGTAAACAGCATGTGAGACAGCAAAACTCCAAAAACACTTAGGTAAGGCAGATTGAAACATTAAGGCTCTGGAAACACCTAAAATGTGTTGGTGTTTCCTCTCAACAGTGCCATTTTTTTGAGGTGTTTCAACACAAGAGGTTTGATGTATTATTCCTCTTGTTTGAAACAATTCCTTGAGATTAAATTCCAAGAGAAGAAGAAAAACGTATTTTCTGCATATAAAATGTTTTTCTGCATTTCATCGGAGTAAAAATAGTTGATGTTACAAAACTCTGCATATCTATATGATTGCAAAAGAGAGTAATCGATTATCTCTTGCAGTAATCGATTAACTCTGTTGCATCATAGAAAAATCAGAGAAGCTGTAATCGATTAACTGAATTTTGTTAATCAGTTACTTTCTTATGAAAGTAATCGATTACAACAGTCAAGTAATCGATTATAATTGTTGCATCATATATTTTTCAGAGGCTTAGTAATCGATTACAAGTCTTGTAGTAATCGATTACATGATGTTGTATCATATGCAAACCAGAGGCTTAATAATCGATTAACTCCTCAGTGTAATCGATTATCATAAGTTGCATCATACAATGAACAAGAGTGATGTAATCGATTAACTATTCTTAGCCTAATCGATTACATGTTTTTCAAATGTATTTAAGAATTTCTATTTTTGTAGAAATAATCGATTATTCCTTAAAGTAATCGATTACTTCATGTTTTATTGAAAAACGTGTCAGAATCATTTTTATTATTTCCTGATTTGTTTTTATATAAAAGATTCTGATATATTTTATAAAATTCGAAAATGATTTTAATTTTGAATTATTTCCTTTTTGGTTTTAAGAATCAAATCTTTATTTTATTTCGAAAATCGTTTTGATTTTATTTTGATTTTAAAACTTAATTCAAATCTTTGTTTATTCCTTTTTGATTTTGTTTTATTAATTCAAAATCGTTTATGATTCTAAAATGTTTTTCTTTTTAAATAAAGATCACTCCAACATTTCAAAAGAGTTTTACGTTCAGACATTTTTCTCATTTTCACGTTCTCTCTTCTTCTTCTCAAAGTGTTCTGCTTTTCATTGTTCTAATATTTTGAAGAACAAACCTTGTTGGCTGCGTAAACTCTAAGACAAACTTCTTCTTCATTATCATAAAAGCTTATTGTAGAATCTGTGTTTTTGAGAACACGTGATACTTATTGTAATCACTCACATCTATTGTATTCAACCTTAGTGGTAGGGAGAGAATCCCATAGTTGAACGTTGAGGCGTTCGTAGGGCGAGGAACCCTGCTGTGTGATTGAGGCCCCTAGCGAACGGAGGTTCCTAGTAGTGTGCGGGGTGCTCTTGGTTGTAATAGGGTGCGTCTCTATTGCTTGGTTATAAGAACTCTCAGGCGGGTCGCTTGGGGACTGGACTAGGCCTTTCGACGGGAAGGCTGAACCAGTATAAAATTCTCCGGTGCAAGCTTTTCTATCCCTATCTCTTTTACTTTCCGCATATTTAATTTCTTGCGTTTCCGCGCTACTCAATTATTATATTTCTATCATTTTCGCGATCCGTTTTATTCGTTTAATCTCTCCATCTCAAATCAATTTTTTAATTTGATACGAATTTTTCAATACATAATAAAGCTCGATTCACCCCCCCCCCCCTCTCGAGATTTTGAGGCCATAACCAGCAATTGGCATCAGAGCTAGTCTCTTGTGTTAAGACTTAACCGTCTCAAGAGTATGGCTTCAAACTCTCTGTTTGGAGGTGAAGGAAGTTCTATTAACCGTCCTCCCATGTTTGATGGGGTAGGGTACGCGTATTGGAAAGCCCGTATGAAAATTTTTATTCAAGGAGTTGGATTAAAAGTTTGGGATGTTGTTGTAAATGGTCCCTATGTTCCTACCTATGTGGTTAATGGTAACACTGTCGAAAAGCCTATGGTTGAATGGACGGAGGAGGAGGAACGTAGAGTCCAATACGACTTGAAAGCGAAAAATATTATAACATCTGCTTTGAGCTATGATGAGTTTTTCAGGATATCAACATGCGAGACAGCACAACAAATGTGGGATACGCTGGAAGTCACGCATGAAGTTACAACGGAAGTAAAGAGGTCAAGAATCAATACGTTGACTGGTGAATATGAGCTATTCAGAATGAAAGATAGAGAATCGATTCAAGAGATCCAAAATCGCTTCACAATGATTGTAAATCAACTGACGACATTGGGGAAGAAGTTCACCAATGAGGATCTCATCAACAAAGTTCTAAGGTGTTTGAGAAGAGATTGGCAACCCAAGGTGACGGCAATTGCTGAATCAAGAAATCTCTCAACAATGACGCTGGCAACTCTGTTTTGAAAATTACAGGAACTCGAAAGTGAACTAAAAAGGTTGGCTCAGCATGAAGAAGAGAACAAGAAAGTTAAAAGTTTGGCATTGAAGGCTGAAGCACCTGCACCAGATAGTGACTCGGACAAAGAATTATTGAATGATGAACACATGGGTCTATTGGTGAAAAAGTTCGGGAAATTCCTGAGGAAGAAAAATATCAACAAGAGAGACGACAATAAAAGTGGAGGCTCAACCATCACATGTCATGAGTGTGGCAAGCCTGGTCACATTAGAGCAGACTGCTATCAATTGAAAAAGAAAAAGAATTCAGAAAAAGGCACCTCAAGTTCAAAGAAGGGGAAACAAGCATACTTGGCGTGGCTGGACAATGATGGAAGTTCGGATGAGGATTCAGACGAACAAGAGGAGACTGCCAACCTATGCTTGATGGCTCACGACAATGAGGTAACTACTGAACTTAACTTTTCTTATGATGAATTACAAGAAGCATTTGAAGAGTTACATGAGGAATCTATGAGGTTATCCTTATTGGTTTCTCTAGAAAAGAAAAATTCAGCTTCCATTTTAGAAAAGAATAAAGAACTTACTAAGGAAAATGATTTTTTGAAAAATCAAAATAAGGAGCTGAATTTGACTTTAAAAAATTCTTCAAACACTTCGTGTAACGACATTAAGCTTAAAGCTAGTTCTTCTTCTTGTAAATTCTGCAAGGACTTGGTTAAAGAAGTTGAAGATTTAAAAGAAACCCTTGCTAAATTTTCAAAAGGTAGAAATACTTTAAATTTAATGTTAGGTAGACAAAAATGTTTCTTTAATAGAGCAGGTTTAGGATATCAACCCGGTAGACATCAAAAGAAACTAAGTACCATTTTTGTCCCTGCCAGTAATCATAAGAAACCTCTTATTATATGTCATATTTGTGGTAAAAAGGGCCATGGTGCACATGAATGCATACACCGAAAAGTGAAGTTCGTTAAAACGAACAATGAAGCTAGAAGGTGGCATGATTTAAACTATGGCTATACTAATGCTCAAGGACCCAAAAAGATATGGGTACCTAAAAAGAAACCTTGAATTCTTTGCTTGTAGGTTACTCCGGAAGGAAGGAAGGCATGATGGTACTTGGACAGCGGATGCTCAAAACATATGACTGGAGATAAATCTAAATTCTCGCATCTCGTGCCTAAGGACCAAGGACATGTGACTTTCGGAGATAACAATCAAGGAAAGATTATCGGAATCGGTAAAATTGGTACACCTCCTAACCCTTGCATTGAAAATGTTTTACATGTTGAGGGCCTAAAGCACAATTTGCTAAGTATTAGTCAATAGTGTGATAAGGGAAATAGGGTTATATTTGATTCTGATAGTTGTATTATCGAGGGAAAAGTTGATAATCTTATTAAGCTAATTGCTCGCAGGATAAACAATGTTTATGTTATTGATTTTGATTCAATTCCCTCAAATGATGCGAAATGTTTATTATCTAAAGAGGATGAATCGTGGTTGTGGCATCGTAGAATAGTTCACATCCACATGGCTCATTTAAATAAAATTTCTTCTAAAAACTTAGTAGTTGGTTTGCCAAAGCAAAATTTTTTCCTTTTCTGAAAATTGTGATCCTTGTTCAAAATCAAAACTCACAAGGGCTACTTTTCCGTCTAAAAATCTTGTTTCAACTCAAAGGCCCTTGGAACTTTTACATATGGATCTTTTTGGACCGTGTCAAACTAAAAGCTTTGGTGGCAACTATTATTGTTTAGTTATTGTGGATGACTATTCTAGGTATACATGGACGCTTTTTATTACTCATAAAAATGACACATTTCATGAATTTAAAAAGCTAGCCAAGATTATTCAAAACCAATTGCATTTGAGCATTGCATCCATTAAAACTGATCATGGTGGAGAATTTGAAAATCATAGTTTTGAAAAGTTTTGCGAAAAACATGGAGTTAAGCATTATTTTTCCGCTCCAAGGACTCCAGAGCAAAATGGAGTTGTGGAGAGGAAAAATCGTTCATTAAAAGAGCTTTCTAGAACAATGCTTAATGACATAAATTTGCCTGCATATTTTTGGGCCGATGCAGTTAGTACAGCTTGTTATGTTATGAACCGTGTTTTGATTAGGCCTATTTTAAAGAAACCCCCTATGAGCTGTACAAGGGGAGAAAACCAAATATTTCTCATCTTCGAGTTTTTGGATGTAAATGTTATATGCATAATAATGGTAGAGAAAATCTAGGAAGTTTTGAGGCTAGAGCTGATGAGGGTATATTCCTTGGATATTCTGCTTCGAGCAAAGCATATAGAATTTACAATAAATCTCGTAATACTATTGAAGAATCTATTCATGTATTATTTGACGAATTTGATCCCAGAAGGTTGGGAAAGGTATCTGTTAATGACATTTCAGGTATTCTTGGAGATTTATTCATTGATGAAGATAAGGAGTCAAACGCCAAAGAAAAGGAGCATTCCGAAAGCAATGGAAAATCAGTCGAACCTGTTGAGGAGAAAAATCAAGAACAATCTATGGAACTCAACGCTGATTTGCCTAAGGAATGGAGAACATCGAGGCACCATCCTATAGATCAGATTATCGGGGATATCTCAAAAGGTGTAAGTAATCGCAACTCTATTAGCAATCTTTGTAACTTCTTTGCATTTGTTTCTCAAGTAGAGCCAAAGAATTATTCTGAGGCTATGCTTGATGAGCATTGGATTTTGGCAATGCAAGAGGAATTAAACCAGTTCGAAAGAAATCAGGTGTGGGAACTTGTTCCTAGGCCTGAGTCTCATCCGATTATTGGAACTAAGTGGATTTATAAAAATAAACTTGATGAGGCTGGTTTAATTGTTCGAAACAAATCTAGGTTAGTTGCACAAGGTTACAACCAGGAAGAGGGGATAGATTATGAGAAAACATTTGCCCCTATTGCTCGGTTGGAAGCCATAAGACTGCTATTAGCATTTGCATGTATTCTAGATTTTAAATTATATCAAATGGACGTAAAGAGTGCCTTTCTTAATGGTTTTATAAATGAAGAAGTTTATGTGTGTCAACCTCCTGGCTTTGAAAGTTATGAACACCCTGATTATGTTTATAAATTGAAAAAGGCTTTGTACGGTTTAAAACAAGCTCCTAGAGCGTGGTACGACCGTCTTAGCAAAATTTTTTTGGAAAATAACTTTGAATGAGGGAAGGTTGATAACACACTTTTTATCAAAAAGAAAGGAAAGGACATTCTTTTAGTTCAGATTTATGTTGATGATATTATTTTCGGTGCTACTAATGAAATCCTTTGCAAGGAATTTTCTAGTATGATGCAGGAAGAGTTCGAAATGTCTATGACGGGCGAGCTGAAATTTTTCCTGGGATTACAAATAAAGCAAGCGAAGGACGGAATCTTCATTAGCCAAACCAAATACTGCAAAGAATTACTGAAAAGATTTGGCATGGATAAGGCCAAGGCAGTAGCAACACCGATAAGCACATCATGTTTCTTGGACAAAGATGAAGGAGGTAAATCCGTAGAAACTACAAAGTATCGAGGTATTATCGGATCACTTCTTTATTTAATGGCAAGTAGGCCGGATATCATGTTTAGTGTATGTTTGTGTGCTCGGTTACAGTCGAATCCAAAAGAAACGTACATGGTTGCTGCCAAGCGAATAATGAAATACTTGTCTGGCACAACTGATATGGGTTTATGGTACCCCAAAGGTTCGTCTTGTAATCTTGTTGGGTATTCCGATTCTGACTTTGCTGGTTGCAAAGTAGATAGAAAAAGCACTAGCGGCACTTGTCATCTTCTTGGCAATTCATTGGTATCATGGGCTAGTAAGAAACAGTCTAGTGTGGCCCTACCTACAGCTGAGGCTGAATATGTAGCCGCGGGTAGTTGTTGCGCCCAGATTTTATGGTTAAAACAGCAACTCCTAGACTTTGGTGTAACTCTAGATCACATTCCTATTAAATGTGATAATACCAGTGCTATTAGTATTACCAAAAACCCAGTGCAACATTCTCGCACGAAGCATATAGAGATTCGACACCATTTTATTCGTGATCATATTCAGAAGGGTGATTGCATTATTGAGTATGTTGATACTTCGCGGCAGTTGGCTGATATCTTTACGAAACCGCTTCCAAAAGAAAATTTCTTTTTTATTCGTAGAGAAATTGGTTTAACTTCTGCCTCTCACCTCTTTTGAATATGTGAATCTTTTATCTCTCATGTTATTATTGATGCATCTTCTTAGTGTTTCAGGGGGAGATTGCACATCTTTTTTGATGATTACAAAAGGGGGAGAGAGATTCTGATATTTCATGGCTAATACATTCAGGGGGAGATACTCTGAAGGATGCTTTTTGTCTAAAATGATATATGTTATTTAAGCATTCATACAGGGGGAGAAGATTTAATCCATTATATTTCCTGTATTTAGTGATTCTAAGGAAGGTTTTATTATTATATATCTATTTTTTGATTTTGTAACACTTGTGATGCAGATAATAAAGAGCATATCAGAATGGTTGTTTGTCATCATCAAAAAGGGGGAGTGTTGGAAGTCAAGCTGGTTGGAAGGCATGCTTCAAACTCTCTATGGACTTCAAGTTTAATGCAAATATATGTTTTGATGATAACAAGGCAACTCAAGTTCAAGCTCACAAGTGCAAGCGTCAAGATTGAAGACTCAAGCAAGCCTAAGAATAGAAACCTTCTCCTTAGATCAAATGTAAGGTAATGAAGTTTTTGTTTACTTACAAGTTTCAAAGCCAACAAAGTTTTTTTTATTTTTGAAGAGAAGAAGAAAAACGTATTTTCTGCATGTTTTTCTGCATTTCATCGGAGTAAAAATAGTTGATGTTACAAAACTCTGCATATCTATATGATTGCAAAAGAGAGTAATCGATTATCTCTTGCAGTAATCGATTAACTTTGTTGCATCATAGAAAAATCAGAGAAGCTGTAATCGATTAACTGAATTTTGTTAATCAGTTACTTTCTTATGAAAGTAATCGATTACAACAGTCAAGTAATCGATTATAATTGTTGCATCATATATTTTTCAGAGGCTTAGTAATCGATTACAAGTCTTGTAGTAATCGATTACATGATGTTGCATCATATGCAAACCAGAGGCTTAATAATCGATTAACTCCTCAGTGTAATCGATTATCATAAGTTGCATCATACAATGAACAAGAGTGATGTAATCGATTAACTATTCTTAGCCTAATCGATTACATGTTTTTCAAATGTATTTAAGAATTTCTATTTTTGTAGAAATAATCGATTATTCCTTAAAGTAATCGATTACTTCATGTTTTATTGAAAAACGTGTCAGAATCATTTTTATTATTTCCTGATTTGTTTTTATATAAAAGATTCTGATATATTTTATAAAATTCGAAAATGATTTTAATTTTGAATTATTTCCTTTTTGGTTTTAAGAATCAAATCTTTATTTTATTTCGAAAATCGTTTTGATTTTATTTTGATTTTAAAACTTAATTCAAATCTTTGTTTATTCCTTTTTGATTTTGTTTTATTAATTCAAAATCGTTTATGATTCTAAAATGTTTTTCTTTTTAAATAAAGATCACTCCAACATTTCAAAAGAGTTTTACGTTCAGACATTTTTCTCATTTTCACGTTCTCTCTTCTTCTTCTCAAAGTGTTCTGCTTTTCATTGTTCTAATATTTTGAAGAACAAACCTTGTTGGCTGCGTAAACTCTAAGACAAACTTCTTCTTCATTATCATAAAAGCTTATTGTAGAATCTGTGTTTTTGAGAACACGTGATACTTATTGTAATCACTCACATCTATTGTATTCAACCTTAGTGGTAGGGAGAGAATCCCATAGTTGAACGTTGAGGCGTTCGTAGGGCGAGGAACCCTGCTGTGTGATTGAGGCCCCTAACGAACGGAGGTTCCTAGTAGTGTGCGGGGTGCTCTTGGTTGTAATAGGGTGCGGCTCTATTGCTTGGTTATAAGAACTCTCAGGCGGGTCGCTTGGGGACTGGACTAGGCCTTTCGACGGGAAGGCTGAACCAGTATAAAATTCTCCGGTGCAAGCTTTTCTATCCCTATCTCTTTTACTTTCCGCATATTTAATTTCTTGCGTTTCCGCGCTACTCAATTATTATATTTCTATCATTTTCGCGATCCGTTTCATTCGTTTAATCTCTCCATCTCAAATCAATTTTTTAATTTGATACGAATTTTTCAATACATAATAAAACACGATTCACCCCCCCTCTCGAGATTTTGAGGCCAAAACCAACAACACATTTATTGTTTGAAAAATTCAATTCACATGAAAGAGATTTGGTTAGTTTGGATATTGATATGAGGTTAAAACTAAAACTAGGTATGTAAAGAACATCAGTCAAGTAAAACTGATTAGAAAAAATAACTGTGCCAGCTATGTGTGTGATTACTTCATTGCCATTTGGTAATTTAACAGGTATAGGTTTGATTTGTCTAAAGGATTGGAATTCTGGTAAGGAGAAACAGACATGGTTTGTAGCTCCTGAGTCCAGAATCCATAAGCTACCTTCATTAGAGTTCAAAGTGTTTTTGGCTGAAGTCTGAAGAGTGGTAATTTGGTTTGTACTATGCTTTGGCTGTGAGTTTGATGATTGTTGAAGTAGAGCCAACAATGCCTTGTGTTGATCAGCAATGAAAAACAATCCTGAATTCTCTTGAGGACCTTCCTTTTGTGAATATCTATCAGCATTATCATCATCATCATACTCCTCATCATCATTGCCAACTAGATTATTCACAGTGTTGCCATTGTTTTTAAAGTAATGAGTAGGGAATCCATGCTTCCTGTAACAAACATCTTCAGTGTGTCCAGTTCTATTGCAAAAGGTACAGATCTTATTACTAGATCTGCCTCTTCCTCTGCCAGAACCAGAACCAGTTCTCCCTCTACCTCTGCCTCTAGATGGATTCCTATTAACAGAATCAACAGTGCTAGCAAGTATTTTAGCATCTTCACTCACAATTCCCATTTCTCTTTCTTGTTGTGACAGCATTGCAAAAACTCTATTGATATCAGGCAAGGGATCCATCAACATAATCTGAGACCTCACAGCTGAGTAATTATCATTTAATCCTCTAAGGAATCTAATAACATAGTCATTATTCCTATATGATTTCATTAATGAAACTAATTCGCATCTACAAGGAGTAGCACATAAACAGCAGGAACAAACAGGAATTGGTCGAAAATTATCAAACTCTTGCCAAAGACCTTTCATATGAGTATAATATGCAGTGATACTCATGTTTCCTTGTTTAACAGAACATAAATCTTCTTGTAAAGCACTGATTCTATAGATATCACCTTGGTAATATCTCTGCTTAAGATCGTTCCATACCTCAAGAGCAGTTTCAAGCCACAGCACGCTTTGCACAATCGACAGATCCAGTGCTTAAGTGAGCCATCCTACTACCAACGTTTTGCATCTATCCCAGGCGAAGAACAAAGGATCAGTGATCAATGGTTTAGGAAGTGATCCATCTATGAATGCAAGCTTGTTCTTCGATTTTAGCGCCATAGTCATGGCTCGTGACCAAGAATGATAATTCGCACCAAGTAAGGGAGCAGAAACTATCATTGCAGCAGGATTTTCACCAGGAGGCATGTAATATGGACTCGTTGGATCAGAAAAAACATTGACAAGTGGATTCGCATTTGCCATGATTAAATCGAATGAATAAACAATTGATCGAAGAAATCAATTGATGAATAGAAGATGATTGATGAAGAAAATCAGTTTATCAGATGAAACTGAAATAGAAAGAAAGAAAAAAAAATAGAAGAAGAATGAATCAATGAGAATTCGATGAATCAAACAAAGAAAAATCGATCAGAGTTCAGTGCGCAGCAGAGCTCCATCAACAAGGAGCTCTGATACCATGTGAAAAATTGAACTCCATTGATGAGCTTGAAAGCTTGAATGAAATCGTGAGAGAAAGTTCGAGAGAAGAACTTGAGAGAAAAGGAACTCACAAGGTAAAAATTGTAAACTGATTTCATTAAGTTAGTTGCAGCTGAGATACAAGCTTATATACAATTGATCAAACTAAATCTCAGCCACTAAAATTCTAACTAACTTGAGACTAATCTAAGGCTACAATTGAGCTAATCAAAACTGTACAGCTGTACAAACTAACTACTAACAACCTATAACTGAATGTAAGAATAACAATGTGAAGTTACTTGCTGAACAAGTAACCCTTCAAGCCTTCGAGTTTTCACAAACTTAACTTTAAACAAAAAACAGTGGAGCATTGACATACTTTCACTTGGTATATGAGGGATGGGTGGCGGCAATTGTGGTTGCAGTGAAGGAGGAGATTTGGGAGGAGTAGAATGAGGTTTGAAAGTAAATGAGAAAGAAATAGAGATGAAAATGAGGTTTAAGGATAGTTTTGGAATTAATTTGAAGAATTGGGATTTGAAGATAAAATGTGGAGTTTGTAAGAAAAAATATCTCGTATGTGTCATTTTCTCTTATGCTCTTTTAAACCATATCATATAGGGAATTAGTCTACAAACCCCCCTTTTATCCCCCAAACCCCACTTTTTTTCATAATACTAATAATACCCCTTTATACAAACCCCAGACCCCATTCACTCCTCCTCCTCCTCCAGCCGCCGCTTCCTCCCTCCTTTGACCACCTTCTTCTTCTTCTTCTTTGTTGGCATGGAACCTGCAGCAAGTGGATTTTTGGTGGTGGTGATGGGGAGTGGGCTGCAAGAGCTTGCTGGAAATTGTACTCCCAAACTAGTGTATTTTACAAATTGAATCTTGTCGAAAATACATTTTTTTACTGGGTTTAGTCACAAAAATGCACATGCTTGATACGTTAGTTTTTCTTGCTGCTCCATTGAAAGTATTACAAATTTTAATCCTAAAAATGTGATTTTGTATCCAATTTATGAAATTCGTAGGCTATAGGACAATGAGTATATTTAACAAGCAACCTGGGCAACAATCTCCAGCAAGTTGACACTTACCAAAAATCACACAAGACAGGGATGTGTGGATTTTTGGGGGCTGTGTGTAAAGGTGGTGGTGATGGGGAGTTGCAGGGAGTGGGGGGGCTGTGTGTGAAGATGATGGTAGTGGTGGTGGTGGGTAGTGGGGTTGTTGGTAGTGAATGGGGTTGGGAAAAGAGGGGCATTTTTGACTTTTCCCAATTAAAATAGGGTTTGGTGGAGAAAAATGGGGTTTGGGGACTAATTCCCTATCATATACACACGCCTTCTAGCAAAGCCTACTTTTGACCCATAAAAAAAAAAGGCTTAGACACAACTATTAACACATATCATGATAAGGTTTCATATCAAAATCAAGGTTTTGACTAAAAAAATATCAAATATATTTATGTTTAAGTATACTATGTGTTAATTTTATGATTAGGTTTATATGTAACCTGTTGTATAAGTAATACGTATCAACTTAATGAATTTCCAAATATAAACCTTATTAATGAACTTATATATTGTTTGCATTTAAAGATTTTTTTATTAATAAGTAATAAATAAAAATATCTACATATTATTTTTTTAATTATCATCTATGCTATAAGTTTTTAAAATGATTCATTTAAAAAAAATCATAATTCTAATTCACTAAATTATATCTGAAATATTAATTTATGAAAGTGTAAATCAATTAATTTTTTTATTGAAGTATCTCTAATGTAAGGAATGTAAATAAATTAACTAGGATTATCATGATTTTTAAAGGTGTAAATTTAATAATTTATCTATACCAAGGTTATTTTTCCATTGTGTATCGTGTGATTTATTTTTTTTATTTTCAGTGTATTGAATTATTAAATATACACTAAAAAAGTAATTTTAGAAAAAGTAATTTTAGAATATGTTCTTGAAAAAATAATCAAAATTCGACATCTACTTCATAGGTTTGTAGATTATTTTTTGATATATATATATTTTTTCTATTCTACCCTTATCACTCGAACAACAATAACTAACTTCATACCATTTTTTTAATTTACTCGAAAAAATAATCTTCTTTACACTATACAAATAAAATAGATAAGCTTAAATTCATTTTCAGCTAACATATTTAAATATAAACAAATTATCATTTTAACAGATTATAAGCTTAATAGATTATAGTTACAAATGAAAATAATCATGATATAATTTTTTCAATTGTATCAAACACGCACTTAAATGACGATTCATGTATCATTCACATGACATGTTAATTTAATAGACCATGACCCCTAATGTGAACTTATGTGAAGACTCAACATTTCAAAATTAGGCATGCCAACAGGTTAGGTTTGGGGCGGGTTTTGCCAACATCAACGTCGCACCCATTAAGAGCACGACTGATTTGGGTGCGGATTTAAGTAGAGCGGGTATGGAAAGGTGAAACCCAAACACATCCCATCGAGTTTGGGGAAACCCGTTGGTAATTCATCCAATTATTTTTTTAAAATTATATTTTATTGTATTAAACCAAAAAACATATATAACATAATTACAATTCAAATAAAATATAATAATAAACGTCAAATTTTAAAAATATCTAAAATATTGCGAATTAAATCACGGTTTTTGACAAATATATTAGTTTGACTTCACCATTTAACTATTATTATAATGAAAATTATTTAATTTTTATATTAGTGTGGGTTTGAGAGCGGGGACGAGGCAAGTACTTACAATCCCAGACTAGTTTCACCTTCATCTTTTTAAAGCAAATTTTAGTTTCTAGTTTTTCCAAACCCAATTAGAGCAGACTTTTCCCATCAAAATCGGATCGATTTCGATCGGGTACCCGTGAATGTGGGTTTTATTGTCAACCCTATCCAAAATCATAATTGTTAGATCTGATCGTCAATCTACAGCATACAATTTTCAATGCATTATAATTTTCTTAATTAACTTTAATATTTGAATATCAATATTTATGAATAATGTTATTAATGGGTAAATATATTTCTACAAAAGACATAAATGTATTTTTGTTAAAAAAAAAAAGTTATAATATGTTGATTTGTTCCAATTGAAAAATCACTTTTCTCATGTTACATTTTTTTAATTATCTATGATAAAAGTTTTTTTATAATTATTTATTTTTATAAAATCATAAATTTTTATAATTAACATATTTATACAAATTACATAAGGGCATTTTTGTCTATAATAATATGTTGTACTATGTTAATTTGTTCAAATTGGAAAATCACCTTTTGCATATTACATTTTTAATTATCTATGCTATAATTTTTTTAATAATTATTTATTTTAAAAAAAAATAAATTTTTATAATTAACATATTTTTACGAAACATATAAGAGTATTTTTGTCAAGAATAATATGTTATATTATGTTAATTTGTTCCAACTTAAAAATCACCTTTCTTATGTTATACTATTTTTTCATTATCTATGTTATTTGTTTTTTTATAATTACTTATTTTTAAAAAATCATAAACCCCAATTTCATTAAATTACCGTGTATTTGAATAAAAAAAATTATTATTTTTTTAAAATTTATGATGTAAGTTAAAAGATAAATTAAAAATTAAAAAAAAGTAAAAGCTACTAAAATCTTTAAAGATTACAATAATGAATAATGAATCATCAATTCAAAAAATAAAAGATTACAATAATAAATGATGAATAACCTACTTGTTATGACAGGTAGATAAGGATGGTGCGTGTGTTTTTAGTGGAAATCGAACACGGGACTACTAGCATTTGTGTCTCATTCCCAAGATTTCAGTTGAGGTTTTACACCGATTAGACTCCAACTGAACCAAACCCCGTTGATAATTATCAAATTAATTTTTATAAATATTGTTTTTAACTAAATTAGTCTCTATATTTATTTTTTTTTCCCTTTTTTTCATTCAAATTTATTTTTGGTTTCTACCTTCGATTATGATTTAGGATTACGCAAATGCAATTTTTTTATTTTGGTTCAATATTTTCATTATCCGAAGATATTGGTTTTTCGTTTTTCGTTTCATTTTGATTTTGGTCCCTATGTCGTTAGGCCACATCAGTATTTTTCATAATGAAGAGCAAAATCAAAACGGAAAGGAAAAACAATAAGGACCAAATAAAACCCAAAAAATTAAAATGTAAGGACGACTAATTTCAAAAAAATCGACATTTACAAGGATCAAATATTTAAGTCCTCCATTTAATTTGCTTCCAATAAAAATAAGAGGATTTCCAGAACGTCTTTTACATTTTGTCTATAACATAATGTTCATGGAGTTTTTCTCTCTTATTTCATGTATTGTATATTGTTATTTTACAAACTCAAACATAATTAATATTGTTTTTTTAAACTATACCTTTATTTATTACAAACTTTTTTTTCACTTTTGATATTCTTCTCTCTCTTTTAGGATGTATAGTATGTACATGATCCATGACGATCATATGTATAACTTTTAAAAAAAATGCATAAACAGCCTTAAATTTTATGCCATATACAAATATAGGTGCCATAAAATATTTTTTCCTTCAAATTTTTCCCTTTTTCTCATAAGTTATGTTCATTTAGCCATTTTCTTTTGTCACATAGTTTATATTCTTTTAGAAGCTCAATACTCATTTATACTTCTTTTTTCATGTATACCCTTATTTATTATTATATTATCTTTTACACCACTCATTTCTCCATTCCCTTCGGTATAATCTTCATATATTTATTATTACTCTCTCCTATTATTAAATGAGGATAATTTAGTTAAAATATATCAAATTTTCACATCATTTACTTATTTCTTAATTTATGTGCAAAAACCTAAAACAACATAACTTATGGAATGGAGAAAGTAATCTTTAAACTCCAAACATTAGTAGAATAGGTCAATTATTAATTAAGTCACACATTAAATTAATAATAGTAGAGAGAAAATACTCCTACTATTAGTTGAGAATAGCTGGATTAATATGGGTACCTATTTCTTTTCCTATGTCTGATTAAACATCAAAATAATAGAAGAATAAGCATGGCTTCTTTTTTTTCTTCTTCTCCATGACTCCATGTACACGTGTAAGTAAATTATAGAGATGTTGAAAATTAAATCTAATCAATTTTGTATATAGTAACACTTTTTGCCTTTTTATGGTTGGGTACATACACTTAAAGATATTTTTTAGTTATGAAATTAAATGAAAGGAGGCAGAAAATGAAGAATGGGCAACAACACAAATGACAAGAGAATTGTGAGAAAGTTTGAAAGGCCATGCTGCTTAAAAGACGTGAGTGGGGCGGTGGGCACCCATTCTAAATTAACTCTGTATAGAAATGCAACTGTCAATGTCCCACAGCTATGTAGCCAAAGCCACACAACTAACCCCACACTTCCCACCATACCAGCTTGTTTGGTGGAAATCTTTCTAAACCACAACAACACAACCAAATGATATTGAGCATCGATATCACATCACTTGTTTTGGTCCATCTTGCACCTTTCAAAATTAACTCATACTTATCGGTTATATTTTAACCAGCATCGACACTTCAAAATAGTTAACGTGTCAATATTTAAATTATATTAAACATCGGATATATAAATGTTTTTTACATTTTTTTCCAACCTTTTTATGAATTTCTTTTTTATTTCAACGTATCTATAACGTATCATATCTATTGTGAGTATTAGTGTTTCATGTTTCTTTTAGGATTTTTTTTATTTATAATAATAATAATAATAATAATAATAATAATAATAATAATAAAATGAGGTTACCTACCACCGTCCTCAACTCCTCACCACTCCCGCCGTCAACCACCGCTAACTTTTCATCCAAATCCGTGGTACTTTTGATTTGTGTGATTGTGATCCCCATTAGCATAGCACATGTTTCAATATATCACCATCTCTAAGAAGACTGAAAGGAAAATATTCTCTTGTACAGTTGGAGTACTTTTCAATAAATCTAGTCCTCCTCATTGTTTTACTATTTCCATTGCTTGAAGGTCGAAAAGATGAGCCACTTTTGGCAAGGGCATGCATATAATATACTTTCGAATAACTCTTCTAGCACATTATGCGTTTGAGGAAAATCCAACCCATTTGCTTTACACTTTTATCGAAATAGATATCAAGGGATTTCGAAGTCCTTTGTTTTTCTAAAAGAAAAATTCTAATAAATCTCAATTGAGTCAACTCTATTAGGTCAACTGCATGCACCTCTCACCATACAAAGTATTCCATATTTGATGTTCAATGGATCCCGTTATGGAAACGATAAAAATGCACTATCCCATTTCCTATAAATAAACCGTGTTGCAATCTCAATAGAATCCTCACATTTTCAATAAAGTTCTTTATGTTGCACTCGCATTACTTATAGCAAAATAAATCGATCAAAATTAACAAGGATTTTTTTCTGCTTCAAATTTTCCTCTCTTTTTTTAATGCTTATGCTATGATTTTTTTTAGTTTGCAAAACATAAATAACGTAAATATGACCTTTTTTTTATAAGCAAACTTATTATATATAAGCAGGTATTAGAGGTACCATAACTCATTATAATGGGGCTTACATATTAGATAAAGAAGAAATACAAAACAAAGTGCCAAGGCACCAATCTGATGAAAACAATATACTTTCGTCTTTACAAGCCATAAGCCAATACCAAGTCCAAACCTTTATGAGGTCTAATAGAGACATAACATCACAAGTTTGATTGTTAAAAACTAAAGTATTTCGAGGTAACCATACCGACCAACAAGCCCCATCCAAAAAGAGATACCAAGGTTCCTACATTTGATATTGTGGAAGATAGCACTAAATTGATTGCAAAAATCAATTGAGCCGACAAGCATAACATCAGTAACCAATCATTGTAACGGTTCGATCTGATCTTTAACGGATACTTTTTTAGTTTCATTTATAAGCAAAAAAAAAATACACTTCACTAAAGCTTTTAAATATAAGCAAAAATTACTAGAGTAGTCTAATTTTTTTTATGAAGTTGAAAAAATTAAATACACTCAACTAACTTCTTTAATAATTATTAAGTTAGTTATTTTTGCTTTAAAATAATACCGAACTAATCAAATTAATATAGTTTAGTCTAATTCGATATTAATATATTTTATATATAAAGACCGAACCAAACCGAACCATACATAAATGGTTTGGTCAAATCCTAAATAAATGGCATTTTAATAAAAAAATTATTTCTACTTAAATGTCATATTAGAAATTAAATGCAATATTAATTATTATTTTTACAACTATATATACTCTCATTTGATTAATAGGACAGATAGTAAGCTGAGGAAAATGACTAATCACTATAGATAAATAAAAAAAATAGGTAAAACGACATTGATTTATAACAAAAAGACACATTAAGGATCCATCATGCAAAACTAACTTATAACCATAACTTATGGCCTTGTAGTTGTGAGTTGTGAAATAAACTAGTTGTGAGTTGTGAGTTTGTAGTTGACAGCTTGTAATTGTTGAGTTAACTATTTTTTTTAGTGTACACCAAGGGTATCCCTAACCGGCAGCCGAAAACTAATCTCCTCCGAGGTGTAGAGATCACCGAAGTGGGTTTTGCCTCTAGCAACAAAGCCTTTTCCATGTCCACGGGGTTTTGCCTCTACCAACAAAGTCTTTTCCATGCCCACGGGAGGGATCGAACCCCTGACATCATGCTTAAAGAACTCAGCTATCTACCAACTATGTTGGGCTTTGTTGGTTGTTGAGTTAACTATTCAAGTAGCTAGCTGAAAGTTATTAAATGATTCAAAAGGACATGCAACATTATTTTATTTATAGTTATTATTTTAAATTATTCTTTTTTGTTCTCTATTTTATAATAGTATTTAAATTATGATTAATTAAATTACTTTTCCTTTTTTATTAAATATGTAGTTATTAATTAATTAATTATTGAAGTATTAAAAAATTATTAAATAATAATTAATAATTAATTAAATAATCATTTAAACAAAAAATTAAATTGGCATCAATTCAGTTTTAATGTAGTTTTAAAAAATATTGGAAGGTTTAAGTGGTACATGAATTACTATAATCTCGTTTAGTTTTTTGAAAGTTAATAATTCATGTATCTTTCTTAAAACTGTCTTTTAAACGTTACAAGTTACTTTTTCTAAAAGTTGTGGTTTTTTTCTAATTAACAAGATTAATAGTTTATTAATTGAAACTAAAACCTATTATTAACTAAAAAAATTCCTAACTATGTATTTCGAACATAGACTAAATAGACTTTTTAATCCATGCACTGTATCCACAACAATTATAAAAGAACGAAGGTAGTATGTATAAAATATGGTATTTCGTCTATTCAAAGTGTTAAAAAATGATGGGTTTAATTTTGAGTAATAGATCATATTGGTCCTTGATTTTGTAGGTATTAGTCAAATTAGTCCTTATGATATAATTATCGAAAATTTAAATTAGTCCCCTAGATAACAAAAAGTAAGTCACATTAATCCCCATCGCTAGTGCTCCACAAAATTAGATACTAATTTGATCGAGAGTCAACGATCTTTGTTTATTTTCTGGCAAAAACAATGTTGTTTTGGTCATTCCATTAGTCCACGTTAAGGATTACTAACGGTCATCAATATCAAGAACTAATGTGACTCACGTTTTCTTATCTATGATGAGATCAAATTTGAGATTTTGAAAATATCATAGACTAAATTCATCAATAATGTCCACAAAATTACGAACCAATCTGACATATTACTCGTTTAATTTTTCTATGCAAACTTGTCATCTTTTGAATATATCTTTAATAAATATTTTTAGGACACTCATCTTCATCTGTTTGATTAAATAAATCTTTATGAAAAAAATTTATTCCACAATAAAGTTTATTTACGAATCAATGCAACATTAATTATGATTTTTTTTTTATAATTTTACCCTTTATTATTATAGAGAGATAATCAGTGAGAAATGAATTATAAAGATATGAGAAATAAAAAAAAGGAAATTAGTTCAAAAATTTAATAAAAAAGTACAAATTATCTATATTTTTAATCTATGTCCCACAATCTTAAAAGCGATATATTTTAAAATGGGATAAGTAAATTATTACTCCAATTTTATTAGAGTGAAGTACCATTATAGTCATTTTAGTCTCTCAAGATTTTCAGATGTACTAATGTGGTTTTTAAACTTTTTTTCATACCAACTTGGTCCTTTATGTTTTAAGGACCAAATTGATACATGTGAAATTTTGAAGGATCAACTTAGTACATCTGAAAATTTTAAAAATTAAATATATTTATAAATTTTCAAAAGGCTTAATTATGTCACAAGTCCTTGAAGTTTGGGGTAAGATACTTTTATTCTTATTTTTTCAATGTCTGACTCCCCGAAGTTACTTCTGGGTTATTGTCATATATCCCTAATATATATCAATTCTGACCAATTTTGCTGACATGTAACATCGGAATCCTGATCAGACGCAGGAGGTTGGTCATATGATGCCGCGTGATGTCGGGCGAAGACGACCTCTCTCTTAATTTTTTTTCTTTTTTTATTTAACTAAAAATATAAAAATATTAAGTTTTTTAGTTTTTTAATTTAAAGAAAAAAAGAATCTTCGCCCACGGAGCACCACGTGCCTAACCTCGTACATCTTATCAGGATTTCGATATTACATATCAGCAAAATTAACCAGAATTAATAGTAGGGTATATGACAAATCCAGAAGAAACTTCGGGGAGTTAAACATTGAAAAAAATAAGAATAAGGGTCTCTGACAAAAGTACCCCAAACTGAACTTGTAATATAATTAAGCGTTTTAAAAAGTAGGTTGATACAATAAAAAAATTAAAAACTAAATTAGTACTTCACTTGTTTTATTAAAACCTAGTTATGTCTCGAGTATTCGGTCACCTACCTCGCTTTCCGAAAACTTTATGGTACTCAAAGCTATGACATGGCAAAGAGCCAACAAGCATTGGTTTCAGATTGCTGGTACACCAACTAATTCCCAATTTGTTGTCACCAAAGTCATATATAACAAGCTAGATGCTACAGAAAATAGGAGGAGTATTATTATTATTCTGTGAGTGAGAGCCACATGGCATTCACATGTCCCAACCATATGTTGAGCATGGAAGCCATCATCTTTACTTGGTCTTGTTAACCATAAACAAAAAGAAAAAGAAAAAACTGTGTTGCAAAACTTTTAATATATTGAGGCTAATAGTTCCTTGTCTTATATATTTTTTATTATTAAATTGGTTTCTTACGTTTTTTAAATATTATATTGGTTTCTCATGTTTCTTTTCACTATCAATTTGGTCATGAATCATTGTTCGTTTTATATGGACCAATATGATATGCACATGTATCATTTTTCTTTCCAACATTGTAAATGTTGACCAATATGATATTAACACATAGAACGAATAGTGACTTATGAACCAATTTGATAGCAAAAAGAAATATAAGAGATTAATATGATACCGAAAAATTGTGAGGAACCAATTTAATATTAAAAAATAAGGTAAGAGACTAAATACGTAATTTAGCCTATATTGAATATATATATATATATATATATAAGAAAAATTAAAGAAATGTAAAAGAAAAAATTATTTATTAAGAAAGTTGATTAAGTGAAAAAAAAATAAAAATTATTATCTAAATTATCTTTTAAGAGAATATAAATTTTAAGTAAAAGAAGGAACATATTTTAATATTAGTATTGAGAAAATTTCATGAATTTAATAAGAAATATTTTAGAAATAAAAATATTTAATAATGTAAAAAGAGTTAAATTTTAGAGTACTTTTATTTTAAACTGTAAAACCTTTTTTTCCCCTCTTATATACAAGATCCGAGTACGTAGTATTTGATATGCTTTTTATCAAGGGCTTAACATTTTCATCATTTAATTTAAAAGACATTCCCCAAGTTCTTGAGCATGCACGCAATGATTCTTATATCATGGAATGTTTGTTTAACGACTCTCTCTTTTCTGTATTTTACTGGGATCTTGCTTCTTAGTCGAAGGCAGAGAGAGGTCCATTCTAGTCTTGCACATGGTACATCATGATAAATTTATATAATTATTTAATTTCAACTTTTATAGTTATGAAAAAAGATATATATTGTAGTGTAAAAGTAAATTTTTAATATTTACAAGACGAAGAACTTATTAATTTTTCAATACACTTTTTTTTACCTTATTATCATCGATCATTGATACAAATATTCTTTAAAAAATGAAAAAAGAAATATACGTCTTTGAATTAGCTAGCAATTATAGTTATTAAAATTAGATCGGATCAATCGGTTCAACTAAAAATTCGATGAACCAGACCCATGTCGGATACAGTAACCCATCTGAACTGTAAGTGCAAATAACCAGTACTAGGGAATGAAGTACTAGGGATGGCAATGGGGCGGGGAACGTTCGGGGAGGCCTTTCTCATTCCCCATCCTCGGGTCTCATTTGCCCCCCATCCCCATCCTCATTCTCCATGTCGGGGGTAGATTAACCCCCATCCCCATTCCCCACCACCCCACGGGTTCCCACGGGAAACCTAACTTCGATTTGACCTGTTATAAAATTCACAACGTCAAATATCATTTTTAAACTTGTTCAATATAGAAAAATAATCTTTAAAATTCAAGAGATTCAATCCAAAAAATCGTTAAAATAATAATTATAATTATAATTATAATTATATATGTGAAGTTACTAAAAAACCTATTTTTTAACTATATAAAGCCTAAATATATAAGGGCATATAAGTAAAATTGTCGGGGACGGGAAACCCGCAGGGACGGGGGAACCAATCCCATTCCCCGCCCCGAAATCTGTTCGGGGGAAAAACCCTCATCCCCGCCCCCGATGGGGAAAAATCCCCGAACTCGGGGTACCCGAACGGGGCGTTCCCTGCGGGGATCCCCATTTCCAGTCTCCCATTGCCATCCCCAAACCGCCCTAAACCGTGCAGAACCACTACAAGCCGGACCAGACCTATACTTTGATCATTGGACCAGTAGTTAGAATCTTTAGATGTAGCAAAATTTTTGTGGTTAGGTTTGATTTCAGACATCCTAGTAAATTATCTAACTTTCCATCTCTGGGTCAACATGATTACATGAAAAAGGCCCCAATTTTTTTAACCTATACTTAATAATTTTTTTCAAACCTAATTTTGTTTTATAACTAATTTTATTATTGATTGTTGTCATTGTTATTATTTTGAAGATTAGGTGTAAACACACACATTTCTTATCAAAAAAAGGTGCAAACACATTATCTATTTTTAGTAAAAAAATTTGGCAAATTATTTTGTCATCCAAATTTAATATAATGTCATCTCATTATAATAAATTATTCATATTTTGCCCCTTTTAAAAAAAACTGGTTTTTAACATATTGTAAAGGTTGCTTACGACCTGTCATTCATAACACTCCCTCATGATCCAATTTTAAACACAGTTTTTGAATGGGTCGCAAGGAGATGCTACAACTTTTCTTAAACATAATTTTTGAAGTAAGGATGTGCTACGTTCAGAAACGCAGCATCCTTGTGACCTTTGCAATACTAAGCTTGTGCTCATATTGCTTGCCTCCTTTTACTGGCTAGCATCCAGCACTGTAAATTAATTCTTTAGCTTCAAAGCCATGATAAAATTATCTTAGTGTGATTGACAACTTTAGATGACCAGAGTGTTGATAGATTCTTTATTATCTGTGCAGGAAATTGTACGCCACTCTAAGTTCTGCACCAGGATGCGATAAATCCACCTGTTATCACATAAACACGAATATCAGCTGAAATACTTATTATAAAGCAGAAAGTACAAGTGCTTGACACAACCACAAGAACGCCATGATGATAGAATATATCATGTTCAGCAAAAGGACTAGTTACAAATACAGGTGTGTGTAAATGATGAGGCATTCATCATGATCTGTTAGCGCTCGATTTGCTTTTTTTTTTTACAGCAAACAAAGAAAGAATATTATTAACAAAGATCAACCAAGCATCAAAATACACAACAAGCTCATTTGCTAAACTAGACAAACAAGCTCAAGCTTCAACATAGGCTTGATAATATAAATGAGCCAAACTCAATTTTAATAGGCTTCACATTATTTAAACATCAGTTATGCTAGGTAGTAAAGAATTAATCTATCAACACTCTGGATGCTGTGTTTTTGAACGTGTTAACGGGAAATTGAAATCGACAAAAGGTTGCGAATGTCGGATGTATAAGTGACGTCGACGGAAGTGTACTTAAACGTTTTGTTTAAAAGTGACTTCGAAGGAGGTGTACGTACTATCCGACATTGGGTAGATTTCGACAGGGAAAAGGATGTGCGTCGACAGCATAAGTGATGTCGAAGGAGGTGTACTTAAGTGGCATGACTTAAAAGTGACTTCGAAGGAAACAAGAGGTTCGCGTCGAAGGATTATTGGCGCAAGAAAAGAGGAGCCAGAAACGTCTTATCACCATTGGGAACGATAGAGTAATTATGGAGGCATTTAATGCTACTTGTGGCTATAAAATCCTCAGTTTTACCAAGAAAAACCACGAGTCACAATGAGAAAACTTAAGGAGTGCCTTCATGATTTCTGGAAAGAGGAAAAAAGATTCATATTCCACATAAACATGAGTTCACCAAAGGTTAAACATGTGGGATTAAGGTATTCGGGTGAGGACAGGGAAATGAAGGGATGTCCCCCCCGAATATCACCTTTATCCTCTTGAATAGAGAAAGGATAAACACGTGGGATTACATAGAATCCATTTCTGATGCGTCGGGTCACAGCAAAAACTCCGAATTGGAGGAATCAATGAACCTGATAAATAAGCATTGGAAAAGGTCTTTGTAATCCCATAGGTCAAGGTTTGTGTCCTGCTAGGATCGACCAATGCCGCCTTTCCTATTAAAGAGTTAAAGGAAACAAGTCCTTTGACGACATTCTACTAGAAATGTCGGGGGCACATTTTTTGATTGAATGCTGGTGAAACAGCGTTTAGTTGAATTACTTGTCACCGAAATCGATCGAATGTGTCTAAGGCCGACAGCGGGTCGAAAGCTTATTTCAGCGATAGCCCCGTCTGTCGAAAGGAGTTCGATGTCGGATGACATCTCAGAACCAAGAGGTTGGAGCACAACAACGTCAATGCTTCGAGCAACAAAGAGACTTAGACAAGAGTCAAAGGTTGCAGTCGAAGGAAGATGCCAGTCGAAGAGGTATCAGCAAAGATGTCACCACGGAATCCGGCAGAAGTGTCCACTAAGCCCAAACCACGACGTGGGCAGTTACATCGTGGGGGATAGCGTAGTGGGTAGTTATCAAAAACGTGGGTTCTGCGGTTGTGCAGAACGTGCGAGTGGCTTTGTAAATAGTTTTCGGATTCCTATAAATAGGAAGTCCTTAGTTTGTAATCGGGGTTGGTTGCTAGGTTGACACACATAGGCCAAAATCCTAAACGTCTCACCGGAGCAGACAAACGGAGAAACGCCATTGTAAAGAACCTCAACCTTCCACCCTTTTTAATTTCAATGCAATCTTTACCTTTCCGTGCACTTTAAATTTTCATGCAATTTATTTTACTGCACATTTTTAATCGCTTTCTCTTTCGATTCCGCAATTTACTTCACTGCACCGTTTAAATTTCGCCGCATCGTGTTCTTGGTGTCGGTTTTACTTTACTCGCATTTATTGCTATTCTCGAAAATACCAAAAAGACGGTCAAGTTCCTTTTACAAGATTACCACATAACCCGTCGTTACCCACACCCCACACGTCACCGTCAGTTCGGCAGGCGTCGGACGAAAATCCCACGAACAAAATTGGCACGCCCGGTGGGACGGGTTCAGAGTAACTTGTACTTGTTTGTATGCGTTTGAGAAGTGGTATAACTTTGCCATCTTCGTCATCAATGGTCGTTACAAGTCAAGGTGGTCAACAGACCACCGTTATTTCAGAGATAGTTACACCTAGCGTTTCGACAAGTTCTCCTCAAATGACCGGAGGAAGCGGTTCCGCCGTGGAATCAACTGTCGTAACCACAATTCAACGGCCAAATAATGGCCCAAATGGGGGAAACCTCACCAGTGGATTTACTTTTGGTAGCAGTTCCAATAGCGGGGGACAAGTCCCCCCCTACGGTTTGCCACCTGGTTTTGTCCCAGGATCAACGTTGACATGGCCTTTGAGTAGTTCAGTAGGCAGCACGAATGCGACGACGGGGGCCACTAACATGGCTTTCATACGTTCTGCTACGGACATGGCTGGTACGAGTAATGGTTCAAGATACATGCCTATCAACCCCGTTACCCATATCCGACAACAAATCGAAGAGGCTAATGTACAACTGGTTGATCAATTGACAGCTCAATTGGGTTCGATTATCAACCCAGCAATGTTAGTGACAAATGAGACTTGCGGAAAGATTGCGCAATATATGAAAAGATTAAACCAAGTCTTAGGTGTCGATGACAATGAGCATAGCGAGTCCGTCAATACTCCACCCCTTGATAGAAGTTTACCGAGGCCAATCTTGGTACAAAGTTATCCTGATGGCCAGGATGTACGACATACTGCTCAAGTGTCGTCGCCACAGCAAGGTAGTAGAATCCCGGCTACATGGGATCATGCTTATACTAACCCAACAATTAGTGAGGTAATACGATGTCGGAGAATCAACAAATGATCTTTCATCCAGGTGTCGAAGCGCCTCAACATGTTCAAAATCCGGCGCAAGTTGCATTCATGCAGAGAGGAGAGGATCTTCAAGCAGCATTGGCAAGGCAAAATTTGGCCCGACATTTGCTTCGACAGGGAAGGGAGACACGAGTCGAGCCGGATGACGTAAACCGGATAGTCGAACAAGCGTTGAGCCGGATTGGGTTTAACATTGGCACGGCTAACCAGCCAGGTTTCAATTCATCTTTCCGGAATGGGTACAGTTGGCGGAAATCCCAAGAGGAACGATGGTGTCAAAATTGTCAAAATTTGCTGGCGAAGCGGGAGAATCTACTGTCGAACATATCACTCGTTACATCATTGAATTGGGTGATTTGGCCGCTGATGAGGCAATCAAAATGCGGCTATTTCCTAGTTCTTTGACAAGAAACGCTTTTTCTTGGTTCTCAACTTTGCGATCTAATTCAATCCATGCTTGGGCCCAGTTAGAGAGGTCTTTTCACGAACAATTCTATAGAGGCGAGTTGAGAGTCGCCCTAACGGATTTGTTAAGTGTTGAAAGATTTGTTGGAGAGCCTATCGATGACTACTTGTCACGCTTCAGACAGATGAGGAGTAGATGTTTTACTCCAATTCCTGAACCGGAAGTAGTTAAGATGGCTGTAACCGGATTAGAATATCACATTCGTAAGAAGTTAGTTACCCAACATCTGTTAGATTTGGCTCAATTAGCCGCTTGCGTTCGGCAGATTGAAAATCTTAGGGATGAAAAAACGAAAGGAAGAGATCCTAAGGTTCCGAAAAGGGAACGTATCCATTATGTCGATTCTCAGCCTTCTGACGGGGAGGCATTCGATGATGGGTTGGAGGTGAATGTGATCGAATTAGGAAACGAAAAACCTTATTCATGTTCCGCCTTAAGACCATCCAAACCCGTTAGTGAAAATTTGTATAAGAAAACGTACACTTTCGACGTTTCAAAAACCGAACAAGTTTTTGATGCGTTGTTAAAGGATAAACAAATTAAACTGCCTGAAGGTCATAAATTGCTGAAAAAAGAAGAATTGAGAGGAAGAAAGTATTGCAAATATCATAACAATTGTACTCATAATACCAATGATTGCTTTGCTTTCAGGGATTTAATTCAACAAGGAATTGACAAAGGAAAATTGAAGTTCGTGGAGAAAGATATGAAGATCGATACTGATCCTTTTCAGAAAGAGGTCAATGAAGTCGAATCTCAAGGAGTGTTCTCCATTAGCACTCTTTCACTGGCCTATGACGCTGAGGTATTTCCTGAGGTCGGGGAATCATTCCAACATTTCTGCAAAAGAAAGCAGGATGGAGACCTTCAAATTTGCCCAAGATGCCAAGTGGTCTATGATCGAAAGATTGTGGCACAGAAGAAGAAGGGATCAAAAAGGGAAGACTTGAGAAATAAGATAAGGGCCAGGGTGCAAGAACGGGAATACATCCGACGGGAGATATCTCGAGAGGCTCGACGCCCCCTTTCCAGTCGAAGGATTTATGGAGGACGTCCTTCAAGGTCAGCTGCATATGATCGATACATGCAAAGGAAGCAGCAATCAGGATCGACGTCTGGGTCGATTTACGAGGGACTGGCACGAACTCAGAAAAGAAGGCTCCAGAGAATAAGGAAGGCAGAGGCTGAAGGAGTCAACATAGATGAGTTGCCTACAAATGATCAGGGATGCCTAGTTGCAAGCATGAAGCCGAAGACGGCTAAAGGTCAACAGAATGGCAGGCGAAAGCAAGAATGGGTAAAGAAATCTGAAGGGTCGAATCAGATGGATGAGTCATACGAAGGGGACTCTGATGATACTTTGGATATCATTGTTGATGATCAAGACATGATAAATGCTCAGAGTAAGAAGATTGGCAGTTTCTCAATCAACAATGTTGATTTGCCTTTCGACACGCCAGGAGACCATGCACGTGAAGAGGGTTACGAAAGTGATGATTCATATCTGAGTGATGAGGTGCCAGGTTTGCCTGAATGCCTTTTCCTTTTGGATCGACTTCATTTGGAGGTAGATATTGGACACATAGCCCAATTTGAACCGTTGGAAGCGAGCAAAAGAGAACACTTAAGGCCTTTACATATTAAGGCCATCGTTGACGGGAAGGCTTTGAATCGAGTGCTAGTAGATGGAGGGGTCGTCGTTAATGTCTTGCCTTGGAATGTGTTCAAAAGGATGGGAAAAGCCGAGTCGGACCTGATTCCGACGAATGTGGTTGTGGTTGGTTTTACTGGGAAGATCGCTCAATCGCATGGCGTGACGATGCTGAAAGTCGAGGTGGGCTCGGTTGCAAGGGATGCTCTATTTGTGGTAGTCCCCTCAAAGGCTAGTTACAACCTGTTGTTGGGGAGAGATTGGATCCATGCTGTGGGGGTCGTTCCGTCAACGGCCCATCAAAAGTTAGTTTTGTGGAATCATGAGAACAAGGTGGAGGTGATTCCTGCAGATGACAGACCATGTTACATGCAACAGATGCATGTGGATTTCAAAGTATACAACCTAAGCATTAAGCCGATCCGACTTGATGCTGAAAACTTTCAGAAACCCGTAGTAGACAAATGCTTAATGGAAAACTATGGGATTTCTATTGTCGAGATGGACAAGGCCGTCGAGCAGCGGCCTTCGACCAGCACAGATGGTTGATCGACAGCTGGAAAGACTGTCGTCTTATGTGGCCGACAGAATGCAATGCACTATTCAGACAGGTGCATTCCAGGATTGTATCGTAGATGATAGCCCTTTGGGATTCGAAAGAGGATGGACGGATGAAGAAGCTCGATTCATCAGTGAGGATCCCAGAGATGAAGTAAACTTGGGAACGGCTGAAAAGCCGAAACCAATTTACGTAAGTTCGTTGTTGAAGGAGGAATTCCGATTGAAGCTCATTGATCTCATCAGAAGAAACCAAGATTGCTTTGCTTGGGAATATGAAGATATGCCAGGATTCGACAGAGAGTTAGTCGAACATAGGCTGACTTTACGGCCTGATCACAAACCAGTTAAGCAAGCAGTTCGACGATTCGCACCTGACGTAGTCCTCAAAATCAAGGATGAGATCGAAAGACTGTTGAAGGCAAAGTTCATCAGAACGGCAAGGTATATCGAATGGATGGCAAACATAGTACCTGTTGTGAAGAAAAATGGGAAGATGCGACTATGTGTCGATTTCAGGGACCTAAATAGTGTCACACCAAAGGATGAATACCCCATGCCGATAGCTGATATGCTGGTGGATTCAATGTCTTGTCATAAGGTAATGAGCTTACTAGATGCTTTTTCAGGATACAATCGGATTTTCATTGCAGAAGGAGATGTGTCGAAGACTGCGTTCCGATGCCCAGGTGCAATAGGAACCTTTGAATGGGTGATGATGCCGTTTGGACTGAAGAATGCAGGAGCAACATATCAAAGAGCAATGAACCTGATTTTTCACGACATGATTGGCAAGTTCTTGGAAGTATACATCGACGACGTGGTGACTAAGTCAGATACTCAAGAGGAGCATTTGGAAAGCCTGGAGAAGGCATTCACAAGAATGAGGAAACACAATCTGAAGATGAATCCAATCAAATGCACCTTTGGAGTCACCGCTGGTCAGTTTTTGGGATTCCTTGTCCACAGAAACGGTATTGAAGTCGACAAGAACAAAGCCAAAGCCATCATAGAAGCATCTCCTCCGACCAACAAGAAAGAGGTTCAGTCATTTCTTGGCAAAGTTAATTACCTGAGAAGATTCATCTCAAACCTGTCGGGAAGAACCAGAGCCTTTGCACCTCTCGTAAAGATGAAACGAGAAGAAGATTTTAAATGGGGACCCGAGCAACAAGCGGCGTTTGATGATCTGAAGAGGTATCTGTCGACACCACCAGTAATGATGCCGCCTCAGCCAGGTTTTCCTTTAAAACTGTATATATCAGCCTCTGATTACACTATAGGGAGCATGTTAGCCCAAGAAAATGAAAATGGTGTAGAAAGAGCTGTATTTTATCTAAGTAGAGTATTGAATGATGCCGAAACACGGTATAGTGCAATAGAGAAATTGTGTTTAGCACTCTACTTTTCTTGTACAAAACTTAAGCATTATATGAAAAGCTTCTATGTTTTAGTTTTGTCGAAGTCTGATGTCATTAAATATATGCTATCCAAGCCAATTATACATGGTAGGGTCGGCAAGTGGACGTTAGCGTTAACTGAATTTTCACTTCAATATGTACCATTAAAAGCCGTCAAAGGCCAAGTGGTAGCCAACTTTTTGGCAGATCACCCATGTGTAGACATGGCCTTGTCTGTTAATTTTGTCGGCTTAAGGCCTTGGGTGATGTATTTTGATGGATCGTCGCATAAGAAAGGGGCAGGAGTTGGAATATTGCTCATATCCCCTGATGGAATTCCCACGAAATTCATGTTCAACCTTAAATACCAATGTTCAAATAATGAGGCTGAGTACGAGGCTATTTTAATCGGCCTTGAAATATTAATTTTCTTAAAAGCCAAAAATGTGGCTATCAAAGGAGATTCTCAGTTAGTCATTAAGCAATTGGTTGACGAATATAAGTGTTTAAATCCAAAGTTGGCTAAATATCGTAATATGGCACGGAAGATAATGCGCCAATTTGATGAGGTTTCAGTCGAACATATATACCGGCGTCATAATCAAAAGGCCAACCATTTGGCCCAAATCGCATCTAGATATCGTATATCGAGGAAAACTTTGGATAAAGCAGCATGAATTGAAGAATTGTTATACCCCCCTCATGAGAGAGAAGTAATGGTAAACGCATTAGCATCCGAAGATGATTGGAGGAAACCCATAGCTGACTACTTGGCGAATCCGTCCCTCAGTGTCGAACGAAAGCTAAAGCTGAAAGCCACCAAGTTCACGTTACTGGGAGGTGATTTATATCATAAATCAGTCGACAGGAATTTGGAGGTATGTCTCGATAAGGAAGATGCTTTTATAGCTTTGGCAGAAGTTCATGAAGGGATATGTGGAGCACACCAAGCAGGAGAAAATATGAGATGGATACTCAGAAGGTAAAGGGTCTTTTGGCCCACACTAGTATCCGATTGCATGAATTTTGCAAAGTCATGCGAAGAATGCCAAAAACATGGCTACATTCAAAATGTCCCAGCAGGAGAATTACATTCGATCATCAAGCCATGGCCTTTTAGAGGATGGGCGTTAGACGTCATTGGAGAAATCGTCCCTCATTCTTCAAAAGGCCATTCAAGGATATTAGTGGGTGTCGATTATTTTACCAAATGGGTAGAAGCAATAGCATTGGTGAAGGTTGAGCAAGAGCAAGTAATTGATTTTATTGAAGACCATATCGTTTGTCGATTTGGGATTCCCGAGACCATAACCACAGATCAAGCATCTATTTTCTTGGGAAGCAAATTGAAGGGGTATTTGGCGTCAAGAAGAATCAAGTTACTAACTTCAAGACCTTATTATGCACAAGCCAATGGACAAGTTGAAGCAGCCAACAAGTGAATTATTAACATCATCAAGAAACAAGTTAAGAGTAAACCACGGAATTGGCACGAAGCATTGACACCGGCGTTATGGGCTATCCGGAATTCGCCGAATGAAGCAACAGGAACGACTCCCTACATGTTGACATATGGCCATGAGGCCATGTTACCAGTCGAAATCAACTTGGAATCAATACGATTTCAAAGGCAACATGAAATGCCTACGAATGACTATTGGAATGCCATGTTCGACGAGTTAAATGAGGTACACGACGAAAGACTGTTGGCGTTGAAAAATATTATGCGACAAAAAGAAAAAGTTGCTAGATATTACGATGCCAAAGTTAAGTTTAAGTCGTTCTTACCGGATGAATTAGTATGGAAAGTAATCTTACCCATCGACAAAAGTTCGAATGAATACGGCAAGTGGTCACCAAAGTGGGAAGGACCATTTAAAATATTAAGGGTTTATTTAGGCAATGCATACGAATTAATTGAAGTCGAAACGGGGAAAAAGATTAAAGCAATTAACGGCAAATATTTGAAAAAGTATAAGCCGACAATGACGGAAATAAAAATGCATTGAATTGAAAATTGCAAAATCCATACAGAAGCAAAGTACAAGAAGCAAATACAAAAGGAAAAACAAAATTCATCCGAAAAGGTTGCTGAAGGAACGCCATTCTCTAGCGAAAGCATCTCTGCGTCGGATTCCAGCCTTATATCCTTGCAAATGAGTACCCAAAGCATCCGTAATCTGCTGATAAGGCGCCACCAAAGCATCAACTTTGGCGGCCAACTCTTGACGGTTGGATTTGACAGATTCCAGATGTTGGGTTAAGTCCAGTTGATTCTGTTCTCGATGGGCTAACTCTTCTTTCAATTCTCGAATCCTAGCTCCGTTTTCTTCCAATTGCCGAAGGGTATCATCAACCTTGGAACAACAGTCGCCATCCTCCCGCTCTGAATCCATGTATTCAGCCTCCATCTTGCTTTGATTTGCTTTGACATCTTCATAGACTTTGATGTCATTCAAAATCTTTGGACTTTCAGCAGTCCAATTATTCACAAATCGCTGCAACCCGGTTAATTTGGATTCAACATCTGCTGGAGTAGGGTGTTGCAAAAGCGAAGTGATGGTGGAAGACAAGAGCTCAAGAGTCGAAGAATCGTCCAGTAATTGATCAAAAGGCCGACAACAGACGTTCTTTAAAGTCACCATCAACTGATCTGCAACCGGTTCAGCCTCCCTCAAAGGAGAATTCATGGCTGCCTCAACGAATTGTCTTTAGCCATTAATTCTCGAAGTGCAACGAAAGCAGTGGAAGAGGAAGCCTGAACTGAAGGAGCCATGGTGGTAGATGGAGGTGTGCAAGAAGGAATCTCAACGGAAGGAACAGCGGCAGGATTGGATGAGTCAGGAATTGACAAGCTGCCGTCAAAACCTTCAACTTGGGCTGAGTCGTTGGGGATCTGAAGAAAAAACAGAAGAAGGTTGGTAAAGATCTTTTAATGCTACATAAAGGGTGAATGAGTAAATTCGCAAATACCTCAAAGGAAGGGCCACATGCATTCGTGGTCTCAGGACCCACGACAGCAACAGGAGATTCCACCACATGAGAGTCAATGTCAAGAGGCTCAATGTCGACAGCACCTTGATTAGAGCCTTGGACGACAACTTCAATTGCTGCCGAAGAAGAAGTGTCATCAAGACACCGTTGCATGGAGGCTTCGATGGAGTGCAGCCTGTCGGTCTGATCAAATGCAACGTCGACGTGATGTTCATCTGAAGATAAATCATCAAGAATCATGTGTCGACGAGCAGGACGCCTTTGCAGTTGGATGCTGGTATCTTCGACTATATCTTCTTCAATAAATGGATTAAGTGTTGGAGTTGGAAGAAATTCGCCAGCATGAGGGTCATGATGGGAAACGTCAACAAACAGATCAGCCGCGTCACCATGTGTTCTTTGAGTAGTAACATGGGGAGACGACTCTCTAATGACGATGCCTTTGGCCCTTGGTCGTGGTTGTGATGGAGTTTTGGATGAAGGATTCGAGGAGGGACGGATCGGAGGAGCAGATGAAGCAGTTGACACTTGAAGCTTTTTCGAAAGAGGATGAACCAAGGAACTATCAGTTCTTTCAGGATCGACACGAGGCTTGTCCGACGGTTGCTCAGTTCGTCCCTTGTGAGCCCTTTTGGTTTCGACAAAATCGTCGATAGGATTGGAATGGCGCCGTTTCTTGTGTTTCTGCGGCGATGAGGGGTCGCCACCTTTCTTTTTCGATGCGTGGGCCTTAATTGCTGCAGAATAATCAATGAGGTTCGGCTTGGCCACTACAAAGAAGACAACAAATGAGAAAGCCGAAAGGAAAGGAAGTTTAGAAGATAAAAAGGCTAAGTGTTCTTACCAGTGTTGTCGGCTGCTACATCTGACGGAGTCCTTGCACTCATTCTGTCGTCAATAATATCATAACCCACGTGGTAGGTGTTGAAGTATGATTCCCACCAACGCACGAAATTTGGACTGGCCAAGAAGCAGGGAGTAAAGCCGATAGGATTGAAACGGCTAATAGAAGCAAAATTTTTCGACACAAACCTATTCAGCACTGACGTCCAAGGAGACTTGTAATCCATCAATTGACCATGATGGAATTCCTGCGACACTGAGGCAAGCATAGGGGCTGGTAAACCTTGACAAAGGCCAAACTGCCTCGACACACAGTTGGGGTAATGAAGAAAAACTTCTTTCTCTTCATAGGCGGTAGAATCGGGTAAACCACTAAATAAAATCTGTTGGCTTAGATAATGTCCCCAAAGGACATCGTTCAGCCGCCTCTCTTCAGCGTCGGAGCCAGGAAAAGGAAGACGAAACCAGTCAGGTCCCACAGTTCTTTCAACAAAAGGGGAAAACACAATATCCTTCGACGACATGGAGATGTTTGCAAAAATATTCATGAAGTGAAGGAAAGTGTTGGTACGAGATGACAGCACGGGAACGTCATAATTCGCCGCCAAACAGCCATAGTTGAACCGGAAAGAGCAAACGCTGTTGTGAGTAGACACCATGTGATGTTTCAGAATGGCATTTAGCCACAAGTGCAAAAGCCAAGTAGGACCTCCGACATTAGTTACATGTTGCTTGTGGAGTCGAACAGTGTCGGACACATGGCTGATTGTCGAATACAACTTTGCTAGAAGAAGTTGGCTTAGAGCCACTTTTATTTCTTCATGCAGGATCGTGGCTAAGGGCACCAAAGACTTGTTGACTTGTCGAGATTTGTTGCAAAAGACAAAAGCACTAAGCCACACTGTCAGAAATTCGACATGTTCCTCGTTGCTAACTGTCGTTCTATCCCTATAAACATCCAGGTGCGCTTCAACATAGTTGCTGAAAGCAAAAGACCCGTCACTAATATGTACAACATCATTGGGTTTGCTTTCCACGGTCAAGAGTTCTCCGTCGGGACGAAGACTAGTTAAAGCAACAACATCGAAAAGGGTAGGAGTCATCATGTCGTACCGGAAGTGAAAACAATTAGTTCGGCGACACCAGAAATAACACGCGGCGCCGAAGAGGTCATCGTCGTAGCGTAGATGGCGGGTCGTTAAATGAGAAGGTTTTCGAAACCGGCCCTTTTCCATGATTGTCCTTTGTGAGGCTGAAGTCTATCGAACCACTCATTAAACTTGGTGAATGGTTTCACATTCCGTAAAACCCTACGAGAATGCTCTATGTCGAAGTGGCTAGTATAGATAGGGTTAAGGGTGACCACGGGACGAATCTCATAAGGATTAGAAATTGGGAAGTTGGCACTCATGACAAGTTCACGAGCCTCCGATATAGCCATCAAAGGTCCTAGAAAAGCAGGAGAGGGGTTAACAGGTTTGCCATCGGAAGGGACGAAAGAAGTCGCGGGAATGATCAGACTGCGTTCATGATATGGGACTTCTAAATCAATTTCGGGGTCAAGAACTTTGTGGATCGCCATGTTGGAAGAAGGGTTTTGTGAAGAAAAAAGGGGTTTTCAAGTCAGAAGGTGCAGTGACAAGCAAGAAAAGATAAAAGGGGGATAATGATTAGCGATCAAGTTTAAATAAGAAGTGAAAAGACGTGTACAACCAACACAATGGTCCAATAGGAAGCGTCAGTTCAAAAGAAAAACTCGCCGTTTCAAAATCCTAATGCTGAAAGGACAGTTCGAAAAGATACAACTTTTGGCATCCTCCGAAAATACGCGTCGCATACCAAAACTTGGGGGGCCTCTGTTAACGGGAAATTGAAATCGACAAAAGTTTGCGAACGTCGGATGTATAAGTGACGTCGACGGAAGTGTACTTAAACGTTTTGTTTAAAAGTGGCTTCGAAGGAGGTGTACGTACTATCCGACATTGGGTAGATTTCGACAGGGAAAAGGATGTGCGTCGACAACATAAGTGATGTCGAAGGAGGTGTACTTAAGTGGCATGACTTAAAAGCGACTTCGAAGGACGTGAACGTGTGTCGACAGAAGAAAGAGGCGGAAACAAGAGGTTCGCGTCGAAGGATTATTGGCGCAAGAAAAGAGGAGCCAGAAACGTCTTATCACCATTGGGAACGGCAGAGTAATTATGGAGGCATTTAATGCTACTTGTGGCTATAAAATCCTCAGTTTTACCAAGAAAAGCCATGAGTCACAATGAGAAAACTTAAGGAGTGCCTTCATGTTTTTTGGAAAGAGGAAAAAAGATTCATATTCCACATAAACATGAGTTCACCAAAGGTTAAACATGTGGGATTAAGGTATTCGGGTGAGGACAGGGAAATGAAGGGATGTCCCCCCCGAATATCATCTTTATCCTCTTGAATAGCGAAAGGATAAACATGTGGGATTACATAGAATCCATTTCTGATGCGTCGGGTCACAGCAAAAACTCCGAATTGGAGGAAGCAATGAACCTGATAAATAAGCATTGGAAATGGTCTTTGTAATCCCATAGGTCAAGGTTTGTGTCCTGCTAGGATCGACCAAGGCCGCCTTTCTTATTAAAGAGTTAAAGGAAACAAGTCCTTTGACGGCATTCTACTAGAAATGTCGGGGGTACGTTTTTTGATTGAATGCTGGTGAAACAGCGTTTAGTTGAATTACTTGTCACCGAAATCGATCGAATGCGTCTAAGGCCGACAGCGGGTCGAAAGCTTATTTAAGCGATAGCCCCGTCTGTCGAAAGGAGTTCGATGTCGGATGACATCTCAGAACCAAGAGGCTGGAGCACAACAACGTCAATGCTTCGAGCAACAAAGAGACTTAGACAAGAGTCAAAGGTTGCAGTCGAAGGAAGATGCCAGTCGAAGAGGTATCAGCAAAGATGTCACCACGGAATCCAGCAGAAGTGTCCACTAAGCCCAAACCACGACGTGGGCAGTTACATCGTGGGGATAGCGTAGTGGGTAGTTATCAAAAACGTGGGTTCTGCGGTTGTGCAGAACGTGCGAGTGGCTTTGTAAATAGTTTTCGGATTCCTATAAATAGGAAGTCCTTAGTTTGTAATCGGGGTTGGTTGCTAGGTTGACACACATAGGCCAAAATCCTAAACGTCTCACCGGAGCAGACAAACGGAGAAACGCCATTGTAAAGAACCTCAACCTTCCACCCTTTTTAATTTCAATGCAATCTTTACCTTTTCGTGCACTTTAAATTTTCATGCAATTTATTTTACTGCACATTTTTAATCGCTTTCTCTTTCGATTCCGCAATTTACTTCACTGCACCGTTTAAATTTCGCCGCATCGTGTTCTTGGTGTCGGTTTTACTTTACTCGCATTTATTGCTATTCTCGAAAATACCAAAAAGACGGTCAAGTTCCTTTTACAAGATTACCACATAACCCGTCGTTATCCACACCCCACACATCACCGTCAGTTTGGCAGGCGTCGGACGAAAATCCCACGAACAGAACGTAAGTTGCCCTTACGACCAGTGACGGATCTAGAAATATTTAGCTGTGGGGGCGACATATCATAAATATAATATCAAGGTTTAGAATTAAGAATAAAAAGTTAAGACAACATTTATGTATGGAATTGTTGAAAATTTACTAATATTGAGATAGTAGTAGGCATAATTTTTCAATATTTTTATATTATATTTTAACTTCTTATCATCAACCCTATGTAAACCCTTAAAATTACGCTTCTTTTGTCTCACAAAATAATAAAAGTTCCAAAATCAAAATTATGATTATAAATAAAAAAAACATAGAAATTACATATTAGGAATTATGATTGATTAATCAATGCAATATTAATAAGCGACCTCAAAAGTTCCAGTGCACATGTAAGAAATATAATAATTATGTCTACTAATACTAAATTTATGCACTACTTACCTAATTTATCTTTTATCACTCTAATATTTATATTTATTTTTCTCACTTACGATCTCTCTTCTTATTAATTAAGTGAGAATAAAATTTTAAAAATAGTAATTAATATTGTATTGATTTCTAAAAGACGACAGTTAAACATAAATGAATTTTTTTTCTCAAAATTATTTAAGAACTAAGGTAGTACAAGTGTACAAGTAAACAAAAGATAAAATACAATATATATCGAGGATTTTGCTATTTATTACACTACGGACAATGTATAAAAAATCTAAAATGAAAAGTCAATCTAAGAAATGATAGCATTTAATATTTGAGAGTAATTTTTTTAATTTTTTGAGATAAGCTTTGCACTTTAGGTTTCTTATATGTATATTACCCAATGAATATCAAAACTCATATATTAAATATATTTGTTTAATAACCAATATGTATTATAGAAAAGGAAAAAATAACTAAAATGTATTGGAAATGATCAATGAGAATCGATATTGACCAGATTGTTAAAACTCCAACGAAGAAGCCACTAAGATAATGTAACAAATATAATGAAGTTTGCACCGTACAATTTATAAACACCTTTATGCATATAGTAGTATATATTTTTTAAAAAAATAAAAAATTTAGTGGGGGCAAGTGCCCCATTATATAATGTGTAGATCCGTCCCTGCTTACGACCCGTTAAAAACCAGTTTTTTTTAAAAGGGGCAAAATAGAAATAATTTATAATAGAATGATATTGTATTATATTGGGGTGGCAATATAATTTGCCATTTTTTTAATGGATTAAGAACTAAAAAGAATTTGACCTTAAGACCCAGAATATGTCGGGACTGAACCTTGCTTACAACCTCATTGTAGTCTGGTGAAAAAAGAAACAAATAGATCTTTGTTTATAAATAACATGCTTAGAAATAGAATTTTCTTATAGTAATTAAATTGTCTTTATAGGCATATATAATTTAGAGACTCCGATTGGAAAATAAATTAAGGGGAAAGTTTATTATTTTCTTTGAGTCTGTATGTTGGTATAGCGATAGAAGCACGTTACAATTTCAAAGAAGATCTATATTCAAATGTTGATAAAATAATTAGTTGGGACTTGGGAGAATAAACTTGAATATACCCGATGAATTAGTTTTTTAAGGCGAGGATACCCGGTTGAAATTAATTGATGTAAGCTACTGTTCAAGATCAATTTCAGTAGAAGGAAAATCCTCTAATAAATATCATTAAGACAATTTTTAAGGAAATAAAAAAGGTTATTTCGTATTGAAAAATAATGTGTTTAACATTATTATTACATACAGTATAATTCTTGAATTTAGTTTTTCTACAGTAATTTATTCCTTTTGCATTCCTTATCGAATACTCACACTCATTGATAAAACCCTTAGTACAGCTAAAGAAAAAAAATGAGAAAGACAAACTTAATTATAGGTTTGTTTAACCTCAATTTTTAGGATTAAAAATAAAATCAAAAAATAAATAAATTATATAAAAAATGATGAATTTAAAGAAGGTAGAATTTTATATTTTTAAATTTTTAGAAAAAATGTCTAGTTTAAGGTTTTTATTCTCAATCGTCTTAGATGTTGAATTTTTTTTTATATATAAAAAAAAGTTTGCTTAACCTTCCTTTGGAGCTAAGGATAATAATCCCAAAATAGTTAAATTTCATAAAAATAAATGATACATTTAAAAAAGATAAAATTTTATATTTTTTTAAATAAAAATTATCTAATTAGTGGTATTTATCCTCATCCTCAAAGGTTGAGTTTTATAAAATCTTTTAAAAAATCCATTAATTATTACCAAAGGTAAAGCCAGATTGTCGGACACATCTTTCTACACAGCCTGAAAGAGTTGTCGGCGTGTCATTTGTGCCGTATACAATTCACTATACAACCTATAAACTTGGAACAAAAAGTTGAAACATTGAATCATGAGTGTTTTCTGTGTAGGTTTTGAAATTAGGGTATAAAAATGCATTTTCTCCCCTGGCTATCTACTCCTATATATCTTTTCCAATACTCTTTCTCAAGCTTTGTCCTAATTAACTGCTTTCTTACACTTTAATCAAGCATAATAAGACAGATACCGAACACTTTGAAGTTGTATTTGTGGGTGGCTACTTGATAACCGCTCGTGTAGGACTCATAAACAATGTGATAAAAGAGTTAATGCTAAATTGAAAGTAACGTGTTGGATGATTTGTAGGCAATGTATGCCATCTTTGTTGACTTTTCATGGTTTGCATGGTTCTAAAGGAGACATAAACCCCCATATATAATCTGTCCTCAAATACTCACCGAGGTTCTATAATAATTTATGGTAACCTAAAAAGTTGCACCATCGAATTTTTATTATGGTTTTTTCTTTGGGTTTTATTGAAGAATTTTAACTTTGAGAAATGATGAGATTTAAGTTAGAAAAATTTTAAATTAGATTCATAATCACCTATCCCTCAATAATACATAGGTTTGCTTAAGATAACCTTAAAGATTGAGAATAAAAAATTAAAATAAAATCAATATGTATAAAAAAACTAAATTCACAGTTTATTTTGAAATATTAAATTAGTTTTTAATGTTTAAAAAAAAGGAAAGAAAAGGTTTTTACGCTAGTATTGTAATTCATTCCAATAATTTATATTGTACTGCCCCTTTTGTTAAGAGAAAAGGCTTGATATACCTTTCCCGATCGTAAGGGGATAAAGTATGACTCTTTATTGTGAGTAATGTTTGTCCTTGTAATTATTATAAAGATTAGGCTCTAAAATATAATATAGGAGTAACACATTAATGTTAAAACGACATATCACTTGACTATTGAAACGACTTATCATTTCACTGTTGAAATGACATATCATTTCACTGTTGAAATGACATATCACTTCACTGTTGAAACGACATATCACTTGATTATTGAAACGACATAGCACTTGGCTGTTGAAATGACATATCACTTCACTGTTGAAACGACATACCACTTCACTATTGAAACGACATATCACTTGTGATAATTTTATTTTTATTTTTAATTTTAAATTTTTTTTAATAGTGACACGTGGCATGTCCCATAAACCTTGAATCTTCCAACTTTCACTGTGAGAGCTCCATTTCATGAGAAGCTCTCTAATTACAAGAATTGAGCTCTAAAATATAATATAGGAGTTGATAAGGACCGGAGTGCAGGGACGGATTTACATAGTAATAAATGGGGCAAGTGCCCCCACTATTCTTTACCATGTTTTATATATATTACTCTGCGCGAAAATTCTGCATATATTTTACACTAGCTTAGTGGCTTGTCCATTGGAATTTTAACACTCATGTCACAAGTTCGATTTTTATTGGCTACTCCCAATGCATTTTTGTTATTTTTTTCTTTTATTAAACAAATATATTTAATATATGAGTTTTGCTATTATTACCATTAAGGTAATATATAAGAAATCTAAAGTGTAAAATTTATCTTGAATTTTTTTTTTAAAAAAATATCAAATAATATCTTTTCCTATGTTGAATTTCCTTTTTATGTTTTTTATATATTTCTCTTAAGGAAATGAATAGTAAAAATCTTAATATATATTTTATTTTAAATTTTGTTTGCTTGTACTAACTCACTCAGTTCTTAAATAATATATTTTTTAGAAAAAAATTGTGTCTATTTAATTCCCTTTTTAGAAAATTAATATAATATTAAGTATTATTTTTACAACTTTATTCCTACTTAATTAATAAGAGAGACAATAAGTGAGAAAAAAAATATAAATATTAAAGAGATAAAAGATAAATTAGATCAGTAGTACATAAATTTAATACTAATAGACATACTAATTACATTTATAAATATATGCACTATAATTTTTGAGGACAGTTGTATATTGATATTACATTGATTAACCAATCATAATTTTTAATATGTAATTTTTATGTTTTTTTAAATTTATAATCATAATTTTGATTTGGGACAAAAAAATTTGGTTCTTTTTATTATTTTTTGGGACAAAAAAGTATATTTTTAAGGGTTTGCTAAGGGTTGATGATCGGAAGTTGAAAAATAATATTATACTGTAATATATATATTAAGAAACTATGTCTACAACCTCTCAAATATTAGTAAATTTTCAAAAATTCAATACATAAATGTTATTTTTAACCTCTTGTTCTTAATTCTAAAGTTTGAGATTAAACTTATCATGCGTTGCTCCTACAACTAAATATTTCTAGATCCGTCACTGCCAGAGGGAGTATATACAAACTTAATTCAAGGGAGATTTTGAGGTTAGTTTTGTACCTACTTAGGGAATAGTCACATTAGTTTTGCAAAATGGCGTAATAGATATATATGGGAATAGATTGTATGAAAAATTCTGTAGCTTATGCTCGATCACAATGACTACTGAATGTAGTTCATCATTATATATGGGTTAGAACCCCTTTGCTAAATCAATACTCCCTCCATTCCTATATATATATATATAAGATTTTTTTGGTAAATTTCATGTTTATTAAAAAAATTGGTTAATTTATTTGACGATATTGGAATTAAATGAGAACATTTGATATGTATTTTCAAAACTACCCCTATTAATATTATTGAAAATCTAAAAAGTATTAAATAAATAAGGGTGTTTATGGAAAGAATTAATTAATTGTCATTAAAAATTGATATAGGGTCTTATAAATAAGAACAAAGTAAAAGTGTCAAAAGGGTCTTATATCGAGAGACGAAAGTACGTAATACATTCTTTGTTTATTAAAAAGCAAATTTATAAAAATAATATCATTCAGAATGAAATAAAAATTAAATAAAATAATTATTTTATGGAGATATTTTGGAAATGATTATATTTAATAATAAAAAATTATTTAACTTTTTTATTATATTGAAGACATTAATAAAAAAATTTCTTATAATTGAGACCAAATGGAAAAAAAATACAAATTATGTAAGTCCTATAATTTCCATTACAACAGACAACAGTATTAAAAAAAAGGTTTTCTTAACCTAGTAAGATTTTCTTGAAATACTAAAGAAATAGTAATGTTTTTAAACTTTTAAAGTTTTCATTTCCCATAAAATTCATTCAATAAAGGGTGTTTATTTTCAGTTTTAAAGGTTGAAATTAAAAAATTATTTGAAAAAAAAAACATGAATTAATCATAGATGATAGATACGGACACTTTTTTTTTTTTTTTTTATGAAAAGGGGGCTTAAAACCCAAAACAAAACAACAACTACATGGCTCTAGGAAAATTACAGCTGCTCTATCAGCAAGCAGAGGAATAACAATGAAATTAGGCACATTTTCTAAACCGCTGTCGATAGTTAATTTAGATGATGATTTTGCGTTAGTCTTAAACAGCCGCAAGTTGCAAGCCTCACACAACTCGCACATACACCATCATAAAAATGCCACCAAAAACTATCATAAAAATATAAAGACCATTTTTTTTAGTATAATATGGATGTCGATGGTGACTTGTATGATAAGGATGACAACAAATTAAAGAGGAGATTCATGCAATGGTATAATTGTTTGATCGAGTTGTTGACGGATGATATATAGTAATGCAGAATAAGTGAATGAAAGTGAAAATAAAAGAGAGCGAAAAAAGTTTTCTTACATTAAAATAAAAATGGCTTAATTGTACTTTTGATTCTCTAATTTCATCAATTTGGCAAATTTAGTCTCATGTCTTTTAATTTGGCGAATTTTAGTCTCAATTTTTAATTCATGGTCAATTTGGTCCTTCAATTAAAATCTAATATAGCGGTGCCGACGTGGCTAATGACTGGACACGTGTCGGTACCTGATTATCCTACATGGAATTTAATTATAAAAATTAAAATTTAACAAAAAAAAAGGCTTAATTGCATTTGTGGTCCCCAAATTTGATCAATTTGGCAAATTTAGTCCTCCTTCTATTACTTTTTGCCAATTTAGTCCCTCAATTTTCAATTCGTGATTAATTTGTCATTCCGTCCAAATGCCCACTAATGATACAGACGCGGCTAACGTTAGGTCATGTGTCAATCTCTCATTGATCATTGTTGGAATCGGCTCTTGATCTTTTCATAAAAAGATGCTCACGTCATTCAATTTGTATACATTACACTTCAAACCATTTTATTTTAAAATCTAACACATACAATGACATCATTTCTTCCCGATATCATAACGCAAAGCAATAAAACTTTATCAACACCTCGAATTAATTACAAATTTCAAATTTGGCATCTAAAACACAAAAGGAATGCATATAAAACAAACAATTACAATTAAAAAGATATAGTTAAGTAAAATTAGGATTTTTCATGAAAACTGTCTTACCAAATTCAATGTTGGAGAATGATTGGATGGGTTTTTTAATTATTTTTATTTTTATTATTTTTAATATTATTAATTTTTTAATTAAATTAAATTTTAGTGAGGACCAATGAAAGGCTGACATGTGTCCAAACGTTAGTCACGTTTGTATAGTTAGTGAGCATTTGGATGTAATGACGAAATTGACCACGAATTGAAAATTGTGAGAATAAATTGGCCAAGAGTAACAGAAGGGAGATTAAATTTGCTAAATGGATCAAATTGGGGGACCAAAAGTGCAATTAAGCCTTATATTAATTAAATTTTAATTTTTTAATTAAATTAATGAAAAGAAAGTCCATGTAGGACAATCAGGTGCTGACACGTGTCCTAGAGTTAAACCACGTAAGCATTGTTACATTGAATTTTAACGAAAGAACAAAATTGGCTAAGAATTTAAAATTTATGGACTAAATACGTCAAATTAAACAATGAAGAACTAAATTTGTTTAATTAATAAAAATTTGAGAACCGATAATACAATTAAGCCAAATAAAAATATGCATTAGGAGGAACGGAATATTAGTTTTTATTCTTACACTTTTTTCTTGGCAGCGCGCCAAATGAATAAAAACAAGAGGGTTTTTTCGGTGCTGTCGTAAAAGAGTGAGTTTCGGTGTCGTCGAACCTTTAATTAATGAAAACACGCCGCCTCATTTAACTAGACAATTCAGCATAATTTCTATTAAAACGTCCAATTTTATCATATTGCATTTTAGTCCTTCACATTTTAAGTAACTTGTGATTAATATAATCAATTTAAATCAAATTAAATATTTCTTATTTTATTTAAAAAATTAAAATAAAAGAATTAGGATTTGATTTTGAAATAATTTCTTTCATAATCTATCAGTTCATCACTATAAGACCCAATAGATTTCCCAAAATAAGTAAGATAATAAAATCTTGTATAAATTTGGGGAGAAAATGAATAAAACAGAGTATTATTGAAAATTTTGCCTAACTAATCGATTAGTTGTTTCACTAATCGATTAGTCTCATGATTTGGTTATTACAATTTAAATTTTTTGCTGACTAATCGATTAGTGGATGAACTAATCGATTAGCCCAATGGCATGTCATCATCTTCATGGCGGTTTCAAGCAATTTTTGAATTAAAAACTCGTTTTTCCTTGCCCAGAACTTCTGTACACAACCTTACTTCATATGGAAGTAATTTGAAATCTATAAATAAGCACTTGGGATGGGATTTGAGCACGATCAAAACTCTGAAACCCGAATTCTCTAAAATTCTCTCTGTTTTCTGGTGGTTACTTTCGCACGTTCGTTCTCCTTCCTCGGTTCATCTTTTCCAAAGAAACCAAAACACAAATCAATTTCTATTTCCACTTTTAAAATAGAACCAAGTCTCATCAAAAACCGTTCTCTGTAGATCAAGTTATAAGCCTGCAAAGTTGCATACCCAGAACTAAAAACAGAGCACGAACGGCTCCTTTTGCCTACCTAACTCGAATTGGTGTGAAAAATCCAGAAACCCATTTGATTCCAAACTTGTTCCTAGTTAAAATTTGCACTTCCTAGTTGCTTAAACTAACTTGTTTTGTTATTTTTCATAGCTTATTCATAGTGTAATTTGTGGCCAAAGTCAACCTCTTCCATCAGTTTTCCAGAATCCATAATTGAGCTTTGAAACTCGGAGTTTGTTTCAAACCTTTTCTTTCACAACCAATCCATCCTTTAACTTCCCTAAGGTATTGGAGGAGTTATCTAAATGCTAGAATGAGTTGTAGCAAGCTAGAAATGTAAAAACCATTAGAGGTTCAAAGGGGAATGAAACTTGAATTGGGAAATTGACTTAGAGGTCAAATACCCATGGTTTAATAATTTGAACAAGTTTAAATGAACCTAATGATGCTCACTGAATGATTAAATTGGTTTCAAATGAAGTAGGAAATGAGTTTCATGATTTCAAGTATTGATTTTCTAAGTTTTAGCTTACTTGTTGGTTTGATTATAATTCCTTATGATTGGATTATATTTGATGCTTGGAATATGTTCATTTTATGTGCTTTAACTTCTGTTTTTGCTTGGAAGGAAATAAGGAATCAAGAATCAAGAATTGGTACACCAAGAACATGAAATCTGGTGCAGAACTAGTTGAACTAATCTATTAGTCTATGCACTAATCGATTAGTCTGTGAAAAAAATGAATAAAATGACATTTACTTTATTTATCAGGATTTAATACTTACAATATTGCTTTAATGGAATTCTAAGACCACTATGAGGACTTTTTCCCAGTGGCAAATCTAACCCCGCTTGGTTGATAATTACCCTAATGGTGTTAAATTCATTTGGCGGACGAATACCCTGTGAATTTGTTATAACCCATTTGGTGGAGTCCCAATGCAATTTTATTTATTTTGCTAAAAACCATCAAAAGTGGCTCACCCGCTGATGGATTTTTGATTATATTAACTTTATGAATTTTGAAATTTTACTTCCATCAAAGGAGGCATCAAAGGAGGCTATGCCATCGATGGAATGCTAACTCTTACGCTAATGTAATTCGAATAATAAAGATTCCAATACTATTTCTAAAACCATCAAGGTGGATATGACGTCAATGACATTTTCTGAACTGATAATATTTAAAAATTTGTAATGACGTAATTGACCTTTAACCATCAAAGGAGGCTATGCCACCGATGGAAGAAGAGACCAAATGAATACAAATGACACTGAACTGAAAACAACTGGACTATGAAAATGGATACAGATTGAATAAATGATTGTGAGGCAGGATGCTACGAGAATGTTGATGAGAATAATGGAAAAATGGAATATGGAATTGAATATGACATCATCATGCATGGAGAAATGGAATGGCTCCGATTTTACTTGGTTGATGCCAGTTCAGGATAGGGCGTAGAAAGCCAAGGCGTAGAAAGTCATGAAAACTAGCTCCCAGTAAATCGTGACGCCCTATGGAATGGAATTTGCTCCGATTCATTGGAAAAGGTAGATGTCTGGATTAGGATGAATACAAAAGTGGCCGGGTCTACCGACCGTGATGCATTGGAAAGGAGTAGGCATACATCATGCTACTAATGGAATTAAATGAGAGTGAAATTGGCTTTGCATATGTAATTGCATTATTATGGCTATATGTTGATATGTGTATGTTATTTTTAGCCTTTGTTATGCTCATTTGTTATTGTATTTAGCTATGACTCACTCTCTACTCCTTGTGTGTAGGTAATGATGAGGCATTCCCTAATGAGAAGGAATAATGCGGGCGACTCTCTAGCCTAACCTAAGGGGGACGGAATATGGAATTGACTAGTCAATGCCTATTTCTTGATTATCTGTTGGAGTTCAGAACCATGCTCTGGGTTATAATTAGAATCTAAGTAAAATAACTCAGAGTCTATCTTTGATTGGAGTCTTTTATTTAAACGGTTGCGTTGTAATGTTTTGGATGAGTTAGGTTGTAATATTCATTCTGAATGCTATTTGCTTCCTCATTTTAATTAATAAAGTTCGAAATATTTTGGCAAAAAATTATTCTCAATTTTTATAATAAGTAATTAAAATGGTAGAAAGATGGGATGTTACAATAACCCATGCAAACTTCATCACGTCTGTTCATCACATGTGCAAACTTCATCACGGCTTGATCACTAGTACAAGCTTTATCACTTGTACACTTCTTTCATAACCTATCTTTTTAATAGAAATTATGCTGACGTGACTAATTAATTGAGGTGACGTGTTTTTATTGGTTAAGAGTTTGATGGCATCGAAACTCACTCTTTTGCAACGACACCGGAAAAAGCATCTTTGAAAACAATATGCTAATCACATTATTATACAGGGCATTACAAATTAATTAACAACTTGAGGAGATGTCAGGTCCACCGGCGTTGTACTTACATACATGATTACATCAGTTACATGATTGAGATTATGCATCTCAACAACCACTAAATTGTGTATGTTACTACTTTATTATTTTTATTTTATATTTGTATAAATCTTACTATCATTTAACTCTACCTCATTTTGTAAATATCTATTCCCTCCCATCTTGTATTTAAGATTTTTTACTTACTTTCACTAATAAAGATAATTAATCTTTTTTTTAATAATAAAAATAGTTAATCTTGTTAATAGCATTAGGAATATAAAAGTTTGATATATTTTTTCAAAGTTACTCATACAATTATTATTGAGACTCTACCATTTTTTGAATAAATAGGGATATTTATTAAAAACTAATAATTAAATATTATTGAAAATCGAAATAAAATTTTATAAACAAAACCAAAATAAAAATTTTAAAAAATCTTATATATAAAACCGGAGGAAGTGCTTTAACTTTACCATATCGCTTTGATGTCAGGTGCAGTGGTGAAATATACCTTATACATTTTCAACAAACATTATTTTACTGTTGATTAATGGTTTTACAACAAATGCCTAGTATACATGGGATAATATAAGAGTTTTAGAATTCTCACTCTAGTATCATCCCTACACCTCGTCTTAAAGTGTAAAATGACCAATTTATTTTTCATTAAAAAAATGTCAGTTTTTGGATCTATAACTTATCTCCACACCTCAAAAAATTATCCCCATACCCTATCCCTAAACTTTTCATCTTCCTAAACATTCTGAATATACTTTCACACTTACCTCTCAAATCATTATTTCTCAAAATATCTCTCATCCTTCAACCTTTCATCTTCCAACCAACTTTTGTTGTTATTCCTTTACATTTGTTTTTTTCACTGTACATTATCTTTTTGACGAACCAATATCGAAAAAATATTTTTTCGGCACGGGTCGTCGAAAAAAATTTTAAAAAAATTCAAGTGTTAATTCCGAGAAACCTGGTCTCGGAATTTCTTGTCTGCTGTGATATTTTTCGATAACAAGGTCTCAGAAAATTGGAAAAAACTTTTTAAAAAAATTGAAAATTATAATTTTCGAGACCCACAAGTTGGAAAGAAAATTTTTGACACCCTCGAGTCGGAAATTTTCATTTTCCGAAACTGGTGTGTTGGAAAATTCACGCAGATACCCCAAATTAGAAATTACTTAATCTCAAGCACATTGCAACAAAAAATCTAATGTTACATTCCTAACCTTTACTAATACACATAAAACTCAACATAAACATGCACTAAACTACACAAAACAGCCCAATCATATGCCCTAACCCTAACCTAAAAAAAGAAAGCTTAAACACTACAACAAAGGAGAAAAGGGAAAGAGAGCATACCTTACACAGAGAAGAAGAGAAGTGGCGGTTCGGAGTTGCGAAGAAGAAGAAGTGTTGCTTCTGTAAAATGGAGAAAAGTAGTGGGTTGAAGAAGTTGAGTAGAAAAGAGAAGAGAAAGAAACGCGGAGAAGAGAAGAAGAGTGGGATTTTTGTTTAAAATTGAAGAAAGGGCATTTTGCTCATTATACACTTTAAAATGGGGTGTAGGGATAATATAGAGGGTGAGAATTCTAAAACTTATACTATAATTTTCATTCGAGAAAGGGCAATTGGGTACAAAGAAAAGTCTGTTTAAAGAGCATAGATGCTCTCCTTAATTTTTTTAAGGGTTAAAGTCTTGGAAAACTAACCCACTAACTTTTAAAGTATTAAACATTTATTCTTTCAATACAAAAATAATTTTCTAAGACTCTTATAAGTTACGAATTTTTTTTTAACGCCTGCAATATTATATCAGAATTGGATTAAAAAAATTATCCTCTGGTCCTATTTATAAGACCCTTTTGGGCTTTTTCACTCCCACCAAGGAAAGTGGATAAATTTGTTAATGCCATTCAAAATGTGAAAATTTGATATACCTTTTCAATACTACCCCTATAATTATTATTGGAACTCTAAAAAGTGTTGATTTCATAGGGGTGTTAGTGGAAATAAGTAATTAAATGCTATTGAAAATTGAAAAGAGACCTTATAAATAGGACCAATATAAAAACCCAAAATGATCTTATAAATAGGACCGGTACTCCTTTCCTCTCTCTCCCTCTCCCGTCATTCCTTTGCCTTCTTTGCAGAGTGTCGCGGTCGCAATTGCCACCTCCAATCAAGCCTCCCCTCAGCGTCATCCGTTCCTTCTCTCACACCACCCCTTACTCGAGTGGTCCCCACGCGCCTCACCTCCCCCACTCCAACTTTGTCCTAGTGGTTCGTAGCCTCGACCTCAGTCATCACCTGCCATTATGTGTTCTCCTCCACTCGCCCCACCATCTTCACCTGCAACATCATCATTGTCGCCATGTACCGCTCCAAGCGTTACTCATAACATAAAAATAATACACGAATTTGAGTGAATGTGGTTAGGGATGGCAAAAAGAATCCATGCCCGCGGGTACCCGCTTGAAACTGATCAGATTTTGGTGGGGAAAACCCGTTCTGATTGGGTTTGGAGAAACCCGAAACCAAAATCCGCTTTAAAAAGATGGGGATGGGGCGGGTTTGGTATTTTAAGTACCTGCCCCGCCCCCGTCCCCAAACCCGCTATGATATAAAATTTAAATAATTTTCATTATAATTATTGTTAAATGGTAAAGCAAAACTAACATATTTAGCTAAAACCATGATTTAGTTCTTAAGTTTTTTACATATTTTTAAAATTTGATGTTTATGATTATATATTATTTGAATTATAATGTATGTTATGTGTGATTTTTGTTTAATACAATAAAAAATAATTTTAAAAAATAATTGGATGGGTTACCCGTGGTTTTCCTGAACCCGACGGGGATGAGTTTGGTTTTCACTTTATCATATCCGCTCCGCACCCGAATCCGCTCCGCACTTGATGGGTGCAAGTTTGGTATTGTCAAAACCTGCACCAAACTCGACCCGTTGCCATGCCTAAATGTGGTGGTGGTTATGTGTTCGTCGATGGTGATTCGCCCATGGCTATGATGGAATAAATAGAAAGGTTAAAAATATATTAATAAACTTGAAGTTGAATTCTAATGGTGTTGGATTCTGGGTTTGGGGTGGTGGTTGGCCGATGACGGGGTTGGAAGGATATGGTGGTTGTTGGTGACTGATTGGGAAGAATGAGTAAATTAAAGGATAAATAAAATAGTCCATGTTTATTATGCTCAATTTTAATTTCTAGCGTTCATCTAAAATTAATGGTCCTAAGTTTGTCTAACATTGAAATTTGAAAGGTATCAAGTTAATATTTTCAACCATTGATCAATTTTTGCTCAAAATCAACGGCTAATAAAGTGTGTGGATAGGTGCACAATGCACTTAAGAACATAGTAAAACTTCACCCAAATTTGGCACTTCATACGTGACTAAGGATGGCAATGGGAGACTGCAGATGGGGATTCCCGCGGGGAACGCCCCCGTTCGGGTACCCGAGTTTGGGGATTTTTCCCCATCGGGGGCAGAGATGGGGGGATTTTTTCCCGAACGGATTTCGGGGCGGGGAATGGGATTGGTTCCCCCGTCCCCGACAATTTTACTTATATGCCCTTAAATATTTAGGCTTTATATAGTTAAAAAATAAGTTTTTTAGTAACTTCACATATATTATTATAATTATAATTATTATTATTAACGATTATTTTAACGATTCTTTTTGGATTGAATCTCTTGAATTTTAATGATTATTTTCTGTAGTGTACAAGTTTAAAAATGCTATTCAACGTTGTGAATTTTATAACATGTCAAATTGAAGTTAGGTTCTCCGCGGGGTGGTGGGGAATGGGGATGGGGGTTAATCTACCCCCGACATGGGGAATGGGGATGGGGATGGGGGGCAAATGAGACCCGAGGATGGGAAATGGGAAAGGTCTCCCCGAGCGTTCACCGCCCCGTTGTCATCCATATACGTGACTGCCCGTGCCCAGCTGTGAATTGCAAGAATGTTATTTTTTTAATTCCATGTTTTTTTTTTAAGTTTACGGTATCTTGAGGGGTCCATTATTACTGATGGAAAATTTCTGAGACTAATATGCTTTGAGATCACGAGCAAAAGTATCTCTCTCAATATGATATTTTTCCTATGAATCTAATCCAAAACTATTAACATGCATCCGAATCTCATTCTTAGAATCTCAATTAGTTTTACATGCCAACTCACTCAACTCTGGTTTGTTGCAAAAATGTTACTACTTACAACCGCAGTATACATAGGTGCTGGGAGAAGGGAGTGACAATGAGGATTGATGCATGATCGCTTGAACAGTTTCCGGTACCACTCCATTATAAAAGGAATAAAAACAATTTATGGGTCGTATCTCATGGTTGACTAATACATCATCCCCGGTCTTCTTTTTCTCAAAGAAATATACAATAACAAGCGGTAAGTTAATAAAAAACATTTTTTTATAGAATAATATGGGTTGAGACGAGTGGTATGGCTCGGTTTCATTTAAGCAAAGTTTCGAGTTTGATTCTTTGTAAATGAAAGAATTCATGTTGAAAGACTCACCTGCCATAGCTATGCACACGACCTAGGTTGAATCTTGATATACCTAGGTAATACTTGGAAAATCGGATTAAAAAAAAAACATTTTTTAAAAGCAATGCAACTCCAAAGTAACAATAATAATAATAAAAAAAAAACCTACGGAATAATGTGGATCCCCCATGGAGTTGGTGCTTTTGAAGAGAATTTCCGGGTCAAAAACAAAGGCGATGCTAGTCTAGCGCATTTGTTTCTATATATTTTCTTATATGTTTTTCTAATTTATGTATTTAATACATATATTAATTAAATCTCAAAAAATAAATATTTATTAAAAGTTAAGATGTTTAGTAAATTAAAAGGTAATTATTTAGTTCTTCAATATAATTTTTGTTTATGTTTTTTTTATCTTATACATGAAATTATATATATATATATATATATATATATATATATAAAAGATAGAAAAATCATTCAATCTCATAGTTTATATTATCCTTAAAAAGGAGCATATTTAAATTTGACCGAAGACCATAAGTTGTAAGTGCATACTACATCTATTGAAAATATTGAATAGGTAGGTAGTATCACCATTCAATGGTTTTTTAACGAGAAAGACCAAAAGCATATTCTATAAATTGACTTCAACGACACTTATAATTACATAAATTGAAAAGGATAGTTTACTTTTAAGATTGGGTTAACAAACGTTATAAGAATATTGTTTAACAATTTTAAAAAATAAATTAATTTTGAAAAATCAAGTTCAATATTTTTCGAAATGTTAAACTCATTATTTCTCAAGATAAAGGTATTTTTTTTTATTTCTTAATAATACTATCCTTGAATGAAGTATTTGTTAGTATTTTTTTTACTATACAATCTATGGTTGTAGTTTTCCTATTTTCTTGAAAGTTATGAATGTCTATTTTTATATCAAAGAGTACTATTGTACCAACAATCGAGTAGATCAACTGTTGGGGATTTAGTTTTAGTTTAACCAGATCAAAAGCAAAGCAGTTGTGTTAAAATTTGGATGGGAGAATTTTGTTGCATGCTCATAATAATCTTATATCTGATTTTAACAAAAATACATTCTACATGTGGAAGATACATGTGATTTAGAAAGAAAAATGTACTAATGTGGATACTGTTCAACTTTGCAATATTTTTAGGAGAAAAGCATTTAATTCAAATTAGAGATTACTGTCTTACATACGCCTGATGCCAAAATAGTTATCTAAATTTCTCTATCTACATCGACCATCAAAATAAAAAATGCCAATAAAGAACTAAAGTGCATTTTCAAAATAAGATTAAGGACAAAAATATAATGAAACCAAAGTTTTATATCAACAATGCATCAAAATTAAACTAATAGCGTACGTGGATGCATGTTTGAAAGGGATAAAATCAAATGAAACATCTTCAAAAGGAAAGGAAGATAATTAAATACAGTCATCTAATCAAATGTAAGAAAGATTTACTGTATGTTTAGGTGCGTGTTTGTAAATTTGATTTTAGATAAACTTGATTTTGTATAAATGATTTTAATTAAAAGCGAGTTTGGAAACAATTGGTTTATTTTGAAAGTGAAAATTGTTTGAATAATTTTAGATAAATAAACAGATAAAAAGTATGTTCACAAAAAAAAGTGGATCGGAATTCACAAAAAAAAGTACTTAAAGAATAGATGGTTCTTTTAATCTCAGTCTTATGGTAGAGAATAAACATCTAAAAATAGATGATTTTTATTGAGAGTTGATGCATTGAAGAAAACAAAAATTTAAATTTTCATTTTTCAAAAAAACTTACTCATTTTGGACTTTTTATTCTTGACCCTTATGATTAAAGTTAAGAAATTCTTAAAAAATATACGTTATATAGTACAGTACTATTTTTTTTTAAGAAGTCATTAAGATATTAAAGGTTAAAATCGTTGAACATTTATTGAATGATTACAAACGTGAAAATCAAACTCAAAATAAAGCAACAAATTGTTGCTCTTGCTCATAATTACGTTTGAAAAGAAAAAAAATCACATTTGCAAACTTTGTTCTGTTAAAATGCTAAAATCAAGTTTGTGAGTCCAAAATATTTGTATGCGGTGTATAATCGCAAATCTAAGCATACTCAAAACTTTTACCCTTGGAGTATACCAAAAAAAAAATAAAAAAAAATCACCCTTGGAAAATGCTAACAAGTTTTCATAGGATATTTGTTAAGAAATTATAAGTAGTTGAAAAATATTAAAAATGAAGTTCTTAATATTCTTGAGAAAAGGAAAATTAGAGATTAATGTTATTTTTTTCATTTTAAAAAGATTAACAAGTATCCTTAAAATACTTATTAACAAAACCCTTCACCCTAATTCCAGAGGTAATGAATTTGTTGGGTTTCAAAGAAAAAAATGTCCCTTGTAAATTGTAATCACATTTTCTTTCACTTTTTTAAAAAATCTCAAAACAACAAATACTTTATTAATCGCATTCCATTTCTTTTGAATTTTTTATTTTATTTTCTTAACATATACATATAGTGAATAAAATAATAAATAAGTTTTAAATATATATATATATGTTTCATGAATAAAAAAATAATTGTTTAAGTTTCCCATACATGTTTACTTCTAATATTTATTTATCCTATGCAACTGCGTAGATTACCTCATTAGTAAAAAGATCGAAGTTGTCCATGATGATATTACACAGCTCGACTCGAATATGCTACTCTCCCGTTCCTATTTATCCGTTCCACTAAAAAAAATATATATCTTATTAAAAATATAATAATTATTTTGATTTTCAATAAATTAATATACTTGGAATAAGGAACTAATAACATTTACATAAGGGTTTGCTATGGGCTGAGAATAAATTAACAAATAGTAACATACGAATTTAAGTTCACCAACTCTTAAATATCACTCCCGATTATCATTTTTATACGTAGGTCACATTCCAAAAGAATTGTTTGTTTTTATATGTAGGTCATTTTATATTTTATTAGAGGTATTAATTCTTTTTTCTAAAACTACCCTCATTAAGTGAGTGTTTAAATTAACAAAATTCGGTTTCTGATAGAAGAAGTAATGCAAATAAAATGAGTAAAAATATATAATTGATAGATTTTTTTTTTTTTTGAAAACAAGAAATTAACTACTAACTTGATCCATTTGTTTCACTTAAGTTTGACTTATAAATAAGAATGAAGGGAGTATATTTTTAGTTTTTCAATGCAAAAATATTATTTTTAATCTTTTTTCAAAGCCGAGATTAAAAAAACTTTACGTAATATTCCCCGCGTTCTTTATTACTGGTTCGTTTTTGGAGAATTTTTTTCCTTATTATGTGTTATTTTGATAATTTCAAGAGTGTAATAAATATTATTTTTCATGTTTAATTTGTTAAATAAACGTTGGTTCATGTGAGCAGTGGAAAAAATTAATGATTATAAAAAGAGAAATGATATAATAAAAACAAAACATAATTAATATATTAAAAAGCTAAATAATAGTTATATTTTCTAAAAGATGTGTTTTATTTAACATTTAAATGAAACGGAGGGAGTAGCATTTCTTATGGTTTTTTAATCAAAAGTATCTCACCGTCCAATGAACAACGAACAATGAACTAATTCCTTTGCTATATGCGTCTCTTCTTCTAAGCAACTTTCTTTTCTTGTTAACCAAAGTTTTTGACGAGAGAGAAGTTAGAAAATGGTGCAATTGGCATCGATCAGACTCGTGTGCTCATACTTTATGTTTTTCCAAGCAACTACTATTTTTTTTTTTTTAAATTTATAGGTCATATTAAATTATATAGTACATTTCAACAAAAAAAATAAATTATACAGTACAGATCGGGGGTAGTTATCTCCTTCCATTTTATTAGTAATGAATTTTAAGATAAATGTACGAGTTTTTAAAAAAATGGTTAAATGATATAAAAATTTGGGATATTTCGAATATAATATTTTTATATACTCCATTATTATTAAAAATAGAAAAAAAATATTGGAAGTATAAAAAGTGTGATAAATTGAGGTATAGTTAAGAAAAACAACATTAATTATTTATTTATTTTTTTTTGAAAAAAACAATATATATGAAATAAGAGAGAAAATATATATGAACACTACACACAAACACTACATACGAAATGAAGGAAGTGTTTTTGTAAATTTTAAAAAATTACTTCAACATTATACTTTTATCTTCTTAATTTGTATTAGAAATTTCACAAACATTTTTACATTAATAAACAAAAGACAAATAAAAAAATAATACACCATTCAGTTTACAAAATAAGAAGAAAAAAAAGTAAAATCATGCTTATTAAGGAAGTTAGTTAATTGTATTTAATTTTGTCAAATTTATCAAAAATAGATGTATTATAGAAAAGTAATATTGAGAATAAAACAAAAATTAGATGAAATAACAATTTTCTAAATATATTTTAGAAATGTAGCATGAAGAAAATTTAAAATAAATAGTTACTTTTGCTTACTCCCTTCGGATCTATTTATAATATCATTTTGAAGTTTTTATTTTTATCTTACCTCATTTCAATTTTCAATAGCATTTAATTAATTATTCCCACAAACACCCCTATTAAGTTAACAGTTTTTAAATTTCTAATAATAATTATAGGGTATTTTTGAAAAAATATATCAAATTTTCACATTGTCAATGCCGCTAACAAATATAATCATTTTTCGAGAGAAAAACTCCAAAAAAAATCTTATAAATAAGATAAAAAATATATTTAAAATAAAAAAATGTCTTTTTCATTGCTTATATATATTATTGAATGAAGTATATTTTTTTTAATATGAGTTATAAATATTATATCAAGAAATTGAACTTTTTAACGTGATAGGATTACAAGAGAATTTGGTAAAATTCATAGACAAGCTCTTTGTTGAAGGCATAACATTTGATACTTCCTTTTGGTCTTATTTATGAAGCATATTTATCCATATCACACGAACCACACAGAAGATAATTAAGTTTCTTGAAACTTTAAAAAAAATATTTTAACATTACAATTTTATCATCTTATCTTGTACTGAGAATTTCATAATATACTATTATTTCACATTAATGGATAAAAGAGAAATAAAAAAATAACAATAAATGTTTCCTAAAAAATTCAAAATAATTTATAAATAAGACCAAAAAATTCTTGTAGAATATATTTTATAAATAGGACCGGAGGTAACAGTATTTTGATTGGCATAATTAGAGAAATCGTACACACAACCCCACACAAAACACAACACAACCCAAACCCCTCCTCCATCCTCTGCGCCACTGTTCATCCAATTCTCGTTTCTCGAGCCATCCCCCTCCCTGCCCCTTCACTAACATCGATAAATGTTTTTGTTTTTCCCCTCTCTTATTAGTATTACTACTATTATTCCTGTTTTACCCTTTACCCCTTCTCTTCCAAAACGGACATTACCCTTCGGACCCTCTCTCTATCTCTCTTTTTCACTTCACTTCTTTCATTATCCATCTATAAATATTAACTTCTCCTATTCTCGTTTTCGCTCTCATCACTCATTCTTCTTCCCATTTTTTGCTTTCTCCTCACACCCAAATTCACATTTCACAACACAACAATACACATCACTCCATTATCATTATTATTATTTTTACTTTTATTGCCGCTTCGATCTAACAACGTAATCTTCTTCTTCTTCTTCTTCTTCATCTTCTTCTCATCATCATATAACCCATGTAAGCCTTTCTATATTTTTTTTCCTTTAAAAAAAATTGTTTCTTTTCTTTCTTCGTCCCACTCTTTCTCTTTCAATTTCCCTTCCTTCCTTATTAACTCATTTTTTTAAAAATCCGCACTTTTTATCTTTTTATTTTCTGGGTTCAATTTCAATTTCAATTTAATTTTCTGGGTTTTTTCTTTTTGCAAGTCTTTGTTTTTTTATGCATATATAAGGCCAGGTTCGATGGGTATTGTTTGGGATCCATGTTGGATCTCTCGGTTTGTGTAATCTGCTTATTAAATTATCATTCTCGTTATTGGGTTGTTTAGTTAAATGTTTTTTATATACTACTGATATTGGTTTCTGTGCGTTTTTTTAGTAATTTTTTAAATGATGTGTGTGGATTCTTCTTCTGCAGATTAAAAAAAAAAATTGGATTTTGACGCATACCCAGTTCTTAAAATGTTGTTTCTTTGAGAAGGGGTTTCATGGGTTGAACTTGAAGAATCATGGGTAGCTTCAGCGAAGAAGATGGAGAATGTCGGTTTTTCGATGCTGTTGAGGATGTTGTGTCTATTTTAGATGCAAAGTCAGATGGGAATGATGACGGTGGTTCTGGTCCAAGAGAGGGATTGAACAATGGTTTTGATTATGATTTGTGGATTCGGAGCCCGGGGAGTGTGAGAGATCGTAGGAGTAGGTTTATGAAGAGGATGGGGCTGAGTGTGGATTGCATTGAAAGGGGAGAGGAAATAGATAGAGTGAGTAATGGTAATGGGGCTGTGGATAGAAGTTGTGGTTTTGAGGAGGAGTTCTGTTCAAGCCGGTCATCGATGTCGTGTTGGTCTACTTTGAATTATTCAGAGGAGTTTGGTTTGGTAGAGAATTCGGCTTATCAAGACGGGAATTTGGAGGGGGTAGTGGGGAGTAATGTGGATCAGGAGGGACAGAATAGGAAATTGAGTGATGGTGTTAGAGATATTGATTCGGATCGGTCAGTGGTTGCCGAGGAACACGAGGATCATGAAAACACCATTAGGTTGTCTACTTCTTTCCAATGTTTGGGGAGTCGGGAGAGTAGGGAGTTTGAGGAGAAGGATGCGGATGCTTGTTCACGGAGGGCAAATAGGCCTGGAAAAGGTTGGTTGAGAAGATTGAGGTCGATAACGTGTATGATTAATAGGCAAGGTGAAGCTGAAAATTCGGAACAAGGTGATAGTTGTGCATTCTCAGGGTCAGGGGGTAGGCTTCAGAAAGTTAAGGTACGTCAGTGTAAGAAGCAAATGAAGGAACTTTCGGCTCTTTACATGAGGCAAGATATCCAAGCGCACGAAGGTTCGATTTTGACCATGAAATTCAGCCCCGACGGACAGTATCTTGCCAGCGCGGGTGAAGATGGCGTTGTGCGCTTGTGGCAAGTGGTTGTGGAAGATAGACGTAATGAAGTTGACATTCCAGAAATTGATCCGTCCTGTATTTACTTCACAGTGAATAATCTTTCGGAATTGACACCACTGCTTATGGATGAAGAAAAAATAAGCAGAGTGAAGAGCCTGAAAAAAACATCAGATTCAGCTTGTATTATTTTCCCTCCTAAGATCTTCCGGTTGTTGGAGAAACCATTGCACGAGTTCCACGGTCATAGAGGTGAAGTTTTGGATCTCTCTTGGTCACAGAATAATGTGAGTGGATGTCATGAATTCAGTTATTTATTAAATAAGCATACCTCAGATGGTATTTTGGGGAAATTAATTTGGTTTTCATCTTGTTTTTTGGATGCAGTATCTACTGTCATCTTCTGTTGATAAAACCGTCCGTCTATGGCACGTGAAACATGACCATTGCCTGAAAGTTTTCTCACACAGTAATTATGGTGCGCGCCTTGCTTTATCTCCATTATGATTTTCAGACTTGTTGAGCCATTATCCTTATTTGTTTTTATCATTTCAAATTGTCTCACTATTGTTTGACAATTATATAGTGACTTGCATACAATTCAATCCCGTGGATGACAATTATTTCATCAGCGGATGTATAGATGGAAAAGTGCGCATCTGGGCAGTTCCTGATTGTCATGTTGTTGATTGGATTGATATTAGAGATATAGTGACTGCAGTATGTTATCGGCCTGATGGGCAGGTAACATTTTTATTTTTAAATATCAATTTCATTCTGTAGAAACAATGACTATATAGGAAGTCATTTCAGATGAATGATGTATGGCCTACTTTATACAGGGAGGGATTATTGGCTCCATGACAGGCAATTGTCGATTCTATAATGTTTCAGGTATCATCTTTGTTACATATATCTCCTTATTATCCTCTAGTTAAACCAGTAAGGTGTCTTTTGGTAGATTTCATAATAATTGCATGTGACTTGGATTTAAAATTTTTATTATGGATAAAAGATTCTGTATGCCTCTAAATATTCATCAAGCTATATTTAGGATGTGTGATTATCATTAAATCTATTACAACCACTTCCGGACTTGAGCTAGGTCCTTAATGCTGCTGGTTTTCATTTTTGTGCTTGAACCAGATAATCACTTGCAGTTAGATTCCCAACTATGCTTACTTGGTAAAAAGAAACTTCCTGGCAGAGGGATAACTAGCTTTCAGGTATTTTCCCTCCTCTTTTGCTTCTTGTGCTTAGCGATTTGTTTAGGTCCTTTTCCAGTATTTTGTGAATTTCTAGTTATGCTCTCTCTTCTGTGATTAACTGATTACATGTTATTTATTTCAGTTTCTTCCGCAAGATTCTAACAAAGTTATGGTTACTTGTGCTGATTCACAAGTTAGAATCCTTGATGGGCTTAATGTGATTGACAAATACAAAAGTATGTTCCTTTGTCTAATTCCTACATTTATGAAGAATTTTCCTTTGTTCCTAACAGATTAGTACAACTGTACATTCTTTTAGGATTCAATAGCTTATTTTTTTGTTCAATTTGTTCTGGCCTTTTTGTTTTCAAACTTGAATGCTGGCATGATAGCTTGAAGCTTTATGAGGCTTAACATTCTTATTATTATTTGGTTCAGTAATCTCATTTTCAATTTTATTTTATTTGATGTTATGTTCCTAAGGTTCTTTTTTTTTTTTTTGCATTTAGGCCTTAGTGCTGGGGGTGCAATGTCCGCATCTTTTACTTCTGATGGGAAACATATATTATCAGCCTGCGACGACTCTAATGTGTATCTATGGAATGTTAATCAGGATGAATCTAGTAGTCCCACGAAAGTTAGGAAGATTACGTCTTGTGAACGGTTTTTTTCAAATGCATCTGTTGCAATACCTTGGCATGGTTTGAAATCTCAAAATACCGAAAATGAACATCAATCGGATGTCTTGGATAAAAGATCACCTCAAGGTATACGACTGAATCCACCTGCTTCTTTCTCTCTGGACCAGGAGTTTTTCTTGGAGTCTTTTCCCAAGGGCTCTGCAACTTGGCCTGAGGAGAAGCTTCCTGTATCAAGCTCCAAGGCCAAATCACCCGTGATGCGTAAATCTGAATACAAGTTCTTGAAATCTTCTTGCAAGAGTACCTCCTGTTCTCATGCGTGGGGTATGGTGATTGTGACTGCAGGATGGGATGGGCGGATAAAATCATTCCACAATCATGGGTTGCCAGTACCCGTTTGAAAAGAAGTGGCTATCCTCAAGATTCATTGCTTTTCTTGGGAACATTGTCCCTGGAAAATCACATGCTGATACTGTTCTTTGGGGCTTGAGAGTGATGTTGACTTTGGCAGCATCAGTAACAAAGCACGTTGAGGTCAAACCTTAAGCAGGTATTGTGATTAAGATGGCTGAGGAACTTTGGCCTTTTGATGGTCCCCTTTCAGATTTCAGGGTATTAATTTTACCTATTGGTTCATGACAAGTGGTAGCATTACTACGGCTCCAATGTAATCCTAATGCAAATGATCTAGTGGTCTAGTTTTTAGCTTTTCATGGTACCAGTGTCAATTGCCTTTTGCTACTCAAGAATCTGCTGGCCCCTTAAAGTGATGCAAAGTCATGTGTAATAACTTGGAAGAGGGCCTATGAGATATTATATTGATATATGTTGTGGGACTGTGGGACCTTAGTAAACCTTCATGTTTGCTAAAGATAAAAGGATGAAATTCAAGAGCCAGTGGATGAAGTTTACTTTGATCAAAATGCTGATGGTGTTATTGATCATTATTGGCATAGCTAACTAATTGAATCTCTTTGTCCGCCAATCCTCCTATCCATCTCATGGTAGGGTCTCAATTGCTTTAACTAGTGAATGTGGTGAAGATGTTTGTAGTGGTCATTTCTGCATGAATAGGTTCTTTTATATCTGCCCGTTGCTCCAATGATGTAAACAGTAGATGCAACAAATCTGATTTTCTTCTGTTTAGTCATTAGTGGCTTGGAAGTTTTGCTGACTGTCAGAGCCTCTTGCAACTGTTGCAGTGCTGACAAATATCATTACTAACAAATATTCTGTATATGTTCTCAATCTTAGGCTGACATCACTTTTTGATTAGTTGAGTTACTAGGATTTTATCTTTCTAATTTAAGTTAATACTAGTTTCATCTTGATGTTGGTAGATATGTAAATGTAAATTTGTACTTTGCTTAATGTAAGTAAAATTTTGTTACCATGATCTCTGGTTTATGGAAACCGAAGCTTTTTGTATGATTACTCCTTTTGGTCATGAAGTAATGAACAAATAGCCCTTGTATGATTTCTCTATTAAAGACCACGTGGAAGGTTTAATGTTACATACTTTTGTAAAGAAGCAAAAGTGACATGAGGTAAATGAATATAACAAAGGATCTAGCTAATTAGATTTTAAAATGACTGATAGGTGTATCTTATGTTCCTTGTCACCAATTTTGGGCATAATACAAATTAATATGCCTATGGCAGTTTGTTTGCATACTAATTAGAGGCCTATATTGCTTCAATTATGTGCCATTTTGTGGCTATTCTGTCACAACTAGTCCTTTTTAGTAAATATACCTTTCCAAATCCTGTTTTGAGGTAACCGGTGATCATCTTTGGTTAAAGTACTAAAAAGATGCAATGACATTAACGTTGTGCTTAGCAATCAAGTATCCTAATGCAAATTCACCTGTCCAACTTAGATTGTGACTCATGAACTAGTGCACAGAATGGTGATGCATTATTGCATGTGATGTACTTGGTACTATTAAAAAGCATGTAGAAAATGGAATGTGTGATTCTCACATGGGTTGTAGTTAATAGTTTATAGTATAAATTATCACTAGGTTTTATTCTCTAGTCCCTAAGTATGTCTAGTTGAAGTTGCATTCCTTTTCTACATGTGGAAAGGTGAGTTGTCATACAATCCAATTAGTGTACATTTCTAATTGGCACATATTTCTAAATGAATTACAGTTAGTAGCAATATTTAACTAATAGGTTTAGTATATTAAACTAAACATGTTAATAATCTTCTTATTTTAAGTCATAAAATCCTCCAGCTCCTATGAAGTGTAGAATAAGGTTGATCATAATACAATAAGGCAATTTGCAAAAGGGAAAAATGAAAAATCAATGAAAGGGAGAGAGAAACGTATAAAGTACAAACTTATTATGCCATTTTCATTATTATCTACTAATAAAAAAGCAGAAACTTTATTATATGAGTATTATTTGGAAGAATATTTATATTCTGTGTTGGTTTAATAATTCAAATAACATTTTCAATCAATGATATCAATTTTCCAACAGAAAGTATCTTATGTAACTTGGAACACTCTGTATGGTCCATAATTGTGCAGAATAGTAGTATTTAAAAAGGGAGCACACGTCAGTTCAAAAAAAAAAAAAAAAGGGAGAACACGTACCTAAAACATGATACGCACATTAAAGAAAAGCATCTTAAAACAGTTACAAACCAAATGAGTAGAAGCAACAAAAGATGATCAATGAACCTCTAAAGAGAAATTATAGACCTTGATCAAGCAAACCAAATCAGAAGCACATGGTAGTAAATATGGTTAGTACATATAGACTCTAAAATGGAATCGAATCAAGGGCACAACGAGGAAAAAGAATATGAATGATTAATTAAAGGAGTTTTATTTTCCCTGTAATCTTACTCAACCTCCTACCTTTAAATTTATGGGTTGAATATTGTAAAACCTACTCCTATATGTTTATTCTTTTCAAGCTCTTAATGTGTGATAATTTTGCCTTTTGAGATTAGGCCAACTATGCTAGTACACAGTGTTACCCACCTAAGAACATTGGTACAGAGAATCAAATGCTAAAAGCCGAGTTAATAATCAGGAAAAGACAAAAAGCATAACTTTGGATTAACTTAGCAGAGAGATATGTTTTGATAAAAATATGCATACACCCGACAAAGAAACATGTAACAATTGTCTGCGTTCTCTCCGTGTGGTACATCATGATTATAGTTAGTTAATTGTTCAATTACTTTAACAAATGCTTTGGATTTACTGTGCATGTTAAAATATTAGTTCTTTTGATCTCCATCAAGTTCTGAGTAGACAAAGAATAGTGATTCAAAAAGGCCAAATAAAATAATAATGTAAGCCATTTTATCAAACACTCGTGAATAGTACATTCTTATTTAATCTTTGCATAACTTATAATGGAATCTCTCCATCGATGCAATATCTATTAGGAAGCAAGTGTAGATTTCAATATGGTGAGTCATTATATATCTTTTCTTTGGAATGAATTTATTTTTAGAACTGTACGTGGTTGAAAATCAATCTTTGGCACCTCTTTCTGTTGTTCAACAAAAAAAATAAATAAATAAAAAAAATCAATCTTTGGCTATAATGCGGGCAAATATAAAAAGAGTTTAATGAGTACTTTGCATTAATAATGCAAATGTATGATTTGATTATTGACTTTTAAATATAAGTTGCATATTATGCTAAATGATACTTTTACCGTATAAAATCTCATATACGATGGTTACAAATAGATGTACGACAAGAATCATCTATTCCTCCTTGTAATTTCTACAATAAACTAAAAAAATAGCTCTCATATTATAGTGCCTGGAACTATCATGAAAATCAATGTCTGCAAAATAGCTTTCATTGTCGAGGGAATATGCTCATGGCATAGGAGTGGTCTCTTTGGAACAAGCTTGGAAATTTCATGGCTGCAAAAGCCAAGAAATAGTATTTAGGTTCAATGAATGCTTTTAAGAAAAAATTTTGGTGGCTACATACATAAGGATTATCATTAATAAAAGTGACCAAGATCTGTCTTTTAACAAACCTTTCTTGGTGATACTAGTATTATGTAATCGTCGCATGGTCTAATAATAGCTTTAAATATAATCATATAACATTGGATTTGATTGTCCCGCCTATAGTTCCAAACTTACCAACCTTGGCACTTGGGTAAAAAACCACCTACCTGTACAGTTAAATTGTTTGCGTCGAATTTAATCAAATAATATACTACTATCATTTTTTTAAAGAGGAAACTGATAGTTTAAAATTTTTGTAAAATGATAAAATATTATCCATTATTCATGTATTATTCATTATTGACCGTAAATCCGTTAAACTCCACCAACGAGCTGTTGGTGCAGTGGTGCCAGGGGCTGCACTTGGTAGGGCGAACCACGGTTCGATTCCCGCAACAACGTTGGGAGAGGAATAAAACCTTAACCCCGGGACCCCCCTCGAACTGGATTAGTCGGCCCAGTGGGCCGGATACCAGGGTGCAAACAAAAAAAAAATCCGTTAAACTCCTTTTCTAAATATAATATATTAGCATTTTACATATAAAAGAAAATACCTAAAATCCCAAAATACTTTCTTGTTATTTTAAAGGTAAAGTTGTTTTTTTAAAGGTAAAGTTGTACTCTCTTCGTTCCAAAAAAATTAGTAAATTTTTGAAAATTCAACAATAGTAAGGAATATATTTTTAATGCATTGTTCTCTAAATCAACCAATTATCAAAGTAAGTATTTAATATATGTTTCCTCAATTAACCAACCATAGAATATACAATGCAATTTCAGTTTTTTTTATTCACTATTTTAACTTTAATTTGAGACAAAAAATTTCTATGTTTTTTTATTAAGGGTATGTTCGGCAAAACTAACTTGTAGCTGTGAGCTTGTAACTTGTAGCTATGAGCTTCTAGCTTGTAGCTGTTAAGCTAGCTAGGAACTGTGAGCTTGTAGCTGGGACCTTATAGCTGTTTAGCTGACTGTTTAAAATAGTGTTGTTTGACAAAACTAGCTTTTGAAGTAGCTAAAAGTTATTAAATGACCAAAAAGGACATGCAACATTTTATTATTTTAAATTTTTCAAATTTTTTTCTTTATTTATTAAATAGATAGTTAATTAATTAATAAAATATAAAAATTATTAAATTATAATTAATTAAATTCATTTTTTCTTAATTTATTAATTATGTAGTTAATTAATTAATTATAACAAAATTATTAAATTATAATTAATAATTAATTAAAGCGTAGTAAAATAATTTTAAATTTTGTTTGATGATATAATTGGTATATGAATTATTGAAAGCTAGTTTAATTTCTAGAAAGCTACTTCAAGTAGCTTTCTAAAAGCTAGCTTTCAAAAGCTATAAGCTCCTTTTTTAAAAGCTATAAGCTCATTCTAATTTGTGTTCACCGAACGGGGCTAATAGCTTATTGACTGAATCTAAAAGCTCCTAGCTAGCTAAAAAGCTCCTAGCTCGTGTTGCCGAACAGAGCCTAACTTGATAGGATAGAGAGAGTACATGTCTTGCCTTTAAGTAAGAACCTGAATTTGATTCTTGCTGATGAAAACGTTGTAGGCCAAGCAGCCCAAGAAAGGCTTGTGGCGAGAGTCCTAACCCATGGAAGGCCAATCAAGTGCAGAAAATGAATGCTCGTAGGGCTGCCATGGTTCCATAACCCTAAGGAGTGTTATTACTTGAAGATTAAGGACACTTGAAGCTCATAAATAATAAAAAACATGAGGATTGAACACTTTGGCTCATCACTCCGAACATTTTACTTAAAGTTGTTATATTAAGTTCGTAATAAGTTAAAATGGGGTTATTAGCATGCATTATTTAGAATAGGGTATTGCTAAAGTACTCTTGTTAAGGTTCTCATAATAGATAAAAATATCACAAATTTTTATTTATTTTTCTCTCAAAAATATCAAAAATTACAGTTTCCAAGAGTTTTTTACCACTTTTAATTTCTTAGCAAATGTCCTTAAACATTTGTTAGCATTTTCCTTTAGAATATTGCCTTTAATTTTTTGGCAAAACCATTAGATTGATCTTGTAAGTTATTTTTTAGTTACGATTTCGTTCTTTAACTTTTTTCATTTCAAATAAGTCCTGAAGTTGTTGTCGTATAGTAAACTAGTCATTTTCGTTATTTTTTTTTATTAAGTGACATGTGTCACTCAACTAATAGTGTCACGTATTTAAAAAAATGGTTTAATAATTTTTTTTAAAAAATTTTCTTATGATGACACGTGTCATTCAAGACTGACCACGGAGTGAGTGTTTCAATTTGCGATTTTGTTCTGAATCTATTCTAATTTTAAAGGTAATTTTCATAAATATTGATTTTCCCTTTGTTGCTTTTGGGATGATGGTAGGTTGGGTGAAGGCGGGGTGAATAGAGGTGGGGGAGTGGATAGTGTGGTGGTGGGAGGAGACGAAGATGGTTGCTAAAGACATGGAATAGACAGGATTCAGATGAAGGATACAAGTGGAATTTAAAAAAAAAAAGAGGACAATTTAGATTTATTATAAATCGGGGTGTTATTGCCGATTCGTCCCCAAACCCTCTTTTTATCCCCGAAACTCCATTTTAAATGAGAAATGTCCATATTGCCATTTATTATTCAAAACAAAAAAAAAAGAAAGAAACTTCAAAAACCAAAACCTCAGACACCAAACACCAATATCCAAAACTCCAAACCTCATCCCTTCACCATCTTACAAACCCCTTTCTTTATCTACTATCAAACCTCCTTCACTCCATAAAATAATAATAAAAAAAAACTCCAAAAAGACAAGTTCTTTTTTCTCCTTCAAGTTCAAAAGGAATATCAGTGGACGTTCCATACTTGTACGTTGAAGGTAGAATTCATGTCTTTTATTTTTTTCGCTACTGTGCAAATTCCGACAATCCAGTGTCGAAATTTTTTGATATTTCGACACGGGTATGTTAGAAATTTGTAGGTAGTTTTTTTAAAGAGTTTTCCGGCATATATATGTCGGAATTTTTTCTAATGAAAAAAAAAATAAAACACTGTGTAAATTGCCGATACTTCCGTGTCGGAAATTTAAAATTCCGACACTAGTTCGTTGGAATTTTACAGCGCCAGAATAAAAAAAAACAAACAAACAAACACTAACAATGAAGAGAAGACAAATGAATTTGATTAAAATATAACAAATGAACAAAGAAACTACTAAAAATGAAAATCTAACTTCAAACATCCTATTAATCATCTTACCTAAATCCTAAAAGAAAAAACCCAAAAGAAAAAAAGAAGAAGAGGAAAGTGAAGGAGATGGCGACAACGGTGAGAAGAACGACGGTGGGAGTTGAACGGTGAGGAAGGAGGAAATGTGAAGGAGGAAGAAGAAGTACGTGAGGAAGGAAGGAATGTGAAGGAGGAAGAAGAAGAACGTGACGTAGGAAGGAGGAAGTTGAAACGGTTTTGGTAAGTGAGGTGTGGGGTTTGTGAAATGAAAAGGAAGAGAGTATAATGAGGGATTTAAAGGCGGGTAGTTTTGGTATTATTGACAAAAGTGGGTTTGGCGGATAAAAGTGGGGTTTGAATGAAAAAAAAAATGATAAACTTGGGCTTCTATCAAAGAACAAAAGAAAAGTTCAACGAAACGACGCCGTTTAGACTTGAGTGTCTCCATCTTCTTCCTTCAAGGAGTTAGGGTTTAACAGAGTTTTAATTCCCCCTTTCATTTCTCCACACTCACAAAGTCAGGGTTTTCAATTCCCACGCCTCACTAACTGTGATATTCGTGAATTGTTTATTGATAATGTCTCAATATTCTCGGGGCCGTGATTTCTTGTTCTGCAATTTGTGTGGGACACTGCTCAAAGTCCCTTCTACCACTCACGCTCAATGCCCTCTTTGCAAAACTAGGCGCAGCATTAGAGGTCAATTACTCCTTCAAGTTTTAACCTTTTTTACTTGTTACACTGTTTGTTATATGTTATTAACAAGTGTGAAATTATTTGAATTATTAAGGGGTGGATCAATTATGTGAACTTATATATGATGCTACTACTCCCTGTTTTTCTTTTTCTTTTTTTTTTTTTTTTTTTAAGCTTTGGTTGTTATTATTCTGTGTGAGATATTTGATCTACCAACTTGCCATGACTTTGTATATAAATACATACTACATGGATACATAGTGTGAGTGCAATTTAGAATAGTTACCGAATATGTCGAATGGGTATGGGCACATGGTTCATTTGGATATGCCCTTTTGTCGCTTTTACATCATTATTACAAGATTTTCTTTAAAATGAACCTGGTACGCGGTAACGCGAATTGGGTAAATGAGAGAATCTGGTAACTATGCTAGATAGAGGAATTTGCTTCATTAACGTCTGAACTGTGAGTGCTAGCTTCTGTGTCTGTGTGTCAACTATTGCTTGCGTAATTTTAATATTGTGTATGTGCACATATTTTGAGCTGAAGTGAAGTTATTCGACTCTTGTCTGTTGGATATATGTTTATTTAACTATGAACTTTCTTCTGCTGGAGTTTCGTGCTTCTTAACTGACTATCCTTATCTTACAGATATTCGCAAAAAGGAAATAAGTTACACAATTTCTGCTGAGGTATGGTTTAGATTTTAAGCACATCATACATATATATATTTTGTTGAAATAGATTACTCTGTCACTTAACATATGATGTATTAAATGAAAACATTCAACACATTGTCAGGGGGCTTGGGTGGATGGTGTAGGTTCAATTCTGATTTCTTCTTAAAGAAAAATAAAGAAAAGAAAAATTGATACGTCTTTAACATTGACATGACTAAATTCATGATGAATTGATAGCTTTCTTCAGTTCTTTAATATGTGCAAGGTAATTGTATGTTTAGGTACCTTGAATTACACCCAACCCTTGTTCTTGAATAGATGGAATTTGATAACAAGACCATCATCATTGGAGTATGAATACTGATACCATTCATTGAAATTTTGAACAAGGTTTAGGATTCGATGGCAATACTGCAAAATTATTATGTTATTATAAACACAAGATGTTCACTTCATATTTGTTATGGGTTCATATACTTTAAAGGCCCCCTTTTGGTTGAAAAGATATTAGAAAAGAGGATTTGATGGCAGCAAAATTCATGATGTTATTATAAACATAATGATGTTAACTTCATAGTTATGGCCTTATTGGTTCATATTTCTTAAATTCCCCGTTATGGTTTGCAGGATATCAGAAGAGAGCTTGGAATGAATATAATTGAAGAAGAGAAGGTGCAATTGTCTAAGGTAATGCAACCAACAATATTTTGTTAAAGGTTATGGTCTTTCCTTGGAGCATGAGTGCATATATTGATGTTATTTTTTATTTTATGATAGGTCAACAAGACATGTGAAAAGTGTGGTCATCATGAAGCAATCTTCTATACCCGACAGGTATTAGAAATTATAAAGCAGATTCTTTCATTTTTTATGAAGCTTATTATATCCAAAATTTATACGAGTGTATCAAATGTCAGATGAGATCAGCGGATGAAGGGCAAACTACGTTCTACACCTGCACCGATTGTGGCCATCAGTTTCAGGAGAATTAAGTTTGTACCATGCGTAAACATGTTCATTTGCTATTTCCCAAAAAAGAGGGGAAAAAAGAATCCACCCCTAAACGTTGACAGGCATACGGACCTTTGGAAGAATTTTAGCATAATGTTGAATTTTTATTTTTGTTTGAAAACAAATTTAGGATTAGGCAGCGGAGCTGGGTTTAAATCTCATATTATCTTCTGACAATACTCAAGCATGACTCAAATGTAACTGGTAATCGTAAGCTCCTTCTGTTGCATTATTATAGGGCTTTATCTCATAGTTCCTTGGTACTGGTTCTCTTGTTCTGTTCTTGGTTTGTACCGGTTTGTCACTTTTTACGTTATTCTTACAAGAACCTAGTATGTGATACTCGGTACACCGAATTCCATCCGTGATCTCAACTAAGTAGGGTATTTAGCTCCTATTCAATGTCAGAAATTTAATTCAGATCCAGATTGGAGGTGTTATATTTCATGGGAAACAGAAATATTATTCCAAGATTAGACCTTGACAATTTCCTATGCTGTCCATGATAGTCATTGAAGAACTATTTTACCATGATTATCTCTTCTAGTTTAGCTTGATTCCTGTGCTGCTCTTGTTTTGCTTGCAATCCAAAAATTGATGATTGTATGTGAATGTTATTCACTATTTTAGATGGTACCCTTACGCCGGTTTGATTATTTTTGTTTGCACATTCCTAAGAGTTGGTTTGGTTAATGTTATTCACTGAACCTCAGCTTTTATAAGTTAGTCTGTGTTAACGGAACATGTATACTTGCATCGTATAGAATGAATTTTCAAACTTCTACGTTTTTAGTTCTGTTACCGCATCTCTTAAAAGGAACGTTAAATAGCTTTGCTTCTGTTAAATTTTATATTCTGTAAATAACATTACTGATTTAAAGGAATACTAGATAGTAGATAGAGTGCATGTTGCACAATCCACTCACGCGAATCAACATTTCTGAGTAACCTAACATGAGATGGATTTCTTAGAAGAAAGCTTGCTCTATAGATGTTTACTTTTAAAAAGAATCTCGTCTGCCTTCTTTTTCATTGGATCATCTCATTTTTTAGCTAAAGACAAATAATATTTTGTTTATCAAAAGTTAATAAGATGAATTTTACGAATAATGATCTGGAATTGTCATTGACTGTTAAAATTGCAAGATACAGCGATTAGAGGTGTTATCATTCACGAAAGTAGTTTGATTCTTTCCATTTGAATGGTTCGTCCTATCAAACTAGATACATGCTCTACAAGTATCATGAACAATTAAACATTGGAAATTTTTTTGACCGAGTATATGAAATAGAAAAAATCAACCACAGGACAGCCCTGTTATGTAATTATGATCATCATCTGGATTGAACAGGCTTGAAGTTGAACGAAATTTCAAGATTAATTAATTAAAAGAACTACTGGAATGCATGTTACCCAATCCATTCATGCAAATTTCAGATTTCATAAAAAAAAAAATAAAAAAAAAATAACAACGTGTGATGGATTTCCTAACACGTGAGTTCAGGAAAGAATCTTAAAAGAACTCTGTTCAATTAAAGAAACTATCATCAAAAAAATAATACTAAACACCAATCAACCTGGGAGTTCACATCATCCGGCATTCCTCGTTCTTCTTTCTATGTTCAACTATCACTTTGGTACAGCTAAACTAGGGAATGGAAGATTACAGCAACAAATTTTCTAATTCTTTCTTAATTACTGATCCTAGTTACTTTAAAAAATAAAAAATAAAAAACACAACAACAACAACAACTGATCCTAGTTCTATCAACTGCTGATCCTAGTTCTATCAACTGCGAATGAGGGAACTTGCAATTCTGAAAGTCAAGTCCAATCACATAACACGAAATTATTCCTAAGCTGCTTAGAAGAAGAATATGATGGAGTAATAAAATCAGACATGGTTTTACATTTATTTTTTCAGCAATTGTTCCAACATCAATGTCTCCTGCATTTTCAATTTTCATCTACATTATCTTAAGTTCCCAAGTCAAAACCATAGGGGAAAGAGGGCGAGGGTGTCTGTCTTACAATATAAAGTTACATTCATCACTACAGTTTCATGTTGTGTATTCATTGCAGTATCGAAACCATTGGGTTTTATTCTTGCTCTTCAAGTACTAACTAAAGTGATACTATAAGGTTTTCCATTTTCCAATATCATCACCCAAACCCCCAAAATATTAAACAAACAAAATAGAAATATATCCTTCACCACCAAACTCTGCTTAGATATATCAACATAAAAAATCAAGCCTTAAATCTACCTTCAATAGAAACGGAGGTATGACTACAAAAATTGGTAGCCTTGGTGACTTCGGTGAATCTCAAAACCATTGAATAAAAATCGAACGGTTTTGATACCGAATTATGTCTTGATTCTAAATTGTTTCGATTGGAATCTAAGTCGTCCAATCTTCATCCGACAAAGCTACTATTTCCAAAGTCACCCAACCCAGTCGTGCTTTGTCGCACGCTACTATCCGTAGCTTATGAAGCTAAACCTTTGTCAAATCTCAATCACATAGATAAAATGCTTACACACACACACACACATATATATTCATCAATAAAAAACCTCAAAGTGCTCCTTCAACTTAGTTAATGCAATTGATTCCACAACAACATCTCAATCGGGATGGCCGTGGCAGCTGTGTTAGGCCATGATTAGGGAACCGCAATTGGAATAAATCAATCCGCAAAGGCCACAATGCAACCGTGAATTGAAACCCTAACTAAAGCCCTCATTATCAATTGAACCAAACTCACAATAACAAAATCAAGGCAAACCAACATTCTTTTTTTTTCCTCCAAAGTATCCACCCACACAAGTAGGCAGGGTGACTAATCTTTCGGATAACGGCTAACCTTTCGGAACGATCCTCTCAGCAAAGGGATTTAACCCTAACAACATATTCAAATATATATATATATATATATATATATATATATATATATATATATATATAGAAACAATTAACAAATTGTCATCAGAAATTATATATATATTCCATCATGTTTTAAAACACAAACCCTCAAAAGGAAAACAAAGGAAAAAAAAGATAAATTAAAATAAAATAAAATTCACATGACATCCCATCCAATCCAGCTACATGCACAAAGGAGAACAACAGAAAGCAGAATAAATACCATCATACATATGTATATAAGTTAGACGGGGAGGTTAGCGACGTCGTTTGAATTGTCGGTCTTAGGAGAAGGATCGGTGACGACGGGGACATGATCGGAAAAGGCAACGGAGGAGGTCTGGGGAGAGAGGATGAGAGGAGCGTCGTCGTGGTCATCGGAGGTGGAGAGATTGATGCAAGAACACCGCTCCAAGGAAGCGAAGAAGGCGGAAGCTAAATTGGTTCCGATCCAGCTCGCCATGCCGTTCCAGCACGCGCCTTCGGTCTCCATTGAGAAATGGATTCAATTTGGGTTTATTTTTGGTTGGGGTATTTGTGAGTGATTCAGGGCAGAGATAAACTCGTGCCAACTATGGTCAATGTTGAGACAGAAGTGCGTATATATGTTATGTAATAAACGTTCTGACCTGATAAGAGATCTACTAGTACTTTCCATTTTCAATTTATTATTGTCTTGTCTCCCAAATAAAATTAATTATTTCTTTTAATTTTTTTTTTTAATGTATGATACTCTCCCGACTTTAAATATTTGGTTTACATATAAGTGAAGTAACTAACTTTCTTTAAATTTTATTTCATTCTCAATTCTTCTTTCTTAAAATATATCTAAAAAATTGTTTTCTCATTTAATTTTTGCTTCATTCTCAATATCATTTTCTTAAAATACCTCTATCTTTTATAAATTTAAAAAATTAAATACACTCAACTAATCAAGTCCTAAAATGGTTAAATTTACTTATATTATAATCACGAGGATGTATATAAAGCACGAGAAACTTGGTGGTCTTGGTTCTAATTTATTCCAAACCACGGAATTGAGATTGTTTGAATTGAATTATGTTATACTCTGAATTATGTAATACAGTACTTCCACTATTTCTTATTATTTGTTTTATTTTAGAAATTTTTTAATTTATCGGTTCAAATGTGTAAGAAGTATTTATTATAAGCGTATATCACAAAAAAAAAAAAAAGAAACATATGTCATAACTTACTGTTGATTGATTAGCCAATAACACATTATTTTTATAATATATAACTATTTGTAAATTGATTTTCTACACCCATATATCATTACTCAAACCAAATCCAAAACTTAAAGAACAAAATCTAAAATAGATTTGTTTTTTTAGGAAGTTAATGCTAACTTTCACCATATTTTTTTAAGGAAACACATACACCATGTGTTTTTATTTATTATAACATATTTTTTCAATGAGAAATATAGTTATTTATTAATACTTCATCTAGTCTTTAATACTATATGATACTTCAGGAACTTTTCTTTTCTGTATTTATAAGATTTTATTTCAACTTCAAATTACATTTAATTACTTCTTTTCACAAACACTAATATTTGTTCCACACTTTTTAAAGTCACGATAATAATATAAGGGTAATTTTGGAAAAATGTATCAAATATTTACATTTTCAATGTCATTAACCATATTAACTAACTTTTTCAATGAACGTGATTTTTTTCCGAAGAGATCTTATATTAGGGATGAGCATTAAGTTTCAAAAATATTTAAAATAAATAAGTTTCAAACATGACAATTAGTCTACAAACCCCCACTTTATCCCCCAAACCCCATTTTAATGGTGCAATGTCTATTATACCCTTCAGCTTTCAAAAAAAAAAAAGAAAAAGAAAAAGAAAGAAACCCCAAACCCCAGCCACCTTTTCAACTTCTTCCAAACCCCAAACCCCTTTCTTTCTAATTAACTCTCTCTAACTCCTTCCATATTCTACTTACAAACCCCTTTTATTGGAAGACACAAGTGAAAACACACATTTTATTCGTAAAGGAGCTCTAGTGACTTCTCTCTGCTTTTTGTTGAATATAACATTCATCTCCTTTACTTTTTTTTTACGTTACTGTTAATATTCCGATTAACCAGTGTCGGAATTTATATAAATTCCGACAGGGGTATATCGAAAAAAATGTAACATTCATTTAACTAATATAACTGTTACTTTTCCGAGAGAATGATTTCAGAAACTGCTAAAATTCCGATACATTTCTATCAGAAATGTTAACTCAATCAATTTGAAATTATCAATAGGAAACGTAGCTCGCTGTAACAATTTTCCGACATACTAAATTCGGAATTTATTAAATTTCTGACATACTTAATTCAGAATTTATTAAAATTCCGATACATTTCTATCAGAAATATTAACTTAATCAATTTGAAATTACCAATAGGAAACGTAGCTCGCTGTAACAATTTTCCGACATACTAAATTCAGAATTTATTAAACTTCCGACATACTTAATTCAGAATTTATTAAAATTCCGATACATTTCTATCAGAAATATTAACTTAATCAATTTGAAATTACCAATAGGAAACATAGCTCGCTGTAACAATTTTCCGACATACTAAATTCAGAATTTATTAAATTTCCGACATACTTAATTCAGAATTTATTAAAATTCCGATACATTTCTATCAGAAATACTAAATTCAGAAAGCATCAAATTTCTACTATGTTGAAACTCTATTGCTACATCAAATTTCAAATTTCTACCTTAACTTAATCATTTGCAACAAATTAAATTGACATTGAAAACTTAATTCATTGATTCAAATAATTCAGAATTCATTAATACAAATGACCAAAACAAATAACAATTCCTATACTAAGAAATTCAAAATCCAACCAACATTAATCCTATACTAAGAAGTTCAAATGCTATTACAAATCCAAATTCCTTCTCAATTTCTTCTTCCCCGGACACGCCTCCCTTGACCTCTGGGAACCCGACCACCACCTTGTCTTCTTCTGGATTGCATACGAGGAACATCTTCATTGATCGATCTGGTACATAATGAAATTTCTCTATCTGAAATTTCATCCCAATTAAAAAAAGGTATAAGTTATCAATAAAAGCAATATTCAAACATTGATAGAGCAAAATTATGTTCTCATATTCTAAGCACCAAAACTTGAAAATATTAAACATAAAAATTACAACCACTGATTAATTTCTGATATATCATATTCGGAATTTTATTAATTTCCGACACCCCCGTGTCGGAAATTTGCAGAAAAGGCAGAACTTCAACTATGTTAATGGCGGAAAGGAAGAGCAACACATCAACATCAAGAATAAACCCTAAAACAACAATAAATAAAAAGGAACATAACCCTAATAACCAAACCTAAACAAAACCTAAATCAAATAAACAAAACAATAGAGAAAAACATAGAAGAAGATAAAACAGAGAAGAAAAGCGATGATGAAGAAGAAAGATCATACCTTCGGTAGGCGGCGGCGGTGGCGGCGGAAGCGGAAGCAACGTGAAAAACGCCGGTGATGAAGAATTCGAACGCCGGCTGATGGAGTTGCTCTTCGGTGTGGGTGTGCTTGGAAGTTGAAAGAGGGATTGAAGGAGGGACTGAAGGAGGGAGGGAGTTCAACAGGTGTGAGTGTGGGGTTTGGGAAAATTGAAGGGAGTATAATGAGTGTATTTGAAAGAAGGGTAGTTTAGGCATTTTTAAAAAATTTGGGGTTTGGTGGATAATTATGGGGTTTGGGGACTAATTGCCTTCAAACATATGTGGTGTTCTAAAATAACAACCTCCTTGCAAAACACCCAACATAAATATTATATGGGTCTTTTTAACCTATGCACCTAGTATATAAGTTAATTTAACCTTAAAAAAAATGTTAATTGGAAATTGTGAAACTTAATAAATTAAAAAATAATTATTTAGTTTTTCAATATAATTTTACTATTTAAGTTCTCTTATCCTATGCATGGGGTGTATAGGATAGAAAAACCGATATTATATTAGCTCTTACTTCCTCCATTTCTTTATTTTTGGTTATTTTAGGTTTTTTTATTCTATATTTTTTTGTTTTGATTTTTTTTTATAATTTCAATGTATAAACATATTTTTTTTCAACTTTAATCAGTCATTTAATCGTTTCTCTTACTCTTGGTTATTTTACTTTTATTCTTTCTCATCTTTAAACCAATATACATTAATTGATGAAAACATTTTCTAATTAAAATCAAACACTACTACAATTTTCAATAAAAATTAAATAGAAACATTATAGACAAAATGTATATAAAATTTACAACAATTAATATTTTTTTAATATGTGTGTCCTATCCCGAAAAGCCAAAAGTTAAAGAATGAAAAGAAACAATAAACACTAGCTAATGGATAGATGCTGAATCAAGATAAACGATTTTACAATGAATTTTTCAAAAACCTTATTTTATCTCAATTTTGTGATGGCACATATTTTACATATTGTGTTACTACATGTTAAAATGTAATGAATGGTTAAAAAATTATTAAAAAAAATTCAATTAAATTTGACTATTTCATCGATTATCATAGCTTGACACATTAAAAATGATTAAAAAAATGTGTGAATCTATAAATGAGTTTTCTTTTTTTTTTTTCCTATTTTGCACCGACTAAAAATAATTCAAGCATAGCACTAGTACTTCTCTAATTCCACGTGTCATGCCATGTAAGATAATTATCAGCAGATAAGCTACCGTTGAGTGGCCTGAACTGAAAGTTCCAAAGCTGAACTCAACACGGAAACTATGGCCAACGTTTCTATTCCCCTCCCACGACACTCTTTGTCCATACTCAATTCCTCAACCAAGCGCCCATCTTTCACCACTTTTCCTTCAACACTCAGAGTTTCTTGCTCTGGTCTCTCTTTCTATTTCTCTTCCTTTCATTTTTTGTTATTATATATCATAATGATAATGATTGCTAATAGTACTTTGTTTCCAACTTATCAAGTAGATATCACCATTAGACATTAGTTATGTAAAATCATTTTATCATTATTTATGAAAGTTAGGTGCTAGTTAAATAATTTTGTTGTTTTGAAATGTGTTTTCTTTTCCTTCTATTTATGAAAGTGAATTATGCTTTGTGTATAGGAAATATAACAAGTGTAACTAATGCTTGTTAATGTGTATTGTATAGTAGGAGTAGGTGAGCTAGATGAATCTGAGAACAAGGGAGGGTTACTTAATTTCAATGGAATGAAGGGTGTGGCCTGTGGTATTCTTGCAGCTTGTGCTGTGAATTATGCTCCATTCCCTGTTCTTGCTGCTGGTCAGGTAACTCATGTTCAAATCCATCTTAAATATTACAAGGAAAAACTTGACAATCAATAATTTATGCAATGAATTTTATAGTAATGACCGCAACGGCATAATGGCATTTCTTGTTATGACCGGCATAATGAAAGATGGGCACTTTCTTGACACTCTCTACCTGCTTCCCAGACTTGAACATTGTGAGGTTATTCTTTTTTGCCCGATTTTTTAGGTTGTAGTGGTGTAAGCTGCATATTAGACAAAAGCTGTTAGTATTTATCTGCCTTGAATTCTACTCATTTAATGTTAAGATGTTATTTGTTCAAAGTATAAAATCATTCACATGTCTTCACCTGACAAGCAACAACTTTTAGTGTCAGAACCTGTATTACTAAGTAGTCATGAATACAATTCTTGTTGCTCCCATTTAAAAAAAAAAATTAAAATGAAGAAAAAAAGTTAATTTTCAGCAACAGGCAGCTTGTTGTCCAAGCTTCAAGCCCAAAGGGCTCTTGTGTGAAGGGGCGTATTAGATATAACGCCATTATTAGCCTTCACCTAATGCGTTAAGCTTTTGGGAGAATTGGCTCCTGAGAAATGAGAAGTGGTTGATCTTTGCTGCCCCTTTCTAAAAGGAATATTAGCAGAAGGTACATGGGTCTGTGCAGTATCCACGTTTCAAGCCCAAAAGGCTCTTACATTAGGCGATGTGTAATGTGTTAGATATGTAAGTAAAACATTCACATGCCTTCACTTGGTTATTTGGGCTATTTTGCTCTCTAAAGCCAATGTCCATAATCTAGGTCTACACCCTGTAAGGAAGTTTCATGGATGATTTTTCATTTGCTGAAGAGACTACTTATCGAAGAAATAGTAACTAAGCAAAAAAATAGATTTTAATTTGAAGACAACGACTGAGCATGATTCTGTTCATGCTAAAATGATTATTGACATATTTGTTGTTACAGATTTCTTTGGTTACTATAGGATTAATAGCTTATTACTTTAAGGGATATATGATATAACGGTTAAAATTTAGTTGGAAGCGTCGAGAAAGTTCAAATTAAAACATTTAGATTTTGACATGTTAGGAGGCACTTGATGTAAACTGCTGCTGAGTTTGGACTGTGGTTCCCTCTATAAATGTTTCCCTTAAGGCTAGTAGTGTATATTTTACAATACATTTTCCCTTTATTCAGTTTCTGTGATGCACATGTTATTTATAAATGTTACTGTAAGTTAAAATTTGTGAAAGCCAAATACTATTTACACTTCTCTTCAAAAGAAGCAGTTGAGGAGAGAATACAACCCTCCATATGTTGTTTTCCTTGCAGAGGCTGCCCCCGTTATCAACTGAGCCCAATCGATGTGAGCGGGCATTCGTAGGCAACACAATTGGACAAGCAAATGGTGTATATGACAAACCATTAGATCTCCGACTTTGTGATTTCACAAATGAAAAATCCAACCTGAAGGGAAAGTCATTGTCTGCAGCACTCATGTCAGATGCTAAGTTTGATGGTGCTGACATGTCTGAAGTCGTAATGTCAAAGGCTTATGCTGTTGGTGCTAGCTTTAAAGGTAACATTATATATAACACACACACAGATATATTCATTCTTGAAAGAGCTCCACCACAAACTAAAAGGCGTTAACGCGATGGTTAGCTTGAGGAATATTTTATAGTACCAAAAGAATATGTCAATTGTCTACATACAAGTTGTGATTCAGAGTATCTGCCACATATACACAAGACAATGACCAAAGGATTTTTATACAGGTGTGGACTTCTCAAATGCAGTTTTGGACCGTGTTAACTTTGGGAAAGCTGATCTTGAAGGAGCTGTATTCAAGAACACAGTACTGTCAGGGTCCACTTTTGAAGATGCTAAGCTTGAAGGTGCAGATTTTGAGGACACAATCATAGGTTACATTGATCTTCAGAAGCTATGCTTAAATAAGACCTTAAGTGAGGAAGGGAGAGCTGAACTAGGATGTCGATGAACGACAACAATGATGATGATGATGATGAGCAAAGTGTTCACATATCGTGTTTTGTTTTTCTATAAGGTGCTATGCCATTGACATGTATTTTGGTGAGGGTAGCTAATAGATGAGTGCCTCATCCAAAAGCAAATTGAGTCGTTTGCTTTTCTCAAACAATGATGTTGTATTTTCCTATTTGATTTTTCACTAAGAAATTGAAGGCATTGGTATAGTTAATTACTTGTTTTTCTTATTGAAGCATTGTTAAATTTCGAATTTTCTCTACTGTCTTGGGCACGGTTGTCAAAATCTAGATTTTAGACAAGATGGGGGGTGGGGGGAGGGAAAAAATCGTAAATCGGAAATCGTAACACGGATCGTAAGATCCTACCAAAGTACCAAAAACATATATATATATATATATATATATATATATATATATATATACTTAAAAACATAGATATATCCATAAAAATAACCATATACCAAATGTCATATTGTCATATGTCAAAACACATCCAAAATATGAAAATAAGCCAAAATACATACAAAATAAGGCAATTGTATGGTGTGGGCAACAACTACACAAGTCTATAACCAACCAATATCCCAAGTATTTACCAAAAAAAAACCCCTTAACCAAATGCCTAAGTAGATATCTATGCTAGTAAATCATCTATGTTAAGATCATTCCAATCCCCCATGTCATTGGCATCATGTTCATGACTTTCTTCATCTCCAACTTCATCATCCATTGTTGGAATCTCCAAGTCATCTCTTACTCCCTCTCCATCTAGATCCATAGTTGGAATCTCTAAATGATTCAAATCCAAAGCTTCTTCTCTATCTTCATCATCACCTAAAATCCAATCATCATCAGAAGCTATGTCATCTAGGCTATAATCAACAATAGATTTCCTAGGAGCTTGCTTCTTTTTTGCCAACTTTGAATTGACCATCACAAAGACAACATCATTCATTGTTTTTTGTTTCAAGCGGTTTCTCCTCTTTGTGTGAACCTAAATAGATAGAAAAACATTCAACAACTCAACACATATTACCATAAATGAAATATAACTTATTCATATAGGTTTCACATATTACCATCTCAAAAGAACTCCAATTCCGTTCGCATCCGGAAGAGCTACATGTCAAGCTCAAAACACGAATGGCAAACTTTGGAAGTTCTGGATGCCCTTCTCCATAAGACTCCCACCACTGGGCTGGAGTCTTAGTATCAACAGCAGCCTTGGCCACTTGCCTACCAAAAAACTCTCTTCGATTCTTGAAATCTTCAAGTTGAGCATCAATCTTAGTTATTTCTGCAGTATTGCCCACTAACTTCTCTAAACAATCATATAGTCCACGTTTGACTTCAAAATCAGCTTTGAATTTAGGACTATAATGCATTTTGGGGTTGAGGTAATAGCCTGCAGCATGCAAAGGCCTATGCAACTGATTGTCCCACCTTGAATCTATGATATCCCATATAGGCATATAGCTAAAAACAGAGGAACAATGCATTAGGCTATTAGCTAATTAACAAATATCAAACAATTTCTATTCAAAGACTAATAGGTTTAAATAAGTTAGCTTACTTTCTTGGGACAGCATTGAAGGCCTTTGCTATATTCTCTTTGGCACGATCCATTTCCTCATAAATAAAGCCCATGGCTGGTATCTCTTCGGAATCAACCAACCGAAGCACTTTAATTAAAGGATAGACACTCTTTAAGTAAGTGAAAATGTTGTTCCAAAATCCCCTATCCATAATAGCATCTTCAATGGACTTCCCATCTGGAGTCTTTGCAAAAGTGGTTGCTTTCCATTGATCGGATGTAAACATTCTAATCAATGCTCCCTTATGCTCTCTCAAGCAACCCAAAGTGAGATAGGAAGTAGCAAAACGAGTCAAACCAGGTCTGATTAGGTCCCTTCCTTTGCTGAAATATTGCAATAGAGTAATGAGAGAAGTCCTTCCATAAATAAAAGTTGTAATCTTTCTCCCTATTGCAATTGTTTCTTTATGAATTGGCAATTTCTTTTCAAGATCCTCAAGCATCAAATCGATGCAGTGTGCTGCACATGGAGTCCAATAGAGATTTTTCCTCTTAGCCATCAACTTGTCTCCTGCTGATTTGTAGTTGGCAGCATTGTCTGTAACCACTTGGACCACATTTTCTTCCCCAACTTCTTCAACCACTTCATCAATCATTTTGAATATTACATCTGTTGTTTTGGACACAGAAGATGCATCTATGGACTTCAAAAATACAGTACCCTTGGGGCTGTTCACTAAGAAATTGATAATGGTCCTCCTCCTCCTATCAGTCCAACCATCTGTCATGATGGTGCAGCCAACCCTCTTCCATTCAGCCTTATGTTCCTCAAGCGATTGATTGACCAACTCAACTTTCTTCTTCAAATACTTCACTCTAATTTCATGGTAAGAGGGTGGCTTAAAACCTAAGCCATGTCTTGAAACTGATTCAAACATTTTTGCAAATTCTTCACTCTTGCACACATTGAATGGTATTGCATTGATATAGAAAAAATCAGCAATGTGTTCACAAGCATCTTCCCTTAAGTTCTTCTTGAATATGTTGTTGATGGTGCTTTGTGACCCCCTCTTGAATAGGTTTCCATGTGTTTCTATTTCTTCTCTTTTTCTTTTATCACCAACAGTGGCATCATCAGTGGCTGAATCATCAATGACTCCTCCTCTTTTTTCTGTAATTTTTCTTCCAATAGGACAACAATCCTCCACATCTCTTTCTTCACATCTTCAGGAACAGCAAGGCAAGCACCAACATTCTTATGAGACCCAGCAAGATGATGCTTTAATCTATAGACTCCACCAGTTATAGGCTTTTTACAAAACTTGCAATTCATTTTTCTAGCATCTCCATCAATAGAAACACCATACTTCCATGCTGGATCACTCCTATTGCCAGCATAATTTTTGTTCAACACTTTGGTGTGCCTAGTATCAATGTTATTGCTGCTGCCACCCCCACCACTGGTACCCCCATCACCAATACCAGTACCAGATGAAGACATAAGGGAAGAGGAGAAAAAAAAACGAAAATCACTACCTACAAGAGAAGGAGCAGAACTTGGTAGAAGAGAAGAAAGAAGAAGACACTCATAAGTCATGATATTAGAAGAGAGTGAATGAGTTATATGGAAGAGAAGAAATGAGCGTCACTTTTCCCGCCTGGTGCCCTGGTCACTTCGAGAGGGGTAGAGAAGTTGGGTTTGGAGTTTGCCATGAGAACTATCGAGGCTGAGAAGAGGAGTGAGTTGGAGGTGGGTAGATGGTAGGGGTATTTTCGGGTTTCTCTGTTTTTAGTAATGGGGAGTTAAAATTAGGGTTTTTTTAGGGTTTTCTTTTCAATTTGGGGCCAAAATCGCGAATGGGCCCTATGCGGATCGGGTCGGGCGAAACGGGTCGCAAAGAAATTAGGGTTTCGCGAACTAGATCCAGGGCTGCCGCGCCTCGCCGACCCTCGCCTTTCCCACCGATCCGCGATCTTCCTCGCTGTTCCGAGCGATTCCACCGCCGCGCGAGTTTCTCCTGCGATCTGGCACGGTGGCTACTGGAAAACTCGTATAATCGGCGATTTCACGATTATAATCGCGATCTTGACAACATTGGTCTCGGGTGTCAACTGTTAAGTGACCTTTTATTTTTGCTGTAATAAAATTAAATACTTCTGGTATATAGGAAGTTTCGTTGCCTCTCAAAATTAATACAAATTAGTTTACAAAGTTTACATATGCAGCGCATCTGGTGTAGTGGTATCATAGTACCCTCCCACGGTACTGACCAGGGTTCGATTCCCTGGATGCGCATTCCAATTTACTTTTTTTTAAGCAAGATCTGAATTGATCCGTGAATATTTTTAATTTATCCGATTTAATCTAAATTTTTGCCTTATACTATAAAATCCGTTAATTAATAATAACATTTCATCTAGATTATAGTTACTAACATTCTCATTGGATAAAATGAGTTTCGTTAACCATTTTATGAAAACATTTTCGTGATAAATAGCAATGCTCTTCTCCTTGACTTTTGTTCAACATCCATCATGTGTCCCTTTTGTTCTGCATCCATCTTGCATCCTTAAGAATTTACTCTTTTTTCAAGCAAGATCTAAATTGATCCGTGAATATTTTAATTTCATCCGATTTAATCTAAATTTCTGCCTTATACTATTAAATCCGTTAATTAATAGTAACATTTCATCTAGATTATTTGTTTCAAATTTGAAAAAATTTAAACATTATTGAATATATATTCAAATAGCTTAATTTTCATATACTTTAAGATATATATTCCGTTCCATTTAAAAAAAAAGGATATATATTTCGTTAATATTAACATGTATTAATAAAGTATTAAATGATTTTAGATCTTCGTGAAATTTGATATAAGTGAACTTTCAATCCAACGGTTCATCTAATTAAATTTGATATAGTTACTAACATTCTCATTGGATAAAATGAGTTTCGTTAACCATTTCATGAAAACATTTTCGTGATAAGTAGCAATGCTCTTCTCCTTGACTTTTGTTCAGCATCCATCATGTGTCCCTTTTGTTCAGCATCCATCTTGCATCCTTAAGAATTTACTCTTTTATTCAAGCAAGATCTAAATTGATCCGTGAATATTTTAATTTTATCCAATTTAATCTAAATTTCTGCCTTATACTATTAAATCCGTTAATTAATAATAACATTTCATCTAGATTATCTGTTTCAAATTTGAAAAAATTTAAACATTATTGAATATATATTCAAATAGCTTAATTTCCATATACTTTAAGATATATATTTCGTTCCATTTCAAAAAAAAAAGGATATATATTTCGTTAATATTAACATGTATTAATAAAGTATTAAATGATTTTAGATCTTCGTGAAATTTGTTATGTGAACTTTCAATCCATCGGCTCATTTAATTAAATTTGATATAGTTACTAACATTCTCATTGGATAAAATGAGTTTCGTTAACCATTTCATGAAAACATTTTCGTGATAAATAGCAATGCTTTTCTCCTTGACTTTTGTTCAGCATCCATCATGTGTCCCTTTTGTTCAGCATCCATCTTGCATCTTTATGAATTTACTCTTTTTTTCAAGCAAGATCTAAATTGATCCGTGAATATTATAATTTCATCCGATTTAATCTATATTTATGCCTTATACTATTAAATCCGTTAATTAATAATAACATTTCATCTAGATTATTTGTTTCAAATTTGAAAAAATTTAAACATTATTGAATATATATTCAAATAGTTTAATTTTCATATACTTTAAGATATATATTTCGTTCCATTAAAAAAAAAGGATATATATTTCGTTAAAATTAGCATGTATTAATAAAGTATTAAATGATTTTAGATCTTTGTGAAATTTGATACGTAAACTTTCAATCCAACGGTTCATTTAATTAAATTTGATATAGTTACTAACATTCTCATTGGATAAAATGAGTTTCGTTAACCATTTCATGAAAACATTTTCGTGATAAATAGCAATGCTCTTCTCCTTGACTTTTGTTCAGCATCCATTGTGACACCCTTTCCTTAAGTATGAAATTATTAATTAATCTCATGAGAAAATATTATTTATGGACATTAATTGTTTGGATTAACTTGGTATTAAATCATATAACAATTATACGAATTCGGCTTGGTACTCTTAATCAATAAAATATTGAAACAATTAATAATTGGCAAGACAACGTATATTTGTTAATCAAAAATTATTTTAGACATTCATAATTATAAATGTAGCGTCGCCTTGTTGTTTGCAAAAAATTGTTTTAGAAATAATAATACTTGCCAAATTCTCCTTTTAACAAAATCAGAGTGATCGGAAGATAGTAGTACTCAAGGATCCAGGTGGTAATAAACATTATATATATATATATATATATATATATATATATATATATATATATATATACACACACGTCATCATAAAGGGATCCATCAGTACATAAGTCATCAAAATACAAATAGTCATGTCTAAAGCTGAAAATACATATAAAAGTCTGAAAATAAGACCTAGACTCTCAAACACTCTCAAAATATGTACAATATGTAACAACTCAAAATATAAAGTGTCAGAGAGCAGGTCAACTGGTCCTCCATGCATCCGTCTGGTCCACTGCAACAGCAAAAGTCGGTCCGGGATCCCTACTAACTATACTATGCATACTCCTAGGAACCACTGGGTCCTCCTTGAGGTCTGGGAACCGGCTCGTCTGGTACCTCCTCCTCCTCGCTCTTTCCCTCCTCGGGATCCTCCTCTATCCCATCCGACGGAGTGGCAGACCTATCAGTAGGTCCAAAAGTAGTAGCTGGTGTAGTCCTACCAGCTCCAGTCGGATCGGATGAAGGAACATCCTCGTCGGTGAAAACTCTGTAGGCAGAGGGATGAGAACGAGTAGCAGGACGGAAACGAAAACTATGAAACCTACGTACAGGTCGAGCTGGCGGGGGTGGTCCTCTATAAACATAAAAAGCAGGGATGTGCATAGTATATATAATAGGTATCCAAAACCTACGAGGGCGCACACGAACGAGGGGGTTAGGGTGGAAGAGTATAAACTCTACCTCACCCTCAAATGTCGCTCGGTGCTCCTCGTACGTCCATATCCCGCTAGGGATGGACCTGATCTCTACGCATGCTAGGTAACGTGCCATCACCTATCAAGGGCACAGGGGTAAGCATATTCGTACACATAATCAAATAAGGATGAGCAATACATATATGCCAAAAATATCAGTGAGCATTTTATAATCATATCAAATTTAACCACATAATTAAATCAATGATGATATGATGCATGATATCTCACTCTTCCGACATTCTCCAACTAGTCACTCAAATGGATATCCTTCCATAATTTCGTTGTATTCCCAGAATACAGGATACGTTATCAAACGTATGGCGTACTTGCCCGAAAGTGATAAACAACGTCACTTTATCTAGTGAACGTCACGTCGCCAAAACATAAACTATCACTTGGATTACATAGTCATCAAGACATAAGACCCACAACGTCAACCTTGAAGTGGGGTCGAGCAAGCAGTAACCTTTGGATATAACAAAATGATGACTTATCACCAACACCATGCATGAATGCAATGACATATTCCAATTAAGATTAATCCTCTTTAATCTTAATATAACCAGCATGGAATAATTGATTCACAGGCATTCAAAGTAACTGATGTAATCTTACTATCTCATTTATTTCTTGGAACATGATTAATCAACTTAAAAATTAATAACTTGGGTTAAAATAACTTGGTTAGATTTTAAAAATGAAATCTAAGTGTTCTGACTAAAAGTAATCGAGTATCTTACCAAAAGACTCGAGTAGTTCATACGTTTACTGAAAAGTAAAGTTTCAGATTTTCCAGAAATACTCGAGTAGTTCATGGATTACTCGAGTAGTTCATCATCCCAAAATACTCGAGTAGTTCATCATCCCAGAATACTCGAGTAGTTCATGAAAGACTCGAGTAGTTCATCACGATTTCAAATTGGTGCATCAGACAATATTCTAGTCTCAGCTCAAACACTCGAGTACTGGTGCTACCAGACGCACTGGTGCACCACGAAATACTCGAGTATCGAGCCAAAGACTCAAGTATTTCATGACAGTAAAACACTGAAACTCAGTTTTCACATACCAAATTCAATTCTAACCAATTTTAACCAAAACCAACGTTCAACAGAGTTAAGTTTAAGTATATTAAACATGTTACAACACAGAAATTACATCAAATTACACTGAATCAAAACTGAGCATTCATTATGCATAGAAATCATATTTTCAACAACTTAACATGTCAATTTCAATTCTGAGCATTTTTAACACGAAAATAATTTGCATTTAGCTTGCATGCAACATAACAAACATGCTCCAACCAGTTGCAATACCCAGAATGGCCTCCAAGCCAATATCCTATTTCAAACTAAGCCCTTCAAGCCTCATCGTGGCTTTCAACACAATTTCATGAAATCAAACCTTATTCTAGTGAATGTATAGCTTCCCACTTACCTCTAGATTGTGTGAGAACTGAAACCGGACAGAGATTCAACCTCCAAGCTAGTTTCCCCAAAATCCATTTGACAGCAACACAGTTTTGAGCAAGGTTACAAAGCCATTGATTTTGATCATTAAATCATGTAAAAGAATTGGGAAAATTAATTTGAAATTGTCCTCTGCAACATGCATAAGAGAATGAAACTGAATTGAAGCCTCAAAAGTTCAAGAGCTTACCAAAATCAAACTCCAAAGTAAGCTACCCGAACCGTTTTCCAGAAAATGACTTCAACTTTCGAGCTTCGATTCTCTTAGTACACGAATTCTCAGCTCACAATTTTTTCTTTCTTTACAAAGCTCAGGATGTAAGCTTCGTAATGGTGTATCACTCTTAGCCTAACATTCAAAGATGAATGAGAATCGTTGAAGATGAAATCGGAACCCTAACTCTCACAAATTCATCAACAAGAGCTCAAATTCGTTGTTGATGAGCTTGAATAAGCAACCTCCTTATGCATGCATGTCAACACGAAGTAGTTGAGGTGTTCCTTCGCTGTTTTCGTGTCGAATCAAGAGTATAATGGAACGATGACTCATCAAACGCACTAACTCAACCAGTTCTACCCAGAATACTCGAGTATCGAACGAAATACTCGAGTATTTCGACTAAATTTTTAAAAATGATTATTTTATTCTTTCTTCCCTCCAAAATCTTTGTAATATTGCACTTAGGTCCTACAACAAGGACTAATATGCAAAAATCTAATTTTTGCATAGAAAATAATTGTAAATTATTTTCCACCTATTTGCAATAATTATCTACCTAATTTAATCAAGGATTCATAATAACAATTAATTATAAATAAAATTTATAATTAACTTTTATTAATCCAGGATTAAAATTTTGGGGTGTTACATTACTCCCCCACTTAAAAGGAATTTCGTCTCCGAAATTCTTGTCTTAAAGAAACAAACCTGGATACTCCTGACGCATCTTACTTTCTAATTCCCATGTCGCTTCCGACACGTTCCCATTCTCCCAAATGACCTTTACTAATGGAATTTCTTTTCCTCTGAGTTGCTTAACTCTACGGTATTCCATATGAACAGGACCGGTTTCAAGAGTAAGGTTCTCTCTTAGACTCAGATCATCAGGCTTAATCTGAAGGATTACGGCCGGATCATGCACGTATTTCTTGAGTTGAGATATATGAAATACATTGTGAAAATTAGTTAAGGACGGAGGTAAGGCTATTTGGTAAGCAACGGAACCTATCCGCTTAAGGATTTGGTAAGGGCCAACGAATTTGGGTGAGAGTTTTCGGGTTTTTAAGGCTCGGCTAACTCCCTTCATTGGAACGACCCGAAGAAATACATGATCCCCTTCTTAAAATTACAATGGCCTTCTTCTTATATCTGCATAGCTCTTCTGTCTACTCTGTGCCATCCTCATCTTATCCCGAACCATCCTAATCTTCTCAGTTGTCTGCTGAACCATTTCCGGACCAACCATCAAATTCTCCCCCACTTGAAACCAACATAGCAGGGTTTGACATTTCCTCCCATACAAGGCTTCAAATGGTGCCATTCCTATACTGGCATGACGACTGTTGTTGTAAGTGAATTTAGCAAGAGGTAACACTTGATCCCAACTTCCTTGTTCTTTAAGTGCACAGGCTCTCAAAACGTCTTCTAAAGACTGAATCGTTCTTTCTGATTGTCTATCAGTCTGAGGATGATATGCAGAACTCATCCTAAGTCTTGTGCCCATTGCTTGGTGCAAACTGTTCTAGAATCTGGACGTAAATCTGGGATCACGGTCTGATACGATACTTGAAGGTATCCCATGTAATCGAACCACATCTTTGATATACAATTGAGTAAGTTTCTCGAGAGAGTATCGGGTGCTTATTGGAATGAAATGCGCCACCTTCGTTAAATGATCTACTATTACCCAAATTGCATCATGATTTGAGGTCGTCTTGGGAAAACCTGATACGAAGTCCATTGATATGCTCTCCCATTTCCATTGAGGAACATTCAATGGTTGAAGCTCTCCTCCAGGTTTCTGATGTTCTGCTTTGGCTTTCTCACATACCAGACACGAAGCTACGTATCTAGCAACATCTCTTTTCAATCCTGACCACCAAAAGATCTTCTTCAGATCTTGATACATCTTGGTTGAGCCTGGATGCATGCTCATTCTGCTTTTATGAGCTTCGTCGAGAATCAACTTCCTTAGATCTGAATTCTTCGGAATGTAAATTCTCGTTCGAAAACGAAGAATCGCATCTGATTCAAGGTGAAAGTCCTTCTCCTTTCCTTCTGCCATCAGTCTCTTCTTTTCAGCCAATTCTTCATCCTTCTGTTGTAATTCACGAATTTCATTCATGAATTCATTTGTAATTTGCAGCATACCCATCTTAATGCTTGATAGTTCAACTTCCATTGTTAGACTTAAATCTCTGAATTCTTCGATCAAAATGGCTTCTTTCACCATCATATGGCTTATATGGATTGCTTTTCTGCTTAGCGCGTCCGCCACTACGTTCGCCTTGCCAGGATGATAATGAAACTTGAAATCATAGTCTTTGAGAAACTCCATCCATCTTCTTTGTCTCATGTTTAATTCTTTATGATCAAACAAATACTTCAGGCTTTTATGGTCACTATACACTTGAAAAGTAGTGCCATAGAGATAGTGCCTTCATATCTTCAAGGCAAATACAATAGCAGCTAACTCCAAGTCATGCGTCAGATAATTCACCTCATGTGTCTTCAATTGACGTGAAGCATAAGCAACTACCCATCTTTCTTGCATCAGTACACTTCCAAGTCCTTGCTTTGACGCATCGCAAAATACTTCAAAACTCTTATTGGGATCTGGCAAGATTAACACAGGAGATGATGTTAATCTTTCCTTCAATTCTTGGAAACCGGGAGTTTCGAATTTCGGGATTTGTTTCAAATATTCAATAACTTGATTTATCAAAATGAGGTTAATATTTTTTTTGTTACTTTATGTGCCCTCTTGTTATTTTGTGGTTCCATTGCTAAATCTGCCCAATTCCCCCTTCATGTATGGTTACCGGATGCTATGGAAGGTCCTACCCCTATTTCCGCTCTTATCCACGCCGCTACTATGGTAGCGGCGGGGGTTTTTCTTGTAGCTCGACTTCTTCCCCTTTTCATAGTTATACCCTATATAATGAATGTAATAGCTTTCATAGGTATAATAACAGTAGTCTTAGGAGCTACTTTAGCTCTTGCTCAAAAAGATATTAAGAGAAATTTGGCCTATTCTATCGTCCCAAACGAACGGTTGATCTTTTCGAGTCAACTTCGTCAAAGGCAGTGCTATCTTTGAAAATCCTTCAATGAATCGACGGTAATATCCCGCCAATCCTAAGAAACTTCTTACTTCCGTCACAGTTGCAGGTTGTCCCCATTGCAACACAGAAACCACCTTTGTAGGGTCTACTTCTATTCCTTCTTCAGAGATCACATGACCCAAGAATTTGACTTCCTTCATCCAAAACTCACACTTAGAGAGTTTGGCATACAGCTGCTTCTCCTTTAGGATCTTCAACACGATTTGAAGATGTTCTGCATGCTCTTCTTCATTCTTGAAGTAGATCAAAATATCATCAATGAATACTATCACGAACGAATCCAAGTATGGTCTGAAGATTCGGTTCATGTAGTCCATGAAGATTGCAGGTGCATTCGTCAATCCGAACGACATTACTACATATTCATAATGTCCGTATCGGGAGAGAAATGTCATCTTGGGTATGTCTTCCTCCTTTATCCTGATCTGATGATATCCCGACCTCAGATCTGTCTTGGAAAATACTGAAGCTCCTCTAACTTGGTCCATAAGGTCGTCTATTCTTGGCAAAGGGTACTTGTTCTTGATGGTGACCTTGTTCGGTTGTCTGTAGTCTACACACTTTCGCATACTCCCATCCTTTTTCTTCATGAACAACACTGGAGCTCCCCAGGGTGATACACTTGGTCTGATGAGTTGCTTTTGTAATAACTCCTATACTTGCTTCTTCAATTCCGCCATTTCTGGTGGTGCCATTCTATAAGGAGCGATAGAGATGGGACCAGTTCCCGGGGTTAACTCTATCCCGAATTCAATCTCTCTCTTCGGGGGTAATCCTAGAATCTCTTCAGGAAATATCTCGGGAAAATCCTTCACAATTGGAATCTCCTCCAATGGTTCCTCCTTCTCTTCTCCCGTGATGGAGAACAGACACATGAATCCTTTGAGTTCGAGGGGTTTGTATATGATTGTTTTTCTTTCACAATCTATGGTCACTTGGTTTTTCTCTAACCAATTCATACCTAAGATCACATCTATTTGTAACAGAGGGAGACAAATCAGATCTACCTTAGTGACGCGATCAAATATCTCGACACTACAGTCTAAGCAGACTTTGGAAGTGATTTCAGGTAATCCCATAGGGGTTTCTATTTTAAAACAAATGGGCGAATTTGACACTGCTAACTTCAACCTATTCACACATTCATAGGAGACAAAAGAATGCGTAGCTCCTGAGTCAAACAAAATCATGCAAGGGTGGTTATTGAGGAGATAATTACCTTGCACGAGATCAGGAAACTGGTTAGCTTCTACTCCGCTCAAGGTAAACACTCTACCTTGAGTCATTGGTTTGCTAGCAGGTTCATTGGAATTATTCTTCCCAGGTTCTTTGCAAAAACGTGCAATGTGACCTTGCTTGCCACAGTTGAAACAGCTACTGGTTTCCCAACAGATTCTTCCATGATGATGGCGTTTGCACTTTTCACAAAGAGGTGCATCACTGTGATACTTCACCCGATCATCACTTGTAACTTTACCCTTTCCTCGGTTTTTGTTGAAGTATGGATTCTTTCCCCGATAACCAGAACCCTTCTTCCTTTGAGGTCCATAACCTTGTTGACTGCTCTTTTCTTGAATAACTACTCCTTCAGCTTTCTTATCGTCTTCATACATTCGGCACATATTTACCAATGCCGGAAAACTCTGTATCTGTTGATAACTGAAAACCGACTTCAATTCTGGTCTCAGCCCACTTTCAAACTTAATACATTTGCTCCGTTCCTCTGGATTGTTTAAGTAATAGGGAGAATACTTCATCAGTGCCTCAAACTTGGCAGCATATTCCCCTACACTCATATCTCCTTGTCTCAGTTGCATAAACTCTATCTCCTTTTTCCTTCGCAAATCTTCCGGAAAATACTTGTTAAGGAACTTTTCCACGAATACGCCCCAGGTTATTTCCCTTCTTTCATAGTTCAATAGTTGCACTGTATGATTCCACCAATTTTCCGCTTCATCTCCCAACATGAAGATAGCATATGCCACTTTCTGCACATCAGTACACTCCAGAGTTCTAAAAATCTTGTCCATTTCAAAAATCCATTTGTTGGCTTCCTCTAGCTTGTAACCCCCTTCAAACCTTGGAGGGTTGCAACTTCAAAATTTTCCGAGAGAGTCTTAGCCTCTAAATTACCCATGTTACATGGATGTGGATGATTTACTTGCTGCTGTTGATATTGCTGCATGTTCTCCAGAACAACAGTAATTCTATCCAGCATTGCATTGGTATGACTCTGGTTTCTAGTTGCCATAGCAGACCTGCACTATGGTCTCTATATCACTTAAAGGTCTCTTTTGGATTGGAATAATTATCCTATCTTATCCTAACTATATTCGATCTATTCGAACAACGTGCCTAACCGCTTCCAGCTGGGCTAGGAGGAACAGGACCATGCTCTGATACCATAAAAAGTGTGACACCCTTTCCTTAAGTATGAAATTATTAATTAATCTCATGAGAAAATATTATTTATGGACATTAATTGTTTGGATTAACTTGGTATTAAATCATATAACAATTATACGAATTCGGCTTCGTACTCTTAATCAATAAAATATTGAAACATTAATAATTGGCAAGGAAACGTATATTTGTTAATCAAAAATTATTTTAGACATTCATAATTATAAATGTAGCGTCGCCTTGTTGTTTTCATAAAATATTTTTAGAAATAATAATAGTTGTCGAATTCTCCTTTTAACAAAATCAGAGTGCGCGGAAGATATTGGTACTCAAGGATCCAGGTGGTAATAAACATTATATATATATATATACACGTCATCACAAAGGGATCCATCAGTACAGAAGTCATCAAAATACAAATAGTCATGTCCATAAAGCTGAAAATACATATAAAAGTCTGAAAATAAGACCTAGACTCTCAAACACTCTCAAAATATGTACAATATGTAACAACTCAAAATATAAAGTGTCAGAGAGTAGGTCAACTGGTCCTCCATGCATCCGTGTGGTCCACTGCAGAAGCAAAAGTCGGTCCGGGATCCCTACTAACTATACTATGCATACTCCTAGGAACCACTAGGTCCTCCTTGAGGTCTGGGAACCGGCTCGTCTGGTACCTCCTCCTCCTCGCTCTTTCCCTCCTCGGGATCCTCCTCTATCCCATCCGACGGAGTGGCAGACCTATCAGTAGGTCCAAAAGTAGTAGCTGGTGTAGTCCTACCAGCTCCAGTCGGATCGGATGAAGGAACATCCTCGTCGGTGAAAACTCTGTAGGCAGAGGGATGAGAACGAGTAGCAGGACGGAAACGAAAACTATGAAACCTACGTACAGGTCGAGCTGGCGGGGGTGGTCCTCTATAAACATAAAAAGCAGGGATGTGCATAGTATATATAATAGGTATCCTAAACCTACGAGGGCGCACACGAACGAGGGGGTTAGGGTGGAAGAGTATAAACTCTACCTCACCCTCAAATGTCGCTCGGTGCTCCTCGTACGTCCATATCCCGCTAGGGATGGACCTGATCTCTACGCATGCTAGGTAACGTGCCATCACCTATCAAGGGCACAGGGGTAAGCATATTCATACACATAATCAAATAAGGATGAGCAATACATATATGCCAAAAATATCAGTGAGCATTTTATAATCATATCAAATTTAACCACATAATTAAATCAATGATGATATGATGCATGATATCTCACTCTTCCGACATTCTCCAACTAGTCACTCAAATGGATATCCTTCCATAATTTCGTTGTATTCCCAGAATACAGGATACGTTATCAAACGTATGGCGTACTTGCCCGAAAGTGATAAACAACGTCACTTTATCTAGTGAACGTCACGTCGCCAAAACGTAAACTATCACTTGGATTACATAGTCATCAAGACATAAGACCCACAACGTCAACCTTGAAGTGGGGTCGAGCAAGCAGTAACCTTTGGATATAACAAAATGATGACTTATCACCAACACCATGCATGAATGCAATGACATATTCCAATTAAGATTAATCCTCTTTAATCTTAATATAACCAGCATGGAATAATTGATTCACAGGCATTCAAAGTAACTGATGTAATCTTACTATCTCATTTATTTCTTGGAACATGATTAATCAACTGAAAAATTAATAACTTGGGTTAAAATAACTTGGTTAGATTTTAAAAATGAAATCTAAGTGTTCTGACTAAAAGTACTCGAGTATCTTACCAAAAGACTCGAGTAGTTCATACGTTTACTGAAAAGTAAAGTTTCAGATTTTCCAGAAATACTCGAGTAGTTCATGGATTACTCGAGTAGTTCATCATCCCAGAATACTCGAGTAGTTCATGAAAGACTCGAGTAGTTCATCACGATTTCAAATTGGTGCATCAGACAATACTCTAGTCTCAGCTCAAACACTCGAGTACTGGTGGTCTGGTGCTACCAGACGCACTGGTGCACCACGAAATACTCGAGTATCGAGCCAAAGACTCGAGTATTTCATGACACTAAAACACTGAAACTGAGTTTTCACATACCAAATTCAATTCTAACCAATTTTAACCAAAACCAACGTTCAACAGAGTTAAGTTTAAGTATATTAAACATGTTCCAAACACAGAAATTACATCAAATTACACTGAATCAAAACTGAGCATTCATTATGCATAGAAATCATATTTGCAACAACTTAACATGTCAATTTCAATTCTGAGCATTTTTAACAAGAAAATAATTTGCATTTAGCTTGCATGCAACATAACAAACATGCTCCAACCAGTTGCAATACCCAGAATGGCCTCCAAGCCAATATCCTATTTCAAACTAAGCCCTTCAAGCCTCATGGTGGCTTTCAACACAATTTCATGAAATCAAACCTTATTCTAGTGAATGTATAGCTTCCCACTTACTCTAGATTGTGTGAGAACTCAAACTGGACAGAGATTCAACCTCCAAGCTAGTTTCCCCAAAATCCATTTGATAGCAACACAGTTTTGAGCAAGGTTACAAAGCCATTGATTTTGATCATTAAATCATGTAAAAGAATTGGGGAAATTAATTAGAAATTAACCTCTGCAACATGCATAAGAGAATGAAACTGAATTGAAGCCTCAAAAGTTCAAGAGCTTACCAAAATCAAACTCCAAAGCAAGCTACCCGAACTGTTTTCCAGAAAATGACTTCAACTTTCGAGCTTCGATTCTCTTAGTACACGAACTCTCAGCTCACAATTTTTGTTTCTTTACAAAGCTCAGGATGTAAGCTTCGTAATGGTGTATCACTCTTAGCCTAACACTCAAAGATGAATGAGAATCGTTGAAGACGAAATCGGAACCCTAACTCTCACAAATTCATCAACAAGAGCACGAATTCGTTGTTGATGAGCTTGAATAAGCAATCTCCTTATGCATGCATGTCGACACAAAGCAGTTGAGGTGTTCCTGAGCTGTTTTCGTGTCGAATCGAGAATATAATGGAAAGGTGACTCATCAAACGCACTAACTCAAGCAGTTCTACCCATAATACTCGAGTATCGAACGAAATACTCGAGTATTTCGACTAAATTTTGAAAAATTATTATTTCATTCTTTCTTCCCTCCAAAATCTTTCTAATATTGCACTTAGGTCCTACAGCAAGGACTAATATGCAAAAATCTAATTTTTGCATAGAAAATAATTTACAATTATTTTCCACCTATTTGCAATAATTATCTACCTAATTTAATCAGGGATTCATAATAACAATTAATTATAAATAAAATTTATAATTAACTTTTATTAATCCAGGATTAAAATTTTGGGGTGTTACATCCATCATGTGTCCCTTTTGTTCAGCATCCATCTTGCATCCTTATTAAATTACTCTTTTTTTAAGCAAGATCTAAATTGATCCGTGAATATTTTAATTTCATCCGATTTAATCTATATTTCTGCCTTATAATATTAAATCCGTTAATTAATAATAACATTTCATCTAGATTATTTGTTTCAAATTTGAAAATTTTAAACATTACTAAATATATATTCAAATAGCTTAATTTTCATAATTTAAGATATATATTTCGTTCCATTTAAAAAAAAAAAAGGATATATATGTCGTTAATATTAATATGTATTAATAAAGTATTAAATGATTTCAGATCTTTGTGAAATTTGATATGTGAACTTTTAATCCAACGGTTCATTTAATTAAATTTGATATAGTTATTAACATTCTCGTTGGGGTAAATTTGATGTAATTTTTTCTTATTTAAATTCTTTTTTTTGGGTAAATTCTTATTTAAATTTTTAGTTTCTGAACTTAAATTTATTTTAAAAGTTTCTAAATTTTTTTTAGGATCTTGTTAATAGGTGTTTCTTAAAGTACTTGTTAAGATGATTAGAAAGAGAAATTTAATCATAAGTTTATTATACTTCATGTCTCATAAATATCAAAAAACACATTTTCTAATAATATTTAACTACATTTGTATGTTTAACATATCAAACACTTATTAACATTTTCCAATTTTTATAGTGTATTTGGTTCTACATTCATTAGCCAAAAAAGCAAGTTCACATAACACAAAACCCAGAAGCTACGTCAGAAAGAATCGAGAAAGAGGTGTGTTTTGATACTAAAACCACTTTAGCAATGAATGGGAACGAGGTGTGTTTTGATACTAAAATCACCTTAGTTAGCAATGAATGAATGGGAACTAGGTGTGTTTTGATACTAAAATCTTTTGATACTAAAATCACCTTAGTTAGCAATGAATGAATGGGAACGAGGTGTGTGTTTTGATACTAAAATCAGCATAGTCAATGCATCAACATCACGAATTAATATAAAAAATTTGCTGAGACGTGATATACACTTCATACTTTGGGTTCCTCTAAGACTATATTTTGGTCTCATTATCTTTTTCCACTATATATAGTCGTTAACCACGAATTAATATATATACTAAACTTTGATTCATTGATTCCCCCCACACTCTTCCTTAAGCACACATTCATTCAGATACAATACGAGTATAGCTTCATGACCCCCTCCTCTATTTGAAGGTATTTTTCCTCACTTTTTAATTGAGTAAATTGTCACATTGGTCCCTGAATTTACACGACACTTTCACTTTAGTCTCTGAAATTAACAAAAATGCTCTTAGATCCATGACTTTCTAAAAAGTCATTCACGTTAGTCCCTGTCCCTAACCCCTGTCAACGTACGTTAACAGAGTGATGACGTGGCCGACTGGGAACCTTAAACGACGTCGTTTTCGCGTTCTCGTGGCACTTATAACGGAGGAAACTGTCTCATTTGTCCTATCAGTTGCATCAGTGTCATGTTCAACTGCACCAGTCTCATGTTCAACTACATCAGTGTCATGTTCAACTACATCAGTGTCATGTTTTGAAGTGTGCATATCTTTTTAACATTAGAGTGTGAAGTTTTTAGTTCCATGTCCATGTCAAGCATTTATATATATAGTTAATTTATAATTATAATTTTAGTCGCTTAGGCCCTCTTTGTCTGAGAGATCTTCACACAGCATACTCTTATCCCACCGGCCTGGTGCTAACTTTGATTGGAATGAAGTACCAAACCTCAAACACCAATCCTTTCAAAGAGCACAACGCAATCGTGACACTTTTCCTCATAGATGTGTTTGTTTATGTCATTGGACTAATGGTAATGTCTCGAGTAGTAGAAGGTAACTCATCATCAAGACGGTACCTGTGGATGGGTGTCTGTCACGTTTCAGGAGCCATTGCCTGTGAGCTACTTCTACTAATCCTCGTTACTCCAATGCATTTGGTCATCATCAATGTTTAGAAACTGGAAATTGATATAATGGGACTTGGTAAATTAGTAAACTGGAAATTGATGCCCTTAGTTTCCTTTTATTTCAAAGTCATTTGGACAACAATGAAGCAATACGTGAGAAAATCTCTGGTACTTGTGTTGGGTGGTATATTAAAAATTATAACTTTGTACTATACAGGTGCAAAAAGCAAATACTAGTAATAATATTATGACTTATTTATGTCAGGGGTCCCTATACTTTCACCCTATTTTGTCATATACTCCTAATCTTTTTTTTATATGAAAATACCCCTGTACTTTTCTCCGGTGAGTAATTTGTCCGTCCTCCCGATTCCGGCAAGTCGGTGCTGAGGTGGACCGCCAGAGTCCTTGTCAGGGTCCCTGTACTTTCACCCTATTTTGTTATATACCCCTAATCTTTTTTTTATATGAAAATACCCTTGTACTTTTCTCCGGTGAGTAATTTGCCTCTCCTCCCGATTCCGGCAAGTCGGTGCTGAGGTGGACCGCCGGAGTCCTTGTCAGCTCCTTCCACCTCAGCCACGTGGTATAAAACCGGAGGTCCACGTGTCAGCTCCCTTAAATTATTTTTTTTTTATTTTTTTTAAATTAAAAAGAAACACCCACAACCCTAGACCCCTAACATTCAAAAAAAACATCTTCATTTAAAAATCACAGAGCTCCCTGCCTCACACATCTCCATTGCCTGACCAGTAGGAGTCTCTTCCTCAGCGCCTGGGACAGAAATTTCCAACTCTTTAAGCTCCAACATAGTTAACCTTCTAATAACAGGTTCATCCTCTTCTACACTAAGAACCCCCAACTCCTTCCCCATCTTCCACAAGTCTTTTGCATCCTCAACTGGATCGCCCTTCACCTATGCAATTTCAAGTTGTCGATTGGAACCACCCAACAAAACTGAACAAGCATCACTTACCCGTAAGCCATTGTTATCGTTATGCATACTCTTCTGGCCATGATTCACTTTCACCAATGGACCACACACACCTCAAATGGTGAGGTGAAAGAAGATCCCGATCTGGAGCTACATGACTTCATGGTGCAAGGGTGAGGAGAAGAAGAGAAAAACGCACAACAAAATAGAGAAGAAGAAAGATGAGAGTTCGAGGGAAGGAAGGAGAAAGAACCAGAAAGATAATGGGAGAAATGAATGAGAGAGGAAGAAGAGAGGAGAAATATCGAGGGAAGAAAGGGAGAGAAATGAAGATGGCGGCTGGGGAGGGAAACAAATAGGGTTGTGGGTGTTTTTTTTTTAATTTAAAAAAAAACAATTTAAGGGAGCTGACACGTGGACCTCCGGTTTTATACCACGTGGCTGAGGTGGAAGGAGCTGACAAGGACTCCGGTGGTCCACCTCAGCACCGACTTGACGGAATCGGGAGGAGGGGCAAATTACTCGCCGGAGAAAAGTACATGGGTATTTTCATATAAAAAAAAGATTAGGGGTATATGACAAAATAAGGTGAAAGTTCAGGGACCCCTGACAAGGACTCCGGCGGTCCACCTCAGCACCGACTTGCCGGAATCGGGAGGAGGGGCAAGTTACTCACCGGAGAAAAGTACAGGAGTATTTTCATATAAAAAAAAGATTAGGGGTATATGACAAAATAGGGTGAAAGTACAGGGACCCCTGACATAAATAAGCCTAATATTATTATAAAGAAAAGTGTTTTGTGTACAATCATTTTGAGATGACTTTTGTTGTTTTTATGAAATTTTATTAAGACATGAAAATGATAAAAGTAAGTGAAAGATAAAAATAACATTAAAAATTGTCAAATATAATTGTGCATATAACCTTAAATAACATTATTGTTGTTGCTCAATTAGGCTTTTGAGGCGTTCACTAGCATAATTAGTCCACAACCCCTCTCAAATTTGGAGTTCAGAAGAACGATGCATGTGATCCTAGTATGGTCCAACAAGATATGAAAACAATACATAGTCTAGAAAGCCTTAGGACAAGATCCTTACTCTAAAAAATTACTAAAATCCCCCTTCTCTCAGTTTCACATTAAGACATAATAGTACTAATGTGTATATAATAACCACTTTTATGAGAAATAAGGTCACACACCACCTTTTTCTCCATACATAGTTTTATATCTCATCCATTTTGATTAGCTCATTAATTTTTTGGCAAAAAAATGGGAGGGTTAGATTACTACTTGCCAGTAATGGCTATGTTGTTGTTACAGTTCATTTATGCAGGAATTGCTCTTGGTACAGGAGCTGTTCAAGGGTCTTTGTAGTGTACCGGCAAGCTATGCCAACCATTGTGATTGTTCCACTAGCTTATTTCTCAGGGTATGTACTCACATTATTTAACTCCTCAACAACAATATCTCTGTCTTTCTCCTATGCATACTTTATATGGTTTTTTCTTTACCTTTGACAGGAGAAATTTTGGCTCGTGGTCCTTAAATTTAAGGAGTTTTGTTTTGATATTCTTGGCTTCACTAATTGGGTATATATGTTTCCATTATTCTTATGTTACGTTACATATATGGCAAAATACATATGGATATTGTGGTGTATTTTTAGATTTTCTAATATTCACTTTATGAATGAGGTTAATAATTGGTCTTTTACACTACAAGAATAATTAGTCTTTTACATACTTGTTCATCAATGAATTCTCATATTCTCATATTTGAGCAATTCTCATTCGACAATTGTTAGCTATTATCATAAAAATATTCAGTCAAGTACTTCAGTTTAATTTCTCTGCTCGTGAACTTAGAGTAATCATTTGTTTGCAGAGTTGCCAAAAGTTGGGCCAATCAGACCAGAAGATATAGAGACAGCTCTAAAGAACACAAGGCCATCTGCTCATCTCCATGCCTACAAATATGAGAAGTTCAATGATGATTATGGTAGTCAAATTCTTTAATGAAAAGGTGTAGCCCTAACTTTCTTCCGCAATTGCTACTGTTAGGTCTCTGGAATTTGATTGTCATTAAAATTTGTTGTTGTACAATTAGGAGGAAACTTAAACCATTTTTTTGGGTGATGTTATTTGCAGAATTTGTCGGCATGCTCTTTGCATATGTGTCCCTTGGCATTTAAATGTCTGTTTTTTAGTGACTTCAATTTTTCACAATCCTGTGACAAAATGTTTTTGTGCAACAATCAGTTTTTGCTGTCTTAATCCGATTGTATTTTTTTAATTTTTCTTAATATGTTGTACAAATGATTGTACTTTGCATTGAATATGTGACAAGTTCAAAATTAAGGTATAAGTTGAAATGGTATAAGCTCAGCTTGGACGTGATGAATGGTTGCAAATATACTTTCTTTGGCAGCCTGCTATATGCTTTTGTTTTATGGTTGTATCTTATGGTTTTTTTTATAGGTAGTTAAGGTTGTTTTGTCATGTGCCTGTACTGATCTTTGTATCAAACTTTGGTCTTTCCCTAAGTATATCTTATACTTCTCAGTTTTTTGGAATAAATTCTTTTGGTTTCCAAAGTCCCCCAAAATCTTTTTTAATTTAAGAATATATTACCAAATTAAAGCTCCAAATCCCAGCTTATAACAGATTAAAGCTTATTCAAGAGCAGTTTATTTTATGTTTGATGGAAAGGATATAAGAAACAAATTTTACTCACAACTCCTGCTGTATAATTGTTATTGTTATTAGATATAATTGTTAGTCTCCTATAAGTGTATTGAGCAAGTGCTGTTCGTTTGTGGTAGGGGGTCTGCTTTTGTTTCTATTTTTCCCCTGTATTAGCATTTGATTTTATTCAGCTGTACTCTTTTTAGTATGAAGTATACCTTATACTTCATACATGTCTTTAATGCAGTTTTTTCTTATAAAAAAATTTTTATGGTAAGAGAATAAGAGTTGTAGCAGGAGTAAGACAGATTTGTACTTGTAAATATTTATACTTGTAAATAAGAGTTTTTTCTTATATTTATACTTGTAAATATTCCTCTGACTATGTGATTTGCATTGGATGATTCTGTGATGTTAAACTCAAGGAAGTTTAATTCTTCAGCTCAAAACTCAGTTGAATTATCTCAAAACCGTGGCTAAAAAGAATGACTAAATTTTTTTTAAAAGTTGTTTAGAAGTTTGCAACAGTTAACCGTGGCTACCATTCTTTTAAAAAATTGTTTATAAGTTTGCTAACCATTTTTCTAAAATTGTTTATAAGTTTGCAACGGTTATAACCGTGGCTACCATTTTTAGATATTGAACTATTTATCAAGGAGCAACGCCCTCGGTAACCTAACCTCATTATCGAGGGCTACTTCTCTCGGTAAAATTTTAAGTTATCGAGGGTCTGACCCTCGCTAAAATAAAAATGTTTCCGTGGGCATGGCCCTCGATAATGCCATCTGTAAATTACCGAAAGTTTAAGCCCTCGGTAAATTTTGTCAACGCCACATTTACCGAGAGAGTCGAGGCCGTCGATTGGCCGTTGGTATGACGCAATAATCAACGGATTTTTGTTCATTACCGACCGAGGGATTTGTCTCTCGGTAATCACCAAATTTCTTGTAGTGAGAGAAAATACGGTGAGAAAGAAAGAAAGAGAAAGAAGAAAAAAGGAAGAGTGAAGATGGAAGAGAAAAGAGACGAGGGAGAGAAATGAGCATATGTTTGAAAAGAAAGAAGTAAGAAGAAGGTGAAGAGAGAGAGTATCATACCATGAGAAGAAGAAAGCTTCTGATAGAAGCTCAAAGCATACAACTTTCCCAAACTTTCCTCACATATAAGAAATCATCAGTGCACAAAGCATATAGGACAAAAAATTTTAAGACTCATATCACTATTCATAGGAACAGTACCTGAAACTTAAACTTCCCATACTCACTCACGTGCCAACCTTGATACTGTTCCTAAGAACTCTTAGGAACTCTTAGGAACAGTGCATCCACCGAATAGGACAAGCAACTTCAAGACTCATAACATTATTTATAGATACGGGTATTTTCAAAAGTTGAATTTCATGCTGAAATTTAATAATCTAAAGACAACTTTAAGACTCATAACACTATTCATAACTACGGGTATTTCAAAAGTTGAATCTCATCCTAAAATTTAATAATGTAAAGATAACAGATGACGTGCTACATCAAATGGTAACATGCTATATATGTCACATCACATGATTTTTCTTCCGTGGTTGTGAACTTTCTGCCGAGCTCCTTTCTGCCATGCTCTCTTCTTGCATTTATTTATTTATTGTGCATGTCTATTCTATTTCTTTTATTTTAATTTTTTAAATAAAAAAAAATATCTTATTTGATTTAAATTGATTAAATTAATTAAAAGTTATTTAAAATATAAAATAATTAAAATGTGAAAAATTAAAATTGGATTCTTTAATAATAAGTATAATGATGTAACTAATTATATGAAATAACGTATTTTTATTGACTAACCATTCGATGGTATCGAAACCCGCTCTTTTGCGACCGCATAAAAAAACTCTAAAAAATATAATGGTTACCAAGTTATCTCTTGAGACCTATGTGAACTCTTCATGCGAGACAAGCATTGATCTATGACCACTGTCACATGCAAAAATTATCTATGACCATTAAGCCACTTTGGAAGAATTCCCCGTATAAAGTCTAGTGACAACAGGAAAATCGAAAGTTTATTATCTTTTTATGTTTTTCTTTCAGTAATGTTCGCTTTGTGCCTCCACTAGTATCTTAATATTCTGCTGTGGTTTCTAAAGTGGCTTCACCTTTTTATTAAAAGACAAGTGGCTTCCCCTATCCCTAGCTTCCCGTAGTGAAAGCTTTTAAAAGTGCTAATCTGACCATTGTTTTATTTTGAATTTAATATTGTTTTTGCATAATTAAGGACAAATATGCCGTGTACAACTGTGCACACAGTGACACAGGTCTATATAAACTTAATTGATTCCCCACACATTAGCACACATTCATTCAGATATAATTCTAGTATAGCTCCATGACCCCCCCTCCATCTGAAGGTATTTTTCCTCACTTTTTAATTCCTGCTCCTGTGTGCTTGGGATTTCCTTTACTTATCTTTTTAGTTTTTAGTTCCACTATGCTGCGTCCATTTCAACCATTTACTTATATACATTACATATAGTTAATTTATAATTATAATTTAAGTCGAATGTAATATTATTATGTTTTAATGTTGTCAGGCCCTCTGAGTTTGAGAGACCTTCACACTGCTTACGCTTATCCCACTGGGCTGCTGCTACCTTTGATTGGAATGAAGTACCAAACCTCAAACACCAATCCCTTCAAAGAGCACAGCGCAATCATAATACTTTTTCTCATAGATGTGTTTGTGTATGCCATTGGACTAATGGTAATATCTCGAGTAGAAGATAACTCATCAAGATGGTACCCGTGGATGGGTGTTTGCCACGTTTCAGGAGTCGTTGCCTGTGAGCTGCTTCTACTAATCCTCGTTACTCCAATGCATTTGGTCATCATCAATGGCTCTCCCGTAATTGTGATCGTGGTGTTGTTCCTATGCTACCAGCATGGATCATCAGTGCTGCAATATCTTAAAGACAAGTGGGTTAGCCACACTCTTAGTCACAACAACACTCCTATGCAAGAAGGAGCAGCAACTGATAATGAGATGGCTGATGTGGAAGCTGTTCCAGGGAATCTGCCTTAGTAAGTTAATTAAGTTCTCAAGGGGATTGGGAATCCACCACTCTTTTTTGTTCAAAATAGGGGAGTTTCCCGTTCCTTTGCTTACACCATGATGAGATCAAGCTAAGGAGGTATTCTACGATGTATAAAGACAAATTGTTGGTTTTTTTTATACAGACTTTTCCAATTGAAAATGTACCCGTTTATTATATATTTAAAGTTATATATATATATATATATATATATATATATATATATATATATATATGGGATTGCTAACATCCTCCTACCCTAATTTTAGTTGGAGGATTTTAGCAATGTTCATCTAAACATTTGGACAAAATTACCCTCATCTCATAACTTGAATAACTTACTTTTTTAAGGGTGTTTATGTAATTTGAATAATATTAATAAAATTAAAAAAAATGAAAAATCACCCCCAACCCCCAAAGGATCTGATCGATCCTTATTTTCATTTTTCCCTCTCTCTCTTCTCATCTCTTCTCCTCTCTCTTCTCATCTCCCTCCTCCTTCCTCTTTACCGCCGCCGCCGTCATCTCCTCCCTTCTCCCTATCACCGTCGGCCCTCCTGCACACCGCCTCGCGCCGCTCCAGCCTTCGTCGCGCCTCTTCACCGCCGTCGCGCAGCCCGTCGCTGCTGCCGTCGTTCCCCGCCAGCGCCCCTACTATCACACCGCTACCATCGCCCTCTTCCCCATAGCACCACTTTGGGTAATTTTTTTTGTTGTTTTTCCTTTTTTTTATTTTTCTCTCTGTCTTTCTTTTTTTTTATTTTTTTTCATTAAACTGAATATTCTCAATTTGATGTTCCTTCTCCCAGGATTGCAACCTTTGTCACTTATTTTAATTTTGATATTGATTACATTTAATAGGATGCCATGTATTTGATGAAATGCTTAACAAATAGAATGCTATGTTATGTGTTTGATGAAATGCCTAACAAAGAGGATTCGTATGTGCATAATAGACACAGCTATTGAATTGCTAAGATTGGGAACATGTTATTTTATGGCATCTGCTACTGCAAATACAAAAGCACATCAGGCACCATTCAGGAACATGTTATTTTATGGCCCTCCAGGAACAGGGAAGACAATGGCTGCTAGAGAGTTGGCTCGCAAATCTGTATGGGATACTTCTCTATTGATCTTGTCATTCTAGTTTTCAAATATTCTATAATATCCTTGTTTCTTGCCTATGGGCCACGTAAGTAGGAAATTCTCTGTATACTATACATTTTTCAAAGTTTGGTTTTTCCTATTTCATGGAGAATGTGAAGTTTATGTAGTCTAATATATAATCAACATATTAAAACTATTGTCACATTGTTTTATCCTGATTTCTTCTATCTTCTTCTTGATCAATTTTGCAGACAATATAGGATCTACAAATAATCAATTCAAATTTATCTGTTTTAAAAGCTACCATTAAATTTGTTTTCAACTTACCCTTCTGGATTCATAATTCCAGGTTCTTGTTTTTGTTGAAATAAGGTGTTGGAATTCAGTAGTCACCGGAAACGGATATTCCATACCATGCATTTGGTTATTCCATGTTTTTGAAACATTGTGTTTTATTTTTATCATTTTGATCTATTTTGCTCATCATTTTTTCTCTATTATTTTTTCCTTTTGGACATGTTGTGATTTTCTTTAAATTTTATGCAGGGATTAGATTACGCATTGATGACTGGAGGAGATGTATGTTGCTCCATTGGGATCACAAGCTGTAACAAAAATACACCAATTGTTTGATTGGGCTAAGAAATCAAAAAGGGGCTTATTGCTTTTCATTGATGAAGCAGATGCGTTTCTGTGGGAGTAAGCAACATATCTTTCATGATCTCTCTTGCCCGGGGAAGAGGAGCGCTTCAAACTTCTTAAACTCTATCTTGATAAGTACATAGCCCAAGCTGGATCAAGAAAATCTGGTTTATATCAAAACTTATTGAAAGGGAAACCACACCAGATAGAGATTAAGGGCTTGACTGATGATATCATAAAGGAAGCAGCAGCTAATACCGATGGATTTTCTGGAAGGGAAATACCATAATTTATATGCTAAATTTAGTTGATAAAAGAGCTGACCCGCGGCATTTTAGTCTGGGCATGCTTTTTTTTTTTGGTGTAGTAGTCTGGGCATGCTGTTATTCATTGATTGTCCCCAATTGATGGGGAGATTTTGGAATTTGAATGAGTTTTATTTACTGCAGTTTATGATTATTCAGTATTCATAACCATTTCATTAGTTGATTCAGGTTTCGATATCATGCTGGCTTTTATTTTCTGAGGCTACATTAAGGTCTTTAGATTCATTTTCTTTTCTATTTTCACTGAAAACAGAAAATATGATTGCAACATTGTTTCCTTTTCTATCTCTTAATGAAAATCTCTTTACTCTGTTGAGTATTTTTTGCATAGGAACACTCAAGGTTGCTTCACTTGCTTCTAGTTCTATGCATGCTTCGCAGTTCGCTCTCTTTCACGTCGTTTACTAATGATCATTTTGGTTAGTTGTCTCCTTGTTTGTACTTGCATGGAGGCTAAAGATCCAGTGTGATCATTGCAATTGTATTAATTAAGAATTAAGAATATAACCGGATAAATTTCATATAAAAAAAATAACATATGTACATTTTCACTCAAAAGTGATGATTGACAAAAGTTTATTCAATGACGCAAAGGAAAAACTCGTGGGAGGGTCACAAGCCACCTTGTATTGGGTGAAAATGTGTTGTTATATGATAAACATATTCCTTAGAACCTTGAACACAAATAACTATAAATTGAGATCGTATACACTTCAAAATGAGCCATCAAAATATATCAAAAAAATTCAAAGTTTGAATCAAACTTAAACAAAAAGTACAACCAAAAGTTAACAACTATAAATGGAATGTCTTCTTCCCTTTAGCTCCATCTTTCACCAACTTGAATTTCCTAAGGTTGCTTTTTCAAACCCCTTGTCTTCCTGTTAAATCACAAAAAATACTCATTTAGTAATAATTGGTACTCACAAAAAATTCATATTTCTTCTTTAAAAAAAATCAGATACCAACTACTCATGTCTAGTGTAAAGTTATTGCAAGGGAGCCTCGGTTATAACAAGAATAAACAAGTTATTTTTTTTAATTGATTTCAATCATACTAAGGCAATACTTGAGAATTGTCCTTCATCCTAAGCTGAGGTTTGTGATGTTGTCCAAAACTAAAGGATTCACTACCTCAACAACAATTTTCAAGATATTATATTAGTTGGAGTGGAGTTGGAGACACTGCAATAGCCATTGCATTAGCAATGAGATCATAGCTCTTCCTTGCCTCATTCATTAGATAATTAATCATCTCATTTCAGGTCATCAAACAACTTTTCCTCGTGTTATTGATCTTGGCACCTCCTGCTTGGTTCATTAGAACAAACCGAGCCATGGTTTTGTTGCCTTTAATTTTTCTTTATTATGTGTTTGTAGGATTGAACAAAAAAACTCAAATAATCAATAACAAAATACATAGTCATGTCTAATGTAAACTCATATTTCTTCTTTAAAAAAATTAGATACCAACTACACTTTTTTTTTAAATTGATTTCAATCATACTAAGGCAGTACAATCAAATAAGCATTTTATCAAACACTACATAGGCAACACTAACAAGACAAGGTAAAGAAGTATCATCATTCAATTTGCTAAACAAGCATATCTTAAACAACAATCTTTAAGGTTACAATCCATGGAAAAGCAACATCAAATTGATAATATTCAATTTTTTTTTAAAAAAAAAAAGACACAGAGAGTGGAAAAAAAGAAAAACAGCAAAAAAAAAGAAAAAAAGAAAGAACACGACTTACCGTTACCAGTGGCAGGGGCTCTAGCGGGTGGCGGTGACGGGAGGCGTGAAGGCGGTGAAGAGGGCGATGGCGGCGGTGTCATGGCAGGGACGCGACGGTGGCGGTGGTGGTGACGGGAGGCGCGACGAAGGCTGGAGTGGCACGAGGCGGTGTGCAGGAGGGTCGACGGTGATAGGGAGAAGGAAGGAGATGACGGCGGCGGCGGTAAAGAGGAAGGAGGAGGGAGATGAGAAAAGAGAGAGAGGGAAAAATGAAAATAAGGATGGATCAGATCCTTTGGGGGTTGGGGGTGATTTTTCATTTTTTTTAATTTTATTAATATTATTCAAATTACATAAACACCCTTAAAAAAAGTAAGCTATTCAAGTTATGAGATGAGGGATGATTTTGTCCAAATGTTTAGGTGGACATTGCTAAAATCCTCCAACTAAAATTAGGGTAGGAGGATGTTAGCAATCCCCATATATATATATATATATATATATATATATATATATATATATATATATATATTGTTATCTAGTCCTTAGTTGCGAGTGTTTGCTATCTAGTTCTTAGAGCAATATTAAATGAATATGTCAACTCCAATGAAGTATATTAATGAAGTATTAAATGATTTTAGATTTTTGTAAAATTTTATACGTGAACTTTCAATGCAACGATTCATTTAATTAAATTTGACTTAGTGTAAAAATTATGAGCGATGTAAGAATTAGTGAAATTTAAGTTGGTATAAACAATTCCCTTCATAATGCCTCTTTTAGTTGGGTGTTTTAACCGGAAATCGAACCTGAGACCTTTTAGTCTTTGACATCATTCTCAAGTTGTCAGGATCGCACCACTTGAACCAACACCCGTTGGTTTTAAATATATATATATATTAAGGGAACTAAACTTAAATATATACACTCATGTAAATTATAAAAACATAAGAGACCTAATGAAGATTAAAAATACACTATGTAATAATTATTTCAACTATATGCAGATATACATTTCATAATTATTGTATATTATATATTGGCTTATTTAACATTTTAGTCCTGAACTTAGGTGTTCTTTTGGAATTGGTCCTTAAACTTTTTTTTTTGATGCTTTAGGTCCTTGAACTTTGTTTAATTTTTGGAAATGGTTCTTTTGTCACTTAAATGATGATATAGCCGACGACATGTCACGCCACTTTCACAATATCGACGAGTGACATGTTATGTACAGTCACCGGACACTACATGTTTTTTTATTAAAAAAATTATTTCTTTTAAAATTTATTAACATATTCTATTTTCTTTTAAAAAAATACAATTTTTAATTATTTTTAATTGATTGGAATTTTTTTTAGTATAAAAAAATTCATGTGGCATCATCTGGGACGTTTCCTATGGATGTGGTGAAGGTGATGTGACATACTCGGTCATATCATCACTTAACTGATGAAATGGCCATTTCCAAAATTTGAGCAAAGTTTAAAGACTCAAAGCATAAAAAAAAGAGTTTAAGGACTAATTCCAAAAGAGCACATAAATTCAGGGACTAAAAACTTAAATAAGACTTATATATTTATACAAAAGTGCAAGATGTGTAACATCATCTAAAAAACGAACACCGACCGAAGAGCATTGTGTGAATGAATTGATATTATCTATTACTCTTATATAAAAAGACGACTATTCGATGCATCACGTTTGTCGGAGAAATTCTCAAGGCACCATATTCGTCGTCGAAATTTTCGAGGCACCACGTTTTCTGTTGAAGTTTTTCTCTCACCAGAGCATTTATAGGTAGATAATCATTATTTCCAAGCAAAATCACAATTTGAAATTAAATAAATTATTAAAATTTATTTAATTATTATCTTATCTGCATGTGAAATCATTATCCTCAATTTTACAAGTTTATCATTATCCTCAATTTTACAAGTTTACCATTATCCTCAATTTTACAAGTTTTCCAAATCAGTATATATAACATGAGTATTTTTTCTTTTTTCATTTTTCATCTTTGCATTCATTTTTATTCTTTTTTTTTGTTCTATTTTTCCGTTCTATCTTTCTTGAATATGTATCATGTATATACTTTATATTTTTGTAAATTTAGAGTAGCAATATCAATGAAATATATCTACTATACTTATATAAAAACATCCCTTTTCGAGGCACCACGTTTGTCGGAGATATTTTTGAGGCACCACGTTTTGTTCGCTTAAGGAATACTGGCACCAGAGTATTTGTAGGTAGATAATATCGTCTTTAATCAAAATTATAATTTAAAATTAAATAAATTATCTATATGTGGAATATGTTGAATCATTATCCTCATTTTGTTAAAAAAAATCATTATCCTCAAAAAGATCGATAAACACAAAGAGATGATGCTTGAGCATTATCTGTATGTGAAATCATTATTTTTAGTTTGTTGAAAAAAGAAGTAATCATTATCCTAAAAAAAATATTTAAAATAAATCACTATATATAACATGATCTCACCTTCATTCTTTACCTTTGTTTCACCTTCAGATCTCTCTACTTCCAAGAATTCTCTAATTTTATTATTTCGTATTTTATGTTCCTGATTATTTATTTCTTGGTCTTTCAATGTCAAGAGAGCGCCTGCAAATATCATATATGGCTTCATTGTCGAGCAGCACAGCGACATCGGTGTGCTTCAGCAGAGAATGGGTGGAAAGCACACTGTTATATGGCTCAACCACAGAAGTTGAAACTTGCGGCGAAGGATAGACAGTGAAACCAAGCTTGGACTTCTTGCCATAGTCCACGGAAAGCCCTTTCTGGAGAAGGGAACCAAGGCCTGAACCAGTTTCTTTTATAATTAATTTTATTTTATTTTATTTATTGTAACATATGGAATTTTATTTATTGTAATAGATCAAAATACAAGTAAGTCTCTGGATTTATAAGATTTTTTTTTTATTATTAATGAATAAAAAACATGCATGCAGTCATGATGCATCATCATGATGATTAGTATCATGTGAGTATGCGTGTAACATCATGTCATGTTGTATTGAAGATCAAATTAATCGTACTCGGGTTTGGTTGTTGACTGGGCTTGGCTGCCAAACAATCCCTGATGCTCCTAATATTCAAATATGCATAGACATACACCGATACTTGCATAAATGAATTTGATTAAATAACCATCTACACCAAAGATTTAAATAACTGAATTTGACTGCATTTTTTTTATTTGTTCACTGTTGCTACAATATTCCCTCCGTCCCTTCAGAGCCAATTAGAAGGAAAAGGCGTGTCAAATTTAATATGACCCAAATTCATATTATGAAAATAACACTCAATCAGAGGTATCAAATAAATTGAAGACAATAAGAAATAACACGATAATGATAACATAAGGCAAGGAACTAGATGAACAACAACAACATTAAAAAAACAACAATAACATTATCTAAATGTATATTAAAATATAACAACAATATTAAAAAAAAAGATACAAATACAGACCTAGAGATAAAAACAGCTAAATTCAATCTAAATCTCTTCCTACTTTTTCTGTAACCACTTTATCTAAATGTATTATTGAGATAAATTTATTTGTTTTTTATCACAATAATAATGAAAAAATAATAATTAATATAAAAAGTGTTATATTAAAAAACTGAGGGATTAATCTATAAAAAAAACTTAGGGATTATTTGGTTAGGATATTCGAGAATAAAAATTTTTGATGCTATCCACAAATTACAAAAAGAAGATAGATTCAATACTTTAAAAAAATATAAGAAAAAAAAATTTGCATGTCTCATCTAGAAATTTCCACGTAATCCATGGAGAGATCATAAATCTGTATAGGTTGATGGGTTTGGAGTATACATCCTAGCTCACAAACTTCCCTTATTTAAAATTTAAATGATAATTATAATAAAAAATATAATAAAGGTAGATTATCTTATAAAAATGAAATTTTTTTTACATAATTTTATATTATTTATTACTATGAGCTAATTTTTTAATTTTACCTGAAACAACTTTTAAACCAAATAATATTTTATCAGTATTGCAATATCGAAATTAAGAATATTCTAATATTTTTTTAAAAGTAAAACAAATTAAATACTAATAAAGTATAGATTTTTTCAAACATTACAAATAATATGGATATGTGATTGAATATAATGATTATCATTTTTTAAAAAGTTTGCAATGGATAAATATTTTAGTTGTTATAATCTCTAAAATAAAACTGTAACAGATTAAAAACAAAGGTACATACATTTCAAAAATTGAAAAAAAAAATAATTCAAGATGATTAGAACAATTAGGATAAAGATTTTTTAGGATCAAATCTTATGATTAATTTGAGATAAGATAAACGATGAAAAATATCAAAATATTTAAATATGAATAATAATAATAATAATAAATGTGATAATCATATTAAAAAGATGATAATTTATATTCAAAAAATACTAAATTATCATGTCCCATGAAATAGGAAATATTTTGATTTATCCTTAAATATACTCATAATACCATCAAACAAAAAATTATTTAAAAATAGTTTAATTTTGATTTCACTCCAATTAATCATAATATCATAATAAACGTAATAATGATATATAAAAAATGTTACTTCATCGATCAACTGAATAAGAAATACCTTAATTTAATACTCATCTATACATAAATAAATATAATATTAAAAATATAAAAAAAAAAGAGCAGTCATTGTATTCTTTATAAAATGCAATGTGTTAATTAATCAAGACAGTTAAGAATAACAAGTTCAATGTCGTCTTCATGTCCTATGGAATACGGAATATTCTAATTTATCCTTACATTTACTTATAATACCACCCAACAAAAAAGATGAAAATATTTAAATATGATTTACTTTTGATTCTTTAAAATAAAGTTGATAATCATATAAAAATGTTAATTTATCTATTAAATAAATAAGGAAGATATCAGATAAAAAATGTTACTTTTTATTTATACTAGAAAGTACAATATTTCTCAGCAAACTTATTTAAATTAATTTTTTCTAAGTGTAGTGTTTGATTTAAGTCTCTGCCTTTTTGTATAATTTTTTTATTATTGTGTAATAATAATCTTTACTTTAAAATAAAAACAATCTTTACTTTAAAATATTTAATATAAAAAATAAAATTTTCAATAACCCGTACATTGCACGGGGTGAGAGCTAGTTTCAAAATATGAAGGTAAACAATAACCTCTTAATTATATCTATGCTCAATATTTGCATTTTTTTCGTCATTGAAGTTCTTTAATTCTTAAAATTCTCGCTCATCTTAATTTATATTATTTAATTATTAAGTTCCTCACTCTCTCTAATTGCTTACTTCAGTTCCATATATTTATTCACGTAAACAACAATCTCCCAATTATGTTAATCTTCAATTTTTGCATTTTTTTTTGTTCTGTCATTAAATCTCTCTAATTCTAATATTTCTCACTCATCTTAATTTATATTGTATGATTCTTAAGTTCCTCTTTAATCTTATTTTTAGTTCAGTATTTTGAAGACGTTATGTGGTAGAAGACTGCATCTTCTCGAGGGGCCTAAGTTTTAATTTCAAAAGACTCCATCTACTACTACTGCAATTCCTTCGATAATACATTTTGTTTTTGGAATAGAAAAAAATCATTATATATTTTGATTTTATATTTGATGTAAATATTTTTTTAAAATTTTTTGTACAAGAGAATTAAAACTACAATTTCAAATCATTATCCGCAACCAAAATACTACAATTTAAAATTAGATAGATTATTCACGTTTTTCGAACCATTAATATATTTTAGATAAACACATATTAAATAAGTTGAATTTGTTATTAATTTTGGATAAATCTTTATGGGTAAATAATCATTATCTCTGTAGTGTCCTTGAACACTTTATGTCCTTAACCCTCTGAGCCCTCAAGATTATGGTAATCAGGAGTTCACCAGAAGGTCAAGTATCTATGTATGACCTTATGGTTTTCCTGCAGTTCCAGTTGGGAAAGGCAGGATCTCCCCAGTCAACAGGTGTGTGCAGAGTGTCAACTTAGGGATGAGAGTACGTACCTGAAACCCTAGCTGTTGTGAGCTATTTATAGGGTTTGGAGGAAGTTGATTTGGGCCGTATGGGCCTCGTATCAAGGTGAGCTGAACCGGGATTCTGTGAGGGAATATAGGATATTTATTCCCTTAGAATCCGGATAGGATCAGCTCACGATCCCATGTAGAGGTTGTTGCGAGATTCTAGGAGCGACGGGTGGAAGTGATAGGGAGCCTTGGTGAGACTGAGTCAACCTTCCAGCCGACGTTATGTCTCGGTTCTAGAATCCCGAGCCGATGGAGTGAAGACCGTTGTTGAGGCTCGGTCCCACAAAGTCCGAGCCTGGTCTTTTCGTATGCTCGGAATGAACGTGTCCGAGCGTGGGACGTTTAAGCAAACCGAGGGAAAGGTCCTTGGAAAATCCTTTATATAGGACTGTAGTTTTTATACGGTCGGCAGACCCTACAAGCCCCCCAGCTCGTAAGACTTTGAAAAGTCTGTGACGAGGTAATGAGCGCTTAGGATAGACTTTCCCGCATTCCTCGTGACGACTGTAATTGTGCCGACCGCTTCGAGGTGACGTTTTGGGTTCTCGAGATACGGCGCGTTTCCTTGTAAGTTGTGCCAAATCATTGCGTTTTTGAAATTTGAAAAAGTACCTTTTAGAATTGCCACGTCTCTCCCTATGAATGGTTGCATGCGTCCATGGGCTTTCGGCCCAAATGGCTAAGACGGAGGGAAACTGAAAAGTTTTCTCTTTTAACTGAAACTTACCCTTTCTCTGCCTCATTACTCACTCTACTCCCAAAATTTCTCAGAATCCCCTTATTCTCTCTTCGAGTTCCCCTTTGCTGTCTCCGTTCCCAAATCGAGATCCCCAAATCCTTCTCCAGTTTTAACAACTTCACGCAGGTAACCCCTTCTACTCCTCTTATTTCCATTTCTGCAGTTTTCCTTATTCGTTTGGGGTTGTTTTTCTTTTGGAGTGAGTTTTTCTTTGTAAACGGGTTTTCTGGTTTCGGGATTTTGCAGGGATTTCTGGGTAGAGTTTCTGGGTTTCTTTTGTTTTTGAGTGAGAGGAGTTTATACCTCCATTTGTTTGAATCATGAGAGGATGGAGAGGTTTTAGGGAAGTTTATCGTGAACCCTGTAGGAGATTAGGAGAAAATCCATCTAGTGACAGTGAATCAAGTTCTTCATCCTTTCCTGGGGTTTCTGAAGATTCTGGGAACGAAATGAGTCCATGCTCGGAAAGCTCCACGCCTATCCCTGCTATTCCCCCCCTCAACTCGGGTTCTTCCGAGTTAAAACCATTAACAGTAGAACATCCATTGAATCCTGCCGACGAGACTAAGTGGTTATTAGCCTATAGATTTGCTGAGCGTAGAGCCCAAGTTAGACTTAGCCCCGATCATGATATGGGGGAAAAAGAACCTGTAGGAAATCCATCTGAGGTGGGTGGAAAAAGTTCGGGGCTCGGCATTAGATTTAAAGTAAAAACTCGTGCTGTAAAAAATCCTAACGCCGAGCCTTTTTCTTTTTCCCCATAAATGGTGGAACGCAGGTGTGTAACCAATCCTGAAGAATATCCTCTGCCGCCTAATCATGCGCAGTACGATGCTGTTTTTGATCGGGAAGTACTGGGGACGAGACCTTCATTGCTAACAACAAATAGTCTTAATCATCTCCGGCCGATATTGACACCTTCGAGAGCCGACGGAAATACCTCAGATTTCGTATTAAGACCTTTGGGAATCGACGATCGGATTTGCTTCGAAGTGCCAAAAAATCGTCAATATTTTTACTTCTATGAAGAAGAAGTAATTAAAGTCGGTATCCGCTTGCCCTTCTCCACCTTCGAGGTCGAGGTCCTCACTCATTTAGGAATAGCCCCAAGCCAATTGCATCCAAGTGGGTGGGCTTTCGTCCGAGCCTTTCAACAATTCTGCGATGTTGAAAACTTTGTCGTGTCGGTACGGTCCTTCTTTTGGTTATACGCTCCCTAAGTAAATAAGTTTGGTGATTCCAAGGGTCTTTGGGTGTCCCTAAAGGCTCGGAGAGGACATGCCCTTTTCTCCAAGGTGACAGACTCTTGGAAATCTTTCAAACCTCTCTTCTTCCAGTACGAGTATACTGGGGCCGAAGTATGTTGGTTCATGGAACAGGTTGAAGAAGATGGAGTGATGAAGGTCGTGCCTCGGTTTCCGTTGGGTTGGACGACGAACATTTATAACCGAGGATCCTCCTTGTATCAATTCGACTATAAGTCGGATTTAACAAAAGCCGAAAGGCGATTATGCGACCACGTTTGGGAGTATCTTCAAGCAAATGGTCAAATTGATTCAAAACGAATTCTGCTGAAAGAGACGCGAGACGAAGTGAAGGCGGAGCTGGGTATTTTTTTTTTTTACTATAATTTTTTTTTTAATCCATTTTTCTTGCAGAAGCGATGGGGAAGAAAGCAACCAAAGCCAAGAAGAGTGAAGCTCGGGCAGCTAGAGTGTCACAGCTAGCAGCACTCAAAGAGTCTGCGTCCGGTTCTCCAATCAAGGGTCAATCTTCTGAGCCGACCCATCCTGAAAGGCCGACCGTTATCCCTAATACCACCCCCACTGTCAGGGTTACTGGTGTTGAACAGGTGATCAGAAAGGGTCGCGTTGTAGATGCGGTGAATATCGAAGTAGAAGTTCATTCATCTCCCCAAGACGTTCCCGAGCGTCCCCTCAAGAGGACTCGGCTAGATAAAGGAAAAGGTCTCGCTGGAGACTGGTTCAATTTGAGCAAGTCCAACAAAGGGATTGAAATTCCCGAGGGTAAAGAAGATGTAGCTGCCAAGACGCTGTGGGGTAGGAAGATGTCCGACTCATTCATTGCCACCGTCTTCCCTCCTGAAAATGCTGAGGTAATCGAGTCTTGGACCCCTGGGACTTGGGAAAATAATTGTAAAGCGTTGGTGAAAAGCTTCTTAAGGGGCGCGAGCATTTTCCATCACCTTGGTCATCATGGTGATGATGCTTATGCTGGATTGGCTCCCGAGGAAAAGAAGAAAAGATATGAAGCCAACGAGCGGGAAGATTACTTGGAAATTCAGGTCCAAGGTCTGAATAAAAGGATACAAGAAATGGCGGCTGAAAACGAGAGGCTTCAAAAGGTTGCACAAGATTCGGAGGGGGCCAAAGTTCGGGCCGAGACAACACTTCAAGCTACCGAGTCACAGATAAAGAGGTCGGAAGAAATTCAGAAAAAGGCTGAAGAGGATGCTGCTGCTCTTCTGGTGGCTACGGAGAAAGCTCGTTCGGCCGAGCAAGCTGCTGCAGTGGCTCAGGAGCAACATGAGTATGCTAAGGACGAGATACTCAGGCTCCGAGCTTCCTTGGAGAAGATGAGCGCGAAAGCGCGAAAGCATAAGAAAGCAGCTAAGGAGAATCTGTTCAATTGGGACCATGCAATTGAAGATTCTTTCTACAATACTGCCGAGCAACTCCGTGTTCTGAATCCCGGGCTTGTGACCAAGGGCGCTGATCCTAATTTTGCTGTGAAAAAAGGTCAAATTGTCGGCCCGAGTGGAGTTCCCATAGATCTGAATAACTCCGACCTTCCGGACCATTTGGCCGAAGACTCTGAAGGGGAAGGAACCGAGGATGCCGAAGGTGAAGAAGAAGAAGAAGACACATTCAATGCTGACAGCATCGTATTGTCCGATTTAGAATAGTTTGATCCCTTTTTTTTTGCCCCAGTATTGGGTTTTTGTAACCGCCCCAGTAGTGGGTTTGAACTTTTTCTATGCTTCTTTGCTCGAAATATTATGAACGTTTATGGTATTCGCAGTCAATTGTTTGCTTCTTTTTATACTTTGTGTTAAGAATTCAAGTGTCAAGACCTCGGAACTCCAGCGCTTTAGCCAAGGTGGTTTCCTCTATCCGCGATGTAAAATGATTTTAATAAACCATGTTTGAATCGGGAGTCTTAGTAGAATACTTGACGAGTTATAAGCTCTTGTTTGAGCTGTTTATAATCGTTCGCGTCATACACGGTGGCTAATCGAATATGAGGAAAAGTACGTAATACAATGAATTCAGTAACAGTCTTTTTATTAATCAGAAGCAGAAAGTACAATGGGCTCGGAGTTCCACCGAGCGTACACCATCATTAAACAAAAATGGATAAAACTAACAATTCTAACAAGAATAAATGAAACTATGAAACTATAACGAAAGAAAGATTCTAACTGTAATATCCTCTGAGCTTCGCCACATTCCATGAGTTGTTGATAGGAGATCCCAAGAGAGTTTCAAGTTTGTAGGCTCCTGTCCCGGTTTTGAATGTGACTCGGTATGGTCCTTCCCAGCTTTGGGCCAGTTTTCCGTCCTTTGCATTCTTAAGACCAATATTCGCCCTTCTCAAGACAAGGTCACCTAACTCGAACTCTCTGGGGTTAACCGAGCGATTATATCCCTTCGTCTGCATCCTTTTAGCGTGCTTTTCTCGCTCGGCAGCCAAGTCCCTGACCTCCTCCGACAAAACAAGATCATCACACAGCAAAGTGTTGTTTAGAGGATTTGGCTGCTGCATAGTTCGGAAAGAAGGGATAATTTTTTCAATGGGGATGACTGCGTCGCAACCGTAAGTGAGCCGATAGGGCATTTCACCTGTTGAAGTTTGGATGGTGGTGCGATATGACCAAAGCACCTCATGCAAGTTTTCCACCCAATTCCCTTTTGCTCCTTCAAGTCTTCTCTTGATCCCTTGAATGATGGACCTGTTTACTGATTCCACCTGGCCGTTGGTTTGAGGATGCTCAACCGAAGAGAAGTAATGTTTAATATCCAAAGCACTGACCAAATCTTGGAACGCCCTTGCCGCAAACTGGGTTCCATTGTCGGTTACCAATATCTATGGCACCCCAAATCGAGCCACAACTTGCCTCTCAAAAAACTTTTGCACCTTTGTCGAGGATATGGTTGCCAAAGGCTCGGCCTCAACCCATTTTGTAAAATAGTCTATGGCCACGATCACCCACTTCAACTGTCCTGGTGCGGTTGGGAACTGCCCAATCAAATCCATTCCCCATTGGTAAAAGGGATAGGGAGATGAAAGATAATGAAGTTCCTCGGCTGGTTTCTGATAAACGTCACTGTGAAATTGGCATTTATCACACCTTTTCACATGGTCTATCGCATCTTGTTGAAGGGTAGGCCAGTAGTACCCTGCCCTTAGGACTTTTCTAGCCAGTGACTTCCCTCCAATGTGGTGGCTGCCTATTCCTCCATGAACTTCTTCTAGTGCTAGCTTTGCTTCGGCGGGGTCGAGACATCTGAGCATTGGACCGTTGATCCCTCGGCGAAAGAGTACTCCCTCAGCCAGTGCAAATTGAGATGCCTTCCTGACAAGTTTCCTAGCTTCCACCAAGTCGGTCGGCAAGGTCCCTTGTTCCAAATAGCTTGCAATTGGGTTAATCCAGCTTGAATCCAGTGATATGGAGAGGACAACGCTAGGTCCATGCACCATTTCCTGAATTAAACTCTTGTTGTTTTCAGAGTTTTTTGTTGAGGCGAGTTTGGAAAGAATATCCGCTCGGCTATTGCTTTCCCTCGGTATGTGACAAATTTCGACTTTCACAAATTCGGATGATAAGAATATTACTTTTTCCAAGTATTTTTGAAGGATTGGCTCCTTCGCCTGATATTCACCCTTGACCTGTGATACCACTAATTGAGAGTCGCTGAGAATTTTCACCTCTCGGGCTCCCACTTCTTTTGCCATCCTCAATCCCGCCAAAACAGCTTCATACTCCGCCTGATTGTTGGATGTTGAAAATCCGAACTTCAAGGAATATTCAAGGGTGACTCCCTCGGAGTTCTCCAGAATTATTCCTGCTCCTGCCCCCATCTTATTGCTCGATCCATCCACATAGATGTTCCAATCCGAGTTTGAGCTCGTCAATGGCTCAGTGAACTCGTTAAGGAAATCAGCCAAGGCCTGAGACTTCATCGCCTTTCTCGGTTCGAAAGTTATTTCAAACTCAGAAAGCTCGATAGCCCACGTCACCATCCTTCCAGCCAAATCAGGTTTCTGCAATATTTGTCGGATCGGTTGAGCCGTTCTGACCGTGATGCGGTGGCTGTGGAAATATTGGCGCAATCGTCTGGCAGTTATTACTAAACAGAAGGCTAATTTCTCCACTTTTTGATATCTGATTTCCTGTCCCTGGAGAGCTCGACTCACAAAATAAATCGGAGACTCTTTACCTGATTCCTCCCGTACCAGAACCGAACTTACCACAGAATCTCCAACCGACAAATAAAGGAAAAGAGTTTCGCCATGGCTCGAACTAGACAAAATGGGAGGGGATGCCAAATAATGTTTAAGGTCAGTAAAGGCCTTTTCACATTCTTCATCTCATTCAAACATCTCCTCCTTCTCTTTCCTCAGCAGCTTGTACCATGGAAGGGCCTTTCTAGCTGACTGAGACAGAAACCTTGAAAGAGCTGCGACCCGACCTGTTAGCTGCTGAACCCCTTTGATGTTCGAGGGACTTTTCATCTCCAAAATGGCTCTGCACTTGTCCGGATTGGCCTCTATTCCACGCTCTGTAAGCATAAACCCGAGGAATGATCCTGCCGGAACTCCGAATGTGCATTTTTCCGGGTTCAGCCTCATATCAAACTGTCTCACCCTTCCTAAGATTTCTTTCAAGTCTTTTGCATGATCTTCCTCTTTTAAACTTTTCTCAATCATATCGTCTATATAAACCTCCATCCTCGGCCCAATCAGAGAACCAAAAACCTTGTTCATCATGCGCTGGTAAGTTGCCCCAGCGTTTTTCAATCCGAACGGCATAACATTATAGCAATAAGTAGCGTTTTCTGTGATAAACGAGGTTTTTACCTGGTCCGGGGGATACATTGGGATCTGATTGTATCCCGAGTAAGCATCCATAAAGGACAACCTTTGATAGCCAGCCGAACTATCCACCAATTTATCGATGCATGGTAGTGGGTACTGATCCTTCGGGCACATCTTGTTCAGATCTGTGTAGTCCACGCACATCCTCCATTTCCCGTTGGACTTCTTGACTAGCACAGGATTGGCCAACCAATCAGTGTATACCACCTCTCTAATAAATCCAGCTTCTAAAAGCTCAGCTACCTTCTCATCAGTCGCTTGCGCTTTCTCAGTTCCGACCCTTCTCTTCTTCTGACATACTGGCTTGGCGCCAGGATATACACTCAACTTGTGGCAGATGAAGTTAGGATCGATTCCCGGCATGTCTGCTGAGGTCCATGCAAACAAATCCTTGTTTTCAATTAGAAGTTCAGTAAGCTCTTTTTCTAGATTTTCCGACAGGCCAACCCCTATCTTGACGTAGTGAGATGGCTCGGGGCCGAGGATTACTTTTTTAAAGTTCCCTTGCGGAGTTGGCCGAGTTTCATCCTCTTCTCTGACGTCAAGATCGGCCAAGTTGACGCTTCCTTTGTTCATTGGTTCCTTCATAATTTTCTCATCATCTAGTTTCAACTTTGCCAAACTGATGTTATAGCATTTTCGGGCCAACTCCTGATCAGACCGTACTGTTACTACCTTGTCATCCGACCCTGGAAACTTCATGGCCAAATGCACTGTCGAAACGACGGCACCAAAATATTGGAGTGCTGTTCTTCCGAAGATAGCGTTATAGGCCGAGGGAGCTTGGACAACGAGCCATTTTACCATTTCAGTTCGGGCAGAAGGTGGTTCACCCATTGTCACTGGGAGGTGGATATGGCCTAATGGAACGATTGAGTGTCCCGTGAAGCCGATCAAGCTTCCCTCGAATGGAGTAAGATCCGACCTTTTCAACTTCAATTTCTCAAACAGATCAAGGAACATGATGTCCGCTGAACTCCCTTGATCAACGAGAATTCTTCTTACTTCATAGTTGCCCATCCGAACTGTGACGACCATTGGATCATTATGGTCTTGCAGGATGTCTTCAAAGTCTTCATCACTAAAACTGATTACAATGTTCTTCTTTCTCGGTTTCAGAATCGGTCGGCTTGCCACCGAAAGAACTTGCCCCACGTATTTCTTGCGGTCACACTTCTTTTCCCCACCACCAGCAAATCCTCCAGCAATAGTACCGATAAGAAAGTCATTTGCTTTCTCGGATTGTTGTATTGGGGCTCCGCTTGCAGGTGGTGAAGGACTTTTATTCCTCTTCTGTTCGGTTTTGGGAGGCGAGGGGCTCTTCCTTCTAGATCGCTTGCGCAAGGCTTCCCCGATGTAATGCTGAAGCTTGCCATCCCTTACCATCTCTTCAATTAGATCTTTCAGTTGGATACATTGGTCGGTGGTATGCCCCCATCCACCATGGTGATCGCAATACTTCGATTTATCCTTTTGGGCCGCCTTTCTTAAGGCTGGTGGCTGAGTAATATTGCGCATTTCAGTATGCATGGTCTCACGAAGGATTTGACTCCTCGGGACCGTTAATTGAGTGTATTCCTCGTACCTGCCTTTGGGAGGCAGTTTATCACCTCTTTCTTGTTCCCTCTTGTCTTTCCTTCCTCTTTCCCGAAAACGATCATTCTGACGAGCCTCGTTTTGGCGAGGCCGTTGCTCCTGTCGTCCTTCAGTACCCCTTGCCGCAGTGCTTATCCTTCGGAACTCCTCTAGGTTGACATATTTCCTGGGCCTTTCTCTAAGTTCTGCCATGTTACGAGGTGGTTCCCCGATCAAACAATCTTTGAAATCTCCATCCAACAATCCCTGAGTAAGTAGGAGAACGGATACCCCCGACTGTAAACCAGATATGCCACTGGCCTCTTGTTGATACCGAGCCAGGTAGTCGCGTAAAGACTCGCCAGGTCTTTATGCGACTCCAGCTAAAGAATGATCCGACTTGGGCTGTGACATGCTCGCTGTATATCGATTGAGAAAAACCCTCCGAAGCTCGGCCCAAGAACTGATGGAATTTGCCGGTAGGGAATTGAACCATCTCAGCGGCGCCGGGCCTAACGTCATTGAGAAAGCTCGGCATTTCATTTCATCTTCTCCTCCATAAAACATCATGGAAGACTCATAAGATGCAATGTGATCCATCGGGTCAGTCGTCCCATTATAGCGAGAGACGTTCTGATGGCCCATGAAAGCTTGTGGAGTCCGAAATGCCATGATTGCGGCTGTGAACGGGTGTCCCGGATGCGGTTCAGCAGCAGCAGGTTCGGCAGCCTCATTCGAAGTAAGGGGTGGAGGTAAGGGAAGGTTACTTGGGTTGCCAAGGGCCATGCGAGTGCCTTGTTCAGCAAGCCTAGCCATGCTTTGCTGCTGTAAAGTCGCGATAGCTTGGTTTTGCTTTTCGATTAATGAAGTTTGAGTCCTCAGAATTTCCATAATTGACTCTTCTCTTCTCCTAGCCGAGGAGGTCGTCATGTAAGATCTTCCCTGAGACTCAGAACGTTCACCACCCTGAAGTGTTCCGAAGCGTCCTCTAGTAAATTGCGGTACTCCCCTAAACAAGGGTATTTCTCTACCAGACCGCTCGGTTCGGGAGTTTTCTCGAACATGACGTTCAGCTCGTCGCTCCTCCCCAGTTCGGGATCCAGCAGGGGCTCTTCTAGACTGGTGTGGTCCAGAATCCGCAGTGTCACGCCATTCCGACACATGACCATCAGAAACACGACGTGGTTGGGATCGTCGTTCATGGCCCTCCATAGCCGGAATGACGGCGGCTTGCGGTTGGCCCTGAGGAACAGGCGGATCAGCACGGTGGACCACTGGAGGAACTTGGGGGTTCTCAACCTGATTACCCTCAGGGGGAGCCAGTCTGTCCCTAACATTCCTGCCAGCAGCATTCTTAGGTCCGGCGTTCTTTGGTGGTCTTCCTCTAAGGCGACGGCGGAGATCACCTCCTCCTTGGTTGTCATCGTCGTTGTTTGCCATTTCGTGCAGTGAGCGGTGGGAATACTGGTTATTCGTTCCCCACAGACGGCGCCAATGTAGTGTCCTTGAACACTTTATGTCCTTACCCTCTGAGCCCTCAAGATTATGGTAATCAGGAGTTCACCAGAAGGTCAAGTATCTATGTATGACCTTATGGTTTTTCTGCAGTTCCAGTTGGGAAAGGCAGGATCTCCCCAGTCAACAGGTGTGTGCAGAGTGTCAACTTAGGGATGAGAGTACGTACCTGAAACCCTAGCTGTTGTGAGCTATTTATAGGGTTTGGAGGAAGTTGATTTGGGCCGTATGGGCCTCGTATCAAGGTGAGCTGAACCGGGATTCTGTGAGGGAATATAGGAGATTTATTCCCTTAGAATCCGGATAGGATCAGCTCACGATCCCATGTAGAGGCTGTTGCGAGATTCTAGGAGCGACGGGTGGAAGTGATAGGGAGCCTTGGTGAGACTGAGTCAACCTTCCAGCCGACGTTATGTCTCGGTTCTAGAATCCCGAGCCGATGGAGTGAAGACCGTTGTTGAGGCTCGGTCCCATAAAGTCCGAGCCTGGTCTTTTCGTATGCTCGGAATGAACGTGTCCGACAGTGGGACGTATAAGCAAACCGAGGGAAAGGTCCTTGGAAAATCCTTTATATAGGACTGTAGTTTTTATACAGTCGGCAGACCCTACAATCTCTAAGCAAAATATTATGATTTGAAATTAAATAAATTATTCAAATTTTCTAAATAATTATCCCCATTGAAGATATTACAATTTGAAATTAAATAGATAATAAATAAATAGATTATTTATTTTGGATAAATATAACTTAAATCTATAAAATTTGCTAAGGTAAGTAACCAAACACGTGGCCAAAGATAAAATGCATACAAATCCCATAAGTTAAGAAAATATAGAAAAACCGGCAAAAATAAAGTTGAAAAAAATAAATAATTTTTTATTGTAACACCAAGATTCAACTTTTCTTCTTAAAATAACAGGAGACATGCATTCTGCTCATAATACCATCAAACTAAATTCTAATTTAATTTTGATATATCACAATAAAGTAGATAATCATATAAAAATATTAATTTATTCATCAAATAAATAGAGAATATCTCAGATAAAAAGTGTCATTTTTGATTTATATGGAACGTACAAAATTTATCAACAAAATCATTTACATTAATTTTATTCCGTTGCACAGTTTGGTTTGAACTCCTACCATTTTATATAATTATTTGTAATTGTTAATAATAATAATCTTTAATTTAAAATTTTTAATATAAAAAAATTAAAATATCAACAACTCATATAATGCACGGGGTAAAAGCTAGTCTACTATACTTATATAAAAACATCCCTTTTCGAGGCACCACGTTTGTCAGAGAAATTTTCGAGGCACCATGTTTGTTCGCTTAAGGATTACTAGCACTAGAGCATTTGTAGGTAGATAACATCATCTTTAATCAAAATTATAATTAAAAATTAAATAAATTATTTGTCCAAAATTAATATTTAAAATTAAATAAATTATCTATACGTGGAATATGTTGAATCATTATCCTCATTTTGTTAAAAAAATCATTATCCTGAAAAAGATCGATAAACCCAAAGAGATGATGCTTGAGTTCATGATAAACTCAAATATCTTTTTAGTTATCATATATTTCAAACTATAAATATGATGATTTCACATGTCATGAAAGTCATCTTCTTCATCATTCTCCTCTCTTTTTTATTTTTCATGAACCATTGTTCTTCCAATGTGTCACCATATATTTTTCATGAACCATTGTTCTTCTAATGTGTCACCATATAAGTTGCAATCTCACTACACGCATTCATCACCATTGTCATTTTGCATTGGCAGAAGTTTCATCTATAGCAATGAATATATAAGAAAAAGGTAAGTATTATTACATTGTTAAATATTATCGTCCTTAAAAAATAATTCATTATTTTTAAAGGTCATCTCAGTATATCACAGTTCATTGCCGTCAACACAATACTGTCTGATTAAATTTTCATAAAAACTTAAATGATGACCGCATAATTACAAAGTTCTACAATACTTGCTTTAATAGTAAGGACCACTCTATTCAAAACCTGGTATCTAACTGAGTTACACTACAAAAATAACCAAAGCCAAAGCATGTACTATTAATAACATGCCAAAGCATGTACTATTAATAATATCCACAAATTACAAATACGAGATAGATTCAATACTTATAAAACATATAAGAAAAAAATTGTATGTCTTATCTAGAAATTTCCACGTAATCCATGGAGAGATCATAAATCTGTATAGGTTGATGGGTTTGGAGTATACATCATAGCTCTGGAGTATACATCATAGCTCACAAAATTCCCTTAATATTTGGCACAGCACGTCAACTCTAAAGCTAAACTAAAAAATATATATATTTAAAATTTAAATGATAATTATAATAAAAAATATAATAAAGGTAGAAGATCTTATAAAAATGACAAATTTTTTTTACATAATTTTATATTATTTTATTCCAATGTTTTTTTCAAAGTAAAAAAAATTAAATACTAATAAAATATAGATTTTTTCAAACACTACGAATAATATGGATATACGATTAAATATAATGATTATCATTTTGTAAAAAGTTTACCATGGATAAATACTTTAGTTGTTATAATCTCTACAAAAAAATGTAACAAATTAAAAACAAAGGTACATACATTTCAAAAATTGAAAAAAAAAATCATGATGATTAGAACAATTAGGATAAAGATTTTTTAGGATCAAATTTTATGATTAACTTGAGATAAGATAAACGACGAAAAATATCAAATATTTAAATATGAATAATAATAATAATAATAAATGTGATAATCATATTAAAAAGATGATAATTTATATTCAAAAATACTAAATTATCATGTCCCATGAAATAGGAAATATTTTGATATAGCCTTAAATATACTCATAATACAGCATCAAACAAAAAAAAATAAAAAAAATAATTTTGATTCCACTACAATTAATCATAATATCATAATAAACGTAATAATGGTATATAAAAACGCGTTACTTCATCGATCAACTAAATAAGAAATACATTAATTTAAAACTCATCTATACATAAACAAATATAATATTAAAAATATAAAAAAAACAGTCGTTATATTCCTTATAAAATGCAATGTGTTAATCAAGACAATCAAGAATAACAAGTTCAATGTCGTCTTCATGTCCTCTGAAATACTGAATATTCTACTTTATCATTAAATTTACTCATAATACCACCAAACAAAAAAGATGAAAATATTTAAATATGATTTACTTTTGATTCTTCAAAATAAAGTTCATAATCATATGAAAATGTTAATTGATTGATTAAATAAATACTGAAGATATCATATAAAAAATGTTACTTTTTATTTATACAAAAAAGTACAAAATTTCTCAACAAACTCATTTAAATTATTTTTTTTTTAGTGTAGGGTTTGATTTGAGTCTATATCTTTTTGTATAATTTTTTTTATTGTTGTGTAATAATAATCTTTACTTTAGTGTTTAATATTTTAAGAGTTAGTGGATTAATATTCCAAGACTTTTTCCTATTTTTTACCTCTTATCCTCAACCCTTAAGACTGAGATTAAGCAAACCCTAAAAATAATCATTGTACCAAATGGGAAAAAAAATAATAACGCTTTTCCAATAAAAAATGTCAAAATCCCTTTTGAAAAATCTTAAACAAAGTAACGAGCCTGACCAATTTGTATTGGTCCGATCATATATTATAATATTTTAAAGATTTAAATATGTTCTTATTTCCTATAAAATTATACTTCGTAGGTTATTTTATATTGTATTATCTACTATACTTATACTTATATAAAAACATCCTTTTTCGAGACATCACTTTTTGTCGGAGAAATTTTTGAGGCACCATGTTTCTTCGCTTAAGGAATACTCACATCAAAGCATTTGCAGGTAGATAATATCGACTTTAATCAAAATTATAATTTAAAATAAATAAATTATCTATTCAAAATATATATTTAAAATTAAATAAATTATCTATACGTGGAATATGTTGAATCATTATCCTCATTTTGTTAAAAAAAATCATTATCCTCAAAAAGATCGATAAACACAAAAAGATGATGCTTGAGCATTATCTGTATGTGAAATCATTATCGTCAGTTTGTTGAATTTTTTTTTTTTTAAAATCACTAAATATAACATGATCTCACATTCATTTTTTACCTTTGTTTCACCTTCATATCTCTCTACTTCCAAGAATTCTCCAATTTTATTATTTCGTATTTTATGTTCCTAATTATTTATTTCTTATTTTATATTTTGGTTAGGATATTCGAGAATAAAAATTTTTGATGTTATCCACAAATTACAAAAAGGAGATAGATTCAATACATATAAAACATATAAGAAAAAGAATTTGCATGTTTCATGTAGAAATTTCCACGTAATCCATGGAGAGATCATGTATAGGTTGATAGGTTTAGAATATACATCATAGCTCACAAACTTCCCTTAATATTTGGCACAGTATGTCAATGCTAAAGCTAAACTAGAAATATATATATATATATATATATATATATATATATATATATATATATTTAAAATTTAAATGATAATTATAATAAAAAATATAATAAAGGTAGATTATCTTATAAAAATGACAAATTTTTTTTACATAATTTTATATTATTTATTATTATGAGCTCATTTTTTAATTTTACCTGAGACAATTTTTAAACCAAACAATATTTTATCATTATTGCAATATTGAAATCGAGAATATTCCAATATTTTTTTTAAAAGTAAAACAAATTAAATATTAATAAAGTATAGATTTTTTCAAACATTACAAATAATATGGATATATGATTAAATATAATGATTATCATTTTGTAAAAAGTTTGCAATGGATAAATACTTTAGTTGTTATAATCTCTACAAAAAAAAATTGTAACACATTAAAAACAAAGTTACGACATTTCAAAAATTGAAAAAAAATTAATTCAAGATGATTAGAACAATTAGGATCAAGATTTTTTAGGATCAAATCTTATGATTAATTTGAGATAAGATAAACGATGAAAAATATCAAAATATTTATATATGAATAATAATAATAAATGCGATGATCATATTAAAAAGATGATCATTTATATTAAAAAAATACTAAATTATCATGTCTCATAAAATAGGAAATATTTTGATTTATCCTTAAATATACTCATAATACCATCAAACAAAAAAATATTTAAAAAAAAGTTTAATTTTGATTCCACTCCAGTTAATCATAATATCATAATAATTAAACGTAATAATGATATATAAAAAATGTTACTTCATCGATCAACTAAATAAGAAATACATTAATTTAATATTCATCTATACATAAACAAATATAATATTAAAAATATAAAAAAAGAGCAGTCATTATATTCCTTATAAAATACAATGTGTTAATTAATCAAGACAGTCAAGAATAACAAGTTTAATGTCGTCTTCATGTCCTATGAAATACGGAATATTCTAATTTATCCTTAAATTTACTTATAATACCACCAAACAAAAAAGATGAAAATATTTAAATATGATTTACTTTTGATTCTTTAAAATAAAGTTGATAATCATATAAAAATGTTAATTTATCTATTAATTAAATAAATAAGGATGATATCAGATAAAAAAGGTTACTTTTTATTTATATAAGAAAGTACAATATTTCTCAACAAACTCATTTAAATTAATTTTTTTTAAGTATAGTGTTTGATTTAAGTCTCTGCCTTTTTGTATAATTTTTTTTTATTGTTGTGTAATAATAATCTTTACTTTAAAATAAAAACAATCTTTACTTTAAAATATTTAATATAAAAAATTAAATTATAAATAACCCGTGCATTGCACGGGGTGAGAGCTAGTTATATCATATGCATGAATTGAAATTGCACAATTTGGGAGAGAACACAAGCGCACAACGAATGAATATTATTATCATCATCTATATTATTATATAAAGCAAACACTGTTTTAAGTTTGTACATAATTTTGTTATGCCCAAAATGCCCTTATCATAATACTAATTAACAAAAATGACAAAGATATGAAACTCCCAATAATAACTGTTACTTCCTTAAAAAAACTACCCACTATTCATTCATTGAAAAAAACTGCCGTCCTATTTCTAATTAGATTTGAAACAGATTTTTAGCACAATGGAAAACTTCACTGCAGAGAAAAAAAACTATCTCTACTACCATTTATACCCGTGCACCGGCACGGGGTGTGTTCTCTAGTTATCATAATATGAATTGAATTGTACAATTGGCGTATGGGTGATAAGAACTAGCTGCTATCTATTTTCGAAAAATCAAAATCAATAGCGATGAAGAAGAACTACTGTTGCATACGGTTTATTTTCTGGAAATTTCAAATCCTCGTACGCATATGAACAAATAAATTAAAAAAAAAGGCTTAAATACCAAAATGGATTTTGTAAATATTGATTTTTTTTAAATTATCCCTGCAAAAAAATTTGGTTTTGGTCCATGCATTTACAAAACATATTTTGGTTTTTCTCCCTTTTGTTAAATAATTTTGGTCCCAATAATTATGTTGGTAATTTATTTTGTCCTTCTGTTATTAGATTTGATGGATTTTGGTCAATCTACTGTAATGTTGTTTGAATAGGTTCTTTTTTGTAATGGAAGTTGTCTTATTGCCATTGAACATTAATGCAAGAACAACATCCTTAATTGGTTATAGAATATAATACATTATGTTCTCGACATTTTCCATCCACATTTAATAGGAGGGAACAAAATCAAAACATTTTGTAAATGCAGAGATGAAAACCAAATTTTTCATTTTGCCATGTCTAATTTAAAGTGGTCAATATTTACACGGACCGTTTCAATATTTAAGCCAAAAAAATATCTATTCCTTATTATATTATTATTATTTACAAAGTTTCAATTGAATTATAGTGTTATCTTGATAGGGAGTATTCTTTCTTCTATCTTTCTCCTTTGTTTTCTTGACCGCTAAATTATGTTTTCGAGAGAATAAAAACTAAGAGGTTTAACTCAACTTTTTACTTATGTTGAATTAATTGCATTCACCAATATCACTATAACACCCTTTTTTTAATAGAAAAATTTTATCATTTTATTTATATAATAGACGATACATAAAAAAATACAAATATAAAAATTCATCCAAACACGTAATAATATATATTACTTATCAATATATTAACTTAATTTTTGCAGATGTTACACTCACCAAACTAAATATTCTCAACAAATTGAACAGTTCCTCTATGTCAATAAGCTGGGAGTTAGATTTTCTTTTTTATTTTTTTGGTAATCTGGGGGTTAGAATTTTGAATTTTTCTAATATGCAACCTGAATTTGGATGGTTGTTATGCAACTTTTTGTTGGACTAATGAGAGTTTACCACCTAATATATTTATGTCATGTCATTGTTTAAAATAGTCAAAATTAATTTTTGCAATTTGGTCAAAAACTACATTATTTTAATTTAGTCTTTTGTACTTTTAGACAAATTATACTCCCTCTGGTCTTATTTATAGGGCATACTTATTCCTATCACACTGACCTGACCAAAGAAGGTAATTAAGTTTCTTGAAACTTTAAAAAAATACTTTAACATTACAATTTTACTCTCTTATTTTGTATTGGGAATTTCATAATGTATTATTTCACATTAATGGATAAAAGACAAATAAGAGAAAGTAACAATAAATGCTTCCTAGAAAATGCAAAATGACTTATAAATAGGACCAAAGAATTCTTCTAGAATATGCCCTATAAATAGGACCGAAAGGAGTAACTTCTAATTACCAAATCAACCAATGACATGTCATTAATATATTAGGTGACAAACTTTCATTAACCCAACAAAAAGTTGCATAACAACCATCTAAATTTAGATTGCATATTACTATATTAGTAATTCCCTAGAATTTTTGGGTAACGTATTGTGCATCAACTGGATTTGACTTTTGTTCAGAATCCAATCATCCATCATGTGTCCTTTTTCTAGCATCCACGTTCTTAAATTCACATTTGGGTTTTTAGGTGGGTCTCACTTATATTTTATTATTTTTTACATATACTCAATGGTTAAACACTATATTTACTTTTTCACTTCATCTCTAAACTCAATTTTCATTTTTAAATGGATCCCACAACTTACCTCACATTCCCTCGTATCTTATCTTCTTTCTCCTCACACAGACCCTCTTCCTCCCTCAACTTCCCTTCACTGCTTCTCCCTCCCTCATAAGTCCTTCACTCGCTGCCTTGCTTCACTCTCCTTCCCTCATAAATCGGGTGAAGAACGTGCTTCCGTGGAAATGAACGGGGTCAAGAACCCCCAATACGATTGCTCTATTATGAATTTATTTTGTGATCCTTCTTCTTTGGGTAGAGTCATCAAAGAGTTGCCCAAGAACTAATCTTTATCCTATCGTATGAGATAATACAATATAAAAGCTATACGATTGACAAACTATGTGTGCCATAATGTAATCTTTGGGTGATTGTGTTTTTGTTTGCCGATTCTTTAGCTATTTGAAAATTTTTAAATAGGTTTTTAAATTTTAAAAATTTATAATTAGATTTTTAAACTATAAAATTTTTAGTAATCTTGAACTTAAAATTTGTAGCTAAGTCCCTAATTTTTAAAGTTAGTTGTTATTAGGACCCCAATTATTTTCAAGATAAATGAATTTGTTAAATTAAAGTAGGACGCAAGCCCGTGCACATGCACGGCTAAAGTTTTTTATTTACATTTTCAGTGATTACAACATTATTATGTGTTTAATTTTAGAAATAAATATTATGAGTAAATAATAATAATTAATATTATGACATAAAAAATAGAAATAAATATAGTTAATAAAAAATAACAAACAATTGAAATTCATAACATTAAAATGAAACCTCGCATAATAAGCTTTGCAATGCACGGGATCAATACGGAAATCCACCAACTTAAGTATGAAATTATAATGGGTTTAAATATATGGTGAAATACATTGTTGCTAGAAATAAACCTGAGCTATGCACGGGGACGATACAATGAGCCACTAATAAAATACATGAAAAATTATGTGTTTGATGATATAATGAAACATACATTACTGAACTACATATTCATGAATCGCTTTTGATCATTTAATGAGTTGATTTTGTGTTAAAAGAATAAGAATTTGGGCAAGATAATATTGTCATAAATTTGGGCAAGATAACATGCTCTTAATCAATCTCCTTCAACTCAGCTTCAATCTTTCTCAAGTTTGAAAATAAACTTTCAAGCTCTACAGAAATAATAGAATCATTACTCAAATAACAAAAAATACTTAAGTTCATGTTGTGGCTAAATGAAAATACATTCATAAAAACTAAGAACTTAAAAAAGTTTTCTAATACTCCTACCAATACATTCCATATCAAGGAAAGCTACACCAGGAAACAGAGAAACACCTATGCTAGTACAGTATTGTCATACTGTTGCAATTAAAATGAGCCTCCTGTTGCAGAGAAGACAATCTCTGATATCATACCCAACATGCATTGCATTTATCTTCACCTTTTGGCTATTTCATGAATTAAATCTCCAATATGTTTGTTTAGTCTGTGTTAGGTGCAGAGTATGGGTACCCTGAATTCGAGGACAGGGTGGGACCTCCTTAGAAATTAGGTAAGAAGAAATGACTAGAATATTGCTTGCTTTTCTCATTCATTGCACTATTACATATATAGGTTTAGGTAACCAATCATAAGGTCCTAATACCATGCTATAACAGAAAGGAAATGACAAAATGCAAATTAGTGAATTCATCCTTCACGTGGGTAGGTAACGAATTCCCTCCGTGAAGATTCCCTGCCACATCACAGCTCATAGTCTTCTAGAAACTTTGGCCTCTTAGGTGTCCTTTTTGGCAATGTCATGGTACTAGTGGATTCTGATGGTACTTCCTCAACCGGGTCAACAATGGTTTCCTCATTTGGGCTGATATTCATGGGCCCTTCACTAACACTCCCCCACCCATCTGGAAACACCTTGTCCTCAAGGTGATAGTCAGCTTTGAGGGTTGACCAATCTTCCCAAGATGAATCATCTGGAGATAACCCCAACCATTGAACCAAAACCAGCAGGCGAGGAGGGTCAGTAGTGGTGTCACTCTTGGAGTCCATTATGGAGAGAGGTTGGATGACTGGCTTGTTGTCAATCATCGTGGGGGGAAGTGAGTCTGTCGAGGCGGGGAGAGGCCCCTTAAATGGTTTGAGCAGGGAGCAGTGAAAGACAGGGTGGATACGTGTTGTAGAGGGGAGGTCAAGTTTGTAAGCCACGCTGCCCATTTTCTGTACCACCTGATAAGGGCCATAGTATCGCTTGGCAAGCTTAGTATGTGGAGCATTCGAAACAGAAACTTGGCGATGAGGGCGCAGCTTCAACATGACCCAATCACCAATCTGGAATGATTCCTCCCGCCGGTTAGTGTCAGCCCAATGTTTCATAGTTTCCTGAGCTTTCAGTAACTTCTTCCTCATTGCACCTAACAAGACCTCTCTTTCAGTGAGGACATCATCCACTGCAGCTATATTGGAAGAGCCGAGAACATATTGGGGAATGCTAGGAGGAGGCTTGCCAAAGGTAATTTCATACGGAGATTTCCCGGTACCGGAATGGATAGATGTATTGTAAGACCACTCTACCCAGAGTAAAAATCTGCCCCACTTAGAAGGATTGGAGTGAACAAAGGAGCGCAAGTACTGTTCAATAACCCTGTTAATGACTTCAGTCTGGCCGTCGCTTTGAGGGTGGTAAGCGGAACTCATGCGGAGTTTTGTCCCGCTTAGTTTGAACAGTTCTTGCCGGAAGTGACTGATAAAGAGAGGATCCCTATCAGAGACCAAACTGCGAGGGATACCATGTAGCTATCCCACAATTTCCATGAAAAGCAATGCAACCTTGTAAGCGGTATAATGAGGTTTCAGCATATCGATATGGATTCCCTTGGAGAAACGATCCACCACGACGAGTAATGTTGTGTGACCATTGAAAGGAGGAAGTCCCACGATAAAGTCAAGGGAGAGGTCTTCCCAAGGTCGTTGTGGAATCGGAAGAGGGTTGAGAAGGCCTGGTGGTTTCTTGGAAACATATTTAGTGTGTTGACAGTCTAAACATGCGGCCAATGATTCTGGACATCTTGTCGAGCACCTGTCCAATAGAAATTCTCCATGATACGGGACAATGTTTTACTGACTCCCATGTGTCCTCCGGTGGGAGAGTTGTGGAATTCAGAGAGTATCGTAGAGATGAAGGGGTGACCCCTGGGAATCCAGATCCTGTTCTTGTGGAAAATCAGATCCTGCTTGAAGCGAAAATCAACAAGAGCAGATGGGTCTGACTGAATGGATTGCTTCAAAGTTAGGAATTCTGGGTTGGATTGAAGGTTCGCTCTAAGATCAGAGAGGAAGTTGAAGTTGGGAACTGAAAGTATCAAACAACTTCCCGGAGTGACCTCTGGCAGGCGGGAGAGCGCGTCTGCAGCAGCATTAGCGGTGCCTGGTTTGTATTGAATTGAATAATCATAGCCAATTAATTTGGCTAAGTACATATGTTGCTCTAGAGTTTGGACCACTTGAGACATGGGCTCCTTGAGGCTGCTATGATCAATGAGGATTGTGAAGTGGTGGCCCAAGAGGTATTGACGCCATTTTTTTACGGCGGCAGTGATGGCAAACAATTCTCTGACATAAGTGGAAGAGTTAACCAACTTCGGGCAGAATGCCTTACTGAAATAGGCGACGGGGTGGCCAAGTTGTGAAAGCACAGCACCCATTCCTACACCAGAAGCATCGGTTTCAACTATGAAAGGCAAATCAAAGTTAGGCAGTGTAAGAACAGGAGTGTTGTTGAGGGCTGATTTCAAGGCATCAAATGCTAATTGAGACTCAGGACTCCAGTGGAATTGATCCTTGCGCAACAGATGTGTAAGAGGGGAAGTCAACCCAGCATACCCCTTGATAAAACACGGTAGAACCCCGCCAAACCAAGGAAATCGCGAAGAGCCTTGATGGATTTGGGAACAGGCCAGTTGCGAATAGCAGCGATTTTAGCTTGCACTGGTTCAACACCCTGTGCAGAGACAATATGGCCCAAAAACTCTAATTGTCGCTGAGCAAACAAGCATTTGGACCTTTTCAATGAGAACTGCCCTGTAGTAAGGACCTGAAAAGCTTGTTCTAGGTGCACCAGATGAGTAGCAAGAGTCTTACTGTAAATAAGTATATCATCGAAAAATACAATAATAAACTTGCGGAGGAACGGTTTAAATACCGAATTCATAGTGGCCTGAAACGATGATGGAGCGTTGCAAAGTCCAAAGGGCATCACGAGGGACTCATAATGGCCGTGATGAGTGCGGAAGGCGGTTTTGCTCACATCTGAAGGATTCATGAGGATCTGATTGAAGCCTTGTAGTAAGTCCAATTTGGAAAACCAGGTTGCCCCTCCTAGTTCGTCCAATAACTCATCCACCGTGGGGATAGGGAACGATCCTTGACGGTGATGGAATTGAGAGCACGGTAGTCCACGCAAAATCGCCATGAACCATCCTTCTTTTTAACCAAAAGAACAGGGGAAGAGAAGGGGCTGCAACTATGGCGGATGATACCATTTTTCAACATTTCGTCCACCTGACGCTCGATTTCCTGTTTTTCGAAATGTGGGTAGCGGTATGGGCGGACATTGACAGGTTGGGAGTTGGGAAGGAGATGAATGGAGTGGTTTGTGTCTCGTGAAGGGGGTAAGGAGGTTGGGGGTGGAAGAGGTGGTCATATTTGTCAAGGAGGGTAGAAACCGCAGGGATGTTGTGGGTTAACTCTTGTTGTAGAGGTGTGGGGGTAGTGGGGGTTACTTGGATGTGATAAAGTTCAGAGGCCCCATTAGTGTGTAGTAGTCTTTTGATCTGATGGGCTGAGGCCAAATTGGGCCCATTATGAGTGTCACCTTTCAACTCGATGGTTTGGCCTGCTTGAAAGAATTTCATGTTCATGGAGTCATAATCAGTAAGTATGGGCCCAAGGGATTGTAGCCACTGTACTCCAAGGACAATATCAGCCCCACTCAACGGTAAGACGTGGAGGTCAATGTTGAACGTGTGTCCCTGGATTTTGATAGGAACGTTGGGGCAGAGATGTTGACAAGGAATTTCATTACCGTTGCCAACCATCACACGCATGGTGTTTGTAGGCTGAGTTGGAAGGCCCAAAAATTTGGAGACCCATTCTTGAACAAAATTGTGGGTGCTTCCACCATCAATGAGGATAACCACAAAGTGGTTGGAAATGTGTCCTGGTAAACGGAGAGTTTCCGGAGCAAGGTGGCCTGAGAGAGCATGAAAACTGATCTGTGGTGAATGTGGTGGTTCTGGGCTTGGAGGTTCTGAGAGTTCCTCTGGGGGAGAGGAAACCGCAAGATCCGGTTGGTCATCTTCCTCAGCAATCAACAGGAAGAATTTGGAAGGGCATTTGTGGCCAGGGGAGAATTTGGCATCACAGTTGAAGCAGAGACCCTTTTCATGACGTGCGGCCATCTCAGAGGGTGTGAGGCGTTTGAAATTTGGGTTGAATGGTTTGGGGTTTGGAGGTGGTGGAGGGAGGAGGGCGAGTGAGATCTTGGGAGGGGTGGGGAAGTTTTGTGGGGGTGTGTTGGAAGGAGGTGGTTGGAGTATACCTTTGTATTTGGGGCGGCGAAAGTCGAGGAACTTGTCCTCTTGGAGCCTAGCAAGGGCGGCGGCTTGGATAAGGGAGCGGGGTTGAAGGACCTGCACCTCACGCCGGATTTCTGGTGACAACCCGGAGATGAAGCAGCTAAGGAGGAAGGAAGGTTGGAGACCGACAATGCGGTTGGCTAGTGTTTCAAATTCAGCTAGATACTCAGCCACCGTGCTTTTCTGGGTTAGCTTGAAGAGAGCTCCCCTGGGATCATCGTACTGGGAGGGGGCAAAACGAGTCTCTACAGCGTAAAGAAAGTCGTCCCAGGAAGAGATCTGGCCGTTCCGAAACATCCATTGATACCATCCTAGAGCTGGGCCTTCCATGTAAAAGGAAGCAATGCGGATACGGTCATCAGGTGGAGTGGCATGGTAGTCAAAGAACTGGGAGATCTTAAAGATCCATCCAGTGGCATCGGTGCCGTCAAAGCGGGGAAGGTCAAGTTTCACACAGTGAGGGGAAGAGGAAGGGGGTGGTCTAGGGGAGGTGGGGGTGGGGGTGTCTGGTTTAGGGGTGAGTTGGTGTTGCTCAATGAGAGATACTTGCTCAAGGATTTCGTCGAGTTTGCAGGTGAGGGTATTTTGGTTGAGAGTGAGGGTGTTTTGGTTGAGGGTGAGTTTCTGGAGGGCGTCTTCCAGAGTTTTGTAGCGGGTTCCTTCGGCCATGGTGAAAAAGAGCTCAATGAAAGCACCAAATTTGTTAGGTGCAGAGTATGGGTACCCTGAATTCGAGGACAGGGTGGGACCTCCTTAGAAATTAGGTAAGAAGAAATGACTAGAATATTGCTTGCTTTTCTCATTCATTGCACTATTACATATATAGGCTTAGGTAACCAATCATAAGGTCCTAATACCATGCTATAACAGAAAGGAAATGACAAAATGCAAATTAGTGAATTCATCCTTCACGTGGGTAGGTAACGAATTCCCTCCATGAAGATTCCCTGCCACATCATAGCTCATAGTCTTCTAGAAACTTTGGCCTCTTAGGTGTCCTTTTTGGCAATGTCATGGTACTAGTGGATTCTGATGGTACTTCCTCAACCGGGTCAACAATGGTTTCCTCATTTGGGTTGATATTCATGGGCCCTTCACTAACAGTCTGCACCCTTTTTCAATTCATCCTTTGTTCACTGTCTATTGATACTACTTGTATTTTATTCCTTCCTTCTATCATGTAATCCTCATGCTAAATCATTGCTCCTTCAATATTTCATCCTTTGCAAATACCTTTATTCCCAGCAGATCCAATCCATGTGCCTTCCATTTCACTCTTTTGTTTGGCTAAGAAGTCAACTGATGTGTTTGCCTCCCTCCTCCATACAGAAATATATCATTCCTAAATAAAATAAAACGGATAATGTAATATTCAAATATATTATAAGGAAGAAGTCAGAGCTTTAAGGTATAAAAGTATTTGTCACAAAATGACATGAGAATTAAGTTCAAAGGACATAAGCAATCACAAAATGACAACCCTAACTTTCACACAATTTTATAATTTATTTTAGACAACAAAACCTCAGTAGCAAACCTACCATTTTTCAGAACAATGACAAATCAATTCAGTACCTAGAGCTCTAGAAGAACTACCATAGACATCTTTGCTTAAAAAACAGGTGTGAAAAAGTTAATTTCAATATGAAATCTGGACATATGAGCAACACTCACTAATTTTATTAGCAGTGAGGGCATCAAGAGAATAAAAAAAAACTGGTAGGGGTTCCCCTTTAGCCGTCTTTAAGCTAGTATGCAGCTGTTGTGAAAACATATCTAAAAAACTGGTAGGGGTTCCCTTTTTCTGACTATGATTCCCTTCTTCATCACATTTTCCATTCTCATTGCATTTTCTACTTGATTATCTGTAATAAAATTTCTTACTTTATTTAAGGTAAAACATAGATTATTACCATGGCGGCCTCTAATATTAGAGCAGGATTACCCAATTTCTCTGAAAAGGAAGCCACCAGTTAGCTGTAAGTTGACCATTTTTTAATACTACACTGCTAAACATATTATGCTCTTTGGACTCGGTCCACCCCTTTCTTGAATCTCAGTCCTTCCCTCAAACTCTAACCATATTCACTGTAAATTCTTTTCACATCCAAACCAATAGTTCAACAGTACAAAGGGAATCCACCTCATGTACTATCTTCTATGTATTACCTGTTCAGAATCTTAGAGACTTTACATTGACCCCCGTCATTTTTAAGTCCATGCGCAGAATTTTTAACCGAACACATAGAATTCCTGCATTTTGTGATATTCAATCCCCTAATTCAGGTCCAAATCAAGTTATTCTTATCAGGAAATGCTTCAAGAAGATACAGAAATCTAGGAGTTAAAAACATATTTAAGCCAAAGGTGAATATTAATTCATAATATATTAGTTCTCATTTTCTGGAATATGACAACAAAGCAACGTACTGGACAATGATCAATCATCAAACAATAGCCAAAGTATCAATTAAATATTCTGAATAGCAACAGTTAGAAAACTAACCGTGATGCAGACCAAGATAAGTACTCAAACATTCCCAGGAACTTGTAGAGCTATCTCTAATTGTCAAATAAAAACCTCAAGTTCAATCATGACAAACACACCACCAAGTTAAACAATCAACATACGAGCATCCAATTACAATTCCAAAAGAATGGGCTGCAATGTTCATTTTTTAACGTGGCTCATTATAAAGCGTTAAAGAACAAAACTTTTCACGTGGCTCCGCCACACATCACATCACACGACATATCATTAAAGAGTTTTAAGAGAATTAACGGAATAAATGACAACCCACCCTGTTAATCATTCACTATACATGAATAAACACGTGTAAGAAGTGTGAGATCATAACTTGTCATGAAGAACACACCACTAAGCTAAACTCTAAAATTGTCAAATAAACGCCTCAAGTAAAATCAAGACAAACGCACATCTAAGTTAATCGATCAACATACGAGCATCCAATTACAATAGCAAAAAAGATTCGGCAGCAATGCTCATTTTTTTTCTATACATGATGATAAAGCATAACACAACAAAATTTCAACGTGGCTCAGGCATAAATCAAGCAACCTATTATTTAAAAATTTAAGTGAATTAACGGAATAAACAACAACCCGGCCTCTTGACATAAGCCTACTTGACATAAGCCTACTACTACTAGGATGCAGAAATAGAAGGGGATGTAAATCATAGGATTCAAGCAGGGTGGATGAAATGGAGGAGTGCCTCGGGCTTGTTATGTGATAAGAAGGTACCACTTAAACTTAAAGGAATGTTCTACCGCACTGCTGTAAGACCGGCGATGTTATATGGAACAGAGTGTTGGGCGGCAAAGGGCACACAAGAGAATAAACTTCATGTTGCAGAGATGAGGATGTTGCGGTGGATGAGTGGGCATACCAGACAAGATCGGATTAGAAATGAGTATATTCGAGAAAAAGTTGGGGTTGCTCCTATTGTTGAAAAAATGGTTGAATCTCGTCTTAGGTGGTTTGGGCATGTGTGGAGGAGACCGGTGGAAGCCCCGGTTAGGAGGGTAGACCAAATGGAGGGTACTACAAGGACTAGAGGAAGAGGAAGACCTAGAAAAACTATAGGCGAAACAATTGAGAAGGATATGGCAATCAATGCCTTATCAAAAGACATGATTTATGATAGGCCTTTATGGCGTCGTTTGATCCATGTAGCCGACCCCACCTAGTGGGACAAAGGCTTAGTTGTTGTTGTTGTTGTTGTTGTTGTAATTTGAAGGGTAATTTAAAGCCTACTATGATTCTCAATATGCAGAACATAAGCTCAAAAAAGTAGTGCGTTAGAAAATATTGATGCATTAGAAAATCAAGTAGTGCATCACAAAGTTATCGTTCAATCCAAAAAAACGAATTGAATTGAAACTATCAGAATAAAATTAGAGAAGCTCTTTGAATTTCTATTCATAATGCTCACAGCTTTATGCCCCCGCTATTACCAAAATTAGTGACATACTTGCCTATAGTATATCAGAACATATCATTGTGCAATTAGCATATTCTCTAATAAGCATTTAAGCATCACTTGATCTTACATGTAATTACTACTCTATAAGTCATCAATTAATAAAAGGTACCTCATGAAAAGTATGAGATCCTACATTGGCAGGTACAATTTCCTTAGCATAAGCAAAACTGAAATGATCAAAATATGTCTTTATGAAAAGGAGGGAAAAAATATTGAAATTATCATAATTTAACCTTCAATATTTGATACATTCATGCTTTTTTAGCTTTACCAACCATATATTCTGACAAAATTGAATATTATATATTCTTTATATCAAATCAATGCTTCACCAAAAAGTAAAATCATTGCTTCATAAGCTAGTACAATATAAGAGTAAAAAAATTGAAAATACAACATAAGATAAATGAAATGTATTTTACCAATAAGTAGATAGCTTTTAGCATGGTGATATTCCTCTAGTTGACTACATGTAATACTGGAACTATAAGAAGATATCCTTAAAAAGGACACTTATGCTAACATTGAAATACACTCACCAAGAAATGCATCTATATAATAATTCACTCACACTAAGAAATGCATATAGATTATCCATTAGAATAGAAGCTAAATAAAAGCTTATTACCAAGGAAATCACAAACCTGCAGTAATTAGACCAAGGAATAAAATGCATATTACTTACTTCTCATTATGGATGAATTAATGGCATCCCCAAGCAACAACTTTGCAGCATCATCTAAAGAGATCAATTCCATATGCGGATTCAAGTTTTAAAATATCAAGATCATCCCTGTTACACAGCTAAACAGAAAAGAAGCAACAACATAAAATGATCCGAGTCCGGTATCCCAAACCATATACTCTATGTTCCCAATATCGGCTTCCAGTATGGAGAATAATTCCTCGCATATTGCATGAGAGGCAGGATGAAAAATGTCCTCTAATGAATCAAACCTCACCTAATAAGCTTTGCAGTATGTGAGTGAACATAAGGAACTCTATGTTCGTATCGATTCAAGGCAACATGGGTTGATAAACTCCAAGAATTAAAAAAAAAAAAGAGAGTGTCGTGTTACCGTAAGTGATGGTGAACCACCATGAATCCAACAACACCATGGCAAATCTCCATCCTTAAATTTCAATATAAGCATTAACCTGTACAAAAGCAAGAAAAGAAACGAAATGGGTTAGGGATTTGAGGATGAAAATGAAAACATTTAAAATACCCAAATCCAGAAAAGACAGACATGGTAGAGATTGATGAGATAGAGAGGCAGGGCGAAATGGGTGAGTAGAGCGGGTGGTGGTGGTGGCCGTCGCGATTTCCGGCGGTGTGATGATGGAAGAATGAGAGAGAGCTAGAGAGAGGAAGCAGGTGGTGCGGCGGCGTGGTGGTGAGACGATGAGAGAGCAAGAGAGAGAGTGCGGGAGCCATAGGTTCAATCTCCCATGACACAATTAGGCTCCCAAGGGCTGCTGCATAACTTCATTAATTATAACTTCATTAATTAGTGGATTAGTGGTTTTATTAGTGGAATTCTAAGACTGATTTTGGGCGGAAAATCAGTATTAGCATATATATGCCCATATGGATTTATAAAAGTATTGATTAAAATAGTGCTTAAATAATATTTAGGATGTGAATATTCTAAAGTATGTTTTTCTTAAAGTAGTGCTCAAGTCTAAACCATTGAATATGATAAACCGTTGAGATCATTATAATCGATAAATGAATAAGTCATGAATATATATATCATAATTCGATCTAGATTCATGCTTAGACTCCAAAGTAAAAGATATGCTTTAGAATATCATCCACTTATTCTGTAAACTACTAAAATATTACCCACCTCTCATTTTAATTATTTCTCTGTCATAATAATATTTTTTATTACTATTATTGAAGAAAATGAAATTGAGAAGCCAATTATAAATGGTTTTAGAGTTCAAAAACTATCCTTATAAATGATTTTAAAACTTAGGATCTTGATAACAAACTTTTAATGTTTGGAAATCTATTTAAAAATTCATACATGGTTTAGAAAATGCTTTGCAATGTCTTGCTCATGTTAATAATAACTAGTACAAACGCTCCTTCAACCTAGTTTCAAATTTTGTTGTGTTTATTTTTGACAAAAATGCAGACTGATTAATTCCACTTAGTCATATATATAAATTACTTTGAATTTTTTTATGATTAACATTTATCTTTTTAACAACTATTTTTAATGTTTTTTATTGGTTATTTCCGCAACCATTAATATTATTTCACCGACTATTATTTCATCTATCTATATTTATAAGATATTTTTAACTAATTCGTATAGATTAAAAAATGTAATTAGAAATAATATTACTTTCAAAGTTTTTAAAAAAATGTTATAAAGTTAAAAAAATACCCATGTATTGATGTATAGCAAATATCCTAAGAAAAGTAAAATAAAAAAGTTTATTGGAATTGAAAATGGAGAGATTAATTAAATATAAGTTGAAAACAATAGGGGTATGTCTAATATAAGTTATTTAATGTTGTCAAGATATTGCAAGATGATTTATATTTATGAACAAATAAACTGTATAAAATGTGACTTATAAATAACGAGAGAGGATATCCAATTATAGTATAAGACAAAAAAAGAAATATCAACTAATTTTTTTTTTTAAATTTAATGTTTAATTAAATAAAAATGTTCATGAAAAGTGGCGGGATTAGATTCAATTAAAAATATCAATGGACGGTTGTATAAAAATCGACGAGACCGAGGAAGTCAAAGGATGTGTCATCTAATGGTGGCGCTGTCAGAACTGCGACAGAAGGTCCAGGAGGTGGCGGAAATGAATCTAGCGCCAAAAATCGGTTTCAAATCTTGGAGAATATTTTGGAAGAATCTATGGATATGGTGCAGGTAATTCCCCTTATTGTTTCGCAAGAAAAAATAGTCATTGAACCAATGATTGAAGTGAGACGACTCCATCTCTCTCTTGTATTGTGTCCTGAATCCTCAGAATCGGCTTCTGATGGTCTCAATCTCCACTGGAATCTTAACTTGGTGTCTTGGCTTCCTCCCTTGATTCGTCTTGCAAGTGCAGGGTAACCCTGGGCCGGATCCGTCTTGCAAGTGCAGCGATCCGTGCTTGCCGCCTAATCCTTCCCAACTCTGGCCGCCTGTAGCTAATGTTTTCCGAGTAACGTCTCGTAAGCATCTTCGTGCTGAGCCGTCAAAGCAAAAAAGTGGATGCTAAACTAAAGGTGCATCAATGGATACCTTCTGCCTCAAACACTTCTCCAGCGGCTTTACTGATTGTTGGTCTCCAATTCTCAGTGTGTAGAACTAGAAACTATAGTCAGAATCTTAACTTGGCATCTCCTAATAGTGCGGCTCCGGGAAAAGGTAAGGAGGCAGTTAGCATTAATTCTCAGGATTCAGTTACGCAACAAAAATTGAGGAGTGAGAAAGCCAAGGGGATCACTATTAGAGCACTAAAGGTTAATAAATCTAGTGGGCCAGGCAAAAAGGCTGGGAGTCAACGCAAAGTGATTAACCTATATATAACCAAGACTGTACCAAGTAATAATAAAAGTAAGGTCATTAATTTCGCCAAAGATCATGCTACAAGGGAGGCCCCACCCAATACAAATATGGAAGACACTGCTACTGTGTGTGGCAGAATTAGAGCTGCTATTATGGGAAATTCCTTGGCCACACCTATTGGAACTCGCGCACATACAAGACCTCAAAATGACTTTAACCTAGTGTTAGCATTGTCACAATCAATGACAGACACTCCACATTATGTAAGACCGCGCGATACTTTACAAACTATAACACATAACATGCAATCTCTGCATGGAGATGACATACCTCGGGAAAAGAGGCATGATGTAGCCTCAAGCTCAAATCATACTCACCTTGATGTCGAGGTGGAGTGTGTTCCACAGTCTTTTGATATTAACGTTAGTCAGCAGGGCAATGGCATTATGAACCTGGTTAGTCTTATGAATACACACCCGAATAAAATCTTATTGTGGAATTGCAGAGGCACTGCAAGCACAACCTTTTATAGATATTGTAAACAGAATTTAGACATTCACCACCCTGATATTTTTGTTGTTATGGAGACACACATGGACGCTAGCAGGCTCACGCCTTCTTTTCAAAGACTTGGCTTTGGTGGTTTTACTTTCTCAATTGGTCACGGGTATGTTGGTGGCATAGCAGTTAGTTGGAAAGATGACATTGTAACTATTGATGTAATCCAGCATCTGTTTCAGTTTATTCACTTGAAGGTTGATTTTGGTGACGAGCGAGTGTGGATGTTTACTCCAGTATTCGCAAGTCCAACTAATGATATGAAGACTCTGTTGTGGGATGACCTAAAGAATTTTGCCTCTTTAAATACTCTAAGCAGGATGGTTGCAGGAGACTTCAATGATATTGGTTACCCTTAAGAGAAGAAAGGTGGTGCTCCAATTAACCAAAGGAAGTGCAACTTATTCCTTAATAGAGTTAATGATTATGGGTTAATTGATATGGGTGTTGTCGGATCTAAATTTACTTGGCGAGGGCCGGTGCATAATGGCTATGACAAAATTTTTGAGATGCTTGACAAAGCTTACTGTAATGATCGGTGGCAGTTGCTCTTTCCCGAAGCCGTAGTTAAAGTCTTGCCTCGTGTTGAGTTTTCTGATCACCACCCCATTCTAGTTACTCTCAGCTACACTACTATCTGGTATGCTTCTAAGCCTTTTCGTTTTGAAAGTGCATGGATGACGAACAATACTTTTATTAATGCTATAAAAAGCTGTTGGAGACTGAATGATGATCTTGTTAGCAATATTGTGGCGGTGCAGTTAGGTCTTAAAGAATGGAGTGTTACTTCTTTTTGCTCTATTTATCGGAGGAAGATGGAGGTGCTAGCGAGATTGGGAGGTATTCAACACAAGCAGCATGAAAACAGATATAACATATTCCTTGCCAAACTGGAGAGACATCTTCGTAAGGATCTAAGCACTATTTTATATCAGGAAGAGCTACTTTCGTTCCAGAAGTCCAGAGCCCAATGGTTGACAGGTGGTGACAGGAACACCCATTACTATCATCTCAAAGCAGTCAAGCAGGCGTCGCAAGAATAAGATTCTGATGCTTCGTAATGAAAATAGTGACTGGGTTGAGGATACAGGACATCTTCAACAAATAGCTATCAATTTTTACAAGGATCTCTTCACAGAGGATGGTGATAATCTTTATTGGATCCAAACCAGAATTCGTTATCCTCTTTTGGACCAAATGTTAATGCACTCACTTGGTGAAGATATTACGGATGAGGAAGTTAAAACATCGCTTTTTTGGCATGAAACCTTGGAAAACTCCTGGCCTTGACGGTTTGCATGCAGGTTTCTTTCAAGGAACTTGGCAGGAGACATGTCATACTCTTTGTTCCTTTGCTCGTTATATTTGGCATAATCTTCATGAAATTGCTAAAGTGAACCAAAATGATATTTGCCTCATTCCTAAGGTTAATACCCCTGAATTTATTAATCAGTTTAGACCTATATCTCTTTGTAATGTTTCTTATAAGGTGTTAACAAAGGTGGTGGTTAATAGACTTAAAGCTTGCATTCCAGACATCATCTTCTCGTTTCAAACAGGATTTATTCTTGGGAGAAGCATTCACGAAAATATCATCATTGCACAGGAGATAGCTCATAGTATGAGGAAGATGCGCAACATGTTGAGTTGCTTTGTTAAAAAAGTAGACTTAGCTAAAACTTATGACAGGATCCATTGGTCTTTTGTGGAGTGGGTTTTAAATGAAATCAATTTTCCTTCAAGCTTGATCGCTTTTATCATGGCTAATATTTCTTCGGTTCAAACCAATGTGATGTGGAATGGCCAAAGATTTGATTATTTCTCTCCTCAACGCGGAATTCGACAAGGAAACTCATTATCACCTTATTTGTTTGTTTTGTGTATGGATAAGCTTTCTCACTTGATTCAAGATGTCGTTGATGAGGGTCGGTGGATGCCTATTAGAGTGGGCAGAAATGGTCCTATAATCTCTCACCTAATGTTCGCCGATGATTTGTTGCTCTTCGGTCAAGCCACAGAATCCCAAATGATTTGCATTCATGATACTTTAGATATTTTTTGCAGACTATCTGGGCAAATGGTTAGTTGTGAGAAGACTAGTGTGTTTTTCTCTCATAATGTAACTCTCTTGGATAAAGACAAACTGCTTAGACTCTCGGATTCCGTGAAACAATGAGCTTAGGCAAATATCTTAGTGTTCCCATTACTGGGAAGGCTCATTCTCTAAATGATTATCAGTACTTGGTGGACAACGTCAAGTCAAAGCTGTCTAACTGGAAGGATAAACAGGTATCAATAGCTGGGCGTGTTGTTCTTGTAAAATCGGTGCTTGGATCAGTTCCAATCTATCCCATGATGACTACAACTATCCCTAAGGGTTGCCTCCAATATATACAACGCATTCAACGGTCATTTATTTGGGGTGATGAAGATGGGCACCGGAAAGCTCATTTGATCAATTTAAAAATCATAACTCTTCCTAAGGAGCTAGGTGGGCTAGGGGTTATGGACATGGAGATCATGAACTCTGCGTATCTCATGAAGCTTGGTAGGACCCTTCGTAATGAGGGGGATGGCCTTTGGTTGGATGTGTTGATAGCCAAATATGGTGCCCTTAATTTGCGTAACTCGGCAACCATAATTCGTTCTGCAGATTCTAGCCCGTGGAAAGCTTTAGTCTCTGTCCAAAAGCATTTGAGTAATTATGAGTTTTGGCAAATTGGGAATGGTGAGAAGATTAGGGATGTTCGCGGTTCAGTTTGGTTCGGTTTTGAGGTAAAAAGTCATCCGATCCAATCATAAAATACACATGCGGTTCGGTTCGGTCCAATTACATAATCAAATCCAATACTGTCCAGTCCAAAATAAAATATGTCGTTTTGGTTCGATTCGGTTCGGTTTTAATTTAATTGAACCTTTTATATAATTTTAATAAAAATTAATTATTTGGTCATAAACATATATTTTTTTTGCTACAAGTCATAAACATATATGCATGAAAGCAACTATCTTTGTTGTTGACAATTCTAATTAGCACAAACTAAGATAACATTGTCCATATGTGCAGTGTGCGCGTAAATATTTAGCCTAAACCAGCATATTTTTGTGTATATATTTATGATTAGCGGTCCAAATCGGTTTTTAGAACTAAAACCAAAAACCAATCGATTTTTCAATAATCAATCCAAAAACATCCAAACAAATTCGGTTTTTTGCGGTTTTCGGTTTTTTTGGATTGGTTTGTGGTTTTGTTTTGGATCGGTTTGGATTTGAACACCCCTAGAGAAGATCAATGTGTTGAAAGACAAGTGGCTCACTCTTGATAAACCCCAGGAAAACGTTGTCATGAATATTCCTCCCGAGGCTGTGAACTGGTGGGTTGCAGATATTGTGGATGCTAGTAGCCAATGGAATTGGAATCTGTTCTCTCCTATCATTCCTTATGATATTTTTATCAGGTTGCTCAGTATTGTTCTCCCCAGCCCTGACAGTCAAGAAGATCTTCCTGCATGGCCTGACCACCCTCTGGGGTATTTTATAGTTCGAAGTGCTTGTAGATTAATTAGTGGCTTTCAACGCTTCATTTATAATCCCACTTTGGAAAACTATTTGGAACATCAAAATCATTGAAAGAATTCGCTTTTTTACTTGGCAAATAGCCCATGGGAAGCTGCTGACGAATTCAACAAAAAATGTGTGGGGTCTTGACCCTCCGTACTGTTATCATTGTCCAACAACTCCAGAAACTATTTTGCATGTCTTGAGGGATTGTCCTTTAGCATCTGAGATCTGGATGCACTTAGTCAAGGATGATGTCAGGGGTTCTTTCTTCCTTGATAATCTTGATGAGTGGATTATAGAGAATGTTAACAATGAGTTTGGCAAGTTTGACTCATTCACTTGGCCAGCCACCTTTGCAACAACTTGTTATTGCTTCTAGTTGTGGAGAAATAAAAGGATGTTTGATGTTGAGTTCGTTTGGCCTTGGAGACCTTGGGAATATATCAGGAAAAAAACTAACCAATATGGGAGGGTTCCTCGGATGCAATTGAGCAAGTTGACTCGTGTTCCTATAGTTAAGAACATTAAATGGAACCCTCCTCCTCAGGGATGGGTGTCGCTTAATACTAATGGGGCTTCCAAGCATGGTGGCGCATGCGCAGTTGCAGGTTGTGGTGGGCTCTTGAGAGGTAGTACTGGTAACTGGCTTGAAGGGCTTGCTAAGTTTTTGGGTTCAACTCCTCCTTTAGTTGCTGAATTGTGGGGGGTCTATGAAGGTTTAAAGCTTGCAAGGCTAAAAGGTTTTATCAATGTTAGCCTACAGGTTGATTATTTGGTGGTTGTCAACATCCTAAAGGACCATACCAAGCGTGATCTTGTTGCGACTAATGTTGTTCCCAGAATATGGGAGCTTCTTCATGAGAATTGGGTTGTTCAAATAAGTCATATTTATAGAGAAGGAAACACTTGTGCTGATATTCTTGCCTCTATGGGTTGTAGTCTTGATCCTCCCTTTGCCTACTATGACCAAGTGCCTCATGTTTCGTTGGCCTTGGCAGCTGATGTTTTAGGAGTTTTTCCTCCTCGTTCTATCTTAATTTAAGCTTTTCCTTGGGCTATTTGCCCCTTTGATTACCAAAAAAAATACAAATGAGAGTTAACTCAGTTGGCATTGTGGAACCATTAAGATCCTAGGAATGAGATATGAGTGCTAGTAGCTCTGGGTTTGATTCCTAGGAAAAACACCTCGTTGAGAGAAATATCCTTATGATCTCGAAGAAGATTAGTCTTAAAAATCTCCATTGATATTGGTGGATCATTGGGGATACCATTGGCTTGCGAAAAGCATAAAAAAAATCAATTAAAAATTAGAATATGATTTTTTTAATAGTTTTTAACCTCAATCCTTACTAAAAACCTAAGAGATGATAAATTTTATAAGGAAGTGTTGCAATGAAAGAATAAATAGATTTTATATTTATATTTTTAGTAAAAGTTAAGAGAAAGAAATTTAAATAGAAAAAAAAAATTCCAACATGTGCTATATGAAGTAGACACGAACTGATGGAGTATAGATTTTAAATTGAAAAAAAAAATCCCAACATGTGTTGCATAGCAGCACAATGGAACAGCTCATATATTAATCTGTTTTTTTTTTTTATTTATTTTTTTGGAAAAAAACCCAATTTGCCGGCCTACGCAATGTCATAAAAGTAAAGAGGATGGGTAAGTAAAGAGGATCGGTCCATTCCACAACTTTGGTGTCCTTGTTATTGGCTTTTTTAGTAATCAGTCGGATTCATCCTGACTTTCTAGTTTAGTTTCTGAGATAGCATTTTAATTCACATACGTCCATGTCTTTATTCCATTTTAAAGCAAATACATTTTTACGATAGTAACGGCAGAGACTAACTTGATCGACGTTCTCCTAACTCAGGAATTAAATTGCTATTTCGATAAAGTTAAAGACTAACTTGACCGACGCCTACAAAATCAAGAACCAATCTAATTAATTACTATTTTTTTTTAATGTCGTTATTGTTATTGTTGTTATTATTGACGTGGTCGTGGTCGTTGCGTACTTTGTTTTCTTTTGAGTTTAGTATTGTAAATGTGCACACAGCCGCACCCCCACCAGGTGACACAACATCTCTGCTCTTTCTTGTCTGTTTCGCCTCCCCTTTTGTGTATAGACAAATAGTTGACCATGAATTAATTAATCTATACAAACTTCATTCATTCCCCTCACACTCATCCTTAACATGCACACATTCATTCAGATACAATACTAGTATAGTTCCATGACCTCTCCTCCATTTGAAGGTATTTTTCCTCACTTCTTAATTCCTGCTCGTGTGTGCTTGGGATTTCCATCACTTATCGTTTTAGTTTTTAGTTCCACTATGCTGCGTCCATGTCAAGCATTTATATAAATATATATATATATATATTAATTGATTGTATTTAATTTTCTGAAATTTATTAAAAAAATAGAGGTAATTTAGGAAAATAGCATTGAGAGTAAAACAAAATATATAATAATTTTCTAGAAATGTTTAAGGAAAATGACATTGGAAATGAAACAAAATTTAAAAAAGTTAATTAGTTTTGTTTATATTTTAAATAAAGAGAATTTTTTTTTTTTATATTGTAAGCGGGAAGAAGTATATACTTATTTTTTAATGTTGTTAGGCCCTCTGAATTTGAGAGACCTTCACACTGCTTACGCTTATCCCACTGGGCTGCTGCTACCTTTGATTGGAATGAAGTACCAAACCTCAAACACCAATCCCTTCAAAGAGCACAGCGCAATCATAATACTTTTTCTCATAGATGTGTTTGTGTATGCCATTGGACTAATGGTAATATCTCGAGTAGAAGGTAACTCATCAAGATGGTACCCGTGGATGGGTGTTTGCCACGTTTCAGGAGTCGTTGCCTGTGAGCTACTTCTACTCATCCTTGTTACTCCAATGCTGTTGGTCATCATCAATGTCTCTTCCTTAATTGTGATCTTGGTATTGTTCCTATGCAGCACACATGGATCATCCATGCTGCAATATCTTAAAGACAAGTGGGTTAACCACACTCACAGTCACAACAACACTCCTATGCAAGAAGGAGCCGCGAATGATAATGAGATGGCTGACGTGGAAGGTGCTCCAGGAAATCTGCCTTAGAGCATCTCTACCGGCTCCTTTTTTCTCCATCGATGTGGAGAAATGAGTTTGTAATTTTGTATAATTTAGAGAGTGAAATATTTTAACGATAAAAATGGAACAATGATAAGAGAAAAATATAGTCTGTATAATGATTTTTATTTATAGTAAAGTACGTATTAAGAGAGTAAAATAGTATATGTGAGAGTCATTTTAAGAATAAAATTGGTTCATAATAAAGTGAAAATATGATAATTGTTTTTAGGCTTATTTATGGTTTTGGTCCCTATAAGTTGATCTCGTTTTGAATTTAGTCCTTAAATTTTTTTTGACCTTGAATGGTCCTTAAATCTTTTTAAATTTTGTTTTTAGTCCTTCTGTTTGTCTTCTTCCGTCATTTGTTGACATGACAAACGGTGTGTCATGTCAGCCCTTATATTGACTGCCAACGATACATATGATGTGGACCTCCCACTCATGTGACCAGGAACCGAGCATGAACCGAGCATGAGCCGAGCATGAGCCGAGCATTAACCGTGCATGAGATATCGACCGAGTACGATGCAATTGGTAACGGCATAGCTTGGTTCGTGCTCAGTTCATCGTGCTCGGTTCGTGCTTGGTCAATATTTCTCCTCGGTTTAGCAAGTCATGCTCGGTTCATGATCGGTTAATGCTTGGTTCATGTTCGGTTCCTGCTCACATGAGTAGGAGGTCCACATCAGATGCATCGTTGGCAGTCAATGTAAGGGCTGACATGGCACACCGTTTGCCATGTCAGCAGATGACAGAAGAAGACAAACAGAAGGACTAAAAACAAAATTTAAAAAGATTTAAGGACCATTCAAGGTCAAAAAAAGATTTAAGGACTAAAAAAAATTTAAAAAGATTTAAGGACCGTTCAAGGTCAAAAAAAGATTTAAGGACTAAATTCAAAACGAGGTCAACTTACAGGGACCAAAACCATAATTAAGCCTTGTTTTTATTGTATATAAAAGTGTAAAAAATAGTAATAAAATAATGTGAGATTAAGAAAAAAAAAAATTGTGGTAATTGACCACAGTGGATGCTTTATGTAATTTAAGTTCTCTTGGGAATCCACTCTTTTTGTTTCAAAATGGGAGAATATCCGATCCTGTGCTTACGCCATGAAATCAAGGAGGTATTCTCCTATGCAATGTTATTAAAAGCGTATCGGTGATGAAACGGATCAGGATAATGGTTTATTGATTTAGTGATTTAATCAATAAAAACAGTAATTAAACTACATAGATATATATTGGTCAAACTGGTTAATTCGGATACATATATATTTGTATATAAATATAAGAATATTGAATATCTGTATAAATTTTTTTTAAAAAAAAATACTAATTTAAAATCCATAATTAGTAGTGTATTTTTAATTCCCAAAAATAAACATCTAAAACAATCACACTATAACTGTTTAACAAGTTCATAATTTAAACTTCAATTGTTTCTCCTTTGCAACGTCGTTTTGTTTCTTTTCTTCTTCAATGTTTGAGTTTTTTTTGGCATTTTGAGTTCGCTTCATGTAGAAGTTTTTGTTTTTCCGAATCCTAATTTTTTTTAAAAAATAATAATAAAATTGCAAAACGACATTGTTTTGCTTTTTGCATTTTTTTTTATTTTGCAAACCGTCCGGATCCGATTTGACGGTTTTCCGATATACCGGTCGGTTTAAACTGATTTTTCCAGTTTGTTGCATGCCCGGTATTTTAGGGTACCGTACCGGTTTTTCGGTTTATCGATTTTTCGGTTGAACCGGTCAGTACGGTACGGTTTTGATAACACTGCTACTATGTATAGAGACAAGTTTTTTCTTTTTTAAAGAATAGACATTTGCAATTGAAAATGTATCTGTTTATTAAATTAAAATAATGTATATATTTTTGCTATCTAATCCTTATATCATCCACGTTAGTGAATCAACCTTGTGTTTTTAAGTAGGTTCTCCTTAATATTTTATTATCTTTTACACAGTCCCATAAGTTAAGAACCATACATATTTTTTCATTCCGACTCTAATAAACTCAACTTTTATTTTTAAATGGGTCTCACAATCTATCTTACATTATAATATTTTATAATATATATTTTATCAAATATATCAACCTATCATACCACAATCAATTTTTCTCTCATTTACTCTAAAACTAGTGTAGCACCCGTGTTATGCACGAAAATTAAATCAAATTTATTTATATAGATAAAAAAAACCTTAAATATTAATTGACTACGGGAGTTGACTCAAGTGAAAATGATTACAACTAACTCATAACTTTTGGATAGATTTAAGCAACTAATTTGATTTAAAAACCCAAATAGAAGGAGGGAAAAAAAAGAAAAAAATAATTGATTCATCACTCAAAATATCTCAACCTCTCATCCCTCACCAAGTTGATTTTTGTGTTGTTCGTCAGAGGGTTAAAATTTTTGATTAAATCAAAAATTGCTATGGAATATCCTTATAATTAAAATTGAAACTCTAAAAATATACATTCTATGATCTTATTTATAGGCAACGCTTAATCATATTACACAGGAATTATATTTCTTGAAACTTTGAAAAAATACTTTAATATTGGAGTTTTATCCTCCTAATTTGGATCGAAAATTTCACGAATATATTATTTAATATTAAAGAACAAAGGTCAAATATGTGAAAAATGTAATGAATGTCTCCTAGAAAATACAAAATGATGACTTATAAATATGATAAAAAAGACTTCTAAAATATGAGTTATAAATAAGATTGGAAGAAGTATTGAATAAATAAAACATATATGAAAAATAAGTAATTAATGTTATATAAAATGGGAAACTGTATTTTTGTGTCTCACATAGAGCATCCACACCACAGCAAAAGTTTTGTCCCGTCCTAATTAATTATAAGGATTATCCTTAATGGATATGGAAGACAAAACTTTTGTCCCTATTTAGGGATTTTCTTTGTTTAAGGAAAATTTTTAATTTGGTT